>CM024473.2:60465379-61731000 GCA_014182885.2 Eucalyptus caleyi
TGTAGTTTGCCGTAACAAAAGCATCTACCCAAAACTTCAGTGGGATCTTGGAATGATATAACATAGCTAATCCCAATTCAACAACATGTCTATGTTTTCTTTCGGAAACTCCATTCTGTTCAGGAGTGTGAGGACAAGATAGCTGTTGTTTTATTCCACAGCTTTGCAGATGATCTTGAAACCTTCTACTTACAAACTCTCCCCCTTCATCACTTTGGAAGACTTTGATCTTGTGACTATATTGTCTTTCGACTAATGTCTGGAATTGAATAAAGATATCAAAGAACTCAGATTTCAACTTCATTGGATATAACCAATTGTATCGTGAGAAATTGTCAACAAAAATCACATAGTATCTAAACTTTTGAAATTAGTCTACTGGTGATGGTCCCCAGATGTCACAGTGGATCTTTTCTAATGATGAAGTTGATATAGAGTTTGACAAAGGAAATGGTAGAGCTGTACTTTTCGCTATTTGACAGCTGCTGCAAACTTTTGAAGGAACTGAAGTAACATGAATCAGTTTCTGATTATGTAGATAATCCACTATTTGAGTATTGGCATGAGCCAGTCTTTGGTGCCATACTTCTGCATTGACTGTTCTCTGACTTTGAGTGAAAAAGGCTACTGCAGTCCGTGTATTGACTTGATAAAGGCCCTTAGTCTTCCTTCCGAGCTGAATTGTTGCCTTGGTATTGTTGTCCTTTACATAAACACCAAGTTTATCAAAGATAAATGTGCAAGGATAGTCATCAGTAAGCTTAGACACAGAAAGAAGATTCTTCTTTATTTCTGGTACTATAAGAACATCATTAAGGGGTAATGTATTTACTTCTGTTTTTAGGTAAGTGTTACCAATGTGTGTAACAGGTAAACAAGATCCATTTCCAACCATTACTGTATCGAGACCTTGATATTTAGAAGAAGTATGAAGAATACCAGAATTCGCACTGATATGAGCAGTGGCTCCTGTGTCAGGGTACCATTCACTTCCTTTTGGATCTTCGATATGAATTGCTGTCAGAGCTGCTGGAATCTCTTCTACTTGATAGGAATTGTCAAAACGGTACCAACAGCGGAGAGCATCATGCCCAGGTCGCTTACATATTTGACATTCTAGTCTAGCAACGTCTGTGTCTTTCTCATCCTGCAAACTTTTTCTTGAGTTTAATAGAGAAGGATAAGATTTGTTGTTTTGATACCTTTGAGATTGTGTGGCATAAGGTCGAAATCCCTGTGCAGCTGTAGGAAAGACATTCTTTTGTCTTAGATATTGATCTCCTGGCCTTCGAAATGCTGCATCTTCTCTGTAATTCTGATTTCTTTCAGTATAACCAAACGCTCGTCCTCTATTACTAGCAGTTCTGCCTCGACCAAAACTACGGCCACCCCTATAACTTCCTCTCTGAGCTAGAAAACCAGTAGGTTGTGAAAGATATTCTTCATCAGTACTTTCTTTAGTATACATTTGAGTCTTTCTTTGGCCGAGATAGGCCAGACTAGGATTAAACTGACTTCTGGAGTAGGTCTTCATTCTGGATTCAAATCTCTCCAGTTGAGCTATAACTTCATCATAGTCAGGTTGAGGCTTCAGACAATATATGGTGGTTCGAAGATTCTCATATTCTGGACCTAATCCTTCCAGTATACCAAAGATCTTGGTTATTTCATCTACTGGTTTACCAATAGCATTCAACTGATCACATATAGTTTTGTATTCTCTGAGATAAGTAGAGAGGTTTTGATCAAGTTTCTAGCAGGATTGTAGTTTTCCTCTAAGTTCGAACTCCTTTGCTATTGATTTTTGTGTAAATCATTTTAGAAGAGACTGCCATACCTCAAAGGACGTTTCTAAACCAATGATTAGACTCAAAATATTCTCAGTAACAGCCCCACTAATCCACGATGACATCAACTGATCTGTTCTTGTCCAATCAACGTAATCAGGATTAACAAGTTCTGAGTCACATCCTTCACCATCATTTTGCAACATTCGTGAAGGAGCAATAACATCACCATTAACAAAACCGAAGAGGTCTTGACTCTTCAGAAACCTTTGAATTTGAGCTTGCCAAAACAGAAAATTATCTTCGGCGAGCTTGATTGTAACAAAATTTGAGATGTTTACGTGAATTGGAAAAGGATATTTTGGTGTTCTTATTGCCATTGCTGCAAACTTTCAGATCAAACCAAGCTACCATACAAACAACCTAAAGCTCTGATACCATGAGAAAGATGAAGAACTTCAAACAAGACCAAGTGATCAACTCTGAAGATGATTTGTATTTCAAAATGATGATCATATCATTGTATCTTAGTACAATTGAAAGACAGAATATGAATACACTTTCTTCGTTCTATCTTCTAAGATCAATCGTACTTAACTTGCTTCAGTATTTCGGACTTGAGCTGTTCTTCATTCTCTGAAGCTCTCTTCTCTTCGTACCGGAATCTCTTCAGCATTCGTCGATGATCTTAATACCTTGTTCTCTCTACTCTTGCTCTTCCTCTCTATCTTATTTCTATCTGTTTTCATTACCTCTTATGTAAAGCAAAGCAGAGTATTTATATCAGGATATGTAACAGAACTTGGTTACAAAGGAAAACTGAATATAGTAACTACTTTAACAGAAAAGCCTAGTTGACTATGCTTAAGACTTTGGCGATCCGAGTCATTGATTCCTTGAGCATCTCGTTCATTGATCGTCGATCCAGGCTGGTCTTCTTTATAAGATCTTTGCCACTGATTTGACTTTATGACTTGGCGATCCAAGTCATTTGCTGGCGATCCAAGTCCTCTGTTTTTGCTTTGCTGTATCGCTGAATCCTTCTGTTTTCGTTTCTGCATTGAGCATCTTTGTTCCTTTATACTTAACACGGGGAACGAAAGAGACAAGCCTCTCCACGGACCTTCAGGCGTCACTCTCCTCAATGACCTCTTTGGCATTCAAGCGAGAGGCGGGTGCGCTTGTGCCGGTCCATATGGTCATGCCCTACTTGGCATCAGTGAAGCTCAGTCCCATGCATTTAGACGTGCCATTCAAAAGGTAAGACACTTGTTTTCTTTCCTGTAAGACAGAGACATGTAAGACCTTGAAGGTTTTCAAACCGTAATAGCCATACAAGGGAAGGGTCTATTAGGCACTACCCCTCAACCAGCGCAATGATTTCTTGGAGACATATAAGGTCAAGCATTTCACTGATCTTCTGTGAGTTTACCTTTATAACAGGGATTTGCTGGGGTGAAGCCTAGATGGACCAGAGTCAGCTTTCCTACTACCTTTCGGAGGAGGAGTTCAAGTACATTATTGTTGCACTGGAGTTTGTAGCCTCTTTTGGCCAGAGGTTTGTCGCGACCTTCCCGATGGTGAATTACCTAAAGAAGGCTAATGGATTACTAAGTCCGAAGACTCAGCACGAACCCTCCCAAGTCCTACCAATCGTGACTTGATATTAAGAAATTAACCCATTTAAACATACAATTATACTCAATTTTGAGTCGCCACTAACCAATTAGGGTTGGTTAGAAACCCAAGTAAAGTATGGGAGAATACTTTACTTTTGCGAACCAGAGATTCAATAGGTCCGGGGACATGGTTACGCTAGATTAATCTAACGCCTTTTCGGTACCTTTTTATTTCAAAAATATTTTGCAGGTAGTATTGATTAATTTTAACCTAAGCTACTAACATGCAAAGGGTGGCCATGCGGATGCACAATCAATAAAATAACATTCAATTAAAAAAAATGCCAATAAAAATGCATGCCCTAAACATGATTTCTAAATGACATGACACCTAATTTTTATTATTATGCAATCTTAATCCACACTTAATATGCATGAATTTTACTTTAATGATATATGAAATGCGATTTATATGGCATAATTTGAACTATCACCATATGTGTGCAATCTAATTTATATAATCCTAAATATGCATATACTACATGATATGTGATGAATGACATAATAATTCTATATGCATGTTTTTTTTTTTATGATTCTTTTTTTAATGTATGCAACCTACACTAAACAACGATGACATAAAATGGGATTAATTATGAACTAACCTATTAACTAACCAAATAAATGACCTTTTGTGTTTTTTTTAAATTACTTAATAATTCTCATTAAAACAACATAATGATGCAATACTAATCTTTGGCCTTTTAAAAAAAAAAAACTACACGACGGGAATAATAAAACATTAACTTATGACCCACTAACTAAAGCTCAACATGTGGTGTGCACATTATGAAATCTATATAACCTAAATAACATTTTTTGTTCTTTTTTTGTTTTATTAAAGGAAAATTAACCTAATCCTCTATGAATCTAAAAAATGCAAATGCAAAGCTTTAAATATGAAATGCATATGGACCTAACTACCTAAATCCTAGGTATGACATATAATGCATGACATGTGATGAACAAATAACACACCAAAATATGTCCTATGGAAAATTCGTCAATATAAATCAATGACATATTATTTCAATGATGCAAAGTAATTCATGAATTTGTCATAAAAAAGTCGAAATAATCAAAAATATAACCCGATGTCTCGCGGCTCAATATTTTTTATTATCATGACTTAATATGAAAAATTTTATAATTGGATAATAAATCAAAACAAATCAGGTTAGAATGAAAATAATAAATAATTAAATAAATATGAAACCAAATATCTAAAAAATTTACCTAGTCTAACTCACTCACGGTGGACTTAAAGAAATGGCGAAGAAGCAGTAATGGCTTAACTACGATGATGGTTCGCCAAGGGTGATGGGTCGTGGTTCGAAACAAGGGCTGTCCGTTGGAGCTCCGACGAGGTTCGGCAGTAACTAGACTTGCAGCAAAACAGGGGAGGCAGCAGGCGGCCTTGTTTTGGTGTGCAGCAGCGAGCAAAGGGACAAACTCAGCAGCAGGGGGGTCACTCAGGCATGTAGCAGCTCGCTTAGGCAAAGGACTCGGGGTGATAGAGGCGTGGCCATTGGAGTTCATGAGCGTTGCTAAGTAGTTGCCGCAGCGATGATCGTTGCAGTAGGCATCGGAAGCGAGGTCTCAAGCAGCGAGCGAGTCGTGGGCTGACGTTAGTAGCAGCGTCGTAGGGTGAGTCAGAGCAGGGGCGTAGGAGCTTCTAGTGTTGCAGATCAGCGACGACAGAGGCGGAACAGGGGCGTCAGGGCTTCTGGTTCTAGGCAGAGGCGGCCAGTGGCCGGATCAACGGGTTGCAGGGAGCATCGGCTCGACGTCTGGTAGCTCAAAGCAGTAACAGAGATAGAGATGGTGTCAGAATCGTCGTTCGGTGAACACAGAGGCAGCGACGGAGCCTGGCTGTTGGCACGACGGAGGTCCGGATACGAGCGTCGGCAGCAGGGCTGGCACGGGTGCTCTCAGATGGAGGCTGACAGCGGGTGGCGCAAGGGCGCAGCAGCATGGGGACTCACGGAGAAGAAACCCACGAAGAAGATCAACAGTGCACAACTTTTTTTTCTTCATTTTTTTTTCTCTCTCCCTCACGTCACTTCTCTCTGCTCTCTTTCTGTACACTTTTTCTTTTGACTTTTCTTCTTCTTCCCTCTTCTCTCTACATTCCCTACACTCTCTCTCTGCAGAAGCAAAAGCTTCTCTTGACTTTTCCTTTTTTTTTGTTTTCTTTTTCCCTCGACAAAGAGAAGTCGCCCCCCTTTGGTTCCAAAACCTCACCCTTTATTTATAGAGGAAAGACTCGAAGTTGTTAAAGATCTGGCGATACTCACTCAACTCCTTCAACAAAAAAAGTGGCTCCAAAATCTGACTATTAAGTTTTTGAATTCAAAATTTTTTTAAAAAAATTTCCCTTTAATCAAAGATTATCTTCTATTCCTCTTTTCTAAATTTAAATTAGGTGTCAACAGCTGCCCCTCTCTTAAGGGAAGCTTGTAAAGTTTTTCTTCAAAAATAAATAACACCTAAATTTAAACCATACAAAATGAATATGAAATGAATATGCAAATGTTAATGACCTTTTTTTTTTAAGAAATGGACTCAAATAAATGCAAGGTCAAAGAATGCCATGTAAATGCAATGATTTGGTCAAGAACGTAGATCTCAATGTGTCCACGCCCAATGAAATGCAAATGCAAAGAAGAACATGTACATGTCATACTTATTTGGAGATTCAGAAAAGTATTATTAGGTGGAAATGATTCTTATGAGACCTGACAAACATCTGGAAATCTCTTCAGATAATTGAAATGCTCAAAGTCTTTAGGGATTTGGAACTTTCATCAAATCCCAAGCACCTAAAAATTGCATCAAGTACTTAAAATTTCAAAAATCTGATTTTTATGTCAGACATTTGAAAGCATTTATTGAACATCTGGAAATCATATCAGATGCTCAAAAAGATAAATACTTGGAAGTCACATCAAGCATTTAAAGGTTCAAATATCTGGAATTCATACTAGACATTTGAAAACATTTACTAAACATCTAGAAATCACATCAAACATTTGGAAGGACAAACACTTGGAAGTCACATCAAGCATTTAAGGGTTCAAATATCTAGAGTTCACACTAGACATTTGAAAATATTTTAATAAACATCTGGAAATCACATCAGACGTTTGGAAAGACAAACACTTGAAAGTCACATCAAGTGTTTAAATGCTCAAATATCTGGAATTCATACTAGACATTTCAAAACATGGATACTTGAAATTCTCACCAAGTATTCAAAGATGACAAACTCAGGGCTTTAAAGACAAATTCTTTGGTCTTTGAGGAAAAATTCATTTCATTTTTTTTTTAAATTCAATGAAGGTCCATACATGATAGCTTTTTCAAACTTCCACAAGGAAAAATTATCAAGACAATTTCACTAAGCTGTGAATTTCTTGAACATGCTACAACGAGACACTTTTGGTGTGAAAAAGGCTTTTTCACTCACTCTCATTTAGGTGGGGTTATTTGTCCCGACCATTGATGCGGGAATATATCACTCAATCTTATCATCATCTTGTCGACAAGAGTTCGAATTTTCTTGCAATCAATACGACATTACCAATCTGAGAGGTCTTTAACAGGTTCTGTAATGTGGGCTTGGTCAATGGCTTAACAAAGGGATTCTTTGAGTCAAAGCAATTGAAGAACAATTATGTAATCATCTCCGGGTTTTACAAGTTAAGAACCTTGCAAAATGAGAAAGAAATAATCTTGCTCACACTTCTTCGAGCAAAAAAAAAATGTGTTTGATAAGATACAAAATTTATGTTCTCAACATAGAAAATCATTTGATAACGATATAAAATTTCTTTCTCCGAAGACCAACAGATGGCAGCGTCAGGCAACAATTGCCAGCAGCAGGGGGCTAGTGGCATGCAGGCAACAGCAAGGGGGCAACAGACAAGGCAGACAATCGGCGGCGGACGGCCACAGACGGCCAGCAGTGACAAACGGTGAGCTAGCTAGCAAGCAGGCTATGAGCAGCAGACAATAGACGATGGGCGGCAACAACAAGTAGGGGGACAGCAAGTAGTGAGGACGAAAAATAAAAGAGTTTTTATTTCTCATTTCTATTCTAGAAATAAAGAAGTCATTTCTATTTCAAACCTATTTCTGAATAAAAAATTTATTCAAAAAAAAAATATGACATTGTGTTATCAAATGAATTTCTATTCCAAATAGAAAATTAGTTTTAGAACAGAAATAGAATAGTTATTATATGCGCCCCAAATGACCAAGATTGACTTTCAATTCAACTACTAAATATCATTACAAAACGAATAACATATTAATCTTAAACATTCGATGGTCAGATAGTCTCTAAAACAACGCTTACCACTACACAAGGTTTTAACATTGTATGTGAACTCACTTGAACTATCCCTTGGACTACCAGGTAGACTCAGCTTCCTTAGAGAATTAACAAACCTTATGCAGCCTCTAACCACTAGGGGTGAGCACGGTCCCCGAGTAGAACCGGGAACCGGAGAACCGAACCGCACTGGAGAGTCCAGTTCGGTTCCCAGTTCTAAAGAGACCGGTTCCAGTTCCCGGTTCCCTTTTCATGGGAAAAGGAACCGAAACCGAAAACGAAACCGATCGGAGTTCAAAAACTAGAAACCCTAACACGTCACTTTCTTCCCCCCCTTTCTACCAATTCTTTCCCCTTGCCTTTTCTTTTTCTCTCTCTCTCTTTCTTTTCTCCCATTTTTTCCCCTTACGTCACTTCCTACACCCCCCCCAACTTTTCTTTTTCTTCTCTCTCTCTTCTCTTTCCCCCTCTCTCGGCCGAAACCCCACCCCTTCTCTTCTTCTTCTTCTTCTTCCTTCCTTCCTCCCTTCCTCTTGCTAGCTGCTACTTCACCCACCACCACACCACAGCCCCACGCCCTACTCACCACCACCTCTTGGCCATCAAACCACCACCACCTACTACTCGTCCGACGAGCCATCTCGCCGTTGAGCCCGACGAGCTATCGCGCCGTTCCCACCACCCCTCGTCGCTATGAGCCACCACCGTCGTCCCCAAGCCACCATCACCACCACCTCTTGCCACCGCTCGCTTGTCCGTCCGGGCCATCATTGCTCCAAACCGCCACCACCACCTCTTGCCGCCACTCGCTCGTCCGTCCGGGCCGTCATTGCTTCAAACCGCCACCACCTCCGCTAGAATTGAGCTCTTCCCCCCTTGGCCATGAGTTGAGCCATGACTGCCACCGTCTTTGCCATGCTGTCCTGCCACCGTTGGTGCCATGAGACTCATGTCTTCATCGCCGTCGCCTACTGCCACCATTGTCGGCTGCCGCCACCACCGATGGCGCAGCCGCCTCTGCCGCACCTTTTCCGCAGTAGGAGCGGAGCTCCAACCGCCATGTCGAGCCTTAAAGCCCACACCCCTAGCCAAAGAGTCATCATTGCCCGCTCCAAATCGACTTCCAAACCGAGGCCCAAATCATCAGGCCACGACGGAGATGGCAATGAGGACAACAACAGTGGCAATGTAAGTTCAGCCACACTCAAGAGACGCTAGTAAAGTAATCCCTTTGGGCTGGTAGTACCAAGAACAACACAATCAGCCCCACCTTCGCCCTCGGCGTGGGCTTTATCTCCGGACGAAGTTTATTGTGGGCAGGATTGTTAGCAATGGAGGTTTCTTCTGGCTTCAATACGCCAAGGGCTAATACTAAGAAATCGAAGAGCAAAAACAAATGGAGGTGGTGGCAATGGCGGAAGGTTTTGAAGTACTTCAAGCCAAAGATGAAGGTGTCACCTGTGCAAGAAGAGGAGATTCACAAGTTACGTATCTTGCACAGCTCATTATTGCAATGGAGGTTAACTAATGCTCTTGCTCAAGCAGCTGGGGATAACACGAAGAGGAATGCTGAGTTGTGCTCTTTCTATTGATTTTGAATTCGATAATTCACCGCACTGATAACTCGTATCAGTACAATATTGTGCTGTAGAGTTCCATAAACCTTTGGGTTTGTACGATAATTTCTACATTATTATCTTTATCATTGGCATTGAGATTGCTTGTACGTTTGGTGATCACAAGAGAAATTGCTCCTAGTGTGGATTAGGATAGCAAAGATGAGATGGTCAATGATGGAGAAGATTATCGAAATGCGAAGAGTTAGACATCTTAGGAGGTTGTACAAGATCATGAGCCCTTGGAGACTCCAATGAAGGCCTACAGGCTAATCGACAACGAGACAATAGGTTTTCCTCCGCATTTTTGCTCTTTTCAGTTTTCAAAATAGCTTTTCCTCCGCATTTTTCTCAAGTGACAGATTGCTTCTTTGCCTAACTAAGATGAGCAACACCAACAGTTGCTCAACCTTCATTATTATGCAACACCAATTTATACATTAGACAATGTTTTTTCTAGAAAACTATGAATTTAGTTGTCTATTCAGATGTAAAAGATTCACATTGCTGTGTATTGGCAGGTACTAAAAATGAAGGACCAACTATTGAATTATTTTGGCTTCCGGATATTTGCGTCCACTACGAAAATAAAACCAAAAAAAAAAGAACCTGTTGGAACTTGGAACCGACCCCAGAACCTGTGACAGGGTAGGTTCCAGGTTCTCGATTCTAACAGGTAGGTTTTAGGTTCCAAGAATTGAGGAACCTATACCTGAGGATAGTTCTAGGTTCCAAGCGAAACCGAATCGGAACCGAGAACTGCTCACCCCTACTAACCACCACAGAAACATGCAATAAAGCACAATATGATATTTTTGAAAATCAAACCAAAAAAAAAAAAGTGAAGCAACTATTATCAATTTTTCTGCCAACTTCAAAGGAACAAAGGTTTCCTCCCTAGTGATATATCTGCATCATCTTTTGCTTATGTGCATATTAGCTCTATTCTCTTTCAAAAGAAAAAAAAAGCTCAATCATACAAACTGATAAAGTAAAATCGAAAGGAAGAAATGATACAGGAAGGAAAGAATGCAGACAAACCTTAAAGATGACGTTAATACATGCTGGTACTTTCAGAATAAATAGCTTGCCAAAAGAAGTTGAGGCTTTCCATTGTCACCTTCTTATATCCCTTGAAGCTTCCTTTGATTTTACAAAACCTTTTCATCTCATATGCCGTAAGTCAACTTTCAAGCTTATCACTACAGACATGGGTCTGCAATTGAATGGCGCAAAGTTGCAGGCATTATCTAGCAATGGGAGAATTGTTTTATTTTTATGAACGAGAGACTTTGAGTACAAAGACTTAGTTATACTAGACTTTTCTAATACCTTTTCAGTACTTTTGCAGACAGTTTAAATTAATTTTAATTCACATCCCTAACATGTAAAATGATCACACAAGTACGCAAACCACCAATTTAACACTCAATAAAACAAATAAATAAGAATGCAAAACTTACCTCATAGCAACGAAAGTATCAGCGTTGTTACATCAAAATTCACATCAACAGTTGAAAGTATCTGCGTTGTTACATCAAAATTCACATCAATTGTCCTAATTTCTAGTTAACATATAATCACTCAATTTTTGTTTTCACCTATTAAATGATAATCTAATCAATGCAATGTTAACACGCAATCACTCAATTTTTGTTTTCACCTATTAAATGAGAATCTAATCAATGCAATGTTAACACACAATCACTCAATTTTTGTTTTCACCTATTAAATGAGAATCTAATCAATGCAATGTTGCTAATCTAATATGAAGTAATATGACATAGCAGTATAGCCTAAAATTATATCACATGAGTAAAATAATTTTTAAAGAAATGCAATAATTAAATGACATAGCAATATAGTGTAAACTAAATGACATAGTAGTATGGCCTAATTTTTAGATCGGATAAGTGATTTTCCAGGCGATTGTGAGTCAAATTTCGGCGCAAAAATCGAACTGTCAATCCGTAATTTAAGAGGCTACTTCACGTTGAAAATCTCAATCTTACATCCGGGGAATATTTCAAGTAAAGAAGCAAAAAAAATAAAATAAAATAAAATAAAAAACTATGGCCCAGCTTGGTTCGACAAGGCTGCTACGGTGGTGGGTCGCCAAGGGCTTCGGTGAGGGTGATGGGCACGGTCGTCGGAGCTCTGGCGAGGGATTCGGTGGCTAGCGGATCAGTGGCAATAGTGACTAGCGGCAAAGGGGGTGCTCGAGCAATAGGGACAGCAAAGTAGAGGCGGAGGCTCGGCGTCCAATTTAGGACCTGCTAGTGTCGCTTGTGAGAGTGCTAGTATGAACACCTGGAGGGGAGTGAATAGGTGTATAAAATAAACCTTGGCAAATATATGCGGAATAATAAACTTCGAGTAAAATAAAGGAGTTAGGGAAGAGAATAAGAACACAAGATTTATAGTGGTTCGGCTTAATCCAAACCTACGTGCACTCTCCCACGCTAACAGCCTTCTTGGCTGGATTCCACTATGCAATCAACAAGAGATTATAACTTTGAGTGCAAACACTTAATAGTAGATCACACTATCTCACTAAGTCACTATTTTGGTATTTCTCTCATGATCACAAACGTTTAAGCTCTCAAGAGACAAAAATATGATCGAAAGTCGCTCAGACTTTGGAATTATAAATTCTACGCTATCTCTTACTTGCTCATCGGTCCATGATCTCCTTAAATACTCCTCCACTTCCAAACTACCGTTGGACAGTATCCCGGAGAATCGTCTTCCAATATACCCATTGGACAACTCTGTATCTAGAAGATTTGGTAGCCGTTGAGTGACAAAGGTAAAATCCCAAATTGATTCCGATCGTCCATACAAACGAAATCTTGGTTTCCATAAGTAAAGCTTCTTCATATAGAAAGTTCTTGTCTTCAAGAGCCAATCGTCAATCAAATAGATTGAATCAATCAAATCAATCTTGATGTGGAATCCAAACCAAATCACTAACCGTTATATGATTAGGCTTGAGTTACGATTCATCGAATGTGGATGTAAAGTCTGAGAGCAATAGACTTTACAATCTGAGTCTGAGTACGATAGACTTTGCAATCTAAGTCTGAGCATATCTGCTTCTGAATAGATTTAGCTTTAAGTTTTGTACCCAGTTCAGCTTCAGCATAGAGTCTGTCTTCTGGTTCATCATTCACGTTTAGTCTGGAATTTGTCAGAATGAACAGACTTTTGATGTAGAACAGACTTTGACACTAAAGTCTGGCAGTCTTCAGACTTTGAGTCTTGAGTCTGGCAGTCTTCAGACTTTGAGTCTTGAGTCTGGCAGTCTTCAGACTTTGACACAGAAGTCTGGAAATCTTCAGAATATACTTTGGACATGTGTTACGTTCAGTCTTCTGGTCGTCTTCACACTTTGACAATATCCTTTACATGTTCTATCATCTGCATGGTCTATTACTCAACCATCAAACATGTTAGTAGCCTTTGATTTATTTTGTCATCTTCAAAACATCATAAGGGATTTCCCTAACAATCTCCCCCTTTTTGATGACAACAAAACAATCTCTGAATATGCAGATTTTGTAAACATGCTTTTAAAAATATTAATTTAAATCAAAGGATATCATAAAATAACAAATAGATTGAGCATAACAATATATAGAAAATAGTCGCAACTCAATATTATGCCATAAATAATATCAACCAATCAACATATATGCATATTCATATCTTCTCCCCCTTTTTGTCATAATCAAAAAGCGATAATAATGAAAAAAGTATCACGTAGAGAATTATAACAAATATCTCGCATGAATCACAATTTCCAAAAATCAGCTTTTATAAAGCAAGTCGAATATTAAAGATATGCAATATAGCTCACTTCGATCATATATATATCAGCAAATATCCAATAAAAATCACAAATGCATCATGAAATTCACGTACCCTTTTTGTCATAATAAAATGATAATATCAGTAAGAGATTTGTCAATGACAAAAAGTAATAAAAGATGCACTAACCGGATTTTTTTAACAAATTCTAACACATTTACCTTTCATTCCATCCATAATAAGATCACGATCAATTCAAAAAGATTTTTCCAAAATTGATCAAAGCTCCCCCTCAATTTGTTGCCTTTTTGAGATGGTCATGATTCTTTTCCTTTTCTTTTTGATTTGCTTTCTCTGTCTTTGCCATTCTTATTTGATGTAGACGCAGCAGTAGGATTGATTCCTTTTTCCACAACATCCCATTGCAATGGATCTTTGGATATTATGAATGCTTTCATTTTGTTCTTCCACACGTTGTATTCCTTTCCATCAAAATATGGTGGCCTTGTGTTGCTTTGTCATTCCATAAGTCCTGGTGCCAACATACTAGTCATAAAGAATCTTTAACTCAAAAGTAAAAACACTTTATAAACCGAGCACTTGGCTCTGATACCAATTGAGAGTGCTAGTATGAACACCTAGAGGGGAGTGAATAGGTATATAAAATAAACCTTGGCAAATATATGCGAAATAATAAACTTCGAGTAAAATAAAGGAGTTAGGGAAGAGAATAAGAACACAAGTTTATAGTGGTTCGACTTAATCCAAGCCTACGTCCACTCTCCCACGCTAACAGCCTTCTTGGCTGGATTCCACTATGCAATCAACAAGAGATTACAACTTTGAGTACAAACACTTAGTAGTAGATCACACTATCTCACTAAGTCACTCTTTTGGTATTTCTCTCATGATCACAAACGTTTAAGCTCTCAAGAGACAAGTATATGATCGAAAGTCGCTCAGACTTTGGAATTATAAATTCTACGCTTTGTCTCTTACTTGCTCATCGGTCCATGATCTCCTTAAATACTCCTCCACTTCCAAACTACCCGTTGGACAGTATCCCGGAGAATCGTCTTCCAATATACCCATTGGACAGCTCTGTATCTAGAAGATTTGGTAGCCGTTGAGTGACAAAGGTAAAATCCCAAATTGATTCCGATCGCCCATAAAAACGAAATCTTGGTTTCCATAAGTAAAACTTCTTCGTATAGAAAGTTCTTGTCTTCAAGATCCAATCGTCAATCAAATAGATTGAATCAATCGAATCAATCTTGATGTGGAATCCAAACCAAATCTCTAGCCGTTATATGATTGGGCTTGAGTTACGATTCATCGAATCTGGATGTAAAGTCTGAGAGCAATAGACTTTACAATCTGAGTCTGAGTGCGATAGACTTTGCAATCTGAGTCTGAACATATCTGCTTCTGAACAGATTTAGCTTTAAGGTCTGTACCCAGTTCAGCTTCAGCATAGAGTCTGTCTTCTGGTTCATCATTCACGTTTAGTCTGGAATTTGTCAGAATGAACAGACTTTTGATGTAGAACAGACTTTGACACTAAAGTTTGGCAGTCTTCACTTTGAGTCTTGAGTCTGGTAGTCTTCAGACTTTGACACAGAAGTCTGGAAATCTTCAGAATATACTTTGGACATGTGTTACGTTCAGTCTTCTGGTCGTCTTCACACTTTGACAATATCCTTTACATGTTCTATCATCTACATGGTCTATTACTCAACCATCAAACATGTTAGTAGTTTTTGATTTATTTTGTCATCTTTAAAACATCATAAGGGATTTCCCTAATAGCTTGGTTGCTGGATTGAAGAAGGTTCGAGCGGCATGCAAGGGGGGCAACGTAGGCAAGGGGTCGTAGCTGGCGTCGGGTCGTGCGGCGGTGACAACTCTGGCGAGACGAAGCAAAGCAGGAGCGGCTCAGCGTCGATACTCGGGGCTCGCAGCGAGCGTGTTGTTACTAATCAAATAGTAAACAAGATACAAAAACCATAAGCTATAGATTTCGAATGAGGAAGAGAAGCATAGAGAAAACAGAACACGAACTTGCATACATCGGTTTTCTAAGGAAACTGTCAAGTACAGGACAACTTAAACAAAAACAATAACTACTTACAAACCACACACACGTGCAGCATATAACTGCACCTAAACGTGCTAATTCACTTCCTAAATAACAAAAATACCAGCTGCATAATATAACCAACTTAGCAAGAAAAATAAACCATAAGAAGAAAAAGAATAGAGGAACATCAGTCAAACAACCAGCAACACTGAGACATTATAATCCAACAAACTCCTCCTTGGATCAATTGCTGCTGCATACTCCAATTTTCTTTCTTAATACTTCAAATCTTCCAGCTTGAAGTGGTTTTGTGAACATGTCTGCGAGTTGATCTTTAGATCTGCAATAAACCAACTTAATTTCATCATTTTGTTGCACCTCACGTAGAAAGAACTTAACCTTGAAATGCTTAGTTTTGCCATGAAAAATTGGATTCTGAGATATTGCTAGAGCAGCTTGATTATCCACATTGATTTCGATACAGCCACTGGAATTCAGCCATAAATCTTTCATTATCTTCTTCAACCACAAAGGTTGATTTGCAGCTGCAGTAGCAGCTATAAATTCTGCTTCTGCAGTAGATTGAGCTACAATTTCTTGTTTTTTAGAACACCAAGAGAAACAAGCCGATCCAAAACTGAAACAATATCCATATGTACTCTTCATATCATCCATTGAGCCAGCCCAATCACTATTAGAAAAACCTTGTAAATTGAATTCTTGACCCCTCTGAAACTTCACACCAAAGAACAAGGTGCCTTTTAGATACCTCAAGATCCTCTTTGCTGCAATCAAATGAAGCTTACTTGGATCACTCGTAAATCTGGATAGAACACTTACAGCAGATAGAATGTTTGGTATGGTTGCTATAAGATACATGAGACACCCTATCAGACTTATATACATCGAGGCATCCACAGCATCTATTCCATCAACCTTCTGCAACTTCTCTTTAGCTGCCATCGGTATACTAACACTTCGACAGTCTTTCATCTGAAACTTCTTTACAATTTCCTTCAAATATTTCCTCTAGCAAATGAAGATTTCATATGGACTTTGCTTAACTTCCAAACCTAAGAAATAAGCCATTTTTCCTAAGTCTGTCATCTCAAAACCTGCAAACAAACCTTGCTTAACATTTTCTATCAGTTCTGCATCATTTCCTATCACCAATAAGTCATCCACATAGAGTGACAGAACTACCACACTTTGATTTACTTTCTTGATATAAAGAGTGAACTCACTTAAGCTTTTTGCAAAACCAAAATCCTGTAAATATCGATCTATCTTTCCATACTAGGCTCTTGGAGCTTGTTTCAGTCCATATAGAGCTTTGCGCAATCTGTATACACTTTCCTCTTGCCCTTTAATACTGAAACTTTCAGGTTGTTCAACAAAAATTTCATCTTCAAGCTCTCCATTTAGGAATGCAAACTTGACATCTAACTGAAAGATAGTCCATCCCTTCTCTACTGCAACAACTAACAGAAGCCTTATTGTGTCCAGCCTTGCAACTGGAGCAAAAGTTTCAGAATAATCTACTCCCCATATTTGAACATAGTGTTTCACAACCAGTCTTGCTTTATACTTATTGACAGAACCATCAGGATTGAGCTTTGTCCTAAACACCCACTTAACTCCAATCACATTCTTGTCTAGTGGCCTGTCTACTAATTCCCAAGTCTGATTTTTCTGAATCATTGTTATCTCCTCCTGCATTGCTACAATCCACTTCTAATCTTCCTTGGCTTCTGCAAAGTTGGATGATTCGAGCACTACCACATTACTTCTTTCATAGATCTCAGCAAGTGACCTTGTGCCTCTCACAGGTTGATCATCTATACTCTCTTCCATTTCCTCTGTAATTCCATTAGTCTCCACATCTATTTCAGGCTGTCTTTCGAAGTGCTTCAATTCTATGATCCTTCATTCCATTCATCTTCCTCTAAAAACATGACATCTCTGCTCACAGTTATTTCCCCTATCATGGGATAGAAAATTCTGTAAGCTCTTGATTGAAGACTATATCCAACAAAGATCCCAATCCCTACCTTTTTATCAAGTTTGTCCCTCTTAACATCAGGAACATGAGTGTAACATAAACATCCAAAAACCTTCAAGTTTTTCACAGAAGGTTTAATATCTTGCCAGCTTCGAGAGGTGTTAATTTCTCTAAGGTTTTGTAGGCAATCTATTTAATAGAAATACAGCAATATTAGCTGCCTCAGCCTAAAACCTCTTAGACAAATTCTTCTTTTGCATCATACATCTGGCCATCTCCATAATACTTCTGTTCTTTCTCTCACTTACCCCATTCTATTGAAGTGAGTAAGGAGCTGTAAATTGCTGCACAATTCCTACTTGCTCACAAATCAACTTAAATTTGTTAGCTGTATACTCAGATCCATTGTCAAACCTGAGAGCTTTAATTTTCTTCCCACTTTGATTCTCAACTAAAGCTTTAAACTTCATAAATGCATCAGCTACTTCAGTCTTAGCTCGCAAAAAATAGATCCAGCTCATCCTAGTCAAACCATCAGTAAAGGGAATAAAATACCTGCTTCCATTGAGAGAGGGTTCAGACAAAGGTCCACATACATCAGTGTGAACTAGTTTCAACTTTTGACATATCCTCGAGACTCCTCCTTTGAAGGGAAATCTAGCTTGTTTGCCAAGAAGACAAGTTCTGCATTGTGGAAGTTCTTCCTCCAAGCTTGGCAAGTCATCTACCAAGCCATTTTTCTGCATAAACAGCATACTCCTCCTGTGAACATGCCCAAGTCTTTTATGCCATAGCTCTGTATTTTCTTCTTTGCATTTCAAAGCCATCTATTGCATCTCATGTGGCTTGAACATAAAACTTTTATCCCTCATTGGAATTCTCAAGACTTCTTTGCTGTCAGCATTTTTAATGAGATATTCCCTTCCTTCAAACTTCACTTTATAGCCCTTCTCCACTAACTGACCAACACTTAACGGATTTTGTTCAATATTTGTCACAAAGAGAACATCCCTTATTAGCTTTACCTCCCGGTTTCCTTCAATAGCAACTACACCTTTACCTTGCACTTCAATATGATGTCCATTGCCAATTCTGACTCTGGACCTTACTGTCTTGTTTATGTTCCTGAATAGCTTTAAGTTACCAATCATGTGATTGGTACAGCCACTATCTACTAGCCATGTATTATTTTCGACTGAAGATTCACCAGCTGAAGCTACAAACAGGTGCTCTTCATCAACATCATTTACTGCCACTTGTGCTTCTCCTGCTTGCTGATAAGTTTTCCCTTTACAAATAGCTTCCATGTGACCCAACTTGTGGCATCTTCTGCACCTAGCATCTGGCTTTCTCCAGCATCTAAAAGACTGATGATTGGTTCCACCACAGTACTGACATGGCCTTTTATTATTTTTCCATTTGCTAGATCCACCAATGTTCCCTTCTTTTGGTCAAAACCTCTAATCAGCAACATTTCCTCTAAACTGAATCCATTTATTTCCTCTGCCTCCATCATTTTGCTTTACTTTGGCTTGCAATGCCCCCTTCTACATGTTCTTCTCTCCTCATTAGTCTTCTGTGTTCCTGTGCCTGCAAAGCATTCAACAACTCTACAAGTTTTATATCAGCCAAGTCCCTTGTGTTTTCCAGAGAAGCTATAGTAGCTTCGAATTTCTCTGGAAGAGACACCAGGATCTTCTGAACAAGCCTATCATCCTTCAAGTCAGTCCCCAAAACTTTGATTTTATCAGCTATCCCCACTAGCCCATCAGAGTATTCCTTCACTGACTCAGACTCTTTCATCTGCTATCTCTCAAATTCTCTCAAGAGATTCAGCACCTTCATCTTATCTTCTCATCTCCTTCATATTCTTCCTTCAAGAAGTCCCATATGGCCTTTTCAAAGTCACACTTCATAATTCTGGTAAAGATGGTAGGCGAGACAACAACATACAAGCAAGATTTTGCCTTGGCTTTTCTTGCGGTTCTCTCTTTATGAAGTTTGATTTGATTCATGGTCGGATTATTTGGAAGTGGAGCAACTTCATAAACATCCTCCACAGCTTCCCACAGATCATGACCCTCCAAAAATGTTGTCATCTTAACAGCCCATGCTTGATAATTCTCTCCAGTAAATACTAGAGAAGCCATCGCAGAGAAACCACTCGACCCTGTCTCCATCACCCTTTAACTTCTTTACACTTCAATACTTTCTTCACTTCACAATCCCTCAAGATCATTCATGCTCTAATACCAATGTTGTTACTGATCAAACAGTAAACAAGAAACAGAAAACCATAAGCTATAGATTTCAAATGAGGAAGAGAAGCACAGAGAAAACAGAACACGAACTTGCATACATCGGTTTTCAAAGGAAACTGTCAAGTACAGGACAACTTAAACAAGAACAATAACTGCTTACAAACCACACACGCGTGCAGCATATAACTGCACCTAAACGTGCTAATTCACTTCCTAAATAACAAAAATACCAGCAACATAATATAACCAACTTAACAAGAAAAATAAATCATAAGAAGAAAACGGAACAGAGGAACATCAGTCGAAAAACCAGCAACACTAAGACATTATAATCCAACAGAGTGGCGGTGCAACGACCGGTAGGCGGAGAGGCAGGCGCTCGGCCAGTGGAGTCGCGGCAGAGCACGCACGCAATCGGCACTCGGAAACGGCGAGCGAGACTCGGATGCAATTTTTATTATACTAAATTACCAACTAGTTTCAATTTACCATCGCTCATTTGAATTCCTTACTTATATTTAATTTTTCTTAGAGATAAAGAGAAATGGGTAATTAAAATAGATAAATAATTATTGATAGTCAACTCAAAAGAGGCAGTAACACATAACTAGTTGATATTCCAATTGAAGAAAAGTTCATAATTGCTCTTATTACTATTGGAAAGTTCTAAAAAGAGGTAACTTAATAGAAAATTTGGTAAAATAAAAATAAAAATAAATAAGCATCCGTAAGCAACTTAGATGAGAGTTGGTTAACCTAAACTAGCTAGTAACATAACGGGAGAAAATTGGTAAGACACAGAAATAAAGATCAACAAATTCATATAAAAGTTGGTAAATCTCGAGTATTAGGAAGAAAGTGTATAAATGCTTATAAAAACATAGAAAAAGGTTAATTAGCCAACTGGAAAAAATAGAGTAATTTTGTAAAGATGATAATAAATAATCAACATGTTACTTAGAAGTCAGGTGAAACATAATTTTTCAACAGCATTTTATTAGCACTTACCAATTATAACATAACTGTAGAATTGTGTAAATTACGTAATTACAAAAAAATTGGTATTTTGCAGGCTGTTCAAATCTGGTATTTCATAGAAATGCTGGTAAATTATTAACAAATTATTGAATAATCAGATAGCCTATAATTTTTTACTAAGATTTTTTAACACTTACCAATTTTTTTTTTCCGAAATCTACCTTCATGGACAAAAATCCTTTCTTTTAACGAAACAATTGAATAATCCAAATTATGTAATTGCATTAATTTAGCACGCAACCCAAAAAATCACATACACACACACACACATATATATATATATATATGTGTGTGTGTGTGTGTGTGGTATACAAGACGCGCGTATGTAATATTTTGGAGAAAATATCAAATAAGTGTTTAAAGTGCCCTCATTTTTTCAAATAAGAATCTGGAGTGGATATTATTCCAAATAAAATCATGAAGTAAAATTTTTTCAAATAAGGATTTAAAATGGTTATATCAACTTCAAATAAAGACTTGGCTTTTCAGTTAGTAAAGGGTATTTTCATCCTTTACCTTTTTGAATTTTTCATTTTTTTCCTTTTTTATCTTTTTTCCTTTTTTTTTCTGGTTTTCTCTTCTTCTTTGCCAGTGGCTGATCGACCACCGGCGATACCCAAAGAGGGTTGGACGAGGGTCACCCTCCCCAATCATAGGCGAGATTAGCCTCGCCAGATCTACACGAGGGTCACCTTGCCAACAGCCAGCAAACGATGGCCTTGCCTCAGCGAGGTCGCCGTAGAAAGCAATAGGCAAGACCGGCCTTAACCCTCAACCAGCTAGGGTCGCAACCCTAGCCAGTAGTTGGCGAGATCGCCAAGCCTTCGCCCAAAAAAATAGAGAGAAAGGCAATAATATTTTAAAATAAAAATAGTCTTTCAATGAAAATACCCTTTGACTTATCGAACTATTTAGCCAGACAATGACCAACGAGGTCAGGCCTTTACTTGAAACTACCATAGCCACTTTAGGCTCCTATTTGAGATTAATATTGCCACTTTATGTCCTTATTTGACACAATATCCACTTTCAACCTATTTTTAAGAAAATAAGGGCACTTCAAGCCCTTATTTGGAATTTTCCCTTAAAATCTTGTCTAACCTATAATGGCCTCATTGATTGTAAGATTAGGGTCAATGAAAAACTAAGGACCTATTTGATAATCATTTTATTTTTCCTTTTCTGTTCTTTTGTTCTCCGAAACGAAAAAAATAAGAACAGGATTCAGATTGATGGTGTCAACTAATTTTTTATTCCCCGAAACAAATTAATAGCCAAGAATAAAATTGGAATAGAAACAAAATGTAGAAAAGGCCTACTTCTTTATTCTTAGGAATAAAAAGAAAAGTAACGCCATTTTAGAAAAAAAAAAAAAAAAAAAAAAGAGCTCAATGTAACCTCATGCTTGTCATTACTGCACTGACACAAGGTCTGGTCTCTTGACCCAATCCAAGTCCTTATTTCTCAGAATAAAAATTAAAAATTCATAAATTTAAGAAAATTTAGAAATTAGATTTTGAGTAGTTTTATTAGATTTTAGTGTTAATTGTAGTTTAGAATTAATTTAGCATAAAAATGCAAAAAAAATTGAAAATTAAATTCAAAATTGAACAAGCTTTTAAGGATTTACAATATGGATTTTTGAATGCCGTTTTCTTTTAGAAACAATGCTAGGTCGCAAAATTTAGTGACTGGTTTTCTTCCCTTAAGATTCTACTAAAAACATCCTTCAAAACCACTTGCAATTCTGTTTTAATAGAAAACTATATAGCTCTAAACAAGTATTTTGCATTACCGTTTGTCTTATGTTTATAGCAGTCGAATAAGCCTATCTTCCATAGATTTCTGATGTCATTTGCTCGAAGGTTTGATGAATTTGTGCAAAAACACCAAAAATTGCTTCTATCATCAATTGTTTCGCCATTGCTCATTCTACCGAGCAATGTTTGCTCTTTTTCTTGCAATTTAAAAAGCACATAAGGTCTATGCACATCGGATTTTCTAAGATCATCATAGAATATCTCAATCAATTAAATCTTTATAGAAGTTCAGTTTTATTCAAATATAAATTGTTAAATCTTCACTAACATTTTTATAATTATAAGAAAAAAATGGGAATAAGAATTTTTACAATCATACCAAATGCATTTCTATTCTTTTTCTATTCCAAAAATATAAATTATGTATAGTCTCAAACGAGTTATTCAACTCAGAAACTTGTCCAAAAACAAAAATAGAAAAAAATAATATTTTCGAATAGAAATTATTCTTGGGAACATAAATGTTCCCAAACACATCTTAATGGTTCCCCAAAATAACCCTAACTCCCATTTTGTTGATTCCTTTTCGTCGTTGGCGTGCGCACACACAAATAGTTTATACACATCGTAATGGTTCCCCAAAATAACCATAACTCCCATTTTCTTGATTGCTTTTCGCCGTTGGCGTGCGCACACACAGATAGTTTATACACATCTTAATGGTTCCCCAAAATAACCCTAACTCCCATTTTCTTGATTCCTTTTCGTCGTTGGTGTGCGCACACACAAATAGTTTATGGTACTCATTAAAAAAAAAAAGAATAGTTTGTCCTGTCCACCTCATCCATACAAATGTTCATTTGACAGAGAAGATGGAAGAGGTTTATTGATGCTACATACATTTGTTCTTTTATTAGTTGATATGGAATAAAACAAACTATGAGGTATAGTTTCCAAGGAAGTCTCTCTCTCTCTCTCTCTCTCTCTCTCTAAAAAGTGCGATTCTCGTGGAATTGAGCAAATGGTATGGGGGCACGACCGTGTGGGAAATGAATTACTTAAATTGACGTCAACACACCAATCAGAAGCAGCAAAGGCAGAAGATGAATCCCCAGATCCGGCGAGCCCCATGTTTTTATGGGATTAGGCATCGTGAGCTGGAACAGAGGATGATATTGGACCACTTGCCGACCGTAAAAATTTCTATTTCTATTCTTTTATTGATGAGGTAAGGATCAACTTTGAGTTCAAAGATATAGACAGCTGGTTGGGGTGCACTCCATAAGTGGTCCATTATCATCCTGGAATAGACTGATAAAAGTCAGGTAGTCAAGGAGAAAAAGGTAGAAACGAGCGACCATAGCAGTCTCGTTCACCGTAGTTACACGAGTTCCGCGTCCGGCGTGGGCTTTTTAGTTTAAGACAAAGCGTTATAACATGCATAGAATCAAGCATATCATTATAGGAAAAAGCACCCAAAAAGTCTAACAAATATTCTATTAGTACCAATTTAGTTCTAAATATTTTAATCGGACTACTTTAATCTTAAACATTTTGCATTTATGTCAATTAAATTTATCCGGCCAATTTCGCTAGAAATCATTGATATGAACGTGACTATCCTACTTAACACAACCGGCATTAATGTAAATAAATTTATAAATTTTCAATATTTTTCTGAATATTGATTATCTTTTCTTTCTTCTTTCTTTTTTTTTTTTTTTTTTCTTTCAATTGTAGCCGGCAAGGGTCAGCACAAGCTGTCACCAGCCGCAAGCAAGGGCTGCCAAGCCCTCACAAGAGGCCACAAGGGCAGCCTTCACCCAGGTCATGGTGACTCTTGTTGGCCACTAGGTCAGGGCATCCGAGCCCTACCAACTGCTAGCAAGGGTCGCAGCCCTCATGCAAGCCATCGCCAAGTGCAGGTGAGGACCACCAAGCCTCACCTGACCCCAAGGGTGAGGGTGGCCTTTGACCTCATAGCCTCTAACAAGGGCTTGGCAGCCTTCATTCGTGGGCCCCTCAAGGGCCCTCGCCAGCCACAATGTAAAAAAAGAATATGGGAATGCGCAGTGTCCAGCGGAAAGAAGTATCAAGTCCGTCTGTGAGCAGAGAGAGCCAATGGGCGTACAAATCCAAGACGCCAACCCAGAGTCACATGCGCTCCAGACTCTATATACTTCACGCCCACCAGAATCTATATTAATTATTCTGCTTCCATTTTGACTTCTCACGCCAAACCCTCTCTATTTTAGTCCATGGGATGAGTCATTCTTTCCCTTATACACTCACGCCAAGCCCTCTCTATTTAAGTCCAGGGGATGAGTCATTCCTTCCCCCATACCCTCAAAAATAATTTCGGAAATATTCTGCTTCCATTTTGATCTCTTGTTAATTTCTTCTTCGCTTGGCAGATGGAACTAGAGCAACCCAGGCAACCCCATCTCAACAGCATTAACAAGTACATCAACCCAAGAAATGGCAAGGGTAGCCCGTCACCATCGCCATTATCATCAAGGAGTGATCTGTGCAAGGACTCCGCATCCTTTCGGAAGCTTGGAGTGGGAGTCCCAGCAGCGGCGGGAGGCATCTCCAACGTGGAGAAGATCTCGTGGCTCCGCTCTCAGATCATCGGCAGCAACGCCGAGTTTGACTCACCGTTCGGCAGGCGACGGCTCACATACGCTGACAGCACCGCCTCCAGCCGCTGCATCCGCTACGTTGAGGACTTCATCGTCGACAACATCCTTCCGTTTTACGGTAAGTGAGTCAAGTGTCTAAGAGATATTTATTCTAATTTCGCACACGGACAGCCATAGACACAATTCATCTACAGTTGCATTTCCTAAGCTAATACGTCATTTTCCTAAAAATGGAAACTCCTCCGTTAGTCAATTCTTTGCAAGTCAAATGCATTATTGGAGTGCGTACGCTTTGTGGAAAGTCAATTCTTTGCAAGTCAAATGCATTATTGGAGTGCGTACGCTTTGTCGAAGGGTTGGCTTTCTGCAACATATGAAATCATTTTATGATCTTTGTAATAACATTTCAATCACTCATGTACCGAAACTTGCAACGCTTATATTTGTATAGGCAATGTCACTCTCATATATATCATACGAGGACCTATGTCGGTGATTTTTACTTTTTACTTTTGATTTTTATTATTTGAATTTATCATCCAACATTTGAATTATATTTACTATCAAATGCCTTGGATGATATCTTGTAAACCCGGGGTACTAAATCGACAACTTGGTTACAAGATACTATGTGAAGCACAGGTCGATTTAGCAGGAACATTAGAGTGTTCTATCACCTCATCCTGCATATGGGAGATCTATACCCTGTCTATCCGATGATAGCCACTTCCGAAGAAGTAACGGGGAATCTACCTCCCCTCCCCAGGCTTCCAAGTTCCTAGGCAAATATTTCTTTTCTACACCTAAGAGGGAATACCTTCAAAGTTTCATGTCCTAGAATTTAGATGAAGCCTTTTAAAGACATGCTCAAATCGGTACGATATTTGAAATATAATAGATACAAATATTTAAAGTCATCTCAGTGTCGTGTATTTTTCCATAATTCCTTAGTTTAGCCTCTCTTTTTCTCATTCCTGCCCGTGGACAATAAAGTAATTTTTAGTGGGCAGACCAAAACAGGGAACAATCCTCTCAGACTTTCACCTATTTCATTCCAATGGACTTTCTCTAATAAACAGTAGGTCAATGGATGACAAGACAAGGCGAAAAGTCGATGCTTATAAGACGAGAAGTTGCAATTCTCCACAAAAGCCTCTTTTCTATATCCTGTGCTTTGTCAAATATTTCCAATGTTTTGTCCGAATGCATAAAGCTGATGACTCTAGGTGTGTCAAAGAGGGTGTCCCAAATTTATCGTCATTTCACGTTTTTCCCAAAAAATTTCATCCTATGATAATCAAAATCCTACGGTACACATTCTACAAGATTAATTGTGCGCAGACCATCCTTAATGTCAATCCTATATAGGAAGAACCGCTGAACTGGAGGTTACTCTTCATGTATGTGCATATAGGTAACTCACACACGTCGAACAGCCACGTAGGTCACCGGACCACCAAGACAGTGCACGAGGCCTCGAGCTACATCAAACGGTGCCTTGGAGGGGGACCTGAGGACGTGATTTTGTTCTGCGGATCAGGATCCACTGGGTCGATCAAGCGGCTCCAAGAAGTCATGGGCATTGCAGTTCCATCGCTCCTAAGAAAGAGGATGATTAAGTGCATGCCAAGCGAAGAGAGATGGGTGGTCCTAGTCGGACCTTATGAGCACCACTCAAACCTTCTCTCATGGAGGCAAAGTCTAGCGGAGGTCATAGAGATCGGACTAGATGCAGATGGGTCGATAGACATGGAAGATTTAAGGCAAAAGCTTGAGTCTTATCGAGATGCTAACAGGCCAATTCTGGGTTCTTTCTCAGCCTGCAGTAATGTCACCGGGATTTGTACCGACACAAGAGCTGTCGCGAAGCTGCTTCACCAATTCGGTGCCTTTGCTTGCTTTGATTTTGCAGCTAGGTGAGCCTTCATTTTCCTGCATTCTCTAACTCAATCGGAGAACTCTTTATTTAAATAGATAATCCAATAATAACAAACCGTTTGCACTTAACTGAGGATATCTTACAAGACTATACAATTTTGAACAGTGCACCTTATGTGGAAATCGACATGAGATCGGGGGAAGTCAACGGTTATGATGCTATCTTCCTGAGTGTGCACAAGTTCCTCGGTCGACCTGGGTCTCCAGGAATCCTGCTCATGAGCAAGGCTCTCTATCGGCTTGGATCATTTCCCCCATCAACCTGTGGAGGAGGAACTGTTGATTATGTGAATGGCTTCAATGAAAAGGTAAAGCATTGATCTGTTACAAAAGATCCGAGCAAATTCAAAAGATAAAACAATTGCCAAAAAACCATTCTAATTTTCATCAGTCAAGTAACTTGTTAAATTACTTGCCTAGCAGGATACATTATACGTGGAAGACATTGAAGAAAGAGAGAATGCTGGGACTCCACAAATTATTCAGATCACAAGAGCAGCATTGGCATTTTGGTTGAAAGATTATGTGGGAAATGAAGTGATCGAGAAACTGGAGCACAAGTACATTAAAGAAGCAATCGAAAGGCTCTTCAAAAACCAGAACATAGAGATTCTCGGGAACAGAACAGCTAAGAGACAAGCTATATTGTCTTTCCTGATATACTCAACAACTAATTCCCCACCAGATTGTAATAAGAAGGGAAGAGAGAGGGGGCTTTACCTGTGGGGAGAAATGGGGAACGAAAGAGACAAGCCTCTCCACGGACCTTTTGTTGCCACTCTCCTCAATGACCTCTTTGGCATTCAAGCGAGAGGCGGGTGCGCTTGTGCCAGTCCATACGGTCATGCCCTGCTTGGCATTAGTGAAGCTCAGTCCCATGCACTTAGATGTGCCATTCAAAAGGTAAGATGCTTGTTCTCTTTCCTGTAAGACAGTTACATAAAACCTTGAAGGTTTTCAAACTGTAATAGCCATACAAGCGAAGGATCTATTAGGTAGTACCCCTCAACCAATGAGACAATTTCTTAGTGACATATAAGATTAAGCATTTGACTAATCTTCCGTGACTTTACCTTTATAACAGGGTTTTGCTGGAGTGAAGCCTGGATGGACCAGAGTCAGCTTTCCCCACTACCTTTCGGAGGAGGAGTTCGAGTACATTATTGCTGCACTGGAGTTTGTAGCCTCTTTTGGCCAGAGGTTCCTTCTGCTCTATCATTTCAACCTGAAAACTGGAAATTGGACCTTCAGAAAGAAGGCATTCATGGAGATTGTAGGGAAAGAAAAGAAGGGCAAAATTTTTATCTTAAATGACAACAAGGCTGGTAAAAATCTCAATGGTGATGCTAAACATGAGAGCCTCATTGCCAAGTACACGTCATACTGGGAAAGTGCAAAACATATTGCAGGTCTCCTCCCCAAATTTCCGTCCCCGCCCAGGCTCCAGGAAGATATTGATCCAGAGCTGCTATACTTCCGCCTCTAGTAGAAGATTTGTGAAAGAAAATTAAATTGAATAAAGGCGTGTACAAAATCACTTCTAATGGACTATGCAATTTTTCAAATACTATGTCACCATGAGTCATCTAAAGATGATAAGCAAACTGATTCTTACAGCCAACTGCATATATATGAAACAGCTCAAAATGACATATTCATGAATTGTGGGAACATTCTCTCCGCCATCATCAATGTTTTAAATCAATCCCAATGCTTAAATGGCAAGTGTTTTAGCATCTCTGAAATGGGCCTTCACCGAGATCGGAGCACTCACCATGTGCATCATGATGATAGATTGACAGTGAAAGAGGAACCCTGCAATAACTTATAACACTTACTATATAACTACATTCGCATGAATACATATCCAGCTGCTTATCGATAGAACGAGGTCAAGGCACAGATATGAGCCTAAACCATGTTCACTAATCCTATACGTAACTGTAAACAGTTCAATATGTCAGCAGTTATTTTAATTGATATTCAAATCAAATATATCAAGAATGGTTAGAAATTACTAAAAGCTTAGGGCACAAATAATAACTATTCTTGCCAGAAATTGATCTCCAAAACATAAATAGATTTTTCTATATCTATTCTTAAATGAGTTTCGAAAGAAAAACGCGTTTGATAATGATACAAAATTTATGTTCTCGACATAGAAAATCATTTGATAACGATATAAAATTTCTCCCTCCCAGAGGCCAATGGATGGTAGCGTCAGGCAACAATTGTCAGCAGCAAGAGGGCTAGTGGTAGGCGGGCAATAGCAAGGGGGCCAACAAACAAGGCAGACAATCGGCGGTGGACGACCACAAACGGCCAGCAATGACAAACGGTGGGCTGGCTGGTGAGCGGGCTATGAGCGGCAGACGATAGACGATTGGCGGCAGCAACAAGTAGGGGGACGGCAAGTAGTGAAGACGAAAAATAAAAGAGTTTTTATTTATCATTTCTATTCTAGAAATAAAGAAGTCATTTCTGTTTCAAACCTATTTCTTAATAAAAAAAAAAATTATTCTAAAAAAAAAAAAATATGACATTGCGTTATCAAATGAATTTCTATTCTAAATAGAAAATTAGTTTTAGAATAGAAATAGAATGATTATTAAATACGCCCTAAATGACCAAGATTGACTTTCAATTCAACTGCTAAATATCATTACAAAACGAATAACATATTAATCTTAAACATGCGATGGTCAGATAGTCTCTAAAACAACGCTTACCACTACACACGGTTTTAACACTGTATGTGAACTCACTTGAACTATCCCTTGGACTATCAGGTAGACTCAGCTTCCTTAGAGAATCAACAAACCTTATGCAGCCTCTAACCACCACAGAAACATGCAATAAAGTACAGTATGATATTTTGAAAATCAAACCAAAAAAAGAAAAAAGAAAAAAAGTGAAGCCATTATTATCAATTTTTCTGCCAGCTTCAAAGGAACAGAAGGTTTCCTCCCTAGAGATATATCTGCATCATCTTTTGCTTATGTGCATATTAGCTCTATTCTCTTTCAAAAGATAAAAAGGCTCAATCTTACAAACTGATAAAGTAAAATCGAAAGGAAGAAATGATACAGGAAGGAAAGAATGCTGACAAACCTTAAAGATGGCGTTAATACATGCTGGTACTTTCAGAATAAATAGCTTGCCAAAAGAAGTTGAGGCTTTCCATTGTCACCTTCTTATATCCCCTATAGCTTCCTTTGATTTTACAGACCCTTTTCATCTCATATGCCGTAAGTCAACTTTCAAGCTTCATCACTGGGTCTGCAAATGAATGGCGCAAAATTGCAGGCATTATCTAGCAACGGGAGAAGAGTACGGGGACTTGTGTGTACTTTTACAGACAGCTTGAATTAATTTTCCCAAGTGATCATCAGGGTATGCAAATCATTAATTTAACACTCAATAAAATAAATAAATAAAATAAAACAAATAAATAAGAATGCAAAACTTACAAGTATCTGCATTATTACATCAAAATTCACATAAACCAGTCCTAAATATGATCTCTAGTTAAAATAATATTTAAAGAAATGTAATAATTAAATGACATAGCAGTATAGCACATAGCAGTATAGCCTAATTTTTAGATCGGATAAGTGATTTTCCAGGCAACAACTGGTGGAGCTACGAGCGGCGGTGCTGGTGTGGTGGCCGGCGCGGGGCGAACGGACAGCAGCGGTGGAGGAACCTGCGCACGCGGGAGGTCGAACAACCCGAAGAAGAAGAAGACCTCCTCTCCTTCTGCCTCTGATCTTGCTTTTTCCCTTGTATTTTTGTTTTTTCTCTCTCCCCGTCACTCTCATGTCCCCTCTCTCTTTCTCTCTCTGCTGTCTCTGTTTTTTCAACAAAAGGAGCGACTGACTTCGACCCCTTCCCAAAAGAAAACCAGAAAAGAACCTTTTCTTTGTGTTGAACATTTTCCTCCAAAGAAGAGAAGCCCCCCATTTCTCATTTTATAGAAAAAAAAATGTGATATTCATGGAATATTTCATCTCTTTTTCAATATACACGAAGATTACCTATAACCTCTCAATCAGAAAAATCTATTTATTTTCCTCATGTCCCGAGTATTCTTCACTCATTTCATCGCCTATTGCTAAAGATAAAATTACAATGCGATTTTCTCAAATTCCAAAAATCCACCGTAATATCATATCAAATCTCTATTTAATTTTCGGTTATTAAAAAAAAAAAACAGCTCGAGCTAATTTGCCTCCTTCATGAACTTAGTCCAACTCGTCAAATCAAAGTTCAAAACTACCAATTCAAACCCACTTGTCACCAGCCCAATGCAAGATGCAATAATAACAAATAAATGTACCTAAAATTATATACTATCCATTCATTATTATTATTATTGATAAAATTAATCCCTTATTTTTATTCAATAAATAAATAATTGAGTCACCAAAATTTAAGTGTCAACAATGATGTAATTTGAACACAAATAGCTAGGTAGCCTACGCTTCAAACTCAAACTATATTGGAATTGAATCTACAACACAGCTTGTTTTAGGTGTATAGCTGAAATTTATCAACAACGATACCATTGGATAAAAAACACAACACCGGAATTTAATCAATGACACTAGGCTTGTGGAACAACACCAAAATTTAATCGACAATGCTAAACCAAACGAAGACACACACCGGAATTTAATCTACGACAAGAATCTTGAAAACCACAACTAAAATGCGATAAAGTAAAGATAAAGTAAAAATAGTTGCTATGTTGTAGAGGGGGGATTTCTAGTTGAGCAGGTTGTGGTATTTATAAAGTGAGCTAGTAGCCATCAATTGGTTATTTCTTCTCAGGCGCCACTCTTTACACTCTCCATGTTTTCTTTTCTTCTTGGCAACTTTATCCATAAGCAATTGTCTCCTAATTTGTCAACAATGCTCACATGACTTGCTCATCAAGTAAATAACGGCTTCCTATTTTTATGCACATTTCACACAACAGTTATTCTCACCTGAGCTCTAATGCAAATCTCACTTAAACTCCAAGTATGATGTATTGTTCCCATAGCCTAACATGTGGCAATTAACTACTTGGTTGTCGACTCTGGTATCTGTGTCTAGAATTCTGCCAACACTTAGCTCAAACTCCCTTCACGAACACTGGAAAAAGACGTTTTCACGAGCAAAACGGAGAATATCACCCTTATTATTTCCCTCATGGCCAGCACGTGACAATAGGGGTAATTTTGAGTGTCAACAATTACTTATTCTGAGATTATATTGGCTGGTTGCTGTTGGCGCTAAATTGATTTTGATTGGTTTAGTTTCAAGAGAGAAATTAATGATAAATTAAGTTTGTTCATGGTGAATTGTTGCCCAGGTTCTCCCAACATCTCTCCATTGCACCATTGTCAATTATTTCCCTCCTCAATCCTAGCGCTTACGTGCTGAGTGTTTTAGCGTGGTTAACAATAGCGCTCGCCAAGATCAACTTCTATGTCCAAGCTTGATGCCAATAACTTGTGAGCACCTATAAATATTGATCAAACCTCAGGAGCACTCTCACCATGTGAATCATGGTGACGGATTGATGGTGAAAGAGGAAACCTAAATAAGTAATACTACTTCTTCTATTGATTTTAGCCAAGAAGCTGTTAGAAATCATCTCTGAAACAAGGCTTACCACTGCACAAGCTTTTAATGCTGTAAGATAACTCAAACCATCCCTCGAGTGCCAACAGGCATGCAGCCCTTCTAATAAAGGGATTGAAGGGTTAGTGCCAGATAGTACCAGGTCCGAGATTCAATTCTCGTGAGCACCGCACACACATTTATATAGAAAAGAAGAGTAAGATTTAAAAAAATAAAATAAATAAATAAATAAATAAACTATCTCTAGAACTATCAAGTGGTCTTGAGTTCCTTAAAGAAGCATCCAACCCCCAGAAACACGCAACAAAACACCAAATGCTAAAGGGAAGGCTTATTAAGTCATTGTAAAGAGCTTATAAACAGTATACAATGATTTCATAATATGTTTATGCACTAAACTAATGCATTTGACGTATAAAGGAATATGTTGTTCTGTAGTTCGATTTCATACGGCATCGGAAACTGCATAGACCGGAAACAACTTTGCTTCTTCTAGAAGTGAAAGCTACAAATTACATCCAACAAACAGTCAAAATATATAATAAAGATTTCAATAATAATATTCTCATGCATTATGAGATGGATAATCTATTACTCCGTGCCAAGAAGTACTAACCTTTATCCATACCAATAAATTTCAATAAGTTTTAATAAGTGTCAAACAACCATTAGGTAAGAAAATGGTCAATTTTTTTCTTACAACTTTTTGCTAACTTACCAACACTTTTAGAAAATTTCTATATTTTTTACAATTTGCAAATTATACATTTTTGTATGAAATTACTAATATTAGTTTGCATAAATTACGATTGCTTCAATTTTTCAATTTAAATGTGAAATCACCAATCTAAATTAGACCGAACAATTTTTATTATACTAAATTACCAACTAGTTTCAATTTACCATCGCTCATTTGAATTCCTTACTAATATTTAATTTTTTTCTTAGAGATAAAGAGAAATTGGTAATTAAAATAGATAAATAATTATTGATAGTCAACTCAAAAAAAGAGGCAGTAACACATAACTAGTTGATATTCCAATTGAAGAAAAGTTCATAATTGCTCTTATTACTATTGGAAAGTTCTAAAAAGAGTTGGTAAATTCAGTGCATTGGAAAGCAAGACAAATAAAAGAGGTAACTTAATAGAAAATTTGGTAAAATAAAAATAAAAATAAATAAGCATCCGTAAGCAACTTAGATGAGAGTTGGTTAACCTAAACTAGCTAGTAACATAACGGGAGAAAAATTGGTAAGACACAGAAATAAAGATCAACAAATTCATATAAAAGTTGGTAAATCTCGAGTATTAGGAAGAAAGTGTATAAATGCTTATAAAAACATAGAAAAAGGTTAATTAGCCAACTGGAAAAAATAGAGTAATTTTGTAAAGATGATAATAAATAATCAACATGTTACTTAGAAGTCAGGTGAAACATAATTTTTCAACAGCATTTTATTAGCACTTACCAATTATAACATAACTGTAGAATTGTGTAAATTACGTAATTACAAAAAATTGGTATTTTGCAGGCTGTTCAAATCTGGTATTTCATAGAAATGCCGGTAAATTATTAACAAATTATTGAATAATCAGATAGCCTATAATTTTTTACTAAGATTTTTAACACTTACCAATTTTTTTTCCGAAATCTACCTTCATGGACAAAAATCCTTTCTTTTAAGGAAACAATTGAACAATCCAAATTATGTAATTGCATTAATTTAGCACGCAACCCAAAAAATCACATACATATATATATATGTGTGTGTGTGTGTGTGTGTGTGTGTGTGTGTGTGTGTGTGTGTGTGTGTGTGTGTGTGTGCATATGTAATATTTTGGAGAAAATATCAAATAAGTGTTTAAAGTGCCCTCATTTTTTCAAATAAGAATTTGGAGTGAATATTATTCCAAATAAAATCATGAAGTAAAATTGTTTCAAATAAGGATTTAAAATGGTTATATCAACTTCAAATAAAGACTTGGCTTTCAGTTAGTAAAATGTATTTTCAATTTTCATCCTTTACCTTTTGAATTTTTCATTTTTTCCTTTTTTTTTTTTTTTTTTTTTTTTTCCGGTTTTCTCTTCTTCTTTGCCAGTGGCCGATCAACCACCGGCGATACCCAAAGAGGGTTGGGCGAGGGTCACCCTCCCCAATCATAGGCGAGATTAGCCTCGCCAGATCTACACGAGGGTCACCTTGCCAACAGCCAGCAAAGGATGGCCTTGCCTCAGCGAGGTCGCCGTAGAAAGCAACAGGCAAGACCGGCCCTAACCCTCGACCAGCTAGGGTCGCAATCCTAGCCAGTAGTTGGCGAGATCGCCAAGCCTTTGCCCAAAAAAATAGAGAGAAAGGCAATAATATTTTAAAATAAAAATAGTCTTTCAATGAAAATACCCTTTGACTTATCAAAATATTTAGCCAGACAATGACCAACGAGGTCAGGCATTTACTTGAAACTACCATAGCCACTTTAGGCCCCTATTTGAGATTAATATTGCCACTTTATGTCCTCATTTGACACAATATCCACTTTCAACCAATTTTTAAGAAAATAAGGGCACTTCAAGCCCTTCTTTGGAATTTTCCCTTAAATCTTGTCTAACCTATAATGGCCTCATTGATTGTAAGATTAGGGTCAATGAAAAAACTAAGGCCCTGTTTGATAATCATTTTATTTTTCCTTTTTCTGTTCTTTTGTTCTCCAAAACGAAAAAAAAAAAAAAAGATTCAAATTGATGGTGTCAACTAATTTTTTATTCCCCGAAACAAATTAATAGCCAAGAATAAAATTGGAATAGAAACAAAATGTAGAAAAGGCCTACTTCTTTATTCTTAGGAATAAAAAAGAAAAGTAACGCCATTAAAAAAAAAAAAAGAGCTCAATGTAACCTCATGCTTGTCATTACAGAATTGACACAAGGTCTGGTCTCTTGACCCAATCCAAGTCCTTATTTCTCAGAATAAAAAAATTAAAAAATTCATAAATTTAAGAAAAATTTAGAAATTAGATTTTGAGTAGTTTTATTAGATTTTAGTGTTAATTGTAGTTTATAATTAATTTAGCATAAAAAATGCAAAAAAAAATTGAAAATTAAATTTAAAAATGAATAAGCATTTAAAGATTTACAATATGGATTTTTGAATGCCGTTTTCTTTTAGAAACAATGCTAGGTCGCGAAAATTTAGCGACTCTAGTTTTCTTCCCTTAAGATTCTACTAAAAACATCCTTCAAAACCATTTGCAATTCTGTTTTAATAGAAAACTATATAGCTCTAAACAAGTATTTTGCATTACCGTTTGTCTTATGTTTATAGCAGTCAAATAAGCCTATCTTCCATAGATTTATGATGTCATTTGCTCGAAGGTTTGATGAATTTGTGCAAAAACACCAAAAATTGCTTCTATCATCAATTGTTTCGCCATTGCTCATTCTACCGAGCAATGTTTGCTCTTTTTCTTGCAGTTTAAAAAGCACATAAGGTCTATGCACATCGGATTTTCTAAGATCATAGTAGAATATCTCAATCAATTAAATCTTTATAGAAGTTCAATTTTATTCAAATATAAATTGTTAAATCTTCACTAACATTTTTATAATTATAAGAAAAAAAATGGGAATAAGAATTTTTATAATCATACCAAACGCATTTCTATTCTTTTTCTATTCCAAAATATAAATTATGTATAGTCTCAAACGAGTTATTCAACTCAGAAACTTGTCCAAAAACAAAAATAGAAAAAAAAATTGTCCATAAAAACAAAAATAGTTCCCCAAAAAAAAATATGTCAAATAGTTTAAACATCTTAATGGTTCCCCAAAATAACATAAATGTTCCGTGAGCAGACACAAAAACACATCTTAATGGTTCCCCAAAATAACCCTAACTCCCATTTTCTTGATTCCTTTTCGTCGTTGGTGTGCGCACACACAAATAGTTTATGGTACTCATTAAAAAAAAAGAATAGTTTGTCCTGTCCACCTCATCCATACAAATGTTCACTTGACAGAGAAGATGGAAGAGGTTTATTGATGCTACATACATTTGTTCTTTTATTAGTTGATAGAGAATAAAACAAGCTATCAGGTATAGTTTCCAAGGAAGTCTCTCTCTCTCTCTCTCTCTCTCAAAAGTGCGATTCTCGTGGAATTGAGCAAATGGTATGGGGGCACGACCGTGTGGGAAATGAATTACTTAAATTGACGTCAATACACCAATCAGAAGCAGCAAAGGCAGAAGATGAATCCCCAGATCCGGCGAGCCCCATGTTTTTATGGGATTAGGCATCGTGAGCTGGAACAGAGGATGATAATGGACCACTTGCCGACCGTAAGAATTTCTATTTCTGTTATTTTATTGATGAGGTAAGGATCAACTTTGAGTTCAAAGATATAGACAGCTGGTTAGGGTGCACTCCATAAGTGGTCCATTATCATCCTGGAATAGACTGATAAAAGTCAGGTAGTCAAGGAGAAAAAGGTAGAAACGAGCGACCATAGCAGTCTCGTTCACCGTAGTTACAAGAGTTCCGCGTCCCGCGTGGGATTTTAGTTTTAGACAAAGCGTTATAACATGCATAAAATCAAGCATATCATTATAGGAAAAAACACCAAAAAAGTCTTACAGATATTCTGTTAATACCAATTTAGTTCTAAATATTTCAATCGGATGACTTTATTCTTAAATTTATCCGGCCAATTTCGCTGGAAATTATTAATATAAACGTGGCTATCCTTCTTGACACAACCGGCGTTAATGTTAATAAATTTATAAAATTTTCAATATTTTTTCTGAATATTATATTATCTTTTTATTTTCTTCTTTCTTTTTTTTTCTTTTTTCTTTTAATTGTAGCCGGCAAGGGTCACAGCCCTCGCACAAGCCGTCGCCAACCACAAGCAAGGGCTGCCAAGCACTCACAAGAGGCCACAAGGCAGCCTTCACCCAGGTCATGATGACTCTTGTTGGCCACTAGGTGAGGGCATCCGAGCCCTACCGACCGCTAGCAAGGGTCGCAGCCCTCATGCAAGCCATCGCCAAGTGCAGGTGAGGACCACCAAGGCTCACCTGACCCAAGGGCGAGGGTGGCCTTTGACCTCATAGCCTCTAACGAGGGCTTGGCAGCCTTCATTCGTGGGCCCCTCAAGCGCCCTCGCCAGCCACAATGTAAAAAAAGAATCTGGGAATGCGCAGTGTCCAGCGGAAAGAAGTATCAAGTCCGTCTGTGAGAAAAGAGAGCCAATGGGCGTTCGAATCCAAGACGCCAACCCAGAGTCACATGCGCTCCAGACTCTATATACTTCACGCCCACCAGAATCTATATTAATTATTCTGCTTCCATTTTGACTTCTCACGCCAAACCCTCTCTATTTTAGTCCATGGGATGAGTCATTCTTTCCCTTATACACTCACGCCAAGCCCTCTCTATTTAAGTCCAGGGGATGAGTCATTCCTTTCCCCATACCCTCAAAAATAATTTCGGAAATATTCTGCTTCCATTTTGATCTCTTGTTAATTTCTTCTTCGCTTGGCAGATGGAACTAGAGCAACCCAGGCAACCCCATCTCAACAACATTAACAAGTACATCAACCCAAGAAATGGCAAGGGTAGTCCGTCACCATCGCCATTACCATCAAGGAGTGATCTGTGCAAGAACTCCGCATCCTTTCGGAAGCTTGGAGTGGGAGTCCCAGCAGCGGCGGGAGGCATCTCCGACGTGAAGAAGGTCTCGTGGCTCCGCTCTCAGATCATCGGCAGGGACGCCGAGTTTGACTCACCGTTCGGCAGGCGACGGCTCACGTACGCTGACAGCACCGCCTCAGGCCGCTGCATCCGCTACGTTGAGGACTTCATCGTCGACAACATCCTTCCGTTTTACGGTACGTGTGTCAAGTGTCTAAGAGATTTTTATTCTAATTTCGCACACGGACAGCCATAGACACAATTCATCTACAGTTGCATTTCCTAAGCTAATACGTCGTTTTCCTAAAAAAGGAAACTCCTCCGTTAGTCAATTCTTTGCAAGTCAAATGCATTATTGGAGTGCGTCCGCTTTGTCGAAGGGTTGACATCCTCCGAACATATGAAATCATTTTATGATCTTTGTAATAACATTTCAATCACTCATGTACTGAAACTTGCCCGCTTATATGTGTATAGGCAATGTCACTCACAACGATATATGTCATACGAGAGTCTATATCGGTGACTTTTACTTTTTACTTTTGATTTTTATTATTTGACTTTATCATCCAACATTTGAATTATATTCGGTGACTTTTACTTTTTACTTTTGATTTTTATTATTTGACTTTGGGCCCGTTTGATTCGGCTTTTGGGGAATGCATTTGCCAAAATGCAAATACCTTTGGGTGAATGGGGTTTTCAAATGCAAATATCATTTGGTAAAATTTGCATTGGGATACAACTTTGGCCAAAATACCATTTGGTAAAATTTGTATTTGTAAAGGACTTTTAGTAAATTAAAAAATAAAATAAAAAAATTTGTATTATTTTTTTTTGAAGTCCGGCCACCGGATCGCCGGATCCGGCGGTCCGGCCGCCGAGCGCGACCTCAGCGACATTCGCCTAGGGTCGTGCGACCCCGGCAACGTTCGCTTGGGGTCGCGTGACTCAAGCCATCAGTCGCTTGGGTCGCGCGACCCAGACGTCACCTGAGGTCCAGCGACAGTCGCCAAGGTCGGGTGATCCTTAGGCGGCGGTCGCCGGCGCCTCGCTGGCGCGCGAGATCCCTTGGCAGGCGGTCGTAGGCCTCCATGCGGTGGTTTTCCTCGCCTGATGAACAGTACCTCGAAGATGAACAGTACCCAAACTTGCATTCTCATAATACAACTTCTCAAAGCACTTCCAGACCTCCATTTGGCTAAAGGCCCTTAGAGCCACTTGGAGATGCAATTGCATCTCGCCAAAGTCGCCCAAAAAACCGAACCGAACACATTTGCATTTGGCCAAGAGACTTTGGAGTCCAAATGCTCATTCCCAAAGCTAAACCAAACAGGACCTTTATCATCCAACATTTGAATTATATTTAGTATCGAATGCCTTGCATGGTACTAGGGGTACTAAGTCGACAACTTGGTTACAAGATAGCATGCGAGGCAAAGGTCAATTTAGCAAGAACATTAGAGTGTTCTATCATCTCACCCCAAACATGAGAGGCTATTATACCTACTTACCCGATGATAGCCACTTTTGAAAAAGTAACGGGGAATCTACCTCCCTCCCCCGGGCTTCCAAGTTCCTAGGCAAATATTTCTTTTCTACACCTAAGAGGGAATATCTTCAAAGTTTCACACCCCAGAATTTAGATGAAGCCTTTTAAAGACATGTTCAAATCGGTATGACATTTGAAATATAATAGACACAAATATTTAAAGTCATCTCAGTGTCGTGTATTTTTCCATAATTCCTTAGTTTAGCCTCTCTTTTTCTCATTCCTGCCGTGGACAATAAAGTAATTTTCAGTGGGCAGACGAAAACAGGGAACAATCCTCTTAGACTTTCGCCTATTTCATTCCAATGGACTTTGTCTAATAAACAGTAGGTCAATGTATGACAAGACAAGGCAAAATGTCGATGCTTATAAGACGAGAAGTTGCAATTCTCCACACAACCCTCTTTTCTATATCCTGTGCTTTGTCAAATATTTCCAATGTTTTTGTCCGAATGCATAAAGCTGATGACTGTAGGTGTGTAAAAGAGGGTGTCCGCCCCAAATTTATCGTCATTTCACGTTTTTCCCAAACATTTTCATCCTATGATAATCAAAATCCTACGGTACACATTCTACAAGATTAATTGTGCGCAGACCATCCTTAATGTCAATCCTATCTAGGAAGAACCACTGAATTGGAGGTTACCCTTTATGCATGTGCATATAGGTAACTCGCACACATCGAATAGCCACGTAGGTCACCGGACCACCAAGACGGTGCACGAGGCCTCGAGCTACATCAAACGGTGCTTAGGAGGTGGACCTGAGGACGTGATTTTGTTCTGCGGATCAGGATCCACTGGGTCGATCAAGCGGCTCCAAGAAGTCATGGGCATTGCAGTGCCATCGATCCTAAGAGAGACGATGATTAATTGCATGCCAAGCGAAGAGAGATGGGTGGTCCTAGTGGGGCCTTATGAGCACCACTCAAACCTTCTCTCATGGAGGCAAAGTCTAGCGGAGGTCATAGAGATCGGACTAGATGAAGACGGGTCAATAGACATGGAAGATTTAAGGCAAAAGCTTGAGTCTTATCGAGATGCAAACAGGCCAATTCTGGGTTTCTTTCTCAGCCTGTAGTAATGTTACCGGGATTTGCACTGACACGAGCTGTCGCGAAGCTGCTTCACCAATTTGGTGCCTTTACTTGCTTTGATTTTGCAGCTAGGTGAGCCTTCAGTTTCATGGAATTTCTAACTCAATCGGAGAACTCTTTATTCAAATAGATAATCCAATAATAACAAACCGTTTGCACTTAACTGAGGAAATGTTACAAGACTATACAATTTTGAACAGTGCACCTTATGTGGAAATTGACATGAGATCGGGGGAAGTCGACGGTTATGATGCTATCTTCCTGAGTGTGCACAAGTTCCTCGGTGGACCTGGGTCTCCAGGAATCCTGCTAATGAGCAAGGCTCTCTATCGGCTTGGATCATTTCCCCCATCAACCTGTGGAGGAGGAACTGTTGATTATGTGAATGGCTTCAATGAAAAGGTAAAAGCATTAATCTGTTACAAAAGATAAAGAGTAAATTCAAAAGATAAAGCAATTGCCAAAAAACCATTCTAATTTTCATCAGTCAAGTAACTTGTTAAATTACTTGCCTAGCAGGATACATTATACGTGGAAGACATTGAAGAAAGAGAGAATGCTGGGACTCCACAAATTATTCAGATCACAAGAGCAGCATTGGCATTTTGGTTGAAAGATTATGTGGGAAATGAAGTGATCGAGAAACTGGAGCACAAGTACATTAAAGAAGCAATCAAAAGGCTCTCCAAAAACCAGAACATAGAGATTCTCGGGAACAAGACAGCTAAGAGACAAGCTATATTGTCTTTCCTGATATACTCAACAACTAATTCCCCACCAGATTGTAATAAGAAGGGAAGAGAGAGAGGGCTTTACCTGTGGGGAGAAATGGGGAACGAAAGAGACAAGCCTCTCCACGGACCTTTTGTTGCCACTCTCCTCAATGACCTCTTTGGCATTCAAGCGAGAGGCGGGTGTGCTTGTGCCAGTCCATATGGTCATGCCCTACTTGGCATCAGTGAAGCTCAATCCCATGCATTTAGATGTGCCATTCAAAAGGTAAGATGCTTGTTCTCTTTCCTGTAAGACAGTTACATAAAACCTTGAAGGTTTTCAAACTGTAATAGCCATACAAGCAAAGGATCTATTAGGCAGTACCCCTCAACCAATGAGATGTTTTCTTAGTGAAGTATAAGATTAAGCATTTTACTAATCTTCTGTGAGTTTACCTTTATAACAGGGTTTCGCTGGAGTGAAGCCTGGATGGACCAGAGTCAGCTTTCCCTACTACCTTTCGTCGGAGGAGTTTGAGTACATTATTGCTGCACTGGAGTTTGTAGCCTCTTTTGGCCAGAGGTTCCTTCCGCTCTATCATTTCAACCTGAAAACTGGAAATTGGACCTTCAAAAAGAAGGCATTCATGGAGATTGTAGGGAAAGAAAGAAAGGGCAAAATTTTTATCTTAAATGACAACAAGACTGGTAAAAATCTCAATGGAGATGCTAAGCATGAGAGCCTCATTGCCAAGTATATGTCATATTGGGAAACTGCAGGTCTCCTCCCCAAATTTCCCTCCCCACCCAGGCTCCAGGCGGATCTTGATCCAGAGCTGCTATACTTCCACATCTAGTAGAAGATTTCTGAAAGAAAATTGCATGTACAAAGTCTATTCTAATAGACTATGCAATTTTTCAAATACTGTGTAACCATGAGTCATCTAAAGATGATAAACCAAGCTGATTCTTACAGCCAACTGCATATATATGAAACAGCTCAAAATGACATATTCATGAATTGTGGGAACTTTCTCTCTGCCATCATCAATGTTTTCAATCAATCCCAATACTTAAATGGCAAGTGTTTTAGCATCCCTGAAATGGGCCTTCACAAAGATCAGAGCACTCACCATGTGCATCATGATGACAGATTGATAGTGAAAGAGGAACCCCGCAATAAGTCATAACACAAACTATATAACTACATTCGCATGAATACATATCCAGCTGCTTATCGATACAATGAGGTCAAGGCACAGATATGAGCCTAAACCACGTTCACTGATCCTATACATAACTGTAAACAGTTCAATATGTCAGCAGTTATTTTAATTGGATATTCAAATCAAATATGTCAAGAATGGTTAGAAATTACTGATAATTAGGGCATGAATAATAACTATTCTGGTCAAAAATTGATCTCAGAATAAAAATAGATTTTTCTATTTCTATTCCTAGATTAGTTTCTAAGCAAATAAACGTGTTTGATAATGATACAAAATTGCTGTTCTCGACATAGAAAATCGTTTGATAACAACGCAAAATTTCTCCCTCTTGGATGCCAGCGGATGGCAACATCGGGTGACAATTGCTAGCAGCAAGGGGGCTAGTGGCAGGTGGGCAGCAGCGAGGGGGCCAACAGACAAGGTAGACAATCAGCGGCAGATGGCCATGGATGGCCAACGATGATGGACAGTGGGCTGGCAAGCGGGCTAGACAATAGACGACGGGCGGCAGCAACAGATAGGCAGACGGTGGGTAGCGAGGACAAGCGATAAAAAGAGTTTTTATTTCTCATTTATATTCTAGAAATAAAGAAGTCATTTCTGTTTCAAACCTATTTCTGAACAAAAAATTCATTCCCAAAAAAAAATGACATTGCGTTATCAAATGATTTTCTACTCCAAACAGAAAAATAGTTTTTAAACAGAAATAGAATGGTTACCATACGCGCCATAAATAACCAAGATTGACTTTCAATCCAACTGCTAAATATCATTACAAAATGAAACATATTAATCTAAAACATGCAGTGGTCAGAAATAGTCTCTAAAACAACGCTACCACTACATGTGAACTCACTTAAACTATCCCTTGGACTATCAAGTAGACTCAACTTCCTTAAAGAATCAACAAGCCTTATGCAGCCTCTAACCACCACAGAAACATGCAATAAAGCACAATATGATATTTTGAAAATCAAACCCAAAAAAAAAAAAAAAAAAAGGAATCCACTATTATCAGTTTTTCTGCCAGCCTCAAAGGAACAGAAGGTTTCCTCCCTAGAGATATATCTGCATCATCTTTTGCTTATGAGCATATTAGCTCTATTCTCTTTCAAAAGAAAAAAAGGCTCAATCATACAAATTGATAAAGTAAAATCCAAAGGAAGAAATGATACAGGAAGGAAAGAATGCAGACAAACCTTAAAGATGGTGTTAATACATGCTGGTACTTTCAGAAAAAATTGCTTGCCAAAATAAGTTGAGGGTTTCCATTGTCATCTTCTTATATCCCTTGAAGCTTCATTTCATTTCACAGACCCTTTTCATCCCATATGCCATAAGTCAACTTTCAAGCTTCATCACTACGGACATGGGTCTGCAAATGAATGGGGCAAAACTGCAGGCATTATCTGGCAATGGCAAGAAATAGTAGCAGTAAAAACCTGGCTAAACCACATCCAGACATATTTCCATACCTCCATCAGACAAGGTGCGAGAAATGTAAAGGATCCAACATCTCCAGGTGCTAGTGTAACCCAATCTGGCAGAGTTGCTCACCAATTCTTCATCTTTGGTATAAATGATGGGTCCAAACTTATCTGTGGGGCTCACAGCCAGCTGAAAAAGGACCAAGAAAAATAGAGTTTTAACAAAACCACAGTTGACAAGTCAGAGATGCTTCATTCTCCTTATATTCTTTAACTCATAAGCAACATACAGTTCTCTTCACGTTTTTAATGAAGTTGACTATAGGCACATCAAATTTATAGCTAAATACTCTCACATATTCTCTAAGCTTCTCTTCCTATTTCTTCTTTTTATGTATATCAATCATGCCGGTTACCTTCTTCCCCCTTTCTAATTCCTTTCAAGTTTGAGACTGGGTTGAAAACATACTAACTCAATCCTGGTTCCAATCACATATCACAGTCCAAGATAACTAGCCAGTAACATAGGCTTTTTTTTTACTTCCCCTTCAATAAGTTAGGTCAGCTATATGAGTCCTCTTACACCACTGTGCTCTGTGCTGCACCATATCCTCCATATTATCCAAGTACTTGATAGCTTTCCACAAAGTGTTTGCCCATGTCTTTTCCATTCTCTTCTATATAACTGTTATGACTTTAACCTAACAAAGTAGAACAAATATAATGGAAAAACATCCGTGACTGGATTGAGTTAATATTAAAGTATTTTGTGCCTTGAGTTTATCTGCAGCCTATACCTTCTATTCCCTGTCTGTTAACCGTTTCTACACCAACATTCTATGAAGAGATCCACTAGCTCACCACCATCCACAATTTCTCGCAAAACCCACTTTGAAATAATTTTAAATCTAGCCAAGACAACATCAGGCAGTTCCAGGAGCGTAATATATCATATTTCATATTTAAAGTCTGCATCCACACAATTAACCACTGAAAAGATGGTAAAGATAATATGACCTGAAGAAGCAAATGCAGGTTATGGACACCCTCAAAGCAGGTAAAGGACACACAACTTCGCAAGTGCAACTTCTTCCGCACTTCAGCCGGATTCTTAATGTGAAGAAACTATGCCAATAATCATCCATGGCATTCACTTTTAGGATGATCGGAGATGGCAAACTCAAGAAGTTTGGCAATCTTTGGAAACCTCTTCAAAAAACCCTTGGATGTGGTTCGATTAAGAATTCTGAATGTAATTTCACTAGGCACACACCCTTCCATGATCATCGTGGTTAATAATCTGTTAGCATCTGAGAACTTCCCTCTCCGAAACATGGCAGCTAATATGGTGTTGTAGATTGCAATACTTGGAGTAAGCCCATTTTTCATCATTTGATCTCTGAGTTGAAGAGCAGCCGAAATCTTTCCTTCCTCACAGAGCTGCTTAATCACGGTACCATATGTGACAACATTGGGATTTAGTTTCTGTTTATGCATATCCGTGAGAAGCTTACCAGTCATTGCATAATTTTTCATTTCCACGTTTGCATTTAGGAGAATATTGTATGAGGTAACATCAGGAAGAATTCCATGACTGCTGCTGCAGAAGATCCAGTGAGCAGTTGCAAGTAGCTTATTCTTGCAAAGTTTATCCAAAAGCACATTTAAGGTAACAATTGTCGGTCCGGGTCCAGTACACATCATGGATTCCAATAGCTTAAAAGACTCTGAAAATTTTCCAACTGTACAAAAATATTTAATCAAGCAAGTCGAACCAACAACATTAAGCTTAATGCCTTCATACTCCATACGGTACAAGACCCTTCTAATCATTGCAGAGTTTCCCTCTCTGCATGCTTTAGACAAAATTGTATTGAAAGAAACTACATCTGGTCCACTGCCATTCCATTTAAAACAGTCCAAAATCTGTAAAGCCTCATCAATACTGTTTTCGTTACAGAAACCACTCAAAATTGTGTTGAACGAAACAGTATTTGGAACAACCCCCCCTCTTATCATACGTTCCAGGACAGACAAAGCTTCCTTGGCTTTGTTAGTACGACATAGACACAACAAGTATATATTATATGCACAAATATCCAGGCTACAGCCCGTAGAAATTGCATCACATAACAGATCGCATGCAATCCTTACTCTGCCGACTTTTAATAGGCCTCCGGCCAAAGCAGAATATGTGTACTGGTCAGGTGAAAGACCCTTTTCATCAATCATCCCAAGAACTTCTTTAACATCGCTGAGTCTATTCAGACAACACAATTCCCGGAGAATGATATTGTATGCGTACAAATCTGGACAATATCCTTCCTTATCCATCTTGGACAAAAGCGCTAATGCCTCCTCAATCCGCTTATCATCACAAAGAAACTTCATAACAGCAGTGTAAGTTATCACATTAGCTTTGCATCTATCGTGTTTCATGACATCAAAGCATTGAAAAGCTTCCTCCCACGACCCTTCCCTGCTAAGTCCATAAACCAAAGCCGTGTACGAGCAAACATTAGGATGAATACCTCTCTTCTTCAGCCAGTATAACAATGCCAGAGCACGATAACTGTGGCCAGACTTGCACAAAGCCCAGACAATCGGATTACAACTGTAGATACAACAAACATAACCTCTGTCGAAAAGAGTGGACACAACTCGATGGGCCTCCTGGACCATCCCTCTTTTGCAAAGCATAGAGATCAAGGATCTCAACGTCGGTTCCGTGGGGTGATACTCACACTTGAGCATTAATTCAAACACTTCGAGTGCATCAGCCAAGCTCCCCAATCCCAGCGATTTCTTCAACAGTTTCGACAAACAACTGAAGGAGGGCAAGAAGCCCCACTCCCTCATCTCCTGAGCAATGAAGCACGCATCTTTCAAGTGCCCAAGTGACAACATCCCATTCAGAAGTGTATTGAAAGTCAGAGCATTCGGTGCGGGGCCAAACCTCTTCATTCCATGATACACTCCAGCCACCTCCTCCAGAACTACATCTCCCGATTTCAGGTAACGGTACATCAAGGCATTGTAATCGTACGCCGTCGGCTTCCCGGGCACACAGCCCATCGAATTCAACGCCTCGAGCGCTCTCCCCAGCTGGCCTTGGGAGGCGAAACGCTCCATCATCCGCTTGGACTCAGCATAGTCACAATCTTCGCCAGACTCGCTCACATCATCGAGCCGAGCACAAGAAGTGGAGGAGCCCGCGAAGAACACGAGGCCTCCCGGAATTCGGACCCCTCGAGGGAAAGATAACGCGAGAATCATGGGTCGGGAGAAAGACAGGAGCTTGGCGACATTAGCGGCCGTTACCATCAGGCAACGGCCCCGGTCGCCGTCGCCACGGCGGCGGAAAGGGTGGTGCTCCCGACGCGGCGGCGGCGCTTCGCCGGCCGCGTCTGCTCGTGGGTCTGCTGCTGGAGCTGCAAGGACCCGCCTTCGGGTCTCGGTTCGTGCGTCTCGAGCTCGATGCGGTGCTGCTGTGGCCCTTGCAGGGAAGAGGGAAGATGGGAGGGAGGAAGAAGTGTGGTTTTTGGTGTAGGGTTTTTGCCTCTTTTACTTCTGGGGTTTTTCCAGTTCAAGACTCTTCTGAAGTTTTGAAGTGGAGGGAAAGGCTTTTTTCTTTAACATGGGGAGCCTCTCTCTCTCTCTCTCTCTCTCTCTCTCTCTCTCTCTCTAACCATTTCAATGCGTTAATTTTACAAAAAAATAAATAATTTAGAAAATAATTTTTTGAAGAATGATCATTTATAATGTTTAAAAAGATAAGTGAATAGAAAAATTTTAATCACCACATAATAGTTAGACATTGATTATCATCGACCATGAAAATATCTTTCGTTGACTAATTTTTTTAAATGATATAAGAAATCATTTTTGAAATATATTTTCAAATTATTTTTTTTTCTTTTATAAAATGATCTCTCCAAATATTAAGTTACTTTTTTTCTCCTTTTAATATTAAGAGTTAGCTAAAACATAAGGAAAGTCTTGATTCCACAATACAAGCGACTTAAAAGATCTAAATGGCACAAAACAAAAGCTTGTTAATTACAAAAGTCACCTAAATATTAAGAACGACGCCAATGTGATCCTAACTACTGGGGACATGCGAATAGAAGTGATTAAAATCATGAAAACTAGAGAAAAGGAAACTGAGCAATTTGCAATCAATGATACCGTTTGTTAGAGTTTGAGGTTTAAGGAAATTCGACCAGCTTGAGATCTAGAGAAATGCTGGCGCTAGGTTACATTTCTCGCGCACGTAAATTTAGGAATTAGTGAGTTAATATCGTTTGGAAAAAAGGAAAAAGAAAATCCATCTTGGGTTCGTCTGTTTGGTTACATTAACGGCTTAGTATAATCGTTATTGACGAACCCATAGCATCATTGGAGCGAATGTGGTCGTGTACGCTCTAAATGGGATTTGCCTTTAGAGGTGTGGAAAGGGGAGTTGCTTCCAATTAGCCGTGGGAGATAATCTAAGGCGCTTCTCGGCGAAAATAAGTACAATCACATGACGTGTTAACACCTTTGCTTTGAAAAGTAGTGAAATTATCCCTCAAGATGAATAACTTCTAATATTCTAAGACAAAGATTTTGTCATACTTTTGCTAGAGAAAAAGATTCAAGGAGATCCCACTATGTTAGGTGTGCGCATGATAACGCTTCTACTTTAGGAACCAGTTCCTTTTCAGAAATAATTCTTTTTTATTTTTATTCCGAGAAACAATTTCTTGGTAAAATGACGTGTTTAATAACTACACAAAATTTATATTCTTGAAATAGAAAATGAATAGAAATACATTTGGTACGATTTTTTATTTTTTGTATTTATTTGTTTTTTATTCTTACTCACGGATCGCCGCCTATCGCCCACCACCCCACGATTGTCAACCGTTGCCGCTGACCATCGCCCACAACCCACCGATCATCCCCTCTTGTGGCCGCTCGTCTACCTTCGATGGCCAACGGCCGGTGGGCTGTGGGAGGCAATCGTGCAGCAATGTCCGGCGGCTGACGGTCGTGCAGCAACAATCGACGGTCGACAGCAGGCTATCAGTGGCCGTCATTAGCGATCGGGGGTGGCCGGTGGGCTGTGGGTGGCAACAACGACAATCATGCAGTGGCAACGACCATTGTCGCCACCGGTTGAGCGGTGGCTGGCAATTGGCCAACAGTGGCCGCGGCCGATCGGAGGTGGCCAGCGGTGGCCCAGCAGCAAGCAAGAAGAGCAACAGAGAAAAGAAAAAAAAAAAAAAAAAAAAAAGGGCTTATTTTTAAAAATTATTCTCAAAAACAAAAGTTATTTTTTTATTTATGTTTATGTTCCAAATTTATTCGCAGTACTTTTCTATTCCAGAGAATAGAAAAATAGATTGGCATTACTAAACGTATTTGTATTCTTTTTTTTGTTTCAGGAATAAAAAAAAAATGAGATAAACATAAACATTACCATAAATTGAGAGAAACATAAACATTACCACGCAAACCCTTATGCGCTGTATAGATACCCAATTTGTTTATTTCACTTTTTTTATTATTAATTTCCAATCCTTTCTTCTTGATTTAGTTTAAAGAGTATAATTTTGCTCAGATTGGAGTATTATGTAAAGTATAATGAGAAATTCATTTAGTTATTTATTAGATTATGTACATATTTATATGTCCATCATCCTCATCATTGATTTAATCGCGTCTTTTGGTGAAAGATCATGGCCCTCCACAAGGGCGTGCCTCTTGATTCCTTATTAATTGCTCCTCATCATCCTAGTTACCATACAAGATACAACTGATTCATCTTAGTGAGAGGTGAGAGCTTATGAGCTTCTTTAGCCAGAAATCCATTCCACTCTACAATTTCAATCCAAAAACTGCCGGCAGGACCACTTCAAAAGAAGAAGGCGCTCCTGAAAATTCTGCGAAAATAAATGAGTCGACATTCGTATCGTACCATCTGCTGGTGCAGCTTCCGAATCATGGCCTCCTTCCAGCCGTGTGTGCTTCCAAACCTGGTTGATCTGAATCCAGACTCATCGTAAAATCCTGCATGTTAATATCGCAGGGAGATAGAGATCTTAACTGAAAAATGAATTGATATGGCACGATCTGCTTATTCTTTTTCATTCTCAAGTTTATGAAGAAACTGCATCTCTTTATCTATCAGCCATGCTGTTCCTAAAAATAAAACCAAAAATGACCGCCCGAGCCCACCAATGATTGCAAAAATGAAAGCACGTAAAAAATTCTATACACTGAACTACGTTAGATGAATTTCGAGACCATTCACTCTGCCATCATTCCCTGCTCTCTTTCATGCTTGAGCTTGTAGTTTTGCCCCGTCAAGATGAGGATTCTCAGAGATCATGCTGTCCACAGACGGATGTCAGTCACTCAAGAGCACCTCTCAGATGGATCAGACCTCAGAGTATGCAGATTCCTTGGGATTCATTACAAACTTCTTGTGAAGTAGAAGCCTTGCAATAAGTAATGCTGCTTACCATGAAGATATATCTAGCTGCTCACCAGGCACCTTGTTAGTCGAGTTGCAGATAAGAGCCTTGCCAAAAACAAAAAAAAAAAAAAAAATTACCAAATAAGAGCAGGAATGACAAAATGGAATGTGTACTTATGCACAGTAGCATCCATTCAGCAGTTCCTCTTATTCAGTGCTCAATGGAAATGGTTAAAATTTGCTCATTGTTTAAGACTAAAAACAATTGATGACAGAATAATCAGAGCAACTCTCCACTTATCTCCTGCAGATCATCACAGAAGGCATCACGTGTCATTTTCATGGATGCATAGCTCAAAAATGGGCTCTGAAACACATTCGAGGACTAAGCAAGCTTTTGACTATGCACATAGACTCCCTCACACCCCATATATCATCCTTTGAAGATGCGAAAAAACCTCATTGCAGCATTCAACCATAACAAAATCATGCAATACATATCACATGAACTGGAAAACGTGAGAAAAAGATGCATATGAGTCTACTGCTATCAGTTTCTCCACTAGCTTTGGTGGGACATAATGGCTTCCTGTAAAAAGACCGAGCTGTCTCATCTTGCTTATGTACATGTCAAGTACATTCTCTGGGCTCAATTTTGCAAAATTGATCGATCACAATTGATATGGGGAAAGGGAATCCTGATTATGGACAAACCTCAAAGATATCCTCATGTGCTGTAGTTTCAAAAGAAATGGCTCGCCATAAGAAGTTGAGGTTTTTCATTGTCTTCTTCTATCTCCATGGCAGCTTCAGCTTTGATTTCCTGAACCCTTTTATCCCATATACCGTCAATCAGCTTCCAAGTTTCATCACCAACTTCTTGAGTCTGCACATAAATGGGGACAGAAAGGCAAGGCAACATTATTTCACTTGGGAACAAATGTAGTAGCATAAACCCTCGCTAAACCACATTTCACGTACCTCCATCGGACGAGGTGCACCAAATGTGGCAAATCCAACATTTCCAGGTGCAAAAGTAACCCTCCCTGGTAGTGTCACCCCATGAATTCCCCATCGTCCAGCATAAATGAGAGCTCCATACTCGTCTACAGGACTCACGGATGGCTGAACAAGGACCAATAGAATAGTGCTTTTAGCAGGTCCTTGTGGTCATTGACATCAGTGTTACATGATGAAACCACATAGCTCAAAAATTATACTTCACAGATTCCTCATGTCATGGAGCAACAAACAATCCTATCCACTTTTTGTGATGAGCATGTACCACTTTCTGTTCTCACACTATTGCCAAATAACCTATCCCTAGTTTTCTTTTTAGTGTGCATCACCAGCTTCTTTTTTCTTCTTTTTTAAATTCCATTACAGATTAGGACGGAGGTTGAAGCCAATTACGATTTGGGGAGTTTTATGGACTGGTCAAATATTTTAAAATTTTAAACTATTGAATGAAGATATGGTTCAATAAAAAAGTTTATGCTAGCTCCCACAAGTCCCTTTACTACAATTATCATAAGTGACTGCATGTGGCATAGCTTAAGCAAAGAATGGATCACATGCCTATTGGTTCATCACTGAATAACTAACCAAGCCAATTACAGGAACGCATCTAGAAAACAACTGAAGTAAATATTTTCAATATCTCATGAACCCGAAAATTACCTGAGGTATCCGAGGGGCGCCATTATAAACAGCCCAAATTTCTTCGGCTTTGATCTCTTCTTTTTCCAATAAAATATCTGTGAAGCATAACCACATTAAGGAACTGGGAAAGAGAATCAAGCATGGCTAAGAAGGAACATAAAACCTGTTTAATAATCAAATATTAAATACACTAACATTTCTCTTCCGCATTAGATGACTCAACATTAAATGACTTGTTACATAAGAATTCTGACCTGTGATTGTCTCTACAGCTGACTGGTATTCCCGAAACACCGAGGTGCATTTTTCCACAGCAAACCGCATGTATTCATCTCTAAGAGCCTCCAGTTTTGCTGCTAGCTGTTGAAATTAATCAAGTTCTTATATTTGTTTCACTATATTTGGACAACTGTTTCAAAAAGTAGCTCTTTAACAATTAAAATACAATATTGTCATACTTGGATCAGCCATACATACATTTGGCACAAGATCGCCCTGATTTCTATAGTATGCTTTTCCAAATGCAGTCATCCCTGTCTGGAGAATCAGAAACTCTGCAAGTCTGGAAGCTTCCAGTGTTGCCTTAGACGATATCCAGCACATATTATCGATCCCAAACATTTCCTCTTCTATTACCCTAGCTGCAGCATAGAGTCAAGAAACCAAAAAAGTGCACATTAAGGCCACAAGCAAGGTAAAGGAAGATGATGATTTGTAAATCAAGAAAGTAGAAAATACATCCATGATGGAAACACAAAACAGCATTTAAATTGCTTTGGGGTTTATATCCCATCTTCCTCATTCAAAGTATGAGAGACATCGAAAATATACAATGGAGTATTGCAGGCAAGTCCAAAAGCTTTAAAAATTATTTATAGCCAGGGCCTCACCATCCAACCACCAATGCAACTGCCCCACCCCCAGCAAAACAACAGGAACAGTAGATAGAAGAAAGAAAAAGCTACTATTGTCAAAGAGAAGAATGAGAGTATTGCTTCCCTAATTGACAAGAAAAATGGCAATAAGAAATTATCTTTATACATTCGTAACTTACGAGCACAAGCTCGGATTATTGAGTTCACATAATCTGATTTCCTTGCATAGACTTGGCCTGAGATATCCTTATAGCGCATATTTGGCTGGCTCCGAATTGAATTAATATCTGTCTGCAGAAGTCAAAAGCAAATGAGAAACTTTTTGTGAGCATAAGAATAATTTAAAACACCAAACAGCATGAACCAGATAGGATACTCCCTGCACCTCAGTAAAAGGACGGTGGGGATCGGGAAAGTAGCATGAGATAACAGCAACAGCAGCCTCTCGATATGCCAACCTTAATTTTAATTCCTCTGGAATCTCAGTACTATCTTCTTGGCCAGTTTCAAATGTTCCCTTTTGCTGCAAAGCCATACAACACCAAAGTCATGTAATGGTTGTGTCAAAGGGACGCAGAAGGGTGAGAGCCACCACTTACCCTCTTCAAGGCCTCCAGAAGTTCCTCTCGCCCAATGTGGTCCAAGTCTTTTCTGGCAGTCAAAATTCCAGCTTCATTCCTGTCATAGAAAAAAACAAATATTAGACTCTCTGTGTGCACTTATCCTTTACTGTGACAGTAAAATTATGTTTACAATATATTTTGCAGCTCCGCTCCAGTAAAATCTTCTGCAAGTTCAGCAATCTCTTCCAGTAGCACCTCCTTTTCTTTTTCTGAGCGAAAAAACTTATTTCTAGCATGCACCTGCAATCGGCAGAGACTATTTGAAACACTAAACCACGGAATGCAAGATTTCGCGAGCCAAAATACAACTAAAATACCTTTAATATGGCCAGTCTACCATCCTTAGATGGCAAACCAACTCGTATAATCTTGTCGAATCGACCCTTTCTCAGGAGAGCTGGATCGAGAATATCCAGCCTATTTGTAGCACCTATGACTAAAACCTGAAATGATCAGCAGTTTAGTGATATTATGGTTCAGTTTTCTTTTTTCAGTAGTTCACATTTTCTTGAGAGGTATCGAAATTACTTCATGCAAGTACACATTTATCTATACAAATAGGAAGCAACCTGAGACGTAGAGACTTTAAAACCATCCAGTTCTGTCAGTATCTGAAGCAGACCTTGTTCCCTCTCTGCACCACCCTGTAAAAGCAGCAGCTAGAGATGTGAGAGAGAGAGACAGAGAGACAGAGAGACAGAGAGAGAGATGATAAGAGCTGAATAAATAACGCATACATGCCAGGCTTTAGTAAGATCTCAAATTGAAGCTGAGGAGAATAAAGTACAAGCAACTGAAAAGTTCAAAGAACAGATCTTTACACCTTTATTAAGACTAAATAACAGCTTCAGGCAATGGAAAGCCTCCACATATGATGAAGAATGAAGAAATTGTTCCATCAATATTGTACCGTGTTTCTTATCAATAACTTTAGCATTCAGATTAATTGACAGTGGTCCCACAAATTCCTGATCTTAGGTTAAATTTTAGCGTCCACATGAAGGAAGTGTTGGGGCATTTAAATGTTAAATCAAGTCTTGATCTAACAGTTTAAACTTTTAGCTTAGTTGGCAACAATCCCACAAAGAATTCACAGATAGCATGTGAGCACATCAGTTTAGCAAAATACAGGAATTGGCTTCTAAGTGCTCTTTCACAGCCTCCACTGTAGCTGGATCAGCATATTTTTTGCAGTGAACAAAAAAGATTCAACTTCAAAAGCTTCGTTTAGATAGATGCTTTTGAATGATTGAAATTCCCATAATAGCGTCGACAATAAAATTCATAGACCAATTCCAAATTTTGATCCAAAGAGGCAGGCAGCCTAATCTTAAAGGGTAAACCTAACAAAAATAATGTCAAATATATGCAAATGCAACATTCAAGGTACCTTGATCCCACATTCATTCAAACAAATTCTGGACATCAATCCAGAATTACACCATTGAATTTCATATCTGAACAAAGATAGAAGCCCTAGAAGACACCCAAATTATGCAAATGTGCATACAGCTACTGACAGAAAGCTAGAAATTTCTACTCTGAGAGATGCTACCAGATGACAAAAGTAAGAGTATGTTGTAGGTAAATGCATTGGTTTTCTTGGACAGATGTGAGATCAATCAATTCCTCACATGATACTTTGAAATCCTTTAAATGCAAGGAGCTTTTTGGCCAAGATACCAAGAAGAACACGCCAGCTTCTCACATTACAGAAATAGCAGATAATTATCAAGGATGGAGCATGAAATCTTAATGTGCTGTCTCACCCCTCCAATATCAGGTCCGCCCCTTTTGCTACCAATAGCATCTATCTCATCAATGAAAATAATGGAAGGTGCAAATGATCTGGCACTAGCAAAAAGGTCCTTCACTCGAGATGCAGCCACGCCTACAAACATCTGGAGAAAAAGAAATAGAAGTTAGGAATTTATTTATGATACCTCAGGAACAATATATAAAGTCGAGCATTTATTCCATTCCAATAACAAAACAATGACAAAAATAATGCGATTTTGCCAGCAGCTGTACCAACTACCAAGTGAAGATAATGAATACCGTCTGCAAGTCAATCAACTTTAGTTTACAAAAATAAAGGAAGCGAATATTTAATGAGCAAAGACAAAAAAGGGTAAATCATGGGTCCACAAAACACCCCACTAACCCCAAGGACAGTAAGAAGTGAGTCGCCAAAATCAGAGACCCCACAAGTCTAGAATGGACATGTCAAATAGAGTGTAAGTGCACAACCACTGATCTCAACCACTAAAACACAGTGGATTTTTTCCCTTCTAGGAGTGGTCAGCATACAACCCAGGTGATGAACTGCAGAAGAAGTCCATAGAAACTTACAGTGCAGAAGTCAGATATTACAAATACTCCATGCATCCTCACAAGTGCTAAAAATTGAGTTATTTGGGCCAATTAACAGAGGAACCGCTGCTTTTCCAATACAAGACTTCCACTATAATTATTGTGGGCGCATTTACCCAATCAACTTGCCACATGTTATCAAAACAAATTGCTAACCATTCCACAATGTGATATGTAACTCAATATTACATGCGTTAACACATGAGTACAGCTTTCTATTGCACCATACCATTTCAGGATTGTTCATCCCAATGGTTTGTGTACATGGTTTAACACAATAAGAACCTTCCCACACAAATACTCTCAAATGCTTCGAAAGCCTGATTTCTTAAATGAGATAGATCATCACTATGGAAGCCTTTTCTTTTTTGGTGTGGTATCTAAGAAAGCAAGATGTTCCATATAAAGACATGTCAGTAGCCATCCTCTAGCTTAACCATTCCAGATAGGAACTAATGCCTTACCTCCACAAAGTCCGTTCCATTAGCTGCAAAGAAAGGTAGCCCTGCTTCACCGGCAATGGCCTTAGCCAACAATGTTTTTCCAGTTCCAGGGGGCCCATGGAGAAGCACACCTTTGGGACAATAGATTCCTTTGTTTTGGAACTCCTCCTCATTTTTAAGGATTCTTACAATCTCCTGTAGTTCCCGTTTGATGTATTCCTGACCAGCAAAATCATCAAAAGTAACTCCAGTTTTTTCTTCTGCAGAAATAAATTTTGCCCTGGGTAATAGCAGTAGAAAGGTTAGATTCTAGTCAACTGTCATCAGCACAAACTACAGGTTATTGACAGCAAAAGTATATTGCTCAAAACATTTTCTGCTTCACAATTGCATGCAGAAGATGTTGCTCCAAGGTCAAAGAAAGAAAAAAGAGAGAAATGCCAAGAGTTAGGTAAGTACATCTAGGAATGTAACTCTTCCATGTTAGGGAAAAAACAAAAATTGTAATAAATAAATGACAATAACTCTTCTCCGGAAGTGTTTTTGCTGGAATTTAACTTGGTTAAGACGAAAGTAATCAACTAATTCAAACTGAATGCCAAATGGAGATCACAATCTTCTGAGACCATTCCCCTAAGGCATTGCTCTTCAGCATAAAGCGTCCATATCTAAAGATATTGACAAAGGCTAAAGAAAGGATTCTCTCCTTGTAGATGTGTGTGCATTGCTCAGACTTCACATAGGGATTCACTGAATCCCCTGAAAACACATCAATTAGGATTCAAGCTTTTTGGACATAAGATCCCAAAGCCCTTTCTGAAAGAATGACTATATCCTCTCACACATGAAACTTTGCTTTATCAAGTACCTGAACTTTCTTATTGACAAAAAGGAACATCATGCCAGTTAAAAATTTCAGATAGATATCAAACTGGCATAACCAGTAAATCACTATAATTTTGCAGTGGACTGAGTAATAGAAGACTTCATCTCAAAGATGTAATCAGATTATTTATGTTCCAAATTAGTTAGGAATTTGAGATCAAAGTAAGATCAAGATTATTGATCTGCACCCAACAGTGAAACTTGGTTATAATTGAGTAACCAAATGATGGACTTGGCAAAAGAAAGAAAAATGTGTAATCAACAAGGGAGGTAAAAGTCTCCACGCGGAATTAAATAGCAAGAACAAGCCAAACAACTGATAGTGAGTAGCATAGAGAACCAAACAGGAAGTCAGCAAGTCAATTATCAGAACTTGCAAGCTATTATTTACTTACCGACTTTTTCCTAATGATCCAAGCGCTTGCCGCTTAATTGGCTGTGGTATTTTCTCGCTTGGTTTTCCCAAATCACAAGGTATCAATTTTGCATAAATTGGCCTCATCATGTTATCAATCCAAAGGTACAAGCCAACCGACAAGGCAAGCCGCATACCCCATATGGCTGCAGTCGCTACAGTAGAGTAAACTTCAGCATGGACTGTGTTCTCATTAATTACATCAACATTCACTATTTGTTGATGCAACTTTTGCCAAACATCATTCCAGCAATCAATTGGCATACGGTCAACCACATGGCGCCGGAAAACTATTTCTTTCTGTGAATTCCCTTGGGTTTGTTGTCTATGTCCATCTTTATAGTACGGTAAGATTACTGCATAAGATTGAAAATTCTGTCTATCAGATAAGAGGCAGAATTCACACGGAGCATGATATAGGGGCGTGTGTTCTAGCCTATTCAAGAAGGGAAATATTGTAAGCTAGCGAAAGATATATTCTCTGCCACTTGCACAGCATCAATAACAGGACACAGGCATTCTAGATGATAAGCACAAAGTTTGAATTCAAAATAACTGAAGCAGCCACACCTAGTAGGAGAAAAGACTTTATTCTCATGTCATACACAGTAACTGTCTTCATAAGTTTGATCTTTTCCCTTTCTCTCTTTCTTCCGGTTATTTGTTGTTTATCCTTCTCCTACTTTTCTATTTTACTTTCTTTCCCCTGTGGGGGTACGGGCCTTAAAATGGTATTTATGGAACAATATAATATATCAAGTTATTGCAATAGCACTTGATAGCTCAGATGAGATGGAAAACAAGGATCGCAAGGGAAAATGATCCTATGTGTTCGAACTGTTCCATTGTTAGAACCTAATGTAGCAAAAACTGCAATATTTCATACTCCTAAAATGGGTACCAAAATATCTAAACAAGAAGGCATTTGAAACTAGCTGAAATGGCATGATCTTAGGGATTGATAGTACAAAATAGTGGAAATTTTCTATTTTTAAATAATAGTAGCCAAGAAATCAACCAACCTGACATTGTCTGGCCATAATTCGAATACTCAACAAACTGGACATTATTGGTGTTAAGAAGACCCAGAAAATCACTGTAATCGATCCTATGCGAATTCTCAGGATCCCACTCTGTTCCTTTCAACTTTCCCCGCATAGTCAGCAAGGCCCTGCTCCAACTCGAAGCCATGACCAGCTGCCTCTCTAGTTGGACATTTGCCTTCCGTTCAAGCTCTTCCAGCTTACTTATCCGTTGTCTCTCGGCATCTTTCAGTTTCTGAAAGTTCAAAAATTTAGAGCGTTTAAGAAAATAAGAAAGCAAAAGGGATTCAGCATCAGTACCAGCTAAATTATGAAGTTGAAGACAAGCATCAATGAACCACTAGAACCTCAAAACACTGCAGCCAAAGCAGCTTCCTAGCAGCAAAATCTGAATAGTACAGAGAACAGAAGGATCATCCCTTCATGTGCCTCCTATTGGGGGAACTGTCCATAAACCTAATGAGCGATGCCCTCAAGTCTTTCACCACATTCTCTACCATATTAATCTTATTTAAAAGGCTCAAATGAGAAAATAATATACTAAATACAATGTGCCCTTAAACCATTCCACTAGCCATATTAAGTTGTATGTGAATCAAGAGATAACAAGCAAGAGAGAGTGAGAGAGAGAGAGAGAGAGAGAGAGAGAGAGAGAGGCGAGAGGTGAGAGGTGTGCTGTAGCGATAAGAAACGGTAGAGCAGCTACACTACACAGAATCTGAAGAACCGGTTACATTTTGCACGAGCCGAACAACACAGGGTGATTCTACTTTATCTAGACAAGACGGCAAGAATTCATGGATGAAACTAGAAATGCAGGTCAATTAAAAAAAAAAAAACAAATTTTATCATAGAATGCAGGGCTACAAAAGCAGACCCGCCCCCCAAGCTCACACGGGCGACAACGCCAAGAGCATTCCGCTTGACTCCATTCCACCAATGCATCATCCGAAATTCAACTCTTTTCGGCGTTCAACAGCCTCATTTATCAGAGCAAACACCATAACCCAGAATTCCAAAACACCCACGACGCCGATCCAAATTACATAAACAACAAACTCAATTAACCGAAAAACCCGAAAGATAACACGAGCCGAACCTCGAAGAGCTGGGCCGCCTCGGGGTCTTCCTCAACGGAGCCTGCCGACGTGGCGACCGACTCGGGACCGGAACCCGCATTGGAAGCACCGCGCACGCCGCGACCGAAGCCTCCTCGGCGTCCGGCGAAGAGGATTGGCCGGGAAGCTGCGGCGGCGGCTCCACCGACGCGGTTGGAGCGACGGAGGAGAGACGCGGAGAAGGATAACGGAGCGGAGGAGGCTCCTCTGGAGAGGGAGGACGGCCTGGGGAAGAGGGCGAAATCGAGAGGTGCGAAGCCGCGAGAGCTCATCTCTCTCCCTCCACCATGAAAATGCAGCAGCAGCAGCGGCAGCTCTCTCTCTCTCTCTCTCTCTCTCTCTCTCTGTAGTAATCCTTCTGAGCTCCTCTCGCGAGAGAGAAACGACGACGGTGCTGGCGGAGTTTTCTGCGGGTTTTAGATTGGTTTACGAGGTGGCGACGCGGTTAAACGACGTCGTTGCAATCCAAATGTGGAGTTTTGACTTATTTGAAGTTGACTTGGAAGCTCACAATGGAATTATTTATATGATCTCCATAAATTTTTAGTAGCTTATGTACGACTTCTTGCCGAATAAATATTTTTCCTTTAGAGTCAATTTGTTTCGCGAAAAATTGGTCATTTCCGGAAAATATTTTCCCAAAAGCCATTTTCCAGGAAAATGACAATATTTTCTGATGTTCGGTAAGGAAAATATTTTTTAAAACTTCACCACTTACGCACGCATCACTTATCGACCTATAAATCATTAAATATGAAATTACCTTTATGTTGCCAAATTTTTTCGACTGCCATCGATGGAAAAATAAGATATGAAGATCGCTTTGAGTTGTCAAAAGGTAGATGCGCGATCATCGACCAGGGTCCAAATAGACCATCTGATTAGCGCGCACTTCATTGTTCGGGTAAAGATTGTAGCAACGAAAAATGTAAAACGAACAGAGAGAGTAGGAGAAGAGAGTGCTCTGCGCGTAAGGTCTTCGATATATGTGGAACGATGGGGAACAGGCCGGTATAAGTAGAACTTCACAGACATACTTCTATCCATTTCCAAGTTAATAATTAATGTAAGTAAAGTACAACGATTACGATATATTATCCAATAGTGTCAGAACTTTTTTGTGATAAATTTCATTGTGGTTTAGGATTAATAAATGATTCAAACGAACCCAAAAAATAATCCAAGTGGAATTCATTTCAATTTAATTTTTGAGGATACTCCGTTTACCTTCTTTGAATATCTCCCTCTCTATATTATCTTATTAATCCCGCACGACATATACAACATCCTTATATTAACTTATTGAGGTATTGTTCACTTTGCCCTAACTCATACCAAGCCTTTTTGTCCTTTCACATACAGGCGAGCACCTTTTTAGGAGGTTATCCAATCCCAAGAGTGCTCCCATCTAAGCACACTTAACTTCAAAATTCCAAAAATAAGTATTGTCATTACATCAAAAGGTACCTCCATAAGATAGATATATATATATATATATTCCAAATTTGATTTCCTCTTGCTCGGTGCACTATTTAATCAATTTCTATCCCATTTTATCATCCTAGAAGCTTATTTGGAGCTGCTCCTTGTCCAAGCTCTCTTTAACCCCAACGACCACTCCTTACCCTCGTTCAAATTGGATTGTTATGGGGCCACCAACTTTTGCATGGTTTGTTCCCCAAACCATACACCTAGTTCAAGAGGTCATCCATCTTATGAGTGCTCTCACCTAACTATACTTAACTTTGGAGTTCCAAAACTAAGCATGCCAAAAGGTGCATCTGTAAGTAAATTTCAATTTTCATATGTATGTATGTATGTATGTATGTATGTATGTATTCCAAAATCGCTCTCCCTCATCCGGTGCACAATTTAGTTCATTCCTACCCCCTTCACCATCCTAGAAACCTGTTAGAAGTAGTTCCTTGTCTAGGCCCTCTCTAACCTTAGTAACCACTCCCCTCCCCCATCAAGACCTAGTCATCATAGCATGGCTCTAACTAGAAGTAAAGATTGATTATATCTCAAAATGTTAGGTCCATCTATTTCTAATCTAAACGTATGCATGAAATTGATTATATACGAAAATGTATGTTTATCTATATTATAGAAATAGCACGAGTTATTAAATAAGTTATTTCATCTAGTCCCAAAAATAATAATAATAATAATAATCAAGATCTTTATCTTGAATCGTTGTTATATAACATATCTTTCATTTATGTACATGTGACATGGACAGAACTTCAGATTTTCATTGCAAAATGATCGACATATGTATCATTCTCAAACAAGCTCAGGCTTTTAGAGCGAACACGGTTTGAGCTAAACTTTACATGGTAACACTGGAGGCAGGAGTTTTGAATTTGATTCCTTGGACTCTTTCCCCCAATTTATAATATACAATTTATGTCCCACTCTGACTAATTTTGAACTTTCAGATGAGACGCCATGCACTACATCTTAAAGAGATTTAATGCAAATAGGAGGGAGAAATTGTCTCTTTGTGGTTTCACATATATTTAACTTTTACCGATCATTTGAATCCATGAAGTGCTGGATATCATTTGGAGGGAAAAGTACTTAAACAATTATAAATATATTATATTGGTACCAATTCAGTCTTAAATATTTTAATAGGACTAATTTAGTTATCAACCTTTTGCATTTATATCAGTTGAGTTCATCCGACCAACTTTGATAAAAAAAATAAAAAATTGCTGACATGAATATCGGTCGTCCTATGTGACACGCCCAACACTAATATGAACAAATTTTACAATTTTTTTTAGTATTTTTTCTATTTTTTTTTTCTTATTCTTTTTTTTTTTTCATTATGGCCGTGCAAAAGTTGTCAAGGGCTTGCGAGCCCTCATTGGTTACTGGCGAGGGTCGTGGCGCTCGCCAGACCATCACTGGCCACAAGCAAGGGCTTGGCAGCCCTTGCCTATGACCAACGGTGGCCCACTAGCCCTCGTCGGCCATAATGAAAAAAACATTAAAATTAAAATTTGTCCATGGTAGCACTAGTTATGCCAAATAAGATGGCCCCAAAATTCATATCGGTGATTTTCAGCCAAAATTAATCGGATTGACTTAATTAGTATAAATATAAAAGGTTTTGGATGAACTTGGTACCAACAAAATAGGTTTATGATTTTTTTTTGTACTTTCCCCACATTTGGAACCTAAATTAACATCCGTGGAAAATATTATATGTCCAAGATTTTTAACAGTCTTGATGTATATATAAGTGTATTCCTTGTGAATCCGAGCCAAGGGCAGCAACAAAAGCTGGAGACTACAGTATGTATAAACTTGAACAGAAAGGATCTGGCGAGAGGAAGAAATTTGCAGATAGATTAATGATAATGCTTAATTCCATTTCCCTACCTAAGTTATTAGATCGTGGACGAAAATAAATGAAACAAAATTATTGGTAAGGGTATTGAAGAAGAGAAGTCCAATAGAATCTTTACAATGTGTCCGTTGGCAAGAGAGTATGACTGTTATATAGCCATTATAAAATAATGAAGAGTTTATGAAAAAATTAATCTAACGTTATAAAACCGTTAAAAAGCCGTTAGAAAACTGTTATACAGCCACAACAAAACTGTTACAAAAATGATGATTTTATAGGGTCATCAATATTTCAGAATTGCTAAAATACCCAACATGAAGATCCTCAGGGCCTCTTCCCTGGTGCACGTATAATTATTCACCATGTACGGAGCCGCCTCCCGCTATCCATGCGCCCGCCATTAACGTTGATAGTGATAACCATCCAAAACTAAAGTTGATTAGTTCTCCATCAAAAACCCATTCGCTCATACTGAAAAACAACATGAAGAGAGATGTTTCTGACTATACAAGCAATCCTTATCCTGTTGAGAGTGCGTAACAAAAGTCTTCGATACTTTCATATTGGGAAATCGTCAAGAGGGAGACCAAATCCGAACCTATCAATATATCCACTTGAATATACCTTTACTCAAAAACTTAAGTTAATGAGTTATGAATTAATTAAAATTAATGAGTTATGAGCTAATTAAGATATATTAACTGCTCAATACCATATCAATTCTCTGATACAAGATTTCTTTAACATAACTCATACGTGCATCATAATATATCCTGGCAAGTTTTATCTAATGGAAGCCGAGCATCTTAGGCTCTGTCAATGGACGCCCTACCCTCCATGCACCATCGCAACTCCTTCTCCTTCTTCCATCATTTTACAGAGAGAGAGTGAGAGAGTCTCGAGTTGTGATTCATATGAACGTAGGTTTCGAGAGGTGGGAATGAGAGACGTCACCTTCTTTCTCCTTCTCCTTATATCTGCAAATGTCGCCAGCCATTGGGAGCCAATACGCTCCGGAAGCCGACGTGTAGGCACGTGTGGGGACGGCGGTAACAAACCACGTGGACGGCCACGGTCAGGTGGTCACGAATTGTAGGGGGAGGAGCCAGGCGGTGAGGCGGGCGACATGGGGGTTTGGCAATGGCGGGTCTCGTTTCGAAAGCGCTATGTACGCGTGCTTGCTGAGCGCTTGGGCCAATGGATATCCAACACTGGAACACCGGCAAATCTTTCCGGAGTGAATCGGAGAGTGATTTAGTGATGGGAACGCCTTCCTGCTCTTGACGCAGCATCCTATCTTCTCCTGGATTACATAAAATACTGTCGTCCCCATGGAACGTACTGTCGTACTTCTTGTCGTAATTACAGGTCAATCGTGTACAGATTGCTTGGAGTTCATCGACATATAGCCAAGATCTATTTTCTATTTATCTATTGATATCGGCTCCGAGAAATGATTGCTTCATATTCGCCACTCATTATCAATTGTATAGTTCGTATACTTTTCTTGTGACGAAAAACCCACATTGAGAAAATAGACTTCGAACTTACCGAAAACCCTAATAGTTGAGAAATTAAAAAAACAAAAAGATATATATGGAAGAGAGTATTTGTATATATTTCAATATTTCACAATGAAGAGTATTTCAACACATTTATAAGCCTTATAAAATGACTAAATAACATAATATATCAATTAAAATATGCACAATCAAAAAGAAATATTCGCATAATTTTGAGAGATATATAAAACCATCAGAATTATCCTAAATATATCTAACAATAATAACAACCTCAAAACACAAGCCGAAACTCGACGAATAGCCTAAGTGTGTTGCATGCCTCATCCAAATGCCAAACGATTAATATAGTTTTTGTTTAATTTGACCCTAAATGAATTTTGACTGTCAAAAAATTATCCCAGAATCGGATGACTACTTTTTTTTGTTATTTTGTATGATTCATTTTATTATACTGAGTAGTTCTTAAATTGAAAACTGCAAAAGTTGGAAGTCCGAGCAAGATCCGATGTTGACCAACCATTATAAATTGGCCAAGATCCGATTTTGTATGAATTTTGACTATCACATGATCCGATTTTGTATGATTCATTTTATTGGGAGAATTGTCCAAAAAGTCCTAAACCTATTGCAATTTTGTTAATTCAATCCTAAACCTTTCAATCTTGCCGATTAAACATTTTGTCAGTTTGTCAATTGAGTCCATCCGACCAATTTTGGTTGAAAAATGCTAACGTGGACGCCGACGATGCCACGTAGGACTGCCGGCACTGATGTATACAATTTTTAATAATATTTTAATTTTTTTAATATTTTCTATTTTTTCCCTCTTTTTTTTTTTCTTTTTGGCTTTTCCCTTGCCCTTTTCCGATGGCTAGCCACCGACCACAGCGACGGCCGGCCACCGGCCACCGGCCACAGCTAGCCAGCTGGCCTCGCCCGCCACAGGCGAGGCCCGGCCAAGCGAGGCCAGATATGGCCCCGGCGAGGGTCGGCCTCGCCAGATCTGGTTTGGGCAAGGCCAACGCTCACCTGGGCGAGGCGAGGGTGAGCCTCGGCGAGGGCTCCCCTCGCCAGATCTGGCGAGGCCGGCCCTCACCAAGGCCATATTTGGCCTCGCCCGGCCGAGCCTCGCCTGTGGCCGGCGAGGCCAGCCCTGGCCCCGACGAGGGGAGCCCTTGCCAACGCTCACCCTCACCCAAGCGAGCGTCGGCCTCGCCTAGACCAAATCTGGCAAGGTCGGCCCTCGCCGCTAGCCAGCCAAGCGTCGGCCTGTGGCCGGTGGCTAGCCGTCGCCCGCTCGGCTAGGGGCGAGGCCAACGCTCGCCTAGGCAAGGGCAAGCCCCTGAGAGGGCTCCCCTCGCCAGATCTGGCGAGGCCGGCCCTCGCCGGGGCTAGCCTCGCCCAGCGTCGCCGTTGCCTAGCTGAGCCTAGCCTGTGGTGGGTGAGGCCACTGGCCGACCACCGGAAAAGGGCAAGGGAAAAGCCAAAAAAAGAAAAAAAAAAAAAAAAAGGGGGGAAACAGAAAATATTTTTTTAAAAATCAATTTTTTTTTTAAAAATATTAAAAATTATTAAAAATTATCCACGTCAAGACGATGACAGTCCCTACGTGGCACCGCCGGCTTCCACGTCAGCATTTTCCGGCCAAAATTGGCCGGATGGACTCAATTGGCAAACTAATAAAAAGTTTATGATTCAATCGGCAAAATTAAAAGGTTTAGGACTAAATTGGCAAAATTGTAATAGTTTAGGACTTTTTAGACAATTTTCCCCATTTTATTTATAGGCATATCACGTGTTTAATAAATTACATAGGTCATACTTATGTGTAAATACTTAATATCAGGGTGTATATTTTGTATATTTGGGCCGATGTACTAAATTTATTATCTTTATTGGAATCGATCCTCTCCAACCTTCACCATATAATAAGCCTATTTAGCATACATAACCGCTTGTTAGTCCCGCAAGGTGGGGGAACGGGGAGCGGACAGGTGCATAGCACGCCCAATCATGTGCGCCGCCATAAGGTTACGAGAAACCAAATTTGTAACCAGCGGCCTTCATTTCCCTGTATCAGGTCCAAGTCCCTGCGTCTTGAGGACCGCATGCTTGGCGCCGGCATTGCGGGGATCAAGCCTGGGGGACCAATACAAGATTGGTTACAAGCCCCCGGCGATTTATCATTACCCAGTAGAGGGTTGATTCCGAGAGAAATGGCTCGATTTAAGGTCTCCAGCTCGACCAACGAGAAAAAGAACTTTCAAGCTTTAAGACACTTCACGGAAGAGCGATACCGTATTACAGTTGTCGACCCAACCGATCATTCCGTCTGCATATAGACTTAAAATCTGAATCCCGACTTGAAAGTTTGAAACCTTGTAAGAACTTTATAATTACGGTACAATTACAAAGCATATATACTTGATTGTAGTCTGATATCAGTAAATCGCAATGCTGCACATGAATTGGAGGCAATCAAAGGTGCGCTTGTTTTGATAAAAATTTCATGACAAAAAAAAAAAAAAGTTTCGCATGAAGATCATTCATGGTAAAAATGGTAAATTTTAATTTGTTTGGTTGTTTAACAAAACTGACTTCCTTCTTATAAGGATGGATAGTCGTTTTCCACCAATTTTTTTTATTATTTTATTTTCATCTCATGGAAAATTCTTTCCATAGATCGACTAGTTTTTCGCTATCCCTACATCAAAAGTTCAAAAACAATTTCTCGGTAATAGTTTTTCTTCAAAGAAATGGTAGCCAAGTTTTCTTTTTATTTCCCTTGATGTTGCAAAGCTTAGTTACATTGTCTCGTGCCATTATTGGATTCGGATGCACTAGAAATGGGTTATTAATAAAGTAACATAGCAATATTAAGTGATTATATGATAATATGTCCAATTAGATTTAGTTATAGAGTTAACACGATGAAAGGCCTCAATTTAGTATTCATGTGACAAATATACCCAAACTAATCATAAAAATTTCAAACTAGTACACCTTTGATAATTTACTCTCTATTAATTTTCATTAAATTTTATCATTAAATTGTTGAATTGATAACATGCGGCAATTAACAAGTGTCTTAGTTTGTGGTTTACCTTATATTTATCACAGGTGTGTTGACATCTTATTTTTAGTTAACACGTCATAAAAGGTATAAAAAAAAAATCGAGTTTAGAGTTTTTGACCACGACAAAACCCGTTTCTCGATCAAAAAACATTTTTTTATTTCTTTCTTTTTTTTGTCATTTTTTTAATAATTTTCTACTCATTTCCAACAAAAACCCAAAAAGTCAACCTCGAGTCAAACAATCTTACATCCTCGGCATCCTACTATGGATAGCACCTCATTTTTCATTGGGGTGGAGATACTAAGTGTGATTTCCAACGATTTATGTTCTAACCCCACTAACCGTACGAATTGCTTGGATACAAATGAAAGAGTGGCCCCCATATCAAACAACATGCATGCGGCATGATTATGTAGAGAGACCATACCTAAAATAACGGTCCTAGAGTTCTCGGCTTTCTCTTGAACTGCATATATTCTTCCCTGAGGTGGGGGACAATTGGAGTTATCGTGTGGCAAAACTCTGATTTGTAACCTCATTTGTGATTGCTACGGCTGCATCATTTGCCGCCACTGTAGGCGATCCCTTATAACATAAGCTTTGCTAACCATGGCCAAAACATTTTCCTATCCGAACTTGGCACGGAGCATTGCCATGCTACCATTTGCAGATGCAGCATATGTCACATGAAGTGAAGGTCAGTTTCTAATTATTGTTCTTCTTGTTGGGAGAAAAAGGAACGTTTTCCTCCCGACATCAGTCTCTTACCAAGACATTGGTTAGTTCGAGAAGCTAAATAGTATGATCTTGCTATCTTGCTATGTTTGCCCGTTCCAGCGAATCTTTCTCTATCGGTTGAGCTTGGTCATATAACTCGTTGGCATCTTTGAGATTCGGCTACACTAATTGGCTCTGGATGTCGAGTTTTAGGCCATCTTATGATCTTTTTGCCCTATCCACTAGATCTTCAACCAACTTGGGGGCGTATCTTGATAGTTCAACAAACTTTGTCTCATATTGACCAATTGTCATGTTACCTTGTTTGAGTAACATAAACTCTGTCATCTTCTTATCTTGAGCACATTAGGAAAGGCATTTTCTGTTGGACTGCCCTAACAAAGGCATTCCATGTCAGAGCGGTATCATCAGGGAATATCCTTCCTTCTGTTGCTTTCCACCAATGAAGGGCATTACCTTGCAGCTGGTATACAGCCAACGTCATTTTGTCCTCATTAGAACACCTCAGGAGTGCGAATATTTTCTCCAACTCATCAATCCACACTCTAGCTTCTTCAAGATATCCTATTCCAGCGAATTTTGGGGACCGCAATTTCAAGAACTGTTCCACCAGTCCCTACATAGGACATTTGTCACTTCCACTCCTATTTCCAATTACATAAGCATTTCCAGAAGTAATGGCTACTTGTTTCTAAGCATGATGCTCCATTAAACTTCCAATGGTTGTAAGGACTTATAAAATTCCATTCAATCGGGGCCTTGCTTCGACTTTCCTTTCAAAATCGACTGGGCCTTTTTTCTTTTTACATTCAGCTACGTATTTATCCGCGAAGGTTGAGTTAGCCTTAACTCCTTTAACGAGGTTGCACTTCCAAAATTGGTTCCCCTTGTTAGGCCAACTCTTTAGGTACTAGTCATGATCCCACCGGACATGGACTCGTCGGTTGGCCCTAGTGGCCCATCAAATCCACGAAGGCGTCCGATGAGGTCATTGTTGAACCAAATGTACCATGCCACATAATGATAGGGAACCACATCGTCAAAACCCTCTTCAACCCACACAATAGTAGTGCATCTACGATAGGTGATGCTAACTCCTTTGTCTATAATATCAATGATAGTCACTTCCATATCAACAAGCAATCCATGATGAATAGGAGGGGAGTCCATACCTACAAATCTGAAAGACAAGGAGTGAGTCACGGACTTAGTAAGTAAACTCATTAAACCTTGGTTAGGAGGATGCCTTACCGTTGAACAAAGCATGTAAATATCACCGTATCAAGTGTCGATGGCAAATCAATAGCAAACCATTCCGATAATCTTGTCTATATGCATGAGAATGGTTCAACTTACCTTTAATGCACGAATTACCCAAAATCATCAAAATAGAACATAGAAACATGCACATGGAATTTTATTTATTGACTTAACCAAAATCCATCGATTCATCCAAAATCCACTAGGCATCCGAAATCCATCGGGCATCTAAAATCCACCGGCCATCTGAAATCCATCTGATAACATCACCAAAATCCATTGATGACGGCTATAGTTTTTCCATCATGAGACCATGCAACAAACATCACACAATCTGGCTTCTTATCTTTGTTTTCTTAGCCGATGCAACAAGGCCCGAAGGCATGAACATGCATGTGCGTGCCATGACCTACAAAACCATAACTATACAATATGCTAAGCGTGGTACAGGATTTGTGGCTCAAACCAATATGCCTAAGTGCCGACCTAAAACCAAGCAAGGTTTGGATCGACAAGCCTCAATATCGACCCAAGGCCAAGCGAGGTTCAGTCCATCGTGCCTCAATGCCTGTTTAAGACCAAGTGAGACCCTTCCGTGGCCTGAAGCATGATAAACTTTTGGACACTAGTACATGAGCAAATCATAGAAAAACAACCATCAACATACAAATACAAGCACAAGTGTGAACACATCCAAGTCTAAACTACGTAGGGCAATCCCCTAACCAAGGATTAGAAAATTCACTTGCTACTTGACCAAGCGATGGCCAATGGCCGAGCAGTGGCTAAATGGCAAGGGCGAGAGAGGAAATGGTCGAGAGAGGGCGAGGCGTGCAAAAAAGGAGAAGTGGGACAAATGAGCCAAGGTTGGGGAAATGAAGGGCTGGTACTTCTATTTATAGGCTAAACCTCAATGATGGCCTTTCCAATTGGTCTAATAACTTTTTTTGGGTGGCAAGACTAATTAGGAGAGGTGGTGCCCTAATGCCTTAGAAAAATGATTAGAGCCTTGAATGTGTCTTTCTTATTGGTCCACTTAGCCATGAGTCATCACCTAATGAAGAACCTATCTTGAAGAGGTGGCACACCTACCTTGATGTAGTGACGTCCTAAGGCTGTAGAAGAACTCTTGCCAATCTTCTTATTGGGCCACCTATATCATTAATGATCCTAAAATTGTTGAGAAAACATTCTCTAAGCAATTTTGAAGATTTGCAAAACTTATCCGGAGTAAAGACTTTGATTCCAATAATAAGTATTTTTTAGGTGGAAGTCTGATGGGGTGTGATCAGATGTTATCAATCAAAACCAAAGTTATGGCTTAAGCACTTCCTTCCATATATGCTCTATCAAACGGTTAGGATGGAGACAATACACTCGTGCAATGGCTACTGGCAATTAATTGGATTCCTTGCCTTATATATAAGGAATTTCAAAGAAAAGTTTTCCAAAAACAATCTCTCGAAGATTTAGATTTCTTTGAACGTTAGACAAGCAAACCAATCTTTCCAAATTAAAGTACTCAACTTATGAAAACCCAAACTCCTATATGAGTGGTAGAATTTATGGGGAGTTTTATCCTCAGTAACCTTGAAGTGATCAAATATTCTAATCAAGATCCAAACCAACACGTAGATTAGCTGAATAATTCTCCTAGAAATATGTCTAACGGTCAACTTGGATAGGGAGGAATATAAAAAGAGGTCTCAAAGCTGAAAGGAACATACAACAAGAGATAATCGAAGCTTATAATTCCAAAATCTTAAGAGTATTTCCAATCCAATACATTCGTTTTGTGAGCAATATTGTGTAATTACTTAGAGATGGAGAGTGTGTAAGGAGTTGTTCACACAAGCTTGAGTAATCATTTCTCAGATCTTGTAACCTCTTATTGGTTCATGTAACGAAATCTAGCCAATAAGCTATCAGCGCGGAAGAAAAGGCGTAGACTTGCAAAAGCCGAACTACTATAGTTTTTTGTGTGTAATTTTCTATGCCTTTCTCTCTTTATTTTACTTGTGATAGATTTAATTGTACACTAGCAAGATCTAATCGCTACACATTATGTCACATGTTGTACTTTTGCAATATTAGTTTTAAATTCTTCTAATTTCTGCAATATCACCTATTTACCCTCTCTAGATGATAGATCTAGCCCTAATAGAAATGATAATTTGGCTAAACTTGCTCTCCAAGGCTTATCTTAACATAATGATGACCAAATCTCTATAGAAACACCTAAACTTATGAATCATCCTCTTCATTAATTGCTTAGTTTTAGTGTCATCATGAGACTTGGATTTTTGTCACATGTTAAGCTACTTGTTCTCTAAGTTAAACTCTATCTTGCCACTTGGGCGTGTAATTCATCCCCCTCATTGAATTACTAACTTCCAAAGAACATAATTGCAAGCATGAGAAGGAAGCCAATTTAAGCACCATCATTATTGGATGAGAGTTTCTTGTATTCATCCATGATCAATTACCCTATTCGACCGAGGTTCGTGACTAATTCACAATCAAATGAGGTTGGACGTAGCCAACCCTAGCCCACATGACTAAGTTGGTGGCCTATCCTAACTAACGCATCACCAAGATCAACCGGGCTCAAAGCCTCAGAGCCTGAGTTGCTCGGGCTCAGTGCCGAGCTGACTAGGCTTGGGACTAATTGATTGAGCTCCAAGTTGGCTAACCAAGCTCAAAGTTCGAGTGACTAGGCTCAAAGCTAGCTCATGGCTTGGCAAAAGGCCAAACTCATGGCATGGTTAACCGGGCTCAAGATCAAATCCATGGCTGAACTAACCAAGTTCATGATTGGATCCATGGCTAATCCATGATATTTTGCAAATGGTCCATGGTCAATCCATGACTGATCCATGTTTGAGTATAGCTGGTTCATAATTGACTCTCGATTGTCATGCGGTTATGTGGCATTGATCAATCTGGGACCAATACACGGTCACATGGAATCAGCCCATGGTCATCCATGGCTAATGCATGACCATGTGGAATCACCCACAACCGATACCTAATCATGTGGCATCAATCCATGACCGTCCATTGATTGATTCATGACAGTGCATGATCGTCCCATGACCAACCCTCATGGTCAAGCAGCTAATCCATGGTTGAATAACTCTAATCAACTTACGTGATGGATGGATTGTTTCACTGCCAATCCCTTGGCCTATCCATGTCTGATCCTTCAATCAAATCATAGCTAATCCTTAGTTAGCTTTCCTAATCAACCCAATTGGTCCATGACCGATCCTTGGATTGATCTATGACTGATCCTCATTATCGGCGTACCAATCCCTTAGCCATCTCCCATGATTGAGACAAGGGCCAAAACCGTGAATGTTACATTGGCCGAAAGAACTATATTGGCAAATCGTCAAAATGTTTAAAATTAAATTGACGCAATTGAAAAGATTAAGACTAACTTAACAAATCATCAAAAAATTTAAAAGTAAATTGGCACAATTGAAAAGTTTAAGTCTAACTTGATCGCCAGACAATAGGTCAAGGACATTTTGGGCAATTTCCTCGGTCATTCTATTGACAAAGAAATCAAGCAAACATCCCATCGGCTAACATTGTACATCAGTGAAATCTAAACATATAAATCATGTAGCTTTAACGGTGCTCATTCATGTAGTCTTGTAAGCCAAATGCTTTGTTACAGAGTGTGCGATGATTGTAATACAAGGCCAATCCATAGTGGAAAAAAAAAGTAATTGATAGAATGCTCATTCTATGAAAGGTTAATACTACGGAAAACTTCAAATTGGTAGACTTGTGACAAATATACCCTTTGTTATTTTTTATTAAGTTTTATTGTCAAATTGCTGAACTAGATAACACAAGGCAATTGACAGGTATAACAATTTAAGGTTTTACCTTATATTTATCACAAGTGTTTCAGTTTGTGCAAAATCCAATTTAACGAAAACTAACGGGGATGAATTTATCATAGGTGTATCAATTTAGGATTTGCCACATTAACCCCATTATGATTGTTGCGGTGATAGAACTCATTACGCGATAAAATGGAATCTTGAAGTGGTTCCCATTGTTTCTAGATACATTTATTATTGTGAGTTTAGCTAATTATTCATGATGCGTGGCATCTTTAATTAGGAATTAATGCAGCACTAATCCAACCCAGCTTTCTAGGGAGAGAGGATCTAGAGAAAAAAATATTAGAAAAAGACATGGAAAAGCGTTCCCGCGCATGGGTTTGAACCAGTCCTAAAGATCCATGCAATCATTTGCGTTTCAACATAAAGGCAAAAAAGATTTGACCAAATAAAAACATGAAGGCAAGTCATTAAAGTGAAGAGATCAAAGCAAATATTCCGTGATGAATGGTACCGACATGCTTAAGGCCCGACTAGTAACTCTCTAAATTTTAACTATTTCTATTATTTTGTTTCTCGGAATTAAAAAGAAAAAAAAATCATTTGGTAACATCAGCTATTTTTTTATTCTTAGGAAGAGATTAGTGATCGGGAAATAGATTTTAAAAAACAAAATCAAAAAAAAAAAAGTTACTTCTTTATTCCCAAAAACAATTCTAGAATTAAATTATTTCTTTTCTTTTTCTTTTTTTTTTTTTCCTTTGCTTCTTCTTCCTTCTCTAGCCAATCACCAAGTGTGGCAATGGGCTCGACAATGGCCGGCAATTGGCTCTAGCAAACTTGCTAGAGCCTCACCGGCTCTCATTAAGGTCCAACGACCTCACTAGATCTAGGCTAGGTCAAGGCCGACCTTGCCGAGGTCCAGCAAGGCTCCCCCGAGGCAAGCGAGATCGCCAGCCATCACTGAGACCCACCGATTGGCTAGAAGAGGAAGAGAAAAGAAAGAAAAAGAAAAGGAAAAAAAAGTAAAATCTCAAAAATTATTAAAAATTAAAAGAAATTCTATCTCACAAAAAAATTTGAGTGTCATATAAACACATTCCTATCCTTTTCTGTTTTGAGAATTGGAAATTTTATCCAGTTACCAAATGCATTCGAATGCTCGAAACTTGTACAAAAAATAAATTAGAAAAAAAAAAAAATTTTAAGTAGAAATTATTTTCAAGAACATAATATTTACCAAATGCACTCTTAGGAGGTTCTCAATAGAGTACTTTTTGTGGAAAATGCAGCAAATTCAATTTTGTGATATGAAAGAGATTTTTTTAGTTATCTAAAGTCTCATGTGTCCTCATGAGAAGTATTTCTTTAGGGATTTTTTATTATTATATATTTATATAGATCAATTGTGAATTCACAATATTAGACTGTGATTTTATATATGTTTAACAATAGATTTAGCTACACAACAATCATACATGATTTAAAGAGAATCTTTTTTAATGCAAAAGTTCAAAAGTGAACTTAGATATATGACAAGCACGATGTTGTCGAAATCGCTAGAGCCATAATGATGTATGTTTAACTATAGATTTAGGTACACAATAATCACATATGATTTAAAGAGAATCTTCTTTAATGCAAAAGTTCAAAAGTGAACTTAGATACATCATATCCAGAGCCATATGACAAGCGCAAAAAAAAAAAAAAAAAAATAGGCCTGTGAAAAGGTATACCAAAAAAAAAAAAAAAAAAAAGGTATACCTTTCTTTTTTTTTTTTTTTTTTTTTTTTTGTAATGATAATGTCCTCCACCGTATTTTTAAAGCTGTCAACTTTATTCGTTGTAAGTTGGAAGCTGCAGCTATGGCAAAGTTGCCCATACGCGTTTTTATGGCAAATGGGGTCAAATTCAACTGTATGAAGTGTAATATTTTTTAATGAGGATTTTACAAACTAATGCCCTAGAGACATACAAAGAAATTTTATTAAATATTGTTTCTATTATTTTATGCATAATCAATATATTAAAATGAAAACATTTTTTATTAGGTAGGACTAACAAGTGCATTTTGGGCACTCGTTAACAAAATCTTTCTAATAATAATCCTTGACATCCCCATAACATGTCCTATTCATTATTCGGAAGCAAATGTTTCAAAAAATTTCTTGTAAGGCCACTTACTCTCTAAGTTGGAAACAATGTTTTGCCATGGCTGTTGATGTTCGTACCAATTTCTACGATGTCTTGATTAGATATGAATACCTGAAAACTTTTAGGATATATTTGTTTCATGAAATTTTTTTAAGAAAACATTTTCCTCATTTTCTAGCATTTGATTCGCTTAGAAAAACTAGTCAATGGAAAATATTTTCCTACCAAAACTTAAATTAAAGAAAATAAATTTCTCTTTGAAAGAACTAGAAAATGTTTTCCAAAATAATTGGATATATTGGTTACAAAAATGAATGAATAAAAAAATTTCCATTATTCACCGAAATAGTTAAGTATAAACTGATGTTGATAATAAAAATATTTTGGATTGATTAACTTTTCCAAGTGATATTACTAACTATTAAATCTTAATTTTTTATGAAATAAGCACACCCTTAGAATCTGTTGGTCAGCTAAGTCGATTTAAATTTGCCCAATCAATTTGTAATGGTGGGCTCATATGTTGAGTCTTTCTGAAATTAGTAAATTAGCAATATTGTAACGGTCCATTCAAAGTTTAAAAGACGAAAGTGACTTGATATTAAAGTCACCTGTCAGTAGAATGTGATGGTAAAGTACTTTGACCGTGCCCATCACAGAGAGAGAGAGGGAGAGACAGAGAGAGAGAGGGGGACGACACTGTTTATTGCGAAGTGAGCTCCGATGGCGAACTCAAAGGCAGGACCAAGCACCAACAATACGTTAGGAGGTGAATATCAGGTGTTCTTGAATTTTAGAGGGCCGGATACTCGTCGTGGATTTACCAATTGCCTCTACCACGCCTTGGTAGATGCAGGGATTTGTGTTTTCTTCGATGACGAAGAGCTTCAGCCGGGTGAAAAAATTAGCAACCTTCTGCAGGTAATTGACAACTCCAAGCTTTACATACCTATTTTCTCCACAAATTATGCTCGAGTCATTGGTGCCTCCGTGAGCTTGCGAAGATGGTGGAGAACACCTCTAAATCTAAAGAAGATGGCAATAAGAAGGTGATATTGCCTGTCTTCTATGACGTGAAACCTGATGATGTGCAACTAAAAACTTTGTTATATTGCGATGCCATACTGAATTTGGAGCGAAAGATGGTGAATCAAAAGATGAAGTTGAGCTCTAAGGATGTAGAAACGTGGCGGCAAGCTCTCAGAGAAGTTGATGGCACCAAGGGGTGGGAGCTAGAGAAATATCCAGGGTAATTATCTAGCTGTGATTGTGAAAGTTATTTTTAAAATTAGATTGTAGATCTAATAATGAGTCATTAATTATATTCCCAGTTAATTTTGATAGATTTAAATGAATGCCTCAAATTCTTCTTTATTATTTTTCTCAAATTGGGAGATATCCGATTTTTTCTAACCAAATACAATTATCATAATTTCATTTTTGACCTAATCTCCATTGTATAAATTTTGGTTTTGCTTCATCCTTTTTATACTAATTTGATCCATGTCTGCATTTAGATTGTTAATTTCCGTCTTGTTTCCCAACTTCGTTAATTTCAGTTTAGTTGTATCATGATTATTAGTTAATACTTTTTACTTACGTTACAATATTTCTCATGCAATATATACATTCCCATCAAAAGTGAAATATTAACAGTTCCATACAACAACTTTATGAGAATTATTTGATATCAAATTAAAAGATGCATGAGTTATTATTTTTAAGTTACAATGAAATTTCAATCAGATATAACTTAATGTGTGACACAGAGTACACTTTGAATTTGTTGTTGCAATAAAAATATGTTTTGAGCAGTAAGATTAGTTAAATGAAAAATAGATCACCACAATGCCAATAGATGATTAAAAGTATTTCTATTGTGTTGATGAACTCTATTGGATTCACCCTTAGATTTGTTTTTTCAAGGAAAATGCTCCAATTCTAAAAATATTTTTAGGAAGTCATTTCTCAGGAAAATGACTTTATTTTCCAATGTTTGGGATAAAATCTAAAAATCAATCAGAAAATATTTTCTGCCGTTTGGTGTGGAGAATCTGATTTGATTTTCAAGGGGAAAATTACTGAAAAATGCAGATCTTTTAAGTTATTTTTATTTTTAGATTAATTTTTCTTTTCTTTTTTTCCTTTTTTCTTTTTTTTTCTTTTTTTTGTTCTCCCCTCCATCGCTCCTTTGCTTCCTCACCACCATCCCGTATCCTTCCACTGGCGGCAACAACCACAAGTGAGCCGCAAGCTCACCAAGATTGGCCGAGCCTCAAGCTTGCCGACTCGAGTCTTGGCCAATCGATGGGCTGCCAACCATCACCAAGGCACATGGTCGCCGGAGGAAGGAGGAGGAAGGAAAATAAAGAAAATAATAATTTTAAAATAAAAAAATAAATTTCCAATTTTAAAAATATAATAAAACAAAATACAAAATAAAATAAAAAAATTATTATAAAGGAGTTTAAAGAAGAGAACATGTTTGCTTAAGTGAAAGAAAACCATTTCCTCCTCTCAAAAAGGGAAATCATTCTCCCCATTTTTGAAGGATTTCTTTTATGGAGGGAAAATATTTTCCTTAACTTTTTCATTTCCTATGAACCAAACCTAAAAAAATCCGAAAAGCTTTTTACTAAAAATTATTTTTCATGAAACAAATAGAGCTTAAATTTTGATAAGTATTGTCTTGAGCGCTTTATAAAATTCATTGAACTTGCCTTTTTTTTTCTTCAGTGAATCCAAACATATATGAACTTATCTTATTTATATGGAGTCTTATTTATCATCGCCACCAATAGTTCCGTTGATTAGAAATCAGTCAATTACTCATGTAATTCAGTATTTTTGTAGAAGCAAAATCTGGTGTATGGTTTGCTCAAAAAGAGTGAAAGTTGGTCAAACCATTTCTCTCTCGGATGCACGCACATTTAATAACAAATTTAAATATGTAAAAGAATATAGATGGAAAATTGAAGATTTGCTAAAGTGACTATGAAATGTAAACTAAAGGGTGAATCTCGGACATGAGCATGTCATATGACTAAACCTCTCAAAACCTTTGCTTACTTGTATATAATTTTATAGTTTATAGAAGTGAAAACTCAAGACATTTGATGTAAATAATTTTTTGTCTTTTAAGTGAAATAATAATGCAGTGACAAATTTTAGTGTCTTTGAGCACGACTAACATTCAAAAAAATGTACTTACACAACTTTATACTATTTAGTATATTTTCGGTAAGATACAAAAACACCTTTTCTTACACTGCTTTTGGATTATATTCTTACGTGGGGTTCATTCTTACTTGCAATAATAAAGTATCAACTTAGATTCCTGGCTCTATCACTTTCACTGAATAGAAATCTATCTATTGATAAGTTTATGAAATTGATTACAAAAGAGAAATGACAAAAGCTTGTTGTATATATGAATAAGAACCACCTTAGTTATATACTCCTTTTTCTGTTCTTTTTAACTTTTTTTGCACAAGTATTGTCGATCTCGTAATTTGAAAATAATATATTCTGATTATGGTATACTTTCATAAGAGCAACTTTTCTTACAAACTTGATCATTATCTGGAATCCTTCCAACATGCTAACGGTATTTAAGATAATCAGATTGAAAATTGTTGACAGTTAGATAATGAGTTTTTCCCCCCGAAAAAGTTTTGACCTCTCGTTCCCATCCGGTTCCTTGGTATATGGTTGGTCAACATGCAGGGAAATGAATTTGTTGTCTTTTCTCATTTGAAACTACTTGACTTTGTGGCAGCCATGGGGATCTTATCAAGTTGATTGTTAACGAAGCTATGGATAGGCTCATGACAAGACAAAGAAAAGTGACCGGAGATTTAATTGGAATGGAGGATCGAATAGCAGCCATAAACAGTTTATTGCACATCGACTCTAATGGTGTGCGGCTTATTGGTATTTACGGGATGGGTGGCATTGGTAAAACGACACTTGCCAAAATTATCTTCAACCAGCTATGTCATCTCTTTGGGAAAAACTGCAGCTTTCTTGATGATGTAAGAGAAATGGCAAAACCAAGGGCTTAGTGAAGCTACAAGAACGATTATTGTCTGATACCTCAAATTCTAGAGTGGCTCGCACCATTTGTAACACTCATCATGGGATTAATAAGATTGGAGAAACTATTTACAGCAAGAAGGTATTGATTGTTTTGGATGATGTCGATGATGGCAACCAAATCAAAGAACTAATCGGAATGAATTCTTTGTATCCTGGTTCTAGGGTACTTGTTACCACTAGGGACAAAAGTGTTTTGAAAATCAGGGGATTTCACTATGAAATTGTTCCTTATGAAATGAAGGGTTTAAGCAATGAAGATGCACTTCAACTTTTTAGTAGGCATGCCTTCAATGACAACTCTCCTCTCGCCGCTTACTACAATCTTTCAAAAGACATTGTGTCTACTGCAGGTGGACTACCTTTAGCTCTTCAAGCAATTGGTTCATCACTTTTTGGTCAGAAAAAGAAAAAAATATGGGAAGAGATGCTAGAGCAATTAAGGAAAAACCAAATAGGGATGTCTAGGGAAAGTTAAAGATTAGCTATGATGCCTTAGAAATGGATCAACAACAGATATTTCTCGATATTTCATGCTTTTTCATTGATGTAGATAAGACTTATCCACTCTACATGTGGAAAGATTGTGGCTTTAGCCCAGAGTATGCTATTGATGTCCTGATTAATAGGTGCATGATAAAGGTTATAGACAATAATAGGTTTTGGATGCATGACCAATTTAAAGATCTTGGAAGGGCAATTGCTAATCAAGACCATACTAGGTTGTGGGCTACAGACGACATCATTCGCAAGTTAAGATCAACAGAGGTAAAGTATGACCAAACTTAATTTGAATAGAAAATTACTTATCATGTTCTTAATTGAGGATTCACATTTTGAAATTGGGAGCTACTCTTCTGTTTCATTTTTTTTCTTCTCTTGACATCATGGGATATTGACAAACTCCTGCTCCTACTCCTCCATGTTATTGGCAGATCAAGGAAAACATTCAAGCAATCCATTTGCCATCTTTGGGGATTAAACATCCTATAACTGTCACTTCGGAGCAAATTAAACGGTTCCCACATCTACGGTATTTTCGGTTGTGTGATGTAGCTTGCCAAGGCGACTTTGCAGGCTGTCTTGCTGAGTTGAAATGCATCATTTTGCATTACCCTCATCAAATTCCTTTCCTGGACTGCCATCCACAATTTATGGCAACTAATTTGCATCTTGAAAACGTCGTTGTAATGAGTCTTTTTGGCGATGAGTTCCCAGAAGATGCAGTCAAGAGCTTAATCGAGGTATGTCGGTCTCCCTCTTGATTAAGTGTAATTCTCTCATTCAATAAAGGACAAAATTTGATGGATTTATAGTTTCACATTCTCATTTAGTGAGAGGGTCAAATGACAAATGATACAAGTTGGAAGCCTAAAATCCATGTTTATTCTACTTTTCTTTCTTGATATTTCATTGGCTTCTATAGGGGGCAAGGAAATTGAAGGTTCTCACTCTTCAAAAAGTTCAGTCGTTGCACAGGACACCAACCTTTTCCGAGTACTCAGTTTTAGAGGAGTTGACTATCTCCGATTGTCATTTTCTGAAGGAAATTGGTTGTTCTATTGGGAAACTGATGTGGCTAACTAACTTGAGTGTTGAGTCATGTTCGGCACTTGGAAAATTACCAGAACAAATTGGGGAACTACAGAATCTTCAGCACCTCTCCCTTAGGAATTGTGGTAGCTTAAGGGAACTCCCCAACTCAGTTTCGGAACTACAGAATCTTCAGCACCTCTCCCTTAGGAATTGTGGTAGCTTAAGGGAACTCCCCAACTCAGTTTCGCATTTAAAGTCATTGACAAAGCTGGATATGTCTTCCACGAGTATTACAAGATTACCGGATTCCATCGGTAAACTACAAAGCCTGTCATTTCTCAATGTATCACACACAAAAATTGTGAAATTGCCTAGGAAGATAAGCAAGCTCAATCACCTACAAACACTGAACCTATATAAATGTCATGAGATCCAAGAGTTGCCGAAATTCCCCAAAAGTTTGACCACTCTACGGCTTAGATCTATGTCATTACAGACTGTTCCTAACCTTGCCAACCTTACTAACCTTGTTGAACTGATCCTATCTGATGCCTCTAATTCTAGAAAGAGATCAAATATAACTCAAACTTGTGACTTGTCGTGGATTGAGAGTTTATCCAAATTGAGCAAGCAGCACTTGTGCCTTTCAAATGTCCAAGCAACATCTACTGAGTGGAGTACCTTTTCTCTGCTGAAAGAACTTAATCTATATGGACTAAACTTGCATACAATCAAACAACTTCCGTCAAACTTGACAGTTTTAGAGCTCCATCGCACTCAAGTGATGCAAGTACATCTTGACGGGCTTCCTCAGTTAGAAGAGTTGACTGTCAGAAGTTGTGTACTCCTCAAGAGATTAACCGTTCCATCAAGTTTGAGAAAAGTGAGAGGAATCGAAGTGTATCGGTGCAAAGAGCTAGTTGAAGTTCAATTTCTCGGTGTCTTAAATTCACTGGAGATATTACAGGTTGAGGGATGTGAATATCTCGAGAGGTTGGTTTGTTTGTCGGAAGAGCCAGAGTGTGATGAGCCACAAGCTCTCGAGTTGACTGGTGGGAGGAGGAGAGTGTCCCTTGTCTCAAGCTCCCTAAAGATGCTTAAACAATTCCAGCTACGGAGGTGCCGAGCGCTACAGGAGATTCAATTTGTTTCAACCTTGGAATCACTAGAAGGATTTTTTATTCTAGAGTGTGTTTCGTTAAAAAAGTTACGCGGCTTGTCAAACTTGAACAACTTGAAGCATTTAATAATTGGACGGTGTAAGAACCTGCAGGATGTCGAGGGCATTGACGAGTTAGAGATTTTGCAGTGGTTGGAAGTTTATGGGTGCAGATTACTGGAAAGGATTATCGATACATCGAGCTCAAAAATACCAAATGAGTGCCGAATAGAAATAAGGGATTGTAGTAAGTTAGTCATCACTGGTACATATGGTTCAAGCATCACTTGCAAGTCTTACAGAGAGAAGATTCTGCATGGACCAATACAAGCGTCGGACTCTAAAATTGATACAACTTTTTACAGCTGCGAAATAGAAACTGGGGATCCTCTACCGGACAAGGTGAACTTCTCTTAATTCATAGATCATCGCCTTTTGTTCTTCTTTATTTGCTTTCTGTTTCTTTAACAAAAAGGCCTTTCCTAAATAGAATCTAGCCCCGAGTGACCGCAGCCCATCTTGTCATTTCCTTATGCAGAATCAGGAAAATAAAGAGGAGAAGAGGGAGGGAAAATTAGAGTCGACAAAAGCAGGAGGGAAAATTCCAAAAAGTCTTCTGAAGCGGTTCGCTCTCTCGAAAAAGTTCTCACCAACGTGTGTGTGTCGAAGAAATCCGTGAAGTAAAGAAGCAATTCCGCTCCCTGCTTACCAGCAGCTTACCAGCGAGCACTTGCGTCCCAGGTGCCGTTTTCCGTAGCATGGCCAGGACATTTTCGTCTCCATTTTTCTGAGATAACCCAATTGCACGTGCCACTCCTCATGTGCAACTGGGTTAAAATTAAATGGCCAAAATTGGAAAAAAAAAAAATTTGAAAGCTAGGTTGTTCGAGTCAGCACCAGCAGAGCTAAAGGTTGTTTGCTTCCCTGGATTGCAAATGGAGGATCGACAGTGTGGCGTGGAAGGAGGGAGTGCTGCGAATGACTTGGACCAAAGCTAACCCTGCGAGGCGATCACATGCATGTCCAAAACCTGGGTAGGAACTCCTGATATGTTAAAAGTTTGGGTTTTCATGTTTAAAATTTGGTGTCTATGTTTGGGTGTGAACTCCTCGAGAGATTATCCATTACATCGATTATCCATTACATCATGTTTGAGTAAACTGAGCCAAGCGAGGTGTCTTCTTGCACAGAGCTAATTGAAGTTTAATTTCTCGGTGTTTTAAAATTGATGGAGAGCTTATGTATTGTTGAGAGGTGGGTTTGTCTATCGGAGGCTAAAAGCTCCCGAATTGACTTATGGTGGGATGAGAGTTCCCTCGTCTCAAGCCCCCTAAAGATGCTTCTAAGAACCCCTGCTGTCGGGGTGCCTACAGCAACTGGAGATTCAACTTGTTTCTTTGTTGAAATCTTGGGAAAAATTACGTTTGTTGACACCAAATAATGACCAACCCTATAAATCGATGAGTAGCAAGCTCAGTTGAGAATAAAGATTGATCAAAACATAAGTCACCAACGAATAAAGCAGTCAACAACTTAAAGGGGATGGATAAGGGCCTTCACCAGAATCATCGACAACCCCACATGCGATACAAAAGCTGGGAGGCGTGATTGCAGCGTGGTGTTACAATGATCTTGAAGCGAGCCCTACATTCGATCTGGTCATGACTCGCTTCCATGACGCTACGCTGCCCTTCTGGGACCCCAACATAAAGTATTAATAGATGGTAACAAGAGACTCCCTTTCCCATTTGAGAGTGTGGTGTCGGGATGCGAAGGTGAGCCATTGCCACTGGATTTACCGAAAGAGCTCTCTTTCAAAAAGGCTTTTGAGGATGTTAAGGTCATGGTCCGCAGTTACTACAGCTAAGGAACAGGGTGTTGATTAGTTATCCAAAGGCGTGAAAAGAGGGCTTCAGGATGCATGGGTTGGTCCTGATTTGGTCGGGTGCGTTGTGTACAAGGCTTTCATGCTTGCCGGCGCAGTGGACACTGAAACACATCCAAGGACCAAACAGGCTTTTTTAACTATGCACATAGGCTCCCTTACAGCTGGCACATTATCCTTTGAAGATGCCAAAAAAACCTTATCGCAGCATTCAACCATAACAATATCATTCAATACGTATCACATGAACTGGAAAATCTACGGAAAAGGTGCATATGAGTCTACTGCTATCAGTTTCTCTACTAGCTTTGATGGGACATAATGGCTTCCCCTAAAAGATCGAGCTGTCCCGTATTGCTTACATACATGTCAAATACGTACTCTTATCAAATGCTCAATTTTATAAAATTGATCAATAACAGTTGATATGGAGAAAGGCAATGCATGATTATGGAGAAAGGCAATGCATGATTATGGACAAACCCCAAAGATTTTTCCGATGTGCTGTAGTTTCAAAAGAAATGGCTTGCCATAAGAAGCTGAGGTTTTTCATTTTCTTCTTCCATCTCTATGGCAGCTTCAGCTTTGATTTCCTGAAACCTTTTTATCCCATACACCGTCAATCAGCTTTCAAGTTTCATCACTAATAACTTGAGCCTGCACATAAATGGAAACAGAAGGGAAAGGCAACATTAATTTGCTTGGGAACAAATATAGTAGCTAAAACTCGCTAAATCACATTTATAGGTGCAGCAAATGTGGAAAGTCCAACATTTCCAGGTGCAAAAGTAACCCTCCCTGGTAGCGTTACCATAAGTGTTACACTGTAAATACCCCATCATCCGGCATGAACGAGAGCTCCACACTCGTCTACAAGACTTGCAGACGACTGAACAAGGAACAATAGAATAGTGCTTTCAGCAGGTCCGTGTGGTCATTGACATCAGTGTTACATGATGAAACCACATAGTTCAAAAATCATACTTCACAGATTCCTCCGAGCCATGAAGCAACAAACAATTCTTTCTACTTTTTGTGATGAACATGTACTGATTGCCAAATTTCCTATTCCTTTTTTCCTCTTTAGTGTGCATCACCAGTTTTTTTTTTTTTTTTTTTTTTTAATCCCATTCCAGATTAGGACGGTGTTGAAGACATCCAAGTAATAGCCAATTATGATGAGTAGAGTTTTATGGATGGGTCAACTATTTTCAAATTTTAAACTATTAAATGAAGATGTGGTCCAATAAAAAAGTCTATGCTAGCTCTCGTAAGTCCTTTTCCTCTACTATGATTCTCCAATCCTCCAAATTGGAGGTGGAGTTAGATAATGAAGATTCTTATTGTGTTAGCTTGCTTCCAACAACACTCGCCTAAGTGATTGCATGTGGCATAGCTTAAGCAAGAACGGATCACATGCCTACTGGTTCGTCACAGAATAACTAACCAATCCAATTGCAGGACAGTGACCACTAAACAACCAAAGCAAATATTTTTAATATCTCATGAAATAAATCCTGAGGTATCGGCTTTTATATCTCCTTTTTCCAATAAAACACCTCTGAAGCATAACCACAATAAGGAACTAGGAAAGAGAATTTAGTATCACTAAGAAGGCATAAAACCCATTTAACAAAAAACTCTTCAAGTGCACCAACATTTATCTTCAAAATTAAATGACTTGTTAAATAAGAAACAGGACCTGTGATTGTCCCTACAGCTGACTGGTATTCCCAAAATACCAAGGGGCATTTTTCCACAGAAAACCGCATGAATTCATCTCCAAGAGCTTCCATTCTTGCTGCTAGCTGTTAACACTAATCAAGTTCTTATACTTATTTCAATATATTTGGACAATTGTTTCAAAAAGTAGCTCTTTTATGGGCCAAAATACAATGTTGTCATACTTGTATTAGCCATACATACATTTGGCACAAATTTTATGGTATGCTTTTCCAAATGCAGTCATCCCTGTCTGCAGTTTAGGGATCTTTTGGTTAAGTTTTCCTTTTACATAGTTCAAATTTTCATTAAGAGGCACCAATGTTTGCACTATATCAAAGCAACCTGTGATGTAGAGACTTTAAAATCATCCATTTCTGTCGGTATCTGAAGCAGACCTTGTTCCCTCTCTGCACCATCCTATAATAGCAGCAGGTAGAGATGTGTGTGTGTGTGTGTGTGTGTGTGTGAGAGAGAGAGAGAGAGATAGAGAGAACAAGAACTAAAAACTTAATAAATAAAATTCATAAATGCCTGGCTTAAGTAAGATCTCAAGTTGAAGCTGAGGAGAATAAAGTACAAGCAACTCAAAAGTTCAAAGGAGTATCTTTACACTGTTATCAAGACTAAAAACAGTTTCAGACAATGGAAAGCCTTCAAGGATGATGAAGAATGAAGAAAATGCTCCATACATAATAAGCATTTAAATATTCTACCATGTTTTCATCAATAACTTTAGCATTCGGATTAATTGGAGGTAGTCTTGCAAATTCCTAGTACAAATCTCTTTAAGTCAAACATTTGCCTCCCCACGTACAAATTTTCATGCTTCGGTCTTAGGTCAAATTTCAGCCTCCACATGAAGGGAAGTGTTGCAGCATTTAAAGGTTAAATCAAGTCTTAATCTAACAGTTTAAACTTTTAGCCTAGTTGACAGTAATTCTACAAAGATTTCACATACAGCATGTAAGCACATCAGTTTAGCAAATTGCAGGGACAGGCTTCTAAGTGCTCTTTCATAGCCTTCTCTGTAGCTGGATCAGTATATTTTTTGCAGTGAACAAAGAAGAGCTCACTGCAAAAGTACAAGCCAATTGACAAGGCAAGCCACATACCATATCACTGCAGTTGCTACAGTAGAGTAAACTTCAGCAAGGACTGTGTCCGCATTAATTACATCAACATTCACTATTTGTTGATGCAACTTTTGCCAGACATCATTCCAGCAATCTCAGCATACAGTCAACCACATGGCGACAGAAAACTATTTCTTTCCGTGAATTCCCTTGGCTTTCTTGTCTATGTCCATCTTTATAGCAAGGTAAGATTACTGCATAAAACTGAAAATCCATCTATCAGATAAGAAGCAGAATTCCCATGGAGCACAATTTAGTGGCATGTGTTCTAGCCTATTCAAGAAGGGAAATATTGTAAGCTAGCGAAACATATATTCTCTGCTAGTCAGACAGCATCAATACCAGGACCCAGGCATTCCAGATGATAAGCGTGAAGTTTGAATCCAAAATAACTGAAGCAGCTGCATCTAGTGGGAGAAAACACTTTATTCTCATTTCATACACAGCAACTGTCTTCATAAGTTTGATCTTTTCCTTTCTCTCTTTCTTCTGGCCATTTGTTGTTTATCTTTTTCCTTCTTTTCTATTTTACTTTCTTTCCCCTGTGGGGGTACAGGCCTTAAAAACAGTATTTATGGAACAATATAATATATCAAGTTATTGCAATAGCATTAGCTCATGACACACCTTCATAGGCTCAGATGAGATGGATAACCAGGATTGCAAGGGAAAATGATCCTATGTGTTACAACTGTTCCATTGTTAGAACCTCATGTAGCAAAAATTGCAATATTTCATACTCATAAAATGGGTACCAAAATATCTAAACAAGAAGGCATTTGAAACTAGTTGAAATGGCATGATCTTAGGGATCGATAGTACAAAATAGTGGAAATTTTCTATTTTTAAATAATAGTAGCCAAGAAATCAACCAACCTGACATTGTCTGGCCATAGTTCGAATACTCAACAAACTGGACATTATTGGTGTTAAGAAGACCCAGAAAATCACTGTAATCAATCCTATGTGAATTCTCAGGATCCCACTCTGTTCCTTTCAACTTTTTCCGCATAGTCAGCAAGGCCCTGCTCCAACTCGAAGCCATGACCAGCTGCCTCTCTAATTGGACATTTTCCTTCTGTTCAAGCTCTTCCAGCTTACCTATCCGTTGTCTCTCGGCATCCTTTAGTTTCTGAAATTCAAAAATTTAGAGTGTTTAAGAAATTAAGGAAGCAAAAGGGATTCAGCATCAGTACCAGCTAAATTATGAAGTTGAAGACAAGCATCAATGAACCACAAGAACCTCAAAACCCTGCAGCCAAAGCAGCTTCCTAGCAGCAAAATCTGAATAGTACAGAGAACAGAAGGATCATCCCTTCATGTGCATCCTAGTGGGGGAACTGTCCATAAACTTAATGAGCGATGCCCTCGAGTCTTTCACGACATTCTCTACCATATTAATCTTATTTAAAAGGCTCAAATAAGAGAATAATGTACTAAATAAAATGTACCCTTAAACCATCCCACTAGCCATATTAAGTTTATGTGAATCAAGAGAGAGAGAGAGAGGCAAGAGGCGAGAGGTGTGCTGTACCGATAAGAAATGGTGGAGCAGCTACACTACACAGAATCTGAAGAACCGGTTACATTTTGCACCAGCCGAACAACACAAGGGTGATTCTACTTTATCTAGACAAGACGGCAAGAATTCATGGATGAAGCTAGAAATGCAGGTCAATTAAAAAAACAAATTTTATCATAGAATACAGCAGGGCTACAAAAGCAGACCCGCCCCCCAAGCTCACACGGGCAACAACGCCAAGAGCATTCCGCTTGACTCCATTCCACCAATGCATCATCCGAAATTCAACTTTTTTCAGCGTTCAACAGCCTCACTTATCAGAGCAAACCATAACCCAAAATTCCAAAACACCCACGACGCTGATCCAAATTACATAGACAACAAACTCAATCAATCGAAAAACTCGATAGATAACACGAGCCGAACCTCGAATAGCTGGGCCGCCTCGGGGTCTTCCTCAACGGAGCCCGCCGACGTGGCAACCGACTTGGGACCGGAACCCGCATTGGAAGCACTGCGTATGCCGCGACCGAAGCCTCCTCAGAGTCCGGCGAAGAGGATTGGCCGGGAAGCGGCGGCGGCTCGACCGGCGCGGTTGGAGCGACGGAGGCAAGACGCGGAGAAGGATAACCAAGCGGAGGAGGCTCCTCTGGAGAGGGAGGACGGCCTCGGGAAGAGGGCGAAATCGAGAGGTGCGAAGCCGCGAGTGCTCATCTCTCTCCCTCCACCATGAAAATGCAGCAGCAGCAGCAGCAGCAGCTCTCTGGCTCTCTCTCTCTAGGAATTCTGCTGAGCTCTTCTTGCGAGAGAAACGACGACGGGTTTTGGATTGGCTTTGGAGGAGGTGACGCGGTTAAACGGCGTCGTTTTATCTAGATAATGAGTTTTGGCTTGCCTTGGAGCTTGGCTTGGGAACTTAACATTGAGTTTATGAACAGATGGGGAATTTTCAATTATGCAAAGGTGGAATTATTTGTATGGTCTCCATAGATTTAGCAAGAATTTAGCAGCCTATGTACCACTTCTTGCTAAATCTATGGAGATCATACAAATTATTTGTTCGATTTACATAGAACGATGAAGAATGGAATTATTTGTGTGATCTCCAATGTTGATTGTCCATTATAAAATAAAAATCCATTCTTCATCATTCTATGTAAATCGAACAATCGACATATGGAATACTCTCTTTATTCATTTTACATTTCTTGATGTTCCTGTTTTCGCTTGAGGAATAAAGTGCTTGCTATATAGATGGTCTATTGGATCCTGGCCAATGGTCGCGCACGGTAGATGCTTGGACGACCTGAACAATCTGAAGTTCTTATTTTCCCATCGATGGCAGTCAAAAATATTTCATAACATTAAGTACAATTTGATTGACTTACTTCTGTCCATTTCGGAGTTATAAATTAAAGCAAGTGAAGTACAACAATTATGATATATTAGCTGATAGTGTCAAAATGGGAAAATTATCAAAAATGTTATAAATATGTTATAATTGTGTCAATTCTATCATAAATTTTTCAATTTAACTAATTTAGTTCTAAACTTTTTGGTAATCTACCAAGTCGGTCCACCTAATTAATTTTGACTAGAAATCGACCACATCCAAAGATTGATGTGAATAATTTTTTAAATTTTTAAATGGGAAAAGTATTAAAGAAATCATAAACCTATTACATTTTTGTCATTTCGGTCTTAAGTCTTTCAATTTGACCAATTTAGACTTAATCATTTTAAATTTATGTCAGTCAAGTCCATCCAATTAATTACCGAAAATCGCTGACATGAATGTCAGTTGTTCTACATGGCATTACCATGAGCAAATTTTATAATTTTTAAAGTGTTTTTAGACGATTTTTTCTTCTTCTTTTTTTCATTATGGCCGAAGATGGTCACCAAGGGCCTGCAATCCCTCGCCCACAATTAGCAATGGCCCACAAGCCCGCACTAGCCATTATGAAAAAGGAAAAGAAAAAAATTATAAAATTTCTCCACGACAACGCTAGTCATGCCACGTAGACGGCTAGCATCCGTGTTAATAATTTTCGTCCAAAATTAATTAGATTGACACAATTGACACAAATACAAAATGTTTAGGATTTAGTTGATACCAATGCAATAAATTTAATAATTTTTTTATACTTTCCCCTTATTTAGAACTTTGCATTAACATTTGTGGAAAATATTAGATGCCCACGATTTGTAACAGCCTTAAAGTATGGTATAAGTGTACTACTTTTGAATCCGAACCAAAGACAGCCACAAAAGTTGGAGACTATAGTACGTATAAACTAGAACAGAAGGGATTAGGCAAGAGAAAGGAATCGCAGCTAGATCGATGATAATCCTCATTTTCATTTTCATTTAATCACACGATTAGATCGTTGGCAAAAAAGAATGGAATTAATATAGTGGTAAAGTTATCAGGGAAGAAAAGCTCAATAGCATCTGTACAAAGTGTCCGCCCGGCGAGAGTGAATTAGAATGGCGCAGAAACGGCGTCCCTCCGAGATAGCAATTGCAATTCATTGCCATCGTCGTCATTAGGCTCTTCCTCCCAATCGAGTCTGTTGCCACGACAAATTACTGGTTCCAAGCCCTGTATCATGCAGCAAGTCTGCCATTACCACGTAAGGAGAAAAATTGAAGAGAACTCCTCACCGCAACACCCACTTATCCACATGAAGATAGCTTATATGCTCAGAGCAAAACAAAGATAAACACCTGCAAATCGCTTTAATTATAACAACTTTCAACTTCATTAACCAGATGATATCGGTAATATTCGACAATAGCAAATAAAACCCTTAAAATATATTCCTACTACCATCTAACTATTTGCCCAAATAATTAGTCTAGATCTCAATCCGACTTATTATCGTATGCACCCACGTGACCAATTTAATTTAAGAATTTATGTGAGCTAGGTAGGTGCATATTAATGATGTAAAACATACAACTAAGATCGTAAGGAGAACATTTTAGATAGCTATCGTCACCTGATATCTTAATCTATTTCAAGTCAATCTAAGGTCAAATGTTATGAATTCTCCCATCATTTATAACCTAAAACGTTGCTTAAGCAGCGATAGATTTGAGCAAACAAGGGGCGTCGCATCATTACTTCGAAGGTACAGATCAAGGGAGGGCCAGAATTGAAAATATAAGACAAGAAAGCTATCATCGACTCCTCAAGTTTCATTATTATCTGCCGCTTCGGTTTGCCCCGTTAATCACATATGCAGATCAAGCATGAACATCAAGGAGGGAGTACTAACAAAAGAGGTGAGGATGCTTCAAGACAAACGTGTTACCTCAGTAAAGATCCTCAAGGCCTCTTCCACGGTGCACGTATTCACCACGTACAGAGCCGCCTCCTGCTATCCATGCGCACGACATTAACGTCGACATCGATCACCATCGGAAACTCACGTTCATCAGTTCCCCATCGAAGAATCATTCGCTTACACTGAAAAACAGCATGAACAAGATCCTTACCCTGGCAAGCTTTATCTGATGGAAGCTGAGCGTCTTGGGCTCGCCGTCGATGGACGCCCTGCCCTCCATGCACGCCATCGCTGCTCCTCCTTCTTCTTCCATCATCTTACAGAGAGCGAGAGAGAGAGAATATTTAGTGGCGAGATTCTTGTGAAGGTGGGTTTCAAGAAGATGGAACGAGAAACAGCACCTCCTTTCTCCTTATACCTGCGAAAGTCGCCGGCCAGAGCCGCCGCCCCACGGAAACCGACGTGTGGCCGCTTGGGGGCGGTGGTATCGAACCACGTGGACGGGCGCGATCGGGTGGTCAGGAATCGTAGGGTAGGAGGCGGCGGTGGACGCGTGTGACGTGGAGGTTCGGCAATGGCGGGCCTCGTTTCTAAGGCGCTACGTACGCGTGTTTGGTGAGCGTTTGGACCAATGGAAGTCCAACACTAAAGCACCGGCAAATCTATGCGGAATGAATCGGGAGAGAGGTTGAGCGATGGCGACGCCTTCCTTCTTACGTCGTGGCATCCGATGTTGTTCTGGATTTCATAATCTATTTGTCGTCCCCAGGGGACGTGATGTCGCACTTGCTGTCGTAATTACAGGGCAATTGCGTGCAGATCGCCTTCGACTTCATCGTCAAATGACCAGAATAATTGACAAATGATTGGTCGAGATTCGCCATCAATCGCATCGCATAGATCGTGTGCTTTTCCCCTTGAATAAATAGATTTTAAACTTATCGAACACCCTAACGAGAACCTTAACACACAAGCCAAAACTCGACGATCACATGGATGCTATTTTCTAAGCTTCATTTGATTATATTGTCCATATCTACAAAAGTCGAAAGTCAAGCAAGATCTGATGTTCGACCAACCATTATGAATCGGCTAAGTTATTTCCCATCGCTAATTTTTTTTCGTATAGACGCAGATCTCGTGTTTAATAAATTATGGAGGTCGTGCTCATGTGTGAATACTTGACATTGTGGTGCACGTTTTTTATATTTGGGGCAATGTGCTGAATGAATTACCTGTATCGGGAATCGATGCTTTCCAACTTGCATTATATAAAAGCCTATGAGGCATAGCCTCAGGCTAGGCATAGGGACAGCATCATAGAAGGTGGTGGAACGAGGACAGGTGCATGGCTTATGATCAGTCGTGTGCGCCGACATAAGGTACGAAAAAAAAGGGGCTTTCAAGTTGTACACTCAAAGGAAAAAAAACAAAAAACAAAAAACAAAAAGCTGTAAGGCACTTTATGAAAGAGCGATACCGTATTACAATTGTCGACCCGACAGATCATTCCGACTGTATACGTCCGGATGATCTCGATCATGGCTTGAAGTTTGAAACCTTTAAAGTACTTTCTTTTATTTTAAGAAAATTTCGTTCATATATCGTAATTATATAAGAGGAATATAAAAAAATTCCAAATAAAGGCAATTCCAAAAAGGTTGCAAAACAAAACAAAAACCTAAAAAAATAATGAAAAATAGTACAGCTTTGCAATTTTAAATAAGCTCTCATCCTAAAAGACCATATTCATTACAACATCAAAAAACAATCGGCGGTTGATCATAGGAACCATCAATGATGAGCACACAATGTTCTTTGCGAAAACTATAACTTATAGTATGCTCCTAAGTTCAACATCCTCAACATCATTGCCATGCAAAGATGATGACAACAACAACAATAACATGTTGAACTATCATAGATCGAACACTTCTAAAAAAATTCCCAAATTTAGATTTAGATCAAGAGAAAAAAAAAACTCATAAATTTAGATTTACACCTAAATTAAGAGAGGAAAAACAATCGGTGGCTGATCACCGGAACCGTCAATAATGGGTACACGGTGTTCCTTGCAAGAACTATAACTTGCAGTGTATGCCTAGGTTCAGTGTCCTCAACATCATTGGCATAACATGTTGAACCACCACAAATCGAACACTTCTAAAAAACTCCCAAATCTAGATTTAGATAAAGAGAGAAAAACTCACAAATTTAGATCTATACCTAAATTGGGAGAGGAGAGCTTTCGCCTAATCTTGGAGAAATCATAGAACCACATATCGCACATCTTGCTAACTGGACTGGTGATGACGTTCTCTCAAATTTCCAGTTACATGCAAATTTATTCACTACGATGAGCAAGCAAAAGCAACGACAACGAGCAAAAAAAGACCCCAAACAAGGTGAAATAAGACTCCCGGATTAAATCGGGAGAGAAAAAAGAAGAAAATCAAGGCCTAGAAAAGAAAATCCGAGCAAAGCAGCCTCGCCTTGATGAGAAGTTTCCTTGAGAGAGGGTTTTTTTTTTTTTTGGGGAGAGAGAGTTTTCATTCATTCAAAGTCGGAATTATTTGTATGACATTTAGCAGCTTACGTACGACTTCTTACCAGATATATCTTATCTCCTATAAATACAGATCCGTTCTTCGTCTTTCTACATAAAATTATAAATCGATGCACGGAACACTCTCTGCTTGTTTTACATTTCTCGTTGTTCCCATTTTCACTTGAGCAATGAAGTGCACGTTAATTAGATGGTCCGTTCGATCCTAGGCGATGATCGTGCATCTACTTGTTGCACTCTCCGAAAGTCTTAACGTGCCTTCAAGGACAATGTTTAGACGACTTGACTACTATTGATGTTATTTTCTATCGGTAACTATCGAAAAAATTTCACAACAATAAGTATAATTTGTTGACATACTTCTATCCATATTCGAGTTAAAAACTAACGTAAGTGAAGTTCAATGGTTACGTTATACTACTCGATAATGTCAAAACGTTAAAATGACCAAAAAAATTCTATTCATATTACAATTTTCCTAATCCAATCATAAATATTTTAATTTGACCAATTTAATTCTAAACTTTTAATAAGTTGCCAATTTAGTCCATCCACCCAATTTTAGCCTAAAATCGATGATGTGTACATCGACCGTCTTACATGATACGGGTGACATCGATGCATAATTTTTTTTAAATATGGACGACAATACCCCATCAACCCTAATCAATTAAAAAAAAATAAAAATTTTAAAAAATTTCCACGTCAGCGCCTTGGGTATCACGTTGGGCGACTGTTATCGATGTTGTGAATTTCAAGTCAAAATCGACATAATTGACTGAATGGCTAAATTGTTAAAATATTTAGAATTGAATTAATAAAATTGGCAATAGGTTTATGACTTATTTTATCATTTTCCTATGTCAAAACTGTTTGTGATGAATTTCATTGGATCAAATCATTGAAACAATTGCAAATATAACAAAAGAAGTCCCAATGAAAGCTCATTTTAATTAAATATTCGAGAATATTCAGTTTACCTTCTTTGCATTTCTTCCCTATATTATCTCTTTAATCCCGCACGACATTCTCATTTCGGCCACGTGCTTCCCCTTCTTGGGTTGATTCCTTAAGCGACTGGGATGTGATGGCTCTGACTAGTAGTTGAGACTGGTTATATCTCAAAAAGTTAGGTCCATCTATTTCTAATTTAAACGTGTGTGTGAAATCGACCATACACAAAAATGTTAGATTTATCTATATTATAGAAAATAGCACGAGTTATTAACTAACTTCTTTCATTTTGTCCCCAAATAAAATAAAATAAAAATCGAGATCTTATCGCGAATCAATGTTATACGACATCTCTTTCATTTATGCACAGAGATCTCTTTCATTTATGCACATGTAACATGGACAAAGCATCATATTTTCATCGCAAAATGATTAGCATACATATTATTCTCTGACAAGCTTAAGCTTTTTAAAAAGAAAAAGAAAAACATAATTATATACATCGACATGGTAGCACCGGAACCAAGAGGTTTTGAATTTGATTCCTTGGACTTCTTTTTCCCCAATTTATAAAATACATTATGTACCGCCTTCCGACTAATTTTAAACTTTCAAATTAGATGGCCATACCCTACATCTTAAAGCAATTTAATGCAGATAGGAGCAAGGAATGGTCCCTTTATGGTTTCACATATAATTAACTTTTAATGATTGTTTAAATCCATCATATACTAGACATCATTTGGAGGGAAAAATACTTAAAAAAATTCTAAATCTATTACATTGGTATCAATTCACTCTTAAACCATTCAACTGTACCAATTTAATCTTAAATCTTTTGCATTTGTACCAATTGAATTCATCTGACCAAATTGGCCAAAAATCACTAATATGAACACTAGTTATCTAATATGGATTAATTTTACAATTTTTGATTTTCCTAATTTTTTTTCTTCTTTTTTCATTGTGGCCGGTGAGGGCTGTCGAGGACTTGCAAGCCCTTGCCGACCACTAACAAGGGTCACAACCCTACCCCAGACCATCATTGGCCACAAAGCAAAGGCCTGTAGGCCCTTGCCAACCATAACAAAAAAGAAAAACAAAAACAAAAATGTAAAATTTGTCCACAACAACGTCAATCATGCCACGTAGAATGACTATTACTCATGTCAGCGATTTTTGGCCATCGAATGAACTCAATTGGCGCAAGTACGAAAGATTTATGATAAAATTAGTATTGATGCAATAGCCCCTCATTTGGAACCCGCATTAACATGTGAAAATTATTAGATGCCCTCGATTTTTAACAGCCTTGAGGTATAATAAAAGTGTATTCCTTGTGAATCTGAATCGAACGCAGCAACAAAAGCTGGAGACTAAAGTATGTATAAACTTGAAACGAAAGGGATATGGCAAGAGGAAGAAAACGGTACCAAGGTTGATGATAATTCTTATTTTTCATTTCGATACCTAAGTTAATCACATAACAATCGTTGGCAAAAACGGATGGAATAAATTTATTGGTCAGGGTATCGAAGAAGACAAGTCCAGTAGCATATGTACAAAGCGTCCGCTGGCAAGAGCGAGCTAGAACGGTGCGGAAATGACATCCCTCGGAGACGGCAGCAGTCGCAGTTCATCATTTTCGTCTTCATTAGGCTCTTCCTCGGGATCAAGTCCGTTGCCACAACAAATTATTGGTTCCAAGCCCTGTATTATGCAGCAAGTCTGCCATTACCATATCAGGAGAAAGATTGAAGAAAACTCTTCACCACAACATATACTTATACACACGAATATGGTGTATATGGTCTATATGGTCATGGGAAGACAAAGATGCACACCAACAAATCACTTTAATTATAATAACTTCCAGCTTCATTAACCCGAAAAAATCAATAATATTTGACAATTTGAACACGAATGCCACATATTATCCATGGGGGAAATAGAACCCTTAAGAGTGTATACATGTCATAATTATAATAACTTCCAGCTTCATTAACTTGATGATATCAATAATATTTGACAATTGCAACACGAACGTGACAGATTTTCCATGGGGAAATAAAATCCTTAAAGAGTGTATACATGTCATGTTTCTATGTGTGCCCAAATAGTTAGTCGAAACCTAGATCTAACGTATTATCGCACGCACCCATGTAACCAACTTGATTAAAGAATCCATTTATGCTAAAAAGGTGCACATATGAAAGACTTCAAGCATGCAACCGAGATCATAAGGAGAACATTTTAGGTGCTATCTGGACATGACGTCTCAATCCATTCGAACCAATCTTTACATGTCACTGTTATGGATTTTCTCATCATTTATAACCTAAAATGTTGCTTGACCAGTGATAGACTTGAGCGAACAAGGGGCGGGCGTCGTCTCGTGAGTTTGGAGATACAGGCCAAGTGAGGGGAGCACTGGAAATTCAAGACAAGCAAGCGATCATTGACTCCTCTAGTTTCATTATTATCCGCTGCATCGACTTGAATACCGTTCTTAATGGCATACGCAGATCACGCATGAACATCAAGGGGAAAGTATAGATAAAGAGGTGAGGATGCTTCAAGATGAACAAAACGTTACCTCAGTGAAGATCCTCAAGGCCTCTTCCACGCTGCACGTATTCACCACGTCCAGAGCCGCCTCCTGCTATCCATGCGCACGACATTAACGTCCACATCGATCACCATCGAAAACTCACGTTCATCAGTTCTCCATCGAAGAATCATTCGCTTACACTGAAAAACAGCATGAACAGGATCCTTACCCTGGCAAGCTTTATCTGATGGAAGCTGAGCGTCTTGGGCTCGCCGTCGATGGACGCCCTGCCCTCCATGCGCGCCATCGCTGCTCCTCCTCCTTCTTCCATCATCTTACAGACACAGAGATAGGGAATGTCTAGTGTCGTGATTCACGTGAAGGTGGGTTTCGAGAAGTGGGAATGAGAAACGTCGGCTCCTTCCTCATCCTTATAGCTGCGAAAGTCGCAGGTGAGCAGCTGCGCCACGGAAACCGACGTGTGGCCTCCGGTGGGGACGGCAGTACAGTACCGAACTACGCGTACGGCCACGATCGGGTGGTCACGGCACGTGGGGAGGAGGAGCCAGCGGACGTGGAGGTTTGGCAATGGCGGGTCTCGTTTCCTGAAAAGCCCTACGTACGCGTGTTTGTTGATCCAACGCTAAAACACCAGCAAATCTCTCCAGAATGGACGAATCGGAGAGAGATTGAGTGACGGTGACGCCTTCCTTCTTTTGACGCAGCATCCCTTTGCTCCTCCTGGATTGCATAAAATATTGTCGTCTCAAATATTGTCGTCCCCATGAGACCTAATGTCGTACTTGCTGTCGTAATTACAGCGGAATTGCGTGCAGATTGCTTGGGCTTCTACGACAAATAGCCAAGATCTATCAGAAGTGATTGCCCGAGATTCGCCATCGATTGCCAAGATTGTATACTTTTCTTACAACGGGAGAGCTCGCTATGAGAACAATAAATTTCAAACTTATCGCACACCTTAATAATAATCTCAAAATTCACATTGAAACTCAACGAATAGCCTTAACGGGAAATTATTTGCACTTCATGGAAAAGCAATGCCGCATTACAATTGTCGACAACTGATCATTCCGATTGTTTTTGTCCTTACAATCTTGATCATGAGTTGGAAGTTTGAAACCTTAACTCTATATCGATGTTATAATTAAAATGAGATATGCTTAACTCTAGTTTGATATGAGCAAATTGCAATACTACATATGAATTAGGGCCAATCGAAGGTGCGTTTGTTTTATTGAAAATTTTATAATAAAGGAAAATATTTTTTACGATAATATTTGCATAATCATGTAATGGTATCACGGTCATACCTCAACCACAAGTATTATAATGTAATATATATATAAATAAATAAATTATGGGGGGACCCTCTTCAGGTCTTGTAGCCAGCATTCCATTGTATCATAGTTACACGGTTATGCTAAAGGTACTCTATTTTTAATGAAGATCATTTTCAAGGAAAATGATTAATTTAAATTTGTCTGGTGGTTTAGAAAAAGTGATTTCTTTTTTACTAAAAAGAAAAGTCGTTATTCCCCAAATTAAGCTTATTGTTTTCAGTTCATAAAAAATGCTTTTAGTAGATCGATTAGTTTTCCATCATCCAAAAGTGGATGGTCGAAAAACAATTTCATAGAAATGATTTTTCTTCAAATAAACGGACCTCAAATTTTCTTTTTATTTCCCTTGATTAGCAAAGCTTAGTATATTCTCCTGTGCCGAAGCGGATTAGGATGCAGTAGAAATGGGTTATTAATAAAGTAAAATAGCAATCTTAAGTGGTTATTTGATATAACATCCAATTAGCTTTTCATCGGAAAAAGTACCAAAAAGGTTTTAAACCTATTACATTACTACCAATTTATATGTAAACTTTTCAATTTGACCAATTTAATTCTTTTTTTTTTTCATATTTTGTTAATTGAGTCCATTCGCTAATTTAAGTTATAAATTTGTGACGTAAATGTCACCGATTCTACACAGCACAACTAATGCTGATGTTGACATTTTTTTTTATAAATTTTTTTCTTTTTTCTTTCTTTTCTTTTGCAATCTCTTTCTGCTAATGATCGGCAAAGGCCATGGCTAATGAGAGCTAGCCTCTTCGAGCAAGGGTCGCCCTCACGCCATAGGCAAGGGTTGGCCTCACTTGGGCAAGTGCAAGCACCGACGAGACTAACCTCTCCTAGGCAACACCTAGCAAGCCTCGCCCTAGCCTTGGGTGAGGGTTGACCTCATCTTGCCGACGCTCACCCTTGCCGGCCATCGGCAAAAAGAGAAGGGAAAAAAAGGAAAGGAAAACATATATTGCTTAAAAAATCCATATCAACACCAACCGTGTCATATAGGATGCTTGGCGTCCATATTGCAATTTTCAATCTAAATTGGTCGGATGAACTCAATTTAACAAAATTTAAAAATATGTTTGGATTAAATTGGTCAAATTGAAAAGTTTAGAATTGAACTAGTGCTAATATAATAAAGAAGTTCTTTCATCTAGTCCAAAAGAAAGAATAATCGAGATATTATCGTGAATGTTATATGACATCTCTTTCATTTATGCACATGTATCATGGACAAAGCTTCAGATTTTCATTGCAAATTGATCGACATATATATCACCCTCGAACAAGCTTAGACTTTTAGACAAAACATGGTTTGAGCTAAACTTCGACATGGTAACACTAGAGCCAGGACTTTTGAATTTGACCCATTGGACTTCTGTTCCCAAATTTATAAAATAAATTATGTGCCACACTCCAACTAATTTTAAACTTTCAGATGAGACCGCTATGCACCACATCTTAAAGCAATTTAATGTAGATAGGAGCAAGAAGTTGTTCTTTTATGGTTTTACATATAATTAATTTTTAGTGATTGTTTTCATCCATCAAATGTTAGATATCGTTTGGAGGAAAAGCACTAAAAAACAAAATGATAAATATATTAAATTGATATCATTTTAGTATTAAAATTTCGAATTGACTAATTTAATTCTAAATTTTTTTGTACATATATTAATTGAATTCATTCGACCAATTTTGACTAAAAATCACTGAGATTGACACCAAATGTCCTTTGCCAACACATGTGAGCACTACCATGGACGTCGCTCATTCTATGTGGCCATTGCTGGTTACAGGCATGGGCTACCAAGCCCTCACTCACAACTAGCGAGGGCTCATAGGCTTTTAGCAATCTCGCCAACCAAAATTTAAAAAAAAAAAATTGTAAAATTTGTATACGGTAGTGTCGGTCATGCCATGAACAATGAATGGCATCTATATTGGTGATTTCCAATTAAAATTGGACGGATGGACTCAATTTGCACAAACATCAAAAGACTTAGGTCTGATTAGTGATTAGTGCCAATATAATAAGCTTAGGACCTTTTTGATACTTTCCCTCCATTAATATTTGTGGAAAGTATTAGGTGTTCTTTGGTAACACTCCAAAGAATCTAGTTTTTTTTTGTTCCCTAAAACAAAAATAGAACATATATGCATTTAGTAATTTTTCTTGTTCTCGATAACAATTTATTTTAGGAACATATTTGAAACATAAACAAGAAATAAAAAAAAAAAAAAAGTTGCTTCTTTATTCCTAAAACCAACTCAAGAAACATGCATTTTTTCTCTTTTTTTTTTTTTTTTTCTTTTTCCCTTCCTCTCTTCTTCCCCTTGGTTAGTCGTTAGCCTTGGTGATGGCTGGCGATCGGCCAAACGAGGCCTAGGGACCTCATCGGCCCCCTCAGGCTCCTTGGCCACCGGCAACAGCCCCAGAGGCTTGTGGTGACCAAATGAGGTTGACAAGCGTCTAGAGGAAGGAGAAGAATAAGAAAAAAAGAAAAATGTAATAAAATTATTGATAAATTAGATAAAACTCAAGTCACCCAAATATTTAGAGTCATACCAAATGCATTTTTAGTTTGAAAATAGAAATTTTGTGCAAATGCCAAATATGTTCAAATGCTCAAAAATTTATTCAAGACATAAAAATATAAAAAATTGTTTCTAGATAGAAAATGTTCTTGAGAATATAAACATTACCATATGCACCCTTAGATGCCCACGATTTTTAACAATCTGGAGATTAGTATAAGCATACTCCTTGTGAATCCAAACCAAAACCAGCAACAAAAGCTGGAGACTATAGTCTGTATAAATTGAAATAGGAGGGATTTGACAAGAGGAAGAAAATGGTAGCTAGATTGATAATGATAACGCTTATTCTCATTTCTATACCTAAGTTAATCACATGATTAGATCGTTAGCGAAAATGAATGGAATAAATTTATTGGTAAGTATATTGAAGAAGAAAAGCTCAATAGCATATGTACAAAGCGTTTACCTGATGAGAGCGAGCTAGAATGGCACGGAAATGGTGTCTCTCGAAAACAACAGTCGCAGTTCATCACAATCATCATCATTGGGCTCTTCGTCTAGATCGAGTCCGTTGCTAGAATAGATTACTAGTTCCAAGCCCTGTATTATGCAGCAAGTCTGCCATTACCACATCAGGAGAAAGATTGAAGAGTACTCTTCACCGCTATGCACACTTATACACATGAAGATAACGTATATGCTCATGGGAAGACAAAGACCGGCAACTTGCTTTAATTATAACAACTTTAAACTTCATCAATTTGATAGTATAGATAAAATTCAACGCAAATAGAAGCCTTAGAATACATAAATGTCATGAATTTATGTGTGCCCAAGCAGTTAGTGCAGACCTCAATCCAATGTATTACCGTGTGCACCCATGTGATCAACTTGATTTAAGAATCCATGTATGCTAGGTAGGTGCACATGCCGTTATGTGTAAACAATGTGATGCATGCATCTAAGATTTTAAAGAGAACATTTTGGGTGTTACAAGAGTACACGTCTTAATCCATTCAAATCACTCGGCACATGTCAAGTGGTCTGAATTTTTCCATCATTTATAACGTAAAGTACAGTTCGAGCGGCGATAGACTCGAGGGAACAAGGGGCGTCTTCATGCTCGAAAAGAACAAGAATCTCTCGTTACTCCAACGTACAGATTAACTGACAGCGAAAACTGAGAATTCAGGACAAGAAAGCTGCCACCGACTCCTCTAGTTTCATTATTATCTGCTGCCTCGATTTGAATACCGTTCTTAATCGCATTTGCAGATCACGCAAGAACGTCAAGGAGAAAGTATAGATAAAGAGGCGAGGATGCTTCAAGACAAACAACACGTTACCCCAGTGAAGATCCTCAAGGCCTCTCTTCCACGGTGCACGTATTCACCACGTGCAGAGCCGCCTCCTGCTGTCCATGCGCACGACATTAACGTCGACATTGATCACCATCAAAAAACGTCATCTCCTTTCTCCTCCTTATGCCTGCGAAAGTCGCAGTTGGGCGGCTGCGCTACGGAAACCGACGTGTGGCCCCCTGTGGGGACTGAAGAACTTTATGAACAGAAACAGATATGAAAGAAATCAAGAGAGAGAGAGAGAGAGATAGAGAGAGAGAGAGAGATTGAATGTATTTCTTCTCTGTTTTAACTTCCTTGAAAGATTACAGTATGAGAGAATTCCTTCTTATATCTATTCTATTTCTCTCAATGAATCTGTTTTACACAAGAGCAGTTGAAGGAAAAAGTCAACTACCTAACTGCAAGGAATAACCGAATACCGGTCATAACAGCTAAGATACAGAGTAAAGGAAAACAGAGTAGATGAGCAGAGTAACGATTTAGCCGACTTCGCAGCCTTTCTTCATGCAATCTCTTGATCTGTATATCATCCTTCTTCTTTCCTTTCTTTATTTTTAACCGTAGATCCTCTTCTTTCTGTATACTTCTCATCATCATTTATGCTCTTGGCTTTTGTTCTTGTTATTTGCTGTTGAATAAGCTGCTGTCTTGTGTTCTTAACATCCCCCCGCAAATTGGGCAGGGGTGAAAAACCAATGCCCAATTTGAGACGAAGAGAGGAGTGTGCTAGTTTAGATAGTGGCTTGGTAAAAATATCAGCAACTTGGTTATGGCTGGGAACATATCTAACACACAAAGATCCAGATGCAACTTTTTCTCGAACAAAGTGGAAATCAACCTCAATATGTTTTGTTCGAGCGTGAAGTATAGGATTCGCTGTGAGAGCTATGGCAGATTGATTGTCACAAAATAATATGGTTGGTGAGTGAAGAGAAACTCTAATATCTCTGAGAACAAAAGTAAGCCAAGTAAGATCAGCTGTTGCTGAGGCAAGAGCTCTATATTCAGCTTCAGTGGAGGAACGAGAAACAGTTGATTGTTTCTTAGCGGTCCATGAGATGAGATTAGAGCCGAGATAAGTACAGAAGCCTGTGGTAGAATGTCTAGTGTGAAGACAGCCAGCCCAATCTGCATCAGAGAAGCCATATAATTGGAGAGAGCTGTGAGAATGAAGTGAAATACCGAGGTGAATTGTTCCTTTTACATATCGAAGAACTCGTTTTAGTTGAAGAAGGTCTCCAATAGTAGGATGCTGTAGTTTCTGACATAGGATATTTGTTGCAAAGGCAAGATCAGGCCTGGTGATAGTTAGATATTGTAAGCCACCTACGAGACTTCGGTAGTTCATGGGATTTGGAAGAAGAACAGCATCTCTTTCAAGTATAACTGGTTTAAGAGAGAGAGGTGTAGCAATAGGTTTGCAGTCAGTCATATTTGCACGAGACAGTAAGTCAAGGGCATACTTGGTTTGACATAAGAACAGCTCAGTAGACGTTCGTGTGGCTTCAATTCCAAGAAAGTAATGAAGCTGACCAAGATCTTTCATATGGAATTGAACACTGAGTGAATGAATAAGAGTCTGTAGTAATGGTTCTGAGCTACCAGTGAGAATTATATCGTCTACATATAGAAGTAACAGTATTGTCTCTTGTCCTTGATGAAGTATGAACAGAGATGGGTCAGTTGAACTGCAGAAAAATCCAACTTCAAGTAAGAAATTGCTGAATTTATCATACCAGGCACGCGGTGCTTGACGCAGTCCATAAAGTGATTTTTGAAGCAGACATACATATTGAGAGTACTGTGGATGAATAAAACCAGGAGGTTGCTCCATGTACACGGTTTCATTCAAGGTGCCATGTAAGAAGGCGTTCTTGACATCAAGTTGGTGTATAGACCAGTGTTGTACCATTGCTACAGAGAGAACAAGTCTAACAGTTGCATGTTTTATCACATGACTAAAGGTTTCTGTGAAGTCGATTCCTTCTTCCTGATGAAATCCCTTGGCTACTAAACGAGCCTTCAATCGATCTAGACTGCCAGTAGAAGTAAGTTTAGTCTTGAACACCCATTTGCAGCCAATAACATTCATGTTATTAGTACGAGGAACCAATAACCAAGTTTGATTATGATGTAAGGCATTCATTTCTTCTTGCATTGCCTGATACCATCCTGGATCTGCTAGAGCAGATTTTATTGATTTTGGTTCTGAAGGAACTTGGTATTGAGCAAGACATGCATATCGAGGATTAGCTCTAACTATACCAGATTTAGATCTGGTTTGCATGTGGTGAGTAGGTTGTGTACCTTGCACAGGATGGATAGACTGTGTTTGTTCGATAGCTGGTTCTGTTACTATCACTGTTGTGGTTCCAGATATGTTCTCTTGTGGAGAAATACTTTGAATAGGAGATGGAACTTGATCATCAGTTGATACAGTTGTAGAGATAGGATCTATATGTTCTGCAAAAACTTGCTCAGCGGGAGGATTCTGAACATACTTTGTTTGATGAGATGATGAAGTATTGATAGGCTCTATACTTGGAGCTTGTAAGAATCTCTCTTCTTCTGTCCATAGTTTATATAGTTGTGTATACGTTGAGGACTGTGTTGCCAGCTTTTTAGAGAAAGGGAAGAATGTCTCATCAAAAATTACATGTCGACTGATGTACACATGACCAGTGGTAGGCACCAAACATCGATATCCTTCATGATGAGTACTGTATCCGAGAAAAACACAGGTAAGTGATCGTGGATCCATCTTGTGTTGTGCGTAGGGTCGAACACAGGGATAGCAGGCACACCCGAATATTCTGAGATGATCATATCTTGGCTTATGCTGATATAGCTTGGTAAATGGAGATTGCATCTTTAATTGTGGAGTAGGAAGTATATTGACAGTATAGTTTGCTGTCATAAATGCATCAACCCAAAATTTTAATGGGACTTTTGCATGATATAGCATAGCCAGACCAAGCTCAACTATATGTCAATGTTTTCTCTCAGGTATTCCATTCTGTTCGGGTGTATATGGACAAGAGATAAGCTGTTGAATACCACAACTCTGTAGGTGAGCTTTAAATTTGTGACTGACAAACTCTCCTCCACCATCACATTGAAACCTCTTGATTTTACAATTGTGCTGGTTTTCTACTAACTTCTGAAACATAAGAAAGATATCATAGAAGTCTGATTTTAGTTTCAATGGATACATCCAGCTGAACCGAGAGAAGTTATTAACAAAGATCACATAGTACTTGAAATTCTGATAAGAGTTGACTGGAGAAGGTCCCCAGATGTCACAATGGACTTGTTCTAGAGGTTTATTTGCTACAGAACTTGACATAGGAAAAGGTAGAGCAGTGTTCTTAGCAAGTTGACAACTTCTACATATAGATGGTGGTTCTGTATGACACTGGATTAACTTTTGATTCTTCAAATGCTTCAGGACATTCTGATTTGTATGAGCTAGCCGTTGATGCCATATGTTTTCTCCTGTAATCTTCTGTCTTTGAGTGAAGAACACCTCTACAGCACAAGGATCAATTCTGTATAGTCCTTTCTCCTTCTTCCCTAGCATCTTGGTTATGTTGGTGGTGCTGTCCTTTATGTACACCCCAATTTTGTCAAAGACAAAAGAACAGGGATAATCATCGGTTAGTCTAGAGACTGAAAGAAGGTTTTTCTTAATTGCTGGAACAATTAACACATCTTTTAGAGGCAAGGTAATAGTAGCAGTAGATAGTATTGTATTCCCAATATATTTCACAGGTAAACATGAACCGTTGCCAATCATTACTGTATCAGTACCAGCATTCTTAGAGAAGTTTTGGAGAATACCAGCATTTGCCGAAATGTGAGCAGTTGCTCAAGTATCAGGATACCATTCATTTCCATTAGTTTCCTTAATGTGGAGTGCTGATAGAGCTGTTGGTATTTCTTCAGCTTGGTAAGAATTATCAAATCTATACCAACAGTGCAATGCATCGTGACCTGGTTTTCTGCAGATCTGGCACTCCAGTCGAGTGTTTGTTGTTGCTTTCTCCATCTGCACATCTTTATGGAGAGTTAAATTTGATGGTGGATAGATCTTGGCTTCTGTATACCTCTGAGCTGAACCATTATATGGTCTGAACCCCTGACCAGAACTCAAGGTAGAGGGGATATTAACCTGGTTAAGATGTTGACTCCCCTGTTCATAGCTCGAGTTATTAGTTCTGTAATTCATATTTCTTCCAAGATTTCCAAAATTTCTGTATCTGCTGTTGAATGGTCTTCCTCTTCCAATACTTCTTCCTCCACGACTATATCCCCTTGAATTTCCAAGATTGTTATTTTGCTGTAAAAAATCTCTATTAAACTCATCTTTGTGTATAGCTTCAGTCTTCCTTTGACCATAATAGGCTAGATTTGGACTGAACTGGCTTGAGGAATAGTTTTGCAGCCTTGATTCAAACCTCTCTAGATGAGAGATCACTTCATCATATTCCGGTTGAGGCTTTAAACAATAAATTGTTGTTTTAAAGCTCTAATACTCGGATCCCAAACCTTCCAAAATGTCAAATAGTTTTGTTATGTCATCTACTGGTTTACCTATGGCATTTAATTGATCACATATTGTCTTGTATTCTCTGAGATATGTTGATAAAGCTCTATCACGTTTCTGACAAGCCTGCAATTTTCCTCTCAGTTCAAACTCCTTTGCCACAGATTTTTGGGTGAACCGATTAAGCAGGGCCTGCCAAAGTTCATAGGCTGTGTTTAAGCCGATTATTAGGCTAAGTATGTCTTCGGAAACAGCACCACTAATCCAAGAGGAAACAAGTTGATCCGTTTTAATCCAATCATTATAGTCAGGATTAGGGATATCAACTGTTTGATCTCCTTCTTCTACCTGTAGTGTTTTAGCAGGCGGTGGAGTTTCTCCATTCACAAATCCAAACATATCTTGACTTCTTAGAAACCTATGAAACTGAGCTTGCCATAGGAGGAAGTTATTCTCAGCTAATCTGATTGTAACAAAGTTCGAGATGTTGACATGAATGGGAAATGGATATCGCAAGCTTTTTGCTGCCATTCTACTTTCCAGATCTTTGAACACCACTTGTTTCGAATACACCATTTACTGGTTTTTGCAGTATGATGCAGCAAATCGGTTTCTGATGATAGAGATTTGAAGGAAGATGGAGAATATCAACTCACAGATCAATCAGGCTTCGATTCCTGAATCCAATCTGCTGTAGATTCAGCCATTTTTATGCAGAATTGAGATTATTTCTTCAGGATGACTGCTCTGATACCATGAAGAACTTTATGAACAGAAACAGATATGAAAGAAATCAAGAGAGAGAGAGAGAGAGAGATTGAATGTATTTCTTCTCTGTTTTAACTTCCTTGAAAGATTACAATGTGAGAGAATTCCTTCTTATACCTATTCTATTTCTCTCGATGAATCTGTTTTACACAAGAGCAGTTGAAGGAAAAAGTCAACTACCTAACTGCAAGACTTAACCGAATACCGGTCATAACAGCTAAGGTACAGAGAAAGGAAAAACAGAGTAGATGAACAGAGTAACGATTTAGCCGACTTCACAGCCTCTCTTCATGCAATCTCTTGATTTGTATATCATCCTTCTTCTTTCCTTTCTTTATTTTTAACCGTAGATCCTCTTCTTTCTGTATACTTCTCATCATCATTTATGCTCTTGGCTTTTGTTCTTGTTATTTGTTGTTGAATAAGCTGCTGTCTTGTGTTCTTAACAGGGACAGCCACGATCGGGTGGTCGCGATAAGTAGGGAGGAGGAGGCGGCGGACGTGGGGGCTTGGCAAAGGCGGGTTTCGTTTCCTAGAAAGCCCTACGTACGCGCGTTTGGTGATCCAACACTAAAACACAGGCAAATCTCTCCGGAATGAACGAATCGGAGAGAGATCGAGTGCCGGTGACGCCTTCCTTCTTTTGACGCAGCATTTCCCTTTGCTCCTCCTGGAGTGCATAAAATATTGTCGTCCCCAGGAGGCCTAATGTCGTACCTGCTGTCGTAATTCCCGCGGAATTGCGTGCAGATTGCTTCGACTTCAACGACAAATAGCCAAGATCTATGAGAAGTGATTGCTCGAGATTCGCAATCACTTGCATAGATCGTTTACTTTTCTTATGATGAGAGAACCCGTCACAAGAAAAATAAATTTCCACCTCCTCAAACACCTTAATAATAATCACAAAACACAAGCGGAAACTCGGCTTTTAACATGAAATTATCTGCAAAAGCGGTCCTATGTGTTTCTTGTGCCCAATCCAAATGCAATAACTAAGCAAATCCCAAACGGTAATATAGTTTTTGTTGACCCTAACCCTAAATTAGTTTGACAATCGCAAATCATACTAGGATCGGATGACTAATCTATCTCACCATTTGTATGATTCATTTGTTTATATTGGGTAGGTAAATTGAAAAATGCAAAAGTTGGAAGTCTGAGGTGAATTCAACGTTCAACCAATTATTACGAATCGGCTGAGCAATTCTTTACCATTACTCTATACACACCCATATTGTGTGTTATACTGAATTACCTAGGCCATACTAATTCGTAAATACTTGACATCGTGCTGCATATTTTGTATATTTGGGCCAATGTGCTGAATATATTATCTGTACTGGAATCGTTCCTTTCCAACCTCCGTCTTATAACAAGCCTATGTGGCATAACCTCTTGATGGTCAATCGGACAGCACAGAAGGTGGCGGAACGGGGACAGGTGCGTGGCATGTGATCAATTACGTGCGCCGCCAAGAGGTACTAGAAAAAGGACTTTCAAGCTGTAAGACACCTCATGGAACAGCGATGCCGTATTGCAACTGTCGACAACCGATCATTCCGGTTGTATATGTCCTTTACAATCTTGATTATGACATGAAGTTTGAAACCTTAAAAGAATTCTATACCGACAATAATTATAAACGACATATGCTTGACTCTAGTCTGACATGAGGAATTTGCGATGCTGCATATGAATTACGGCCACGTGTTTATTTTGTTGAAAACTTTATGACAAATGAAATATTATTTATGAAGATCATTTTCAAAGGAAATGATTAGTTTAAATTTGTCTAGTGGTTTAGATGAAGTGATTTCCCTCCTACTAAAGAGGAAAGTTGTTATTCTCCCAAATTAAGCTTGTTGTTTTCGGTTCATAGAAAATACTTTTCGTAGATCAACTAATTTTCCGTCATTTAAATATTGGATGGTCAGAAAACAACTTCTAACAGACCCCAAATTTTCTTTTTATTTACCTTGATGTAGCAAAACTTAGTATTTTCTCCCGTTGTCGTCATTGGATTAGGATGCAATAGGAATGGGTTATCAATAAAGTACAACAACAATCTTAAGTGGTTAATAACATCCAATTAGCTTTTCATTAGAAAAAGTACCCAAAATTTTTTTAAACCTATTTATGCTACTAATTTATACCTAAAATTTCCAATTTGACTAATTTAATTTTAATTTTTTTTAAATTTTGTCAATTAAACTCATCTGGCCAATTTATGCTAGAAATTGCTGACATGGATGTCACTGATCCTACACAGCATGACCACTGATGATGTTGACACTTTCTTATAATTTTTGTTTTTTGTTTTTCTTTCTTTCCTTTTCAATTTCTTTTTGCTAGTGACTAGCAAAGGCCACGGTTGGCAAGAATTGGCCTTCCTAAGCAAAGGTTGCCCTCTCACCATAGGTGAGGGTTGGCCTCACTTGGGCAAGGGTGAGCACCAATGAGAGTGACCCTCTCCTAGGCGACACCTAGCAAGCCTTGCCCTAGCCTAGATGAGGGTTGAGCTCACCTTGCCAATGTCAGCACTCACCTTGCCCACCACCGGTAGAAAGAGAAGGGAAAGAGAAGGACAGGAAAACACATATTGATTAAAAAATCCACATTAGCACCAACCGTGTCACCTAGGATGCTCGGCGTCCACTTTAGTAATTTTAAGCTAAATTGATTGGATAAACTCAATTTAACAAAATTTTAAAATGTGTAGGACTAAATTAATCAAATTGAAAAGTTTAAAATTAAATTCATACCAATATAATAAACAAATTCTTTCGTCTGGTCCAAAAGAAAATAATCGAGATCTTATCGTGAATGTTATATGGCATCGCTTTCATTTATGCACATGTATCATGGACAAAACTTCAGATTCTCATTGCAAAATGATCGAACAAGCTTAGACTTTTAGAGAAAATATGGTTCGAGCTAAACTTCAACATGGTAATACCGGAGCCAGGAGTTTTGAATTTGACCCCTTGGACTCCCGTTCCCCCAATTAATAAAAGGGTTAATACCATAAAAAAAACCCCAAACTGATAAACTTGTGACAAATTTACCCCAAACTATTTTTTTGACCATGAAAAACCCCAAACCGGTATACTTGTGACAAATTTACCCGATCGACTATAAAAAACTCCAAACCCAGTACATTTACGACAATTTTACCCTAAACTAATTTATTCGACCACAAAAAACTCCAAACTGATAAATTTGTGACAAATATACCCTCCGCTAAATTAGATTAATACCACAAAAAAATCACAAAAATTGTAAATTGTGACAAATGATGCGTAAAATCCTAAATCGATATACTAGTTAATTGTCATGTGTAATTTAACTTAATAATTTGACAATAAAATTTAACGAAAACTAATCGAAGATAAATTTGTCACAAGTGTACCGGTTTGGGGTAAATTTGTCAAAGGTATACCAGTTTGGGGTTTTTGGTTGTCAAAAAAATAGTTTGGGGTAAATTCGTCACAAGTATATCAGTTTGGGGTTTTTTAGGGTATTAACCCTTAATAAAATAGATTATGTGCCGCACTCCAGCTAATTTTAAACTTTCAAATGAGATGGCAATGCTCTACATCTTAAAGCGATTTAATGTAGATAGGAGCAAGAAGATGTCCTTTTATGGTTTTACATATAATTAATTTTTAGTGATTGTTTTGATCCATCAAATGCTAGATATCATTTGGAGGGAAAAGCACTAAAAAAATAAATCCCAAAATCTATTACATTGGTATTATTTTAGTCTTAAACTTTTCAATTTTACTAATTTAATCCTAAACTTTGTGCATGTGTCAATTAAATCTATCTAACCAATTTTGGCCGAAAATCGTTAATATGGACACCAAACGTCCTATGCCAGCACACACTAGCACTGACACGGATGTTGGTTGTCCCACATGATGTAGGCGTGGGCCACCAAGCCTTCACTTACAGCTAGTGAGGGCTTGCAGTCCTTGGTGACTCTCGCCAACCAAAATGAAAAAAAAAAAATTGTAAAATTTGTCCATAATAAGGGAGGTTCAAAATAAGAAGAAAATTTTATAAAAATTGAATGGATTGACTCAATTGGCACAAACACAAGAGATTTAAGACTAATTAGTACTAACACAATAGGCTTATGACTTTTTATTTAATACTTTTCTTCTTATTTTGAGCCTCCCTTAACATCCGTGGATAGTATTAGATACCCACAATTTTTAACAATCTTGAGGTTAGTATAAGCGTACTCCTTTTGAATCCGAGCCAAAGCCAGCAACAAAAGCTAGAGACTGTAGTCTGTATAAACCGAAATAGTAGGGATCTGGCAAGAGGAAGAAAACGGTAACTAGATTGATAATGATAACGCCTATTTTCATTTCTATACCTAAGTTAATCCCACGATTATATCATTAGTGAAAATGAATGGAATAAATTTATTGGTAATCGTATTGAAGAGGAAAAACTCAATAGCATCTGTACAATGCGTTTGCCTAACGAGATCGAACTAGAATGGTGCGGAAACGGCGTCTCTCGGAGACAGCAGTCGCAGTTCATCACGATCATCATCACTGGGCTCTTCCTCTAGATCGAGTCCGTTGCCACAAGAGATTACTGTTCCAAGCCCTGTATTATGCAGCAAGTTTTAGTTTCCACATCAGGAGAAAGATTGAAGAGAACTCTTAACCACAATGCACACTTATACACCTGAAGATAAACGTATATGCTCATGGGAAGACAAAGATACAGGCCAGCAAATTGCTTTGATTATAACAACTTTAAACTTCATTAATTCCGATAATATAGATGATATTCAACAATTGCAAATAGAACCCTTAGAATATAAAAACGGCATCATTCTATGTGTGTCAAATAGTTTGTCCAGACGTCAATCCGATGTATTATCGCACGCACCCATAGCATGCACCCATGTGATCAACTTGATTAAAGAATCCACGTGTGCTAGGTAGGTGCACATACAATTACATGTAAATGATGTGACGCATGCAACAAAGATCATAAGGAGAACATTTTATGTGTTATAAGAGCACTTCGTTTCAATCTATTCAAATTAGTCATCACATTCAAGTTTTCTAAATATTTCATCATTTATAACGTAAAGTATTGCTCAAACAAGGGGCCTAATCATGCTCGAAAAGAAAAAAAAGAATCTCACGTTACTTCCGAGATACAGATTAACTGATGGCGAGAACTGAGAATTCAGGACAAGAAAGCTACCGACTCCTCTAGTTTCATTATTATCTGCTGCTTCGATTTGAATACCGTTCTTAATCGCCTTTGCAGATCACGCATGAACGTCAGGAGAAAGCACCGATGAAGAGGTGGGGATGCTTCAAGAAGAACAACACGTTTTCCTCAGTGAAGATCCTCAAGGCCTCTTCCACCGTGCACGTATTCACCACGTACATAGCCGCCTCCTGCTATCCAGGCGCACGACGTTAACGTCGACATCGATCATCACCGTCGAAAACTCACGTTGATCAGTTCTCCCATCGAAGAATCATTCGCTTACTCTGAAAAACAGCATGAAGAGGATCCTTACCGCGGCAAGCTTTATCTGATGAGAGAGAGAGAAAGAGAGAGAGAATGTTTAGTATCGGGATTCTATGAACCTGGCCTATGTTTAGCGTCGGGATTCTATGAACCTGGGCTTCTGGGAGTGAAAAACGTCAGCTTCATTCTCCTCCTCTTGATACCTGCGAAAGTCGCAGGCCACTGTGAGCCGAAGCGCTACGGCAACCGACGTGTGGCCGCGTGTGTGGACGGCGGTAACGAACCACGTGGGTGGTCACAATCGGGTGGCCTCGAATTGTGGGGTGGGAACCGTCGGTGGAGGCGTGTGACGTGGGGGTTCAGCGATGGCGGGCTTCGTTTCCAAAGCGCTATGTACGCCAGTTTGGTGCGCTAATGGACCGATGGGGATCAACACTAAAGCACCGGCAAATATCTGCGGAATGAACGAACCGGAGAGATATTTAGTGATGGTGACGCCTTCCTTCTTTTGACGCGGCATCCTGTTTTCTCCTGCGTAGATAAAATAATGTCACGACAATTCCAAACGAATCAAAGCACCCTCGGGGAACGACTTGTCGTCCCCATGAATCGTTATGTCGGACATGTCGTAATCGCAGCGTATTTAGGCACAGACTGCTTGGAGTTCATCAACATATAGCCAAGATCTTTTTTCTACATATCCAACTATTATCGACTCCCGACATTTGACCGCAAGAGATTTGCTGTATAGATTGAGTTCTTTTTTCGGTGATGAGAGAACCCACTTTGAGAAATAGATTTTGAGCTTATCGAACACCTAATAATAACCTCAAAACATGAGCCAAAACTGGACGAATAGCCTAATCATGAAATTATTTTTGCTCCGTGGTGTGGATAAGTGGACCTATGTGTGTTGTGTGTCTAATTCACACTCAATACTTAAGCAAATCCCAAAAGATTAATGTAGTATGTGTTAACTCTAACCCTAAATTAATTTTGACGATTACAAAACCCTCGTAGAATTGGACGATTGTTTATTTAGTTATACCACGCAGCTCTCAAATATCTGAAGGATTCGGAAACTGCGAAAGTTGGAAGGCTGAGCAGCATCCGACGTTCAACCAAGCATTATAAATCGGCTGAGCAATTCTCTGTCACTACTCTTTTTATTTATACGCATACCATGGATTTAATAAATCGCCTGGATCATACTGATGTGTAAATACTTGATATTGGGGTGTATATTTTGTAATATTGGGCCAATGTACTGAATTTATTATCTGTATTGGAATCTATCCTTGCCAGCTTCCATCATATAACGAGCCTATGAAGCCTTACTAATCATTTGGACAGCATAGAAGGTGGTGGAAGGGAGACAGATGCATGGCCCATGTTCAATCGCGTGCGCCGCCAAAAGGGACGAGGAAAAGGACTTTCAAGTTGGAAGACACCTTTCTCTACTGAAGGAAGAGCGATACCGTAATCCAATTGTCGACCCAGTTGACCATTATGGCTGTGTATATGTCATGACAATTTTGATCATGACTTGAAGTTCGAAACCTAATAAGAATTTTATACCAACGTTACAATTACAAACGAGATATGCTTGACCCTAGTATGACACGAGTAAATTGTGATGCTACATATGAACTGGAGGACAATCAATGGTATGTCTGTTTTATTGAAGATTTCGTGACAAAAGAAAATATATTTTATGAACCTTATTTTCAAGCAAGATAGGTAGTTTTGATTTGTTTGGTGATTTAGGAAAAGTGATTTCCTTCTCACTAGAAAGGAAAGTCATTTTTTTCCCCCAAGTTAAGCTTGTTGTTTTTAGTTCAAGGGAAATGCTTTTCGTAGCTCAACTAGTTTTCCGCCATCCAAACATTGAATGGTCAGAAAATGATTTTCGAGAAACAATGTCCTTTCAAACAAACAAACCTAAAATTTTCTTTTTGTTTCCCTTGATGTTACAAAGCTTAGTATTAGGGGTGAGCATGGTTCTTAAGTAAAACCTAACATCGAAGAATCAAATTGGTGAGAACTTGTCCAATTCCATGTTCCAAGGTATATAGGTAGGTTTCAAGTTCGAAAAATTGGGAAACTTGTTTCAATGGGTAAATTCTAAATTCTAGTGAGATGGATCCTAGAACCTAAAACAAGGTTATGTGTTTTTCTTAATTTATGTTTTTGTGTGATCCTGTGGTATTTCATGGGGTCAAAGAATATCCACAGTCTACTTAGTTTGATTAACATCCTATTCCTACTACTACTAGTTTGAGCTTCCATTTTAGGACCAACACTTTTACTTTGTTAATGTTTCAATTTTTTATGTGTCTAAATATAAGTTGTGGTCAATAAATTGTAACATCAAGTGGCAATCATTAAAATGATGATTTATTGTAATCGTTCAATTAATAATACAAATGAAATCTAAGTAGAACCTAAAATGTGTGACAGAGTAGGTTTTAGGCTCTAAAATATGCAAATAAGTTCCAAGTTCTAAAAAATAAGGAATATGTTTCAATAGATAGATTACAAGTTCGAATGAAACTTATATGGAACTTAGAATACACCCCTACTTAGTATGTTCTCCCAAATCATTGTTGGATTAGAATGCAATAGAAATGAGTTACTAATAAAGTAAAATAGCAATCCTAAGTGATTTTCTGATATTGCATCCCATTAGCTTTAGTTTATATTGCATATGTCATTCTTGTGATATTTTCTCGATTTAGATACCCATTAAGAGATGTGGTTTGGCTCATGTGTCCTTAGATAGGTTCCTTCTAAACAGCGAAATTGTGTCGTTCGTGTAAAAAGATTACGGATTCTTTTCTTCGCTATAATGAATTTCAATAAGTGCTGATAAGTGAGAAAAAATTGTCGGTAAGAAAAATAAACAATGATCTATTTACCAAATAACTCATTAGTAACTAACCGACATATTTATATATTAAAAATTTATTATAATTTGCAAATTACAAAATTTCTACTAACTTACCAACTTTTATTTGTATAATTATTAATTATCAACGCTTCAAATCTACCAATTCTATGAAATCACCAACCTAAATTATAGTGACTTTGCATACTTTGTCAATATTAAATTACCGACTAGTTTTTGGTTACTAAATTTCATTTGAATTATTTGCTTATGTTTAATTTTATATATTTTTAATTTACCAACTTTTCAATTGAATTATCAACTTCATCTACCTCGATACTAACTTTTTTAAATATTAAATCTAAATTTGCTTAAGTGGCCAATGTTTTTCTTATTGAATTGAATTACCCCTTAGTATTCATCAAGAAAACAAATAAATGTTTATAAACAAGTCAATTGAGAGTTGATAAATTAAAATTAATCTATAACTTAACCGAAAATGAAGTGGTAAGTCACTCAAATAAAGATCCATAAATTTATATTGGAGCTGGTTAGCCGTAAGGCATTCTTCAAGAAAAAGAGTTCGCCAATTTGCAACCTGCCATATCAAACGTGGCAAAGTTGACATGAGATTTTCTGGGTTTTTTTTTTTTTTTTTTTGGGTGGTCGGGCTGGGATTTTTTTTCTTTAAAAAAAGGGAATTTGAGGCTGTAAATTGTTACGGGTTCACTCCACATGTGGTGGCGCAAAAGGACTGCCACCCAAATTCACTTTCTTCTTTTGGTTGCTAAATACTCTCTGACGGTAGGGGCCACATTTTCACGAGAGGAGGCACCAATAATTCTCCATAAGGTACGAGCCCCCCACATAACATTCATGAATCTCTTCAATTATGGGCCTACCTAATATCATTTTGGACCCTCCAATTCATCATTCGAAAATATTTTTCGCGAACCTGAAATTTAAATTATTCTTCTCGAAATCGAAGTACATCATGATGCTGACCCATGCCAATTTTCGCATGCTCACATGTTAATTTTAGATCATCAGAGGAGGCGTGATTTGAACCGTCAGCTCGACTTTTCTCATCTCAAAATTATAATGGAGATCCGTCCTTCTTGAAAAGAAATAACAATTTTAATTTTAAATGCGTTGTTCTAGTTTTCTAACCTTTTTTCACGCGATGATAAGGTGCACGAGGAGTGGGGTCCCAACTAGAGTGGCCAACCTAAGAGCGTTCCTAAAAGAGTATCGCTGTAGAGAACGCTTGATGCCAATCGTGTTCGCGCCCACCTCTATTTTTTTAAATGCGATGGGGTCCTACATTATCTCATGTACCAAAAAGTTTGATTTAAAATGACATATATGTGATTTTTAATGCCGACGACCCAATAGAGTCACAAAGCCCTAATCTAATTCTTTGTCTTCTTAATTGTCGCAAGTTTCTTCGAATCAGGCTCGATGCTTTGTTAGTTCGTGACTAATTGTTTGCAAGTTGAAGGAGATGTTAGATCGGTTTAAGAGAGCATCTTTGGGAAGAAATACAGGCGTCCGGCAATAATTAAACGTTCTTAATTAGATACAAGGTAGTGATTTTAAGATAGACAGTGGATGATTGTTTAAGGCAATTTATTGTATAGTGTATTGATAGTAGGTACGAGAATCATGGGTGGGGATTTCTTCTTCTTATTCTTTTTTTTTAGAACATTATAAATATCAATGTGATAAAGCTAGAACCGAGGCGGTTGGGCTAATCGATGATAGAGCCGCTGGTCTTCCACGAGATCATTAATTCAATTCATGTTGGGAACAAAGCTCTAAATAGTTCATGTTGCGTTGCCTAGCTGTAACATATATTCTAGACCGTTAGCATCTTAATGGACACTTGATAACGGGTTTTCAACCTCAAATTTTGAAATTTTGGGTGACACGGAATAATTATGACTCAAACTTGAAACTCTATAATTAGTGTTGGGTTTTTATGGGGATATCTCAGCGAGTTGCCAGTATTGATCGCCCCTTCCGACCCCTTTGATTAATGTTAAAAAAGTTATAAAATGCAACTAGAGAAAAGATAATTGCGGTGCAAGAATAAGTATGAGAAATAAGGTCATTCGGACGTCATATAAAAAAACAATTGTTAACTTAAGTTCGAACTTGCTCGTGCCAGCAAGCGGTCCAGACAAGTTAGGTTCCAAATATTATTTTATGGAGCTTGTGGATAATATAGCTTTAAATGGGTTTAAATCTTAGTGTTTTTCAATCTCAAAGTGATAACAACACCATACTATTAAATAATATATATGAATAAATAAATTACTTTCTCGGATAAACCCTCTTCTTCTGCAAAATATATAAATTTTTAAATTTTCCCTATCAAGTTTATTTTTAAAGAAGATGCCAATTATAAGAATATTATTCTTTTCTTCAAACTTTGTGTCCTTCCGGATTTTTTTATTATTTTTTTTATTTTTTGCTTTTTGAGGTGGTGAAGGAAGGACCAGCAATGAGATCACGCACACGCATGCGTGATCAAATAAAATTATATTATATGGAAAAAATCGATTATAATTAATTAAAACCAAGAACACTCAAGGGAGCTTCGTAAAGTTTTTTTTTTTTTTTGGTCATCGCCTTCCTGAGTCCTCTTCCAAGTTCCTTTCTCACTGGCCAATCTGAATACAAAATATTCCCAGCTGGACAGCACCGAGAAATATCCAGATAGAATTTAGGAGAAGCTCGGGGGTAATTGTTATCTCAATAATCATATAATTAGTTATGCCCAAGAAGTAATCTAAGAAAAAGTCACTGAAAAATTCCACAGGGTAAATTCGTTTAAAAAATTTAGACTAAAAAACTTCGTTTCAAATGACAAAAGAAAATCAAATCAACATTCAAAAAAGTAAAGTGGCATATTGGTGAAATGTAAACCTATCAATCAGGCGGGTTTGATGACGTTCGTTCATGAGTAATGCTATAGTTTGAATGTATAATTATATTCTAGAAGATGCACGGTGATGGGACACGGTTGTGATTGTAGCAAACAAATAAATATCGGAAAGTGCTTATTGTTGGAATGACATGGTGATTGAGCTAATCACAAATGGAATTGGGTAATAACTATCTCTATTAAGGTTAATATTATTTAAAATCTCAAATTATTATCCTCACGACATATTTCCCGTTAAATAATGAGACAAAGACCTTCGACCTGAATCCAAATTCATTGATATTTGTTTACCATCTTGTCAAAAATGCACACACATCAATTCATGTGGTAGATGGATTCGGCATGGGCAATAGAAAAATTTGACATGGAAAATCCACATGCGATAACAGGCAAGTTTCGATAAGTTCTATTAGTCCGAGATTCTTCGTGAGATGAGGACTAGTCTGAGGACTGAACATATCAAAGGGTAACGGTTTCAAAATTTTCAACAATATTAACCCCTTTTAAAATCTTGATATGGGTCCCGTTGTTTCTAGATGCATTTATTATTGCTAGTTTAGTTAATTAATCATGATGTATGGCATCTTTAATGAGGGATCAATCCAAACCCTAGAAAGGCTGGAGACCTTTTCTACTTTCTAGAGAGAGAGAGAGAGAGAGAACGCGTTGACCGAAAGGGTCAAGAGAGGTGGGGGATGGATGCGAGGCAACGTGATGGGATGCGAGAGAGCGTGGTTGGCCTCTCCGTACGAAAGTTGAGTCCGAATTGCGCGGCCATGTCGCCTTGTGCTTGACTTTTACTGCCATCGGACCACGATTCCATCCTTCGCCTCGATGCTTACGACCTAAAGAAAGGAAAAAAAATAACGTAGAAAAAGACATGGAAAGGGCTTTTCCCATGTGAACTCGAGAAACGAACGGGTCAAATTGTGGAATTCTGGGTAGATTATTATCCTCTGCCAAGATCGGGGAATGGATTGCAACCGTACTCTTGCGACTTTACGAGATTTTATATGATAATGGATCATGATTAGTTCAGCTTATGTCAAATTGTGTTGACATATTAAGCCGTGATGCAAAAGGCCGAGCTTTCAGAATATTTTTAGATCTATTTCGATATTGATTCGAAGGTTGAGTTACACATCCGGCTAGTTGGATTGTTACAGCGTAATATAATGAAATATCTGCTTTGCAAATATAGCACGATGATGAAAGCATTTGCTCATAAATTACGACAATAGTGGTATGTTTTCTGTGATAGCGTTGTAGTAGTCCATGTCGAGAAATTAGATGATGCCTAACTCTCGATCCCTTTTTAAAGGGGGACCACTACTAGATTTCACATTAACCGTCTATTACGTGTCACCAAATGATAATGCGAGACAATTCAAATTTCAACCGTAGAGTCCGATGCTTCGGAAATCATGTGGAGGGCATTCCGCACATTGGTTCGCCTCATCTTTGAGTTTCGTTCTTTCTCACGGTGGAGTCAAAAATTGCCGGATTCGATGGCCCCGAAAGTCCACGAAACCGCGAGACACGAGGGGAGAATATTTTACATCACCTGCTAATGCATATAATCTCTAAAAGCGACCAAAACCGTCTCCCGATCGAGCCAACCACTCCCCATCGCTTTGCTTCTCGAAGACGATTCTTCTTTATCTTACAAGACGAAAGTCAATGACATGTCAATTGACGTAATGGCAAACGATTGACGTAATGGCAAACGACCCCCGCCACAAAAAAAAAAAAAAAAATAAAATATCATCCAATGGCGGCCAATCCTCATGCAATCTTCCTCCCTCAGAACGTCCATATTACCTCATCTGGAAGGGATTGCGACCTTTCCACCAACGTTGTTGCTCTCGGCCCTCCGACACACCACGTGCCTAGAGCTTTTGTCCTCTTCCTTGCCCATCCATATCCTCCTCTGGTCTCTCTCGTTTTTAGGGTTTTACTCCCTTGCAAAAACTTGCTAAATACTCTAAACTTTCTCGAAGGGACTTTCGATGCTGAACAAAATAATGCATCCTTAGCTTTCGATTATTGTTGATTATAAGTGCTCGACTTTATCCTTTCTTTGGTAGCTGTGGAGAATGGATGTTTCATGCTGAGCAAGAGTGGGTTATTGTGCGATTACTCTGTAAAACAAGGAGAATTTTTGGGACGATTGAGAGAATTACAATCCTAGGATGGTTCATTGATTAATCATGAATATTCAGGCAGGCTTTAAGTTATTGAGTAGTTATGGATAAATAATATGCAATTGTGTAGGTATGCAAAAGACAATACTAAAGTTTAGGCAAGTTGGAGATGACCAATCATGTCTCAAGCTCGAACCCAACGATTACGATGGTATATCAAATCCAAATCCAACTCCAACCAACTCATGTGTTTCGTCACTATTTTTCTGCAATTCTTTTTTTTTTTTTTTTTTTTATCATAAGAAAGTATTTTGTAGTACCGTAATGAATCATCTTAACATGTGTTTATAATCACTATCCGCGATTTGAACCTCTAACTCCTTTTAGGATTTCTATATGGGATTCGAAATCTATCCCACACCTAACTCTTGTCATGACTTACAGGGGGTCCTTGTAGGTGGGGAACCCAATAAAACTCGACCATGACCATCCCTGTCGCTCATTGCTCGATACTCCATCGAAACTTTAGTTTATAGAGTTTCGTCAGTACTTGACATGAATCTGGTAGGACAAGCTTGGATAACGTCTCCCAACATTATACTGGAGGTCCCAAATTAGATCGTTTGGCAACGTCGAGAAAAAGGCCTTGATAATCTCGTGCGAGGAAAAAGATGATCGATCTCAATCGGCTTTGTTCCTTGCATGTTTAGACAAGTTCACCCACGCAACAAAATTTCTCCAAACTTCATAATCGAGCATGAAAGACAAAGCCAAACAACGTAATACGCAAATCACGATGCTGTTCCTCGACCTTTTGCTAAAAATCAAATCGAGAACAGTAGAAAGGGATTGGTGTGACATAGGATCAGATGAAGATCTAACTCAATCGGTTCATTCTTGTTACGAAACTGGGGGGAAATTACAAACTTAGATTTATCTTTTTCTTTTGTTTTCCTTTTGTAGGACGAGTAGGTTGTCCATCCAAAACGTTATCTTCTTGCTTGATTGGGAGGAAAATGCCAAGGAACATTGACTGTTAGAATATCATCATAATATTTCAAAATTTTAATTGATTTTATAATCTTCCAGAGAGCTGATTTTCTTATTCCATCATTTCATAAACATGTTGTTCATGTATAATTTTAATTCATTTTATAATTTTCTTGACCCCCCTTTTTTTTTCTTTATTTTGATTCTAGTTTGATACTAGTTACAGTTGCGTCAACACAAACTTGGATTTTTTTATTTTTTTTTTTAAAGATGGATCTCAAGAATGCATAATTAAATGGCGATTTTGCCAAATTCAATACTACTGTCGAGCAATTTGGATCTCAATTAAACTCTTAAGGTGAAGCATTATTTGTTCATCATAGTGATTGAGGCATTCGTTACTTCTACTTTATGTGGAATATATACAATAATTACAGGAGATGATATCGAAGAAATCACAAATCCGAAGCAATATGCCTTGGGTCTTCAATGAGCAGGTTTGACCAACGATAGAAAATTGGCTACCGTACTACAGCCTAATGACAAGCTGGACCTGTTTTGTGGTACCCCTATTAGAGATGCTAGACTTTATGACTCAGCGATTCATATTGTTAAGTATCCAAGTTCCAGTCTATCAACATATTTAATTAGATCCTTGGATCATAAAGAAAAACATATTTAATTAGATTTATTTTTACTTATAAGTTTAAATCGATAAATTATGAACTAATTATGATATATATTAATTCTCCATTAATGTCCATTGGGTTTGTATTGCTACACTACAACGTCCATTGACCAAAACATGCATTGGTTACCGGAGAAGAAGCTCGATGCTTTTCATTTGGGGACATCACAAGAGCTTGAACTTTCTTTCATTCAAAAATTTAAATCTATGAGTTATAGATCAACTAGGATGTACTAACCATTTACACCATACTAATTCCCTAATGTGGGATTTTTTTTAACATAACTCACACTTGCATAGTTTATATAGCAAGTCAATTAAAGTTTACTTTGCATTTTATTCATTGCCCATCCCTATCCTTCTAACTCCAGATTAGGGTTACGGGCCTACTCGGTTGCCAACTACGCTAGGGATGTAAACGACGCCCATATTTACAAATGGTCTTTATGTCTTTCTCAACAATTTCTTCTTTTTTTTTTTTTTTATTTCCTGGCGTGTAAATGATCGCCTAGGCACTTTCTGGTGCTGAATCCGAGTATCTCGTGCCGGCTCATACTAGGGTCGAACTTGTCTGGCATTCCTCGTGAAATCGCACACCCTGGGTAGCTCACTAGGCATAATGAGAACGACCATCCGACCACATCTTCTTCGAGGAACCGTTCACTTTCGTCCTTATCTCTTTTGCTTTTCATGCCACGGAAGAAGTCTCCTTCCAGCCACTTTGAGTTTAATTGATTTCACAATTTTTGTTATTTTCCAGGATAATTAGCTTCATTGTTAGATTAGATTGCCTTCTTCCTCGTATTATTTGCTAATAAATATCCATTGATTTTAATATCTTAGATAGTCCCATGATACTATGATTCTTTTCTTATCATCGGTTCTAACTTTGACTGTACTTTTTTTTTTTTTTGATCTTTCTTCTCTTACTTTGCATGCAGACCTTGACCACTTTAGAGAAGGAATTGTGATTTATTCCCGTGCCAATTTCTTCTCTACTTCGTCCAACATAGGATTTATATATTCAAGGGTCTCTCTCTGTCATTTCTTTTCAAGAGCATATTGACCTTTTGGATTGTCATATTAGTCTTTCCATTATAATAGGACACAAACATGATAGCCTTTTATAATTAGTTTTATGTTCCGTTCCTTCTTTCTTTTCATGATATTTATATATTGTTTGACGAGTCATTTTCATTAGGAATGAGGATCGGTCTCTGTTCAACTTATCGGCCTATTCTGAGTGATTTTTAGTTCCCAAAATTTGGAATTGAAAACTGAACTATATTGGTATGCCTTTTTTTAGATAATCTTTTTCTCTTTTAGAATTAAAGTGGCAAGCATTGTTGTATATGATGTCACAATAGTAACAAATTGAAATTTTAGAAAAAACTCATATAGGAAGAAATATGATGATGTCAATCATTATTCAATCTTATGAACTTTGGAATAAAAATGATATGATTTGAATATCAATACTAATAAATACAATTAAGACACATATAATAGCCATTCTATTTATAGTCAATTTTATTTTTTAGTTCTCAAGTACAGGTTTATAATTAAATTCTGTTTAATAACTTAATTTAATTTTTTAATTTCTAAAACAAATTATCAAAAGTAAAATGATTACTATTCGTGTCCTTACAGACCTAACTCATGCAACATGAATAGCTAGGTTGGAAACAGATAAAAATCAAGTTAATCCCACCTTCCGTAATCATTTTTTTTCTCCTTTTCCTAAGCAGAAGTGGGGTGGGACAATGCCATAAAGCTTTCGTCGATATTTTTTTTTCTGAAATATCGATCTGCACGAACTTTTTCTTGGCAAATGAGCGTCGCAATTTCGACACGTGGGGGGTGAAATTAGGGACGCGGACAAGACACCCACGTTAACCAACGCTAACGCCATCTCCCTTCCCTTCCTTTCCTCTGCCTTTCCTATGTCTTTCTGTCCCTCTCTCTCTCTCTCTACCTCTACCCTCCGCCCAAACTCACTTTCTCTCTCTAGGCCCGCCACGTCATCCTCTCTCCTCTTTATCCAACCACCATCCTGCCGTCCCAACCATTTCACGTTCACTTCTCCTAGCTGTTTCTCACTCCTCCTCACTCCCCCACCCCTCTTTCTCTCTCTACAAAAAAGAAATGCAAGAGGGGCAAAAAAAAAAGAAGAAAACCCAAGAAAAAAAAAGTTGTCTTTTTTAACCCCCACCTCCCCCTCTCCATCTCTCTCTCTCCTCGTCTTCCAGGCAGCTTCTTCCATGTAAAATTTCTGCCTAGACACCAAGTCCAATCTTTCCATCTTGACTCTCTCTCTTTCTTTCTCTCTCCACTCGTTCCACCTCCACAGGCTCAAATCCTCTCTCTCTTTCTCGCTTCTGGTTTCTGGGTTTTTTCTCTTCCGCCCCTTTTGAAGGAACCCACCGGAGAAAGATGCCGTGGTGGCAGAGGAAGTCGAGCAAGTCCCGGGAGGACGCCGCCGCCGCCGCCGGTGCCCAGCACAGCCCCGGCAAATCGTCCGTCAAGAACGACGCCAAGCGGAATCACAGGAGCTTCGACGAGGCCTCCTCCTCGCGAAACTCCCCCAGGAACAGCCGGGACTTCGGGGGGGCCGGCGGCGGCGGCGGCGGCGGTGGGCCCGCCGTCTTGTTCTCGGGCTTCGATTCGGATCGGGGCCTCCCCTTGCCTCGGCCCTCGGTCTCGTCCATCCAGGGGACCGAGAATGGGTCGGTCTCTGTCTCGAGCGTGAGCTCGTCCGGGTCGTCGGACGATCCCCAGCTGGTCAATGGTCACGCCCAATTTGGAATCCAGAGGTTGGGTTTCGCGAGATTCGCGATTAATCTCCTTCTTGCCCTAATTTTTTCTTCATACATGATTGTAACCCTTCGGTGGAGGTTGATGATTCGGCGACGCGTGAAGTAGATTTGGTCCTTGGTTTTAGGGCTAGCGTGAATTATTGGAGTCGACGGTCGCTTCTTTTGCAGGTGATGCTGAGCGGCGATTTGTGTTGGTTTTTGCGTAGTGAAGGGTAAATGATTAGCTGGGTAAGGAGGGTTTCTTGGTAATTGATTGACATGGGATCGAAAGAGTCGATTGTTTTCTGGTCTTGTCTCTCTTGATCATGTCTTTCCTCTCTCGAGGTCGGAGCTTTGATCGTTTCAACATAAGGACAAGGTCAGTTTGGTGGCGAGTTCGTGTCTTGCGCAATCTGAAGTTGTGGGTGGCTTTCATTTCTAATCCCTTTGATATCTCTTGTCTTTGTGTGTGCGGGTGTATTCGGCTTGCTTTTGTTGTTTGAGGTTTGGTAGGCTCAACAGCATGTATGATCGTAAGTGTAATGACTTCATAATTAAAGCGATGGTCTTTTAGAGACCGACTTGCGTCTTGTTTGTGTTGAAGAAGATCAGATGAGTAGTGAGTGAATATGATTCTCTATAAATGGAGGGATGGCATTTGATGTTTTCCTAAGAGGTGCGGTGGGTAAAAATGATTGCCTGTATAGGCAGCACGTGTAAGTATGATCTTTGTGGTGTTTTGATGACAGGGGACTTAGCAATACAAAGTGCACTGCAAGGGCAAGGAGCCCCAGTCCTTGTGCGAGGGGGCCCACAAGCCCCACATCGCCTCTTTGTACACGATTGTCGGGTTTCAATCTTGATTCTCCACAATCAGGAAGGCAAGATGATGCTAGGAGCCAATGCCATCCGCTGCCTCTTCCCCCGGGTTCTCCTACAAGCCCTTCTTCATTGCCCAACAACAGAAATGGTGGGGCGCCTGAAAGCCCCACTTCTACCCTTTCAAAATGGAAGAAGGGAAGACTTCTGGGAAGAGGAACTTTTGGGCAAGTTTTCCTTGCATTCAACAGGTACGTGTACTCCAAAATTTGCGTGCAAGCAGAATAATTGAGATGTCTCACTTTTCCTCCATCAACTGTCATCTACTCTAGATGGCTTTATTTGGATAAATGGTTTTTGACCCTTTCCATGTTCATTCTTCCAGCAAAATCGACACATTTGTTAACTTGTCTTTCTGCTAACATTACAGTGAAGGAGGGCAAATGTGTGCTATAAAGGAAGTGAGGATTGCTTCGGATGATCAGACATTAAAAGAGAGTTTTAAGCAGCTTAATCAGGTCAAATGTTTAACCCATTTTATGTAAACTTATCACTTTTAGTCTTTTGATGGTATGAAAATTGATGAACTTGTTGTCTTCCGTCATCTGCAGGAGATAAACTTGCTTAGTCAGCTTCGTCATCCAAATATAGTGCGATACTATGGAAGTGAATTGGTATGGGCAGGATGCTTTAGTGGAAAACTTAAAAAGTCATAGGCCCGTGCATCAGAATACATGCAAATAAACACAAAATGCAAACACTGGCACTTCTGTGTGGATTTGCAGTGAATTAATTATTGATATTCTGCATCTGTCGTTCTTGTAGGGAGAAGATGCACTCTCAGTTTACCTTGAGTATGTATCCGGTGGTTCAATTCACAAATTACTCCAGGACTATGGTGCGTTTGAGGAACCTGTTATTCAAAATTATGCTAGGCAGATTGCTTCTGGCCTTGCCTACTTGCATGGAAGAAATGTGGTGCACAGGTAATTGCCTCTCAACCAGAGTTGTGATTTCTTGTAAATTGGATGGCCAACCTTATAGGGTTTATTAAGTTTCGCTAATGATATTGCGCACCTTGCAGGGACATCAAAGGCGCAAATATTTTAGTTGATCCCAATGGTGAGATCAAATTGGCGGACTTTGGCATGGCGAAGCATGTATGTCATTTGAATCAATAAGTAGTTCTAAATTTCCTTTCCTTCAATATTGCAAAGGATGGCAAGTTTTCTTGGGGATTTATGTTACTCCTTGCATATGTATTTCATGACTCTCTTTAATTACTCCACCCAACAAAGATCCCACCAAAAATCGCATTTTAAATATCTGGAACGGTCTAATGCAAATTTCGACTTTAGGGGCTACATTGGAACTATATACCCTAGGGTAAACAAAGCTTGCCCCTTGATTTTTTTGTTTGACATGAGGATTCCTTGGCAAAGTTAGAAATGTTCGTTTACTTCATTGGGTACCCTTGGTGTGAGAGATCATCTTATTGTGAAGTTTAGTGATTTTTAGCCTGAGTGGCTGAATGACAAAATTCTTGCACCCATCTGATCCTATGAGTGTTCTCTCACCCATATACCCATGCCTACCCACAAACATGACCACGGCTATTGGGAGGTGTATATGGTCCTTTTGCTAGTGCTAACACTACTATTCATAGACCATGGAGTTAGCACAATTTGGGTAAGGAGGAGATGTATAGGTAGGTAAACAAATCAGAGTGGCACAACAAAGCATGGTGAGCCCATAACCCATACCCAGAATTGAAACTGGCTCTGATAACAGAGAAGTTTCAGCCATGCCCATGTTTTTACTTACAGGAGGTGAACAATTTTGCAGCATGTAATTATTTTACATAGTTCATAACGTGCTGAGAAATTCTTGTCCTCTTTTGTTTGATACAGATAACATCTTGCCAATCAATGCTTTCTTTCAAGGGTAGCCCTTACTGGATGGCACCTGAGGTACTCTCTCTCCCCGCCCCATGGGGTTGTGTCTGCATGTGCATGTACTCATCTTGTGGTGGCTACCATTTTTGCATACATTTTATATCACTTCTTATCCATGTTCCCTTTACCCATGTCTTTGCCCACCCTCTTATATTGAGTTATTAACCTCAGGTTGTGATGAACACGAATGGCTACAATTTGGCTGTTGATGTGTGGAGCCTGGGATGCACTGTTCTTGAAATGGCAACATCGAAGCCGCCTTGGAGTCAGTTTGAAGGGGTGCGTTAGACTATCCTGAGCATCAATGTGCTTTTTTCTTGCAGTTCCCAGTAGTTTGCAGGACTAAATCTGTTTTCTTTAATATTGAATTAAACAGGTGGCTGCCATTTTTAAAATTGGAAATAGCAAAGATATGCCTGAAATTCCCGATCACCTTTCTAATGATGCCAAAAGTTTCATAAAGCTGTGCCTGCAGCGTGACCCATCGTCCCGGCCCACAGCTTTGCAGCTACTTGACCACCCTTTTCTTCGGGACCAGGCAACATCAAGTAACATTAACATTACCAGAAATGCCTTTCCTTCAGTGTTTGAGGGGACCCGCACGCCGGTAAAGCCTTCTAGAATGCTTTTGTTTCCCTTTTCGAGATTCATTTGTCTATTCCTTTAGTCCATGCTTTTTTTAAGTGAGAAAGAGTGTTGCACTATATACTTTGAGATTGTGTTTGTTGAAGAAGCATTTGCAATGTGTCCCACGGAGATGGATGTATGTTGAGAAAGGTCTGTTATAAACTTGCGTTAAGTTTCTGGCTAAAAGAAGATTTTGCATTAGGTTTTTACTTTTGAGGTTTTATTTTTTGCTGAATGCATTAAGGCTGTTTTGTGTCTATTATTGTGTGTCTGCCCTCTGAATAAGTATTTGGGACTTATTTATTCCGATTTTGTATGAACCAGGTTCATATGGGGTGCTCAATGTGTGTGGTTCTTCTTTATCCCAAAACAAGGAAATGAAGAATCTTGTGATAATTTAGTTGTTGTAGAGAAGATTAGTGTACCGAAAAATTGAGACTGGTTGCATTGATTATGAACTGGCATTTACTTCCTCTTTTGCTTTGAGCAGCCAGCGCTGGATCTCCATCCCAACAGAGGAAACGTGACTCCGGGTACTGTGACTCCACCTGAAGTGGACTACCCGAGACAGCCAATGGGAATGGTCTCTCTCTCCAACAGAGGAAGCACGACTCCTCCTGAAGTGGACTACACGAGAAGGCCAGCAGGAATGGTTTCTCCCTCACGAGCCTTGAGAAGTCCAAGGTATGTGCTTTTCCCATGCTTTTGGTCATGTGCACGTGTGTGTGATTTTTGTGTTCCGTTGTGGAACAGAGTTACTTTTTTCAGGATGTGTATTAAATATTTTTTCCTCCTAGCAGGAATGATGTGAGAATGATAACATCTTTACCTGTATCCCCAAGTTCAAGCCCATTGCGTCATTTTGGAAATGCACAGAGGAGCGGGTTTCTCTCTCCTCCTCACCCATCTTATGCTAATGTTGGACACAGTACTTACACCTTGAACGACTACCCTATATATCCTACAAGACCAAACACAAGACAGCCTTTGGATCCTTGGCATGAAACAGCTCTTTTCAGTTCTCGGACGCCCAATGGATCCCCAAGAAGGGCACTTATTTGATGTAAATAGCAAAGTAAAACTGTAGGTCCTTTTTCAATCATAACAGGAGAGGAATGAGGCAAAGCTCTATATGCTGTATCTAGAGGGGAAGTATAGCAACGCGTCCCTTCAGACAAAAGTGGGGCGGGTTTCTCTGGCTGCTCACTACAGGAGCTTCGAGACAAAGTATAAAGAGGCTCTTCATGGCTTTGGTGGAACTTGCGTTTCTCGCCTGCACAAGTTCCTCCTTGCATATAATAAAAAGGGTGATGGAACTTTACGATCGGGGATGTACTGTAGCTTGAATCTTGTAACGATTTGTTGATTGTTGTAACTGAGGAAGGAGATATCTATGTTTGTAACATTGTTGTTTATAGTTTAAAGGTTATAAGATGAATACCCAGACTGCTGTCAGCCTGATAAAACGAGAGGATTTGGCCCTTGGTGGTTCCCTTTCCTGTCTGCTTACTTCACCTGTTCCCAATTATGTGGTGTGTTCATTCATATTTTAGAAGTGACTTTGGACAGCTTATCAGAGTAAGCATTGGCTCCTGGCGCTGTGGTTTTGCTTCAGTTCTCTCATCGAACGCTGTAGCTTTTATGTTCCGGCTGGTTAGATACACTGTGGGACTCGACATGTACTCTTGGCAATGTTGTGGTATTTTTCTGAGCTCTCAAATTGGCAACAGGACTTGGGAGGATGGATTCCAGCTCCGGTTGATCGGAAGTAGAATCCCGGTTGTGGTTAGAGATCGACTGGAGATGCGGCATAGAGTCGAAAACCGAATCGAGAATCTGGGGTTGATTCCATATTTGGCGATGGAAACTGGTTTAGGCTGCAAAATGGCAACAAATTTTGGATGACCTTTCCGGATTCTTGGGTTGCATTAGAAGTTGGAACTAGGGGAAGAATTCAACCCAGGCCTCAGCTGATTTTTCGAGCCTTGGTAATTGTACGGTAACGAAAGAAATGATGGATCTAGTTCAGCATTTTCAAAGCGTTTTAGAGAAAATTTATTGTGTTTAGCAAATTATACTAGTCCTGCATGATCCTATCCATCAGTAACCTCTTGTGAGTCCGTTCATTCCCTTTTGAGCAAGTTGCATCTCGTGTTAGTTCACAACAAATCACAAGTAAGGTAAAATATTATGATCCTATCTATCGGTCACTTCTCGTGTTTCCATTCATTCCCTTTTTAGCACATTGTGTATCGTGCTAGTTCACAACAAATCATGAGTAAGGTAAAATATCTTACCATCCATGAGAAATAAATCGAACATTATAAACTCTAGTTTATCAATTTATTCAATATTTTCGATATTTTTAAATTAGCGCATGAAAAACAAATACTTTCCATCAAAACTAATAGCGAAAAAAAGAGGAAGAAGAGGGATCATCAAAATAAACTCAATTACAATTCAGTGAAAAAAAGGAAAAAAAAATGAAAAAAAGGGATTTCAACTTTTCCCACCATTTTTTTCCTCTGCAACTCTCTCCCTCCCTCCTCGCTTCCTTCCCATGGAAGCTTCGAGGCTAGAAGAAGAGACCCCCCCCTCTCTCTCTCTCTATCTGTGGCAAAATCGGAACTTGAAGGAGGGGGAAGATGCCGGTGGAGATGCCGAGGGGCCTGCCGTTCTCGGTGGACACGTGGACTCCTCCGTCGTCGTCCCGGCGGAAGCGCCACCGCTTCCTCACCCACGCCCACCGCGACCACTCGGCCGGGATCGGCGGTCGCCGCCCGCTCCTCCCGCCCCATCTACTCCACCCGCCTCACCAAGGCCCTCGTCCTCCACCACTTCCCTCAGGTCCGTTCCCCCAGATCCCCTCCTCGTTCCATCGTGACTCGTGATCCTTTTGGGGGTGGAAATGGAATTTCGGGTCGATTGCTGAATAGGGTTTCGTTGGTTTTTGGGTGCAGCTTGATGGTTCGTTGTTCGTCGAGATTGAGGCGGGCCAATCCCTGGTGGTCGACGATCCGGATGGGCCTTTCACCGTCGCTGCTTTCGATGCCAATCACTGCCCCGGTACGCGATTTGACATGATTTAGAACTGAGGCTGTTGAGTGCATGATGAAGGGATTCTATTGGAAAAAGTTGGTTTTCTTGATAGATATGCATCAGCCGCTTCTTTTGCTTCGCTTCGTGCATCGGGTGAAGAGAGTTATCGCTAAAAGATGGCGAATTTTCCCTGTCTTGATGTTTTGACTTTCATTCCGTTATCTTTTTGTATTCATCATTGCGTAGGAGGGTTCTTTCTTCATTTTCGGTTTAGTGGTTTTTAAAGGATGCTATTGACATGTGATCCTGATCCATGCCTGGTGCTGGTTGTTTTTGGATGCCAGGAGCTGTGATGTTCTTGTTTGAGGGCGCCTTTGGTAACATTTTGCACACGGGAGATTGCAGATTGACCCCTGAATGCGTGCTGAACTTACCAAACAAATACATTGGGGGAAAAGGCAAAGAGCCAAAGTGTCCACTGGATTTGGTTTACTTGGATTGCACCTTGGAAAGTACCGCCAAAGCATGCCAAGCAAGCATTCAGCAATACGACAGGTATGAATTGAATTAGTTGCCACATAGCCTCTCATCCTTGTTCCTTTGATTGAACTGCATAGCTTAGTCATATCTCCACCCAAATGCTGAGGCTTATTTTTTCAGTCTATATGGTTGGTCTACATCATCTCATGCCTTATCTTCACGACTTTCTTAGTCAATTTGCAAGTTTCAACTTTTCTTCATGCTGTACTTTTACAAGATATTGTCATTAACATTGGCATAGTGATCGTCATTGTCCTGAACTCCAGTTTTGCTCATGTGCTTTTTGGATTTATCTTGATATGGGTTGCTACTTAATAACTCACTGTCTCTGTGATGCTTAGTTTGTCAAAATGAGAGAAATGAATCTTTTGGTTTAAAGTTGTGAAAAAACAATAGAAAAGTATTTATATTTTTATGCAGGTGATCAATTGTATATGGAAGCACGCTGATGCTGCAGTTGTCTACCTGACCTGCGATTTACTCGGCCAGGAAGAGATACTGGCTGAGGTGTCACGGACCTTTGGGTCCAAGATCTATGTTGATAAAGCTGCCCATCCAGAGAGTTTACATTCTCTGGCACTCACATTCCCGGAGATCCTCTCGGAAGATCCATCTTCTCGTTTCCATTTGTTTGATGCCTTCCCTAGATTGTTCGAAAGGGCTAAAGCAAAACTTGAGGAGGCTCGAATTAGTTTGCAGCCTGAACCCCTAATAATTCGGCCTTCATCACAATGGTATGCATGTGAGGAGGAGTATTCCCTGGCAGAAATTAAACTAAGACAAAGATTTGATGAAGCAGTTAGGGATGAGTTTGGTGTTTGGCATGTCTGTTACTCTATGCATTCATCGAGGGATGAATTAGAGTTGGCCTTGCAGACTCTTGCCCCTAAGAGGGTGGTGTCAACAACACCGAACTGTTGGGCTGTGGAACTGGATTATGTCAAGAGAAACTGTTTTGGCACTAAAGTAGCCTCAGAGGACCCTATCTGGAATCTTCTAGGCATCAATGCCAAAACTCCAATCAACATTGACGTCCCTTCTGAGTGCATGGAGTTTCCACCTTCATTATCTGAGCAAGCTCATAGTTTTGTGGACTGCCAAGGAAAATCGGCAAAACCATCCACCAGTGGGAGTGAAGTTTTAGATTTATCTCCTCCGAGTAAACGGCCCTCACTGACACTATTTGGTAGGGCTAGAATTGGTTTTGAAGGCTCAATACATCTGCAGGAAGAGAAGAAAATTGCTTCCAGAAATGATGAGCCATCACACATTATTTCCACCACTATTCATCATACTCAATCTGAACTGTCATGCCGAGAAGATAGATATACTTCGGAGCATTGTGAGGAATTAAATGAAGAAAAAGTTGAGGAAGATATTGCTGAAGTAGTACAGACTAAGAGTCCAGAGGCAAAAGAGCCAGACAATTGCAAGTTTGATTCTTTTTCATCTCTTGGGTCATCAAACAATTTCAATGAGTGTTTGAGAAAGTTGTACAGATCAAAGAATGTCCCGGTGCCTCGACCTCTACCCTCCTTAGTGAAATTAAATGCCACTAGACGTGCTATTGGGAGCTTTAAAGGTAAGCCAGCGTGTGTTCACCTCTAAATGTCGACAAGGGAGCAGAAGTCGGAAGAGATGCTCTGGAAGTTTTGATTACTGGTGAAGATTACAGGAATTACAGGGTATATAGAGAAAGAAATAGGCAATTTTGCCTTTGGGTATTTGGTTTCTCAAACATACAGCTATCAAGCATTTGATAGTCAAGGCGGCAAATCATTTTTATACATTCCATTCTTTCACATAAGTGCAGATGATTGATTGTAGGAACATTGCCAAATTGGCAAATACAGAGATGCACATATTCATTTGTAATATTGTTACAGGACATTCATATAAATTGATTGCATTGAGGTACGTAATTAGAACCCAATGTTGGTGTTTTTCATGAATTTTTTTTTCCTTGGAGCTTCTAGGATTGCAAACGGGCTTGGAAGATTATGTAATTAGTTTAGTAAAATTTGCAATGTAAAATTTGGTGACTTTTATTAAATTAAAAAAACAAAAAAATATTTGTCTTATTTTTTTTATTTCCTTGCGACCTCGGGCGCGGCGAACTGGGTCTAGGATTGCGAACGGGCTCGGAAGCCCACAGGTCGCGCGATTGAGGTTAGTCGCGCGACCCAGGGCGTCGCCCGAGGTCGGCGACGGTCGAAATAGTCGGTCGTCGGCCTCCGATCGGCTTCTCGGTGAAGATGAACAATAGAAGTTACATTCCGAAAATGCAACTTCCCAATGGACCTCTCCCCTCCATTTCCCTAAAGCCCCTTCAAGCCCCTTGGAGATGCAATTGCATCTCCAAAGTCCCAAAATATTGAACCAGGACGAAAAGCGCCTAAAAAACGGGGCCTATGTAGTCGGTCACGAGCAGGAAGAAATCAGAAATTATCAACCGTATACAGAGGTCTTATGCATAGCGAAATTCACTTTAGATGCTGAATCCTCCACTAAGTCCATTCAGACAGCAAAGTGAAAAAGGAGACGAAAGAAGTGAATTCTGCCGGAGAAAGAAGAACATAAAGAATTAAAAAATTATTAAGATTAATATTATGAAAAATCTAAAAAATTAGCACATTTATAACAAATTTACTCTGATTAGTTTTAGTTAAATTTTATCATTAAATATGAAGTTTGATGACACGTGATTGTTGATGATTGTATCTCTTTAGACTTATATTTTTCGTTTGTCACATGTATACTGGGTTATGATATTAATATAATGAATTGAGAAAAACATATGTTTTTCGTTTAAAATTATGGAGGGTCACTTTGAAGGGTTTTTGTTATCAAAAAATTATTTTGGGGTAAATTTGCATGTTTTAATTTAGGTTTTTGATAGTCCAAAAGTTAGTTCAAAGTAAATTTGTTTGATATGCAGATTTTTCATGGTACTAACCAAAATTACTAATGAATTGAGGAAAATCACTCTGCTTTGTCGGCGACTATATAGCAAGCGTTTTCCGACGCTGGACAGCGTACGATGAAGCCTCGTTCTTGCTCGTCGGAGCTGAAAAGCGAACGTCTTCGGTCGAGTTCGGAGCGAGCGACCTGAGAAGAGACTTCTTCGCCATCGAAATGCAATGAATCTCCTCGCTCCCCTCCGCCCATCGCCCGCTCGTCCTTCCCTCATCCGCTCAAATCCACTCCCAGGTTCATCCCTCTCTCTCTCGAAAGCAAAAGGCGCGCATCGCGATGCGAATTGTTCAGTTCGGCATTTCTTCAAACACATCGTGCGCTGTGGGTTCTTTTGCTTTTTGGGCAAGTGGGTGTCTCTGTCTCTCTGTCAAGCGAGTCATGTGTGCGTTTCTCTCTGCGTTTCTTGAAGGGTCAGCGCTCGTGACGACATCGCCGTTGAAGCTCGGCACGTGAACTTCTCTGTTCCGACGAGGCAGGGGGCGCCCGTGCCCATCCTCAAGGACTGCTCTGTAAGCATTCCTGCGGGGCAGCTCTGGATGCTTCTTGGCCCCAATGGGTGTGGGAAGTCGACTCTTTTGAAGGTGCTTTCACTCTTTTTCTTTAGTTGTCTAATTGGCTGATGGTGTTGTTATTCTTCGTGCACCTGACGATTTAGTCGTGTCGTTCAGATTCTTGCCGGTCTCTTGGCTCCAACTGGAGGGAAGGTTTATGTCAGGAGGCCCAGGAGTTTTGTTTTCCAAAATCCTGACCATCAGGTTAGTTTATTCATTCTCAACATGTTCGACAAGAGGTTCCGTTAGTAGGTTTATACCGCTTTTAGTTTTGTGTTGTTGGATGCTTTGGACTGGGGGATCTTGTGTATATATGCTGCTTCTTGTACCTGTAGTGATGTTTTATTCTTTCATATATATGGAGATTGTAAGACTGAATGCGTAACATTATTTTCTGGTTGTTGACAAGTGGAAGTTGGCTAGTGTACGAGAGAATTTCGGTTGGTTATGGATAAACTGAGGGTCATGTTGAAGAGTTGTTTTACATGATGTCTGAGCAGGGACTATTTAGAATTGGGGTTGTAGATACTACTGTCTGACTTCTAGTAGGCATGGAAATTGCATGAAAGTTCTGATGTGTATCTCCAGCCTAAAGCATTGCCTTTGTGAACTATTGGCTTTGTGCACAAGTAAAGGTTAAATTTATAGTCTGGCTTTGTGAACTAGCTGTCTGCTTTATATTAGTCACAATTGGTGTTCTGTGACACTTACTAATTGAGATCTGCTAAATCAAGTCAAAACCTCAAGGACCCTAGTATTTTTTTGGGTCAAAAGGACCCTAATATTTAAATGCCCTAAGAACTTGAAGTAAATTCTCCTTCTGAAGCTAGTAGAAATGTAGCAACTCCTTGCAATAATGTCAAGAAATGCCCTACATTAGGAGGGATGGAGCAGGTTGTGTTAAGTTGGGTTCATTGCTCAAACCCTATCCAGTTTGTTAATATGGATACTGTGATCAAGACACTCTGGGCATGTGAAGCTATTTGCCAATTGTAAATGGTATTGATGTCAGCTAGCACCTCGTATATTGTGAACATACATTGAGAATGCACGTGCAACGCATGTAAGCACGTGTGTGCATATACGTGCATAGTGGGAAGGGAGGGTTTCATCTTAGGTTATCTTTGGGATCATCTGCTAGTCCAAAAATAAGCTCTATTTGATGATAGTAAAAACTTGTGAGGGTTATTGGTATCATATTAGGAAGGGAGGGTTTTGTCTTTGGTTATCTTTGGGATCATCTGCAGGTCTAAAATATGCTCTATTTGATTATACCAATAACTTGTAAGTACATACCATTACAAGTGTTTTGCATGTTTCAGGTTGTGATGCCGACTGTGGAAGCTGATGTTGCATTTGGCCTTGGCAAATCCAACCTTACTCTAGAGGAAGTAAGGTCCAAGGTGTTCCGAGCTTTGGATGCTGTGGGCATGTCCGACTACATGCAAGTAGGTGATGGACACTTTTAAGTATATTATGATCTCTAGGTCATTAGAATTATATGATGCTCACCTTGCAGAGACCAATTCAAACCCTCAGTGGTGGTCAAAAACAGAGGGTTGCCATTGCTGGTGCCTTAGCTGAAGCTTGTAAAGTTCTGTTATTGGATGAGCTCACCACATTCTTAGATGAAACGGATCAGGTATTATCCCTTGGGCTTGAGTAATTGCAAAATCAAATTCTTTTGAACTATGAAGTATGTTCTAAAATAGATCTTGTTTTTTTGGTTTGGATTCAGACTCGTCATTACATTGGTTTAAAAGAAAAAAATTGCATTCAGTTTACGTGTTTGAATTGGATATGTGAACTTGTCAACAGTTTATTCTCTAAATTAACTTTAATATTCAGATAAGTTTGAGACTGAACCCCGTGCTTTCCTCATCTCACTAGATTGGTGTGATCAAAGCAGTAAAAAATTCTCTAGACAAATCGGAAGAAGTTACTGCATTATGGGTGACTCATCGGCTGGAGGAGCTAGAGTATGCAGATGGTGCGATTTACATGGAAGATGGGAAAGTTATTTCTTATGGAGATCCAGCCAGAATTACGGATCTCATCAAAGATAAGCAAGCAGCTTATATCAATAACATAAATTGTTGACACTGTTGTTATATGTTGATTGTTTGCATGATACGTAGAAAGAAAAGGCAACAAGAACGATTGACACCATCCCCTTTCTTAATGTGGGGTTGCGTCTTGCCTATGTTCTGGATTATTTATTGTGGGCACTGCATTTGAGTTGAAAGTTTGTTTCCATGATCAGTGCTCACAATGCAACATGTATAAACGCAAATTGTTTTTAGATGCAATACAATTTCTTTGATTGATATCTGTGTGCATGTGTGCGGTATGTCTAAATTTCTATAACACTACTTGGAGACTCGGGAGGTGATTGTTTCTGTTGGTATTGTACAGAAGAAAAATCTTACATGATATTCATGTTTGGTAAAAATCAGCTTCTCTTTTTGGGTTTTAAGTTGCAACTCACCCATTCATTGGCCTGGCTTCCCTCCCTTGCTTGGAGTACAAATGGGTGGCCCTGGAAAGCATTCTACCAATGAACACTGATGCGACTGACTGGTCCGTTTGAGCATGTCTTATAAGAATGGCCCGATGCAATCCGAGGATGCTGATTTCTATAGCAGAAAGAATTCTGGTTTCTTCTTGCTGCAGCTTTGCCTCTGGCCAGGTTTTGCATAGTTCCCAAGTAGTCATAAGTGTTTAAAATAGGCATGGAAATGTTATGCCCTAGCAATGAATGCCAAGAACAGACATGACCATCGATTTTGTGTTGCGGTATTTTTGTTTCGAGTCCATCAAGATGAATCTCTCTCTCTCTCTCTCTACTAAACAGGTCATCTGCGAGAACCAGTATAAAATATCCAGTTATACTCCAGAGGGAAAATGGTATCAGGGAATCCATTTTCGCGAAACACAAAATATGGAAGTAAAATGAAGGAAAATAAAAGCTCAATTTAACACATGTGAAACCGGTACTTCTCATGAATATGAACCAGAAAACTGATTTCTAGTTCTCAATCCAAAGACTTGAAGGGTACTCATGTTCCGAATACTATGACCCCAATATTGAGCTGACTTGCTGCTGAGTTCAACCAATTCGTACTCATCACATGAATCATAGAACGGGTTTCTACAATATTTCTTTTCGAGTGTCGTGGAAGCAAAAGTTCCCAGGAGAAAAGCAAGAAGAAAGAATGCGTCATTCCAAGGTGTTTGCCCATGTGCTTCAATTGCCAACGGTGGATGTCTAGCTACTATGATCGGTTGATTGGCCACTGCAGCATGGTCCCCATATAAATTTCTTGCGTAAGGTCAACGGCATTTTTGCATTTTTCTAGCTGATGAACTTTGACTTTTCCTCCGTTCGAGTTGAGCAAAACTGCACTAGCTTCCCACTTTGGCTTCATCCCCGCATCCCGCATCTTGGTGTCATCTGACCAAACACTGGAAGTTGCTGAATCTATGATAAATCATCAATATATTTAATATACCGACGTGAACTATCTTGACTTTTGAAGTGTTTTTATAATCGCGCATTGTATGAGAAATATGTCACACAAAAAATCATGAACTTTCTTAAACGACAGGGAGGGTCAATATTTTTCGACGATATCTTTTGAAAAATTGAAATGAATAAATAATTCAATTTTGGCAAGAAAGAAAGAATATGAAAGTGATGCTGTGCCAAAGCTTCAAGAGGAGTTGACCATCCGGTCAAACATGGAGGATCTGCAAAACTAGAGAGAGAGAGAGAGAGAGAGAGAGAGAGCCTCCATTTTTCACTCAACCAAAAAGCCTGCACCCTTTCTGCCTTCCCCTTTTTTTGAATGGTCAACGCGCCAAGCTGTTTGCACTCTCCCCTCTCTCTGTCTTCCTTCCATAGTCGCCTGCTTCCATACATAGCCGGCTCGACGAATCGGGAAGCAAAAAGCTCCGGCCTTTGCAGCCTCTGCGGCCTCTTCCCTGCGGATTCTGTAGAATTCGTTGCGCTCGAGGAGCACGCCGCCGTCTCCGGCTCCGTCTCCGGCTCCGTCTCCGGCCCGATCTTCCGTTCCGGGTTGCGCCGATCTCTCTTGCCGGCGGGGGCGATTGCGAATTCGAAGGTAAGTTCGAATCTTTTCGCGTTTTTCGTTTCTGGGTTCTTTCTTCCGGCAATAGGGTTGATCAGTGCGCGATAAATTTCTCTCTCTCTCTCTCTCTCTCGTGATTATCTGCCTCGTTGCTTCATCACCTGCTCCGATTACTTCCGCGAGTGTCAAGTATGTGGGAATTGCCGTTATTCCTTTTCTGGAAAGGCGATGAAGTTGGCAATTTTGGTATGAGTGGTTAATTTGGAAGGATTTGCATCGGCTGCTGGATTCGTTCTTTTTGTGTCAGTAGCTGATCTACATGTTGTGTATATAAAGCAATTTCTGACCCGTATTAAAAGTATGGTCAGTTCAGTCTTCTTGGGTTAGAGGGACCTCGGTCATGCCCGGAAGCACTTATTCAATTGTAGATTGATGTGAGTTAATGATTGGATCGAATGATGGGATGTCTCGTGTTGTTGAATTCTAGTTAAAATTATTTTATTGTGAGAGAGGATGGTGCTAGCGATTTCGGGTCGTATGTTTTTGCGTGCAAAAGTTAGTTGGTTCGTGGGTTCTTTCTGAATGCTGTAGACATCTTATGACAAGAACTTTCATCTTTAGGTGCTCCAACAGATTCTTTGATCATAAGTGTGAGAGGGAATCATCAGAGGATATTGGCGCCAAAAACAGGTTTTGCGCTGCAAATTCCCGGACTCAATAGAAATCTAGGTTAGGACAGGTCCGGTGAGACTTGGTGAGAGGTATGCTGTCGGTAACGCAATACTCTAAACTTCCACTGCATATTGTTTGCTTTACCTAGTTACAATACCTTTTGTTAGCCATAGTTTACTAGTTGATACTTGACTTTCTAGAATTTAGTTCTTCAGCCATTGATAGAAGAAGGCACTTAGTTTTACTTGTACGAGGTGACAACTCGAAATCACTGCTGTGTTGGTCATTTATTAGCTTATTGTTTCTTGTCCTCGTCTGTTCTGCCTTCGCCTTGTTGCTTGCTTTTGTAAATTAGATTATTCTTTTATTTTATTATTTTATTATTTTGCTCTCATGCCTGAAACCTATAGGTGTATTAGTTTCTGGTTTTATTTCCAGACTGATGGTGTATTGTAAGTGAAAATGAGCAATTAGTTTGAGTGATTCAACTGCAGTGTGATGTGCACTGTGGAAGGAGGAAAACACAAGAAATGAAGAAAAACAGAATCAGGTGAAACCTGTGAACCGGATTGGATGTGAAGGGGTTTAATTGGTCAGTTAGTGTCCTTCTCTCAAGCTTGGTTCCCAGTTTCAGAATGAATAATTCCCAACCAAAAAAATTTGGTTCGATGTAGTTCACAATGTTGAATTGGATTGGACCAGTCAGTCCACAACCCCAGTTAGGACCCCATACCTTGAACCTATCTTTTGCCATTAGGTTCGCCAGTTTTTGGCCTCTATCCACCTTGGTCCCTAACCCATCTTGGAACTCATTCAATTATGCTGGAGTCATAGGCTTCCCTGCTCCTTCCTAATCTGATTTCTCATCTTGCATTGAAGTGTTAAATGTATTGCGACTGTAAGGTGAATCTTACCTTTTCCTTGCTCTATTCTAAGTTTTATCTTCCTGGCTATTACTCCTTATTATGCATAGATGATCTTCATTTTATTTTTTAGTTTTATTGGGTCATAAAAAATCCTTCATGTTGTTTACTGCAGATTATCACATACAATGAAACCTGTGGAAAATGGGGACTCTGATTTGGAAGGTGGAAGGCTGGGAAAAGACAGAGAGAGAATAACAAGAAGTGGAAGGACATTTAAAATGCACAACCAGGCCTTGTTATCTGGGCTTGCATATTGCATATCATCCTGCAGCATGATCCTGGTCAACAAGTTTGTGCTCTCCAGCTATGATTTCAATGCAGGCATATCATTGATGCTCTACCAGGTGCTTTTTCCTGCCGTGTTAGTTTTGCTTTACCCTATTGTTCCCATGTTAGGATATGTGCTGAATATCTGATGGCTTTATGTGATTACTGACATAGCCTGTAACTCTCTTTGGAATTGCAGAATCTTGTGTCAGTTATCATTGTGTCTACATTGAGCCTTTTCGGTGTGATATCAACAGAACCACTGACTTTAAATTTGATTAAGGTCTGGTTGCCTGTGAACGTAATATTTGTTGGAATGCTCGTTACGAGCATGTTTAGGTATGTTGATTCCTTTTTCCCCCCCCGGGAAATTAAAGTCTTTCACTACTTGGCATTGGCCTTTTTTTTGATGTCCACATCTTTTCTGAAATTGGAAGTCTCCTAGCATGCATATATATCCTAGTCATTCAATTGATTAAGATTACATGTCTTGGTGAGAGTTAATTCGATGCAGCTTTTTAGTAAGTTGGAATAATCTTCTGCATCCCTGTGGAAGCATAGCAAATTGATTGTGGATTGTCTGTTTATACTGTTCTAAAGGAAGAGCTAAATTAAATGGCTATTTATGGTTGAAATTTTCCTTTCATCATCATTGTCCCTGATGCTTTTCATTAACCATCCTATCAAGAGGTGTAATTAAGTGTTAAATCTACAATGTCTACGTTCTTATGACAATTTTCAATGTAAAAGACTTGAAAGTACAAACTTACTTAATCTGATGTGCATATGAGCTTTCCAATAAACTTTAATCTATTTTCTATTCTCTGGGTTAAATGCCGCTATCAGTATTCTCTAGGAGTACCTTGTGTATATCTTTTGTGGTTCACCACCTAATTTTGATGGCAACTCCCCAAAAACTATATTAGAGAGAGTTTACAGTAGTTGTTACTAGATGACTGGTATGGATGGGCATATAGGGTGCTAAGATGATGATTCGAGTTCCTAAATACACAAAGTTTCCCATTGTAGGATCCATGTATATTTGAATTCTTAAACCATGTTTGCTAATTCAATGCAGACAGTACTCATCATAAAACATGAAATTTCATATCTCATTGGACAGTTGCGCTGAACTCATTAATCTCTTTACTTTTTTTCCCTCCATCTGGTAAATGATACTGAACTCCGATCTTCCCTTTTTTTTTTTTTTTTTTTTTTTTCAGTTGATTTGGGATTACAGTGAGAAAAACCAGGTTTTGGTTTCTATGCAGGGCCATCCATTTTATTCTGTGGATGGGGCAGTGAGAATTTAGCTTTTAGCATGTGGAATCGACTGAACTGCACATGCTAAAAAACACATATATAATACCAGCATAAATCATTTAGAATATCTTTGTAATATGAAAAATTGGAATAATATTTCATTTCAAAGCATGAAATGGAAAGTCCTTTCTTGGGGCTTAATGAATTTATGCATTTTTCTTGTAAGCGTTTCATTTATTTCCTGTCTTTTGCCCCCAAATTCCTGTCACATGGTTGTGATTCAAAACCAGCTGTTTTATTGCGAAATGTCTTCATCATCTTTCCCTCTTTAAACCACAAAATTTCATCCATAAGATTATCTCAATTTTTTTCAATGAGTCAATTAAATTGACTTGTCTTTGTTGTTTCTGCAGCTTAAAGTACATAAATGTTGCCATGGTTACTGTCCTGAAGAATGTTACAAATGTGATTACAGCAGTTGGGGAGATGTACCTATTTAGTAAGCATCATGATAATAGAGTTTGGGGTGCCTTGTTCTTGATGGTATGTTTCTGACTTTTCGTTTCATTTCATGGGGACCAAGATCAAGATTGACAATTTCCAGTTACAGAGAAAGCTTATACTTGCATAACAGAATGTATATAAGCAAAAAATTGGTCCACCTGATGGAAGCATTGACTCATCTTGCCGAGGAGTTTTTATGAATGTAGCAAGCATTATTCTGGTGTATTGAATCTTCTGTTAAGTCCATGAGAGAATGGAAATGTCCATACATCTTCTATTGGCCAACAGATCTGTGATGCGTTTAATAAGCCATTGCATTGTTGTAACTGCATGCTCTTTGCCATTGGTTCTTCTGTGCTTTAAATTTCCATCAGTAGTCTCTGCAGAAAGATTAGCTCTCTCGTATGATTGTGCTTAGTTTTCCTATTTTTGATGGATTGCTACTTTAGGAAATTTCATGAATTCGGAAATGTATAACTACTGAAGGTTTTGATTAAATTGGCAGATCATTTCAGCAATTTCTGGAGGGATTACCGATTTGTCTTTCCATGCAGTTGGCTATGCATGGCAGATCACTAATTGTTTCTTAACAGCGTCATATTCAGTAAGTATGCTCAAGGTTCCTTAATGTCATGTGGAAGTTTCAGTCACCTATTTTAGAAGTTTGACAGAGTGTAGAATTTGCATTGATGATACTATAATTAGGACCATTGGGATCAGATAAACTTTGCAAGTTTCAAAGGAAATCTGTGGAAGTACTTCTCACTAGTTGTTTCAAATCAGAACTGCTATGGTTTCCCTGCTTCTACTTTTAAAGATTTGCCAAATGCTTATACAAACTGCTGAAACTTCTAAAAAATCTAGAATAGACTCCCTGAGCAACCCTCTCAAACAGGTGGGCCTTCTCTAGATAAACAGATGAAATCGCATATATTGTGCATAAATTAGTTAGATGATAATTTGGTCTTTAGTTAATTGTAAGTGCAATGAAGTGTCCATACTGCCATATTCCTATTTTTGTTCCCAGTGGTTGTTAAAACTACATGAGGTTATCCTGACTGGGTTATGGGATCTGTCATCCTTTTCTCTCACCAAGCTCTTCTACTTGTTTGAGTTACCAATTGAGATGGAACTGGTGTGCATCCATTTATCCATTTACTCTTTTTGTCTAATGCAGCTAACACTACGTAGAGTCATGGATACAGCAAAGCAAGTCACAAAATCTGGAAACTTGAATGAGTTCTCCATGGTCCTTCTAAACAATACCCTCTCTTTGCCCCTTGGAGTTATTCTTATATGTGTTTTCAATGAGGTGGACTATCTGATTAGCACGTGAGTTTTCTCTTTCTTCATTTCATGATTATTTAATTGCCCTGTGATCTTGTTAAAATTGTTTTCCTTTGATTTATGTATTCTTGGTATGTTTGTAAAATCTTTTGCTGATCGGTGACTGAACTCAAGCTTATATGAGTTTGTTGGCTGCCTTCAACCTGGTGGCAATTTATTTGTCCTTGACCATTAGCTGGAATCTCATTTGGCTGTGTATCGTGCTTTTTTTTCTTTCACTTTTAAAGTAGCCTCTTACTTCATTTCTTTTGCTAATTTTTCTCTTTGATGTCTGAAGATGTTATTTTGACAATGTGTTATGTTGATGTTCATATTAACCCAGTGGATACCTGTCACTTGTGATTGAAATAAGTTGAGGATGTCCTATGTAATATGAAGTGACAATGTTTTCATGATTTTGCTGTTTCTATTGATTACAACATGTTATTAAGCTTCAAATTGTTTTCTAGTCAAGAAATCATGCTTGCATGATATGGGCAATATGTAGTTTTAAACCTGTTATAATCAAGCTTATGATATTTTCTTTGTATTTATGTAATTGCAGTCCTCTTTTAAGGTTACCAACCTTTTGGTTGGTGATGACATTTAGTGGAATTCTTGGGTTGGCTATAAGCTTTTCTTCTATGTGGTTTCTTCATCAAACAGGGGCCACCACTTACAGGTTTGAACATCAAGTTTGCTGTGTCTGATATCAATACAATATTGTGCAAGCTTTGGGTATCTTGGACAGTGATTACTGCTTATTGTGGTTAACTGAAGAAATCCTGTTTTTGGCCAATATATAGACTTTAAACAACTAGCAGACAAACTGTAATTTTTTGCCCATGGGAACATGTGTGTGACTTCCTGATAGTTGAGCCCTGATTGCTCTCTGAAGGGTGACTAAGAAAATTTCTACTCAGCTTTAGGAAGAAATTTAGAAAAACATGAACCCTAAGTACGTGTTGACCTATGTTCACATTTTTCATTAGCTTTTCTGAGTCACTTTTAGTTTAAACCCCTGAGTCCTAGTTGGAAAATTTTTGATGGAGAGTATCTTGTTAGCTCAAGTCGTGTGGATCCTCTCCTCTTATGTCAGTAAAAGCGTGCTGCTTCTTACTCTTTTGTTTCACATGTATTTCTATCAGGTTTAGTTCTTGGAACATTATACTATTTTTTGTCCTTTATGTTGTGTTTTTACGTAAATGCCCTTACCATCCTGTGGGCTTGGAAGCTGAGCAAAACAATATTTTCAAAAATCTTGACCTGAATTTTAATTCTCTGTATGGTTACATCTTGTTGCATGTAGTTATGTTAGGTTGAGGTTGGAGATAGCTAGCTTTCTTACACTTTGAGATATGCTGATATATGCAGGTTAAATCTTCTTGCCAACTTGCATGTTCCTTCTATACTTGACAATTATCTAAAATCATTTGCACTGTCAAAAATATCATCTGTTCTTTTGTCGATTTCAGGATTTTCTTCTTAAAAAGTTTGTATATTTTCCAAGTTACATGGTCAAATAATATCAAACAATAACACCTATAAACAAGTTTGGAACAATTGGATGATGACCTAAGTTTTTATTTGTGATTGAGTTGTCTGGTCCCCATCGCTGTTTAGTGTAAACTAAGGAATTGATTTAGCAATTTAAACAGTCAAGGTTTAGTGCCTGTTTATGTATACTGAATAAAGGAAAGAAGGAAGATGTAGGATTTGCAAGTTACCAACATCATACTTTTGTTACTGGCCAACTATTTAGCTGATGATTTGTGAAGTCTAATAGGAAATTGTCGCATCTTTTATTTGCCTTTTCTTGACACAAACAATCCCCCTCTTTCCCTTCTTGATCAAAATTATCAAAAGATTCGAAAATTAAAAATTGTCCTTGGTCTTGACCCATGAAAGAGTTGAATATGTGAGTAGAAGATAATTCATTTTCGCAATATGACCTTTTGAAAATATGTGATAGGATGGACTTCGAAGTAAAATGGATTCTAATCATGTAAACAATACGTGGATGATCTCTCATATGAGATGCCATATGCAGCCTTGTAGGTTCATTAAATAAGATCCCATTGTCTATTGCTGGCATCCTCCTGTTCAAAGTACCGACTAGTTTGGAAAACTCTGCAAGCATCCTCTTTGGTAAATTTTCTCCCTCTGGTCTTCACTATACCAGCATAGCCACAGAATATTATGTCACGTGTTATTGTGTCCTGCAGGTCTTTTGGCTGGAGTATTTTTTGCGAGAGCCAAAATTCGGGAGAGATCATAATTCCAAGTTATTAATCAAACACTTGTTGCATGGCTATTCTACGTTTTTCGCACATCAAAGATCATCGCTGCTTTCTATTTTGGTGAGAGGGAAATTAACTACACTCCACTGCTCATCAGCTCAATTTCTTCCTGCTGCTGAGGGTTTGTGCTCTACTTCTCTTTACTTGAAAGAGAGGAATTTTGTGGGCTTGGGCAGTCGGGATCTTCTCTGTTGTATTCCAGAAAGAGGTTGCTTGCTAATTGCTGTGTTAGGAAATATACCAGATTTATATTGTGTTGCTCGAGAGTGACTTTCATCTTGGCTGTATTGATGAAGAGAGCGACTTGGCTAACAATAGCGCTGTAGTAGAAAGCAGACTTTGCCTTATACATCTATGCAACAATTCTTTCTGCTGTTTGGTGGAATTTATATGTAGAAACTGCTCAACAGAGAGAAATGGAAGTATGACACGATCATTGTTAATTGCTTTAGCTTGTTCTGCATATATGATGTCTTGTGTCAATAGCTATGGAGGCCATGACATTTACAGCGAGCATTATGATTGGGTATGTTAAATATTACGTATGCAAATTAAAAGGCCTGAACAAACTGCTGGTTCTCTTAGATCTCCCATGGCAAACGATCACCTGAAATTTTGATCCTTAGTCCTGTCGTATGCCCTATGCGAATGAAGCTTTGATGTTTGTTGTTTGGGCAAACTATGGTATTTGCAGATTACCATATGCCTACTTCCAAGAACGTTAAGTCTGAGGCCAACTGGCCATCAGCTCAGCTTGGGAGGAAAATATCATGCAGTTGTGGTAGTTGGAGGAGTGATGCTTCCATGGTCGCTGGTTATGATTCGTTAAGGTTAGCAGTTATTGGTTGAAGTATGCGAATGCTGGAGTTTGACTGCTCGTAATCCTTAAATCTCTAAATTGTAGGAAGGTGTTGAAGTTTGATTAATCATAGTCCTTCAATGTCTACATTGGCAAGACAGACGTTGGCAATGGTATAGTGATTCACTATGAATTGATTTATGCCGTTCTGGGGTATTAGGTACCCCAGAGTTGGGAACTGAACTGTTTGAACAAAAGCTAATTCCTGAAGAACTGACGCAGCGACTCTGCAAGATGAGATACATTGGCATGACAATGAGTTCCTCATGATGAACCCAGCATTACACGTAGCTGGAAAAATGTACAAGCAATGCACATATGCACTACCCCGACACCTTTTCTGTTACTTTAGAAAATAGAATATATTATCTTATTATACCCCTGGTTCTGACATCTGCTATATAAACGTCAAAGCAAATTTGATTGCTTATAAATTCATAAGTTCTACTTATAATCTTGCTTGAGCTGTATTAAGTCACTAATGCAAGGCAACTAAACACTGAAAATCAAAGTTCCACAGACAGCCACTTAATAAATCACGGTGGATAGGTCCCCGTGCGTCGAATGTAATCGAGAGTTTCCCCAAGGCCATGCTTCTCCACTGCCTCGTTTCCTAACCTAAATCCCTCTCCATAGGCCACTGAAATATCATTCTTTATTTGAAGTTTAAGAAACTTGCCCAGTTGTATCTCAAAGTCTGACCATTTGCCCTTCTTCGAAGTTGATGAAGCGGAAGATGATGGCAAGGAGGATGAGGAAACATCATTTGTGGAGCTTAAATTGATCGCAAAATCCAACCACATAAAAGCCAGAACTTGACAAATGCCTTCTTCAACCTCTGGACTAAGGTTAGGATAACCTGAAAATTATTGACATTAGTTCTGTCCCTCTAAAACTTTTACAAGAAAAGGAAAAAACAAATGCAGTATTGACTTTTTTTGAGTAATGCCCATATCTCTGTACATTTTTATCAACTAGGCTGTTTCTATTAAATTAAAATAACAGCAGATACCACAGGCCATAAAAGAACCTTCGAGTCGAAGCCAAGCATGCATCATCTCGTGTGCCAGGATTGAGCCTGTTAACAGCCTGTTTTCCCTAAAACAATCAGCATGGTGCAATGATCATACAGAAGAAAAACTGAGATTTGCTGCAAAACTTCACATTACCTGGGTAAACCACGCAAAATGAGGATTGCATTCACGTTGCATGAGCGAACCAGCTTATGAGGCTTAGGTATCGTATCAAGAAGGTTGCCTACTTCAATTCTTGCCCCTCGCATATCCTGTTGAATTATTGAAAAGCGATTCTGAAATCCTTTTTTTTTCCCGTCAAATACAGTCACAATGTACACATTTGATGATAGCCCAATCTAGTCAAGAGCTTTTCTTACAGTGGGAACACTCCGCCCTTCTGATAAGCATAGTCCTCTAGTTTCGTGTGAGTGATGATGCCCCTTAACAAGTTTCAAGTGAGTATGAGAACCACAAGAAGGAAAAAAAAAAATAAAAAAAATAAAACGTTGATATTTGGAACCATATTCACCTAGATAAGACTTGCATCAGTACTTACATTGGTTTCTCCTTCCATTGCTTCGTTCAGCGCTTGTCTTCCAACCAAGAGTAAAGGAATCTGCTTGTCCACTTTCATATTCATACCTTTATAGAATTTTCGTATTTCGAGATAAAGAGGCTGACACTCGTCGGTATCCATGATCGCAGATTGCAGACACTCTAGACATAGCTTTCGACCGTCATCAAGCGACAGGTATTTCGTGTCTCTTAGCTACACAGATTTGACGTTCTTACGTCAGCAATGAGACGGGAAAATTGAAAAGTGCTCTATAGCCTAGAGTTAATGTCCTACAGTTCTGCCAGCAAGCAAAGCAGGGTGTTCATGTGTGGGAACTCACTTCCATCCTGTCACAGCTAGAACATCTTGGGGTCCCATCTTGCTCATGTGCTGGGCAATACATTTGCATCCAGAAAGGATGAAATGCGTACTCCATTCCCTCATTTTTTGTTGGCAGCTATGTGAAGCAAAAGAAGCAGACCATTTATAGGAAGCACAAAATTTCATTCTATATGTAGCAATTTTATGACAGACACTACACTTAAGAAAAATGGAAAGAAAGCATCCGCGTAGATTTGTCAGTATAAAATTTGTATTATGAGAAAATCGAAACAGCAGATGGCTTTGAGTCTGATATTCAGTACCATAACTGGGGCATTTCCTGTGCCTTGCAGTGTAGTAACTAAGTATTGTAATAATTAATTATCAGTCTCGGGAGTATATTAATTAATTCTGGAGTGAATATGATTTTCCCCACATGACTTTTACACTGAAGATTATTAGTTGAGGAAGGAAAAGCTCCAAGAGTAACCCTGAGCTGCTTCTTCAATTAGTTTTTAACCGTTCTGGTTTTCACTCCATTTGCTTCTTCAGTCTTGTAAAACAGGAAAGACTTCCAAAAAGTATTCTCGAACACCCTCTAAGTCAATTCCCTTTTATGTTTTTATTAAAAGTCGAGACCTGCCAGACTGTCTTACGGTTTTTCAGTCTGAACTTTATACGGAGGATGACACTTTCCATTGCTTGGGACTTTCACTTGATAATCCTTTGTAAACAACCTTTCAATACAGCACCCAAGTTCAATGAGAAAGGACTTACATAATTCCTGCAAACGTCACATCTTAGATGATGGTGGTCTCTGTAGCATTTTTCATGATAGGGGTGGTCCCCGGACACTGAAAACTGCAATATCAATCTTTCGTTACGTAGTATATACTGTGGAAACTGATATAGTTGAAAAACTTATAGGCGAAAGCTCAATCCGAAGTTAAGTGGACATAAAAATTTACCTCATGATCAGCAATTGCAAGACCACATGCGTGGCAGCGAAAGCATTTCGGATGCCAATCAGCATCCATGCAACTCAGGAAATCTCCAAGACCAATCTGACTCTTGCATCCTGCACAGATTCTGAATGACTGATGTTGTAAGTAAAGTTGATTGTGAGATAAGTCCTTTAAAAAGAGGACCTTAGTCTGAATATGAGAACGTAACATAAAATATGCATGAGAAGTACTGTTAGACCAATGATGCATTCTCTGCCAGCAGAGCTGCTGAGAACTTATGGAACCAGCAAGTCGATTTGCAAATAATTTCTCAAAGAAATTGCTTCTGTACGACAATAGGGTTGACATTAAATCAAATAGCCATATTTTTTTCTTGAGATTCAACAAATCTCAACACCTATTCGAGCAACTTGTGCTAAACTTTACTATATATGAATTTAACAAATTAATTCTTCAGCCCCTCAAATTGGAACTGGATTCATCATCTACATGTTTTTGCCCCATACCAATTGGAAAACTCAGTTCCTTGACAACACTAGTTAAATGTCACAATCTCTATATTCTATGCCTGACCTGTTACATCTACATAAAATATTAGCTTAAGCACATTTCTATTCATGACTGAAACTTCTCTCCAACTACACAGTAAATCACAGGAAAAGAGAGGTTACAGAGGAATTCTACATCTTCCAATCAGTATCAAAGCTAAAGCCACTCTATTTGACAACTTCTACCTTCCATCTCAAGACTTGGACATTGTATTGTCTCATATCCTTTTTGATATCTCAGCAATAAGAGAAGCCTTGAACTGTTAAAAAGAAAGAAAGATACTAGAAACCTCTCAAAATGAAAGATGGAAATTGGACTGACATTTCAAAGATAACCAAAAGACAAGAAAGCTCGACAGCTGAATATACCTCGAGTCTGAAGATGAAACTGGATGAGGTTGAATAGAATTTTCATAGCTCTGTCTAGATTCTTCTACAATTAAACTTTCTTGGAGAGCTATGGCGAGCAGTTCATCCTCCACCAACTGAGCTTTATCACGACATTTGTCTATATCTAGCAGGGCTTTAGATGCTTGTTCATATTTGGATTGATATTGATCATCTAGAGAAAGATTCAACAGACGAATCATGAAATCACTCAATCATTTATGTAAACTTTTTTATTGACAAGTGAGAAATATTGTTGCACAAACACGCTAGAAAGGGGGATTAATCCTGCATACAAGCCCTCACCAAAAATGACTAGCAAGAAATCCCCCAAGAACAAAGAGAGTTGTGACCACTAAAACAAACAGCAAATTTACTTTCCTTGGACAATCTAAATCTCACATGAATATTTGGCAGCATGAGCAATCTCAAAGACTGAATAGCTACGTGATTTATGGATTCTAAGATTTCTAGCTCTCAATGTATGATAGTGAAAGACATTGCAAGCTAGCTTATGCAATATACAACCAGAGGCTTTGCCTTTAAAAAGAGCTGATGACCATTCCAAACCTTCTTCCCATGAGCCAGGCATTTTGGAAATCTGCATAACTGAAGGATGGATGCCCATAACAGACAAATTATGGGGAACCACCAGAGAAATTATGGGGAACCACTTATATATGTAGACTTTACATATGTAACTTTGAACATATGATGAAGTATATTGGTAGTAGAAAAGAAAAGCATGAAGTGGTTATGGTACAAAAAGGTGAACAGATTCAATAATTCGCAACTCCAACTTCAGCAACACTAAATAGCCTACAGGCGATCTATTCTATATAAAAGAGGGTAAGAAGAATTGAAATAGAGAGTAAGAACAAGGCTTGAATGCATTCTGTTGCATATGCTGCAGTACTTTTGCTTCTAAGTCATTCACTCTTGACAGATTAATTTCAGAGGCATTGCACATTCACCGCACCATTGATGAGATAAGAATCCCTGTGTAATCATTCAAACAAATGTTCATGGTAAATGCTTACAGTTTGGTGATGTACCAATGAAATTTTTACCTTTCTGATCTTCTTCTGAAAGCGAAAGGGCAATTGCATAATCTATAGCGTCCCTCTCATCATATTCTGTTAACTTGTTCTGCATCCAAATTCTCAATTATGTAAACGTGACAAGAAGGTGCCTTCAAAGAGAGTTAAGGACAAAATCCACAAGCTAATAAGAGTTTTGTGACATTCCCTCTTTTTGGAAAAATAGCTTCCAATGAAGAATATGACTGCATCATTTCCCCTTTTTGTCCGATAAATGGGTCATAGAAATAGACAATTTCCAACTTTAGTTAAAGTACAGGAAAAACCTACAAAAACCATTTATACCGCAGAATTTTGTTGACTTATCCAGAATCTATGACCATCAGTATTTTGCTGATGTTGTTTTCCATGGCCAAGACCTTTGAGTGTCTGGGAATACCTCTCCATGATGCAAAATGTCACTAGCCAATAGCAGCAAGCACTTAAAGTAAAGACCTGCAGCTGTGAAGATAAAATCTTAGCAACTGCTTTGGGTGAACTGAAGCACAAACATCTTATGGTAATAGAAGAAAGTTAAAGCTACCTCAGTGGTCCCAAAATAACTCATAGGCAGTGGATCAAGCACTAGGTTTTTAGGCATTAGTGGAATAGAGTTGCATACATCAGTTGAAAAAAAATGTTCAGATCATTTGTATTGAAGAAAAGAAATGAGGACCTTCGAAGTAAAAGATGCATAAACTGATTCAACGAATCCTAAACGAGCTCTATTCAGCATCCAGATTCTATATAACATTGGATGGAGCAAAAGAAGTGACAGCCCACAAGAACTAAGACCATAAACATGACTAACAGGTGATGGACAGGAAATTAAGATTTCTTGCGCATTTTGGACGTCCTATTTCATGAATGAGTTGAAACTTGCAAAAGCGATTTCATTCGTGGTGATTCTAGGCCCACAGTATTGTCTCGAGCAGGAGGAAATGGACGAAAATAATAAGATTGATAAGAAGTATCTTAGTTCGATAAATGTTGCCTTTTAGACCATGAGATGCCCTTTAGAAGAACCGCCATAACAAGTCTCAAGGAAATTAGGAGAGTGATTTTCTATATTTTCTCTCAATTTCATATTTAGCTGAGCTTCTTCCACATCAACAGAAGGGTGATCATAATTCAGCCCAAGACCAATAACATATTAAAAGAGGAAAAAAAAAAAAAAACAGAAAGTAGTGAAGTCTTGTTCTGGGCATGGATCACAAAATGCAAAAAACACTGCTGTCCGATTGCAATAATTAAACAAGTTATCAACAGTTCTACGAGTGTATAGATAGATAGAACACTGTATCTCAGAAACCCACCAGTGATCAAACAAGAATCTTCAGAAACAGAGGAATCTGTACAAAAGAAGTGGAAAAAGAGAAGCAAAAATTCAATGTCCCTCAGCAAAGTTCAGTATTTTAAGAAAAACCAAAAAAAAAAAAAAAAAAAAAACGTCACGAGGAGAAATAAGAACCTGAGTTGCATAAACTATTAAACAATGGGTGAAGCCCAGTCAAAATGGTAACACTTGAACAAATTTCAAAGATCATTAAGCTGGTGACCCTCTATGTCAGTATGTGATGCATGGACATACCTTGATCAGACAACAGAAGGAGTGAGCTTGTTAGAGAGTAAAGTGAAGAGCAACTGGACTTGAGTGTGGAGTTTTAATGTCCACATTTTCTTGTTTTTCTGAAAAGCAGGTCCTCACCTTCTAACCGGTTTCCTCCATGTAACTTCAGACTACTGGTCAAAAAGCTGGTGAGTTTGTCGTTTCGGTTATATGCACTCTTACGTAAGGTGACCAATCATCTTCCACAGAATTTAGTAACATACTTGCAAAGCATTTGCACTTATCCTTCTATTTGTCTCTCTTTACTCAAAGATAATACAATATAAAAGTAAATATATCGGAGATTCCGACCTTAAACTTGTACTGATAAATTCCATTAAAAGATCCTTTTTATTTATTTATTTTATTTAATTACTGAGTGAGTCATAATTTTGTCATATTGAAATTGGGTGGAAAATTCTACTCAAAAGCAAGTAACATTCGAATCATGATTTCTTATCTTTCTTTACTAAGTTAACCTCTTCCTATTTTACAAAAAATTTATGTCTCCATTAATACATTGAATCTTTGGAATTTTATATATAAGACAATTGATTTCATAAATATCTCACTATCTAAATTTAGATTTAAATCACTCTTACTTTTACAACTATTTTTTTTTTTTTATTACCTGAACTAACTAAAAACTTTAAATATATGTCATGTATGGAAATGTGGTCCGTTGATAATAACTATAAAAATGAATTGAGTTGTTAAGAGTATTTTGATCTATTAATAGTAAAGACCAAAGTACAATTTTCTTTTTTTGACCTCACTCCTCTTTTGTATGTACGTGGATTAAACCTCACAAGCCCTTTACCAATGAGGCCACGTGCCTATTGATGATTGGAGTAATGTTCAATCAGACGTGGCTGCCCGCTCCCGTAAAGGAGTGGCCGGGCCAGCCAATGGGACCGCAATCTTTTTCAGGCCTGGATCCCAACTTGAGAGGAGCGTAAACTCTCCCCAAGGAGGTTCTCCCTCCGTTTCCCCATGAGCAGTTTAAGGACCTGCTCCAGAGAAGAGTATATTCAGCCACAAAAAATCTACACCAAATGAAAAAAAAAAGGATCAAAATGGGGTTCTATGCAAAAGAATATAAGTGAGGAATTTCTCCTTTCTAACGAGGATTAGACATCGACCAAAAAAAAAGAAAAACAAGGATTAGACGAATATCGCTGGAAATATAATGATAGGACTTGGCAGAGGAGGTTAATTATCCTTTGCTCTCAACTAATTTTCCACATTTATGCTTGTACAAATTTGGGTTTTACACTTTCCCGGTTTCTCTATGGTAATTTATTTTTATATGTTCTTTTTCTTTCGAATAAGTGATTACTTCAGATGCGAATGATGCTTTACGTTGCTCTTATTCAGGTGGCCCAGAAATGTGAAGTCCGGTGGGTGGTGGTTTTAGTTTTGTAATATCGTCAAGACAACTTTAGGAAAACAAATGTAAAATTTCATGGTTATTTTATTGCTATTTCTATTTGATACATTGTTCTCATCTAAGTAGCATTGACACCGATACGCAACACGCGACACGACACGAATGATACGCTAGCACGTTGTTTCTAAAAAAATATAGAATTTCGACATGTCGAGTCATATTGTATATAAATATATATTTTGTATATATACATAATAAGTTATTGTTTTTGTGATTATTGATTCAAATTCACAAATAAATATATAAATAAAAAAACCCTAGAATGAATTTACATTAAAAACATTAATTCACTATTTATTAATATTTTTATTATTTAATGTGATAAATTCAACTTCATTCCAATAATCTATAAAATTTGAAGAGGAAAAAAAACAATTCACATTCTAGATTTGCGTATAAGAAATATTGGAAGAGAAAGAGAAAAAAACATGAGGGTGAGTTGTGTATCATAGAAAGTGAAAGTCAGATGAGAAGATTATATTTTTCTTCTTTTCATATTTATTATTTTTATTGTTGTTTTTATTTTTTAATATACATATACATTCATTTATTAAAAAATTTAAAAATTGATCTTGCATGTTGGAAACTCGTATATCGGAATTTCAATTCGAGTATTGGGAAAGTTGATTAGGTGTTGGATTTTTTGACACGTGTTGACCGAGTGTTGAAGAGTATTCAAGAGTGTTGGAGAGCATTGGACAAATGTCCGAGTGTCTGACATGATCCGAAATTTTTCGAAGAGTGTCGGTGCTTCCTAGGTCCTCGCTAGATGAGTATTTTATTAAACACAATTAGTGCATTCATCACTAGATGATTGTCAGGTAAAATAAACTACACAGGCCTATTATGAATTGGTTGTAGGATCTGCCATCCTTTTCTCTAATCAAGCACTTCTACTCATTTTAGTTGCCAACTGAAATTAGACTACTGTCCATCCCTTTATTTATTTACTCATTTTTCTAATGCCCACTAACACTGTAGAGTCATGATACAGGGCAACTCGCAGAATCTGGAAAATTGACTGAGTTCTCTGTGGTCCTTGACAATAATACGCTCTCTTTGCCTCCTTGGAGTTATTCTTATGTGTGTTTTCAATGAGGTCGACTATCTGATATTAAAATGTACGTTTTCTCTTTCTTCCTCTCATAATCATTTATTTGACCCATGACCTTGTTAAAATTATTTTCCTTTTGTTTATGTATTCTTGATATGTTTGTGAAATCTTCTGGTGATCGGAAGCTGAGCTTATGTAATGAGTAATGACCCGGTCCTATGAGGGATGGAAAAAGAGCATGCCTTGTGAGGATGGCGATGGGGTGGGATTGAATCACATCCCATATTGTCTAGGGAAGGTGACATGATTTGCTATATAAAGAGTAGCACCACTCTTAACTGCAAAAATGCGTTCTCTGGGTGAAGCCTAGAGGAATAAATCTATGCGGATTTCGGTCCAAAACATATAATATCATGGCAAGTGAGGCCAGAGGTCGGCCTTTCAGTTTAAGCTTATATCTCAGTTCTCCTTTAGTAAATTGGGTGCCTTCAATCTGGTGGCAATGTAATTGTCCTTGACCATTAGGTGGAATCTCATGTCGCTGTGTATGTGTTTTTATTTTATTTTTCACTTTAAAGTAGTCTCTCACTGCATGTCTTCAGCTAATTTGTCTCTTTGACAGCTGAATGTGTCCTTTTGACGATGTGTAATGTTGACATTCATATTGTTAAGGCATGCTTACATGATAAATGCGATTTGTAGTGTCAAACCTGTTATAATTACGCTTATAATATTTTCTTTGTTTTTACGTAATTACAGGCCCCTTTTAACGTTACCAACTTTTTGGTTGGTGATGACAATTAATGGGTTTCTTGCGTTGGCTATAAGCTTTACTTCTATGTGGTTTCTTCATCAAACAGGGGCCACCACGTACAGGTTTGAACGTTATGTTTGCTCTACAATATTGCGCACGCTTAGAGCTTCTTAGACAGTGATTACTGCTTGTTGTGATTTACTAAAGGGAATCTGTTTTCGGCCAATAAATAGACTTTAAGCAGCTAATGGATGGACTAAGTTCTATTTTTCCCCCAGGGAAACATGGTTTTGACCTCCTGTTAGTTGAGCCCTGATTGCTCCCTGAAGGGTGACTAAGACACTAACTATTCCATGGCTTTAGGAAGTAATTAAGAAAAGCATGGACTCTAATTAATGTTGACTTCAGAATGTTTGCTCCTTATATTGACATTTCTCAATCAGTTTTTCCACCTCATTTTTAGTTTAGACACCCAAGTCCTAGTTGGCAAAATTTTCAGACGAGGTGCATCTTGTTAACTTGAGAAGCGTGTGAATTCTCATGTCAGTCAGAGTGTGCTGCTTCTTGCACCTTTTGTTTTACTTGTACTTCTATCAGGTTTAGTTTGTCTCAGAACATTATACTATGTTTCACTTGTCATGCATGTTGTGTTTTTTGTTAAGTACCTTTCCCATTATGTAGGCTTGTTTTCAAATCTAATTGAACATTATGCTAGTTCGTCTTCCACAACAGTTTTCAAATCTCTTGAACTGGGCTTTAATTCTCTCAGTATGGTTACATCTTGTTGCACGTAGTTGTGTTAGATTGAGGTTAGAGCTAGCTTGCTCTCTTCCATTTTATCATATACTGATATTTGTAGGTTAAGTCTTTTTGCCAACTTGCATGTAACATTTATACTCGATGATAATCTAAATTCATTTGCACTGTCAAAACATCATCAGTTATTTTCCCGGTTTAAGTTTTCTTTTTTTTAGAATGTTTGTGTATTTTCCAAGTTTTACAATCAAATCATGTCAAACATTAACAGCTATAAACAAGTTGGGAGTACTTGGATGATAGGCTAAGTTTCTATTTTTGATTGAGTAGGACAGTCCTGATTGTTTGTTTAGCATAACAAAATTATTTGGTTTTAGCAATTTATAAAGTCAACGTTTGCATGTTTATGTCTACGGGTAAAAACAAAAGGGAAGATGCAGGATTCAATAAATTACCGACAACATACTTTCATTACTGGCCAACTATTTAGCCGAAGATTTGTAAAGCCTAATAGGAAATCGTCCCATCTTTTCTTTGCCTTTTCTCTACCCAAACAATGCCCCTCTCTCCCTTCTTGAGCCTAACTGTCAAAAGATTCAAAAACTAAAAATTCTCCTCCTTGGTCTTGATCCATAAAAGAGTTGATTATGTGAGGAGATAATTGATTTTCACATTCACTTTCGAAGAGGCATATTGATGCGATAAGATGGACTTTGAGGGAAAATGATTTATAATCATGCAAACAATATGTAGATGATCTCTCATTGAGTAAGATCCCATTGTCTATTACTGGCATCGTCCTGTTCAAAGTACCTTGGAGAACTCTGCAAGCATCCTCTTTGGTAAATTTTTTCCCTCTAGTCAGCTTTACCATGACAGGCACTGCCTTAGTATAGCATGTCATGCGGTATTGTGTCTTGCAGGTCTTTTGGCTGGAGTATTTTTTGGCAGAGCCAAAATTCAGGAGAGTAATTCCAAGTTACTAATCAAACACTTGTTGCATGACTATTCTATGGTTTTCACATATCAAAGATCATCATTGCTGCTTTACAGTTTGGTGAGAGGCAAATTAACTACTCGACACTGCACATCAGCTCAATTTCTTCCTGTTGCTGAGGCTTTGTGCTCTGCTTCTCTTTGCTTGAAAGAGAAGAATTTTGAGGGCTCTGTCAGTTGGGATCTTCTCTGTTGTATTCCACAAAAGGTTACTCGCTAAATGTTGTGTTAGGAAATATATCAGATCTATACTGTGTTGCTCCAGAGTGACTTTCTTCATGGCTGCATTAATGAAGAAAGTGACTTGGCTAGCAGTTGCATTGTAGCAGAAGGCGGACTTTGCTTTATACAATTTTTCAAGAGTTCTTTCTGCTGTTTGGTGGAATTTATATGTAGAGACCGCTCAACAGAGAGAAATGAAACATAATTATTATTAATTTCTCTATATTTGATGTCTTGTGTTGATAACTTTGGAGGCTATGACATTTCCATCAAGCACTATAAATGGGGGTGTAAAATATTTTGTATGCAAACTAGAAGGCCTGAAGAAACCACTGGTTCCGAAGAGCTCCGATGACAAATAACCATATGAAATTTGATCCTTAGTCCTGTTGTACACTCTTTGCAACTGAAGCTTTCACATTTATTACTTGGGCAATCTATGACATTCGCAGATTACCTTATGCCTACTTAGAAAAGTGGTAAGTCTGAGGCCAACAGGGCATCAGCTTAGCTTGGGGTTCGGGGTAGGGTTGCTTGCAAAACTCTGTTTGAAAAAGCGAAGAAAATACTATGCAGTTTGTGATAGTTGACGAAGCAGTGATGCTCTCTCGATCACCAGTAATGATTTGTTAAGAATTAGCAGTTATTGGCTGAAGTGTGGAAGTGCTGAAGTATAATTGCTCCTAATCCTTAAATCTCTAAATCGTGTGCAGGTGGTGAAGTTTGATTTATGGCATCCTTGGTCATTAGGTACTCCAAAGATGGGAACTGAACTGTTTGAACAAAAGCTAATTCCTCAAGAACTGATGCAGCAACTCTGCAAGATGAGATACATTGGCATTTCAACCAGTAAAAAAATCACACAAGCATATGCGTAGGCACTTCCACCACACCGTTTCCGTTACTTTACAAAGAAAAATATCATATTTGTACTATACCTCTAGTTCTGACTTCTGCTATATAAACGTCAAGCAAAATTCAATGCTGATATAATTATAAAATCTTCTAATGCTCTTGCCTGTGCGGTATTAAGTCGCTAATGCAAGGTGACTAATCATTGAAAACCAAAGTTCCACAGACAGCCACTTAATAAATCACAGTGGATAGGTCCCTGTCAGTCGAATGTGATCGAGAGTTTCCTTAAGGCCATGCTTCTCCACAGCCTTGTTTCCTAACTTGAATCCCTCTCCATAGGCTATTAAAGGTTCAGTCTTTATTTTATGCATAAAAAATTTGCCAAGTTGTATCTCAAAGTCTGAATATTTTCCATTTTTCAATGTTGTTGACGAAGAGGAAGATGATGGCAATGAGGACGAGGAAACATCATTGGTGGAGCTTGAATAGATCTCAGAATCCAACCACTTATGAGCCAAAACTTGACAAATGCCTTCTTCAACCTCTAAACTAAGGTTGGGATAACCTGAAAAATATCAACATTAGTTCTGTCCCTTTAAAATTTTTACACAAAATGGAAATTAAATGCAGCATTGACATTTTTTGAGTAATGCCCATGTCTCTATACATTCTTATTGAATATGGGTTTCTGTCAAACTAAAATGATGACAGATATCACAGGCCATAAAAGAAGAACCTTCTAGTCGAAGCCAAGCATGCATCATCTCATGGGCAAGGATTGAGCCTGTCAACAGCCTGTTTTCCCGATAATAATCAGCCATAATGCAATGATGACATAGAAGAGTAACTTAAATTTGCTGCAAAAATTCACATTACCTCGGTAGGCCATTCAAAACAAGGATTGCATTAACCGGCTTATAAGGTTCAGTTATAATATCCGTAATTTGGTTGCCTACTCCAATTCTAGGCCTTCGGGTAACCTGTTCGATTATTCAAAAGGGATTCTGAAATCTTTGTTTCATCAAATATAGTTGCAATGTACACATTTGATGTTAGCCCAATGTTGCAACTATGAGCAAGAGCTTTTCTTACATTGGGAACATTCTGTTCTTCTGTTACGCACAGTCCTCTAGTTTCATCTGGGCGATGATGTCCCTTTTCATGTTTCAAGTGAGTTCGTCCAAAAAAAAAAAAGAAAAAAATTTCAAGTGAGTATAAAAACCAAAAACAAAAGGAAAAAACACAAGAAATGAAATGATGATAGCTGGGACTGTATTGACCTAGATAAAACTAGCTTCAGTACTTACATTCATTTCTCCTTCCATTGCTTCATTCAGCCCTTGTCTTGGCACCAAGAGTAGAGGAATCTGCTGGTCCACTTTCATATTCATACGTTGATAGAATCCTTGTAATTCAAGATAAAGAGGTTGACACGCGTCGGTATCCATAATCGCAGAGTCTAGACATTCTAGACATAGCTTTCGACCATCATCCAGCAACAAGCATCTCATGTCTCTTGGCTACACATATTTAACGTTTTTTATCAGCAAAGATGCTGGGAAATTGAAAAACACTCCATACTCACGAGTTAATGTCCTACAGTTCTACCAGCAAGCAAAGCAGGGTGTTTAGAAATTGGAACTCACTTCCATCCTGTCACAACTACAACAGATTGGAGTCCCATCTTGTTCATGTGCTTGGCAATACGTTTGCATCCAGAAAGGATGAACCTTGTACTCAAATCCTTTGTTGTTTCTTGGGACCTACGTGAAGCAAAAGAAACAGACTATTCAAAGGAAGGAGACCAATTCATTCTAGAAGTAGCAATTAAATGACAGGGATACTGCACTTAGGAAAAACAGAAATCATCGTAGAGTTGTCATAATAGCATTTGCATTATGAAAATAATGAAAGAATTTGACTTATCAGCTAGATCATCAACCAAAACAGCATAGGGCTATGAGTCTGTCTGGTACTCAGTGTTTCTGTAACTTTTGGACCGTAACTTGGGTGTTTCCTGTGCCCTGAAGTGCTGTAACTAAGTATTAGGATAAGTAATTATTTTCCTTGGGAGCAAATTAATTTATTTTAGAGTGAATATGAGTTTCCTAACATGATTTTTTCACTTAAGATTATCAATTGAGATTAACATCTGCATAGAAAAGCTGCATCAGGAAAAGCTCCTAGATTACCCTGACCTATTTCTTTGAATTAGTTTTTAACTGTTATGGCTTTCACTTCTTTTGTTTCTTAAGTCTTGTAGAACAGGAAAGACTGCCAAAAAGTCTTCTCAAACACCCTTTAAGTCAATTCCCTTTTACATTTTTATCAAAGTCAAAACTTTTGGAATGTCTTATGGTTTTGCAGTTTGAGCTTTATACGAAGGATGACACTTTTTGTACCTTGAGACTTCCACTCGATAAGCCTTTTTAAACAACCTTTTGATACAGCACCTGAGTTCAATGAGAAAACACTTACATAATTCTTGCAAACATGACATCTTAGATAATGGTGTTCTCTGTAGCATGATTCATGATAGAGGGGGTCCCTGGATTCTGAAATCTACAGGAAAGTAATCTATCAATCGTTCGTTATGTACAGTAGAAAGTAATATAGCTGAAAAACTATTAGGCAAGCCTTAATCAGAAGTTAAGCGAACATAGAGTTTACCTCGAGATCTGCAATTGGAAGACCACATGCGTGGCAGCGAAAGCATTCTGGATGCCAATCAGCACCCATATAACTCTTATAATCTTCAGGACCAATCTGACTCTTGCAACCAGCACAGATTCTGAACAATTTATGCTGTAAGTTAACCTGATTGTGAAATAAGTCCATCTAAAAGCTGGACCATTGTTGCAATATGAAAATGTCATGTAAAATATGCAGGTGAAGTACTGTTACAATAATCATGCATTCTCTGCCAGCAGAGCAGCTGAGAAATTTTGTTACTGTCAAGTTGATATGCAAATAATTTCTCAAAGAAATTGCTTCAGTATGACTGGTTGAGATCCACCAAATGTCAATATCTTTTCCAGCAACCTGTTCTTTTCTTTACTATAATACAAATTTAACTATTTAAGACTTTTCAGCCCCCTAAATTGGAACTGGATTCATCAGCCACATTTGTATTGCCTCCATACTGAAAATCAGCACCTTGACATACACTAGTTAAATGTCACCATCTCCCTATTCTATGCCTGACCTGGTACGTCTACATAAAATATCAGCTTCATCACATTTAAGCAAGACCAAAACTTCTCTCAGACTACACAGTAAATCACATGAACAGAGAAGTTACAGAGGAATCCTACATCTTTCAGTCAGTATCAAACCTAAAGCCACTCTTTTCCACGAACTTCTACCTTCCATCTCAAGACTTGAACATTTTAATATCTCATATCCTATTTGAAATTAGCAATTAGAGAAGCATTAACTGTTTAAAAAAAGAGATAATATAAACCTCTCAAAAGATGGGAATTGGACCAACACATCAATAATAACCTGAGACTAGAAAGCTTAAGAGCTGATATACCTCCAGTCTGAAGATGAAATTGTATGGAGTTGAAATGAATTTCCATTACGGTGACTTGATGGATCTTCTACATTTAAGCTTTCCTGGAGAGCTTTTTCCAGTAGTTCATCCTCCCCCGATTGAGCTGTAGAATGACGTTTGTCTTTTTCTTGCTGAGCTTTAGAAGCTTGAACGTATTTGGATTTATATTCATCATCTAGAGAAAAATTTAATGGACAAATAATGGAATCACTAGATTATATATGTGTGACATTTTGGTTTGATAAGTAAGCACACTAGAAGGTGGTCCGATCCTGCATACAAACCCTCACAGAAAACAACTAGCTAGGAATTGCCCAATACGAACGAAGAGAATTGTGAGCACTAGAGCAAACAGCAAGTTTATTTTCCTTAGACAATCTATGTCTCACATCACATTTGATAGCAATAGTAACCTCACAGATTGAATAGCTGTGAGATTTATGGATCCTATTACTTCTAGCTCTCCATATAAGATAATAAAAGGCATTCCAAGCTAGGTTATACAAAATACAACCAGAGGATTTGCCTTTATAAAGATCTGATGACCACTCCAAATCTTCTTCCTACGAGCCAGACATTCTAGACAAATTGCATAACAGAAGAATAGATGCCCATGTACCCTTAGAGAAAGAGGAGTAGATGGTCCCTTGCCATTGGAAAACTTGCATAACTGAAGGATAGATGCCCATAGCAGACAAATTACAGGAACCACTCAATTATATATCGTAAAATTTATATACGTAACTTTTAGACATATAATGAAATACATTGCTAGCAGAAAGAAAAGCATGAAGTGGTTATGGTGCAAAAAGGTGAACAGGTTCAATGATTCGCTACTCCAACTCCAGCAACACTAGATAGCCTAAAAGTGATCTTGATGAGTGTACATCTCTTCAAACTAAAAGAGACTTATACTAAATCAAATGGAGAGTGGGAACAAGCTGAAGACATTCTTTTACATATGCTTCACTCATTCACCATATTATTGAAGTGATGAGAACCTCTGTGTGTGCATTCGATTGAATGTTCATAATAAATGCTTGCAGTTTGGTGATTTACTGATGAAATTTTTTCCTTTCTGATCTTCTTCTGCAAGTGAAAGGGCAATTGCATAATCTATTTCCTCCCTCTCATGGTCCGTTAACTCGTCCTGCATCCAAATCCTCAATCATGTAAATGGAATGAGAAGGTGCCTTACGAGAAAATTAATGACAAACCACAAGCTAATGAGGACCTGTGACATTCTCTCTTTGGAAGTATAGCTTTGAATGAAGAATGTGACTGCGTCTTTCCCTTTTTTTTTTTTCAATCAACAGGTGACAGAAATGTATGATTTCCAACTCGAGTTAAGATACAAGAAAAATCAAAAGAAAACCGTTAATTCCACAGAATTTTGCTGATATGGTCCCCTTTGGCCAAGACTTCAAGTGGCTGGGAGATTCTCCATGAAGCAAATTGTTGCTATGCATTGCAGTAAGCACTTATAGTAAGACCTGAAGCTGTGAAGACAAAATCTTAGCAAGTGCTTTGGGTGAACCGAAGGACAAATATCTCATGATAATAGAGGCATGCCAAAGCTGCCTCAGCTGTAACTCATAAGGCAGTAGATCAACTGCTAGGTTTGATTCAACCAAAGAAAAAACTGCTAGGTTTTAAGACATTAGTGGAATAGAATTACATACATCAGTGGAGGGTAAAAGTTCAAGATCATATCTATTGAGAAAAAGAGATGAGGACCTTCAAAAGAAAGGATACTGAGGGTGAACAAAAGAGGCATAAACTGACTAGATGAATCCTGAACGAGTTCTATTCAGTATCCACATTCTATATCACTTTGGATGAAGGAAAATGAGCTAGAACCCACAAGACCCAAGACCATGCACATGGGTAACAGGTAATGGACAGGTTATTAAGATTTCATATCTTGGATGTCCTATATCATGAATGACTTGAAAATTTGCTAAGGTGGTTTTGTTTATAGCGAGCCACAGGCCCACAATATTATTATCGAGCAGGTTGAAATGGATGAAAATAATAAGATCAATGAAAAGTAGCTTAGTTTGATAAATATCGCCTTCTAGACCATAAAATGCACTTCAGAAGCACCACCATAACAAGTCTCAAGGAAATTAGGAGAGTGATTTTCCATTTTGTCTCTAAATTTCAAATTTATCTGAGCTTCTCATTAACAATATGGCGATCATAATTCAGTTTCTAGACAAATGACAAACTAAAGGAGAAAAAAACACAGAAAGGAATGAAGTTTCTATAGCTCTGTAGAGTTATAGATAAGAAATAAAGAAGTGCACTTCTTCCTAGACATGGATCACAAAATGCTCAGAACACTGCATTCAGATTGCAATAATTAAACCAACTATCGACAGTTCTCTGAGTGTATAGACAGAAAGAGCACAGTGCATCTCAGAGACTCACCATTAATCAAACATGAAACTACAGAAACAGAGGATTGCCGATGAACAAAGGGTAAAAAAAAGGAAGAAGAAGAAGAAGCAAAAATCAGTGTCTCTCAGCAAAATTCTGTCTTTTCCGGTAATTAAATTCTGTGTGAATCCAAGTCAAAATGGTAAGATTTACACAAATATCAAAGATCAATGAACTGGCGACCATGCATGACAGTACGTCATCTACATACCTTGATCAGTCAAGAGAGGAAGAGAGCTTATTAGAGTAAAGTGAAGAGCAACTTGACTTGAGTGTGGACTTCTTCAATGCCCATTTCTCCTTTTGTGAGAAGTGGGTCCTCACCCCTCAATCATTTTTCCACAATGTAACTCCACACTACAGGTCTAGAGCTAATGAGTTTGTCGTTTCAATTATGTGCACTTTTTTGTGAGATGACAATTATCTTCCCCAGAATTTTGTAACTTATTCGCAAAGCATTTGCATAATTCTCTTTATGTGTTTATTTCTTTACTTAATATATTTCTCTACACGATAAAGCAAATATGTTAGAGATTTCGACCTCAAACTTTTACCGATCAACTCCATTAGAAGCCCTTTTATTATTACTGAGTGAGTTGCGATCGTAGCATGGTGAAAGAGGGGGTAATATTCTGCCCAAGACATGTAAAAAGCCTTATGTCCATACTCTTAAGGCTCAGCTCTTTCTTTTGTCGGTCGAATACTAAAGGCTCAACGCACTAATTACAATAGTAAAAAAATAAGATAAAATTGAAAGGTAGAGGAATATTACACTGTGATAACTTTTATTCTGGCTCGTAGACATGTTTTTTTTTTTTTGCCGTAACTCTTATACGAAACCTTGTAACACATAATTTTTTTTTAATGATTTCGCTCTGACGGATGAAAATATAGTCGCGTCTTTCTCCAGCGACCGAGATGTTTCTGAGGATCTAATCCGGATGCCTCGCAAAATCCCGGTTACACCGTATAGGAAAATTATACATTCCTTATTCTTTATTGGGTTAACATACGAGTAACAATTCTCGCGATACAATCACTAATGTTTTTGTTTTGACAGAGGATCAGACATCCCTATCTTTTATTACTAGCAGTAGATGATGCCTTTGTCGAGTTTGCCAACGTCTGTAGTTATGCCCTCACTTGCAAAAGTCCTCGTCCCCGAGCACCGGCCCTGATACGTTGGGACGTACTGGGGCACAGCAAACACTGCGTTCCGTGCAGAGTCGGTGAGTCCGACGCATTATTGGTCACGGGGGCCATCTTTAATGACTATAGCTCCGCTGGGTACTCTCTCCTTCCCAGAACGGAGAAGGCGATCATAGTGCAGCCCGTCGCGGACAGCCCTGCTTCGGGTGTGTCCTGATGAAAAATTTCCTGAAGGTGCTTGCCAGGCAACTTATGCACAACCCCGACAGCTTATTAGAACTACTGCCGGGATATATATTTCCGATAGGCTTCGAACATATCCAGAACATCCTTTTGAGCAGAACTGTTGTGATCGCTGAGATAGGAGATTCTTGATTGAATTTTTAGAAATTAAACTGATATGGGTTAGCAAAGCAAGCACTCTTTTGACACGAAACTTCAAGTCTTGTTTAATGGCTTTCATTGGGTCCGCGCTTTATAGTGATGTTCATTTGTTCGAGATCTCAAATGGATGATCGCTCCAGATATCTCGATGATGCGGACAGAAAGCATCATCCTCCTGATTAACAACCGTGCGGATACGCCATTGAGGTTGAGATTCACGAGGGACCTTACAACGTAACCGAGAACTAGAACTACACCGGCTTGGTGGGGTCTATCCAAAACGGCGAGGGCCAGTGTTGAACAAGACAAATACAAGGTGACAAGCTTGTTCTTACATCACTCGATGCGTTTTCCACACCACATCAGAGATCACGGAAAGAATGAAAAGTCTCTTGCTCATGTTGCAAAGCCTGTTGCGAGGAAGAACTCGCGAAGTGCCGGTCATACCGCATAAGATCGTCAGCATCCGCATTAGGAACTTTTTGGTCTAAATTGATTGGATGGATTGAATCGGTATTGATATGAAAATATTTATAACTAAATTGGTCAAATTTGAAACGTTTAAGACTGAATTGGTACAAATTAAATAAGTTTAAGAATTTTCTGGTATCTTTCCCCTCCTCCAAGAGTGGAGAACTAAGATGAGGGTGTGCAGTATGATTGTCTATACAATATGCCACGTCCAAGTATACTGGGGGAGCACAAGCAAATGCACCTCAAATGGAGCCTAGCAAATGGGATGGTGTCCATTCAATACAAAGGGTATTTGTCGGCTCTCCCATGTTAATTGGAAGATCAATTCCACCAAATTCTAATTAAGGCCTTCTAAAAACTAGTCATGCTATGACCGGAATCTAAACGTCTTTGCTTAAGCTTTTATAGAAATAACTTCCCTTATTTAACTCACAGTGTGCCGCAAAGCCAGCAGAAATTGAATGTACTATGCATCACTATCCACCATAAAATTACATCCAAAAAATTAGCAGTAACACAGGCATGCAATGTAGGAAAAATGTTCAAGTTCTGACTTTGGGGCTTCATTCAATTCATGTCCATATCGTGTTATCATGGTTTAGCATATTGCTGATTACAACGGCTGGTAGATAAATTACAAGCACAAGTTTATTGCTTATGTCTATAGCGACTTACACACTTTTTTTCGGTCCTGTCGTATAATGCAAGGCGAATTGACATTGAAGATTATAGTTTCCATAGATGTGATCAGAGCGGAAAGATCCCCGTTATTCGGATGTGATCAAGTGTGCTCTTAAGGCCGTACTTTTCCACTGACTTATTTGCTGACCTGAATCCTTCTCCATAGACCGTCGAAGTATCAGACTCTATTTGATGTTTAAAGAAATCACCAAGTTGCTTCTCATAGTCTGGCCGTTTGCCCTTCTTCGATGAAAAGATGTAGACGATGACGAAGACGATGCGGCGTCATTCGCAGAGCTGGAATAGATCTCAGAATCCAACCACATATGAGCCAGAACTTGACAAATGCCTTCTTCAACCTCCGGTCTTAGGTTAGGGAACCCTGAAGATTACCAACTTTAGTTCTCTTTCTAAAATCCCAAATGAGAAAAATGCGATATAGATCCCCCTTTTCAGCATTATACCGTACCGATGTGTGGTTAATGCAAATGTTTGTAATGTGCATGTATAAATGGCAACAGTCATCAGAGGACAAAAAAGACCAACCGTTGAGTCGAAGCCATGCGTGCATCATCTCATGAGCAAGAATCGATCCTGTCAACAATCTGCATATCAGAACATTGTCAGCCATTGATTATGATGATCATACAGAATAACCATAGCTTACAGCAAAGAACTCGTGCTACCTAGGGAGACCATACAAAATGAGGATCGCTGTCACTTCACACGAACGGACTAGCTTATAAGGTTGAGTAATCATTGGAATTAATGGGAAGCCAGCTCCGATTCTCGGCCTCCGTATAACCTGTTGTCAAGTGAAGAACGATCTCAAAATCTACGTTATGTTAATTCATTGTGAACTTAACAAAGATGATGATCTCACAACCAGGCAACCCAAGGGTAAAAGTTTCATACAGTTGTAACACACTGTTCTTCTGACAAGCAAAGTCCTCTAGTCTCAGGCATGTGATGATGTCCCTTTCGAAGTGAAGGTTTCGGAAGGCCAGAAAGAAAAGAGTTAGATAAACAGATAGAGAGAAAAAAATCTAATCTTTGGGAAAACATGGAGCCAGATAAAGTTGCGTTTGTTCTTACATTTTTTTCACCTTCAATTGCTTCATTTAGCGCTTGTCTCTCCACCAAGAGCAAAGGAATCTGCTGGTCCACTTTCATGTTCAGACCTTCATAGAATTCTCGTATATCAAGATAAAGAGGTTGACATTCATTTGTATCCATAATTGCAGAGTCCAGACACTCCAGGCACAGCCTTCGGCCATCATCCAATGATATGTATCCATGATCTCTTGGCTACAACATTGGGTGCTTTTCTTTAGTAATGACACTGGCAAAAGGTGCTTTATGATAACTAGTGAACAGTCTACAATTCAGCTAGCTAGCCAAAGAGGGTATTGATTAGTTGAAAATCACCTCCAATCTTTCACAGCTACAACATCTCGGAGTCCCATCTCGCTCGTGGGATGGGCAATACTTTTGCATCCAGAAAGGATGCGCCCTATACTCAATAAGACCTGCTCCGTTTCTTGGGATCTGTACAAGAAATGAAGCAGTGAGGTTGTTTTATCCAAAAGCAGCAATTATCAAGCAAGTAAATGACATGAAGAACAGAAAGGAGATGATATCTTAAACTTCTTGAAAATTCACTGTACATCAGAGGAATCTTCCTAAAAACTGGCTTGACTAAAAACTATAGATCATCAATGGTAGCAGGATCGGTCTGCGATTCAACCAATAACATCCAGTTTAATTCAATAACAAGAAAGCACTCCCCGCTAAGTGGGATCGGCTACATCCTACATCGATCCCCTTATGCAGTCATGCTCTATCCCAAACCAGATCCTCCTAATATCCAAGTACACGAGATCTTTCCTTGAGTTTCATGTTCATGTCATCCCCTGCCTCATTCATGCCATATTTCCATAATGATCGTAGACGTTCCCATTGAAGCATCTAAGCATGTCCACACCACCTTAAAAGGAAATTCTATTAACTACTAACCAGACCAAGTTTTCCACCAGCCCCCCCACAGACAAACCCAGTCCAACCAGGATTCGGACCCACAGCCACTTAAATGATACAACCAGAAGATATAAGGGAATTTTCTGATAAGACTGCTGTCAGTAAGCACCTACGATGCTTCCGAAAATCATATTAATGAAATTTCCAGAAAACAAGTGCTGGTCCTCTATGAACTTCAAACTTCTGATCCTTTACAATTATTAGCAACATAAATTAAGGAACTGCATGGAAGCAGTTGCGCAAAGATTTTTCTAGCAATGTTGATCATAAGACTAATACTTGCTTGGCGTTATTCCCCATGAAAGAATTGCATGAAGTGGTATAATGGAAACATAATTTACGAAAGTCTCCCAAGAGAGATCTCAGTCGCCATGAATTGTTCAACTAATGAATTTACAACAAAAAAATCACTGCAGCAGTCAACTGACCAGCCTTTGTGTTTAATTATCAAAGAAAAACGATAATAATTATAATAGTCACATACAATATGCTATAAAACCAGATGCTACTGCTTTAGTGGTTATTCTGATGATAAAATCTGCTGAAACCTAGCCTTTGGAGTGAAATTCTGACACAAAGAAAACTTATCTTGCTCCACAGAAAGTCCAAACCACGAGTGATGGCCAATAAAATAATGTGGTTGCTTGCAAATGTCAAAACAGAAAAAGAAAAAAGAAACTCTGAATTACTTTTGATCAAGCACCTCCTACTTACTCAGAAGCCACTTACATGATTCTTGCATACATCACATCTAGGATGATGATTCTCCTTGTAGCATGATTTGTGGTAAGGCCGTTTTCCTGCGAGTGAAAACTAGCAAAAGATGGCGATCCATCAATCTCTGACTATTTATTACAAAATCCAATGCATAATTACAAAAAATTAGCAGACCAAACCTCAACCACAACTTTCAATGAACATAGGATTATACCTCGGGATTGGTAATTGGAAGACCACATGCATGACAGCGAAAGCATTCTGGATGCCACACAGCATCCATGCAATTCAGGAATCGCCCCAAACCAATCCTACCGTTGCAAGCTGCACAAATTCTGAAAGATCTAATGTGGTAAATCTATCTGATTAAAGTATGAATTCACATATTACAAAGGAAATCATTTTCAAGTCCAAAGTGTAAGGTAAAATACTACAGGTGACGTGTTGCTGCAATAAAAATATATTTCCTGATGGCACAACTGTTGAGAAGTTAAGGTATTGCAAATATAATCTCTCAGATGAGGTGCTTTATCTATTATTATGGTACCATTTTCTCTAACAAAAGCTACCCGTATTTTCTTTTTCAGGTTTGACAACTCAATACCTATTCCCGCAATTCACCCATTGAAATAACAGCAATTGATTGTAGCTCACAAAACATGCCAATCAACCCACGCATGTAATTATTTTCCCAATGCCAATTGGAAAGTCAACTAGTCTCGGTGAACCATAAGCAGAGTCCTACAGTCTCCCGTCAATATCAAAGCCCAAGTTAATCCTTTTGTCACAAGCCTCCGTGGAAAAAATTCTTCCTTCCTTGATATTTCAGCAATAAGTGATGCGCAATGTGTAGATATGAAATATTTATCAAAAAGTGTAGTTGTGAATATAACAAGCTGACATGTGCTGATCAGTTTATCTGTTGGAAATAGAAGTAGAAGTAGTGGAGGCCCAAGGGGGTTGGTAATACAATTTAATAAATTACAAAAGTAAGCACCTATTCAGCAAATGAAGCATCAGCTTCGTATGCTGAATCTTAGTTGAACATGAAAGAATATATCCTCATGAGAATATTTTTAGCAGAGCATTAAAACCTTAACTGATGGGTCAATGATAAACAGATTATAACAACAACAAAGGAAAAGATATACCTCAAGCCAGAAAAAGGGGAAATAGGGTGAGGTTCAATTAGGTTTCCACCAGGTCTAGTAGGAGATTCTACAGTTAAACTTTCTTGAAGAGCTTTGGCAAGTAGTTCATCTTCCTCCAACTGAGCACGCTTTCTATCTTCCTCCAATAGAGCTTTAGCACGCCTTTCGTCTTCCTCCAACTGAGCACGCTTTCTCTCTTCCTCCAATAGAGCTTTAGCACGCCTTTCATCTTCCTCCAATTGAGCTTTATAAGTTTGTTCTCTTTCTTTTTCATGATCTAGAGAAGGAATAAATTGTTCAGAAAAGTATACAAAAAATGGGAGTCACTAGTACTACATTAAACTTTAGTTCTTTACTGAAGCAACATAGCAGAAAATGATTGCATGATTGTGGCTGGTTAAAAAGTGAACATAGTATCCCTCTCCATTTCTCTTCTATAATTTCTTTTGAACTGCTAACTAATTACTACAAATACTAGACTCAATCAGGGTCAAGCATTGAAAGCATCAACAGATTGATTGCAGACTCTTAACTCTAACAGCATCAGTTCCTTCAACTACAAATCCTGAAAGTGATATAAAAGAGGATAAAATAAGTTGTTATCAATATCAATCCCGAGGAAGAGGCTAAGACAAAACCAAATAAAGAGTATCAACAAAGCTTAAAGGCGTTCGTCCACATTTTCTTCAGTATTTCTTTTCCTATGGCATGCAATTCCCCACTATATCAATTACAGCCCATCAGTGCATCAGTTAAGACATTAGAACCTCCGTTTATGCATTTCAAATGAAGGTTCAGGATAAATGCTTACAGCTCGGTGACATACCAATAACATTTTTCCCTTTCCGATCTTCTTCCGAAAGGGAAAGGGCAATTGCATAATCTATTTCCTCTCTCTCGTGATCTGTTAACTCATCCTGCATCCAATCTCTCAACTATTTGAATATGATGAAAAGTTTTAAAGAGAAAATTAAGGACACAATCGCTGGTTACTGTTCAGAGTTCCCAGCATTTGTCTCTTTGGAAGATAGCTTCGTCTATAAAGTACTTAATCGGACCATCCACTGCTTTTATACAACAAAATGACAGAAAGGAAATTCGTCAGAACAAGAATACAACAAACGGGCAAAAATTGGTAATACCGCAGAAGGACGTTGGTGGTTCCAGTATCTATCATCCTCATTATATCCATGATATTGTCCTTCATAGCTAGGACCTTCAAATATATGTGTTACCCAATCCATGAAGCAAATTTCAGCTTTCCTGTAGCAGTAAACCACATATTTAGAAGTGAAGCTGCCAATTTGAGACTTTAATACATCGATGAAAAGCGAGAACAAACTAGCTCTATTTGATAAATCTTGCCTGGTCTACCCGTAACAAGAATTTAGCGACACGGAAGTGAAGGGAATCCATTTAGCTCCATACAAGAGCTTGCTTCACGCCAGCAAAAGGGTGTTCAAAATTCAGTGCAGAGACAAGACTCGTCCGTCCTCAGAGAGGAGCTCCCACATGGGTCTTCAATATTTTTACAGAATACAACGTTATCAGAGGTAAAGAAACATCCCCCGAAGTTATGACGCCACCAATCCGATCACCCAAGAACTTGATCACTGAAAAGCTGCAAACACTGAAACGACCATAAACTTCTACTTCTATCAGAAACGGGGTTTCAGAAAGAAAACATTCATCGACGACGGACGACGAAACCGAGCCAAGAGAAGCAGAATTCACAGCTCCGGACCCAGAAACTCACCGTGTGGATAACACCACGAGTCCACAGGATCAGAGGAATCTGAGGACACACAGACAAGGGTCAGTAATCAATCGAAACTCTTCGAATTCCCATGAAAAGGAGGCATATTCCATCAAAAGCAGAGCTCCCACCAGTGACGAATCTAAGCTTACGCCTGCTCAGTCAGTCCGATTCAGCTTCCCCAGAAAGACAGAGAGAGAGAGAGAGAGAGAGAGAGAGAGAGAGAGCCACTTTGATGTGTAAAGTTTTGTCCTTTTCTGTGTCATTTCTGAAGGTCGTCCTCTGTTTTCCTGCTTGTGCGGGGTTGTGGGTCCCTTCTCTCCAACCATTTTCCACCTTTAGGTACCTAAAATGTTCCAAAGAGGTCAAAAAGCTAATGAAATTTCATTGGGTCCCCATAATAATACTACATTAATTAAGTTAAAACCGCGATAATTCTCGACCGTTCAATCGATATCAATTTAATCAGTCGTCATCTTATCTTTTTTTTTTTTTTTTTTTTTTTTTTTTTTCGATCCAAATCCTAATGCATTTTTACTCGGGAGGAATGGTATCCGCTGTGGACCATAGAATCGCCTGAAAATTTTTATTTTTATTTAACGGATTGAGATAGTAAAATCAATGGACGTGCTACCCCCGACACATCATGTTTTTGGATTTTCTTTTTATTATTTTAAATACAAAATATTAATAAATTAAAATTTAAAAAAGGTAATAAAATTAATTGGAAATTTTATTTTTATTTATACTTAAATTATTATAATTTCTATGACGAGAATCACACAAAATAAAATTTTCAAATATATTTAAAGACTGATTGTCCGTATCTTTGAGCATTTTTGAAAATATTTCATTCCATCTATTTTTGTGAGCTTGTAATATCAATTCGATCGTTGTCTTTAAGAGTTAAAAAGAGTAACAAATTCATTTATAAACACATAGAGAAAAGTGGTTGTAGTTAAAGTGAAGGCATTTGTCTATGTGAGCGACTATTTATAAACATTTAGATGTATGGTATATAGTTTGGGCAAATAATCTACCCTGTCAAGGTGTGATGTGCATGAGGTGTGGGACAGACTACTGGAGGGTACAGTGTTTACTTAGTCCATAGCAGGTTATTGTAGAAGGAATTCCACTTCTACACGGCTGCAAGTAGCATACCTAGTGGAATTTGACCTCTTTTGCTTGCTAGAATTAAAGAGAGAAATAGGCATACCTAAGCTGAATCTCTATAAAAATCTTGTTTACACTCTCTTTTCCTAAACTCGTTAATTCCGATGTTTATATTGCCAGTTCACTTCATGCATATAAACATGATATTATTGGGGTAGGTTCTATATATTTAGGCACTGTTTGGTAAACATTCAAACAGTACTTGATTTTGATTTTTTGTTCCTAGAATCAGTTTGTGACGAGAATAGCGTTTGGTAAAATTTTTATTCTAGGGAACAGATTGGGAAGAAAATTGAGAATAAAAACAAAAATGTGATTCTCCGTCTGAGAATAAAAAAAAAGAATTAAAACAGTGAAAGTCTCATTCTTCCCTTCCGTCATCCCGCGATTGCCATCCACCACTGCCCGTTGTCGTCCGCCGCCGTTCACCATCTGCCGTCGGTCGTTCGCCACTGGTCGCCATCCGCCGATCCGATGAGCTCGCGGAGGCGTGGTTGGGCGAGCCTTGCTAGTGGCCAGGTGAGGCTCGCCGGCAGCTAGGCGAGCCTCGCCTAGCCCCACCGAGGCTTGGCCTTGCCAAACAGATCGAGTGAGGGTTGGGCGGCCTTGCCCAACCCCGACAAGGCTGGCCTGGCCACCGGCGAGGCTGGGCGAGCCTCGCCTAACTACCAACGAGGCTCGGTCGACGAGGGCTAGCCTCACTGAGGCCGGTGACCGGCGACATGAAGATGAAGAAGAATAGGAGAAAAGGGAAAAAAAGAAAAATTATTTAAAAATTAAAAGAAATTGATTTGAAATAAAATCAATAAGTACGGTATTAAACACAATTCTATTCCATAATAAAAAATTTTGGACGGGTTCAAACACATTTTATTACTCGAGAATAAGTTCTAATGAACAGAATAAAAAATAATTATTTCCAATCAGAATTAGTTTCCAGGAATAGAATCGTTACCAAACGCACTCTTAGTTTGTGGATTCTTGATAAATGAACTCACTTCCAATTGATTGTTTGGGCCTAACAATTAGTAACCGATGTTGAAGTACTTGAGGAACTCACAAGTGCTGTTTTCTTTTTCCTGTACCAAGTTCCAAACTTTCATCGGCAGTCCGCTCGATAAGGACGACATCTCTCTCCGTGAGGCGGCGATCCTCAGACCGTGCCCAGCAGCATACGTTCATTAGACAGATTGTCCATCCAGCTCCTCACCTAGGCCAAGATTCGTTGCGCATCACTCGACTCACCGAAGTGCAGATGTTCGTAATATTGTGCAAGCAAAGCTCCGACATGGTTCGTCTTGAATCTCACATCCAAACAAGAAGAGAAAAAAGACTTTCGTCTAAATCGGCCGGAGCGATGCGGACAATGTCATTGTCTCAAGTAACAGAAAAGACTTTGTCTGATACGCTAAAATCACTTACAGTTCTCAAGATTTCTGCAGACAATATCTGTGATCTGCCGATACGGCAATGTCTTAAGCGACGGTTGATGCAACTTCCGATCTAGCCCGATCCAGTGGGCCATCATCACACAACAATATGTGGACATAGTTTCGCTTATCCATAAATAAGGAATCAGTGAGACTCTACAGTTATTTCTGGATCTTTCTCTTTGGAAATGGACTTGCAATTTCTTATGTTCGTCGATTGTGGAACGAGCCTAAAAAGTAAAAATGTGGTTGCAGCGCCCCTTGCACGTACTGGACAAGCCTTGGATGTTCAAGAAAAAAAAATTATTCAAAAAATCTTAAATTATTACACTTTTGTCACTTTGGTCTTAAACTTTTTAATTTTGTCAATTGAATCTTAAACATTTTTCATTTTTTACCAGTTGAGTACATTCGGCCAAAATTAATTGGAAATTAGCATTGATATAGACATTTTTTAACAATATATTGATAAATTTTGAAATTTTTATGATTTTTTTCTTTGCTTTCTTTTTTTTTTTTTTCTGTTTTTTTTTTTTTTTTTTTTTTGGGTTTTTGGAGTTAGGCAGGTGAGGGTTGTTTCGTGCCCCCTACAGGCTTTGGGCGAGGGCTGTGATCTCGCTTGGGGACGGCAAGGGTTGGTTGGCCCTCGCTGCGGCCAACGACGATTGGTTGGCAACTCTTGCCAACCCTAACTCAAAAATTGGAAAAAAAAAGCATCGAAAAGCAAAAAACCATAAAATATTATCAAAAATCTATCAAATAATGTTTACGTCAATATCGGCCGTCTTTATGTAGGATGGCTAGAGTCCACATTAGCGAATTCTAGCCAAAATTGTTTGGATGGACTCAATTGATAAAAGATGAAAATGTTTTAAACTCAACTATCAAAATTAAAATGTTTAAGATTAAATTGACAAAAGTACATTTTTTTTTTGACAATTTTCCGAGGACGCGAAGTGATTCCTCAATGGTGAGCGTATAACATGCAAGTCGCCATTGGTTCCTTGCCCCTTCATACTTGGATGGGCTGTCGATACGAGTCATTACACTAGTTAAGCTTCCCCAGGCCCAAACATTTCATCGTTATGTTTCTCTTGGTGCCTCCTCAGGTGGCCCGTCCCACCTCTACATACAGCAGATAAGTGCTTGCACATACAGGGAGAATCACGATTTTGAATGTGTTCCACATATCATGCACTCTGATCGTCGATGTTGAAGGTAGGGGTTCCGATGAGAAGAAGGGCGTTGACGTTGCCTCGAGCAAGGATTGTTGCCCACTGTTGCCCCCGTAATCCTAGTAATCATCTAATCAATTGGGTCTTGTCACCATCGTTGTGGAATTCTTGTTATTGTTCATATGAATTTTTTTTTGTTCGTTCTTTCATTTTTCTTTTCCCTTCTTCCTTTTTTTGGTCACAAGCCATGGCGATGGCCGGTGACCAACCACAGGTGAGAAATGAGCTCGCTGCCATGCTTGTCACGGTATGCCTAATGTACACAGAGTGAATATTTTGCTTGCCCCAGCTAATGTATGTGCACATGGCACGTGGTACGGCTTATGCTTAGAAAACACTTTCATCCACAATTTAGGCGAGATAAGTTCCTAACTCAAAGTAATATTTTTTTAATAACCTCCACGAAGACCAAGATTAGAGAAATGCAAAATTAAACTCTCTCCTTCAAGGGAAATGCTCATCATCCCCAGAAATCCATTCCAACCTTTTCGAAACGCCATCTTCGAACTCTCTCTGCGAAAGAGAGGAGCAAATTCGGCCATGGAAACCGGAAATCTAGATGATCTAAAGACACTCGATTTCTTTGGTATCTTCTGCGAATCCTTCGGAATTGCGGTCATCCATCGAAAACTCTTTGTCGCCAAGCTCTTACCCGCATGCCTTCTCTCCTTCCTTTTCATGGCTCAATTTCCAGTCTTCACGCTTCTGTCATCTAAATCAGGCCTCCTAAACTACTTCAATCCCAGGAGATTGGCTTCGAGAAACTCATGGGTGTGGTCCCAAAACTTTGGAAGAAATTAATAGTCACATTTATATGGGCTAACGCCATGCTTTTAGCTTGAATCTGCGGGTCATCATTGAGAACACATTTCTTTCGGCTGTTCTATCGACTGCGTACGCTCTAGGGTTCATGTACATAATCATGGCTTGGGACATGGCTAACGCGGTTTCTGTGCTAGAAGATGTTTATGTTATTAAAGCTATCATGAAGAGTAACGGTTTGATTAAGCATAACATCGGGACCGTGGTATTCATCTCCTACGCGTTTGCCTATTTCTATTTGGTTCTGCAGCTACCGATCCTACTCTCCGTTGTGTTCGATGTTGTTGTGAGAGAAAGAGTGCTTCGAATAGGAATCGGAGTGGCGTGCTTCTCGTTGATGTCAATGGTAGTGATGTACTTCGTCTGCAACTCTAATGTCGGCCCTCATGAGAACATCGACAAGTCTTTCTTGGCTGAGCACCTCCAGGCGTATCTCGGAGGAGAGTATGCGCCTTTAAAGATCAATGGTGATGTTGAGATTGTATAAACCTTGTATTTAATGGTACTTCGCAGGAAAATTGAAAGTGTGTTGGCCCAATTACTTGTATTATTCATTGGTGATGTGAATTGAATGCGACATGTTCATCATGCACCGGCCTTGAGCAATCGATTGACTTCTATCATGTCTCTTTTGCAATTTTTAGTGTAATATTGGGAACAAGTTGCCTTAAAGCATAGGCATCCATTGGAATGGTCTATGTATCTTTCACAAATCAATGGTCGCGTTTATTACAATTGTAACCACCGACTAATATTGATATGTATAATTAACTAATTTCTCGATTATCAAGGTCATTTTTAGAGGAAATGACCGGAGTTTCTAAGAGAATTCGTAATTTACCTATATTGCTCATCTTATGGTACAAATTTTCGTAAATCTTTAGAAGGCCTTCCTAATAGTTTCGATCTAGACAAACGCAAACGACAAAGAGGTTGACTTGGTTGCACGCACTAAGTCAATTGAAGGAGACTTCGTTGCTCTCGCTACTTATGTACCTTCGCCTGCCGGGTTTGTCGTTTCTCTTTTTACATAGAAATGCACAGCCAACTTTGTCTTTCCCCCCAAATCGCACCCTCGAAGACAACGTAGATACATTCCAACTTTGAGAGGAAGCTAATAATTGATACCGGGATGTATATAGTTTCAAACGTCGCACAATTACAATGCCATCAGTATGATAATGACATAATGTTAAACTATAATTGGTTTGTTTTATGTGCATTAATTCATGAATACAGCACTCTCATGTGTATATATAGGTTCATTTAGACGTGTCATCAATGCCCGACAGCTGTGTTCTATCTACAAAACCCTCGGTCTTGACGCTCCACATATTCGAGACATTAGAGGATGGATCGAGAGCAAGAGAAGAGGCAGTTCCTTGGTTTCTTTGGCATCGTCAAGGAATCCATCAAGCTTATCTTCACATGGCGGAAGATCTTCAGCCAAATCGCACTAGCCTTCGTCCTCCCTCTTTCCCTCGTTGGCTTAGCCAACATCCAGATTTCCGCCTTCCTCCTTGCAAAGATTTACCATGACGACGCTCCCGGATACCATGAGCTCTCCGATTCTGTGACCTTGGACACAATCCAGCTCTTGCTCTTTGCAGTCGTCTCCTCCATCCTGGGCCTAATCATTTCTGTTCTTTCCATGTCTGCGGTCATGTGCACGACCGCGTGCGTGTACACCTCGCAATCCATCACTTTCGGGGGAGTGACGAGGGTCCTCCCAAAGGCGTGGAAGAGGCTCATGACCACAAATTTATGGATTTCTCTTGCTTTCTACGTCTACATGGTCGTGACTGTAGCGATCATCTATCTCTTTGCCCTTATTCCCTCTCTTGCCGTTGTACTAGCCCTAGTTTCCATCTTCCTCATCTTACAGATCACTGGGTCGGTGTATATTAGCGTCATTTCGAACTTGGCATGTGTGATTTCAGTGGTAGAGGACGTCTATGGTATTGATGCCATGTTCAAGAGCAAAAACCTGATCAAAGGTAAGTTGGGTACCTCAATAGCTATCAGCCTCTTGCTATCGAATGTGTCCATGGCAATCCAAACAGTTTTATACATCTTTGTGGCCAACGGACATGGATCGGGATTTCTAAGGTTCGGGGTTGCAATTATCTGTTTCTTGTTTCTGTTCATGTTGCTCCTCTTCAGCCCCATCGTGCAAACCGTGTTCTACTTCGTGTGCAAGTCGTACCACCACGAGAACATCGACAAGTCGCCGCTGGTGGATGAGCTCGACGTCCATCTTTTGGCCGAATACCTTCCTCCTAAAGCCGACGATGTCTAACTGGAACAAGTTGACATTCGGATGTTCTAATAATGTAAGAGTTTGGGACTGCATCTATATATATATATATATATATATATATATATATGCAGAAATAAGTTTCTTTCACTTACTATTCTATGAGTGTTTATTATCTTCTTGGGTTACTTGCAACTCGCAAGTTCTCTTCTTGTTACTAATCTTTTACGTAATTTTTCATGTGTGAGATTGTTTTGGCTTTTTGCTCAATCTCACTTTATCAATATAATAAGTGTTATAACTATCCTACGCCACTCACTTAAGTATTGTAACTTTTTTTGGATCATTTAAATGCCACATTTATGAGAAACTATTCATTTAAGTATCATCGACGATTTGGTATTAATTTATTATAAATTGACTTACATGGCTAGCCGGAAACATCTAATAAGAAAAACCACATGAAACAACATTGTTTGGGCCCTATCAATGGAGAGAGAGAGGGGGGGAGGGAGAGAGCTAGAGCATCAGAGCAGCCATGGAAGCCTGAATGTTTGCTGATGTGCACTCGTCTCTCTGTGGAATACCACGCTTTCTCATTGTTCTCGGCTTGGAACGCTCCTCTTTTCTTCTTAGAACTTTCCCTTGTCATGCTCAAGCCCCATTCCCAAATCGCGAAGAACCCCGATTCCCTTAATTTTTGGGCAAAACTAGCTCCGAATCGTTTGGAGTAATAGATAAAGGAATCCGTGGAAAACAATGATGTTGCTCTCTTGTTCAAGGTCCCTCTTTCACTCTGCGAATCTGATTTCCGGGATCGAATAGGGGAGTATGGCCCTGGTATTTCTCCTTCCTCGACTGCTTCGTCTTCTCGCTCAAAATGGAAGAACGAGTTTTTCGCTGAATGTCTTGGATTGCGCACAACGAGGCCAAGCGGATACAAGGACTCGAATTGCCTCAGACAAATCGCGCAAGGTGCGGAGCTTGGCAAGCTCGACTCGCTCTATATTTTGGTTATTCCTCTTCATTCCAAGTCTCCAGCGAAGAAAAAAAAAAAGGAGGAGAAGGAACGGCACGTAAGACTCAAAATTTGTTCCTTTTCCCACTTTGGATATGATTTTTTTTTTTTTTTTAATAAAGCCACCTCAAACTCAAATATATTTTGAAAAGTCACGTAAGATGAATAGCTGGAATATACACTCTAGTAAATGATTTTTCACGGCAGAAGAATAGCCCAAGTGCCATAACTTGACACTGGGGGGACAGTTAAGTGCTATAACTTCAAAACGGTACATTTAAGTGCCACATCTGGCGACCCTTGCCGGAAATCCTATGTGGCAATATTTTATTATTTTTTATTGCCTTCGTGGCTCGCCGGAGAGCTGAGTCGGCTCTAACTCACCAGAAACGACGTCATCTGCATAATAAAAGCCCCAAATCTTCCAAAAACGACATTGTCTCCCCAAATGCCCCAAATCTAAAACCCTAAATTGGCCAAAATCCCTATTGAAGTGCTCGAATCCAAGTCTCAAACTCTAATTTTCATTTGCCCAAAATTCCTTCGTCAAATCTTGGAAATGGAGAGCAGAATTCGCAGCAGCACCTCAATTTCCTCTCACCGAAGTGAAAGAGAAGGTCAGTGTTTCTGTTTTTGTGGGTTACCGAGTCCAAGAAGAACATCGTGGGCTCGAATCAATCCTGGGAGAAGATTTTATGGATACGCTCGATATAAAGAAGCGTCGAAGTGCAAATACTTCAAATGGGTCGATACGAAGTTCTTTGACCGAGCCACAGAGGTGATATTGGATCTACTTCATAAAAGACAGCAATCTCCATCTATGTTCGTGGACGACTTGGACGATGTTGACTCAATGCAAGCTCAAGCATATTCAGTTAAACTTTTCAAGAATGAAGTCTCAATGCATGCCCAAGCATCTTCAACTAAACCTTTCAAGAATGCGATTTCAATTATGAAAATTGAACGAAAGTGTTACCAAGCGTTTATTGTGGTGTTGTTTTGTTGTCTATTGTATTTTATGATGAAATGTAAAGTACTTGAAAATGAGAAAAAGTTTCTCCGACTACCATAGTTAAAAATGGTGTTGTTCTGGATTAAACGTAAGTTTTTTTCTTTTTGAAAGATGCGAAGAAGTTTGTGTTGTTCCACAAGATCATTGTGGCTTTGTTGTTATTTGTGCTGTCATATGGAGTTGCCATAAGTTAAATTACCATCATCTTCTTTGTTTTGATGCAGACCAACATATACACAAGACAAACATGAGTGATTACCCGAGTGCCATAAGTTGTATTTAGTAATCACTTAAGTGCTAATCGTGATGAAAAAAATGATCACTTAAATGTCAAGTTATATTAAAGTGATCATTTTAAGTGTTACTTATAGTTAAAAGTGAATAGTTAAGTGCCAAGTTTTTTAGAATATGACCAGTTAAGTGCCAATTTTTTTGTGAGTTTTCTCTAAAAATTGCGCTAGCCACCACCACCGGCTGCACCACCAACCATCACCACTAGCCACACTACACATTATGCACTCCAGCCACCACCATGCTGGTGGTGTTGCTGCACAAGGTATTAGTGCAAGCTGAGCCTTGCACTAGCTTGCACCAGTACACATGGTGTAAGATGTGCAAACTGCACACTCTTGTACCAGGTGTAGGTGCAGCATAAGCCTATAATCTCCACCACAAACTCATAATCACCGGGCATCACCACCACCCACACCAGCACCCCAGCCACCACATTAGCACCCTAACAACAAACTCACTACCACCAAACATCACCATCCACCACCACCAGCCACACCAGCACTCCAACTACCACCACAGAACACCAATAGCAGCAGTAGCAAGTAAAAGCAGAATCCATGACAAACAACAAAAATTGACAAGCAGCGCAAGATCATTTCATTGATATTGAAATTAAGTCTCACAATATCAATGAATGACAAACTAAATAAAAAGAAATAAAAAAGACAACCAACCATAGCAAGTGTTATTATAACTGTCGCGACCAATTTTTTTCGGGTGTGAACCACCTAGGGTTTGGCTAATGGATTGTTAAGCCTAAACTTAACTCGGGCTTTTCCAAGCCCATACCAATTCACGACTTAGGTTCAAGTTCTTAACATGCAATTGCTTTTCAATTAGGAGTCGCCACTAATATATTTTTGGTGGGTCGATTAGAAACCCAAGTAAAGTAACGGGAGATTTACTTTACTCTTACGAACCAGAGAATGTGGGTACGGGAACTTGATTACACTAAATTTCTCTAATGCCCTTTCGGTACCATTCTTTTTATTTTGAAAAATGTTTGGCAAGCAGTTTGGATTGATTTTAAATCTATTTCCCTAACATGTGAGGTGGTCATACGGGTGCACAATCCACCAATTTAACACCCAAGTAAAGCAGTAAATAAATTGCAGGACTTACCTCATAGCAACGAAAGCATCTGCGTTGTTAGATCGTAATTCACATTAACAACTCTAGATATGATTTCTAATTAGCACGCAATTTTCTTTTTTCATTTTCACTTAATTAATGAGAATCAAATCCTATGCAATGCAATGCTTCTAATCTAACATGAAATGATATGACATAGTAGTATAGCCTAAGCTATATGACATGGGTAAAAGAAATGCAATAATTAAATGTGCAATCTAAATTAATCTAATAACTTAATTCTAATGACGAGCAATTTTCAATTAAATAGACCTAGCAATAATTACCAAATCTAATTCTATATGACATGCAATGACATTTTTTATTTTATTTTATTTAAAAAGAATGCAATCTATCCTAGGAATTGAAACTAATTTATCCTATGTCATTTTTTGCATTTTTAATGTGAAATTCGAAATTAGAAAAATATGAAAATTATATAGCTAAATTAAGATTTTATCCAACTTATATTAAGGATTAGGTAAGAATAAACCCTAATTTAAACTAGGACATTATCTTAACCTAGCAATCTCTAACCTAAGAAGCAATCTATCTAAAAAGATTAATTTAAACGCCTTAATTCTACATGACATATGCATGATGATTTTTTGTTGTTGTTTTTTTATTAATTTCGAAATTAAAAAAAAAAATTGCCTCATGCAACTTAAATAAAAGAAAAACTAACATCCTAAACGAATGCATTTTCTTGGATTTTTTTTTTTTCGTTTTTTTTCAAAAATTCGAAATAAATAAATTTCCTATTCTAAACATGCAGGATAACCCTAAAACGATGAATATTCTAAAACAAACCTAATCTAACTCAGATTTTTTCGGATTTTTCTTTTCTTTTACGGGAGATATCAAAATAAGACATCAAGAACAACACGGCAACAAATCAGGCAATTTATCATCCATGTCCATTTTGGAAATAAATTGACGAATCGTATATCGCGCATGAAATCGGATTGACCAATTTTCAAATAAAATCGCAAATCGTATCTTGAGCGTGAGATCGGATTGGCGATTTTTCCGTGCGATTGTGAGTCGTATTTCGAGCGTGAAATCGGACTGTCAATCATACGCACGTTGCAAAATTAGGAAAATTTCCTAATTCATGAGGGATCAAGAGATCTTTCGGATATGGCAATATCAATCAAACATTCAAAGAAAGATTGCGATATTACGAATTAGGCAACGAGATATATGAAAATCAAATTGATTGAGAGTCTTACCTAATTCACAATGTCACGCGGGTGACCCTTCAAATTCGGATGGATGATGGGTCACGGATATCACGTTGAGGAAGGCCGGCGATCAGTAGCATGCACGGTTGCTCGGTAATCGTCGGGCGTGTTCCTCAAGACTGAGTATTTGGAATTCTGTTTGAGAACTTCAGCTTCTTTTCACTTTGCTATCAAGCTTCACCTTTTGCAAGTTCACATCGTGCGCCCACTATTCTTTCACTCGCAATTTGGTGTCTTTTGTTTGACCAAGTCTCAAGCTCCACTCAATCTCTTGAAGACCTCATCATATCCTCCCTTGGCCGTCCAAAACGTGCGTTGCCAACGAGATCTCAATTGCAGGTTTGTAGATAGCCAGGGATGTGTGGACTACGATTATGAGAGTTACGTAACTTGCAAGGGAAACAAAGAAACAAAACTTGCCAAATCTAAATTGCAAGTCGACTAGTGGAACACGTTGAGGCACAGCAAGCTGCCGTTGCCGATCGTCGAGCGAGGACTAGACCACCACAAGGAACCGAGAGCAACGGTGCAGTAAGTTGTTTGCATTACTGGACCTCACGATGACTAAGCGGGCTACCGAGAAGTTGCCGTATTTTCACCAAAAATCTGCACGCAGATGGTAAAACATTGTGTAAACATGACTGACTTTCGTGAAAGCTCATTGGGCTGGCTGCAAAAGAAAGCATCAAACTTGTGAGATAACTTGTAATCGTCAAGAGCAAAATTGATATTGCAAGGGAACTGAGAAAGTTTCACTCTTTGGGCGCCAGGTTGGGCAAAAGTGTTATAGACGCAAGGCTCAACGACCCATAAGAAGTTAGGGACTGGTCGTCGCTCGATGGACCGCTCCGTGATGATTGAACTGGCAGATCTAGAGTGGGGCTAGGAACCAGGGAAGCTCGCCAAGTTGCAGCGATGGTGATGAGCTCTCGGAATGACGATGAGGATTCCCTGGACTTGATCGCGGGTCCGGCACGAAGAAAGGCTCGGTTGCCTTTCTTTCTCTTGACTTGAATCCGTAGCCTCCTTTTGGCTTTTCCTTCGTATTGTGGCCGGGAAAAGCTTCAATTAGTTGAACTTGACGATGAGTGGGTGTCTGACTAGATCGGCAAAACACACCCACGAGAACGGCCACCAATGTCACCGCTGCATCACCGTCTTCAGTTATGAAGGGCTCTCACCATCTTTCGGGCTCTCGCCATCTTTCTCCCCTGGCTACCCGTCACGTATATCGCTCTCCTCTTTGTGTGGCCGGGTGTTCGCACATATGTGGCCGTATATTCAATGTGTGGCCCCCCTAAACCCTACGCATCTAATCTATTTATAGGCCATGAGTTAGGGTGTTAATTTTTTCCAAATTCATATCCACGAAAATTCCTTTTTCCGAACGCAATATCACTTTTAATTTTCCACACCTCTTCTAGATTTCCTTTGCAAAAAATGAATATTCTCTATTGATTTTCTCAAAAATTGCAATAGGATTTTTTTTCAAATACGGGCTTAGGCTAAATTGCTCTCTTCGTGGGCTTAGTCCGACTTGTCAGCTTAAAGCTCAGAACCACCAAATCAAAACCATCTGTCACCGACTCAATGTAAATGCAAATTAAAATAAATGCACCTAAAACTATATGCTATGCAATTAATTAATTAACTAATATTTTTGTTAGGGTTAAACTTATCCCTAATTTTTAATTGAAAGGGTCACCAAAATTTAGGTGTCAACAATAACGTTAACGTTTACATAACTATTTTGACTCCTAAGCTCCACAAATTCTATCACGTCTCATCTCATCAATCAATATGCATGGCATCGCTTGTTCGTGCTCCTTTCGATAGGCCTTTCACTTGACTCATAATTCTTGCACTCTTTCTAACTAGACGTGCAACTTCTTCTTCAACCTTCTCAGTATCCATTAACTTAGATGGAGCTGCAAATGTCCAAGGCCGAATTGATTCAAAAGGAGCTGGAGATGGAGTTGCAACTGGGTTCTTTCTCTTCTTTCTTGTTAGCACAGTTGATGTTTTCTTTTTTCTTGGTGCAGCCGTTGATTATTAAATTGGGCCTGAGATAAGAACCTCTGAACTTCTCCTAGGCTACAAAAAAACAATAAATTGTCAACAAAAGTCTACAACATAAATTAAATTAAATGCAGCCTATAAAACTTACATTGAGAATAACTATTCCATTATGCTCATATGTATAAAGGTCATAGCCATAGGCCCCGTTTGGTTCGGCTTTGGGGGAATGTCCTTGGGGAAATGCAAAAGTCTTTAGTCTGAAGGGGTTTGGCGAAATGCAAATACTGTTTGGTAAACTAAAATTGAAAAGATGCTTTGAGATGTAACTTGGGAAAAATGCTGTTTGGTAAACACATACATTTGAAAAGTCCTTTCATGTGCCAATTTTAAAATTTTGCAACTTTAATTTGTTTAAAATTAAAAACAAAAATCAATGGCCTTAACTTATATATATATTTTTTCAAGTTGAGAATAATGTATAAGAGACATTAATAAAATTTAAAATAGAAAATCACATCAAACTCAATTAAAAATAGAGTAATTTCATTACAATAAACATTTCAACATATGTCCCAAAAAAAGAAATAAGTTATCGTTACATATTACAAACGTCCTTAACTATTTATCAAATTCATAGCTATTTCATCACGTAAACGTGCCATGTTAGGGAATGCATTATCATTTGAAGCACTTGTCCCCTCATTTACAACATCACGGTCGACTGAATATCCATACTCGGGATCCAAATCTGCTGTTTCAAAATCCGTATCAGTTACGGCATTTTTTCTTATAAAATTGTGCAAAGCCATTGTAGTTATGACAATTTGCACTTGCTTTTTATAAGGATAATTTGGCATAGTAGTTAAAATCTTCCACTTCATTTTTAATATGCCAAAGGCTCGTTCAATTTCTGAGCAAAGTGAGGAATGTGCACGGTTAAACACTTCTCGATGACCCGTAGGCATAGGACCTTGTCGAAATTCTGGCAAATGATATCTAACTTCTCTATATGGCCCCAAATAACCCGTGAGATTTGGATATCCGTCATCTACTAAATAATATTTACCTACACAAATATAAAGAAATTTAATTAACATATGCCACATAAATATATATAGATGTACATAAACTATTAATTAACCAACCTGGAGGTGGATTGGGAAATTGTGCGTCACGTCTTCTAATGGCATCATAGAAGACACGAGTATCATGAGCTTGTCCCTCCCAACCGGCACTAACGTAAATGAACTCCATATTAAAATTACATATGGCCAACGCATTTTGAGTAGTCTTTCCTTTTCGACCAATAAAGCGAATTTGATCATACACCGGTACCATTGCTGGGATATGTGTACCATCTATAGCTCCAATGCAATCCTAAAACAAATAATACAAATATTACATGATTTATTTTACCAAAAAAAAAAAATATTACATGATTTAAATTTAGTTTTTCGTTTTTATTGTACAATCATAACTTACCTTAAAATATGGATAAAATCGTTGATCTTTTCTAATCTTCTCTGGAACTTCCCGAAATTGTCGATCACTTGGTTGGATCAAATCTTTTCCCATATTGCATACTTTATTTAAAACTAAACTAAAGTGCCTACTTATGGTTTTCCCAGAACGTTGGAAGCGCTCTTGTGCTACCCTGTTACCTATACCATGTCCCAACATATAAAGAAACATCCCAACCATTTCTACAACATTAGTATTCCTAGATCCTTTAAGGCCATAACGTGTTACTAAGTCACGTGTTAAATTATTAAATACATCCCTATGCATTCTAAACATATTATAGCATCTTATTGGATTAGTATCTTCGGCCATCAACTCTCTCATCCAAGCATGACCTGTATATGATGAGGTCATAGAAGGTTGTTTGCAAAGGTGCATTGCTTGATAAGCAATTGAAAGCAAATCCAGGAATTCATCTTCCTCTTGTTCACGATTTTCCTTTTGTTGAGAATCATCCATAATTGCCAAACGTAACAAAATATAGAGTTAGAATAAGAAAAAACAATGAATAATCTAGACAATCTATTAAGAAAAACAATAGTATCAATCAACATATATATAAAAACCAACCACATAAAGAGAACCTCAATTAGAAACAATTCTTACATTAAAAATATTAATATAAATTAGGTCTATAAATAATTTAAATAGAGTTCAGATATAAAAATAAAATAGCATATTCAAAAATCCAAATAAGAAGCTATGACGACATCTTAGTCACGATTAAGTTCTTCCATCTCAAGCTTGAGATACTTCACCCTCAAGGCATCAGAATTCAAGCTCATGAAGACCTACCTATTGTCTATCTTTTGCTTAAAATGTTTGATTGCAAAAAAATACAGCTTTTCATCTTGCACAATCTTCGGTATGGCATCCAACATAGATATGAGGTCTTTGTAAGGACCAAATCCATCATGTGCTCGAGAGGCAACAGCATCAGCACTCCTACTTTCAACAGCAGAACAAAGCCTGTTAATTTGGCTTCCAAGCAATTGTGCTGGGCTCAAATTCTTGTCTTTCTTTCCTCGAGTTTGCCTTGTTGAAGTCTGCGCTACTCTTTTACGAGCTCGAGTTTGAATTGGTTCATCAATATTTTCACCCACATGGCATTCCAAATTATCATCAGTAGATCCTATGACATCATCAATGTCGGGTTGTGTGGCATCAACACATAAACCTTGTGCAGGATTCCAAGTGATTCCTCCAGTAGCAACCGTATCTCTGAACATTCTATCTAGCAACACTTCAAGATCAGGAGGTATGCCTTTCGTCCTAAAAACCTTAACCTTAGGATTAGCCTGTTATAAAAAACATTTGAGTAAGTTGTATATAATTGAAAATGATAACTTAATCGAAAAGTAAAAGAACAAGTGATAAACACTTGGATTTTACTCTCCCACCATTTATCACTTGCATCAATGGTTTTCTTCCTTGGATCCCATCCTAATCCTGTTTCATTATAAACCAATGTCCTCCATCTTTTCCTTTTCCATTCTTCCTTAAGATTATCCCACTTACTATTCATTTGAATTTTATCATACTTTTTGCCCCTCAACTCCTCGAACTTATTAATTATGGCAGTCCATCCATCTCTCTTGTTGGTTGCAGGACGGTTACCCTTATCGATTTGTTCAACACACAACTTACAATATGTTTCCACATCTTCGGCGGTCCAATATGCCTTTTCCTTTGTTGAACTTGCCATCTTCCAACAATATGAGCATGAACAGATTTGAGAGACATATAATAAAGAAAAAATTCAGCAATTGAATTAAAGCCAAATCAAGGTGCTCAAATTCCTAACAATGAAATGTTCCTAAAGCAGCCAGCACATATACAGAAAATAAAAAGCTTAAGTAAATAAAGCAGTAGGTAAAAGAATTGGTGAATGAATCTGTCTGTCCCAAACAAAACATTTTCTGCCTATTATACCAAAGTTCTAAAGTTTGTGGGCATAAATCAATGAGAGAATAAATCCAGAATGCTCCATGATGCAGCAGGCATTTACTCCCAACATCAAAATGCAGCAGGCATTTTCAAATGGCCCTCCAAACTTCTTTGCCAAATGTTTTGGAAATGTAATTGCATTCTCCTTAGGCTACACCCTCGGTAAAGTGTTGCCAAATGTAAAGAGCTCGGAGATAATTTTCCACTCGACAATGAAGCTTATGAAGGATCCATTTTTGTCAAAATAATAATAATAATAAGAGTCTAAAAACATCATGTGGAAAGAAGGAGGAGAGACTACATATGTTCTGGAATATAAGGACAATTGAAGTCTTGAAGCTATTATGACAAGGCCATTAACAGAATTAACCAAGTTCAACCAGGAACTAGATTCAGTCAGAAAAAGGGTGTGGTGTATTATATTATATCCACTCTATCTTCCCCTAAATACTAAATTCCCAAAGACTTATAGTTTCACCCCCTCCGCATAAGAGTACTTAGTTTGAAAAATAAATGAAATTTTTTGCTAGTGGACTAAAAAGCAATATAGATAGCTGCCGCAAAGGTTGTTTTCTTGCCTAAAGAAACATTTATATAATTTTCTTGGGTCTTTTTCTAAATATAAGGAACAATTTTTTTCCTAATTTGATATCTTTAGTTTTCCTTTAAAAGCCAAATTAAAAAAAAAAAAGTTCTAAATTGATCTTCCAGTCCTTTCAAATGTTTGTTTTTGTCTTTTGCTAGACCACCATATGTGAAATATTGGGTAAAAGAAAGAAAGAAATGTAAAACGCTTGAAAAAATCAAATGAGCAGATCTAGGAAGAAAGCAAGTTTGGAGTTGAAGGTCAGTCAACTAACCCAGAAAAGTCCAGTTTCATTTTTGGTGATGCAGAACTTCGTGGTTGATGAGGCTTGTTGATTCATAGATGCCATTGATCACAGAAAATAGCAATTTCTTATGTTCTAAGCACTAGGGGTATCTGCAATGTCATCTAATTGAGAGCAAAAATCTAATCCTTTAACTTCACTAAATGGAAAAAAATGGAATAAATTGATCTTCTAGTCCTTTCAAATGTTTGTTTTTGTCTTTTGCTAGACCACCTTATGTGAAATTGGGTAAAGAAAGAAAGAAATGTAAAACACTTGAAAAAATCAAATGAGCAAATCTAGGAAGAAAGCAAGTTTGGAGTTGAAGGTCAGTCAACTAGCCCAGAAAAGTCCAGTTTCATTTCTGGTGATGCAGAACTTCGTGGTTGATGAGGCTTGTTGATTCACAGATGCCATGGATCACAAAAACAACAATTTCTTATGTTTTAAGCACTAGGGGTATCTGCAATATCATCTAATTGAGAGCAAAAATCTAATCCTTTAACTTCACTAAATAGCTTTCTCCGTAATAAGAAAGCAAACTGAGAAATGATCCAAAATAACACACATAAGAATTCACAAACCTATAAAACTTTGGTGACACCTAAACCCACACACATTAATAGCATCTACTTCTATTATAACCATCTTCTTATGCTACATAATCGCCAATATAACAAGAGCTACTGGCCTACATACCCTACTGGTTAAATCCCATATTGAAACTTAACCAAGACTAAACCATCCGACGAGAAAACATTACAGCAAAAGCTACCTCAGAATCCACCTTTCGCCTTGACCTAATAATATGCTATGATCTCTTACCAAATCAGATAAGATATCAATTACCCACACAAATTTCCACAAAAATTACAACATGAATAGAGAAAATCTAACCTGGATAGAAGCGAGCGCGAGCGTGAGCACGACAGAAGAGCTCGAGGGCAGCGTAAAAGAACAAGCGACACAAGTGACGCGAGGCAGAGAACTCAAACCCTTGCCAACTGTGAGGGAACGCTGCTTCAAGCGCGAAAGGGGGAGTCAGTCACGGTAAGATAAAGGTGAAGGACTTCCATACATCTGAATAGAACCAAGGAAATCTTACCTGGAGAGGCGAGTGAAGGTGAGGGTCGGACACAAACCAATCATGAGGTAGAGAGAGTCGTGAGAGCGTAAAAGAGTACTGCCCATGGCCCTCGCGAGTAATCTCGTGCGAAATCTTCAGCAGCGACCGCAAAATCAAACGAACGAGCGATGGAATCGAAGCTTTTGAGCTTACCTAACTGTCCTGCTACGAGTGCGACACGAGCGTGAGAGCAGAACGATGGGAGGCGATCTTCGAGGATCTCCAATGGACACCGAAGAGCAGCTCGCAAAGAAGATGGAGGGACGACGGAGAGAGGCATGTGGCTACAAAAAGCGTGAGGATCTCGGATGGACACGGGAGAGAGAGCAGCTCGCAAAGGAGAAGGTGAGGGACAAGAGAGAGAGAGAGAGAGGCGTGAGAATGCAGAGGAGGCGTGAGGTGTGAGGCTGCGTCAGGCAACGGTAAGGAAGAGGTAGGGTTTTCTTATTCGAAAAGGGCAAAAGCGAAATTTGGTTAATAAATGAGGACAAAATGGGCAACTAACAAAATTTCATTAAACCAAGAAGCTGCATCCCAAAAATGCTACTTTGAGAATGCACCTCCACCCCTCCATTCCCCTAAACCCCTTTGAAGGCCCTTGGAGATGCAGTTGCATCTCCCCAAAGTGCTAAAAAAAACCGAACCAAACACCACAGCATTTGGCCAAACCCCTTTAGACCCCAAATGAGCATTCTAAATGTTGAACCAAATAGGCCCATATTGTCTTAACCTCTTCCCAAGTGCCCATCTTGTTTGAATAGGGACGTCACTTTCAGGATCTTGTGATTTGTTAGCTCTTTTTCTTGCTTTCTTGGGCCCTTCAGCTACAGCCGGGGCTTCTTCGACCAATTTTTCAGCTGGGCGTCTTCTAGATGGCCTTTGTATAGCTGCCCCTTCACCTGGTCTTCTTGTAGTTGTCCTTCTGTGTAGCCCTTCAACTTCAGTGACACCTCCTTTTGTTGGGCCTTCTAGTGGTACTGGTGGTGGTACTTGTGGTGCCTCTTGTAGTAATTCTTCTGATGGCTCCTGTGATGACCTTTGAGGTTGCTCTTGTGATGACCCTTCAGTTGGCAGTTGAGTTCCAACTTGCTTTCTTTGAACATGAGAAAGAGGCAAAAGACACTATAAATATAATATTGGGACATATAATAATGTAAAGAAAATGAAAAATTGAATACAAATGGTTGAATTTACCACTGGGTATTTCTTTCGCTGCTGAAGAACAGTCAACTGAACTGGCCGTAATGCTGCTTGGGCTAATATTTCAGCTGGCTATGATGCTGCTTGGGTCAAACCTTCAGCTGGCCGTGATGCTAATCCTTCAGCTGGTCGTGATGCTGCTTGGGCCAATCCTTCAGCTGGCCGTCTTCTACCTTGCATTCTTCGAACATGCTATTCAATTTCATGACTTACTGGGGTTCTTCTTGTGACCTAACAAACACATTACATACAAAGCCAAATAGGATATTATGTGCATTTTTATGATAAACGACAAAGCAACATAAACATAAAATAAATTTCATGACTTACCGGGGTTCTAGTTGTTGATTGAAGAACAATCGACTCACTTGGCCCTGCTGTTTGCATTTCTCCAACTGTCTCTTCACTAGGCCCTTCACCTTGCCTCAACGATTGTTTTTGCTTCCTCAATTGACAACCTTTAATATTGTGGCCTACTAGGCGATAATAAGAGCACGTTATTTTTGCACCCTAGGTGCTCATTCTTTGCTGACCCAAGACCTCTCCCTCCGCCATTCTTCGTCTTTGTTTTGTCCTTCAAATTTTCTTTTTCAATGGGAAAGGTTGAGGTGCTTCATGATCCGTGGGCTCCCAAAACTTACTACTTCTAATTGGCTGCATCATGAACTGATAGGAAGCAAGGTATTTTGATTTATGGTACCAATCATCGATGTAATCATTTGTATTGTCGCCCTTCAACTGGATGACACATATGGCATGTGCACAGGAAATTCCACTTACTTGCCATACTCTACATGAACACCTTCTACTTCCTAGATTGACAACATACTTATCAGCACCCTTCATTATTTCATATCCGTCATCTCCATCTCAAATGGGATGACAATGCTTACTTGTAGCCAAGTTCTCATCCAATTTCTAGGCAATCCTAGGACCATATTGTCTTGTCCACTTTGCAGCCTCATCTCTTTGTTTTTGCAGCCGAGTCATAACCGTAACTCGTATATCTTCAAGCATTGAGATGACTGGTTTGCGTCTAGTATCTATTATCTCCGAATTAAATACTTCACAAATGTCGTTGTTGACGTTATCGCACTTGAACTCCTCACTGAAGAATGCCTTGTACCAATGCTTTGGTTCTAGTTGAAATAGGGTAGCACAACCTTCCTTTGTCAACTGAAGCAGTCATTTTTTGGCTATCCTAAAGTTAGCCATGTTTGCACTCTTTGCTAATTGCCAAAATTGCAATTGCAGCTTATCCCCTTTGTAGTCTTTGTCCAATTTCCGTATATGTGCCGTGCACACATTCGATGTTTAGCATGGAGCAACAACTCGGCTACTACCAGAACCAATCCCTGCAATAATTCAAAGTAAGAAATATTAGAGCAAATTACATATTCATATTACAAAGCAAACTATTGACTACATTTTTCAAAAAGCAAGCATTACCTTTTGTTGGTCGCTCATGATCGCCCACCCTTCCCCATTTGTTATCTCCAAGTCAGCCATTAGATTTTTCAAGAACTAGGACCAATTGTCATTGTTCTCAATCTTTATAATAGTCCAAACTAATGGGAACATTTGGTTATTCGCATTTCTTCCAATCGCTGCCAACAATTCTCCCTTGCACAAGCCTTTCAAGAAACAGACGTCTAATCCTATAATCCGTTTACAACTAGCTAAAAATCCTTGTTTGCATGTATCAAAGCACATAGAACTTATCGAACTTGGTCCCATGATTAGGAAGCGGTCTCTCAACCACCTCTACATACACTCTACTTGTAGGGTTTTATAGCCTACACTCCCAAGCATACTCCCACACTTGCCCATATTCCTTAGCATACTAACCAATAAGTATCTTTATCACCTTTTGTTTTGCTCTTTTGCACTGATTCCTAGATACATTGATGCCTACACGCTCCTTCACCAGCATCCTAAAGTTAGTAATTTTCATCTTGGGCATCAGCTTGATCAGATCGAAGAAGTGCTTGGACAACCATGCACTTGTTAACCTTTTGTTTTGAAAATTAATGGAATAAGTGTGTTCCTCTTGGTAGGCTCTAATTTGGGAAGACCCACTCTTCTTAACAAATGCGCCGTAAATCTTCCATGGACAGTTTTGCTGCGAACACCTAGCTCTTACAAATTTCTTGGTATTCTAATGAAATCAATATTTCTTTGTGCAACAATGGAGTTCTTCAATATAGCTTCCCTAAATTGTCTTTTCCTTCTACGCACAACTTGTTGATCTTCTTCAAGTTCGTCCTGAAAAGTAGCGGTGTCGATGCTTTCTTCATAATCTGTCTCCTGGCCAGCAACACCAACATCTGCAAAACCTTCGTCTCTTTTTGGAACTTCATCAGCTACCTGCAAAGTTGCAAATCTATATGACAAAAAGTCCATTTGTTTTTTCCTTGACTGTGTAAGCTCCTCATCGTCATCGTCACTTAAGATTAATAAATTTTCAGCTTTAGCAGCCAACCCTTCATCGTCATCGTCATCATCACCATCACTAGATTCAGCTACTTCCCAATCTAATTCAATGATGGTGACATCACCTATGTCACAATCGCTCTAGTGAATAGTATCTGCGCCCCTCTCCTCCTCGTCCTGTCCATCATGCCTTGTTTCATCCCTAACCTCAGTACTAGCTTGAATATCATCTCCTTCTTCTGGTACTTGGGTGCTATCCCTATCATCATCTTCGTCCTCACTATCACTATTGTTTTTAACAAATACTTTCGCCTCTTCGCCATGAAGATAATGATATAAGACATCCCTAAAACCATTATCATCTTCTAAAACTCTCAAACCATCTCTCAAGCCTTTCCCAGGAACACATTATAGTAACTTTTGTATTTTACAAGGCAAAAATGTCGCTATATCCATAACAAATCCAATATAAGATGCCTTCTTTATATCTACAAAGATAGTACCCTCATTCCCCCATTTATACTCCCACTCATCCTCCCCAATCACAAAATCCCCATCGTAGTAAACGATGGCAGCAACATAGTCTTTATCATGAGCCATTTCTATAACAAAAGATGGCAAATATATAATTAACTTTTGGGACCGCATTCACAAAGGACAAATAAATGCAAGTGGAGGTCCCTACACTTTTTATTAAAGAAAAGAAGAAAGAAAGAGGGAAGATGCATAGGTTAGAAGACAGTTGCAGCTTGAAAAGGGGCTTCAGGACAAGGACAAATAGAGATGGGACCCGACAACTACTTTGATTATGTCGCCTCATTCCTTTAAAATATGGAGAGATCCCTCAGTATGGGTCCTCAACAATGCAATTTATTAAAAAAATACCCAGAAGTCCCTATCCCCATGACAACAAGAGATTCGATTCGAACACGTCCAAGGTCCAATACTCTGAACCCTAACAATCACCAATCATCATCGCACATTTCACATCCGACCACTATAAATTACTTTCACACATCACAATTCAACACCCTGAATGAATCTCACATCACAGTGGATGAGACGACGTCGAGCCCTAATTTTCCCCCCGCCGAGCCCTACATCGAGCCTACATTTCGAGGCCAATCCTAAACTGTCAATTCGAACCCCCAATAGGATTGTAGAACCACATCTGAGCCATAAATCTCACATCAATACCAGCCAAGCCTGAGCTTTCCCAGCCGACCTCCAAATTTTAAGTCTGAGCCCTAATAAACAAGTCGGAGCCCTAATTTCACCACAGGGGAGAGGAAGAAGAGAAAAAACCTGAGCAAATTGATGACGGCGAGCGACGACGGCGAGCGACGATGATGAGCTACGACGGTGACCAATGACTTGCGAACGATGACCTGCGAACAGCGAGCTGTAAACGGCGATGGAGAGGACGTTAGATCTGGTGTGAATCGATGGACGAACGGTTAAAATCCAAATATGCAAAACGACGTCGTTTAGCACTAAGGAAAAATGACGTCGTTTAGTTCGGCCAAATGCATAGTAGATGGGGTGACGTTGTTTTCCTCCTCCACGTGTGCTTTTTTTTTTTTTTTTTTAATAATAAATTGCCACGTCGGTTAAGCATGTCGCTGGAAAATGCCACGTCTGCATTTTGGCCGGTTTCTAGCCGGATTGGCACTTAAGTGTTCTATTTTACTCGATATTGACACTTAAGTGTACCATTTCAAAGTTATGGCACTTAAGTGTCCCTCCGTGCCTAGTTATAGCACTCCAGGTGTCCCAACCTCATTTTTCACTAATGTGGCACTAAAGTGTTTGAAAAAAAAATTAGCACTTAAGTAAGCGTCGTATAAAGATTATGGCACACATGGTGTTCTTATTTTTCCATGGCCTCGGTTATACCTTTTCACTTACTTTTTATGACTACCTGCTCATCACCCTCAAGCCGACTTGACTACTTTTATAGCGAGATGTTTATTGGTTGGAATGATTATATTAGAAAATGGTCAAAATTGTACGATTAAATTGGCTAAATTGAAAAGTTTAGTACCAAATTTGTCGCTATACAATAAGTTTAAGATTTTTTGGACAATTTTATCTCTCATGAAATTTGTTGCGATGCAAATGACTCTTATGGAGTTTAAATTCATAAAATCTATGAAGGGGATATTTTGAAAAGAAAATATAGAAAGTCAACCAATTAATTTTGTTCAATAGTAAAGTGAAATTTGCAAATCAATAAACTAGTAATACGTTTTTGCAATAATTAAATAAAAGTGACTTTTTTGGTCGAAAAATAAAAGTGACTTTCATTTCCTACAAAAATTGTTATTTTTCCATGCGGTGAGTAGCATTTGTATAGCAATTTTTTTTTTTTTACGGAAAATAAAGATTATATCCTTAATTTTTTTAAAGTCGGTTCTACTCTATTCCTACTCTAACTCTTATTCTCAGACTTTTGCCATGCCTTCTTGCAGGGCGTGGGAGTCGAAACATACACTTGAAACTAAATCGTCTCCACCTTAACCCCCTTGTAAAGGTGGGGATTCCAACCCACCACCTTCCCCTTCCATGTTGGAAGAGTGGTCACTGGGGCAAACCCTAGTGGTTAGATTATATCATTAATTGAACAAGTACACAAATGATACAGATACATGAGTGAAGGGGTCTTGAAACACAAAAGTATCAACACGACGTGAAAGCCCAAGAGGCCCAAATTCACAACCTTATAGAAGCAAAGGCCATGCAGGCCTAGTCAACATAATCCCAACAACTCAAATCATGGCATGCTATAGTGTGACATCCAGAAGATTCCTACCTTATAAGTACGTAGAGATTCGGTTGCGACTGATTAATATTACTGTTTGAGCGATGGGTTAGAAATTTACTAAATTAATTATTTACTTATGTTAGGAAAGTTTTAGTAAGTATTTTGACAAGTCCAAAATATTTGTGGATTTATTAATATTTAGAATGGACACTAGCTTTCATATCAATGTACCGATTCCCTTGAATTCTTAGCATTTCAATTGAAGAGGTTATTTTGGAAAGTTGTTCTCTTGGCTCATTTTCCATCAGCAAGTCTCCATTTAAACATTGCCTTTCTAGCTTGCCTCCATCAGCAAGTTGAAACGTTGAACTAAACCTTTATTGATGCCATGCCTACTTCATCTATGTTAGCTTCTATTTCATTAATGCAAGGGGTGACTTATACACTTACTTGGCCAACCATCAGCAAGTTGAAACATTGAACTAAACCTTTATTGATGCCATGCCTACTTCATCTATGTTAACTTCTACTTCATTAATGCAAGGGGTGACTTATACACTTGGCCAAAGGAGATGAATCCCTCATAAATACTTCTTCTCTTGGCTTATGATATTATGTCACACACCTAAGCTATTCATGTAATGGCTACATAAACTCTTTTAATTGGAAAAGTAAGCCTCTCCACTTTGATTCAATGATTTCACCTTGTGAGCATTTGATTCTTTAACCATGGTTAACCACCTCCTCTTGCATTCTTGGTTATGGCCGTATATAAAATTAAAGAGGGAGAGGATTCCCAAGACAAAGCCCCACTTCTACACTTCACCATTCACTATCCATTTCTTTTTCAACTTTCACTTTCAATTCCAAGAGTAAAAGCAAAAAATCCTACATGTGTATTTCATTAAAGTCTCAAGTTTGTTTCCGGGTTTGAACAAGGTAAACTCATGAATTTTCTTCTACTTTTCATAAATGGGTTTGTTCAAGACCAAAAATCATTGATTTTGGTTTGTGTTATTTTGAAGGAAAATCAAAGCTTTAATTTTACGCAATTTATTTTCAATATAAGTGAAAATCTAGGCGCTAAGCTAGGTTGTTCCAATGAGTACTTGGCTTGATTGCTTGATGGGTGTTTATTTTGAGTTTTATGAACATGTGTTAAAAAATTGGTGATAGCACATTGGATTCTTCATTCTGTGAATCTCGATGATGATATGTTGAGTTTTACATTAATGATTTTATTTATTTTAATAAGAAGCATAGGCTAAGTTCTTTGGTGATTGTTGGTGTTTTGGTAAAGAGAGTGTTTAAAAAAAAAAGGTTATCGAAGATGGTAATATCAGTTACTACTTACTGAATAGGGCAGTACCAATTATGGTAGTTACCGAATGTGGCGATATCGATTACCGATTGTGATAGGTAGTGATTATGGCAGTACCAATTACCAAGTATGGCATCTATTGAATTGGGGAAAGTTATTGATAATAGAAAAAAAAATAATTACAAAAATTAAAGATTTTTTTTTCTTTTCTCATGCTTTCTATTTTTTGAATATCTTAGTCCTTCATTTTTTAGCATCATTATTTAATAAATGCATATCCATTTTATTTGGGGAAAGTATACATTGAATGTTGATATTGAATATATTCATTTGATGATAGTTATGTAAAATGATACTATGCATAAAAGTTGACGTGGAATATGTTCAATCGGTGATGGTTAAGTGAAACGATGTGGTGCATTGAATGTTGATGTTGATCATCTTCATATATATTAATGTTGCATGATAAAATTGAAAATTGAAAAAGAAAAAAAATGTTGTCATCCACATGAGAGTGGCGACATTGTCTTGTGAGTCGAGATACTCCAGAGAGTATTTATGGATGCATCGAGAGTCAAGATGCCCTACGATTAATGTTATCAATGAGTTTGGTGGGATGTCCTATAGATACTTTGCAGAATGCCTCGAAGTTGAGATGCTCCATGTGTCAGGATGCCACAAGAGTGTTCAGGAGGTGGAGTAAATAAGACGATACATGCTCATGAATATACATTTATGCTTATTGATAGAGCAACAAATGATAATGATGCATTGAGAAATCATATGCCATACACATACATTGAGTAGATAATACAATGCATTCATGTGAGTTACTTCCAAGGAGGTAAGATATATGCTCATGCATTGATTATGTGCTCCATATGTTTGTCATTGTTATGTCAATGCAGGTGCGAAGGTGAACTCCTATGTTTCTTAGAGATTTTACTTATTGGGTGTCGGGTCATTTCTTTATTTTTTAGACATGTAAGACGGCTCTTCTGCCGCCATTGCTTTTTAGAGCCCCAACTCACATAGAGTATGAGTACGAGGAGCTTGTATTGTCTAATGTGGTGTTTGTGTATAATAAGTGTACTAACATTGTATGGGTTGACGTAGAACTCGCTGAGTGGGTTCCTCATCGGTATGTAGTCTGGTATGCGATCTTCGATGGTGACTGGCTGGGACCGTTAAGAGGATTTGATGGTCCTCCTAGTTATGTTGCGGAGGAGCTAGCAATATGGGAGGTTATCAATTCTTAGATGTTGGATTGATGTTGTACAAGCATGCTTTTGAGAGTGAGGGTATGGTAGTGAAGATAATGATATTGCTAGTACGAATACCTAGAGGGGGGTGAATAGGTATATAAAAGATTTTTCGGAAGATTGCACAATACTTAGACAGTTGAAGGATTTGCGATAAATAATAATCAACGTAAGACTGAGTAAAGGAAAGAGAGAATTGAACACGCGGTTTATAGTGGTTCGGCTTGATTCAAGCCTACGTCCACTCTTCTGCACTGATAGCCAATTGGCTGGATTTCACTATGCACAAAGAGATGTTACAGTGTTGATCTTCCTTGATTTCTAGGTGTAGATGATCTACCACACTCGCTCAAGGTATCACCAAGTATAAACACTCTCTGTGTATACAATTTCGCTCATAATGAATCGACTAATAATCAAGGTGCTTCAGATTCTGGAATTTCTCTATCGATCACATTACTAACACAACTAGAACGTCTTCCTTTTTATACTCCTTTATGCCATCATACCGTTGGCACTTACCAAAGGAATTCCTCCAATCTACCCGTTGGACGGAATCAATTAAGGAGATCATTCGAGCTATAAAAGGAACTTGACGATAGCCCATCAATCCTGTTCGCCCATACAATCAGGATCTTGGTTTCCAAGAATAAAACATTCCAAGAATATTTCGTCAACCACCGGATCTTCAATTGATCTAGATACAAATAAGAGAATCCGATATATTTATCCAACCAAGAGATCTTCTCCAGGGGATAGGATTAAATCCTTAACCATAAACTTCAGCTCTGGATTTCCTTCGTCACTGGATCAGAAAAACTGTCAATGAGAAAAGTCTTGAGTCTTAAGTCTTGAGTCTTGAGGTCTTGAGTCTTGAGTGCTGAGTTTGGTGATCAGAAAGTCTTCAGACTTTAAACTGACGGTCTACAAATATCCAGACTAGACTGATAGAAACGTTTTGTCAGCTTCAAAATATTCTGGAAAGATTTCTCCAACAATCTCCCCATTTTTGATGGTGACAAAACTTTCTTGTAGATTTGAACAACTTTGACCTGCACAAACATTTCTCAAGTAATACGGCTATCTCATAAAGATTAATAAAACAACCAGACTCTGCATCCACAGAAAATTGGTTAGTCTTTCATGAGTAATACCATATGACAAAACACTTGATATAAATGCAGATAGTCAAGCATCAAAATCCACAGCCAATTCAGTTCACTCAAGTCAAGTCATACTAAAAAACAAACATAATCACAAAAACAAATTTAAAGTCAAGTTTAAAGTTCGTTCAAATTTGCAATTCTCCCCCTTTTTGTCAACATAAAAAAGGTGAGAAAAGCGTCAGGTCTGCTTGGGAATGCGCACGATCTGGAAATCTCCCATTGACTGGACTATGCCTTCTAGCCTCTTCAAGTCTTCCCTTAGATGAGCTACCTCTTCTTCTTTGGCATTGGCTTGAAGTTGTAGAGCGAGGTCTTTCATTTTGTCCTCCAGGGTAACTGAAGATGCTTGTCCAGCATTCTTTATAGCTTGAATTTCACAGTCCAGAGCATAGATTTGGCCACGCATTTCCAGAAGAACATCCAGAATACGACGAAAATCTGCAGAATTGTCCGTCTGCGTACTCGCATTTGCTTTCTCAGATGGGGTGAATGCAGACGATGGCGCTTCTGTATAATCTTGCAGATTTGGTGTTGATGTATCGTGTCCTTCTTCAGGCAATTGAGAAGCCTGAAACTCATCTGGATCTGTTGGAGATTGTCTTAGACCTTCACTAATGGCAGCATGAGGTGTGGACTTTTCTTGCTCGCCAACTCCCCTTGTCTCTAGGACATCAAAAGGGGAAGAGTGATGATCATGCTCTTCTGTATCTTGATTCCCCTTCTCTCCAGATTCAGCTGCAGACTTTTCTTTCTCTTCTTCTCCTTCTTCTTCAGCTTCTTTCTCCTTCTCTCTCTGCTCTGCTTCTTCTCTGAGCTTGGCTTGCTCCTCTTCTTCTCTTTGTTTCTTCTGATGTTCTGTCGATTGGGGAACAGAACGTCTGGTCCTTATCAAGGCAGTGATTGTGAGATCTTCCTCCTCATCTTCATCTTCCAAGATGAGAGTTTTCTTCTTTTTGGATGGGGGCACCAATGGCCTCCTTCCCTTTTCTTTTTGAAGCAAACGGTACTGGAGTCTTCACTCTGAATTTCTCCATTGCCTTGGAAAGTTCTTTCAGACGCATCTTCGTCAACATCTTTAAACCTACCACCATCTTATCGCACGGTCGAACACAAAGTGAATGTGGCGGTTCAATATTCATGTGTCTGAAGATTTTGGTTACCAGACCTGGATAAGGCAATTGACCCTTGTCCTTTGACATTGCTCTGTACATGTGAAAGAGAATAGTGTGAGGGAGAGAGAACTTCTTCCCTGAGTTGATTGCGTACATTAATTTTGCTTCGGAATTAGACACATCAGCCTTTGATGTAGACTTGGGTCTGATGCAATTGATAACAATTTTGTGCAGCACAATATTGATGGCACGCATCCTTGAATAAATGATTCTTCCCTCGATATCTCTATCTTCGATAAGTTCCATTGAGGCACGAGCAACTGAGACTTTGACTGGTTGATAACGTCCTCGTTCAACTCCAATTATGTCCGCCAACATGTCCACGTCTACCACATAATCCTGATCTCGAACACTGAATGATATTCTATTCGCATCTATAAAGTTGAGATTCGAATAGAAATACGCAGTCAGTTGTGCATAACCGTCTGTGGTATCAGTGCAGAATTGCTCAAGTTGAAGCAATTTGAATTTCTCCCTTAAGTTCACGTTAACGGCATCCAAGAAATCGAAATCGACACTCCTAGGGTTTATCACCCCTCGTTTCAGCAGTCTGAAAAACAAATTCTCCTGTTCCTTTGATTTGAATAACTCCATCCTCTTTCCCTTCACCTTTGCAGCAATACCCATTCTAGGTTGAAAATCACTGAACATTTTATCATCGTCGTTTCCTTCAGTAGAATTAGGTCCCGACATACGAGGGTCACTGGGAATATTCGCAAGTGCTTTCTCTGCTTTACCCTTGGGAGCAATTCCCAAATCCTCCATTTTTCTCAGAAAGATATACTCATTCCCATAATACTTATCTTTGAGAAAATCATCCACGTATTTCAACGGAGTCCCAGTACTTTTCAACGCACAGTAAAGTTTGTAAATAAACGAGGGTTTTTGGACTCTTACTGGGTCTGCGTCCTCGATTATCTCTTCCTCCGGTTGTTGACCCGCATCATGTGGGGTAGATGGCGTTGAATGACGTGGTGGAGAGTGAGTCGGGCTCTGTTGCTGACTCGATAATTCTTCCTCTTCGGTGAGATCGAAATGGGTAGGTCCCTCCTTCATCCTCTATGGTCCCCTGTTAGCGATTCTTGAAGACTTCCTCGAAGAAGACATCCTTCCTTGTCGCTAAAAGATTCCTCTACTTGCTTTCCCAAGAAAAGATGACAACTTTCTCGAAGATGAACACGAAGTAGAAATCGGATTGGGAGGAGAATGCTTTTTAGGGTTTTGAAGATTGAAAAATGAAAACTGTATGTATATAACTCAGTTTTGAAAAGGGAAGTTCAATCGGCACAAGGAAAGTGTACGAATACCTCTTTTCGAAATCAATAACTGCCAAAATTGATCCTTTTGAAAAGACAAGTTTTCGTTTTTCACGGAGACTACAAAATAACTGAATGAAAGATCATACCTTTTCGAGTTTAGATAAAATAACAACTTACAGTCTATAGTCATCAATGTCTGAGTCTGAGGATTTAGAGTCTGAGAGATTAGAGTTTGATGATCATCAACTTTCTGAGTCTGAAGGTTGGAGAGTCTCTAGACTTTAACTTCTTCGAGCTTCAAAATGTTGAGTGGAACGGATAAAATCGAATTGATTTTTCTCCAAAGGCTTTGTGAATATATCCGCTAGTTGACTTTTTGAATCAACAAATTGAATTGAGATTTCTCCATTTTGAATATGATCTCTAATGAAGTGATGTCGAATCTCTATATGCTTTGCTTTTGAATGAAGAATTGGATTTTTGGTGAGATTGATTGCGCTGGTGTTGTCACATTTGATTTCTATGCATGAGTCTTCAATCCCAAAGTCTTGTAGCTGTTGTTTTATCCATAGAATTTGCGAACAACAGCTTCCAAGAGCTACATACTCTGCTTCTGTTGTTGAGAGAGCCACAGTGCTTTGTTTCCTTGAAAACCAAGACACTGTTCTACTTCCAAGCAACTGTAGTACATGATTAGTAGAGACATGATTTATTGGCTTAAATGAATTTCTTACCTGCTTTCCCAGAATACATGGTGTGCATGGATCGGACTTTTGGTATGGTAATTTGGGTAGACCTCGAACAAGTTGCTTTGATGAGATTTTCGCTAATTGCTTCATGTTGACATGCCCAAGCTTTCTGTGCCATAAGCTTGCTTCATCTTGAATTGAGATTAGGCATTGCGATTCATTTAGATTCATGTCTAAGAGGTAGATATTTCCATGTCTTCGATCCATGAAAGATCGAGTAGAGTCTTTACCGATTCCAGAACATATTCCTTCTTAAAAGGAGATCTTGAAGCCAGTATCACACAATTGGCTAATCTTTGAGAAGGTTATAGTTGAGTCCTTCCACTAGAGAAACATTGCTTATTGTGAGATTTCCAATTTTCACAGTTCCAAATCCCACAATATTTCCTTTGCCGTTTCCTCCAAATGAAACTTTTCCACCATTCACTTGAATAAGTTTTATGAAGTAATTTGAGTCTCCTGTCATGTGTCTTGAACATCCACTGTCAAGATACCACTTTACCTTTTTCTTGACGGAGACTTGCATTTAAAAGAGAGTCTCAAGTTTTCTTTGGTACCCAAATTTTCTTGGGTCCTTTGGTGTTAGCAGAATAAACATTATTAGGCCATACTTTCTTAACAGGCTTTCAAACCATAGGACATTCTTTTTCAAAGTGGTCCTGACTGTTACACTTTGAACACCTTAGAGTATTTTGACCTACAGACTTTACAAAAACTTTCTTGAAATGATTTTTGTAAGCCTATTTCGACGGTCTTTTCTTAATCCTTTCTTTTACTTTAGGAAAATCAATCAAGGGAATTGTTTCTGCTGTCATACCTAGACCAGACTTATTGAAGTAAAGTCTTTGAACCGAAAGAACATTTTCAAGTTTTTCAGATCCTATCGAAAATTTCTTTGAAATATTTGATAAGTCAGTTTTTAGAAAAGCATTTTCTTTCAAAAGATTATCTTCTTTTTCTTTAAGAGTAGAAACATTCAAGTCTAAGAAACATTCAAGTCTAAACTTTTAACTTTTTCTTCTAAAATGATTTTCTTTTGTTTTAGATCTGAGTTTTCCTTTTTAAGTTCGGAAATTCTTTTGAGAGAAGTCTTAATACTAAAACATAGTTCATCAATGTATTTAGAGACTTTGATAGGAATTTTAAAATCACTTACCTCAAATTCAAATTCGTCCTGAGTCGATCCGAATGAAAGTCCGAGTCCGAATGTGCCATCAAACATATGTTGGCATATTCATTATCACTTTCTTCACACTCTGTATCACTCCAGGTTTCAGCTTTGAGAGCTTTTCGAAACTTCTCAGCTTTTCCTCTTTTCTTCTTCAGAAGAAGACAGTTGGGTCTGATGTGTCCATTTTTCTTGCATTCGAAGCAAACTACATTTTTGTTTGGTTCTTCATCATCAACAGACTTAGTCTGCTATTTTTGGAAACTTTGTTTCTTTGAGTTGAACCTTCTTCCTTTTCTATTCAATTTTCTGAATCTTCTTATCATGAGAGCAAGCTTCTCATCGTCCAAATCATCTCCTGAATCTGTATCATCAGAATCATCATTTGATTTTAATGCAATGGATTTCTTACCTCTTGGATCTTCGTCTTCATTAATTTGTTCGACTTCATAAGACTGAAGAGTTCCAATCAGCTCGTCGACAGATAGTGGCATAATTCTTTGCGTCTCTCTTATTGAAGTCTTTATATGATTCCAATCCTTGGAGAGTCCACGTAGTAGCTTGTTCACCTTCATGGGATCAGAAATTTTTTGTCCTTGGTTCTCAAGACCATTAACGATATCTGTAAAACGACTAAACATGTTAGTTATAGATTCTCCTGGTTTCATTTTGAAGGCTTCATATTGACCGAGGAGAATGTTAATCCTTGTCTCCTTCACTCGATCTGTTCCTTCATAGGTGATATGTAATCTGTCCCATACTTCTTTTGCTGTAACACAAGAAGATATTTTGTTATATTCAGTTGGTGACAAAGCACAATATAAAGAGTAAATTGCTTTTGCATCGAGTGCTTGTCTCTTGTTTATCTCTTCCTGAGTCATTCCGCTGGTTTCAACTTCTTTCCCTCTTTCAGAAACTGATGCAGCAGTTGGAGTGATTCCTCTTTCCACAACATCCCATTCCAGAGGATCCTTTGATCGTAGGAAAGCTTTCATCTTGTTCTTCCAGATGTTGTAATCCTTTCCATCAAAGTAGGGTGGTCTGGTATTGCTTTGCCATTCCACCAGCCCTGGTGCCAGCATACTAGCCATGGATCTTTTATTTTGAAGTAAGACACTTCAAATAAAGTAAGAACACGAGCTCTGATACCAATTGATATTGCTAGTACGAATACCTAGAGGGGGGTGAATAGGTATATAAAAGATTTTTCGGAAGATTGCACAATACTTAGACAGTTGAAGGATTTGCGATAAATAATAATCAACGTAAGACTGAGTAAAGGAAAGAGAGAATTGAACACGCGGTTTATAGTGGTTCGGCTTGATTCAAGCCTACGTCCACTCTTCTGTACTGACAGCCAATTGGCTGGATTTCACTATGCACAAAGAGATGTTACAATGTTGATCTTCCTTGATTTCTAGGTGTAGATGATCTACCACACTCGCTCAAGGTATCACCAAGTATAGACACTCTCTGTGTATACAATTTCGCTCATAATGAATCGACTAATAATCAAGGTGCTTCAGATTCTGGAATTTCTCTATCGATCACATTACTAACACAACTAGAACGTCTTCCTTTTTATACTCCTTTATGCCATCATACCGTTGGCACTTACCAAAGGAATTCCTCCAATCTACCCGTTGGACGGAATCAATTAAGGAGATCATTCGATCTATAAAAGGAACCTGACGATAGCCCATCAATCATGTTCGCCCATACAATCAGGATCTTGGTTTCCAAGAATAGAACATTCCAAGAATATTTCGTTGACCACCGGATCTTCAATTGATCTAGATACAAATAAGAGAATCCGATATATTTATCCAACCAAGAGATCTTCTCCAGGGGATAGGATTAAATCCTTAACCATAAATTTCGGCTCTGGATTTCCTTCGTCACTGGATCAGAAAAACTGTCAATGAGAAAAGTCTTGAGTCTTAAGTCTTGAGTCTTGAGTGCTGAGTTTGGTGATCAGAAAGTCTTCAGACTTTAAACTGACGGTCTGCAAATATCCAGACTAGACTGATAGAAACGTTTTGTCAGCTTCAAAATATTCTGGAAAGATTTCTCCAACAGATAAAAGTTACCGAACTCTCCCCAAGTGTTTTGTATTATGAGATGTTTGTAAGTGATGCATATATACATTAATAAGTATGTGAAATAATACTATGACTTGTCTAAATTTGTTGATCTACCACTTATGAATAAATCAATAAGAAAAAAATAGGAAAAGTGTAGTGCTTGACGTACCTGAGACGTCACAATACAACTAATGCTTAGTAAACATTTTCACCCCAAATTTAGTTCTATTATATAGGCACATAGCAAATTCATCAAGAAAATTATTAAAAAAATCATAAATAATTCTACGGATATCAATTCGATCATAAAATTTTTAAGGATTTGCCCATGTAGTCCTACCAATCAATTCGACTTGCAATCACTGAAGTGGACGTTGGCCACCTTAAATGTCATGGCCAATAATTTTGTAAATATTTTGATTTTTCGATTTTTTTTTTTTTTTGCTTCTTCCATTTGCCAGTTGCCGGGCCTTCGCAATCGGCCATAGGCACGAGACAGGCGTTGACTTAATTGCATGCACTAAGTCAATTGAAGGAGACTCCGTCGCTGTCACCACTTTGCTACCTTCGCTTGCAGGATTTGTCGTTTCTCTTCCCGCATAGAGAGGCACAGCCAACATCGTCTTTTCCCCCCAAATCGCGCCCTAGAAGACGACGCAGATACATTCCAATTTTTGGCATCAAAATGCGACATTAAAAACGAAATGAATGGGTGCGAAGATTCAAGCCAATTTAATCCTTAAATTGAGATGATAATTACAATACACAATAGCATGATAATTACATAATATTAAAGTATGATCGGTCAGTTTTGTATGCATTGATTCATTCCCTGTCTTTAAGAATACAGTACTGTCATGTATATAGATTGGTTCACTTAGACGAGTCATCAATGCCCAACATCTGTGTTCTATCTATCACACCCAAATTTTCGAAATTAAAGGATGGATCGAGAGCAAGAGGAGAGGCAATTCCTTGGTTTCTTTGGCATCGTCAAGGAATCCATCAAGATCATCTTCACATGGCAGAAGATGTTCAGCCAAATCGCACTAGCCTTCGTCCTCCCTCTTACCCTTGTCGGCTTAGCTCACATCCATATTTCCGCCTTCCTCTTTGCAAAGATCACTCCTGGATACACTGAGCTCTCCGACTTGGTGACCTTCAACACATATGAGCTCTTTCTCTTTACGGTCGTCTCCTTCGTCCTGGTTGAAATCTATTCTATTCTGTGCGCATCCACAGCCGCATGCACGACCGCGTGTGCGTACAGCTCGAAATCCATCACTTTCGGGGGAGTGACGAGGGTCCTCCCAAAGGTGCCGAAGAGGCTCATGATCACAGATTTATGGAGCTTTTTCGTTTTCTTCGCCTACATCATCTTGACTTCAGCGATCTTCTCTCCCTTAATTGTTCTTATTCACTTCCCTGCCATTCAACTAGTCCTATTTTGCATCTTCCTCATCTTATAATTCTCTGGGTTGGAGTATGTCATAGTCATTTTGAGCTTGGCGGGTGTGGTTTCAGTGGTAGAGGACATCTATGGTATTGATGCCATGTTCAAGAGCAAGAACCTGATCAAGGGTAAGTTGGGGACCTCAATAGCTATCAACCTCTTGCTAACGAATGGGTCCATGGCAATCCAAACAGTGTACTGCATCTTTGTGGCCTATGGACATGGATCGGGCTTTCTAAGGTTTTGGGTCGCAATTCTGTGTTTCTTGTTTCTGTTCACGTTGCTCCTCGTCAGCCCCATCGTGCAAACCGTGTTCTACTTCGTGTGCAAGTCGTACCACCACGAGAACATTGACAAGTCGCCACTGGCGGATGACTTCGAGGTCCATCTTTTGGCCGAATACCTTCCTCCTAAAGCCGACAATGTATAACTGGAACAAGTCAACATTCGGATGCTCTAATAATGTAAGAGCTTGGGACTGCATCTCGTCACGTATGCATGTGTGTTTATACGTATGTATGTATGTATGTATGTATGTATGTATGTATGTGATCCTGCAGAAATAAGTTTCTTTCACTTAATATTCTATGAGTGTTTATTACCTTCCTGGGTTACTTGCAACTCGCAAGTAGGGGTAAGCATGGTTCAGGTTGGGCCAGTCCACCCCTAAACCTTATGACCAACTCGCACAGTGCTGGTTCTTAATTTTTGGGACCAATGATTGACCCTATTGAGCTTAGGATTGAGGATCGGACCAACTAACGGATTCGGTTCGGTTCCAAAGTCAACCTGAGACCAACAGATAATTTTTTTTATTTCATTTTTTGTACTTCCTGAAAAGGCAACTGAGGACTGGACCGACTTAATGGGTTCAGTCTGGTTTTAGGGTCAACCCGGGACCAACTGATAATTTTTTATTTCATTTTTTGTATTCCCTGAAAAGGCGACCGAGGACCAGACTGACTTAATGTGTTTGGTGAAGAGTGAGGTCAGCTAAGAAAGGCAAGTGATGAGCGTTGAGCATTGAGCGAGTGAGTGTTAAGCATCGAGCGGGGAGCAACAAGCCAGGTGAGCACTGAGTGACGAGCGGCATGAGTGACCCAAAGTGAGTAAGGGGAGTGTCGAGTGGCGAGCGAAGAAGTTGTTTTTTTTTTTTTTGGGCAAATTGAAGACCAAGAGGACAAATAAGGTAGAAGAAAACGAGTATTAGAGAAGGATGCCATGAGGAGTTGTTTATGCTCTTTTGGACGCCATGAGAATTTCTCACAAAAACATTTTCCTCATTTGTAAATTATGGCTGTTGACGCTGTAAAACAAATTAAAAAAAAATCTAAGTTATTAAAAAATAGTATAAAATTAGTTAAACTCTTCACTAATGAGCTGTTTAATGTTGTTAACGTTGTTTATTTTTGGATGTTTTCTCTATATAAAAAAATTATTAATAAAATATTAGATATATAATATATATAGAGTTAGGGTTGGTTCGGATTGGACCGATCTTAAACTCCCAAGATCGAGGACCAACTCACACAGTGCTGGTTCAGGAATCCCAGGACCAAGGATCAACCAGTTTCCCTGGGAACCGGACCAGGATGGGTAGGGTTAGGCCGGTCTAGGGCCGGTCTAGGGTTGACCCTAGACCGATGCTCATCCCTACTCACAAGTTCTCTTATTGTTACTAATCTTTTAGATAATTTTTCAAGAGCTAAATTGTTTTGCCTTTTTACTCAGTCTCACTTTATCAAGACAAGTATGCCACAATTATCATAATTATTCGCTCCCTTGAGTGTCGTAACTTTTTTTCGATCACTTAAGTTTCACATTTATGAAAAGTCATTCATTTAAGTGTCATTGGCCATTTATGTGGCCAAAAAATATGACGAGACATTAATTTATTATAAATTGGCTTACGTGGTTAGCCATAAATGTCTAATCAATAAAAATTATAAATTGGCTTAGGTGGTTTGCTAGAAACGTCTAATCAATGAAAACCACATGAAAAGACATTGTTTGGACCCTATCAATGGAGAGAGAGAGAGAGAGAGAGAGAGGGGCCATAGAAGAACTATTGCACCAGAGTAGCCATGGAATCCCGAATGTTTGTTGATATGCACTCGTCTCTCTGTGGAATGCCATAGAGTAAACTCAACAGAGAGGCCATAGAAGAACTACTGCACCAGAGTAGCCATGGAAGCCCGACTATTTGCTGATATACACTCGTCTCTCTGTGGAATGCCATAGAGTAAACTCAACAGAGAGGCCATAGAAGAATTACTGCACCAGAGTAGCCATGGAAGCCCGAATGTTTGCTGATATGCACTCGTCTCTCTATGGAATGCCATGCTTTCTCATGGTTCTTGGCACGGAACGCTCCTCTTTTCTTCTTGGCACTTCCCCTTTTTATACTTAAGCCCCATTCCCAAATTGTGAAAGGTACTCATTCCCTTAATTCTGGGTAGTTTGATTTCGGAAATCAGATTCACAGAGGGAACGAGGGATCTTGGAACAAGAGAGCAACATCATTGTTGTTAAAAGATATGCTTGAGATTCAGAAGATTGATACCGATTGTAATTGATATATTTAATTGGGATTATGATCAATCTAGGATTAGATTTTGATACACCAAGATTAGAGAATATTTTCTTTCTTTTTTATTGATTCTTCTTTGTACTATATATTTTCACTTGTACACAAAATATACAATGAATGAAAAGCATACAGTTCTTACCAAAGTCCTTCCCTCCGTTTCTCTCCACCTAAAATCGTGACATGGTATCAGAGCCACTGAGCTTTTGATTTAGCTTCCACTTCGATTGCCTACCAAGGAACTCTAACCTGCAAAATAGAGTTGCCACTGGCATAGGAATCAATTTTTTGAAAGGGAAGGAAAATTTTTATCATCATGACCAACCCACAGAACTTGACATCTACCTTTGATGACCAGCCTGCAAGAGAAGTGACACCACAAACCTCACATAATCAAGATCTGTCCGTGATAATTTATGTGTTTGAACAGCAGCACAATTAGGCCTAACACGTGCGGTGGCAACCTATCCAGGCTTAATTTAATCTGGGGCAACCATTTCCGAGCTATCTTTACCAATGGGTACCTTATCCATGGTAGATTGGGCCAAGCCCAAATACATCATTGCTAGGAAATCAGGGCTACCAAAGCAATGTCCAGTCCAATGGAGGCCCACCAACTAATAACGGGGCAAACCCAACCATCGGTTCAGAGTAGACGGGCGAGTTAGGTGAATTGGGTATGGGAACAAATCCCTACCCGGGTTTTGTTAATGCGGGTCATGGAATCGGATCAAGCATTTAGGGTATAGGGGCAAATCCCTACTTGAGTTTTCCGCCTGGATTTCTTCCATACCAGATCCTCATTGCAAGCGGTCAACCAGAGCCCGTTAATCCCCTTTACATGACAAGCGCAGACAGACTAGAACTAAAGCTTATAGCCTAATAATTAACTGGTCTCGACAATTACTCAACTTGGTCGCAGGAGTTTCGGTGAGCATTGGTAACAAAGGACAAAGAAGGTTTTCAAAATGGAACGATTCCGATTCCGTTGGATTGGGGTGGATCGATTAGAAACCCAAGCAAAATATCGGGAGGAATACTCGCTACGCGCAACCAGAGAAATTAGGATCGGAGACTTGATTACACTAGTTAATTAGTAATGCTCTTTCGGTACTTAATCTTGTTTAAACCTAAGGCTTTTTGGATTTTTGAGGGATTTTCCATGCATTTATAGAGAAAAACATTTTTTTTTTTTTATCTTTTTCTATTTTTGGAAAATAAGAGGGATTTTTTGGATTTTTTGAAAATATAAATCATTTTTTGGTTTTTTCTGACTTTTTGGCTTCTTTTTTGGGAAAATAGGGACATTTTTGATTTTTTTGGAAAATAAATTATTATTATTATTATTATTATTATTATTTAAAAATATTATATTATATTATAATATTATAAAAACGAACCGGGTTGGGTTCTAGGGTTGGGACCGACTCTGTTCGTGACCCATGGCGAGCTTGACCAGGGATTTTTTTATTTTATTTTTTATTTAAAAAAAAACAAGGCCCAAAGTGATTTTGGCCCACTTTATAAAAATTTTCAGGCCAACCTCTACCCAGCCCACACGTGCAGGCTCGACTCAGGCGGAAACCCTACCCGAGTGAGGAGCGCCCGACCTAGCTTTTGACCCAACGGGCGCCTCTCTCCACGCTTGTGTCTTCGTAGCGCTGACGGAGGGGTTGGGACGGCAGATCGGCGGCGATACCAAGGACAACAGCGGTGTGGCATGGCGGCACGGTGGCGGTGACGGGTGGAGATGCGAGAGGGGAACGGCGGACAGAGTGTGATCGAGGACTAGATCTCGCTGTGGCTCGGGGCGACAAGAAGGGTTTCGAGCGGAAAGGGCGACAGCCAAGTGGGGTTGATACCTGTCTGTGGAGAGGGTATGGCGCGGCGGCGTTGCTGGTCGGCGAGACAGCGTCGTTGGTGGTGGAGGCGGCTGCCCAGAGCGACAGCAGCGACGGGGCAGCGATGGTCGTGACGGCAGGTCCTCAGCTTCTCAGATCTGGTCCTCCTTTCTCCGACTCTTCTTGCTCAGACTCCGATCTCTTCCCTCTCTCTTAGATCTGGGCTTGCGAGAGCTCGGGCCTCCCCTGAAGTCTCTCGGGGGAAGCTTGCGATGCTCGCTTGCTTTTGATCGCTCTCTCTCTCAGCCTCCACCCGCTTAGATCTCTCTCCCTTAGGCTCGCTTGCCGCCGGCCTTTCCCAAAGTCTCTCAGAGGGAGGTCGTTCGAGCTTCGCGACCCGATCTCTCGCGTGCTCGCTCTTTGAGTCTCCCCTGAAGTCTCTCAAGGGAAAGTCTCCGAGTTTGCGTCCTCTCCTTCAATGGAGGTTGTGCCCTCCTATTTATAGGCAAGGAGGAGGTCAGTCAATGGAGGTTCTACCGTCGGCCCTCGCACGCCGACCGGACCCCCCGTGGTTGAACCGATGTCTCATCTTAGCATTAAAGGCGCGCATTGAAGCCGCATGCGCGTCGTCCTCTCCTTTAGCGGCCTACCTCCGTTCCTCTTTACCGTAGGCTGCCCTTGAGCGCGTCGCCGACTGCCGCGCGTGATGCACAGAGGCATAGAGAAGAAGAAGGAAGGAGAAGGAAGAAGGAGGGGGAAGGGTTAGGTCGCGTAGGCCGGGCCATGGGGGCCTGCGCGAGGGAGAGAAAAAGGGGGGAGGGGCTGGGCTTGAAGGCCCAGCCCCAGCAGCTGCGGGCTTCTTTTTTTTTTTTTTTCCTTTTTTGGTTGTTTTGTTGTTTTTTTTCGTTTTTGTGGTTTTTTTGTTTATTATTTATTATCTAAAAAAAGGAAAAATAAAAGAAATTAAAGCCTAATTAATAACCTAATCAAAATTTAGGTGTCAATAGTGACCAACAGGTGAAAAATGAGCTCGCTGCCATGCTTATCACGGTATGCCTAATGTATACAGAGTGAATATTTTGCTTGCCCCAGCTAATGTATGTGCACATGGCACGTGGTACGGCTTATGCTTAGAAAACACTTTCATCAACAATTTATGCGAGATAAGTTCCTAACTCAAAGTAATATTTTTTTTACTAAACCTCCACGAAGACCAAGATTAGAGAAATGCAAAATTAAACTCTCTCCTTCAAGGGAAATGCCCATCATCCCCAGAAATCCATTCCAACCTTTTCGAAACGCCATCTTGGAACTCTCTCTGCGAAAGAGAGGAGCAAATTTGGCCATGGAAATCAGAAATCTAGATGATCTGAAGACACTCGATTTCTTTGGTATCTTCTGCGAATCCTTCGGAATCGCCGTCATCCATCGAAAACTCTTTGCCGCCAAGCTCTTACCCGCATGCGTTCTCTCCTTCCTTTTCATGGCTCAATTTCCAGTCTTCACGCTTCTGTGATCTAAATCAGGCCTCTTAAACTACTTCAATCCCAGGAGATCGGCTTCGAGAAACTCATGGGTGTGGTCTTAAAACTTTGGAAGAAATTAATAGTCACATTTATATGGGCTAACGCCATGCTTTTAGCTTGAACCTGCGGGTCATCATTAAGAACACATTTCTTTTGGCTGTTCTATCGACTGCGTACGCTCTAGGGTTCATGTACATAATCATGGCTTGGGACATGGCTAACGCGGTTTCTGTGCTAGAAGATGTTTATGTTATTAAAGCTATCATGAAGAGTAACGGTTTGATTAAGCATAACATCAGGACCGTGGTATTCATCTCCTACGCGTTTGCCTATTTCTATTTGGTTCTGCAGCTACCGATCCTACTCTCCGTTGTGTTCGATGTTGTTGTGAGAGAAAGAGTGCTTCGAATAGGAATCGGAGTGGCGTGCTTCTCGTTGATGTCAATGGTAGTGATGTACTTCGTCTGCAACTCTAATGTCGGCCCTCATGAGATCATCGACAAGTCTTTCTTGGCTGAGCACCTCCAGGCGTATCTCGGAGGAGAGTATGCGCCTTTGAAGATCAATGGTGATGTTGAGATTGTATAAACCTTGTATTTAATGGTACTTCGCAGGAAAATTGAAAGTGTGTTGGCCCAATTACGTGTATTATTCATTGGTGATGTGAATTGAATGCGACATGTTCATCATGCACATGCCTTGAGCAATCGATTGACTTCTATCATGTCTCTTTTGCAATTTTTAGTGTAATATTGGGAACAAGTTGCCTTAAAGCATAGGCATCCATTGGAATGGTCTATGTATCTTTCACAAATCAATGGTCGCGTTTATTACAATTGTAACCACCGACTAATATTGATATGTATAATTAACTAATTTCTCGATTATCAAGGTCATTTTTAGAGGAAATGACCGGAGTTTCTAAGAGAATTCGTAATTTACCTATATTGCTCATCTTATGGTACAAATTTTCGTAAATCTTTAGAAGGCCTTCCTAATAGTTTCGATCTAGACAAACGCAAACGACAAAGAGGTTGACTTGGTTGCACGCACTAAGTCAATTGAAGGAGACTTCGTTGCTCTCGCTACTTATGTACCTTCGCCTGCCGGGTTTGTCGTTTCTCTTTTTACATAGAAATGCACAGCCAACTTTGTCTTTCCCCCCAAATCGCACCCTCGAAGACAACGTAGATACATTCCAACTTTGAGAGGAAGCTAATAATTGATACCGGGATGTATATAGTTTCAAACATCGCACAATTACAATGCCATCAGTATGATAATGACATAATGTTGAACTATAATTGGTTGTGAACATTAATTCATGAATACAGCACTCTCATGTGTATATATAGGTTCATTTAGACGTATCATCAATGCCCGACAACTGTGTTCTATCTACAAAACCCTCAGTCTTGACGCTCCACATATTCGATACATTAGAGGATGGATCGAGAGCAAGAGGAGAGGCAGTTCCTTGGTTTCTTTGGCATCGTCAAGGAATCCATCAAGCTCATCTTCACATGGCGGAAGATCTTCAGCCAAATCGCACTAGCCTTCGTCCTCCCTCTTTCCCTCGTTGGCTTAGCCAACATCCAGATTTCCGCCTTCCTCCTTGCAAAGATTTACCATGACGACGCTCCCGGATACCATGAGCTCTCCGATTCTGTGACCTTGGACACAATCCAGCTCTTGCTCTTTGCAGTCGTCTCCTCCGTCCTGGGCCTAATCATTTCTGTTCTTTCCATGTCTGTGGTCATGTGCACGACCGCGTGCGTGTACAACTCGCAATCCATCACTTTCGGGGGAGTGATGAGGGTCCTCCCAAAGGCGTGGAAGAGGCTCATGACCACAAATTTATGGATTTCTCTTGCTTTCCACGTCTACATGGTCGTGACTGTAGCGATCATCTATCTCTTTGCCCTTATTCCCTCTCTTGCCGTTGTACTAGCCCTAGTTTCCATCTTCCTCATCTTACAGATCACTGGGTCGGTGTATATTGATATTGCTAGTATGAGTACCTAGAGGGGGGGGGGTGAATAGGTATACAACGAATTTTCTTGAAGATTGCACAATACTTTAGACAGTTAAAGAATTTGCAATAATTAAATATCAATCGAGAGACTGAGTAAGGGAAAGAGAGAATTGAACACTCGGTTTATAGTGGTTCGGCTTGATTCAAGCCTACGTCCACTCTTCTGCACTGACAGCCGATTGGCTGGATTCCACTATAATCACAGAGCTGTTACAGTGTTGATCTTCCTTGAATTCTAGGTGTAGATGATCTACCACACTCACTCAAGGTCTCGCCAAGTATAAACACTCTCTGTATACAATTTCGCTCGAACAGTCTCGACTAATAATCAAGGGTCTTCAGACTCTGGAATTTTTCTATCAATCACACACTTAAAACAACTAGAACGACTTCCTTTTATACTCCTTCATGCCATCATAGCCGTTGGCACTTACCAAAGGAATTCCTCCAATCTACCCGTTGGACGGAATCAATCAAGAAGATCATCCGAGCTATTTAAGGAATCTGATGATAGCCCATCAATCCTGTTCGCCCATACAATCAGGATCTCGGTTTCCAAGAATAGAACATTCCAAGAATACTTCGTCGACTATCGGATCTTCAATCGATCTTAGATAAGAATTAAAGAATCCGAAATGATTATCCAACCAAAGAATCTTTTCCAGAGGATTGGATCAAATCCTCAACCATAGACCTCGGCTTTGGATTTCCTTCGTCACTGGATTGGAAAGACTGTCAGTGAGAACAGACTTAAGTCTTGAGTCTTGAGTCTTAAGTCTTGAGTCTTGAGTCTTGAGTCTTGGGTCTTGAGTCTCGAGAATACAAAGTCTTCAGACTTTAAACTGTCGGTCTCCGAACATCCAGACTTTAGACTGATAGAAATGTTTTGTCAGCTTCAAAATATTCTGGAAAGATTTCTCCAACATATATCAGCATCATTTCGAACTTGGCATGTGTGATTTCAGTGGTAGAGAACGTCTATGGTATTGATGCCATGTTCAAGAGCAAAAACCTGATCAAAGGTAAGTTGGGTACCTCAATAGCTATCAGCCTCTTGCTATCGACTGTGTCGATGGCAATACAAACAGTTTTATACATCTTTGTGGCCAACGGACATGGATTGGGATTTCTAAGGTTCGGGGTTGCAATTATCTGTTTCTTGTTTCTGTTCATGTTGCTCCTCTTCAGCCCCATCGTGCAAACCGTGTTCTACTTCGTGTGCAAGTCGTACCACCACGAGAACATCGACAAGTCGCCGCTGGTGGATGAGCTCGATGTCCGTCTTTTGGCCGAATACCTTCCTCCTAAAGCCGACGATGTCTAACTGGAACAAGTCGACATTCGGATGTTCTAATAATGTAAGAGTTTGGGACTGCATCTATATATATATATATATATATATATATATATGCAGAAATAAGTTTCTTTCACTTACTATTCTATGAGTGTTTATTATCTTCTTGGGTTACTTGCAACTCGCAAGTTCTCTTCTTGTTACTAATCTTTTACGTAATTTTTCATGTGTGAGATTGTTTTGGCTTTTGCTCAATCTCACTTTATCAATATAATAAGTGTTATTACTATCCTACGCCACTAACTTAAGTATTATAACTTTTTTTGGATCATTTAAATGCCACATTTATGAAAAACTATTCATTTAAGTATCATCCACGATTTGTGTGGCTAGAAAATATGACATGGTATTAATTTATTATAAATTGACTTACGTGGCTAGCCGGAAACATCTAATAAGAAAAACCACATGAAACAACATTGTGTGGGCCCTATCAATGGAGAGAGAGAGAGAGGGGGAGGGAGAGAGCTAGAGCATCAGAGCAGCCATGGAAGCCTGAATGTTTGCTGATGTGCACTCGTCTCTCTGTGGAATACCACGCTTTCTCATTGTTCTCGGCTTGGAACGCTCCTCTTTTCTTCTTAGAACTTTCCCTTGTCATGCTCAAGCCCCATTCCCAAATCGTGAAGAACCCTGATTCCCTTAATTTTTGGGCAAAACTAGCTCCGAATCGTTTGGAGTAATAGACAAAGGAATGCGTGGAAAACAATGATGTTGCTCTCTTGTTCAAGGTCCCTCTTTCACTCTGCGAATCTGATTTCCGGGATCGAATAGGGGAGTATGGCCTCGGTATTTCTCCTTCCTCGACTGCTTCGTCTTCTCGCTCAAAATGGAAGAACGAGTTTTTCGCTGAATGTCTTGGATTGCGCACAACGAAGCCAAGCGGAGTCAAGGACTCGAATTGCCTCAGACAAATCGCGCAAGGTGCGGAGCTTGGCAAGCTCGACTCGCTCTATATTTTGGTTATTCCTCTTCATTCCAAGTCTCCTGCGAAGAAGATGAACTTGAAGACAAGAAAAAGGAGAAGAGAGGGAATGCCACGTAAGACTCAAAATTTGTTCCTTTTCCCACTTTGGATATGAATTTTTTTTTTTTAATAAAGCCACCTCAAACTCAAATATTATTTAAAAAAGTCACGTAAGATGAATATCCGGAATAGACACTCTAGTAAATGATTTTTCACTAATGTGGCACTGAAGTGTTCGAAAAAAAAAAAAAATTAGCACTTAAGTAAGCGCCGTATGAAAATTATGACACTCATGATGTTCTTATTTTTCCATGGCCTCGGTTATACCTTTTCACTTACTTTTTATGACTACCTGCTCATCACCCTCAAGCCGACCTGACTACTTTTATAGCGGGATGTTTATTTGCTGGAATGATTATATTAGAAAATGGTCAAAATTGTAGGATTAAATTGGCTAAATTGAAAAGTTTAGTACCAAATTTGTCGTCATACAATAAGTTTAAGACTTTTTGGACAATTTTATCTTTTGTGAAATTTGTTGCGATGCAAATGACTCTTATGGAGTTTAAATTCAAAAAATCTATGAAGGGGATATTTTGAAAAGAAAATACAGAAAGTCAACAAATTAATTTTGTTCAATAGTAAAGTGAAATTTGCAAATCAATAAACTAGTAATACGTTTTTGCAATAATTAAATAAAAGTGACTTTTTTTGGTTGAAAAATAAAAGTGACTTTCATTTTCTACAAAAATTGTTATTTTTCCATGTGGTGAGTAGCATTTCTATAGCAAAGTTTTTTTTTTTTTCACGGCAAATAAAGATTATATCTTTAATTTTTTTTTGGTCGGTCCTACTCTATTCTCGAACTCTCACTCTCACACTTTTACTCTGCCTTCTTGTAGGGCATGAGAGTCGAAACACACACTTGAAACTAAATCATCTCCACCTTAACCCCCTTGAGAGGGTGGGGATTCAAACTCCCCGCTTCCTCCTTCCATGTTGGAAGGGCGTGTTGGAAGATATGCAGAATCACGGATTGCACAATCAAGGATCCGGATTGATTATTGATTTGATTTGAAGATTAGAATTATGTACATAATCAATTAAGATTAGATCTAGCTATAGATTGATTTGTAGAATCATTTATTCCCTTTTTTTTCATACAGCTTGTATTATATTTACATCAAGAATTGTACAGAATCATCAATGAAGTGAATAGAAAGAAAACTGTTCCTTCTTCAATTCTCGCCATCTGCAGATTCCCATCTTCTTTCATGGTATCAGAGCAACTGATTCTCTGAACCTAGCTTCCGCTTCCGCTCAAAATTTTCTCTCCTTGCCGTGACCTTCTGATCTTGAAGTTCTAACCTGCAAAAAAAGGGCTTCTTTTTCAGGCATAGTGTCACACTCAGAAAAATTTTACTCACCATGGCGAATCTGCAAGATGAAGCATCCATCACCAGGAACCAATCTGCTGGAGAAGTTATTCCAGCCGTTGGAAGCACTGCTCAGATGTCGATTTCACCTGTTACAACTCAAACAACAACGCAAATGATGTTTCCAACTCAGCCCGTGCAATGGCGACCCACCCCGGCTCAGTTCAATATGGGGCAGCCCATGACGGGCCAACCTTTCCAATGGATTCCATATCCAATCTATGTTGGGTCAAGCCCAAACTCTTCATTGCCTGGGTACGTGGGCCACCAAAGCCACGTCCAAACCGACGGGGGTTCGCCAGCCACAGAAGGGACAAACCCGACCGACGGAGTGGAGCGGATTCACGGGTCGAGTGAACCGGGTGTGGGCACGAATTCCTACCCGGGATTTTTAAATGCGGATTTTTCATTCGGGTCAAATGAATCGGGTCAAGGGACGAATCCCTACCCGAATCATGCGCCCGGATTTCTGCCCTTTCCAGCGGCGGCTTTCGCCGGACGGCCAGAACCCGGCGACCCCTTGTTCGTTTCCACAGCCGACGGACCAGAGCTGCGATTAATCAGTCAACAACTGACCGGGCCAGAGACTTACCCCAAGTGGTCGCAAGAGTTCCGACGTGCCCTAGCGACAAAGGACAAGGATGAATTTCTCGATGGAACCGTCCCCATCCCTACCGACGAGCGTCTAGCACGGCTCTGGAGGAAGAGCAACCGCCTGGTCCGGACTTGGATCGGCAATTGTCTCTCCACAGAGGTCTCGACTGGACTCCCACCGACAGAAGACGCCAAAGGGATGTGGGATAATATCAAGGAGATGTACGGGAGGTTGGATCAAGCAAAAATATTCACCCTCATGCAAGAACTCAGCGAATTAAAGCAAGGGAATTCGACGGTCACAGCATGCTTCAACAAATTATCATCGTTATGGAACAACCTCGAAGCAGCAGAAGAAAAACTCGAGGGTCCCGAATCCACACTCCGACAGTACAAATCCATCAAAGACAGGGAGAAAGCGACGCGTTTTGTGCTCATTTTAAATGACAACTTTCTTACCTTTCGCTCGCAGATCTTGGCTATGGATCCCATGCCATCAATCGGACGAATTTATCAACTGGCAGTGCAAGAGGAAAGCCAGCGATTCGCATCACCAGAGAACGCGAAGAGTGGCGAGAGTATCACTCTTGCGGTCCACAAGGAGCGAAAAGATGGAACTCAGAAAACCCTAGCAGAGAAGAGACGCGGGGCGCTAGGGTTTCGCGGAGAGGGGTTGCGGGCCTATAAATCAGAAGGGATGAACGGCTCTGATCGAGCGCGTACATCCGACAGCTCACAGGAGACCGATCTTTTAAAGGGATCGGACGGCCCAGATGAACTCGCGATAAAAGGAACTGACGGACAGATTTTTGCCACGTCATCCAGGAATTTCGGGCAAAATTTTAAAGGGAAAGGTAGATTATTTTGTGACTATTGCAAGCGTTCTAATCACTCAATTGACAGTTGTTGGAAGTTGCACGGGAAACCAGCGGAAAAAGGAAAAAGAATTTTGGCGGCATACCAATTGAGTGGATCTCCCGGCCCAAATTCTGATCATACCATTACCCATGGACAATACCAGCAACTGATGCAAGCTCTGCAGAAATTGGATGTTTCTGACAAAGGAGGCAGTTTTTCAGGTATCACACATGGCTTGATTAATTCTATATCAAGAAAAGCATGGATTATTGACTCAGGGGCAACTGATCATATTATTTGTGACAAGAGTCTTTTCTCAAGAATAGATGAGGAATTGAATTTTCCTATTTCCGTACAATTGCCTAATGGGAATATTAGTCATATTCGTGTGACATGAACGGTTAATCTCAGTCCTCAAATTACTCTTAAAAATGTCCTTTATGTCCCAGAATTCCAGTTCAATCTCATTTCCGTATCAAAAGTCTGCCAAGAGAATTCATGTCGAGTGATATTCAATGCTGATACCTGTTTATTTCAGGCCCTTTCGACTGGCAGACTGATGGGCTGGGGTAGTATTTCAGAAGGACTATTTTTTTGGTCAAGACTCCCAAGTAATTTTGATTTATCCAGCTTTTCATTAAATAAATCCTCCTTGTGTAATTTGAGCTTGAATGATAAAAGTTCTCTTATGCATATGAGATTAGGCCACAGTGCCACCTTTCCTTATCCTAAATGTCCCATTTGTCCACTAGCAAAACAGTCTCGTTCCCCTTTTCCATCTAGTAATTCTCGTGCTAGACAAATTTTTTCACTGATACATGTTGATACATGGGGACCCTATCATAAAGTTAATTATGATGGATCACATTATTTCCTTACAATGGTGGACGATCATTCTCGTGCGACCTGGATTTTCTTGATGCAATCAAAGGCTCAGACTTACTCTTATTTAAAGACATTTATTGCCTTCTCCAAAAATCAGTTTGGAAAATCAATCCAGAAAATTTGAACTGATAATGGAGCAGAATTTTTCAGTCAGAATTGTTCCATGCTTTTCTCATCTCTTGGCATCCAGCATGAAAGTTCATGCACTTATACACCACAACAGAATGGAGTGGTTGAGCGCAAGCATCGGCACCTTTTGGAAGTCGCACGTGCCTTGAAGTTTCAAGCTTCAATACCAGATGATTATTGGGGAAATTGTGTCATCACAGCAGCTTATTTAATCAACCGTATGCCCACCAAGATACTCCATGGACGAACACCATTCGAGCTACTCTATGGAAATAAACCAGATTTACAACATCTCAAAATCTTCGGATGTCTTTGCTATGCTACAACATTGGGCTCTCGAGACAAGTTGAGCCCACGTGCTCGGAAATGCATTTTCATGGGATATCCTAATCTGCAGAAGGGGTATCGAGTTCTTGATATATCAACAAAGGAGTTCCTTATAAGCCGTGATGTGTCTTTCCATGAAGATATATTCCCGTTTTCCAATATGGGGGAACCAAATGAGAATCTTGATATCAATTCTAATTCTCATCGACTCTCACATGACGACACAATATCTCCAAACCATGGTTACATACCACTGGTTCAATCAAGGAATCCATCTTACACTCCCACAATAATTCCAGAAGAGATACCATCTATACTGGAGAATCCATCATCATCAGCAAACCTGACAGAAGAGGAAGTTGAAGATGCAAGCAATATTGCGGAAGAAGTTGGCCATGATATCTCGCCACCCACCTCCAATGAAACAATTCCCACTTCTGATGGAGATCATCCAAGACGCTCTCGTCGGGCCACTCGACCTCCGACGTGGACCAAGGACTATATCTGCGCCACTCACAAATCTCCAGGTATTCAATATCCTGTCTCCTCCTATGTTTCCTTTCATAGATTATCAGAGGAACATAGATGCTGCAGTAGTCGCCTATCAGAAGAACAGGAACCATCTAGTTATGATAAGGCAGTTGTTGATCCTAAATGGCAGCAAGCCATGGCAGCAGAATTAAAGGCATTGAATGACAACCACACATGGGATCTTGTCTCATTGCCACCTAATCGGAAACCAATTGGGTGCAAATGGGTATACAAGATTAAATATCGTGCAGATGGATCAATTAAACGGTACAAGGCACGCTTGGTAGCAAGGGGATTTACTCAGCGAGAAGGTTTTGACTACCACGAGACCTTTTCCCCAGTTGCCAAAGATGTCACAGTTTGCTCCTTCTTGACCGTCGCCTCTATCAATGATTGGAGTTTGCATCAAATGGACGTGCATAATGCCTTTCTCCATGATGATTTAGATGAAGAGATATATATGGATGTTCCTCAGGGTTTACGGAGACAGGGGGAGAATAAAGTGTGTCGTCTCTGCAAATCCCTTTATGGGTTGAAGCAAGCATCCAGACAATGGTATGCAAAATTTGCAAATGCTCTTAAGAAAGCTGGCTTCCAACAATCAAAGCATGACTATGCATTGTTCACAAGGAACAGAGGTATGTCATCTATCTTTTTGATGATATATGTCGATGATATTCTTCTTATGGGAAATGATAAGGCTGCCATAGAAAGATTCAAGGAATATTTGCATGCTACCTTTCATATTAAGGACTTAGGAGCACCTAAATATTTCCTTGGAATCGAAATTGCTCGATCCAATTTAGGAATCTCCCTCAGTCAACGAAAGTTCATATTGGAGATTATATCAGAAGCAGGGCTATCAGGATGTAAACCAGCGGCAATTCCCATCGAGTAGAACACTAAATTGACTTCTGCAGCTTACGATGAAGGCATATCCAAAGATGATGATCCCATACTCAAAGATCCATCTGGATATCAAAGGCTTGTCGGGAAACTTATATATCTGACAATGACGAGGCCAGACATCTCTTATGCAGTACAAACATTAAGCCAGTTCATGCATAGCCCAAAACAGTCTCATTTCGATGCAGCTTTGAAGATTGTAAAATATTTAAAGAAGTGTCCAGGACTTGGGATACTTCTGTCAAAGAAATGTGACATGAAGATGACAGCATTTTGTGATGCAGACTATGCAACATGTCCTATAAGTCGAAGATCAGTCACAGGATATTGCATTAAATTTGGGGAATCACTTCTTTCATGGAAGACCAAGAAACAACCCACTGTCTCTTTATCCTCAGCTGAGGCAGAGTATCGAGCTATGGCTAAGACCACATGTCAAATAGTGTGGATGCAAGGTTTACTTAAGGATCTTGGGATAGAAGTGCAAGGACCAACCAGGCTTTATTGTGATAACGATGCAGCCCTAAAACTTGCAGCAAATCCTATAGTACATGAAAGAACCAAGCACATTGAAGTCGACTGTCATTTCACTCGAGAAAAGATACAAGAAGGCGTGATTGAGACAAGAGGAATTGGAACAATGGAGCAGCCAGCAGATATATTTACCAAGCCTTTATGTCAAAGACAGCACGCATATTTGTTGAGGAAGCTAGGTATCTTAGACATATACAGACCACCAGCTTGAGGGGGAGTGTTGGAAGATATGCAGAATCACGGATTGCACAATCAAGGATCCGGATTGATTATTGATTTGATTTGAAGATTAGAATTATGTACATAATCAATTAAGATTAGATCTAGCTATAGATTGATTTGTAGAATCATTTATTCCCTTTTTTTCATACAGCTTGTATTATATTTACATCAAGAATTGTACAGAATCATCAATGAAGTGAATAGAAAGAAAACTGTTCCTTCTTCAATTCTCGCCATCTGCAGATTCCCATCTTCTTTCAGGGCGGCCACTAGGGCAAACCCTAGTGGTTAGATTGTATCCTTAATTGAACGAGTACACAAATGATACAGATACATGAGTGAAGGGGTCATGAAACACAAAAGTATCAACATGAAGTGAAAGCCTAAGAGGCCCAAATTCACAACTTTATAGAAGCAAAGGTCATGCATGCCTAGTCAACAATAATCCCAACAACTCAAATCATGGCATGCTATAGTGTGACATCCAAAAGATTCCTACCTTATAAGTATGTAGAGATTCGGTTGTGATTGATTAATATGACTGTTTGAGCAATGGGTTAGAAATTTACTAAATTAATTATTTACTTATGTTAGGAAAGTTTTAATAAGTATTTTGACAAGTCCAAAATATTTGTGGATTTATTAATATTTAGAATGACACTAGCTTTCATATTAATGTACAGATTCTCTTGAATTCTTAGCATTTCAACTGAAGAGGTTATTTTGGAAAGTTGTTCTCTTGGCTCATTTTCCATCAACAAGTCTCCATTTAAACATTGCCTTCTAGCTTGCCTCCGTCAGCAAGTTGAAACGTTGAACTAAACCTTTATTGATGCCATGCCTACTTCATCTTTGCTAACTTCTGCTTCATTAATGCAAGGGATGACTTATACACTTACTTGGCCAACCATAAGCAAGTTGAAACATTGAACTGAACCTTTATTGATGCCATGCCTACTTCATCTATGTTAACTTCTACTTCATTAATGCAAGGGGTGACTTATACACTTACTTGGCCAAAGGAGATGAATCCCTCATAAATACTTCTTCTCTCGGCTTATGATATTATGTCACACGCCTAAGCTATTCATGTAGGGGCTACATAAACTCTTTTAATTGGAACAGTAAGCCTCTCCACTTTGATTCAATGATTTTACCTTGTGAGCATTTGATTCTTTAAGCATGGTTAACCACCTCCTCTTGCATTCTTGGTTATGGCCGTATATAAAATTAAAGAGGGAGAGAATTCCCAGGACAAAGCCCCACTTCTACACTTCACCAATCACTATCCATTTCTTTTTCAACTTTCACTTTCAATTCCAAGAGTAAAAACAAAAAATCCTACATGTGTATTTCATTAAAGTCTCGAGTTTATTTCCGGGTTTGAACAAGGTAAACTCATGAATTTTCTTCTACTTTTCATAAATGGGTTTTTTGTTTTCAAGACCAAAAATCATTGATTTCGGTTTGTGTTATTTTGAAGGAAAATCAAAGCTTTAATGTTATGCAAGTTATTTTCAATATAAGTGAAAATCTAGGCGCTAAGCTAGGTTCTTCCAATGAGTACTTGGCTCGATTGCTTGATGGGTGTTTATTTTGAGTTTTATGAACATGTGTTAAAAAATTGGTGATAGCATGTTGGATTCTTCACTTTTGTGAATGTTGATGATGATATGTTGAGTTTTACATTAATGATTTTATTTATTTTAATAAGAAGCATAGGCTAAGTTCTTTGGTGATTGTTGGTGTTTTGGTAAAGAGAGTGTTTAAAAAAAAAGGGTTATCGAATATGGTAATATCGGTTACTGCTTATTGAATAGGGTAGTACCAATTATGGTAGTTACCAAATATGGCGATATAGATTATCGATTGTGATAGGTAGTGATTATGGTAGTACTAATTACCGAGTACGACAGCTATTGAATTAGGAAAGTTATGGATAATAGAAAAAATAATTACAAAAAATTAAAGAAATTTTTTTCTTTTCTCATGCTTTCTATTTTTGAATATCTTAGTCCTTCATTTTTTTAGCATCATTATTTAATAAATGCATATACATTATATTTGGGGAAAGTATACATTGAATGTTGATATTGAATATATTCATTTGATGATAGTTATGTAAAATGATACTATGCATAAAAGTTGATGTGGAATATGTTCAATTGGTGATGGTTAAGTAAAACGATGTCGTGCATTGAATGTTGTTGTTGATCATCTTCATGTATATTAATGTTGCATGATAAAATTGAAAATTGAAAAAGAATAAAAAAGTTGTCATCCACATGAGAGTGGCGACATTGTCTTATGTGTCGGGATACCCCGAGGAGTATTTCTGGATGCATTGAGAGTCGAGATGCTCTACGATTAATGTTATGAATGAGTTTGGTGGGATGTCCTATAGATACTTTGCAGGATGTCTCGAAGTTGAGATGCTCCATGTGTCAGGATGCCACAAGAGTGTTCAGGAGGTGGAGTAAATAAGATGATGCATGCTCATGAATATACATTTATGCTTATTGATAGAGCAACAAATGATAATGATGCATTGATAAATCATATGCCATACATGTACATTGAGTAGATAATACAATGCATTTGTGTGAGTTACGTCCAAGGAGGTAAGATATATGCTCATGCATTGATTATGTGCTCCATATGTTTGTCATTGTTATGTCAATGCAGGTACGAAGGTGAACTCCTACTTTTCTTAGAGATTTTACTTACTAGGTGTCGAGTCATTTCTTTATTTTTTAGACATGTAAGATGGCTCTTCTGCTGTCGCTGCTTTTTAGAGCCCCAACTCACATAGAGTATGAGTATGAGGAGCTTGTATTGCCTAGTGCGGTGTTTGTGTATAATAAGTGTACTAACACTGTATGGGTTGACGTAGAACTTGTTGAGTGGGTTCCTCATTGGTATGTAGTCTGGTACGCGATCTTCGATGGTGACTCGCTAGGACCGTTAAGAGGTTTTGATGGTCCTCCTAGTTATGTTGCCGAGGAGCTAGCATTTGGGGAGGTTATCGATTCTTAGATGTTAGATTGATGTTGTACAAGCATGCTTATGAGAGTGAGGGTACGGTAATGAAGATAAAAGTTACCGAACTCTCCCCAAGTGTTTTGTATTATGAGATGTTTGTAAGTGATGCATATATACATTAATAAGTATGTGAAATAATGCTATGACTTGTCTAAATTTGTTGTCCTACCACTTATGAATAAATCAATAAGAAAAAAAATAGGAAACGTGTAGTGCTTGACGTACCTGAGACGTCACAATACAACTAATGCTTATTCCTCTTCATTCCAAGTCCCCAGCGAAAAAAAAAAAAAAAAAAGGAGAAGAGAAGGAATGGCATGTAAGACTCAAAATTTGTTCCTTTTCCCACTTTGGATATGAATTTTTTTTTTTTAATAAAGCCACCTCAAACGCAAATATTATTTTAAAAAGTCACGTAAGACGAATAGCCGGAATAGACACTTTAGTAAATGATTTTTCACTAATGTGGCACTAAAGTGTTCGAAAAAAGAAAATTGGCACTTAAGTAAGCATCGTATGAAGATTATGGCACTCATGGTGTTCTTATTTTTCCATGGCCTCGGTTATACCTTTTCACTTACTTTTTATGACTACTTGCTCATCACCCTCAAGCCGACCTGACTACTTTTACAGCGAGATGTTTATTGGCTGGAATGATTATATTAGAAAATGGTCAAAATTGTAGGATTAATGTTGGAAGATATGCTGAAGATCCAGAAGATATACCAGGAAATTGTTTGATCTAATTTTGATTATAGAATCAATCAAAGATTAGATAGAAATATTAAATTGATTTGTAGAATATTACATTGCCTTTTCTACATGTACATCTTGTAATATAAGCGAGATGTTTATTGGCTGGAATGATTATATTAGAAAATGGTCAAAATTGTAGGATTAATGTTGGAAGATATGCTGAAGATCCAAAAGATGTACCAGGAAATTGTTTGATCTAATTTTGATTATAGAATCAATCAAAGATTAGATAGAAATATTAAATTGATTTGTAGAATATTACATTGCCTTTTCTACATGTACATCTTGTAATATAATTACTAAATGTTGTACATTGATTACAAGTGAAGAAATATACAAAAATTTTCTCTCCAAAATCTCGTTCGTTTCTTGCTTCCCTTCGCTTTCTTACATGGTATCAGAGCTTTAGGCTCTCAAATCCATTTCCGCACCCTGATTACCTTCCTACGTCCCTGAATTTGCAAGACAGATCAACACTTTGTTACGAAGGAATCGTTCTTTGTAAAGAAGGAAGAAGAAACAGAGGCGAATTCTTACCATGAATCACCTAGAGAATCTGCTCCCTGTTGCTGGCGTTCCATCCATAAGAGACGCCACACCGATGGGAGAGATGCAAGGCCACACCACCGGCACGATACCTGCAATTCCCATAACCCATATTTTTCATATTGAAATTTATAACCAAACCCTTATACAAACAAATCTAGACCTAAAAGGCGTATCAAAATGGATATCAAAGAAGATAAAATTTATTGTCATGGCTCGAGATTGTCTTCTTCTCCCAAATATGGGGCAACCTATTTCAAGCCATCCTTACCAATGGGTACCCTATCCATGGTACATTGAGTTAGGCCCAAATCCATCATTGCCAGGGGTAATGAGTTATCAGAGTAATGTTCAAAACAATGATCAATCGATCTAGTCGATAACAATGTATTTAATAGACAAGTGTATGCGTTCTTTAAGGCGCCGTTTTCGCCGGTGATATCCTTAGTCACCGAGCCCACTAGCCACAAGTGGGGCAAGTCCATCCATTGAGACATAGTACTTCCAATCCGCTCTCATGATTCCATCCAAAAAATCAAAGCATTATAAATGCTAAACAAACATACTCAGGAGAACGGGTTTGCCATCAAAGGGAACAAATCCCGGAAAATAAATAATTATTTAATTTAATTTCGAAAAATAATATTTAAATGCCAAAAACCCGGACTCTTCAATGTGGGTCATGGAACCAGGTTCAATGGAGCCGATCGGGGCTGCTCCGGCGGCTAGGGAGGCGAGGGGAAGCCGGCGGAGAGCGAGGGGGTCACTGATCGGGCTTGGGCGCGCGTGGACGGCGGAACGGGACGAGCGGCGAGGGGTTCTCGGCGAGCTGCTGTCTCCGAGCTCCTGGTTCGCACGCAAAGAAGAAAGAAGAACAGAGGGGTTCGGTCGCGTGGGGGAAGAAGTGGGAGAGGAGAGAGAGGAGAGAGAGGGATAATCCGTTGAGACAAAAAAAAATCGGCGGGTCTGGAGAACTGGGTTTGGGAACAAATCCCTACCTAGGACTCTTCAATGTGGGTCACGAATCCCTACCCAAGTCTTTCACCCGAGTTTATATCATTTCCGATCGTGGCCATTACCGGCCGACCAGAGCTAGGCGACCCTCTACATGTGTCAACCGTCGACAGTCTAGAATTGTGATTGATTAGTTTGCAACTGACTGAGCCATAAAACTACAACAAAAGGTCACTAGACTTCCGGCGGGCCCTAGTGACAAAAGATAAAGACGGTTTCATCGACGGAACCATACCGATTCCCTCGGATGAACGACTGGCCAGACATTGGAGAAAGTGCAATCACTTGATCCGAACATGGATTGGCAATTGGGTTTCTCCAAACGTCGCAACCAGCTTTCCCCGACGGAGGATTCGAAAGTCATGTGGGACAATATCAAAGAAATGTACGGGAAGTTAGATTGAGCAAAAATCTTTTGTCTCAAGTAAGAACTCACAGAACTCAAGCAAGGAAATATGTCCGTCACAGCGTGTTACAACAAAATCTCATCGCTCTAGAATGAGTTTGAGGCTACGGAAGAAAAACTCGAGGGACCACCAGAAACCCTCAGACAATATAGATCTATGAAGGAGAGGGAGAAATCCACTCGGTTCCTTTTGATTTTGAATGAAAAATACCTAACTTTCGTTCATAGATTCTGGCGATGGATTCGATGCCGCCCCCCGGTCGGATTTTCAAGCTAGCTGTCCGCTGTCCAAGAGGAGAGCTAGCGGCTCATGACTTCGAAGCAAGTACAAGGAGGCGACAATGTCGCACTTGCTCTTCGTGGGGAACATCGCCGGAGAGAATCGGGTGTAAAACCCTAGCTCGAGAGAGAGAAAGTCAAGAGGGGCTAGGGTTTATCTCCAGCGATAGAACCCTTAAAAGGGACGGCAACAACGGACCAGATCTCCTCCAGCGATCGGACGGTCTACAAGGGCTTGATCTCTCGTTACATCGAACGGTGGAAATAATTCCACAATGAAAGCATCCGATAGCTAGATTTTTTCTGCATCCTTAAGGAATTTCGGCCAAAATTCAAGGGGGGAGAGGTAAATTATATTGTGAACATTGCAAACGTCCACATCATACCATATATAATTGTTGGAAATTACATGGAAAGTCAAGAGAAAAAAAAAAGAATATTCTGCAGCTTACCAAGTCATTAGACCTACTGGTCCAAGTAGTGACCGACCAATTACCCATGTGCAATATCAACAATTGATGCAAGCACTGCAAAAGGTAGACATTGGAAATAAAGGAGGAAGTTTCTTAGGTATATCCCACTGCCTGATTAATTCTATTTCAAAAAAGGCATGGATAGTTGACTTAGGAGCAAGTGATCATATCATTTGTGATATAAGTTTTTTTTCAAAAATGCATAAGAAATTGGATACACCTATTTCTGTGCAACTTCCAAACGGAAATATTACTCATGTCACATTGACAGGCACTATTCAACAAAGTCATCAAATTATTCTACAAAATGTCCTTTATGTCTCACAATTTCAGTTCAATCTCATTTTGTGTCCAAAGTTTGCAAGGAAAATTCCTGTCAAATACTCTTCGATTCTGACACTTTTTTTTTAGGCCCTTTTGACAGGGAAACTGATGGGCTTGGGTAGTCTTTCTGAAGGTTTATATTTTTGGACTAGTTTTCCAGGTCATTTTGATTTGAATTCAATTCCCTTGAATAAATTGTCATTGTGTAATTTCACTGTCAATGATAAAGATTTTCTTATACATTCGAGAATGGGTCATAGTGTGTTTTTTTCCTTACTCTAAATGTCATATATGCCCTCTCGCAAAACAGTCTCGCACACCTTTCCCTTCCAATAAAAATCTTTCCAGTGATATTCTTTCTTTAATTCATGTGGATGTCTGGGGACCACATCACACAGCACATTGTGATGGTTTACGATATTTTCTCATAATTGTGGATGATCACTCTCGCGCCACATGGGTATTCTTGATGTAGTCCAAAGCTCAAGTTCCCTCTCATTTGAAAACATTTATCACTATGACTAAAAATCAGTTTGGGAAATCAATTTAGGGAATCCGAACTAACAATGGGAAAGAGTTTTTAATCATGACTGTAGCTCACTTTTCTTGTCTCATGGCATTTTACATGAAAACTCTTGTATTTATACTCCACAACAAAATGGAGTGGTGGAACATAAACATCGTCACCTATTAGAAGTCGCACGAGCTTTAAAGTTTCAGGGATCTATTCCAACGAATTATTGGGGAGATTGTGTCCTTACTATAGCTTATCTCATCAACCGCATGCCTACTCGGATATTGGCTGGTAAATCACCTTTCGAATTACTTTATGGAAAAAAACCAATAGTAGATCATCTACGGATTTTCGATTGTCTATGTTACACTGCAACTATGGGACCTCGGGACAAAATAAGTCCATGTGCTAGGAGATGCATATTCATGGGTTATCCTAACCTGTAGAAGGGTTATTATGTTCTCAATCCATCAACATAAGATTTTTTTCGTGAGCAAGGACGCCATCTTTCACAAAACTGTCTTTCCATTTTGTGAGACTATAGAGGATTTGAATATCTCAACCAATTCCCATTGTTTCTTAAACGAGGAAAGTGTGTCTCTTGAATATTTTCTTACAGCATCCCCGGGACAAGTTATTCAATCATTTGATTAGTTGCCTCGGTGGAAGCATTGGAAAGCATACCTGCTGCTCCACTAAATATTGTGAATGATTTTGGTGACCAAACAGAAAACAATATTGCAGAGATATCTTCTTCTCCACCACCAACAGATCATCCACATCATTCGGGGCGAGCTATACGACCACCAACGTGGACCAAAGACTATGCCTATGCCTCACTTAACGGACTAGGTATTAACTATCCAATATCTTCTTATGTCTCATTTGATAAGCTTTTGTCGGAACATAGATGTTGCATTAGTCATATATCCAATGAAAAAAAAAACCATCTAGTTATGATGAGGCATCCAAAGACTCATGGTGGCAACAAGCTATGGCAGCAGAATTACATGCATTGATTGATAACCATACCTAGGAAATAGTTCATCTGCCCTTGAATAGGAAGTCCATAGGATGCAAATGGGTTTATAAAGTAAAGTATAGAGCTGATCGATTCATTGAGCGATACAAAGCTCGGTTGGTGGCCAAATGATATACCCAACGAGAAGGTTTCGATTATCACGAAAATTTTTCTCCAGTTGCTAAAGATGTCATCGTTCGCTCATTCTTATCAGTTGCAGCAATCCATGATTGGTCATTACACCAAATGGACATCCACAACGCTTTTCTTCATGGCGATTTGGATGAAGAAATTTACATGGATATTCCTCAGGGCTTACGGAGACAGGGGGAGAATAAAGTATGTTGTCTCTGCAAATCCCTTTATGGGCTGAAACAAACTTCTAGACAATGGTATGCTAAGTTTGCCAATGCTCTCACCAATGCAAACTTCAAACAATCAAAGTACGATTATGCCTTGTTTACAATGGACTAAAGGTATGTCATCAATTTATTTGATGATTTATGTAGATGACATCCTTATCATGAGAAATGATGAAGCTGCAATAAAGAGTCTTAAGAAATATTTGCATACAACATTTCATATAAAAGATCTGGGAGCACCAAAATATTTTCTTGGGATTGAGATTGCTCGATCTCACCAAGGAATTTCCCTCATTAAGAGAAAATTTGTATTGGAGATTATATAATTATCAGGATGCAAGCCAACAGTTATTCCAATCGAGCATAATACCAGATTGACTACAGTAGATCATATTGGGGGAACATCTCAGATTGATGATCCTATACTAAAGGATCCGATGAGTTATCAGAAGCTCATTGGAAAACTTATATACCTGACTATGATCAGACTTGATATATCGTATGCAGTGCAAAACCTCAGTTAGTTTATGCATAAACTGAAGGAATCTCACATGAATGCCGCTCTAAAAGTTGTGAAGTATTTGAAGAGGTGTCCAGGACTTGGGATACTTCTATCTAGAAGATGCAACATGGAAATGACGGCATATTGTGATGCAGATTATGCAACTTGCCCTATGAGTCAAAGATCCATCACTGGGTTTTGCATTAAACTGGGAGATTCTCTTTTTCATGGAAAACCAAGAAGCAAGCAACGGTTTCTTTATCTTCAGCTGAAGCAAAATATCGGGTAATGGCAAAAATCACATGTGAGATTGTGTGGATACGAGGTTTGCTTGGTGACCTCCGAGTACAATTGAAAAGTCCAACGAAGTTATTTTGTGACAATGAGTCGGCTCTCAAGCTTGTAGCAAATCCTATAATGCATGAAAGAACCAAGCACATGGAAGTGGACTATCACTTCACTCGAGAGAAGATTCAAGAAGGGATAATCGAGACAAGAGTGATTGGAACTGCTGAACAACCTACAGATGTCTTTACCAAACCCCTATGTCAAAGGCAACATGCATATCTACTGAGCAAGCTAGGCATCTTGGACATCTACAAGCCACTAGCTTGAGGGGGAGTGTTGGAAGATATGCTGAAGATCTGGAAGATCTACCGGGAAATTGTTTGATATGATTTTGGTTATAGAATCAATCAAAGATTAGATAGAAATATTAAATTGATTTGTAGAATATTACATTGCCTTTTCTACATGTACATCTTGTAATATAATTACTAAATGCTACACATTGATTACAAGTGAAAAAATATACAAAAGTTTTCTCTCCAAAATCTCGTTTGTTTCTTGCTTCCCTTCGCTTTCTTACAATTAAATTGGCTCAATTGAAAAATTTCGTACCAAATTTGTCGCCATACAATAAGTTTAAGGCTTTTTAGACAATTTTCTCTCTTGTGAAATTTGTTGCAATGCAAATGACTCTTATGGAGTTTAAATTCATAAAATCTATGAAGGCGATATTTTGAAAAGAAAATATAGAAAGTCAACAAATTAATTTTTTTCAATAGTAAAGTGAAATTTGCAAATCAATAAACTAGTAATACGTTTTTGCAATAATTAAATAAAAGTGACTTTTTTTGGTCGAAAAATAAAAGTGACTAAGTGACTTTCATTTCCTATTTTTCCATGTGGTGAGTAGCATTTCTGTAGCAATTTTTTTTTTTCACGGAAAATAAAGATTATATCCTTAATCTTTTTTTTTGGTCGGTCCTACTCTATTCCTACTCTAACTCTCACTCTTAAACTTTTGCCCTGCCTTTTTGCAGAGCGTGGGAGTTGAAACACACATTTAAAATTAAATCCGTGGGAGTCAAAACACACATTTGAAACTAAATCGTTTCCACCCTAACCCCCTTGAGAAGGTGGGGATTCGAACCCCCCACCTTCTCCTTCCATGTTGGAAGGGTGGCCACTGGCGCAAACCCCAGTGGTTAGATTATATCCTTAATTGAACAAGTACACAAATGATACATATACATGAGTGAAGGGGTCTTGAAACACAAAAGTATCAACATGAAGTGAAAGCCTAAGAGGCCCAAATTCACAACCTTATAGAAGCAAAGGCCATGCAGGCCTAGTCAACAATAATCCCAACAACTCAAATCATGGCATGCTATAGTGTGACATCCAGAAGATTCCTACCTTATAAGTACGTAGAGATTCGGTTGCGGCTGATTAATATGATTGTTTGAGCAATGGATTAGAAATTTACTAAATTAATTATTTACTTATGTTAGGAAAGTTTTAGTAAGTATTTTGACAAGTCCAAAATATTTGTGGATTTATTAACATTTAGAACGGACACTAGCTTTCATATTAATGTACCAATTCCCTTGAATTCTTAGCATTTCAACTGAAGAGGTTATTTTGGAAAGTTGTTGTCTTGGCTCATTTTCCATCAGCAAGTCTCCATTTAAACATTGCCTTTCTAGCTTGCCTCCATCAGCAAGTTGAAACGTTGAACTAAACCTTTATTGATGCCATGCCTACTTCATCTATGTTAACTTCTACTTCAGTAATGCAAGGGGTGACTTATACACTTACTTGGCCAACCATAAGCAAGTTGAAACATTGAACTAAACCTTTATTGACGCTATGCCTATTTCATCTATGTTAACTTCTACTTCATTAATGCAAGGGGTGACTTATAAACTTACTTGGCCAAAGGAGATGAATCCTTCATAAATACTTCTTCTCTTGGCTTATGATATTATGTCACATGCCTAAGCTATTCATGTAGGGGCTACATAAACTCTTTTAATTGGAACAATAAGTCTCTCCACTCTGATTCAATGATTTCACCTTGTGAGCATTTGATTCTTTAACCATGGTTAACCACCTCCTCTTGCATTCTTGGTTATGGCCGTATATAAAATTAAAGAGGGAGAGAATTCCCAGGACAAAGCCCCACTTCTACACTTCACCAATCACTATCCATTTCTTTTTCAACTTGCACTTTCAATTCCAAGAGTAAAAGCAAAAAATCCTACATGTGTATTTCATTAAAGCCTCAAGTTTGTTTCCGGGTTTGAACAAGGTAAACTCATGAATTTTCTTCTACTTTTCATAAATGGGTTTGTTGTTTTCAAGACCAAAAATCATTGATTTTGGTTTGTGTTATTTGAAGGGAAATCAAAGCTTTAATTTTACGCAAGTTATTTTCAATATAAGTGAAAATCTAGGCACTAAGCTAGGTTGTTCCAATGAGTACTTGGCTCGATTGCTTGATGTGTGTTTATTTTGAGTTTTATGAACATGTGTTAAAAAATTGGTGATAGCATGCTGTCTTCACTTCTGTGAATCTTGATGATGATATGTTGAGTTTTATATTAATGATTTTATTTATTTTAATAAGAAGCATAGGCTAAGTTCTTTGGTGATTATTGGTGTTTTGGTAAAGAGAGTGTTTAAAAAAAAGGATTACCGAATATGGTAATATCGGTTACTGCTTACTGAATAAGGCAGTACTGATTATGGTAGTTACCAAATATGGTGATATCGATTACCGATTGTGACAAGTAGTGATTATGCCAGTACCGATTACCGAGTATGGCATCTATTGAATTGGGGAAAGTTATTGATAATAGAAAAAAATAATTACAAAAATTAAAGATTATTTTTTTCTTTTCTCATGCTTTCTATTTTTTTGAATATCTTAGTCCTTCATCTTTTAGCATCATTATTTAATAAATGCATATCCATTTTATTTGAGAAAAGTATACATTTTGAATGTTGATATTGAATATATTCATTTGATGATAGTTATGTAAAATGATACTATGCATAAAAGTTGATGTGGAATATGTTCAATCGGTGATGGTTAAGTGAAATGATGTGGTGCATTGAATGTTGATGTTGATCATCTTCATGTATATTAATGTTGCATGATAAAACAGAAAATTGAAAAAGAAAAAAAAAATGTTGTCATCCACATGAGAGTGGTGACATTGTCTTATGTGTCGGGATACCCCAAGGAGTATTTCTGGATGCATTGAGAGTCGAGATGCCCTGCAATTAATGTTATAAATGAGTTTGGTGGGATGTCCTATAGATACTTTGTAAAATGCCTCGAAGTTGAGATGCTCCATGTGTTAGGATGCCACAAGAGTGTTCAAGAGGTGGAGTAAATAAGATGATGCATGCTCATGAATATACATTTATCCTTTTTGATAGAGCAACAAATGATAATGATGCATTGAGAAATCATATGCCATACATGTACATTGAGTAGATAATACAATGCATTCGTGTGAGTTACTTCCAAGGAGGTAAGATATATGCTCATGCATTGAATATGTGCTCCATATGTTTGTCATTGTTATGTCAATGTAGGTGCAAAGGTGAACTCCTACTTTTCTTAGAGATTTTACTTATTGGGTGTCGGGTCATTTCTTTATTTTTTAGACATGTAAGATGGCTCTTCTGCCGCCGCTGCTTTTTAGAGCCCCAATTCACATAGAGTATGGGTACAAGGAGCTTGTATTGCCTAATGCAGTGTTTGTGTATAATAAGTGTACTAACACTGTGTGGGTTGACGTAAAACTCACTGAGTGGGTTCCTCATCGGTACATAGTTTGGTACGCGATCTTCGATGGTGACTGGCTGGGACCGTTAAGAGGTTTTGATGGTCCTCCAAGTTATGTTGCCGAGGAGCTAGCATTTGGGGAGGTTATTGATTCTTAGATGTTGGATTGATGTTGTACAAGCATGCTTTTGAGAGTGAGGGTACGGTAATGCAGGTGCGAAGGTGAACTCCTATTTTTCTTAGAGATTTTACTTACTATGTTTGTCATTGTTATTGTTTGTCATTGATTATGTGCTCCATATGTTTGTCATTGTTATGTCAATGCAGGTGCGAAGGTGAACTCCTACTTTTCTTAGAGATTTTACTTACTAGGTGTCGAGTCATTTCTTTATTTTTTAGACATGTAAGATGGCTCTTCTGCTGTCGCTGCTTTTTAGAGCCCCGACTCACATAGAGTATGAGTACGAGGAGCTTGTATTGCCTAATGCGGTGTTTGTGTATAATAAGTGTACTAACACTGTATGGGTTGACGTAGAACTTGTTGAGTGGGTTCCTCATTGGTATGTAGTCTGGTACGCGATCTTCGATGGTGACTGGCTAGGACCGTTAAGAGGTTTTGATGGTCCTCCTAGTTATGTTGCTGAGGAGCTAGCATTTGGGGAGGTTATTGATTCTTAGATGTTAGATTGATGTTGTACAAGCATGCTTATGAGAGTGAGGGTACGGTAATGAAGATAAAAGTTACTGAACTCTCCCCAAGTGTTTTGTATTATGAGATGTTTGTAAGTGATGCATATATACATTAATAAGTATGTGAAATAATGCTATGACTTGTCTGAATTTGTTGATCTACCACTTATGAATAAATCAATAAGAAAAAAATAGGAAACGTGCAGTGCTTGACGTACTTGAGACGTCACAGTACAACTAATGCTTAGTAAACATTTTCACCCCCCAATTTAGTTCTATTATACAGACACATAGCAAATTCATCAAGAAAATTATTTAAAAAATTGTAAATAATTCTACGGATATCAATTTAGTCATAAACTTTTTAAGGATTTGTCCATATAATCCTACCAATCAATTCGACTTGCAGTCACTGAGTGGACATTGGCCACCTTAAATGGCACGGCCAATAATTTTGTAATTTTTTTTTTTTTTTGGCTTCTTCCATTTGCCAGTTGCCGGGCCTTCGCAATCGGCCATAGGCACGAGACAGGCGTTGACTTAATTGCATGCACTAAGTCAATTGAAGGAGACTTCGTTGCTCTCACCACTTTGCTACCTTCGCTTGCCGGATTTGTCGTTTCTCTTCCGCATAGAGATGAACATCCAACATCGTATTTTGCCCCCAAATCGCGCCCTAGAAGACGACGCAGTTACATTCCAATTTTTGGCATCAAAACGCGACATTAAAAACGAAATGAATGGGTGCAAAGATTCAAGTCAATTTAATCCTTAAATTGAGATGATAATTACAATGCACAATAGCATGATAATTACATAATATTAAAGTATGATTGGTCAGTTTTGTATGCATTGATTCATTTGTTGTCTTTAAGAATACAGTACTCTCATGTGTGTGTGTGTGTGTGTATTTATATAAGTCCACTTAGACAAATCATAAATGCCCAACAACTGTGTTCTATCTATAACACCCAAATTTTCGAAATTAAAGGATGGATCGAGAGCAAGAGGAGAGGCAATTCCTTGGTTTCTTTGCCATCGTCAAGGAATCCATCAAAATCATCTTCACATGGCAGAAGATTTTCAGCCAAATCGCACTAGCCTTCGTCCTCCCTCTTACCCTTGTCGGCTTAGCTCACATCCATATTTCCGCCTTCCTCTTTGCAAAGATCACTCCTGGATACACTGAGCTCTCCGACTTGGTGACCTTGAACACATATGAGCTCTTTCTCTTTACGGTCGTCTCCTTCGTCCTGGTTGAAATCTATTCTATTCTGTGCACATCCACAGCCGCATGCACGACCGCGTGTGCGTACACCTCGAAATCCATCACTTTCGGGGGAGTGACGGGGGTCCTCCCAAAGGTGTCGAAGAGGCTCATGATCACAGATTTATGGAGCTTTTTCGTTTTCTTCGCCTACATCATCTTGACTTCAGCGATCTTCTCTCCCTTAATTGTTCTTATTCACTTCCCTGCCATTCAACTAGTCCTATTTTGCATCCTCCTCATCTTATAATTCTCTGGGTTGGAGTATGTCATGGTCATTTTGAGCTTGGCGGGTGTGGTTTCAGTGGGAGAGGACATCTATGGTATTGATGCCATGTTCAAGAGCAAGAACCTGATCAAGGGTAAGTTGGGGACCTCAATAGCTATCAACCTCTTGCTAACGATTGGGTCCATGGCAATCCAAACAGTGTACTGCATCTTTGTGGCCTATAGACATGGATCGGGCTTTCTAAGGTTTGGGGTCGCAATTCTGTGTTTCTTGTTTCTGTTCACGTTGCTCCTCGTCAGCCCCATCGTGCAAACCGTGTTCTACTTCGTGTGCAAGTCGTACCACCACGAGAACATTGACAAGTCGCCACTGGCGGATGACTTCGAGGTCCATCTTTTGGCCGAATACCTTCCTCTTAAAGCCGACAATGTACAACTGGAACAAGTCAACATTCGGATTCTCTAATAATGTAAGAGCTTGGGACTGCATCTCGTCATACATACATACACACACACACACACACACACACACACACACATATATATATACACACATGTATGTGTATGTGATCATGCAGAAATAAGTTTCTTTCACTTAATATTCTATGAGAGTGTTTATTACCTTCTCGGAGGGATAAATACATTAGAAGTGCCAAAAGTTATGTATGGTGCTCATTTTAGTGCTAAAAGTTTTTGCTGACTCACTTAAGTGCTAAATCGGGGAAAAATTGATCACTTTAATGTTAACGGCAAGAAATTCCGACCAAGCTGATTACGTGTCAATTATAATTAAAATTTTTAAAAAATCCAATTCACGTGGCATTTCCATGTGGCATGCTTGGCACTGAAGTGATTGTTTTTTAACAACGATTGGTATTGAAGTGATCACTTTAAATAAAATTTGGTACTTAAATGATAACTTTTAATAAAATTTGACACTTAAATGATCACTATTTATAACTTTTGGACAACGTCGTTTAGGAGTTATATGTTGACTAGGTACACCGGTGAGCCACGTAGGATTGAGAAATTAATAAAATATAGCTACGTCGGATTTCCAGCAATCCGAACCGGAGTTGACACTTAAATGATTATTATTATTATTTTTTTTTAAGTAGCACTTAAGTGATCCTAAAAAAACTTTTGGCACTAAATTGAACGCCGTACATAACTTTTGGCACTTTTAGTATACTTACCACATTTCCTTGGTTACTTGCAACTCGCAAGTTCTCTTCTAGTTACTAATCTTTTAGATAATTTTTCATGAGTCAAATTGTTTTGCCTTTTTACTCACCCACTTTATCAAGACAAGTATGCCACTATTATCATAATTATTCTCTCACTTGAGTGTCGTAACTTTTTTTCTATCACTTAAGTTTCACATTTATGAAAGTCATTCATTGAAGTGATCACTTTAAATAAAATTTGGTACTTAAATGATAACTTTTAATAAAATTTGACACTTAAATGATCACTATTTATAACTTTTGGACAACGTCGTTTAGGAGTTATATGCTGACTAGGTACACCGGTGAGCCACGTAGGATTGAGAAATTAATAAAATATAGCTACGTCGGATTTCCAGCAATCCGAACTGGAGTTGACACTTAAATGATTGTTTTTTTTTTTTTTTAAAGTAGCACTTAAGTGATCCGAAAAAAACTTTTGGCACTAAATTGAACGCCGTACATAACTTTTGGCACTTTTAGTATACTTACCCCATTTCCTTGGTTACTTGCAACTCGCAAGTTCTCTTCTAGTTACTAATCTTTTAGATAATTTTTCATGAGCCAAATTGTTTTGCCTTTTTACTCAGTCTCACTTTATCAGGACAAGTATGCCACTATTATCATAATTATTCTCTCACTTGAGTGTCGTAACTTTTTTTCTATCACTTAAGTTTCACATTTATGAAAGTCATTCATTTAAGTGTCATTGGCCATTTGTGTGGCCAAAAAATATGACGAGACATTAATTTATTATAAATTGGCTTACATGGTTTGTCAAAAATGTCTAATCAATAAAAATTATAAATTGGCTTACGTTGTTGGCTAGAAACGTCTAATCAATAAAAACCCCATGAAACGACATTGTTTGGACCCTATCAATGGAGAGAGAGAGAGAGAGGCCATAGAAGAACTACTGCACCAGAGTAGCCATGGAAGCCCGAATGTTTGCTGATATGCACTCGTCTCTATGTGGAATGCCATGCTTTCTCATGGTTCTCGGGATGGAACTTTCCTCTTTTCTTCTTGGCACTTCCCCATTTTATACTTAAGCCCCATTCCCAAATTGTGAAAGGTTCTCATTCCCCTAATTTTGGGTAATTCGATTTCGGAAATCAAATTCGCAGAGGGAAAGAAAGAGGGATCTTGGAACAAGAGAGCAACATCATTGTTGTTGATAGATATGCTTGAGATTTAGAAGATTTATACCGATTATAATTGATACATTTAATTGGGATTATGATCAATCTAGGATTAGATTTTGATATACCAAGATTAGAGAATAGTTTCTTTCTTTTTTATTGATTCTTCTTTGTACTATATATTTTCACTTGTACACAAAATATATAGTGAATGAAAAGCATACAGTTCTTCTTCCGAAAGTCCTTCCCTTCATTTCTCTCCACCTAAAATCGTGACATGGTATCAAAGCCATTGAGCTTATGATTAGCTTCCGCCTTGATTGCCTGCCGAGGAACTCTAACCTGCAAAACAGAGTTGCCACTGGCATAGGAATCAATTTTTTGAAAGGGAAGGAAAATTTTTATCATCATGACCAACCCACAGAACTTGGCATCTACCTTTGACGACTAGCTTGCAGGGAAGCAATGCCACAAACCTCACATAATGATCCATCCGTGATAATTTCTGTGTTCGAACATCAGCACAATTAGGCCCAACATGTGTAGTGGCAACCTATCTAAGCTCAATTTAATCTGGGGCAGCCCTTTCTGGGCCATCTTTACCAATTGGTAACCTATCCATGGTACCTTGGGCCAAGCCCAAATACATCATTGTCAGAAAATCAGGACTACCAAAGCAATGTCCAGTCCGATGGAGGTCCACCAACTAATAACGGGGCAAACCCAACCATTGGCTTGGAGTAGATGGGTGGGTCAGGTGAACCGGGTATGGGAACAAATCCCTACTTGGGTTTTGTCAATGTGAGTCATGGAATTGGATTAAGCAGTTCAGGTATACGGGCAAATCCCTACCCAAGTTTTCTGCATGGATTTCTTCCATACCAATTTCTCGCTGCTAGCGATCGGCCAGAGCTCGGCGATCCCTTTTACATGACGAGTGTCGACGGACCGAAATTGAAGCTTATCTCCAAATAATTAACCGGTCCCGACAATTACTGGACTTGGTCGTAGGAGTTTCGATGAGCATTGGTAACAAAGGACAAAGAAGGTTTTCTCAACGAAACAATTTTGATTCCATTCGATAAGAGGCTGGTGTGACTTTGGAAGAAATGCAATCAACTCGTCCGAACATGGATCAGGAATTACATCGCCCTTGAAGTCGCGCCAGACTTCCCTCAACGGAGGACTCATGAAAAATGTGGGAAAAGATTAAGGAAGTGTATGGAAAATTAGATCAAGTTAAAAAAAAAAATTATTAACTTAATAGATCTCAGAACTAAAGCAAGGCAACATGACTATTGCGGTTGTTTATAATAAACCTTTCAACTCTGTGGAAAGATTTAGAAGTAGCCGAGCAAAAATTTGATTGGCCAAAGCCCATTTTGCAGTAGTATAAGAGCATGAGGGAGAGGGAGAAGGCAATGAGGTTCCTTCTCTTCTTAAACGAGACTTACCTCTCGTTTCGTTCTTAGATTTTGACCATGGAGTTTGTGCCAATGCTTGGCTAGATCTATCAACTTGCCATCCAGGAATAAAGCTAACGGAGGACAGCAACGGACTATGGCAGGGGTGGAGAAGGGATGGTTCTAGCGGCAATGACCCATTTTCGCCCTCTAATGAGAGCCACGGCAGGCAGAGGACAAAGAGGGGCGCATCTAGGGTTTCCTGAGGAAGACTCGTGAACCTTCAAGAAGATGACGGACGGCTTAGATATTGTTGGGCGATCGGATGGTCCATGATCATTTTTACCCTTAGCTGGATCTGACGGCCCACGCAGTAGCAATCTAGTTGGATTAGACGGTCCATGCGGATTCAGTCCTTATGGATCGAACAGCTCATGTGGTTCCCTTTTACTTGGATTGGACGGCTCATATAGGTCAATGTTGGCTCCGATTTTCAAGCCTTCGAGCAGTCCCTCCTTAGCCACATTAATGAGAAATAATGGTCAAAATGGAAAATGTAAATTATATTGCGACTATTGTAAGCATCCGCATCATACGATTGATAATCCCTGGAAATTGCATGGCAAACCTGGAGAAAAAGGAAAAAGGGGAATTTTCAACCATTTTACAAGTATCGGGTCATCGACTTGACAAGTCAATCAGCCATGAACAATATCATGAGCTGATGAAAGCCTTGAAGAAATTGGATGCTTCTGATAAAATTGAGAGTTTCATAGGTATTTCTTATTGTTTAATGAATTCAATTTCAAAGGACGCATGGATAATTGATTCAGGTGCTAGTGACCACATTGTCTTTAATAAATTTTTCTTTTCCAACATCAAGAAATTACCTTTTCCTATCTCTAGTACAACTCCCAAATGGAAATGCCATACATGTTGCAATGACTGGCAATGTGAATCTCAATTCTCTTATCATACTCTGAAATGTGCTCTATGTTCCTAATTTTCACTTCAATCTCAAATCTGTTTCTCGAGCTTGTGAAGAAAATTCCTATCCTATCCTGTTCAATTTTGATAAGTGTCTCTTTCAGACCATTTTGACTGATAAATTGATGGGCTTGGGTAGAGTCTCTCAAGGGTTGTATTTTTGGATCGATTCTCCGAGCAGTTGTAAATTGTCTTCTTTGAATTAAATAAAACATCATGTAACACTGCTACCAATGACAAGAATTTCCTTAATCATTAAAGATTGTGTCATACTGCTTTATTTCCTTGTCTCGAGTGTCCTATCTACCCTCTAGCAACTTGGACGAAGGACTATGTATGTGCCACCTCAAATTCATTAGGTACTCATTATCCTATCTCCCCATATTTTTCCTTTGATTGGCTATCGTCATAACATTTATATTGTATTAGTTGTATCTCTAAGGAATGAGAACCCTCTAGTTATAATGAGGCAATACACGACCCACGTTGGCAAAAGGCTATAGAGGCAGAACTAAAAGCCCTAATGGAAAATCATACTTGGGAAATCATGCCATTACGTCCCCACCACAAACCAACAGGGTGGAAATGGGTATATAAGATTAAATACAGAGCAATTGGTTCAGTTGAAAGATATAAGGCTCGATTAATGGACAAAGGCTTTACACAACAAGAAGGATTTGATTACCAAGAGACTTTTTTTAGTGGCAAAGGATGTTACAGTTCGTTCTTTTTATTGGTTGTTGCTTTTCGTGACTAGCCATTACACCAAATGGATGTTAATAATGCTTTCCTTCATGGTGATTTGGATGAGGAGTACATGAATCTTCCACAAGGATTACAAAGAGAGGGGGAGTCTAAAGTATGTCGTCTCCGCAAATCTTTTTATGGCCTCAAACAAGCCTCTCGACAATGGTATGCTAAATTTATCAATGTACTTACAACTGCCGAATTCAAACAATCCAAATATGATTATGCTCTATTCACCTCGTCTATTTACTTAATGATCTATGTTAATAACATACTTATCCTGAGAAGTAATGAATCTATTGTGAAGAAGCTTAAAGAGTATCTACATTCCACTTTTCACATCAATGATTTAGGGTCACCTAAATATTTTCTTGGAATTGAGATAGCTTGTTTAGATCAAGGAATCTCTCTTAGCCAACGAAAATTCGTGTTGGAGATTATATCAGAAGCAAGATTATCAGGGTGCAAACCAGCTATTATTCCCATTGAACAAAATGACAAGTTGACTACTGTTGATTATGATGCTGGCATATCTTCCCCAGATAATGATCTATTATTGAAAAATCCATCAAGCTACCAGAGACTTATTGGAAAATTGATCTATCTCACCATGACCAAGCTAGACATTAGTTATGCAGTATAGACTCTTAGTCAATTCATGCATAGTCCAAAACAGTCTCATATGAATGCAACCTTGAAGGTTATGAAGTACTTGAAGAAATGTCCAGACCTAGGGATACTTTTTTCTCGAAAGTGCAACATGGAAATGATAGTCTATTGTGATGCGGATTATGCGACTTGACCTATGAGTAGGAGATCTATAACTGGTTTTTATATCAAATTTGGGGAATCATTACTCTCATGAAGACAAAGAAGCAGTCTACCATGTCCTTATCATCAGCTGAGGCCGAATATTGATCTATGGCCAAGACTGTTCGTGAATTAGTATGGTTACGAGGCTTATTTCTAGATCTTGGGGCACAAGTTAAGGGACCGACATTACTTTTTTGTGACAACGATTCAGCACTGAAACTTGCAGTGAATCCCATAGTTGGTGAGAGGACGAAACATATAGAGTTTGATTGCCATTTTACTTGAGAAAAGATCCAAGAAGGAGTCATTGAGACGAGAGGGATTAGAACTACGGAGCAACCCGCGGATATGTTTACTAAACCTCTTTGTCAGAAACAACATGCATATCTCTTAAGTAAGCTAGGTGTCTTGAATATATATAAGTCACTAGCTTGAGGGGGAGTGTTGGAAGATATGCTTGAGATTTAGAAAATTTATACTGATTGTAATTGATACATTTAATCCGGATTATGATCAATCTAGGATTAGATTTTGATAAACCAAGATTAGAGAATATTTTCTTTCTTTTTTATTGATTTTTTTTTTATGACCCTGGAACCCCTTGTATAGCCGGCAGCCGGCGAGATAAACCAGGGGTGATGCTAGCGCAGGTCCCACCATCACCACGTCACACTTAATAATCCCTAGCGACAACGTTGGGGTTTGAACTCTTCCCCTTTGCGATGGGGAGAGAGCCCGAGCCAACGCTGCCACCGAGCACTATATATTTTCACTTATACACAAAATATACAATAAATGAAAAGCATACAGTTCTTCTTCCAAAATCGTTCCCTACATTTCTCTCCACCTAAAACTGTGACAATTGTTTTTCACTTATTTCTCAGTCTATTGCTCGGAACGATTAATAATCGAACACACGAGTATGGCCTCAGTGTTTTTCCTTCCTCAACTGCTTCGTTTTCTCACTTGAAATGGAAGAATGAGTTTTTCGCTGAACGTCTTGGATTGTGCACAACGGATTGCCATAGACAAATCGCGAGAGGTGCGGAGCTTGGCGAGCTCGACTCGCTCAGTATTTTGGTTATTCCTCTTCATTCCACTTCTCCAATGAAGAAGATGACAATGAAGACAAGAAAATGGACAAGAGAAGGAATGGCACGTGAGAACTAAAATTTGGACTTGAAATTTGTAACCTTTTCCAGCTTGGACGTGCATTTTTTTTTTTTTTAAAGTCATGTAAGACGAATAACACTCAAGTAAATGGTTTTTAATAAATGTAGCATTGAAATGACCGAAAGAAGAAGAAGTTATAGCAGTGAAGTGAGCATTGTACCAAGGTTATAATACCCGTGGTATCCTTATCCCCACTTTATCTAAATTGTGCATTTTTGGCTGGTTTTCATTCATAGCTATTTGAGATAGTTCAATGGAAAAGTAATTCTAAGATATACCTCTTCACTTACTTTTTATGATTACCTACTCATCACCCTCAAGCCGACCTTATCAATTTTACAGCAGGATAATTATTGGCCAGAAGGATTACACTGTCACATCGTTAAAGTTGTAGGACTAAATTGGCTAAATTAAAAAAAAAAAAAAAAGGATTGAATTCACCGCCATGTAATAAATATAGGACTTTTTGAACAATTTTTCTTTTGTAAAATTTGTTGAGACTCAAATTATATCTCTTATGGAGTTTTTTTTTTTTTTGGTAAAAACTCTTATGGAGTTTAAATTCGTATAATCTATAAAGGGATATTTTTTTAAAAAATATATAGAAACTAACCTTCAAGAAATTAATTTAGTTCAGTATGAAATGAAATTTGCAAATTTGCAAACTAGTAATACGTTTTAGCAATAACTAAATAAAAGCGACTATTTTTCGTTGAAAAGTAAAAGTGAGTTTCATTACTTAAAAAATTAGTTATTTTCCCATGTGGTAAAGCTTTTCTATAGCAAAGTTCCCTTTTCTTTTCTTTTTTTGGCGGCAAATAATGATTATATCCTTAATTGAACAAGTACACGAATGGTACAGATACGTAAGTGAAGGGGTCTTGAAACATAACGGAAACAGCATGGAGTGAAAGCTTGAGAGACCTAAATTCACAACCTAATGGAAGCTAAAGTCCATGCAGGCTGCAAACGACAATAATTCCAGCAACTCAAATCATGGCATGCCATGCAACTGATGCGTAGTAAACATTTTCCATCCCCAGTTTAGTTCTATTATACAAGCACGTAGCAAATTCGTCAAGAAAATTAAGAAAAAAATCATAAACAATTATACGAATGCCAATTTAATCATAATTCTTTTGACAATTTGCCCAAAAAATCATTCTGATCAATTTTGACTTGCAATCATTAATATGGATGTTAGCCATCTTCTATGGCACGATCGGCATTAATATGCACAATTTTTTGCATTTTTAATTATTTTGTAGATGTTTTGAATTTTTTTTTTAACCTTTTTCCTCTGTCACTTGTCAGGCCTTGGCAATCAGCCATAAGCACACCACAACATTGACTTAGGGGGTGTTTGGCAAATTTTTGTTTCTATTCCCCAAGACACAATTTTGTTCTTTTGTTCCAGGGAACAAAAAAAGAACAAAAACACGTTTGTTTACACTTTTGTTCTCGGGAACAAATTTGGAACAGAAACAAGAAGTAGAAAAAACTTATTTCTTAGTTTCCGGGAACACTTCCGAGAAACATTTTTTTTTCTTCTTCTTTTTTCTCTTTCTTCTTCAACCGGCCAGACGAGGGCCGGCGACCTCGCCGGCCCCTAGAGAGGCCGAGCCATGGCGAGGCTTGGCCTGCCTGGTCTAGGCGAGGCCGCCATCTCCAGGACGGCATAGCCTGGCGATGGCCTGACGAGGCCGAGCCTCGCGCGGCCATGGCGAGGCTTGGCCTCCCCAATCGGTGCGAGGTCGGGCCGCTAGGCCTCGCGTTGCCTGGGTGAGGCCGAGCCTTGTTGGTGGCTTGGCAAGGCTCACCGGGGCCAAGCTGGCCTTCGGCGAGCTCGCCGGAGTCGCCTAGCCGGTTGCCGGCCACGAGAAAAAGAAAAAGGAAAAAGAAAAAGAGGAAAAATATTGAAAATTTAAAGAAATAAAAAATATACAAGTTTACTAAACGTGTTTCTGTTTTTTATTTATTTATTTTATTTCAGAAATAGAAATTTTGTGTAGTTACCAAACGCGTTTTTCTGTTTAAAAATTGTTCCTTAGAACAGAAATAATTTTTTCTATTTCTATTCTCGGGAATAATTTTTAAACAGAAATGTTACCAAGCGCGCTCTTACTTGAAATCACTAATATGGATGTTAGTCATCTTATATAGCATGATCGACATTAATATGCATAATTTTTTGCATTTTTAAATGTTTTATTATTTTGTAAATTTTTTGAAATTTTTTTAACCTTTTTCCTCCGTTAGTTGTCAGGCCTTGGCAATCGGCTAAGCACGCGACAGCGTTAACTTACTTGCATGCACAAAGTCACTTGAAAAGGACTTCGTTGCTCTCATTACTTTGGTACCTTCGCCTCAGGATTTGTCACTTCTCTTCCCAGACAGAAATGCCATAGCTATTTGTCTTTCCCCCAAATCGGAGCCTCCAAGATCACATAGATACGTTCCGATTTTTGGAATCAGAACACGACACTAAAAACGAAATGACGGGTGCGAAGATTCAAGTGAATTTAATTCAAATACGTTTGTTTTGTAAAATACTCAATGATATAAAAAAATACTTTTTGATAAATAAAATTAGTTTTCTTTTATTTTGTGATATATGATTGAAAACGTTTTCCGATGTTTGGATATTATTGGAAAATGATTTCAATCTCGTAACTTTATTTTAAAAATAAATGTTCAAATTTTTTAATTTTTTAATTTTAATATTTTTAAAATAAATTCGAATTTTTAATTTTTTTATTTATCTTTTTTATTTTTATCTTCTTTTTTCAAAAATTGAATTTTTCATCTTCTTCTTTCTCTTTCCTTTCTCTGTCGCTATCGATTGGCGATGGCTATATAGGCAAGTTCCACCTCACAAAGATCGACCAAGTCGCAAGCTCGCTAGCCTCAACAGAGCTCGGGTTCACTTGGATTGGTCGAGCCTTGAGCTTGCCGGCCTATGTTTTGGCCGATTATTAGGTTGTCGTTAGTTGCCAAACATGTGCCCAATGGAGAGAAGAATAGGGAAGAAGGAGAAAGAAAAAGAAAAAAAAAAAGAAAGAAAAGAACTAATAATAATTTTTTTTAAAATTTTTACGACTTTTTAAAATTATTTTTATAAGAATAAACTTGTCATTAACCATGGATCTTTAGACTAGTAAGAAAATAATTTATGTTCCTTCAAAGGGGAAATCGCTTTCTTAAATGTAAGTTTTAGTAGGAAAGCATTTTTTGTTTTTCCATTGATTAGGAAAACATTTTTTGTTAACTCACTATCCTAAGCTAACCAAACACCGAAAAACGATAAAAATGTTTTCCCGAAAAAAAAAAAAAAATTGTGAAACAAATGTACCCTTAAATTGAGAGGAAACTAATGATTGATTTCGCGAATTTTATAGTTTCAAACACACCGTCAAAGATCCATGGCATGCTTTGAGCAATCCGTTGACTTCTATATAACGTCAGCCATGATCCTATGTATGCACATGATCCATGGCATGCTCATCCAGCAATTCGTTGACTTTCAAATAATGTCTCCTTTGCCGTATCACCATTAGGGAGAAGTTGCCTAAAAGTAGAGGTATCCATAGGATTGGCTGAATGTATCTTTCATGATCCATTGGAAAATGATTTCAATCTCGTAACTTTATTTTAAAAAATAAATGTTCAAATTTTTTAATTTTAATATTTTAATATTTTTAAAATAAATTGAATTTTTAATTTTTTTATTTCTCTTTTTATTTTTATCTTCTTTTTCAAAAAATTGAATTTTTCATCTTCTTCTTTCTCTTTCCTTTCTCTGTCGCTATCGATTGGCGATGGCTATATAGGCAAGTTCCACCTCACAAAGATCGACCAAGTCGCAAGCTCGCTAGCCTCAACGAGCTCGGGTTCACTTGGATTGGTCGAGCCTTGAGCTTGCTGGCCTATGTTTTGGCCGATTATTAGGTTGTCGTTAGTTGCCAAACATGTGCCCAATGGAGAGAAGAATAGGGAAGAAGGAGAAAGAAAAAGAAAAAAAAAAGAACTAATAATAATTTTTTAAAAAATTTTACGATTTTTTAAAATTATTTTTATAAGAATAAACTTGTCATTAACCATGGATCTTTAGACTAGTAAGAAAATAATTTATGTTTCTTCAAAGGGGAAATCGCTTTCTTAAATGTAAGTTTTAGTAGGAAAGCATTTTTTGTTTTTCCATTGATTAGGAAAACATTTTCTGTTAACTCACTATCCTAAGCGAACCAAACACCGAAAAACGATAAAAAAATTTTCCCGAAAAAAAAAAAAATTGTGAAACAAATGTACCCTTAAATTGAGAGGAAACTAATGATTGATTTCGCGAATTTTATAGTTTCAAACACACCATCAAAGATCCATGGCATGCTTTGAGCAATCCGTTGACTTCTATATAACGTCAGCCATGATCCTATGTATGCACATGATCCATGGCATGCTCATCCAGCAATTCGTTGACTTTCAAATAATGTCTCCTTTGCCGTATCACCATTAGGGAGAAGTTGCCTAAAAGTAGAGGTATCCATAGGATTGGCTGAATGTATCTTTCATGATCCATTGGAAAATGATTTCAATCTCGTAACTTTATTTTAAAAAATAAATGTTCAAATTTTTTAATTTTAATATTTTAATATTTTTAAAATAAATTGAATTTTTAATTTTTTTTTATTTCTCTTTTTATTTTTATCTTCTTTTTTCAAAAAATTGAATTTTTCATCTTCTTCTTTCTCTTTCCTTTCTCTGTCGCTATCGATTGGCGATGGCTATATAGGCAAGTTCCACCTCACAAAGATCGACCAAGTCGCAAGCTCGCTAGCCTCAACAGAGCTCGGGTTCACTTGGATTGGTCGAGCCTTGAGCTTGCTGGCCTATGTTTTGGCCGATTATTAGGTTGTCGTTAGTTGCCAAACATGTGCCCAATGGAGAGAAGAATAGGGAAGAAGGAGAAAAAAAAGAAAAAAAAAAAAAAAAAAAAAGAAAAGAACTAATAATAATTTTTTTAAAAATTTTTACGATTTTTTAAAATTATTTTTATAAGAATAAACTTGTCATTAACCATGGATCTTTAGACTAGTAAGAAAATAATTTATGTTTCTTCAAAGGGGAAATCGCTTTCTTAAATGTAAGTTTTAGTAGGAAAGCATTTTTGTTTTTCCATTGATTAGGAAAACATTTTTGTTAACTCACTATCCTAAGTTTAACCAAACACCGAAAAACGATAAAAAATGTTTTCGAAAAAAAAAAAAAAAAATTGTGAAACAAATGTACCCTTAAATTGAGAGGAAACTAATGATTGATTTCGCGAATTTTATAGTTTCAAACACACCGTCAAAGATCCATGGCATGCTTTGAGCAATCCGTTGACTTCTATATAACGTCAGCCATGATCCTATGTATGCACATGATCCATGGCATGCTCATCCAGCAATTCGTTGACTTTCAAATAATGTCTCCTTTGCCGTATCACCATTAGGGAGAAGTTGCCTAAAAGTAGAGGTATCCATAGGATTGGCTGAATGTATCTTTCATGATCCATTGGAAAATGATTTCAATCTCGTAACTTTATTTTAAAAAATAAATGTTCAAATTTTTTAATTTTAATATTTTAATATTTTTAAAATAAATTGAATTTTTAATTTTTTTATTTCTCTTTTTATTTTTATCTTCTTTTTTCAAATAATTGAATTTTTCATCTTCTTCTTTCTCTTTCCTTTCTCTGTCGCTATCGATTGGCGATGGCTATATAGGCAAGTTCCACCTCACAAAGATCGACCAAGTCGCAAGCTCGCTAGCCTCAACGAGCTCGGGTTCACTTGGATTGGTCGAGCCTTGAGCTTGCTGGCCTATGTTTTGGCCGATTATTAGGTTGTCGTTAGTTGCCAAACATGTGCCCAATGGAGAGAAGAATAGGGAAGAAGGAGAAAGAAAAAGAAAAAAAAAAAAAAAAAAGAACTAATAATAATTTTTTAAAAATTTTTACGATTTTTTAAAATTATTTTTATAAGAATAAACTTGTCATTAACCATGGATCTTTAGACTAGTAAGAAAATAATTTATGTTTCTTCAAAGGGGAAATCGCTTTCTTAAATGTAAGTTTTAGTAGGAAAGCATTTTTTGTTTTTCCATTGATTAGGAAAACATTTTTTGTTAACTCACTATCCTAAGCGAACCAAACACCGAAAAACGATAAAAATGTTTTCCCGAAAAAAAAAAAAAAATTGTGAAACAAATGTACCCTTAAATTGAGAGGAAACTAATGATTGATTTCGCGAATTTTATAGTTTCAAACACACCGTCAAAGATCCATGGCATGCTTTGAGCAATCCGTTGACTTCTATATAACGTCAGCCATGATCCTATGTATGCACATGATCCATGGCATGCTCATCCAGCAATTCGTTGACTTTCAAATAATGTCTCCTTTGCCGTATCACCATTAGGGAGAAGTTGCCTAAAAGTAGAGGTATCCATAGGATTGGCTGAATGTATCTTTCATGATCCATTGGAAAATGATTTCAATCTCGTAACTTTATTTTAAAAAATAAATGTTCAAATTTTTTAATTTTAATATTTTAATATTTTTAAAATAAATTCGAATTTTTAATTTTTTTATTTCTCTTTTTATTTTTATCTTCTTTTTCAAAAAATTGAATTTTCATCTTCTTCTTTCTCTTTCCTTTCTCTGTCGCTATCGATTGGCGATGGCTATATAGGCAAGTTCCACCTCACAAAGATCGACCAAGTCGCAAGCTCGCTAGCCTCAACAGAGCTCGGGTTCACTTGGATTGGTCGAGCCTTGAGCTTGCTGGCCTATGTTTTGGCCGATTATTAGGTTGTCGTTAGTTGCCAAACATGTGCCCAATGGAGAGAAGAATAGGGAAGAAGGAGAAAGAAAAAGAAAAAAAAAAAAAAAAGAAGAAAAGAACTAATAATAATTTTTTTAAAAATTTTTACGATTTTTTAAAATTATTTTTATAAGAATAAACTTGTCATTAACCATGGATCTTTAGACTAGTAAGAAAATAATTTATGTTTCTTCAAAGGGGAAATCGCTTTCTTAAATGTAAGTTTTAGTAGGAAAGCATTTTTGTTTTTCCATTGATTAGGAAAACATTTTTTGTTAACTCATTATCCTAAGATCTAAGCAAACCAAACACGAAAAACGATAAAAATGTTTTCCCGAAAAAAAAAAATTTGTGAAACAAATGTACCCTTAAATTGAGAGGAAACTAATGATTGATTTCGCAATTTTTATAGTTTCAAACACACCGTCAAAGATCCATGGCATGCTTTGAGCAATAACGTCAGCCATGATCCTATGGCTGACGTTATGATCACATATGCATGCACATCATCCATGGCATGCTCATCGAGCAATCCGTTGACTTTTAAATAATGTCTCCTTTGCCGTATCACCATTATAATTATTTTCAATAATATTAGGGAGAAGTTGCCTAAAAGTAGAGGTATCCAGGATTGGCTGAATGTATCTTTCATGATCCTCCTTTTCACCCCAACAACACCCCCGCGCCGCCGCCGGGGCCCCGGGGGCCAACAAAAAGATCACACACTTGCATTCCAATTGTTGGGCATACGGAGAGCCAATGAATAGAATCGTCTCTTCTGAAGACGGCTTTATATTCAATTGACGTTAAACTCAAAGTGCTAATCTCTTCCATAGATCATAACACGAGACACCAAAAGAAATGAACGGTTGTGAAGATTCGAGCCAATTTATCCCTTAAATTGATAGGAAACTAATATCGATATATAAATATAGTTAAATATAATAGAAAGAGAATGCCGTCAGCATGATAATTACATCATTTTAAAGTCTGATTGCTTTTAATGCAATAATTCCTATATTTTTCTTTAGGAATACAGTACTCTCATCTCTATATAAGTTCGCTTAGACAATGAATTGATACCTAAAAACTGCGTTCGCCCTCAGTCTTGAAGCTCCCCAAATTTCCGAAATTAGAGGATGGATCGAGAGCAAGAGGAGATGCAACTTCTTGGTTTCTGTGGCATCATCAAGGAATCCATCAAGCTCATCTTCACATGGAGGAAGATCTTCAGCCAAATCACGCTTGCCCTCCTCCTCCCTGTTTCCTTCATTGCCATAGCTTACAACGAGATTTCTCGCTTCCCCATGGCAAAGATCCAGCACGACCAGCGTGCACTCGACCACGCCAAAGCCGGCACTCCCAAATACAAGATGCTCTCCAACCTTGTGACCTCGGACATAATTGAGCTCAGTCTCTCCGCGGTGGCCTACTGGATCCTTGCTCTAATCTTTTATCTTCTTTCCAAGTCCACAGTCGTGTACACTATCGCATGTGTGTACACCTCGAGACCCATCACTTTTGGGAGAGCGATGAGCATCATTCCAAAGGTGTGGAAGAGGCTCGTGGTCACATACTTATGGGGTTTTCTTGCTAGCGTCATCTACACCGTCTGTATCGTCGTGACTTTCATAATCTGCTGTCTCTTGTTGGTTCTTCTTCACTCTCCTGCCGTTGAACTAACCCTAGGTTTCATAGGTTTCATCCTCCTCATCTTATACCTCTTTGGGTGGGTGTATATCGTAGTCATTTCGGACTTGGCAGGTGTGACTTCAGTGCTAGAGGACATCTATGGTATTCAGGCCATGTTCAAGAGCATGAACCTGGTCAAGGGTAAGATGGGGATCTCAATAGCTATCAGCCTCTTGCTAATGATTGTGCCCGAGGCAATCTACTTTATGGCCGATGGATACGAATTCGGGTTCTTAGGGTTCGGGGTTGCTGCTCTTTCTTTCTTGTTTGGCCCCATGTTGACCCTCGTCGGCCTTGTCACGCAAACCGTGATCTACTTTGTGTGCAAGTCGTACCATGATGAGAACATCAACAAGTCGGCGCTGCTTTTGGAAGAATACGTTCCTCTTCAAGCTGACGATGTATAACTAGAACAAGTCGACGTATAAATTGACATACGGTTACTGTAATCATGTAACAGCTTGTGGCTGCATCTTGTATTTTGTGTGACCATATACTATGATAATGAATAAGTAAGTTTTATTTGAGCAAATTTTCCATTGACTACGGAAGCCAAAAGAAGCAAAACAAGAGGCACAGCTCTAGTTTAATCGGAATTGCTACCTAGTTTTGTCAACTATTAAGTTCACCTAACTTTCTATGAGAGTGATTATTAACTTATTGGGGGTACATGCAATTCGCTTGTTACTAATCTTTTACGTAATTTTCCATGCGCCGGATTGTTTTTAACCCTTTACTCTGTGTCAATCTATATAAATAGAGCGCATTGTTGGCTGGTTTTCATTCATCATCATTTGAGATATTTCAGTGAAAAGTAATTTTCAAAATATACCTTTTCACACGTACTTTTGATGATTACCTACTCATTACTCTCAAGTCAACCTAATTATTTTTAAATCTCTCTCTCTCATCAAATTATGGAAACAACTATAAACTTTTCACTATATTTATTATTTGGGTTAATACATTGAAAAACCTCAAACTGGTATACCCGTAACAAATTTGCCACAAACTATTTTTTTGACCACCAAAAACCCAAACTAGTATACTTTTGGCAAATTTGCTTTAAACTAGTACACTTGTGACAAATTTACCCTCTGTTAGTTTTCGTTAAATTTTACTGTCAAGTTATTAAGTAAAATGACACGTGACAATTGACTGGTATATCAATTTGGGATTTTATGCTACGTTTGTTACAGTTTACAATTTTTGTGATTTTTTTGTGGTATTAATCTAATTTAGCGAAGAGTATATTTGTCATAAATTTACCAATTTGTCACAAGTATACCAGTTTGGGGATTTTCATGATAAAAAAAAAATAGTTTGGGGTAAATTTGTCACGGGTGTACTAGTTTAGGGGTTTTTTTAGGGTATTAACACTTATTATTTTAACCACCCGCAGTGGTGGCTCCACTGGTAGATCCTAGTGACATCCACCGAGGAGGCCCAGGATCGAAGCCCCTGCAACGCAAGTTGCAGGGGGGCAGGCAGGTCATTAGCGACATACCCGGGTACGTGGGTGGTGGTTTCCTACGTGTCTCCTCAGGGTTTACTTCCCAGCTGTCGGCTGTGTGGAGGTTCCCTGAGTCACAAAAAAAAAAAAAAACACTTATTATTTTAGAATCAACCATCATGCTTTAGTTTGCTAATTGGTTGTTACACAAATTTTATGTCTTATTGAGTTTGAATTCATCAAATCTATGAAGGGGATGTTTTGTAAATAATTTAGAAAATAATGTTCATGAAATCTATTTAATTGTGAGCAAAGGGAGATTTGAGAATCAACAAACTAGTAATATGTTCAATCAATAAATAAATAAATAAAAGTGACTATGACTTAGAAAATTAGTTACTCTTCCACGTGTCAAGTAGCTTTTCTTTAGGAAGAGTTATCAAAATAGTCCTAAACCTATTATGATTATGTCAATTTAGTTCTAAACATTTTTTTCTTGTCAATTTAATACTAAACCTTTTGCAATTGTGCCAATTCAGTCTATTTTCTTAATTTTGGCCGTCTAGCACTAACGTGGACAATTTTAAATAAAATTTTATTAATTTTTGAATTTTTTATTGATTTTTATTATTTTCTTTTTCTTTCTTTTACCTTTTATTTTTCTCTTGTTCCTTCTTTTCCTTTGTTTCCCCCATAATGGCTGGCGAGCAAGGGTCGGGACCCTCTATGGCGGTCGGCGAAGGTCGCGACCCTCGCCAAGCCTCACTAGGGGCGAAAGGCGGCCACCCCTACGGCTAGCAAGGTTATGGCTGCCATCGCCCAGGCCTTGGTGAAGGCAATCATGGCCTCGCTAACCATGGCTGAGGCCTCCTTCACTAGCCGTAGGTAAGGCCACCTTCACCTGTTGTCGGCAAGGCCATGGCGAGGCTCACCTCTTGCCTAGTGGTTGGTGAGCCTCCTCAGAGCCTCGCCGGCCATTATTGGGGGAAAAAACGAAAAAGAAGGTAGAAGAGAAAAAGAAAAGGATAAAGAAAGAAAAGAAAATGTAAAAAATTAATTAAAAAATTCAAAAGAAATAAGATATTATTAAAAATAGTCCACGTTAATGTTGGCCGATGCCGGCCCATGTCCGCGTTAGTATTGGCTGGCCAAAATTGGGCGAATGAACTGAATTGGTATAATTGCAAAAAGTTTAGAACTTTATTGAAAAAAAAATGTTTAGAATTGAATTAGCACAATCTCAATAAATTTATGATTTTTTAGGTAACCATTTCTTTAGCAAAGTTCTTTTTCCGCAGCGAATAAAGCTTATATGTAGAATTGAACAAGAACACAAATGGTATGGTATAGATACAAGAAAAGTGTTTAAAAAGTTTTAAACTTATTGCATTAGTAACAATTTAGTCGTAAATCTTTTGACCTAAAACCAATTTAGTCATTTCGATTAATTTTGATAAGATATCATTGACGTGGACACCGATCAATTTATGTGGCACGATCAGTGTTGATGTGGATAACTTTTAATAATATTTCAAAATTTTCTTTTCTTTCTTTCTCTTCCCCTTTTTTTTTCCATCCCCTTCCTCCACTCGATTGTCAGACCTCAGTGACTAGCCAAGCACAAGGGCTAGCATGGATGACCCTTGCCATGGTTGAGCGAGGCTCAACCTCGTGAAACTCAACCTTGCCAAATTCAGCAAGGTTGTGCCTCGCCCAACTCCTCGCAAGGGTTGGTGAGGCTCAAGCCCTCACCAAAGGTCACGAGGGCAAGGCTCGACCTCGCCACATCCAACGAGGTTATGCCTTGTCCAACCATGGCGCGACTTGCCCTTGCCGTCATTAGCAAGGGTGAGCCACCTCACTGGCTCTTGCAGCTAGTTGATCGTTGAGGTCTGGCAACTAGTTGAAGGAAGGTGAAAAAAAAAAAAAAATATATATATATATATATATATATAGAATGGGCATCGACATCATCGGACCGATTAATCCTAAAGCATCGAATGGGCATCGTTTTATCTTAGTAGCAATTGATTACTTCACCAAATGGATTGAAGCCAATTCTTATGCCCATGTTACTGCAAAGAGTGTGGCAAAATTCATCCGTCGTGATATCATCGCCCGATATGGAGTTCCTGAAGCGATCATTACAGATAATGGATCAAACTTGAATAATAAAGTGGTGGATGATTTACTTGGAGAATTCCACATTCGCCATTTGAATTCTTCTCCTTACCACCCACAAATGAATGGAGCTGTGGAAGCAGCAAATAAGAACATCAAGAAGATTTTGGCCAAAACGGCAGAAAATTATCGTGATTGGCATGATCGATTACCATATGCTTTGTTTGCTTATCAAACTTCAATTCGTACTTCGACTGGGGCAACACCGTTCTCATTAGTTTATGGGATGGAAGCTGTATTACCCGTGGAAGTGGAAATTCCTTCACTGAGGGTACTTTCTCAAATCAAGCTTTCTGAAGCTGAATGGGTTCAACAAAGATTTGAACAACTTAATATGATTGATGAAAAGAGGGTAAAAGCCTTATGCCATGGACAAAGCTATCAGAAGAGAGTAGCTAGGTCATTTAATCGCAAGGTTAGACCAAGACATTTTGAGATCAACGATCTTGTCTTGATGAAGGTTTTACCTATCATTCCAGATCCTCGTGGGAAGTTTACTCCAAACTATGAAGGCCCATATATTGTAAAGAAAGTGTTACCTAGTGGGGCACTAATCCTTGTAGAAATGGATGGTCATGAATTGCCAAGACCTGTAAATGCTGATGCTGTCAAGAAGTATTATCCATGAATAATGTGAAAGGCCTTTGAGCCATTTTTGGATTGAATCTGAGTCATTTTAGGATGTTTGCATCATGCATTTTCATGCATACATATTGCATCTGTATGTTTGTTCATTTTGCAGGATCTCTGATGAGAGATTCTATCTATCTGCAAGAGGTTCATCTCAAGAATGCAAAACTTTCAAAAGTGTCAATTCTTCTTTAGAACTTAGAAGTGACCTTATCCTTTAGAATGCCAAAAGAGTCGGTTAGAACTCTAGAAGTACAGTTAGAACTCTAGAAATGAACCCATGTGCTAAGCAAAGCCTGTTCTGTCTACAAATTTTATCAAGCCTTACTTTCAAAAATCTCCCCAGTAGGGTCAAGGAAACATGTCCTTTCAGACAAAATTTCATTACATTTTCATTTTCCCAAGGAGTTGAATTTAACTAAATTGGGTTTTGGAAAACTTGAAAATGATTGTTAAATATGCCAGGTGGTAATGCCTAAAATGATGAGAGGCAACCCTTTTACCAAACACATCCTCATACACTCTGAGAGAATTGAGTAGAAAGAACCATGTCTTAGGGCATATGATTCACTCACAGTGAATACATGATTTGAGATGATAAAGGCATTTCATTTCTCAATCCCAAACACTATTGATATCCCTTGCAAGCCACTTTGAGCCAAATAGAGAGCATTTCCAAAATAATCCTGTCAAGAACAACCCCACATTGGGGCAAAATAGGGGGTCTTGGTTGAAAATCATGGAGCAAAAGATTAAGAAAGATTTTATTGCTTTCACTTGCATCAATCTTCTTGTGTTAGCTTCAGGTGATTTCTTGTTGAAACTCGAAGCATCCCAAAGTGACGAAGAGCATTCCGTTCACTACCACAAACACAATTATCCATTGCTTAGCCAATTTGAGCCTTATGCAATTCTTTCATAACCCCAGGTGATGATTATTGGCCCACACTGGGGCAAGGCACATGATTTACCAACAAAATTGAGAAAATTGGTAAATGCCACTCGAGAGTCCTAGATACTCAAAAGAGAATAAAACTAGGGAGCATGAAAAAGCAATGTGCCTGGTAAAAGCAAGGCCAATGCCCATGAAAAAAATGCACAAAGAAAAGCAAGAATGTAAAAAAGAGCGAAATCCATGATCATGCAAAAGATCATTCTTCGAAAAAACAAAAGAAATATCTTGCAAGAAAAAACATATATTGCAAGCAATATCATTAGAACAAAGAGCGAAGCTCTCATGTCTCAAGACAAATTACCAAAAGGACTCTCGAGATAGGTTAAATTTCAAGAGTCGAATTTTTGAGAAGTCGTGTGATAGTAATGATGCCAAGATAATCACTCACTTTTTAACCCTTTGATATCTGAAAGTTTTTCAAACCTTTCTAAGCCTCACCCGAACCAACACTACAACCCTTATCCGAAGTCTCTTCCGATTGGGATGGTTCGAGTTGAAATGAGAATATCACATAGGAGCTACCGTTAGAAGGAGTGGAAGCAATCCTATCTTATCTTATTTTCAAGGTTCTTGACTTGTAAACCTGATGAAGATATTGATTGAATATTCATTTCTTGGCCTCAAAGTGTGTACCCTTTGTGTAAGCCCATGACCAAGCCATCATTATGGTCCCTTTAAAAGACCTTTTGATCAATGGATTGTATTCACTGTGAACGTTTCCAAAAACCTTAGACATAGGTTGAGCAAGACTTCTCCAGTGAGATTAAATAGTTTTCCCATATCAATGGTCGGGAACAAAAGCCCTTTTGAGAGTCAGTGTGAAAGACCTTTTTTGATTAGGATATTTCCACTTGGCATATTTGATTTAACCCATAGATGGTTAATCAAATCTCATTTTGTTAAAATCTTCTCTGAAAGGATTTGACAATCAATGTTATTTCGCAAGATTGGTTCTCCAGCAATTTTGAAAATCATACCCAGTCGAAGCCCGTTATTGCACGGTAAGACCCTTCTCTTGGTCAAAGCCTGTTATTACACGGTAAAACCCTTCTCCTAGTCGAAACCCGTTTTTACACGGTGAGACTTTTCTCCTAGTCGAAACCCGTTTTTACACGGTGAGACTTTTCTTCCAGTCGAAACCCGTTTTTACACAGTGAGACTTTTCTTCTAGTTGAAACCTGTTTATACACGGTGTGACTTTTCTTCCAGTCGAAACCCGTTTTTACACGGTGAGATTTTTCTCCTAGTCGAAACCCGTTTTTACACGGTGAGACTTTTCTTCCAGTCGAAACCCGTTTTTACACGGTGAGACTTTTCTTCTAGTCGAAATCCGTTTTTACACAGTGAGACATCACATCTAGTCAAAACCTGTTTTTGCACGGTGAGGCATCACATCCAGTCGAAATCCGTTTTTACACGATGAGACCTTTCTCACAGTTTAAACCATAGGTTAGTGGTTATCCTTAAACCATTCCTTTTCCATTTAGTGATTTCATTGCCTTCACTCTATTCCACGAGAGAGAGAGAAACAGAGACAAAGTAAATAAACCCCAACAAGAGTTTAGATACCTTGATGAGCAAAGGTAAGTATCAGGTACATCCTAACCAACCATCATTGCTTTTGTCGTTTTCTATTTTTTCAAAGCCGAGTCGACTAAAAATTTCAGGTATCAATTTTGCCTTTGAGTGGAACCTCTTCGAGCTCCCACCTAAAGTGGGGTAGCTGTGACACCTGAAATTTCCGTCAACATTTTAATCATCCATTGTTTGCAAAAAAAAAAAAAAAAAAAAAAATAAAAAAGAGCCAAAAAGAAAACAAAGAAAATAAAACAAAAAGAAAAAAAGAGAGAGAAAACAAAACAAAACAAAAAGAAAAAGAAAAAGAGAGAAATAAAGAAAAAAGAGTAAAACGAAAGAAAGAAAAAGAATGAAAACAAAAAAAAAAAAAAAAAAAAAAAGAGAAAACAAAAAGAAAAGAGATGGACGATTCGCAGGGGGGTTCTTTTTGGTTTCGGGTGGCTCTCTCTCTCTAAAAAAAAACGTCTCTCTCTCTCTTTCCTTGGTCTCACTCGGTGGGTCTATGGCTGGGGGGGAAAATTTTTTGGCCGAACGAACTCTCTGGATCGGGGGGATTCTCTCGCTCACAGGTTCTCTTTCGATCCTCCCTCTCTCTGTAACTGCTGGATGGAAACTTCCACGGAGATCTCGAAACCCTAGCCTCGGGCAATCTGGGGAGAAAGCCGCCATTCCTCGGGGCAAAATCGGGGCCTCGCGCGCTGTCCATCAAAGGAGGCTATCTCTCTCTCTCTCTGGCTGTCTCTTCGGGGGTTTCGCGCACGACGGACGCTCGGGGGATTCTCTCGCTCACGGGACGCTCTCTCTCGCGAAAAAAAAAAAAATGGACTGTCTTCATCTCTTGCTCGGTGGAGAGCTCATAGAGAGAAAAGAGAAGGGGGATCGAGCAGAGGAGAATCTATCGATCGCCATCGCCTTCCCCTGCCTTGCGTGCGACTTGAGTCGATCGGAACCATCGTCGGCGACGGCGACGACGACGACGACTAGTCGTGACAGCCGCTCTCGATCTGTATCTCCCTCTGTTCTAGTTCAGCGGCGGTGACAGTGACGAGGACGACACCAGCGATTCTAGTTCTGCCGGATCTAAGTCTCTCTCGGCGAACCTCCCTCTCTTGATTCTCTACTCTCCGGATTTGACTCGCCGGATCTGATCGGTAATATCTGCGACATCGACGGAGACTGCGTTGGTGGGAAGAGGTTTAAATCTGAAGCGAACTGGCGGTGACGACAGCGACTCTTGACCGATTTCTTCTCTCTGGATCTTTTGCCCGATCGGTGAGCTCTCTTTCCATCCTCCTCGATATGTTAGGGTTTTCGATTTCTGTTCTCTATTTGCATCTGTTTTGGTCGCGGATTCTGATCTCTCTCTATCCCTCCTTCGGACGCTCACTCGCTTAATCAATCCGACGCCTTCGTTGCGGATCACACCCTTCCGGAGCTCGAGATACAGGGGTTCAGGTTCGCGCCGAGTAGGAAGTCTTGGCATAGCTCCAAAATTGATCAGCGACAGCGGCTTTCTGTCTCTAGCTTGATAAGGTCTTCTTGATTTAGGTTCTGCTATACCGTACTGGGAATAAACTTTGAATATCGTGAGCCTTTATTTTTCTGTCTTTTTAACCTTTTTTGTTGTCTTGTTGTTTCTTCAGGTTAAAAGTTAATGTGAGTTTAGCCTTTTCCTGGTTTCATGTCTATTTTTGGGTCAAGGTTGTCCTTCACATAAAAACTGCAAAAAATGGTTGTATGTTTGCCTTGCTGCCCTGTTCTACTTTTGATGGACCTTGATCTCTTCCAAGATTTTGTAAATTCACGTGTTTTTAGTTACAATATATAATGAAATGCTGTCTTTGATTTTTGAAGTTGATTCGATTATAGAAATGCCGCCTTTTCTGTGGCTAGTTGCTCTTAGTCTTAAAATGAGATAGTAGATTTGTCCAAATTGCTTTCAATATGTTGTAGAATGACGGTGTGACATGCCACCATGTTCTATTTTTGATTGACTTATTCATGTTCTTGAACTTTTAGAAATTCACGTGTTAAAAATTTTGAGAGGTTTCCTCGTGAAATTTGTTCCTATGATGCTGATTTCACATGATTTGCATATCAATTGAACTCAACTTTTCTTGTGATTCGCATGATAGAAATCTGTCATAAAAATGAAATTCATAACCCCCGTTTTTCCTTGTCAAAGCTGACCTCGTCATTTTTTCTATGATTTTCTTGTTAAGGAATTCTAAGATTGGATCCTTAACAAAAGTTGTTTGTCTCTCTTTTGTTCGCGCTGTGGTAAAATTTCATATTCTTTAGATTTTCTTTTTAGGTCAAATCACCATTAATGTGTCACGACATCCCGATATTTTGCTGCAATTCCGACGTAATATTGTGCATTCTTGAATTTTCTTTAACTTCTATATTGCTCACGTTAAAAAACTTTTGCCATGAAAATTGTTACCATGATTGGGTGTGCATTTGATTCTAACTTGAGGTTAGTTTGGTTATGAATTGATGCCATTTTGATCAAAAAGACTCATACGTGCTTGTGATAAGATATGGCTTCAATTTCATGGTGATTTGTCATCAAACAATCACAATTTATAGTCTCATGTGCTCTGTTACAATTCTAATTGCATGCTGGAAGTTATGGGTTAAGCATTGATTAGATGGATATACATGTAGCATGAACATGTTCAATGATGCATATTGTTTGGGTGAATGATCTTTTGTCAGCTAATTCATTTGTTTGATTAACTGAGGACCAAGGTTATACGACTTGGATGCCTGTCATATTATATGCTTTGCATTTGATCATTTGACGAATGGTTTGGTGCGACACATATCAATGCTGAACTTTAGGATATCACTCGAAACTTGACTTTCGCATTGTACTTCTCTAGAAATGAAAATGGTTGCTTGACGTGTTTGATTGTTTCTTTTATTTGTACGCACCTAGTTATTAGTGTTTTAGATTAGGTTTAGATTAGGACCTTGAAGATGGAGAAGGCATGAAGATGGTGGAGGTCGATGTCCATTCCGACCATTTTCATGTAATACCCATTTTCCCGACATATGTCTCGGGCTCCATTTGTTGTATAAAACCCGACGAGTTGCGGGTTTTCTTTCTTTTCTTTTTAATTGTTTTCTCTTTTATTTTTTAGGACTGCCTGATAAATTTACTGCTTTTCCTTGATTGCTTACTTAATGTTTTGTAATTTCAATTTCATTGGTTGTTTTCCTTTTTATTTTTTTAGAAATAGAATAGCATGAAAGTAATCCACCACGCATGATCATTTAGTATAGAATTGACGATCCCGAAAATATAAAAAATGCATGGACATGTTAGGAAAAACACAACATACTGTTTAGGTACCGAAAGGGCGCTAATAGCAATATTAGCGTAATCCAAGTCCCCGAACCTAGATATCTGGTTGCGTAGAAATCGAGGAAATACTCCCGACCCTCGATTGGGTTTCTAGCCGACCCCCAAAAATGAGGGTAGTGGCGACTCCTATATGTTTTTAGGTTGTTATAAACAATTAGATTGCATAAATAAACCTACTGTCATGCGGGGTACGAGCTTGGGAGAGCTCGCGATCTTGAGATCAAGTACCTCTAAACCCGACCTTTCCCTCCTTGGATACTTTTCGAGGGGCGGTGAGATCGGGTCGCGACAAGTATTAGTCGTGCCACGTAGGTCAACCGACATCCAAGTTAGCAATATCGGGCCAAAAATAGTCGGAATGACTGAATTGGCTCTAGGTTAAAAGATTTAGGATTAAATTGACACCATGAAAAGGTTTAGAATTTTTCAAACATTTTCCCCCTCTTGAAACATAACAAAAACAACACCAAGTAAGAGCCAAAAAGGCACAAATTCACAACCTAATACAAGCTAAAGGCCACGCAGGCCCCAAACAACAACAGTCCCAGCAACCCAAACCATGGCTTGCTTGTTATATGAATGATGCTTAGTATATATTTTCATCCACACCTTAAGCTTATTACATAGGCGCACACCGAATTCGTCACCCCGTAAACCCTCCTGCGATTAGATGAGATAAGTTCCTACTAGAAGGTATTACCTTGCAACCGATCGAAGTTCTTCTTCAATAGAAACACGCACTAGCCCTTAGAAATCCATTCCAGCTTTTCCAAACACCATCTTGAGCTCTTGCTGTGGAAAGTGATAGCTAGATGATCTGAAGACACTCAGATTTCTTAGGCATCTTTCGCGAATCATTCGAGATCACCCTCACCCATTGAAAGCTCCTCACAACCGTATCGCTCTCGCCAACGTCCACCACTCTCTCTGTCTCCCCTTCCTTTTCTTGGCTCGCACTCGAATCTTCCAGCTTTTGTCCTCTAAATCAAGCCTTCCAAATTTCGATCGCAGCAGTGAAAACTTCGATCATTGGACAGCCTTTGGGGTCTTCACGGCAGTTTTCTGTGCAATTCCGTTGGTCTAATCGCTCCTTTAGAAATCGGCCATTGTGCTCAAGATGGCATGGATTTACACATCCCAACAGATTAGCTTCAAGAAAATCATGAGTGTTGTCCCAATACATTGGAAGAAATCAATAATCTATACTTTTAGCATACCACGCTATTGCGTTGTCCACCTTTTAATGCGATTGATCTTGTACATTCTTGGGTTTATGTAAATAACCATGGTTTGGAACCTAGCTAATGTTGTTTCTGTGCTAGAGGATGTTTATGGGGTTAAAGCCATGACAAAGAGAAATGCTTTGATTAAGCATAACATCGTGACCATGGTATCGGTCTTCTTAGCGCTCGTGCCGCAGCTCCAGATATAACTCTTCGTTGTTCTTGGTCGAGAAAGAGTACTTCAAATAGGAATTCGAGTGACATGCTTCTTGTTGATGTCAATGGCGATTCTCTTCGGACACGTCGCCGAGGTAGAGATGTACTTTGTCAGCGAGTTCGATATTGGCCTCCATGGGAATGTCGACAGGCGGCAAATCTTTCTTGGCTGAGTATCTCCAGGCGCATCTAGGAGAGTTGTGCCGTTGAAGTTTAAGGATGACACAGAGACTGTATAGACCTCAGAAACAAGGTGATTTGTGAGAAAAATTAGTGTGAGCTAGTCCAATTTAGTGTGTTATTCATTGATGATTTTATTTAATGCTACTTGTGTAACTGATGTTTGTTTAAATATGTTTTACAAGTAAATCTTCATGAGTTTATTTTGCATGGGCACATATTTACGTACATGAATCTATTCACATGCTTTGGGCAATCGATTGACCTTTAAATCATATATCTTTTGCCTATTATCATAATAATTTCTAACAGTAATATTAGGAAGAAGTTACCTAAAAGTATAGGCATCCATGGGATTGGTCTATGTATCTTTCATGATTATACGGCTGCGTTGTGATATGACTGATTAAATAACTATCGAGGTCATTTTTAAGAGGACTCAACTAATTCAATCTAGACAAACACTTGTTTCTTCAGATTGACTTCGGAAACTTCGCTTGCAGGATTTGGCGCATAGCCTACTTCATCTTTCCCGCAGAATTCGCACACTCGAAGACGATGCATGCCCAAACCAATTTTTGGACATATGTACATCCAATGAATTAAAGGATAAATCATCTTTTCTAAAGAAGGGTTATGATATTCAACTGAAAGATAAAATAATCTCTTCCAAATTCATAAGACGACACGCAAAAAGAAATGAATGGGGGTGAAGATTCAAGACAATTTATTCCTTAAATTGAAAGGAAACTATTGTTGATGTCCCCATGTACATAGTTAAACATAGTAGAAAGACAAGGCCGTCGGCATGATAATTACATTATATTAAAGTATGATTGATTTGTCTTGTACGCATTACTTCATCTCTTCTTTCTATATGAATACAGTACTCTCATGTATATATAAGTTCACATAGACAATTAATCAACGCCTAAAACCTGTGTTCTTATTTATAACACTCTTAGTCTTGAAGATACAGAGATTTGGGGAGTTAGAGGATGGATCGAGAGCAAGAGGAGATGCAATTTCTGGGTTTCTTTGGCATCATCAAGGAGTCCATCAAGATCATCTTCACCTGGAGGAAGATCTTCAGCCAACTCACAGTAGCCCTCATATTCCCTCTTTCCTTAATCTCCTTAGCTCACATCGAGATCACCAACTTGCTCTTCGGAAAGATCAACCACGACGAGCTCGAACTGGACCATGCCAAAGCCGACACTCCCGAACACAATAGGCTCATTGACCTTGTGACCTCGGACTTAATCAAGCTCTGGCTCTTCAAAGCGGCCTACCTTGTCCTGTGTCTAATCTTTTCTCTTCTTTCCACATCTGCGGTCGTATACACGATCGCGTGCATGTACACCTCACAATCAATCACTTTCGGGAGAGTGATGAGCATCGTCCCGAAGGTGTGGAAGAGGCTCATGATCACATTCTTATGGAGTTTTTTCGTTATCTTCGTATACAATGTCGTGACTGCTCTAGTCATCTATCTCTTGATTGTTCTTATTCAATCTACTGCCACTGCACTAACCCTAGTTATCATCCTCCTCATCTTGTACTTCCGCGGGCTTGTGTATATCACTGTCATTTGGCACTTGGCAGGTGTGATTTCTGTGCTAGAGGACACATATGGTATTCAGGCCATGTTCAAGAGCAAGAACCTGATCAAGGGTAAAATGAGGGTCTCGATAGCTCTCTTCCTCTTGCTGATGATTGGGTCCACGGTTATCCAAACAGGGTTCAACAACCTTGCAGCCAATGGGTCTGGATCGGGGTTTGTAAGGTTTGGTGTTGCAGTTCTTTGTTTCTTGCTTCTGTTCAAGTGGATCCTCTTCGGTCTCGTCGTGCAAACCATGATCTACTTCGTGTGCAAGTCGTACCACCACGAGAACATCGACAAGCTGGTGCTCGCGGATCATCTCGAGGCCTATCTTTTGGCTGGATACGTCCCTCTCAAATCCCAGGACCTACAACTAGAACAAGTCGCCGCATAACTTGATACCTCCGGATATTGTAATAACGTAATAGGCAGTGGTTGCATCTTGTACTTCATGACCTTACACGATGATCATGAATAAGTAAGTTTGGTTTGAGCCAATATATTGTTTTCACGGAAAGAAAAAGAAGCAAAACAAGAGGCTCATCTATTTAATTCATCTAATTTTCTATGAGAGTGATTATTACATTCTTGGGGCATACGCAATTCGCAAGTCCTCTTTTAAATATTTTATATGTGATCAGATTATTTTTGGCCTTTTACTCTATTTCACTTTACCTAAATATGGCATCATCGGCTGGTTTTCATTCATTGCCATATGAGATTTTATTAGGGAATGTTCCTTAAATTTTAAATTTGTTTAATGTGATCTATGAACTTTGACCTAATGTACAATATAGTTCATATACTTTTAATTTGACCAATGTGATTCATGGATTTTTGGTATATGTTTAATTAAATCATTATATGAAAACATTCAACATTATCCATAATCTTGAATTAATAGAAGAACAATATTTAATATTATCAAATAAATTACAGACTATTTTGAACATATAATAAAAGTTCATGAACTACATTACATATTGGCTTAAGTTCAGGGATTATATTAAATAAATTAATAGTTCATGAACCATATTGCACATTAAACTAAAGTTTAATGATCATTTGTATTATTATTTTATTATACTACCCTTACAAGATTGGTAAATGGGTAAAAATTCTAATATTTTCCCTAGAAGAATGTCACGTTTTTATTTGCATCATTATTTGAATTAATAGTCGGGTGACATCTCCAAAGTAGTGAGCTAATTTTGTCACGTCTGTTGACCGAAGCAATGAACAATTATTTTTCTTTAATACCATTTGCCCCCTTCTTCGGCGATGACGGGTCGTCCAAGATAATTATAGTGAAATCTCTTTTTTTTTCTCGTATTGATTGTCCGGCCGGAGACATCTCCAAAGAAGTAAGTTGTTTTATATATCTGGTTATTTTTACATCTCCCTCATCAAATTAAGGAAACAACAATTACATTTTTCGCTATGTTTATTATTTTAGAATCAACCACCGAGCTTTATGTTATCACAATTTTTTTTTTAAATCTTATCGAGTTTAGCAGTGTATTCAGAAATAATGTAGAGCATAACGTTCATGTAATCAATCTAAATTTATAATTAAAGTGAGATTTGGAAATCAACAAACTAAACGTTATTTTTTTGATAGCAAAGCAAATGAAGATTATATTGGTAATCCGACAAGTACATAAATAGTGTGGATACAAGAGTGTAGGGGTCTAGAACATGACAGTAAACACCGGGATAATACAAATTAAAAGATATGCCTCATTTTTTAGACAATGACCGTGTATATATGTCTATTACACAAATATCATTCACAAACTAAGCAAGATCCTAGATTGAAAATATCAAATTATTCTTTATTGCAAATTCGTTTTAGCATCTTGGGTAGGGTTTGGTGATTTGTATTTTAGTGTTTTTGAATGTTTTTAGTGAGTAAGAATTTAGGATCTGAAAAGTGGTATTATGAAAAGGAAATGATGTTTCCATTAATAGGGGAACAATCATAATTGATGTGGAAAAGTTTAACAGAATCTAGAGTGAATATACTAAAAATCCCAAATTAATATGTGTGTGATAAATTTACTCTAAACTAATTTTTTATTCATGAAAAACTCTAAACATATACATTTATGACAAATGTATCCCAAATGACTACAAAAAACTTAAAACCAATACACTTATGATAAATTTATCTTAAACTAATTTGCTTGACCACCAAAAATCAAAATAGTATATTTGTAATGAATATATTCTCCATTAAATTAAAATAGATTAAAAATTTTAAAAAAAAAAATACAGGTGGGAAGAGTGTTCTCGCTTGTGGCCATCATTCTAATTCGTGATGGCCAGGGAGGTTTTCAGCTTTTAGGCAATGGATTGGCGACCCTCGCTAATAAGAGGTGAGGGTTACAAGCCCTCATTAGAAATAGGATTTGGGCGAGGACCTCCTCCTAGATTTGGGCGGGGGTTGCTTGCTCTCACCTTAGTTTGGATGAGGGTCATTGGCTCTCACGCAAGTGTCATGGTCTGTGAATCCTCCCGTACCCATGACACTTATGAGCGGTGCTTGGGGTTATTGAGTGAAGAGTGAGGATGCAAAGGGGATGAACACAACTAGTCCGTAGGTGTGGCGTCAAGGACGGTTGGTGTTAGAAGTTCTAGGATAAAAGAAATTATATCACTTAAAACTTTGAAAGCAGGATTGGCCTCCCATGTACAAATTGATTTGAGCTGATGCCGCTCTCTTAACGAGGCCATAATGAGCCTAAAGAGATCTGCTGTCTCACTCAATAGACTAGACGCCCGAGTGAAGTTGGGGTATGGTACGATCTCGTACAAAAAAGTTATTCACCATATTGTTCATTGGAACAACTATAGAAGGAAGGCTAGCTTGGCGAATTCTACTCACCAAGCATCGCACGGATCATTACGTGGCCAAGGAAACTGTTGGCCCATGACAAATGGTATAAGAGCAGGAATTCCCTTTAGTAAGTGGGTGATTCGGAGAATCAAACTTCTCACTCCAATATGTGTTGAACTGATAAGTACTAGTGGTACCGATCCTAGTGGGTAGAAAATGTATTGCCGGGGCAAAAGATGCCCAAACGAAGCGGGGCTCTCTACTCCTAGGATGGCAATGGGTGCTAGGATGAGTCGGTTCCTCACCGAGCTAATTGAAGTTGGAGAAGAACCGAATCCTCATTGAATTTCAAGAAAAGGTCTACTACCATGTTTTCAACAAGAAAAAAACTTCAATTTGGTTTGCTGGGGTCAAAGAAGTTGAGTATGCAAAAATGGTGCTACTAAAAATGCGGTTGGAGAAAAATGTCACATTTGTCAAAGAAAGCACAGGTTGAGCAGCTGAGATCAAAAGAGACTACCAATAGAGAAAAACCTGTTTTGTTGGGCGAGCGTAACCCTTCGATGTGAAATCCCAAAAATGGCGCATCAATGGTTAATGGTGAAATCTCAAAAGTGGCGCATCAATGGTTAAGGAACGCAAGGAAGCGACAAAATAGATTGCAAAGAGGGCGTTGCAAATTTGAGTGGGGGAGAATGTCACGGTGCGTGAATCATCTCGCACTCATGACACTTGTGAGTGATACTTGGGGTTATTAAATGAAGAATGAGGATGTAGAGGGACAAAAATACAACTGGTTCATAGGAGTGGTGTCGAGACGGTTAGTGTTAGGAGTTCTAAGATAGAAAGATATATCACTTAGGAACTTTACAGGCGGTGTTGGCTTCCCGTGCACAAACTAGTCGGGAGCGATGCCGTCGCTGGATTCTCTAACGAGATTGGCGGGCGAAATCAGTTGTTGAGCTTAAAGAAATCTCTGTCTCATTCGTTGGCCCAAGTGAAGTGGGCGACATTCACCATATTGTTTCTGGAACAACTATAAAAGGAAGGCTCGTTTATTCTCTTCCATTTAAGAAAAATCGGCCCATGACACAAGTCTAATGGTCGTTTATTCTCTTAGTTTTTATTTGAGAAAATAATATAATTTCACGTTGTTATTTGAAATTTCGTTAAATTAAAGGAAGATGACGACGATGAAAATCTCCCCCCCCTCTCTCTCTCTCTCTTCAAGCATTGCAGAGAGAGTTTGGCAATGGCGACGTGCCATTGCAATTGCAGAGCACCCATTTCTCATCTTCGTCTTCCTTCCCATCCTCCAACCTCGAAACCCTCGAATCCCCACCCTCAGTCCGTGAACCCAAACCCCTCGAGCAGACGGGTCTTCCTCCTCTCTCTCCCGGCGCGCGCCCTCCTCCTCGCCGCCGCCGCCGACGGCGCGGCCAACGTCCTCCAGTGCCGCGCCCTGGAGGGGTTCGACCCCGTGAGCCCCGAGGAGCGGACCGCCAGCGCCGCCAAGTCCCGGCGGATCGCGGAGGCCGTGGGGCTGCTGGAGAAAGGGCAGGAATTGCAGGCGCAGGGCGATTTCGGGAAAGCCCTCTTCTACTTCACTCAGGTGCGTCTGCCATTTTTCATTCTCTCGAAACTTTTGTCTTGTTCTTGTTGAATTGAGCTGCATTTGTTCCCGTTAGTATTAGGACTTGGCTGAAATGCGTTTCCAACGAGTGACTAATAATCCTGTTATACGGAAAAAAGTGGCTATCATGCCTTTTCTGACGAATCATATATCAGTATAACTGACTCCTTTGAGTTCCCCACCGTAGAACTCAACAGTTACACCCACTTGTTCGATACTATAAGGTCAAAATGTAATACGTGCTTATGTAGCTATTGGTCAAAAAGCATCTTCTGTGGCTCAGGTAGTGAATGCTCTCCAGGAAAGGGGAGCTATGGAATACAATATTGTTTGCGAGAGCGTTGAGGTATGGTGAGGTCGAATCGCATGCTCGAGCTTTTAGAGCACTTTGCAATGGGGTTAACGTGATTTTTGAATCTCGATATTCGCCGGGTTCTTGATGCGCTCCTGTGGAATTCCGAGCTGCTGGGTAGTCCATTGAAAGGCGCCTGCTTTTTTTGGTTTGTGAGCGGTGTTATTGATTGGATTCTGAGAAGCTGAATTGAGTGTATAACCGCGAAAGAGGAACTCCATCCAATCATCATCAGTTAGATGTGCTTGGTACTCCTCTGTTATCCTTGACCATTTGGGAAGCATCGATTGTGTTTAAGTTTACACGGAAGTCCTGCTCCTGTCGCAAGAATTCTGAATCTTCACGTATGTGAAATTAAACTTCCTGCTAGTTTAAGTGGAAGGAAATGATACATACAATGACCCGTATGAGAAGGGATTATCAAGGAAGACTGAACTGTTATCAATGTGAGCCGGTGATATCTGTGACTCCCTTCATCCCTCAATGCAGGAGGCTCATGCATTGGCCTGCTTTTGTTTTTGTTTTGAATCATGGTCTTGATATCTAGTCAACACTCTGTTTGTACTTGAGCATTGTGAAAAAATCCGAAGTTCCTAGTTTGACTTTGTTTTTCTTCTAATTCAAGGTGATTGAAGGTTATAAAGACTTCGCATTATCGGAATATGCAAGAGTCGGAAGGGCGTTAGCGTTGTATGAAGTCGGCGACAGGGAAGAAGCTATTGCAGAGATGGAGGATGTTTCCATATCATTGAAGGGATATCCAGGTACTTGTGAGAAATTATCATTGGTGTAATCCTTGAGAAATTAATAGTTTGGTGTCCCCATAGGGATAATGTTTTGCAATGTATGTGCAGAAGTCCATGCAGCTCTTGCAGCAGCCTTATACGTGGACAAGCATGCCCCCTTGCTTGCTGAAAACCAGTTCACAATTGCAACCCTATTGGATCCCCATTACACAGATCTTTCTTATGTAAAAGAGACGAAGCACTGGCCTCCGAGTTTAGTCAGTTCATTACAGCAATTCATCACACTTACATAAAGATAGAGTCATCACATTTCCCACACAGTTGATCAGCAAGAACTGATTTGCACTGTCATTATATCTTATTCTTTGTGAACCTGTATAATAATCCAATTCACCGAGAGAAAGCTAGGCTGATTAGTAGAGTTCATGACTGAGATGGATCATTGTTCTCTTTGATAAGCTTTGCAGCAAAATGGTGTGCGATGATTATTCTACCCCTGTTATCTGTGCTATATTCTTTACCTCTGTGCTTTGTGAGGTTATGAAGAATTGCACTAGCTTTGCCTCAAAGGACAAATTGCATTTTGATTGCTGCTGCTATTTTTGAGCTGTAGATGTCAGTGTTGTTGATAAATATTTGCTAAATCTAGTTACGTAAGCCTGCTAGTTCAACTCAATTTTTTGATACTTTCTTGTCTATTAACAGATGAACTCTTTGATGTACTGACTGTGACTATCAGGGGGAAAAGAAGATATAAGCATGCCCGTTTGGCTGCACTACCCCTGAGAATTTGTCTTTACCTCTAATTATAATGTAGAGAAGGGGAAACAATCGACATGCCTACCTGCGAGGATAGGTGCGTTTTCATTAGCATTAGTATGGAAAGAAGCCTTCATAGGACGGCTAGAGTTCACCTAGAGAATGCCGAATTTGTCGTTCTAGCCATCTTCGGGCGCACTTTATCAAGTGCTTACGTCAACATACTGTTTGAGCTTTGGGAAAGCAATAATTGGGGGATAAATCCTGGCAACATCATGCTACAGCATTCCCTTGAATTTGCTTACTGTAGATCAAACTTTAAAGCAAGTGAGATATACTTTTTTTTTTCCTGCTCTTTTTGGTCGGGGGGAATATATTTCGACCTTTGGACTTTTGTCACCCATCTCCCAAATTACGCCCCGAATCTTCAGCAAAATCGGTAGTTTCGTCTGATCCACACGTTGGATTTGTTTTCATGGGAGGATGGCATGAGGAAAAACATCCTTTCCTTAATTTAGTCTCGGACTTCTTAAAGAGACTTGTTTTTGCGAAAATTTATCCCTGAGAAACCTTTGAGTGCTATATCCTAGTTTATGAGGTACTACTCTCTTAGTCGCATATCCAGCATGTAAGATGCATTAACTTTTTGACCCTACTCCTCGATTGTGATTGTTATTGTTGTTATCATTATGTTTGGCATAAGGATTGTTAACTTTTTTGCCATTACTTTCAAAGTGCTTTTGGAGCTGCAAATTTTTCTCCTCTTTTGCCTTTCCTGCAAGAAACAGGGGCTCTTTTACCCACCCAGTTTATTGCATGGATAACAATCACACTCGAAGGGGATGGCCATTCACTCAAAACAGTCATAAAGACAGATACCTACTATGACTTTTTTGACTCTTGATTGCATGTTTTTGTTTGTGGGTCCTTTTTTATTCTTAATGTCTTACCTACCAGGATTCTCTTTCTAGATCGACTTCACATCAAAGGGTATGCACGCGTGAGGGTTATATTAAGTCTCGGTCTTTCTGGTAAAATTTGGTTTTCATGCCGGTGCTAATCACTCGAGGTGCATGTCTTTATCGAGCCATTTTGGGTACGTACGTACGTACGTTGTTATGTTTAGACATGTTGCTTGATGCTACTGTTTGGGCATACAGGATAAGTTTAAAGTTCTTGGTTTGAATTTGTTCTTTCCACGGAGTTTGGTAGCTGCATTGGGTCACCAAAGCAAAGTTTGAAAGGCTGCTGGTGACTTGTCATCTCCTTTTACCCTGGCAAACTGATCTATCTGCATCTGTTTTGCGAGGACTTAAAGAGCAGAGCACCCGTAGACTAGCTTTAATGAATTCGTCCATGTAGGTTGTATACATGCAGAATAATGATAAATAAAAGGAAGAGTAGAATTGACGTGATTCATAAAAATGACTTGGTTAATATGGGTGTGTACAAATTGGGTATACGTAATGTTGGATGTTTCAATTTCAAAAATAAAAAAGAATTCTAGAATTTGATTTAATCTAAGATATGAATAATTGGTTTACATTATGGAAGAAACCCATGTATATGTGATATTAGATATTGCTACTTATATATGAACTAAAAATAGATTTGATCTAATCTGCTTTATACTACTATGAATTATGAATTTAGATAGGGATTCCAATAGTCTTTCCCTTTCTTTCGTCCGTGACTGTGAATTGAATGAATAAAAAGATGAAATAAAGAAAAAGAATGAAGAATTCAACTAATGGTTCAGAACAAAGAAATGGAAGAACAAAAGTCGTATGGATTCACAATAATCCTATCGATAAGAACTAAAAAAGAGATATAAAAGTAGTTCGGATGATTCAATAATATTATTCCATTACTTGAATTCGGAGTTGTTATAAACAAAGAACCTGGGCAAGATTTGTAAAGCGGACAAGACGATACCTTCTTTTTTTTTTTTTGTATAAATAGCCATTCATATAAGAGAACTCTGGCCAATTTAAACATTCTCATATTGGGAAGATTCTGATTTCTGTCATTATCAACTTACTTAACCAACGGTGAATGTTATACTTCTGTTTTCTTCTTCTTGTTTTTTTTTTTTTTTTTTTTTTTTTTTTTTTGGGTATATTCTTGCAGTATTTGAAAGCATGGGTGGAGGGGGCTGGAGTATGGACAACATCCACTTGAACTAGATGATTCCATGTTGAAAATTCATTGTACCCTAACTCTGGTCCAAGTCATATGACGTGCTCTACACTGTTGTGATGTTGACTGAGTAAAGTTGACTGGCATGCCTGGAGGATTTTTGTGCATGGATTCCCAAATTGACACGCTTTAAACAGTTGTGTGGATTCCATTCGGTGCAAGTACCAGTCCCTATTTCACATTAGAGAGCTACTTTAGGACGGATCAGTACCGGGGAAGTCAACAACAGTTGAACTTAGCCTGCTTGCTTTTGACCCTCGTTGCCGAAGGATGGTCGGTTCTTTGTCGTTGAAGCATGAGCGCGCTTTGCTGTTGCTCCTGTACTGAAGTCTTCCGTGTAAGAGAGATTAGGACCGCCGCTTACTGGTTCACTTTATGGGCCGAAACCTGGACCACTAATTTAGAGAAACCCTCCCTCTTTTTTTTTTTTTTTTCCAATATGCTTCAGAGATATTTTGGTTTAGTTTTCACATATCAAACTAAGCCGACCTCTCTGACTCGAACTCGGTAATATAGAGGCTGCCATAACCGGGACCAAGGAACTTGCGAAAATTTGCTTGCTCATGACCCTAGCATGATAGTGTCATAGCTCGTGTTGTTTGTGTCTCTTCGCGGCACAGAATATCAGTTCTCGAACAGGAACGGGCTGACTAATGACTATATGTTGATGTTTAATTCATCAATCAGACTGAAGAAAACTTTTGATGATGGTTTTCAGTTTATCAATCCACTCTTTCTTTAGTGTAGGTAGAGTGCATTGTTTATCATGTGTTGAATGACCGGCCAAAATTGCTACTTTTGCTTAAAACATCTAATTCTAGAACTGATTTGTACAAATAACTCTTGTTTGTTTCTCTAAAGAAGGTTAGATAATATGCACTCACGTTAATATCATAAGACGGGCGTGCTAGCAATTTGAACTCACCAAGCAGGCCGACAATCTTGGTGAAGTCATTACGAGATTTCTGAATGAGCTTAGCTACCGAGAATGTTCATTCAAAAGCACTCCTTACTTACCTTTTTCTCTCCCGTGCCTACACGCCTGCTGGATTTTGTAGAAAGCAAAGTGACTGAGCGTTCTCTGAAAATCTTGAGCATCGGACATAGGAACTGAGGTTACTCTGTCTCTCTCTTCTCCTCCTCCTCCTCCTCCTCCTCCTTTCTTTGCTTTGCCTTGTTTGGCCATTCTCTGACTAAATGATACCTAAAGGTTGGGAGATACCATAGTCTCTCTTATGCTAGAAATTTCTGATCGGAACTTAAGGTAGCACTGTTCACTGTTGATTTTCCGAGTAGTTCCTAAGAAGATCCAACTTTTTCCAAGTCCACTGTTGCATGCAGAATGTACTCAAAAACAGTTGCTTTCTTTAAACTCTTATAGGAGTTGATGAGACATAATTGATATTATAAAGGGGATGATGTTACATGAAATATAGACAATACCAGTAAAGCGAGTGAGCAATGGCGAATCATAATCAAGATCCACATAGGCATCAGATCAGACATCCCAATCAGGTCCCAGAATTCAACTACCCATGCTTTGATTCCCCTTTTTTTCTGTGGTGTACATGTTTTTCTTTTTGCTTTTTTTTTTAGAGAAAAAAATTTCTCCCAGGACTAAACAGATGATCCAAGCATTTTGAGCAGCATCCTGGCCTTTGTCTTGGTCCTACCACTACACTGGCTCTGTAGAAGAAACAGCAGCTGTGTTAAAACTCCCGCACCAATTGCCCGTTCTCGTGCCAATGATGAATCGGAACATATGATCGTAAGCGAATTGACTGCGCTCTCGCTCGCTTCATGACTTGATGCTCCAAAGACCATCCTGACAAGAGAGGATACGCCGTTTGGGTTATTGAGCAATGCCTCTTTCACCTGGGCATTCCCTTGAAGCAGCCGCTCTATCGTGGAGACCGCTATTGGAGAGAGGCATCTTTGACGTCTCTCCTTTTCAGCGGTCAAAGTCGAAATGTGGGCAACCAGCCCATTTACCACACCTTCTCTCACCAGATTCCACTCATTCGACTGTAGGGAACATAACGACCTTATCGCCTTGACCGCCGCCTCAGAAACCTCTGAATTTTCGGGAAGGAGGATAATTATTTGACTGAGCAAATCGCGGTTTTGGCCAAGAACAGCACAGAGATCTTTCATTTCTGAAGATGATGAGACTGTATCAACAAGTTGGCAAATGCTGAGCTTGATACTATCCGTGCCTTGTTTGCACAAATTCACCAATGATGCTTGTTTGGAGTCTTCTTTGAGTATGTCCAGTGACTTCACTCTTCCATTTGCCAGCAATTGCAGAGTACAAGCCAGTGCTTGTTCTAGGAACTTTACATGGTCAAGGGAGAGTTCTGATTCCACTTTCCCAAGTATCAGTTCCAACAACAAAGGCAGGAAACCCAGCTGAAGAAATAGACTACACCTTGACGTCGATTCCTCACATAGAATACTAATACTCTCTAGAGCTTGGAGCTTACTGACCATGCTCACTTCCTGGGATTCAAGGGTACTCTTCAGGGTGGCCACCAGGGAGCGATCAGGATCAACTGTCTCGAGACCAGGATTGAACTGGTGGCGGGACTCTAGCCACCGATCTATCAGATGGCGGAGAGTGTGGTTGGGGACGATGGACAAGTCATGGAGCTTCTGCATTGTGACAGGGCAGGTGAGGTTGCCGGCAGCCAGCCATTTCTCAATGCTGGGTCTGTCATAGGTCTGGCCAGTGCAAAGAGTGACTGGATCTGTGAATAAGTCCAGGCTTATTGGGCATCTGAACAAATGAGGTATGCTGCCCATTTCAGTCTTCTTCATGAGGATCAAGATCAACCCCAATCAAAACCAAAGAAGCAAACGATGATACTGGCGATTGAAGAGCAAGATAGGGAAGAGTGGAAGCAAGAAAGTTGAGAACTTAAGTGGGAGGAATCAGATGAGGACACCAGCATGGAAGCGCAGAGATTAGAAACGAGAGCTAGAGAGGGGAGATGAGGCCAAAAGATGGGTCTTATCCTTGGTGAAAAGGGCAGAGAGACTGCCACTAAAAATATGGAACAAAATTTGGAAATGGTCCCCCACCTTTCCCCTTCAGCTTTTCTCTCTCTCTCTCTCTCTCTCTCTCTCTCAGCCAGCAGTCTATTCATCAAACTGGTCAAACTGACCCACTAAAGAGAAAAGGGTGGGCGTTTTCATTGAACTTTGATTCTACATTAGTTGGTTGGATTGATAAGTGTGTGTCTGCGTGCGTGCGTGCGAAAGAGAGAGAGAAAGAGAGAGAGAGAGAGGAGTGTAAATCACTCCGACGTCCTACGTATGTTGACCAAATTGTTGGGGAACTTAAATACTTTGAAAAGCTACACCTATGGAAATCTTTTCCAAACAACGATTAATAAGATATGACGTTAGTGAATTTTAGTGTATTGCAACACATAACGCATATGTGAGTGGCTTCACGTTTCTGCCGACGACATGTAGAGAATCCATCGACAAAATTCGGATTAATCAAAATGAACAGGGTAATTAGGCGAATATGGGAATATATAATTAGAATGCACTAAATTTCTATATATGAGGGGTATGAGACTTCTTTTTCCTTTTTCTGTTGATATAGCAGGTCCGGTGATGTTTGGATTAGTTTTTAACTAAATAGTGTTGATACCAACACATGACATACGATGACGTTAAACGTTAACACGTTATTTCTCAAAAATAAAAATTCCAACACGTTGTATAATAAATATATATTTTTATATATACATCACAACTTTAATCAAATTAATTTGCTTCAAATTCATAAAAAATAAATAAATAAATAATAAAATAGCATAAAATGAATTTACAATAAAAACATTAATCCACCATATGTTAATATCATTTATTATTTCAATTTAAAAAATTCAACTCTAGTCCAATAATCCATAAAACTTGAAGGAACAAAAAACACGAGCAATCTACATTCTAAACTTGCGTGTGAGAACGTGTTGGAACAAAAGAGAAAAAAAAACAAACTTGGAGGTGAATTGTATGTCACGGAAGTGAGAGTCAGAAAAGAAAAGAAAACTAGATTTTTCTTCTTTTCCCTTTTATTATTTTTATTATTTTTTATTTTTACAAATTTTCATTTTGACCCCTTATTTGTTGAAATTTTTAGAACTAACCCTTTGCGTATAAAAATTGTGTCAGAATTTCAAACTCATATGTTGGAATTCTGGACTCGTGTATCGGAGAGCAAATGTCGGATTTTCTGATACCCATTGAGCGAGTGTTAAACACGTGCCGAACAAGTATCAAAGTGCTTGACACAACTTGAAAGCTTTTAGAGAGTGTCGGTACTTCATAAGTTTTCATGCACCTCGATATGTTTGCTCTTCTAAAAAAAAAAAAAAAAATTATGGTCCAATCCATTACATTAATTCGCGCTTTTTCTTTGAGGGATACGAAGTCAGGCCGTGAGTAAGAATATTGAAACATATAATATGAGACAACAACAAAACTGATTGTGATGCAAACTTAAAAATCACTTTCGACGAGGACTTGGAGAGATTCGAGGGAAGAAAGGTCTGGGATTACTTCCAAAGGGCTATTTAACACAACTCAAATTAAGCGGAGCTTCAAGTACACGGTGTGACCGACCAAAAAAAAAGTACATAATAAAATATTTATATGTTTATATATAAGTATGTTAATAAATAAATGGGAAAGGGCCTAGAACATCACGTCATTAGATAAAATATCTAAAGACTGGTCCCCGCTCTTCAATAGAAAGAACAAACATAATAAAACAAGGAAGAGCCGCAAGAGTATAAAAACAACCCATGTTTTCAGGGATGACTTTCATATCTCTACTCATAATATGAAGCCCCATTTGTATATACCACAGCAAAGTTTGAAGCCAGACCAAAATAATCATTTCATAAAAAAAAAAAAAAAAAATCTAAAAGAAAGAGAAAAGGAAGAAAACATGTGATCTAATGGTAGATTCTCTTGATCTTGGAATGATGGACAGGACCTCCTCCTCACATGAAGCATAACTTTCAACACATGTGCTTCAATTTTCTAGAAATGGAGGGCTACACTCCCCCAGTTCCCCACCTAAAGTTTTTTGACTCATTTAGTTCAAAATTACCCTCTTCTCTCTCTCTCTCTCTCTCTCTCTCTTCAGCTTTTAAAAGTGATTAGATGGAAAATATTTAAATGGGGTGATTTGTCGCTTTGAGGTGTTATTTCACAGATCTTCTACTTTGAATTTTGAAGTTGGTAACTTAATTGGAGCCCTGAGTGCTAGTATTTTTCACGTTTCTTTTTCACATTGCAAAGTTGAACCAGGGGCACACTGACTGCAAAAATTGGTTTTTTCATCGGCAAAAACAGGAATTGTTACCCATCCCACTGTGGACGTGTTGGTTCGGGCATTGCCCCTTCTTCCGATTGGGGGGAGTTCGAGTCACCGCGATCGCATTTGTGCGACTTAAGTGTGGCACTGTGGAAGGTGGGTCCGCGCTAGTGTAATCTCGGGTTTACGTCGTTGACTGCCGGCTGTACGGCGATTCTCGAGTCATTAAAAAAAAAAAAAAGGAAAAAAACGATAGGAATTGCTAAAATTTTAAAGAAAAATTAAAAGCCAATTCACTTTCTCAATTAAAAGAAACTTCTAAATATCGTTCGGCAACCTTAGTCCTCAATAATTTTACTTTTATCTTCTTGACTGTGATTAATTAGCAATGCTGATTAGTTAGTAGATAAATGTTATATTAAGGACAACATACTAACTATTAGCTCTATGAGTAAAAATGAAAGAAGTGTTGAGCTTTGGAGAAAATAAGCAACTTAATGTTTCTTTCTACGCATGATGACTCCAATGAATGCATTATATAAATTTTGCACCTATTCAATCTATCCGCCATGCTCTTAAATAACTATTTTGAATAAGTGTACTTAATTAGTGATTAGCACAAGTAACTTAGAAATATCGACATGATTATTGCAAATTTAATTTGTAAGATTAGTGAAAACTACTAATCTTATCGTCCATGAAATAAAACTCTACCTTATTTAACCAAAGTCTCATTCATGATTTTTCTGTATAGTGATTTTTGAACATCTCATGATTTTTGTTCTTCTTTGGAAGAATTAGGCAAAACTCTTTTTGTTTCAAGTGGAAAAATTACCAGAATTAGTAAAATTTCATTATCTCATCTCAATTACGGTTTTTAAGTGTTATGAGCAGACGAATACTATATGACTCTTTCTCTTCAATTATTTAGTTTTTTCGACTGTTCATAGGAATACTTTACACCTCCATCCGACCAGATACTGCTAAATGCTTCGACTTGGACACGGCAGTTGGAATATGGCTAGCTTAAGCGGTTATATTAACTTCATTTCTTCCTTTAATAGAATAAACATTTTCCAAAATTAAAATCTCCAATTGTAGATTTTTCGTTAAACACAATTTGAGCAAAAACGTTGTGTTGCTTATAGATAAATACAGATTTTCCTTTTTATGAGTGCTTAGACAAGCCTATTAGTAATTTTAAGGGTTAATACCCTAAAAAACCTCAAACTAGTACATCTATAACAAATTTATCCAAAACTAATTTTTTGATCACAAAAATTCAAACCTGGATACTTGTGACAAATTTACCTCAAGAGTTCACAAAAAATCCTAAACTAGTATATTTGTGATAAATTTACTTCAACAACCACAAACTCTAAACGATATATTTGTTAAATTGGATTAATAACACAAAAAACCACAAAAATAATACAAATGTGACAAACATATAGTAAAATTCCAAATTAGTACACTAGTCAATTGTGACATGTCATTCAACTTAATAATTTAACAGTAAAATTTAATGAAAACTTATAGCTAGTAAATTTGTTGCAAATGTATCGGTTTTGGGGTAAGTTTATTAAAGATGTACTAGTTTAGGGTTTTTTGTGGTCAAAAAATTAGTTTAGGGTAAATTTATTACGAGTGTACCAATTTAGGATTTTCCAGGGTATTAATCTAATTTTAATAAAGATAAAAGTAGGGGATTATTGTCCAAAAAGTTTTAAACTTATTATGAGACGACCAATTTAGTTTTGTAGTTTTCAATCGTGCCAATTGAATTATATTTGTAAATTGTCAAAAAGTTTAGAATTAAACTGGTAAATCATTAAAATGTTTATGACTAAATTGACATAATTGAAAGGTTTATGACTTGAATTTGCACAATTCAAAGTTTATAAATGAATTGATGGTCGTACAATTAATCTATGACTTTTCGGGTAATTTTCTCTAAAAGCAGGGAGATGCGAATTTTCTCTTACAAGTTTGATTTGTATGCATTTCTTTAGATTCCCAATTTCTTCGTCCAATTTAAGAAAAAGATGCCATGCATTGGAGTGCTTGCCTGTGCATGCACTTTAGAAAAATGAATATGAGAGAGAGAGAGAGAACGCCAAGTAATACCAAAGAGACAAAACAAAAGACAGAAAAGAGGCCACTAACATCCATCAAAAAACCATACTTAATTAGAGTTTAGAGGTGGACAGAAGTTTGACCTTTGAACACTAAATTGTCTGCAATCGGAGTTAGGTGATCGTGATATCCATTAAAGTTTTATGATATAACTTACCGGTCAATGAGCCCAGAGAGAGAAAATAAAAATCAAACTTTGCTGTCGACCTTCGCAAATCATTGGCCGCGCAATTGGCGTACGGCATTTATTTGTTATTGCCTGCCATTAACTATGATAGCCCACATTACAAAATTATGAAATCACCCTTTTGATTAAAATATATATATAAAAAAAAGATTTGATTCCAAGTATGGCAGAGGCATTAAGGACAGGCTTTCATTAACTTTCATTTTCCCTTTTTTGCAACTTGATGGTCGTGCTGATTGATACATGTTAATTTCTGGTCTCTGATTATGACCAAGGACATAATTTTTTCTTTAATCTAATCGAGCTATTATTTGGACCATTCACAGATGCTTAATTTTCAAGCCCCCCAAGTCCCTCTTCACGTGCAATTGCTGTTGCTAGAGGAAATAGGCAACGAATATAGGACAAGTCAAAGTAAAACTCTCTATCTTTTGAACAAAAATGGATTGAAGTAGAGGAATATCCGTGATCAAAGACTTGGAATCCACTCCATATTCATTGCCAAGACAAAAGAGAAACGTTTACGTGACGGTCTTTAATTTAATATAAGAATAATATTCTATAATGTACTACAAAAATTAAATCATAAATAATTATAAATTATTATAGGACCCATTTTTCAAAAATTTATAACTCACAATAAGACTGTTATTTTCACATTACCCAAGAACTATTATGCTAATAAAGCCCTAGGCAAAATATATTACTTTAGTTGATAATTGAGTTTAGTCGAATTCAGTCATGCCAAGTCGACCGCTATATTTAATATTTCTTCGAGTACAGATCTACAAAATCTTAACATTTCAATTGAGCAACTTATTATAATATAACACCTTTTCGAAGACTGTCCTATTATTTACCTAATTAGGTAATGGTTTTGGCGTTCTACCTGTTGCGAAAATGAAATAACATTAATGTGTATATCAGAGAAAATTTGTTGCAGCGGGAATCGCAAGTTTAAACTGTATAAAGCACTTTTCAATAAAATCCAAATTGATTAAATCGAGAAGGGCCCATCTTATGGGGTCACTAATAATTGAAACTTTTTCGTTTAGTCATTTTCATTGCAAAAATAAACTCCAACCATTGGTGTTTTCATCCACGGCAATCCAAATCATGTCTGCTTATCATATATGGGCATAATTGACACCTCCAACATAATTTCCTTTGGTCAATGGGTGAGACAATTTCAATTAGAAAATATAGTAGGTAAATTAGGTAATAAGCACGATACTTTATGTGCGGCTTCGCTTGATCCTCCAAGATGAGCTAATTTGCTGGGAATTTATCAAATTAGTTAGATGAACAACTTAGATCTAACTGATGGAACGGACCAATTAGACTAAGTTCAGTTGATATTTTATTCAACTAGCACATCCTTTTAAGGTTACCATAGATCTACAAAACCAAGAAGCTCACAACATCATTGTTTAAAAAAGAACATAGATCATTGTTCAATGATATGTCACATGAGTGACCTAGATAACTTCTTCTTGCTGTCATGAATCCCAGATATATGATAATCATACTATAGAAACTTACGATACTTTTTAGGTAATTCAGGTAATAACCCACACATGCCACCAGGAAGGAGAGGAATCATAGATGAAGTGACAAAGTGGGGGTCGGTCTCAGGATAAGCCTGACTATCTAGATTAAATATGGAATATTGCTAGGTTTATGATTTTATTTTGAATATTTTACTTGTCATGGGTTTGATTTTATCCACCCTTAGCTGTGAAAAATAAATTAATAATTTCCTCAGACATTTTGGAAGATCGAGCTGGACAAAAGAAAAACCCAGCCTGGAAAATTTATGTGTTCAACTCTAGGAAGGCGTCACCTTCGCCATTCACCAGTCAAAGACGCCAAAAACCGGCCGCCAACGGCATATGGAGTTAACTAGAAGCCGCAGAAAAGTATGACCTTTCCTTCCCAATTTTGACAAATTATCGAAAGGGTTTCGGATAAGATGTGTTCTGATTGCACATTTTCTGGAGAAAGTACACAATTCATCATCTTGTTATGTCTGTTCTGGAACGTTTGGTATGACAACTCATCCTGCAACTTTCATTGCAGGCCTAAGTTTTGAGTTTTTCGCTTACTCATGGATCCTTCATGCTAGCTTCATCTTTTATTTTTCTCTCACTTGCAAGGCTTTCTGCGAGCGCCTGATATGCGAGCCGCTGAAGCTTCAAACAATTCTCAAGCCGTGTCGGGTTGTGTAAAATTAAAGAGTGCGACCTTCTGTTTCCAGTGGGTTTATCTGAATGTAAACTTACATTTCCAATGAAACAGATCCTTGGATTGATCAAACCTGTCAGTACAATTACATTATGACGAGGAAGATCGGTGCAAGATTATGGACATGTACATGCTTGATAAGTGATCCTTAATAATGTTTTCCCCTAGCTGTAAACGATCTGCTGCTCCAACCATCTTTTTGATGTAATCGACATATCCCTGTCCGTTGTTTGTTACAGACGAGCTTGTTCAAATGAGGCATGCTTCGTGAACTAGTTGGTCCTAGGAAGGCTCAAGATGTCCTTTCCATTCTGATACCAGATTAGAGAGGAATTATGGCAAAAATGAAGGATACCAAAACAACATATTTTAGTTACTGTAATCTAGTGAATGAACAGAACACGGATACGTTCTGTACCCTGACTTTGCAATGCATCAAGCCTGACGAAATACAGTCGTTTCACATTTTCACCCCCCAAAATCCTGTATACGTATAAATTCTAGAACTACATGCCCAGTTAGTCGCAAAAAAACAAGAACCAAAACCAAAGTCTGTCCCTCCTTCTTCCCCTGCTAAGTGGTCACACTTGCTGTATATGGTCCTTATACGAGTACAGCCGTTGTGTCCAGTGTTTTCTTTCCCTATTTGATGTTGATTTATTGTCCCCTTTATGATCCTGATCTGTCCCAAGATACCGCAGCCTGAAAATCAAGGGCTATAACCCCGTGCTTGTGGTGATGGCCGCCGATTTATATTGACGAATTGAAGGTCGTTTGAGTCCCTAGGGCTGTCCGGTGTTCCAAGGCCTTCTCCCTGTGGTCCTACACCGACATACTGTTGCACTACGAGTACCGATACAGTCGCCGCAAAATCTGATGATGCCAACAAATCCCCAATTGCTCCAAGTTCGGGGCACTCGCTCCAGTCTGTGAGCCCTGCTGTGAGCGGCGATATCATCCCTTGCCCTCTCCCCACTATGAAAAGATCATGTGAACTATCGATTGACCGTATTGCCGAGACCGTCTCCTCCCCATTGTTCACTATCTTCTCGATGTAAACAACTGACTCGTCATTGGCATTCCTCATCCTGAACTCCTTCATGTACTCTTCATCGAGCTGCCTATCCTTATCACTGTCCGTCACGACCGATAATATCCTGGAGTCACCAAATTCGTTGGTGGATGCACCTGCTGTGTCGATCGCCTCCTCACCTGGCATGAACCTCATCACCGTGAGGTTGATTCCAGGATGTTCGCACATCCTCCATCCATACGCTAAGGCCTCACGATCATCCGGTCCCCCAAAGAACAGGACTGCAATGTGATGGGCAACTTGGTTCGCTGCCAAGCGGGTAGACCCATTTAGGCCTCTGTCTACGAGAATCCCGACGGAGCATGGGCTGTTTGCCAATACGTTTTGGTTGATCATTCTGAAAGCGGGATTGGTGGCTTCCATCCCGCCATCGACTGTCTGCTGCTTGTGGAAAGGGATGATGATAAAAGCCGAGCGCTTATCCTCTGCCAAGTTGCAGATGTCCTCGTGCATCGTAGAGTATGGCGATATGGCCGTGAGGGGCTGGACAGTTACACAACCCGTATGTTGTTCGTAGTTTTCAAAGGCATTGATGATGTGGTCAGACTGAGCCTGTGTACGGTTCAGGGCCGGTCGACCTGATTTCCGAGTATTGTGGACAATGAGCATGGCAGATGCACGCCCAGTGAGCTCGACTAGGTGGAGCACGTAGACACAGATTGGAGATTTTTGGTGGCGTTGGAAGCCTCCAGGAGGTTAATGATTGTTGGCACGTTTCGAGGTGTGTGGACGCAGACGAGCACTCGAAACTCCGCATCGGGCTTCGACCTTTGAATCGTTCGACGCTTATAGGGTATGAATCTCCTGGCTGGCCGGTAAATTACCGTAACAATGGGTGTGATGATTGCGGTGACGAACACAGCTACAATCACCATGGCTGCAAATGATTTGTCGTCCAAAACCTGCAAAATCCCAAAAGTTTGATTTCATCTTCACGGTCCAATGGCTTGCGCAAACAGATGATAGGACCCCCAAAGTTAAATCTTACGCAAGGAATGTCAGTCATGTTCATACCTTTTGGTCCTTGCCGACATTAAGAATGATCATTTCGACTAGTCCCTTGGTGTTCATGAGCAAACCGAGCGTAATTCCTTCTCGGACGGTCATCTGGTAAAATACGGAAACTATGAGAGTCCCGAAAATCTTGCCTAGGCTGGACAGAATAATGATGAGTCCTAGGATCCCCCAGCTTCTCGCCCCCGTAATCTTCCTTATATCTGTCCTAAGCCCACTGATTGCGAAGTATAGAGGAAGCAGAAGCCCTGAAACAAAGTCCTCAAGCTTTTCGATCAGAGTAACTCCCAGCGGCCCGTTCGGAATGATCAGTCCAAAGACGAATGCTCCGAAGACAGAATGCGTTCCTATGGCATCTGTAATGAAGCCCGATATCATTACCCCGGTAAGAATCAAGCATATGTAGAACTCACTATAGGTTTCTCCCTCCGGGGTCCGCCGAATCATCCAGGCAATCGCTGGTCGCACTACGAAAATGCACACGAGGACGAAAGCCACGCTAGATAGCACTACCCATAGGGATGCTAGGGAAGCCCTCTCATTTTCCGCCAATGCGATGGCCAAAGCTAGGAGTACCCAAGCGCACATATCGTTAATAAGAGCAGACGACATTGCAATCCGTCCTAACTCCGTGTTAATCAGTTTGAGCTCGGCAAGTACCCGAGCAAGTACTGGAAATGCAGTCACGGAGAGAGCTACCCCGAGGAACAGGATGTAAGTGCCTTGCGACATGCTTCCACTCTTAGTGTTCAGCAAGAAGGAGAAACCCAGTCCGAACAAGAAGGGCAGGATCATGCCTGCGATGGCGATCACTAAAGACTTCCTCCCCGAGCGCTTGATCACTGAAATGTCCATCTCTACTCCAACTAGGAAGAGGAAGTAGAGCAGCCCCACGTTTGCCATCGTCTCGAGCACCATCACGCTTCTAAGGGGGAATATCGTATTTGCGAACGTGTCGCTCCTGCCGAGGACCGATGGCCCTAGCAGTATTCCTCCCTGTTTCAGGAAGATCAAATCTAATTAAATGCGGTTATGCGCATACAGAAACTTTTGCAGTACCGTATCTTTGCTTTTGGCTCTCATTAACTAATGCAGTGGCCTGATCTATATAAAATTCACCTAAGTTTTGATGGCAAACATGATTAAGGTGATTCTTCTGCTGCGTTAACCTGGAATTTGTAGATGGAAAGATGACCGCCAAATGCAATTTATCGGTTGAATGACGATAATACGAAATGCACAAAAAGCAGAACCCAGAATTGGTCATTCAATCATGTCCACGTTGGTGGAAGGAAAGAAAAACACAGGTTCATAAAGTCGTCGTGCATCGAAATTAATAGACTGAAATCAGACTGCATTTCTTTTCTGATCTGCCAAAGGCGACACTAATAAGTTAGCATAGACCGACTTACCAGGATCTCGGAAATAACTCGTGGTTGGCGAAAAGGCTTGAGTACATACACCATGATGCGCGTGATGACGACGACGAAGGTCAGTTGCAAAATGAAGAGGGGCAGGGAATAATCCAGGGGATTATCACCTTGCCATATGCCGTTGGTCGTGATCATGGTCGGCGCGTAACAGATGATCGAGTCCTCCGATATGTTTGCGTCCGCCATTGCTCCCTACCTTATCTTCCTACTCCCCTCCTGCTGTTCTTCCAACAAGACTCCCACCACCTGAACACCCCCCGTTTGCTTCGACAGAGAGTCAGAACAAGATGTTCATGGCAAATTTTGCAGAGCAAGATTCAGAATTTGCTCATCATCATTGGGCAGACTCAAATTTTGGGTTCGTCAGGTGAAGAAATTCACGGTTGCAGCTTGAAAGAGGGAGAGAGAGAGAGAGAGAGAGAGAGAGAGAGGGGCAGGTAATTCGTTAACATTCCTTGGTTAAGCGGCCTATTGGGATGCTGCATGTTCTGTGGTTATTGTAGTTGTGGATTGTGTACATGCCACATTTTCAGGTCGAGGGCACATCACAATTCGTTACCTGAGATGATAAGACATTATTTTCCTGCACGTTACAACGTGCAAAAACCAAAAATAACGAACTCGTTCGATTACTTCAATTAGAGTCTGCTTCCTTGCACTCCATCCAAACATAGTGCATTAGATAATCTAGTGCAGATTGGACAGCGATTTGTTAGCCCTATTCAAATGGGACAGGCTGTGTGCGATCTAGCCATTCAAGACATGGATTGTGGACATGAGTTACCCCATCGAGGCGTGAAAATCGCTTAAATTTGTGATGTATGAACATGAACTGATTCAGAAATTTTAAAATTCGGCGCATTTACTTTATCATGTACGTGTGACATTCGTATGTATCTAATCTATTTATGTATAATTTTCCCTTTTTAGTGAAAAAAAAACTGTACGGTATGGTCCCAATGCAACAAAAGGGGGACCGCCAAGTTGGTTTAACCGTACATCTGTTCTAGGAACCATACAGAAAGCCCCATAGATGGCGATGGGAAGGCACTTCATCTAATCCTTGGGAATCTTCACAATGAATGCAAGTGCTTCGCTCTCTGTATTGCTTGCTTCACCTTGGCCAAGGGTTCCTCGTACAATATCGCAGGGTCATCGAACTTTGATGCCAGGCTCGGCTCCCCAAGGAAAGCTCGGAAAGAGTCCGCTACGGAGTAGGAGAGTGATTGGAGGTTGTATCCTCCTTCCAGAAAGAAAATGCAGCGTCCCCCACAAAGTTCTTCCGCAAGTTGCTTGATGTTGGAGGCGAGTGCATAATATGTTCCTGTAGTGAACTGCAAACTTGCTAGTGGATCCAACACATGAGCATCATACCTTCAGAAACAAGATAGACAGAGACGATGTCAGACAGGTGCTGGAGCTCAAATTAAAGGAAGAAATGCACACAATTTCAAGTTCTCCTCAGTAGATATATGTAAAGGAAATGGCCCCCTCACCCAGCTGAGACGAGAATGATATCTGGCTTGAACCTTTGTGCGCATGGTGCAATGACTTCATCAAACACAGTCCTCATAGCAATGTCACCAGAGCCCCCAGGTAGTGGCAGATTAAGGGTTGTGCCTTCACCATCTGCAACACCTATCTCATCGATTTTACCCGTACCTGGATAGCTTCCATCCTGCATAACCGCATGGAGTAAAGTACATGATATCACATTTATATTCCCTCGAGATAAGTTAAGCTTCAAAAAATTTATCAGCATAAAAATATAATAAACTCACTAACTGCTGAGCACAAAGTCTAGTATACTCTCTCTAAGTGAACTTCCAATCAAATTAGTTTCAATAAGGTAATGGAACTCTGGGAGAAAAAGGGAAACTCTCTTCTGCAACCTCAAAAAGCAGAAATGTTTTCTTAGCTGTCCTCATCTAATCAATTTTAACCCAAAGATTGAAGAGTTCGAGACACTTGAAATCTAGACAAAGATCCATGGAAATCTTACTTGGTGTGTCGAAAGAAAAAATATGTCTGGATCATCATAGAAAGCATCGTTGGTCCCATTTCCATGATGAACATCAAAATCAATAATGAAGATGCGCTTCAATCCATGAACACGTTGAGCATAGCGAGCTGCTATAGCTATGTTTCCAAAAACACAGAAACCCATCGGTCCTTTTGGAATGGCATGGTGGCCTGGAGGTCGAATCAAAGCAAAAGCTGTTGGTGGATTTTGGGTGATTCTGGATGCATCTACCTGGGAAATGTAGAGTTCAGTTTGAATATTCATCTACTTCTTCCTTCCATAAATAAAGTGTAATTTCAGTGATCACAATGATGGCAAACGTGGTGACATCTAAACATAAAAGAGACTAACGTGCTGGATTGGAACATCACCACTGAATCAACTAAAGCCATTCCAACTCCAGCTGCGACAAGTGACTCCTGGAATGTCTGCATTTGAAACCATCTTTAGTTTAAGAAAGCATCTTTAGAGTTTATCCATGCAGCTATGAGATACTTTCAAGCTTGGTATGAAGAAATCTATCTTAACGATTTTACGAGATGCAATGGGATTATACTTTCATATGATTAAAGATAGCGCTTTAGGTTGTGTGCATTTTATCACTATAAGTAAGCTGAGATACTCTCGCGAAGACAGGATAGTTAGCAGGAAAGCGGCAGGATGGACTTCTACAGGACACTTCCAGATTCCTTTCTCATTAAAGAGAAATGCTCTCTCACGGCATTCTTCATTAAGGACAGCTTCATACTTAACATATTGACATTGTCATGGCCATTGCTCATCATACTTCTTATAAACCATCCGATAAACAGGTTAGCAGCCCTTGTGCTCTTAACACAATATGCTCCTAAACAATGAAGTTCTTTGGCTGACTTATTTTTGCAGTTCAACAATCGATATAATCAGTTTGACAAGAACTAATCTATATAAACACTAAGATAGACTCCTCTAGATTGCAACTGTAGGTAGCTGGAATACTTCATACCATCAACACATTCCAAGAGACTGTAAGACTGCCCATCGAAGCTTATACATTCAAATATGCATTTTAAATTTTTCTGGAAAAATCTTTATCGAAGGAGAAGATTATACATAATAATCGATCAGAAGTATAATATAGCTTGAAGAGAAATTGCATTTTAAGGGGAAAAAAAAATTCTACCCACTCGCTACCTTTTCATCATAGGAATGTCTACATTTGATGTACTTCGAAGCAATATATTACCTGACCAGAACATATCATAGCAGACGTAGAAACAAATATGTAAACACATGTGGCTTCCACTACAGGAACTAACATAATAAAACTGGAGCCTCCGACAATATTTACTCTTCATGATTTGACATATTAACCAAACTTACAGTAGCAGTGGCATATGTTGGTCCAGAGCCTTCAATATATATGATGCCCTTTTCTGAAGCCTTGTCCATGGCCTATAAAATGTAAGAGTTCATCAAACCTCGATCTTTTGGACATGCTACCAAAGAAATTGTACAGCCAAAAAGTCTTCAGCAATTTTACACAAATTGGTCTGAGAACATAGACAAACACAATAATACAAGCAGCAAATGCGTTTTACACTAACTGTCTGAGTTGTCTAGCGAAAAATAAGTACCAAAAATGGGAATCTCAATTCAGCAATTTAGGTAGTCTTTGGAAGCCTAAGAGCTCAATATAAAACTGAAATTTTGCTGGTGAATGGTCCCACTCAGATGCATTTGAGCATTAGTTTGCTTGTTTGTAGTCAATTTTTTATTTTATTTTATCTTTTACTTTGTAATGTAACTCCTCTTTATATTCACTCGATGGCCTCATGTCCAGATACCCCCAATCAATTAAACAATCAATCATCTGCCTCGTGCATAACTTTCCTCTTTCCATGTTACAATTAGCTAGATATTGTAATTTTGAATAAAGCAGGGCATGATGAAGAATTGGCACTCTTGCTGCAACAAAAATCCTTAAATAGGTGAAAGAACCCTCAAAAAGAGACGGAAAAGAACCTTCCTGTCAAATCCCATCTCAGGAACATCAATGAAAGGCAAAATTTCCCAGGAACATCAATGAAAGCCAGTTAAAACTAATAGAGGTGACTTGGTGAGTGAAGGTACCTTCTCAAGACCCGATACATAAGCTCTTGTGTGAACATGCACTAGATCATCCACAGAAGCAGGCTTAACAGTCGGAAGTTCAACAATCTCATCACCGCGAACCTGTAAGAAAAATTATAACTATTTAGTGCCTAGTGGCTTTATAGGCTATTGTATAAATACTAAAGCCTTTGCTTGATGGCAGCATCCACTGGGTCGTCAGTAAATAATTTCCTCACATTAAACAAAAATAATTTTCCTTGAGTTCCTGAAGAAGCAGAGATTGGATTATCTACCTGGCAGGTTTTTAGTGTAATTTCAGGCACAATTTAAACTTCCGACTCATTATATTATGAGTCAGCCTTAAACAACATTTCCACAGTTTCAGGTCAAAGTCAACTAAGTAGTGCAGGACACTATATGTGTGAACGAAGGCGATCCATAATTAGTAAGAATAACTAAAGCATGATTGATGGAATTGTATGTAAGAGGAATGCGATACCTTTGGAGTGAGTTCCATCTTCTCAAGAGCTGTAACAATTGCCGGGACCCTAAAATGGGATTCGGGATGGGACTCCTGCCATCGATACGGGCAGCCCATCATTAGAAGATTTATCAAACCACGAAGTGCAATTTACAAACAAGAATGGGGGGCCAATAAAAGCCAACTGGCGCAACTCTTGAACCAAACACAGAAGAGGAGAAGAGCAGCTCAAAACATGTTCCATGGTGAATCTCATTCCACGACAATCCATTATCATTTTATAATCTGAATCCAATCACAAGCTTCTCAATGGCTCGACATTACTGCTGATATTTGGGGTGATTCGCATTAATTGCCAAATGCTGCAATACCACTGAACTAATCAACCAAACCTTTTCAAGAATCTGATAACAGAGCCACACGAGTGACAATCTAAACTCGAACTCAGCAATTGAATTGACTTGAAGAACCTCGTGTCATTTCGTCTAAATCTCAAGGCAGGAACCGATACGAACAAGAACCGATGTGACATAACAACGACACTATCAGATTATTCGACAAACAGCATCCTCTTCAAAGAGCAACCTTCCGGCAAACCGAATGAAGAATCCAGAAAAGAAAAAATCCAGTCCAACCTGGTTGTGGCCCATGGCGGGTGCCACGCCGTAAACAACACGCGCAGCCGCCAGCCGCGGATGCCCCTCCGCCTCGCGCGAGCAACGAACCGGCCCGCCGATCCCCGGCGAACGGCGTCTCCCCCGAGCTCCCCCGAGTCTGGAGCCCAACCGGAACCCAGCGCGGTTTCGCAGGCCGCGAGCGCGATTCCATCCCCGAAGCGCCGCATTCCCTGACACGCACACACAAACCAAGCAGGCGGTTCCCCCGCCATCAGCACGGGGGCGCGACACGATACCGGAAATCGAGGAGAGCAGAAGCGCAGAAACAATCAATCGATCGGCCGGCGGCGTGGCCGTGAAAACGTGAAGGTGTGCGATTGCCCATGCGCATGCAGAGAATGGGAAACGAAAGCGAGAACGGAGACGCCGGCGCCGGCGACGGCGACGGAGAAGGAGGAGGAGAAGAACCGGCGAGAGCGGTAGCGCGAGGGGACGGAAGAAGCTCCATGGCCGGCCCGACTCCGGAGTGTAACCGCCACGCCACACCACACACGAGCGCCGAGAGATTATTTATTAAATAAATGAATTTTATGGATTTTGAAATCCATTTTTCAGGTGAAAATTATTTTTTAAAAGAAGGATTTTCCTCGTTTTTATGATTTGCCAAAGGTTACGTCTGTCATCATCTACGACTTCAGAGACTTGGACGAGCCATGTCATCAGAAAAGGGATTTTAGAATTTTCATTATAATTAGTTTCGTGATATATAAATTATCATTATAATAAAATGCTTTTTTGTTAAGTAATTATTACAAATAAGCAATTACTTTTCAAAAAGTTATTTATCAAATTATTTATTTTTTGAGAAATAAATTGTGCATATATTTTGTGATGAGAAAAATGATGTAATCAAAAAAATAGTAGTTAATACAATGCGAATTAGAAATGAGCAAGATAGATCGACCAAATCAAGAATTGCTTGTTTAGTTTGGTTCTTAAAGTGTTGATTCGATTCTCGATTCTTAAAAGCGGAATCGGTATTTGGGCGATCCAATTCCTGATTCCAAAATGGATTTGAATCACTGAGATCGATTATTTTTTATTTACTCATTTTATTCTTTAAATGCAAATGCAACAATTTAAAATTCCTTATGCCCATCTCCTCTTATTCTCTTCTTCCGATCCTTTCAAATCCACTCACGACGCTCGCACCTCCTCTTTAATTGAATTAAATTGAGGCACATTTGATCAAATTATGGATTCAACTATAGTAAGTTAATTGATTAAAATCTATTTAGGCAACATGAGATTTTATTTTATACCATTTGAAAGCGTTCACAGTGAGATAAGAATATAGCGATTATATTTTTGACAGACGTGAAATTTCACAGCAAAAAATGGCTCAGGGCCGGTCCGGTCACTAGTTTCGAAAATTGAGAACCGATCCCTGAGTGCGAGCGCCACTCCCTTCTTCCTCCTCTGTTCTTCCTGCTTGAGCCCTAATCTAGACCTTCCGTTTTCGCTCCTCTCTCTCTCTATCTCTCCCTCCCTCTGCGCCGTGGGGCTCGACTAGCGGCACCGCTTCCGACCCGAATCGACAGCGGCGGCGGCGGCGGCGGCGGCGGCGGCGGTGGGAGCCATGAGGTCGAGGTACGCCATGGTGTGCTCGTCGAACCAGAACCGCAGCATGGAGGCCCACGCGCTGCTCAAGAGGGAAGGCTTCGACGTCTCGTCGTACGGCACCGGGTCCCACGTCAAGCTCCCCGGGCCCTCCCTCCGGGAGCCCAACGTCTACGACTTCGGCACCCCCTACAAGCACATGTTCGACGAGCTCCGGCGCAAGGACCCCGATCTGTATCCTCCTCCTCTTGTGTCTTTGATCATCCCTCGTTCTGATTTGCCGCTGCTCCTTTTTATTATGCTAGTGGAATGACTCGCGCCCTTCTCCTTCGTTGCTCAGTCGCCTTCCGAATTCTGGGTTATATTGTGTGGGACCGGTCTAATTTGAATCCGGCAATATCGGCAGATTCGAGAATGACGCGAATTGATAAAATCTTTTAGCATGTTTCCCTGAAAGATGAGATTTTGCAATCGAAAGACCTTAATTTGATGGATTTGAGGGTTTTTTGGCTGATGGGTAGTTTGTGAGTTGCATGTTTGTCTGGCTGTGAGAATACTAGTTCAGTTCAAATTGGTCAGTTTTTGTGCTATTAAAAAAAAAAAGACCTTGCTTGGGTTGTGATGCAATGTTGTTCGGTTAAAGGTTAGGGTGGTCGATGGTTGCCTGTTTATATTTTAAAGTGGAATTAGGACACTTTTTTTTGGCAATAAGAAATGCAATACCTTTACAAGAGTTTCAGCTACAAGCGCAATGGGATCTTGCCCATGCTCAAGAGGAATATGTCTGTGAAATTAGCGCCTCAAAGATGGCAAGACAACTCTTCCGATGGCCCCTTCGATGTGGTGCTCACATTCGAAGAGAAGGTTTTGATATGGTTCTTGAAGGTTTTGTCTTTGCCCTTGCAGCTTCTGTCATTGGATGTCTCTTATTCCATTTCTGAAATTCTGAGGTCTATGATTGCATGATCCAACTTCCTGCATTGTTTATTATTCTTTGAGTTTCGGCTTTGCATATATATGCCCATTACGCTCTATAGTGAGGGCAGATGCATGATACGGAAGAATTCTTTGCTTGATCTGGAGAAACCTCATTAGACAGAAATTTGTTATCTGTAATTGTTTTTCTTGAAAAGCATAGAAAGATTGTTACTTTTCAACAATATTTTCTTTTCCTTCATTTGACACTAGCAGTGTTTCTGCTGCTATTCCGTTCACAATTAATCTAACCTTGTTTTTTTAGTTTATTGCCCTTATGAAGTAATTGGTTGTTGTAATATCCATTCATTTGGACTTATTTTGATGCATAAAGTTCTTTGTCAGCAAAAGCAACATTTAGATTCCTGTAATGCTTCTTAGAGATTGTTGAAGGTGACTGTTCTAATAGAGCTAACTGCTACAGGAGGGATGTTAATACTTTCCTTCTCTTGTAACTATTAGTTCCCTTCTCTCTTTCTGCAACTTCATCCATTCTTTACCCCTTTTGTCAGGGCAAATTTGATTTTGATACTTAGTAGGGTATATAAGGTTGTTAGCTGGTCTTATCTTTAATTGCTATTATATAGATTGAAGCCTTGTTTGGCATATATTTAGCCATGGTTTTGGCTTTGACTATGGTTTCATTAACTCTGATGCTGGTAATCTGTGACTTTGGAAATTATTATTTTTCTGGACTCGAGAGTTAGTAAAGATGATATTTATTTTATTTCTCCTGATCGCTTTAAAGTGATATTTGAATTTTTCACAAGCATTTTCACCTAAAAATGAAAAGCACAAGCCAGAAGCTGGAGGAGCAGATTCTGCTTCTGTGGTGTAGCAAAAGTTCAGGGCAAACAGCCCTCCATATGACCTTTGACTGATCAATATTTCTCGAAGTAAAAGAGCAGTTTTGTTCTAACTAGATCTTAGGGAGTGATGTGACCTTTACCTATGTACGGATAAATAAGACACCTTGCCCTTGGAATGTTGACAAGACGTTGAATGCATTTTTTGCAGATCTCAACAACCGAGAGCAGATTCTTATGAAGACTGTACTTGTGATTAACTTGGAGGTAAAGGATAACCATGAGGAGGCAGCAACTGGAGCTCAGCTTGCTTTAGATCTTTGTCGAGAGGTCTTTGATTGGCTGTACTTTACGTATTAATGGTAGTATGCTTAATTTCTGTATGCTGAGAAATTGCATATTGTAATTTCTGGTCCACAGATAGAAGCAGCCGAGTCTTGGGAGGAATCTATTGATGACATTGTGTCTAATTTTGAGAAGCAGAACCGGCGGAAATTACTATTCAGCATTTCCTTTTATTGATGACCATGGTGAGGGCAAGACTCATGCCCTGAAAGCTTTATGATCCATGCCGTTGTTCTGTTAGTATTGTTTCTGCATATTTATATATCAATGAACTGAACTTTTGGTTTTTGTTTATCTATCTAATTGCACAAGTGGTAATATAAATTCGTTACCAGATTTCTTCCAATGCTCTTCCTGTTTGCTTCGCATGAAGCCTTCCCCTAGAAATCTTACTTTTCTGACCCCTGCAAGCCCTATATAATCCATTATATGGCTAATCTTTTGATTATACCCTATCCTGAATTTGATCATTTCTTATGTCAGGAAGATTAAATCAGGCTCTCTCATGTTTTTACACCTTGCTCGATCTTGGTATTCACAGTCCATGCCAATTGTTGGGTTTAATGAGCACTTTCCTTGACTTCTCGTTAGCGGTAAGAGATTTTGCAACAATATCTGTCTGCATAATTAGAATTGTCGTTCTCAGTCTTTGCATTGAATTTGCTGCAAAACCTATTCTTTGCTGTTATTGCCAAGCCTGTCATACTAATGCGCTGCATCTATCCATTTTCAGATAACACTGCTCGATGTGGAAAAGAAATTCTGAGTCGAACACTTTTCCACTCGCTTTATCTCTGGAATGTCGACCCATGATGATGTATTAGTAATTAGAAGCAAGCCACTCTTTGCTTAGGAGTGAAAATTCTATTATTTTTTTGTAGTTTCTTTCTTTCCTTATTTTTTTTTTTTTTTAAGTTTCTTTGTACTACAGAACTAATTCTGCGATGGTACTCACGTTGAGAGAGCAGGAAGAAAAGAGATTCTGGCATATTGCATATGATTTCTTCGTATGCAACATGTTGGAAACTGCCTCTATTTTCAATTTTCTGTATCTTGCATATGAGAAGAAAAGCAAGAGAACAGAACCAACCTGACCTGGTCAGTCATTTGATGTTCGGTTCTCTATTTGTGGCAGGTTCACAGTTCAATCGATCCTATTTATTTAAGATGAGTTGGTTTGTGAAAAGAAAATTACGTAGAAAGCAGAACCTTCTAATTTGTGTTCATTTAGAGATCGTCATTTTTCCCGCTGGCTGGTCATTCCTAGAGCTGGCGTCGATCTTGTCCTTTCACTTGCTTTCCTTACTTCTCGAATCAAAATTCCCTGGCTTATTCATTTAAAACAACAGGCTCTGATGATTTGTCCAAATTACCTAGCACTGACACCCACAACGCATCTCCATATGGCTTGCGCCAAGGTTTGCAGCTTTACATCTCAAGGGGAGGATGATTGCCCGACCTCGGTGCAACTGTCTTTTACGGCATGTCTCAAATGCTGGTCTCTGGAGCCGGTGAATTCTTCTTCTATCCTGCTGTTCCTTTGAGCTGGTGAATTCTTCTGCTCCGCTGTTTCTTCAGTTAGACGTCGCTTTCTACTGACCCATCCGTGGAAATAAAGTGTCCGCTCTCTCTGAATCTTTGATCTCCTCTGGGTTAAGTTTGTATAACACCGACCACTGCAGTTAGTTCGTGGTACGGTCTACCATCATTCAGCTTATTATGTCCAAATAGACTTGTGTTTGCACCATGTCAGCTACGACCCAACAGTGCCAATGAAACTCAGCCAAACAACAGTGCGCATTAGACAGGGAAAAGAGAGCTCTTTCTGCTCACACGCATTTTATCAAATGTTACTATGGTATGAACGATGAAGAGAAATCGAAGGATGATGACTCTCCATGAGCAAACAAACAGCGGCATCAGCCGGCATTTCAATTTCGTAAGATATTAAGTCCGATTCACTCAGCTCCTCATGGGCCTCGTAGTCATCCGTAATGGCAACATACCCATCTCGCTTCATCTGTCCTAAGAGAGATCTTAACAAAGAATAAATATCACCCTTTTGAGGGTGCCTCTTGTCCTTGACAATGAAGACATGAACTTGACCCTGAATTTCTATCCAGCTACAACCGGGCTGCTTGACTACTCCCCGTTGCCTCATCAGCTTCCTTATTCTGATAACTTCACCCCATTTTTTACGTTCTGCGTACATATTTGAGAGCAGAACATAAGGTCCAGAGTTCGAAGGGTTGATCTCTAAGAGCTTCTCTGCTACATACTTTCTTAGCGTTATATCCTTATGAACTTTGCAGGCTGCGAGCAGTGAACCCCAAACGACAGCATCAGCTTGCATGGGCATTGTCTCTATTAAGTCCTTAGCTTCACTGAGACAACCGGCTCGGCCAAGCAAATCAACCATGCAGGTATAATGGTCCTTTGCTGGTGCCAGATCATACTCCTCAACCATATGCTTGAAATAATGGCGCCCCTCTTCGACCAGCCCTGCATGGCTGCATGCACATAGAACCCCGATCATGGGGACATGGTCTGGTCTCTCGCCAGATACCAACATTTTCCTGAATATTTCAAGCGCCTCTATTCCATAACCGTTCTGCACATATCCGACAATTATGGCATTCCATGACATCTTGTCCCTCTCCAACATATTCTTAAACACCCATAAACCATCTTCCACAGCTCCACATTTAACGTACATGTCTATAAGAGAATTTCCAAGAAATATATCTGCTTCTTCTCCAGAGTGGAAGCGCAATCCATGCTTCAGGACATGAGCATGAGCCTGCTGGCCCAACTGCAAATCAGCTAGATTTGCACACGCATTAAGCAAATTTCCAAATGTGTAGTGTGTCGGCTCAATGGCTTCCCTCTCTGGGTATACCCTGCAATGAGGGCATTCCAAAAAATTACATTCTTCTCCATCATCCTCGTGAACATTACTCTTGCAGTTTTGAGACTCGCTGCTTTTGCATACCCACTTACCATGGAGGTGGCTGACACTATATTCCTGGAAGGCATTCTATCAAAAACTGCTCTGGCCTCCCTAATTCTGGAGCACTTAGAATACATATCAACCAATGCATTTCCTAGAACAACATCATTCCTAAATTTGTCACATTTTACAACATGGGCATGAATTTGCATCCCTTCCTTAAGTGCCGACAAGCTAGCGCAGGCGCTGACCACACTGGCTAAAGTAACCTCATCTATTTCAAACCCACAATCCATCATGCTCACAAAAACCTCAAGAGCTTCACTGGCTGGACCATTTTGTTCATAACACGTAATCAAGCTGTTCCAAGAAACTATGTTTCGAGAACTCATTTCATCAAAAGCCCTCTGTGCACAAGCCACGTTCCCACACTTGGAGTACATGTCAATAAGAGCAGAGCCCATATGAACATCAGACGAGCACTCAGACTTCGATATCAAAGCCTGAATCTGTTGGCCCAGATGCACATCTGCTAACCCAGCACATGCGCTAAGCGCACTACCAAATGAGTACTCATTAAGCATATAATTCTCCCTATGCATCTTACCAAAACATTGCAGGGCTTCTTCGAATCTTTCATGCTGCGCATAACCTGACAGCATCGAATTCCACGAGCACTGGTCAGGTTCTGGCATTGACCTGAATAACTTTTCCGCTTCATTAACAGACCCCGATCTGATCAACCCACCTAAGATCGCGTTCCATGTGAAGGTATTCTTCTCAGGCATTCTATCGAACATCCTGCGGGCGTCGTCGAGGCACCCGCATCTCGCGTAGACGTCGATGAGCCGGTTCTGGATAAAAACCTCGGCCGAGAACGGGGTCTTGATGATCCGAGCGTGGACGCGGCGTGTGTCGCGCGCTGACTTGGACAGGCCGCAGCCGTCCAGGAGCCTGGCGAACGGGGTCGAGGTGGCGAAGGAGAGGTCGCCCGCCAGAGCCTTGACCCGCGCATGCCTCGCCATTCCATCATATCATCGTACGAAGCGAACTATGTCGGAGAAGATTCGCATAGATGCAAATTGAATGCGATGGGGAGTTTCTGTTGACCGTTACATGCTTTCCCCACTTCAGCCAGACGGGCGGGAATATGTTGAGAGCGCTTATATGAAGAGGGAAGGCAAAGTCGCAGTGGCAAAATGGTAATTTCGGCATGACAATATATTAATTAGACTCGTGACCATGAATTATTTTGTTGGTTATGAGTAAATCTAAGCTACAAATTAAAATGTGTCGTAGATTTAATATCTTGTTGTAAGTCACTAAATCAAGATTAGTCATATGTATAATCTGTACAACTTATTGCTTTATCAACTATAATTATAAGTTTAATATAGGATAAGTCAATTTTATAACCGAGTTATTTACAAATCAAACATAAATTCTTGTATAGTAATTTTGATTATTTTAATTGTAACTCATCATTAAAAAAATGCAAAAAGCAATTCTAGAGAATGAAAATTGGATCTATGCCGGATTACATGGGATAGCTTTTCAATGGCCCCCCTCCCATGAGGAATAGCTAACCTTGATTTTAAGAGAATAGCAACTTCTCTGAAGTAACTAATCTTGATTTACTTCTTAGCCAACTAAGGACTAAGTGTCTCATCATGAATAGACCAGAAATAGATAGTTATTGTGTCGTTCTTGGATTAATCCGAAGTACTATTCATTTTGGTCCGTCCCATTTCGAGTCTCATGGTTTTGTCCTTCAAGCATATGGGCAAACACTTTTTCAATAGATTATTGTGACATTTTTGGATTAATTCACTTGAAATATTATCCGCTTTTACCCATCTCATTTCGAGTCTCACGATTTTGTTTTTGGGCATACAGGTAGACACTTTTTGAGAAGGTAACCCATGTTAATAATATTCTAGTCTAATCACACTCAACTTTGGAGTGGAATTACCAGATAGGTGAAGTGCCTACCCATAAGCTAAAGGACAAAACCGTTTGGGTCAGGAGATCGTCCTGTTTTGGTAAGAAAAAACAATTAACCTTCTAAAGTGTGCGTTCATGTGAGCCCTTGCAAGGGAGAGCTTCGTGATAAGAAATGAAGCCCATTTGAATCCACATCCAATTTTTCAAGGCTTTGCAACTCTTTTGGCTTTATGCGACCAAGAACCGTCACAGCTGAGAGTTGTCTCAGGTTTTAGAAAGGTCTACTGATGTTCTTATTTCCTGGCGAAGTAGGATATGTAAGACGGACAAAACTCATGGGAAGTCTAGGCAAGAACCTGAGGTTCTTAAAAATCGAGAACAAGTTTCCTGAGCTTGCAACTCCAAGGACTTCAGAAGGCGTAACCTGTCAATCCACCGAGGATCATGGAGCTTCCTCAAGCCCGTAACTGTCATAAGAACACCTCGACACATATAAACGGAAGCTTCTCGGATTTAATTGGTACGGGAGATCTGGAAATATGTACATTGAGAAAATTACAAGCACAGATTAATTCCAAGCCCACAACACCGTAGAATTTTTCCCTAAAGATTCATACATTCTCTACTTCTGCAAAAAGAACTTAAATCCCAACTGATAATTTCAATTGTTCAAACATGAAACGCAATCATTAATCATTCAGAAGCCCCTGTAGAAATCTGTTCTAAGTCATCAAAACTAAAGGACCTTTGTGACCATTGCACATGATGACTTATCAAAACCAAAGGACCTTTGTGACCATTGCACATGACCATTAAATAGTGAGGGCTATGTTCATGCTAGACAAGATGTTTTGCCCCTACTTCTTCATTTTCTCAATGTGGAGATTTTCATGGGAAATCCGCAACAATTCTGTGAATATGGTCATTGATGTCTAATGGAATTCACGACACTAAATGCAACACATTGAACATTAATCTCTGCAAATGAATTCTGAAGCAAGTCATCTTGAATCCTTGATGAATTTCTCCCATGATGAGATTAATTACTAATTGCACCCACTAAAAATTTTAGAAGTAGGACCATAACAGACCCAAAAAGGAAGAAAAATTTCAGAACCAATCGATTATAGTAAGTTTTCATGCCTTCCAGGACAATGATTCGGTTTTAGCTAGAGTTAACAAGCTCAGAAGAACAACTGCTTCCCATGCATGTTTTGAACTACTTCCTAAGGAGCGAAAATCAATTCTCTAATTGGTGCAGAAGTGAACTGATGCACAGGAGTTGCAATGTGTTTCAATAGAATGTGATTTGGTTAAGGCTAAAGCTATCAAAGATTAGATGCGCAGATGGAACAATATCAATTGAGTCAGCTGCCGAGTGGGTTCATGGAAAGGCTGTTTTCATTCCGTATATATGATAAGTCATGACTGAAAATAATAAGAACAACTCAATCCGTCCAAATCTTTTCCTAATTTATCACTGATTGCATTAAAGATTTGCACACGGACCCAATTCATGTAACAGCAAAGAGACAATTACCAGAAAAGGAATACAGGAGAACTGCGTCTATACAGAGTTTTGAGTTGCTGGCCAACCACTGAAATCAGGTGCGCAACCAACATTTACGTTCTACCATTAACCAAACTCAGAAGTCCAAGAGATAAAAGTATCTTAAAAACAACAAAAGATACTCTAAGTTGGATTCCGCAAGATCAGACTGCGTTTCTTCCTCAAGTACTTCACTGATCATCAGCACTCAAGAGAACATTCTACCTTCTCACGCTTGAGTGTATAAAAAGATTTTAGCTTCTCGATCCGGTAACTTCTCCAAAGATTTAAAAGGAACCTATCGAAAGTTGCCTCCAACGATTTTACTCTGCCTTGGATCTCAACCACTTTAGGACATCACTGCAGATAAAATTTCTGGAGCTTCTTCAAGTTGGTCAGGTCAGGCAACTTGTCCATAGATAGAACTCCTTCAAGCTTGAAGGCACTCGGGCTCTCCAAAACTTGGAGGCCTCTGAACTCTCTCACTTTAGGGCAATGAGCAACTTCCAACTCTGACAGCGCCTTCCAATTTGAAACGTCTATTGATGTTTTTATTTCCTTGCATGATTCGGTATCTAAGTACAACAAATTTGGGGCAAGGCTAGGTTGGCAGTGCAGCTTCTTGGAGGGGACCAGTTCAGGTTCCTTGAGCTGTGAAAGAAGAATGATGTCTGAAGATGGGGTGATGAAATAATGAGATTCCAACAGCAAGGATCCCAGCTTCCCTAACCTTCTGAGCTATGAAGGACTTGGAGCTTCAATGAATGTATAAGCATCATCCAAATTGTCAAAACCTGAATTTTACATGCAATTTGAATATTGAATTAATAAGTTACTTATCATCAAGTGAATGTACATAATTTTTTTTATTACTTTATGTAATTAAAACCTTGTACAGAAGATCTGCCTTAAAAAGATATGTAGAAGCGCAAATCTAAACATCCCTAAACTCTGAACCAACCAATATGTATAATATTTTGAGGGAATGAGTTGACGTTCAGTAAATGATAGCTCTACTTCCAAAATGGGAGGCCTACCCACTACTCGACCCGAGAACATAACAATAACAATTAGCAAATAAGGTCATATATTATTATCAATAGGAAAACCAATATTCACCTAAGACAGTGTAATCCGTGCATTATATAAAAATGACTATAATTATCTGTGCAATGTATAAAATAGAAGCAATGTATGACATTCGTTTTAACGCTTAAATGCACACAATTGATCATACCAAATCTCATTATGCATAGACATCAACAGCTCATCAATAGACACAAATAAATATCTATTACCTACTTGCTACTAGCCACGACTCATCTTGACTAACTCAACTAACAAGACATTATGACCACTAAATAATGCAAGAAGAAATCATAAATACATATTTACCACGCTTCAACCCATTCATCACAGGTATCCTCCAATGATGATAAATACAGTACAAACACATAATGACAGCTATCCTAGACTCAATTCTCACCAAGATTCATACCCATTTTATTTTCTTTCTTTTCTCAATCTTGGACCTCAAGTTCATAATATCATATATAGGCTATTCAAGTCACATCAGGTTACACAAGTCATATAATTTCATGTATAAATCGTTGTACTTTACATTTTCTCAATCTTATAGAGAACGGAAGAACATCTGTCTTTTCCCAGAATCTTATATACATACTCAGAAAAATTAATTGTAGCGTTGGTATATTGCTAACAACACTTGTAGCACACTTGGAGAGTGCAGCACAATGGAAAGTTGTATGCCATGTTCAAAAGTATTGTTATTAATTTACTTATGATACTGGTTAAATTTCAAATGAGTTGATAATTTACTACTTCATTGAAATATTAGTAAATTTCTGATAGTGTTATTAATTCACTTACGACACCGGAAAGTTTCCAGAAGACTTGGTAATTTACCAATCTAGTGGGAAATTGCTAAATTTCTGACAGCTTTGGTAATTTACTACCTCTTTACCTAACAAGCAAGTAACCATTCATTTTCTTTTAACTAACAATTCCAATTTTGCTGGTAATACCACCAAAAATTTCAAATGATGGAACTAGAAACGCAGTAATGAATCCACTCAGAAGCGCCTGCAGAATCTGTTTTTAAGTTATCAAAACTAAAGAACTTTGGTGACCATTGCACATGATCATTATCTAGGGAGCGTTTTATGTTTATGCTGGACACAATGTTTTGCCACTACTACTTCATTTCTTCAATGTGGAAATTTTGATGGGAAATCAGCGACAATTCTGCGAATATGGTTGCTGATGTCTGATAGAATTCGCGACACTAAATGCAACACATTCTCAGGGTAATGCCTCGTGAACAATAATCTCTATGAATGAAATCTGGAGCAAGTGATTTAATCACTAAGTAAAGTAGGACCACAACAGACCAAGAGAAGAAGAAAGAAATTGCAGAACCAATCGATTATAGTAAGATTTCATGCCTTCCAGGACAATATTTCGGTTTTAGCTAGACCTTGACAAGCTCAGAAGAACAACTGATTCGCCATGTATGTTTTGAACTAGTTCCTAAGGAACGAAAATCAATCCCCTCACGGGTGCAGAACCGAACTGACGCACAGGAGTAGCAATGTGTTTCAATAGAATGCGACTCGTGGTTCAGACCAAAGCTATTAAAGATTAGATGCAGATGGAAGAAAATCAACTGAGTCAGCTCCCGAACGAGTTCATCGAAAGGCTGTTTTCATTTCGTATGTATGACAAGTCACGACTGAAAATAACTCAATCCGTCCCAAATCTTTTCCTAATCTATCACAGATTGCATCCAAGATTCGCACGCGGACCCAATTCATGAAAATGCGAAGAGAAAATTACCAGAAAAAGAATATAAAGATGAAGGAAACCAAATGAAGGGGCAGAAAAAGCAAGAACCCTCGTTTTCAGTCAGCTGCAACCAAAATGGAAAAGGAAGAACAGCCCCTCGGTGGGAACAGATCGGGGGGCAGGAAGACGGGGGTGGCAGTCCCCGGAGGGAGATCTCCGCCTGGTCGAATCGCGTCTCGTTCTTGCGCTCGGGGTCGCCGTCGCGTTCCTTGACAGTCGGAGTCCGTCGCTGCTGGTTCTGGGCGAGCTCCTCGCTCGGGTCGTCGCTGATGAGGGAGAAAGAAGGAAGGAAGGTGAGAAGACAGAGAGGGGGGGAAGGAGAACGAAACAATAAAAAAAAAAAAAAAAAGAGGAGAGAGAAAAAGTTGATATTTCTGAAAGAGTGGGTCCCACCTTTACGCGTCATTTGGAGATAATATTCCTCACTAATCTGATACGGAATCTTCTCTCCGTGATTTCAGTCTCTAAACCAAAATTCTTGAAAGGCTCTCCTCACTTTTTCACCAAACATTCTTCTAGACAGGCTCTTCTCGCTTTTTTCAAATGTCCGTACTCATCGGATTCCAGAGTCTCCTCTAATCTCTCACATTCCTTTATACGCGCGTGCCATAGATTCTTTAAGCTTAAAGGATCAGAAAATTGATGCAGAGACCCGCAGCCTTTTATATCAAGGTCGACCAATGATTCTAACCTACCTGGAATCTCAACCACACGAGGGCAACGTACCAAATTAAAATGACGAAAGTCCTTGGCATTGGTTAGGTCAGGCAACTTCTCTAGCAACGGAAGATCATTTATATATAAAATAGACAAGTTCTCCGAAGCTTCCAGGCCTTGAATCTCTTCTACCTTCCAACAACTTTCTATAGCATAGAATTTTATATGCTTGAAGCTCAATGGATCAGGCAGCTGTTCGAGTGATTGACAGTGCTTTAAACTAAAATCCTCCAACGATTCTAGCTGACCTCGAACCTCAACCAGTTTAGGACAATCATTTATACATAAACTCGGAGCTTCTTCAAGCCGGTCAGGTCGGGCAACTTCACCAGCGATGGAAGATTCCCAAGATTAAGCCATTGCAGGCTTTTCAAAGGTTCCAGAACTTGAATCTCTTTAGCTGTTCACAATAAGAGAGTTTCAATTCTAATAACTTCTCCCAATATGAAAGATTTATCGACTTTTCCATTAACCAACGCCCATCAAAATGGAAGTATGACAAATTCTGAGGAAGCTTAGGTAGGCATTCTAGGTTATTTGCAAGGAGTGTAAGCTTCCTGAGCTTCAAAAGGAGATTAAAATCTGAAGGTAGGGTGACCAAATCATCACAATACAACCCCAAGGACTCTAGCTTTCTTAACCCTCCGATCCAATTGAGGCTTGGAGTTGGATGGGAAGGGCTTTGATATTCCAATTTCAATGTCAAAACTCTCAAATTTAATAGGTTCGAGAGATCTGGGCATCTCATATGTACATTATCCATTAGGTATAGTTCAGTCATACTTTCAGGAAGCTTAGGTATATTGGAAATTTTCGTGCCCGATAACCTCAAGATTCTTAGAAATGATAGTTCTCCAATCTCACTTGGAATTTCCCCACACAAATTTCCACAACTCTCAGCATTGATCTCTTCAAGCTTCTCCAACATCCCAAGGGCGCTAGGTAGCTTTTCTAAGGAGGAGTAAGAGATCCCTAGCTTTCTCAAATTCTTCATTGTCTCTATTGAATTGGGTAGCTCTCGTATTTTCGACCGAAAAAGTTTCAACTCAACCAGAGATCCAAAATTTCCAAGTTCACTAATTCTGGTACTTGACAAATTTAGATATGATAGTGATGTTGAGCAACCAGCTAAATTGCATCCAGTCAGTAATTCACAATATTCTGCACTGAGAGTTTCCAATTTCTCCATTCCTTTCCATTCAGGAATTTTGGTAATAGATGTGTGATCAACAAGAAGTTCTGTCAAGGCTTCTAGTTGCTCCATCTCGTCTGGCAATATTTTAAGTTTTTCACAACCTTTCAAGTCTAATGATACTAAATGCTTTAACTTACCAATAGACCTATCAACTTGAACCAATTCTGTGCACCATTCAAGAATCAGTCGTTCTAAATTTTCATGAGCAGAAAAGTTAGGAGTTCGACACAAGTTTCTGCATCCAGTCAAATTTAGAACCTTCAAATTCTTTGCCATCTGTAATGAAGAAAAGAGGTTAATTTTGAATCATTTTGAGATACAGGACAGCACAATCAATATAGCAAATTCATGTTGAACTAATACCGTACTTTGAGGTGGTTCCATCCCTCCCACTCGTCCATAATGTCACTCCTTGATAGATCAAGAATCGCTAGCTTCATAAGGGAAAATGTAGTGAATTGAAAAAAGATGGGAAACTTATGCCATGACAGAAATCTCAACTCCGGAAGGATGAACGAATTCCTCTGGAACCAGTTGGTTGAAGGAAGATGCAAAATTAAGTTATGCCATGAGAGCCATCCCGACTCCGGAAGGATGAGTAAGTTCCTGTGGAACCAGTTGGTTAAAGGAAAATGCCGAACAAAGCTATGCCATGAGGGCCATCTCAACTTCGGAAGGTTGGCTAGATTCTTCTGGAACCAGTTGGTTAAAGGAAAATGCTGGACGTTGTTCATATCCAAAACTCCCCAATTTACTTGAAGAAACCTTAAATCTGATAAACTTGCAAAATCTTCCTTCTTAAAGCATTTAGATTGATGATCAAACTTGAGACATATTGCTTCAACATTTTTCGCTCCCTGTCAAAGCAAAAAAAGGAAACAAAAGCTGGTTATCATATAATCCCCAGTTGAGGGCATTTGAGTTGAACATACTTAAGGAATGTACACCTTATTCATGATTTGAAATTAATTTACAATATAATTTACAGATGAGCATTCACAAAAACCATACAAGTAATGACTCAGTTCAGATAAAAACAAATAAGCAAAGTCAAGGTATATAACTCATCCCTTTGAATAGGAATAACACCGCAAACACTTTACCTCCTTTCTTTTAAGAACTTCATTTGCTTCCTCATGATCCCACACCCGACTTTGCATCTCTGATTTAGAATATGCTCTTTCACGAACGATGTCTCGCCCAAGGTCTCTTAGTTGATCATGCACCCACAATATGTTACCTTCTGCAATCTTTATTAACGACCTTTGTTTGAGGATGTCAAGAGAATGTTCAGCGAAAAACTGACGGTTGTCCCACATGTGAATCACAATTCTCACATCATACCCGACAAAGCAGCAACAAATATCGAGAAATATTTCCCTTTCTTGAGATTCTAATGCCTCGAAACTGATGTTCAACTTATTTTTAACCTCTTTATCGGGAATGGTCTTCAGCTTCTTTAACTCATCCTTCCATTTATTTATGTCTTTTCTATACAAAAGTGAACCTATAATTTCAAGAGCCAAAGGAAGATGACCACAGATTGCTACTGCTTTTTGCGAGAGGCGGACATATTCTGTTGGAGGATACTCTCTTCCAAAGGCATGTCTACTAAACAGTTCAAGAGAATGATCAAAATCCATTACAGTAAGTTCATGCTGAAAATCAATACGTTTGAGAAGTTCCTTGTCTCTTGTGGTAATAATAACATTACTTCCTCTGCCGAACCAGCATTCACCCGCCCCTAAAAGAGCATTCAGCTGACTGTTTTGGTCAACATCATCAAGTACAAGTAAAACCTTTTTGGAGGATAACCTATTCTTGATCACAGTAATCCCTTCACTAATACTATTGATGGAATGCCATTCCCTTCTTAGGACCCTAGAGATGAGCTGATTCTGCAAACTCTCAATTTTTGTCTCTCGAATGTTAGACAGGAAGCAACAGTTATCAAAATCAGCCGACAGTTTGTTATAGACGATTGTGGCAAGAGTCGTCTTTCCGACACCACCCATACCATAGATACCAACAATCTTTGTTCCAGTGGTCTGTTCACCTATCTTTTCCATGATTTGGTCCACTTGAATGTCCATTTCAACCAAGCAATTAGATACTGCCAGGTAGTTCTTTTTCAACTCGATCAAAAGCTTCTGAACAACTTCTTCTATGAACTCACCTTTGCCTCTGACACTATTGAAGGCAAAAGGACCAAACTGTTAAATTGAGATGAACAGAATAATATCTAAGCTACAAACAAATAATGAAAAATAGTAAATTCGACTACCTCCCATTGAGTTCCCATCCTCTTAATGCTCCAACCTTGCTGAGAGCTGTCTTCCACTTCTCAATAGTCTCATTAGTGAACCGCCCCTTATTTTTGTGTAAATTAATAGCCTCACCGTAACTTCCAGTTTGATGAAGAACCTCCGATGGTGCTACGTCATAGAAAATTGGCATGATCTTTCGTCCCCACTTTTCCTTGCACTCTACCATCTGGACCAACTCCCTGAGGCACCATGAACTAGCAGCATATCCCTTAGATAAGATAGGAATTGAGATTTCTGACTGCTCAATCGCTTGGACAAGCTCTGGGCCAATCTCTTCCCCCATGGGAAGCTCTTCTTTATCTCTATACACCCGTATTCCGGCACGAAAGAGGCTGTTGTAAAGGTAATCAGCGATGTCATGGCGAGTGTCCGGTCCTCTAAAGCTCAAGAATACTTCATAACCAGATTCCACTGGTTTCTCCATCTCCTGATTTTTCAGAGGATTTGCAATGACCTGATATCCCACCTAAAAAACGTTTACTATAAAAGTTGAGTGATGACTACTATGATTTCTCTTAGAAATTCTTCTTTTTCAAGTCATTCTAGAAAGAAACCTCGATGACAAATGCATGAGCTCCTTCTAGACCTTGCACTAGACACCAAAATATGTCCGCTTACTATATAAAAAAATATAATAGAGAAGTTGAACCATCTCAATTCTAAAGGAAGAAATTTCCAAGATATTGCAGGATTATGGGTTTTAGTTCACACCCGAAATTGATTCGAAAGAATAATATTTTGAGAAGATAAATCACCCTTAACCTATTTTTGTTTTGAACTCTTCCTTTATGTGAAAATTTCTCTTGAAAGGTGACGTTGAATGTCCTCAGCACGTAAGTGCCTGCTGTTGCTTGTAGATTGACTAATTATCTTATTGTCTGATAAAAAAATTATGATGAAACCTTCCTCTTTTAGCTCTACCAAATTAGATTTGACAAAGACATTGCACAACACTCAATTAGTTGCTCCCTCGACCTTAACAGATACGAGCAAAGAGTTCATTCCCCTATGACAATCTCATTAGAAGAATGAAATCAAGAAATCACACTGAAGCAACTGCAACCTCACCATATTGAATTAGTTTCTTAAGATCATAAACCGATCCCTAATTACAGCCATCTCATAGGTTGTCAAAACACAGATAGACGGTCACGGACGAGAATCAGTTAGGATTGAAGCTATTATCCACACTTGCTAGAAAGTACCACATTTGCTGGCAGTGATCAATCACGGAGTCAATTGAGGAAAGAATTTGATGCTGATCTGAGAGTCCCTCTATAGTTTCCATCAAATTCTGCACCTAGTTGCATTACAGAACAGACCCAATTCGGTAAAAAGAAGGCAATAAACGAGAGGAAATTACCGGAGATGGGCTTGAAGATGAACAGTCCGGATCAAGTGCTGAGAAGCAGACAAAGATCCCAACAATAATCGTTCTTGGCTTTCGAGATCGGCGGATGAAAGACAAAGACTTCTATGAGACGGTGAATTCACCCTTCTTCGCCGTGCCCTTCCAGGAAATTGAGGGCTTGCTAGTTGCAGGGAAACTTCAGGCCGACCGTGAAAATGTGAATACGCGTTTTGCTCTTGACTTTTGAGGAAACGAGTTGAGTTACTGGGAAATTTCTCGGAGTCCGGAAACTTTTTGGCACGAGGGGCGAGAGTGCAAGAAGATTTTCATTGCATGTTATTAGTTTAAAAATCATACAATATATTCTTTTACGATGAAGGTGAATCCTAGGCCCATTTAAATTTTACATATATTAAACCAAAAATGTAGAGTTCATGTATTTTAAGTATGTCCGAGTTACACACAATGAGTTCAAAAAACAAAAAGAAATTAAAAAAAATAGCGTCGCAAATGTTATAACTTCCTCACAATACTTACTTAAATGCTATAACTTTTTTTTTTTTTGAGATTGATTAAGTAATATAATTTTAATTTAACACTCACTTAAATACCATAATTTTTTTTTGATCACTTGTGCCATGACTTGTCAAATTGTTCACCCAAGAATGAATGTTCCCGTGAGGACCGCTGGTCTACCACTGTCCTCCTAGGTTCTCCACTTTTGACGCCTCCTCTCTTCTCCAAATTTTTACCTTATTCTTTTTAAATTTTTCTTAAAATCTGCTGACATGGCATATCAATGCCTCCATCTTCAAGTAAAAAAAAATCATAAACATTTTCCTATTAACTTAATTGGATGGAGTTAATAGCAGAATTTGATCCACTAATTTAATGAATTTTAAAATTTGATTGCACTTTTTGAAAATTTTAAAATTTAAAGGCGCTTTTGCAACATATTTTAAGATTTATGGAGCATTTATCCCCTCTTATGAGATAATAATAAACTTTGATTTAGTATGTAATGTTATCATTAGATTTTTAATTTGTTCAATGTGATATCTAAAATATTGATAGGTGTTCAATTTAGTCTTTAGATTAAATGCATTATTTCCATATAGTTTAACGACTAGATTAGATATCTGTTAATAGTTCATAGATCATATTAAATACATTAAAAGTTTTAAAAATGACATAACATATTTTGCCAACGTTTAAGGATCATATAAAATAAATTCCAAATTCAAAGACAGCGTTAGATATTGGACAAAATATAAGGATTATCTATGTCATTTCTTTTTTCATTTTTTAAATCTAAAACTCTAGAAACTTAAGGATAGACAAATAATTTACATATAATTTTTTTGATAATTTTCGGAGATTTGAACAATAATTTAAATTTTGACAAAAAGGTAAAAGAACTATTATTAAAGTCCAAGCAAAGAGGCACTAGATCAATTAATTTTCGCCATGTCTTTACGGTGTCACTTCGCGTGGGCACCATTTTCACGGGAGAGACGACTAGTGCGTTAACGCCCAGGAAAGTGAGGACCTGCTGCTGGTTGCAGGGAAACTTCAAGCTGACCATGAAAAAGGGAATACACGTTTTGCTTTCGACTTTTGGGGAAATTGAGTTGAGTTTCTGGGAAATTTCTCGAAGTCCAAAGATTCTTTGGCACGAAAGGCTAGAGCGCAGGAGATTTTCATTGCATATTATTAGTTTAAAAATCATTCAATCTATACTATTTGATATACTTTTAATAACAACAAAACCCTTCTTTTGTAGGTGAAGCCCGGCCCATTCAAATTTTACATATGCTAAACCTAAAATTTAAAATTCATATATTTTAAGTAATTGAGATGGATTATGTCAAAGTTATTTATAGTGAGTTCATAAAACAAGAAAAGTTGGGAAAGATAATACCACAAATGTCATAATTTTCATACAACATTCATTTAAATACTATAATTTTTTTTTTTTTTTGGATTGCTCAAGTGATATAACTTTTGTGTCGGACTCACTTAAGCATTATAATTTTAATTTTTATCGCTTGAGTGTTATGTAACATTTCAATCGATTGCTTGTGCCATAACTTTTTAAAATCAATCACCTAAGTATTGAAAATCATATATTGTACTAAACGTCCATATCCCCACTAGGAGGCTTCCTGAAACTTATTTTTTACCAAGGAAAATTTTAAGAAAAATTTAGCCATCTTACGGTCCAATCATTGTAAATTATGACTGGCTATAGATATCACGAAATTATAATTAAATCACGGACTTTAAAATATTAGTCAACTTAACTTGTAAATTATTTATGATTAAACATAAAATTAATAATACTTTTATAAGCATAGATGATGATTAATCAACAAAAGAGTTATTCCATGGTTTTTAAACAATGACTGGGAAATTAAGTTAAATTGCCAGCACAATATTGTACTATAGATAACTAAATCTAACGCGAATGCAATCATACTATAAAGTCTATGTTAACTATTGGTATTTTTATTGCATTTTATTCTTAAATTGTTTTTCATGAAATCTCTGATTTATTTCATTAGCTACTTCTAAGTTTGCTCTTATATGGATTTAACAATGGAAGTAATGAGATTTAATGGCTAAATTCATTTACTCATTATTTCTCTTCCATTGTTCCAAAGACAATGCAAGGGAGTGATAACTACAATATTTTTAAGCATTATAGTTAATTAATCCTCATCCAACTACTCTGTTTGGATTATCATATGGTAATTGATACGGTAGTAGTTAGTACACTATTTTTTCATTACAGATTGCCAACCTTTCAGCTTCTTAGTATTGTTTATGATCGACGCAAGGATATCTAGAGTGTCAAAACTTGACATGAATGAATATTTAAGTGTCAAAAATTAGGAAAGTAACACTTAAATGCCAAAATCGGAATAAAATAGATCAATTAAGTGCCAACGACGAAAAAATTCAGCCAAAATGCCGACGTAGCGATTTTCTGGCGAGCCATGTTACTAGATAGTGTCAAAACAACGCCGTTTTAGTGCTGACGTGATAAATAATTAATATAAAATTTTAATTTAAACCAATTTTTTTTAAAAATAAAAAAAAAGGGAAAGGAGGAGGAAGGGGCAAGGGCTCGCAAGGGGGCCCTCACCATCAATCAGCTGGGGTCGTCGGCCCCCGGTTGACCCTCCCACCACCTTCCCGACGATGCCTATTCATCTTCCTCCTCCCTTATTTTTTTTTTTAATTGTTTTTAAATCTAATTTAATTAATTTTTATATTAAAATTGAGTTATACCAAAACAACGTCGTTTTGCGTTTATTTGTTGAATTAGGTGAGCCATGTAAGCGAGAAAAATTAATAAAAAATTATAACGTAGGATTTCCGGCGGGATTCTCTGGATGTAGCACTCAAGTGTCCTATTTTTCAAAAAAAGTGACATTTAACTATCACTTTTCTAATTTTTGACATTTAAGTGTCCCCTTATGCCAAGTTTTGGCATTTAGGGTGTTCTTTTGCCGTTCATGATCAAATATGTTGGCTTCGTGAAGCCAGAAAGGTCGGGTAGCTTTCCCAAGCCAGTCAATACGATGGATCTTCAATTGTTCTGCTTTGCCTTGGTTCTCAACCAGTTTAGGACAACTCCATGGGAGAAGTTTAGGACAATGTCTTCAGTGATGGCAGACCTGCGAGTGTTAATAATAGTATACAATTTATGGCATCGAAATTGTTGAGTGTTCTCCATCAGCTCAATTAGATAGAGATGCTTCTGTAATTTTGCTTGGGATAGTATTGAGGGCCATGTTGCTGCCGTGACGAAAGGAACGTGGTGAAGTTCTTAGATACAATCAATTGAGACAAACTAAACTTAAGGCAAAGAAAAAAAGGCCAATGGAAAGTACAGTTATCGAATTTTCTGTCAACTTTATCCCTCAAAAGTTTGTATTCTTCGGATACTCTAGTTTCTTACAGCTCTCGGGAAATTTGTGAATCAATTTCTACTCTCACTCTTTCACAACTGATACAGGAAAGAATACGAACTGCGGAGAGGAAGAATTGGTATCTGAAATATTGACAGTCTGTCCCTGAGGCAACGGTAGGAACAGAAGATCCACAGCAGAAGCAAAATATGAAGAAACCTTCTACGTTTGAAGCTTAGCTTGGACTCAATAGTAACACAATTGAGAGAAGAAATGTTTGTACAGTATTTTGCGATTATTGCATGTGTATATGGAGCTTGCAATATATATAGAGTTTTGAGCTGCCCGTCAACCACTGAAATCAGGTACGCAACCAACGTTTACACTCTACCATCAACCAAACTCAGAAGTCCAAGAGATAAAAGTTCCCTAAAAACAAAAAAAGGATACTCAGACAAGTTGGATTCCGCAAGATCAGACTGCTTTCTTCCTTCAAGTCCTCCACTGACCATCAGAACTCAAGAAATCTTCTACCTTCTCACGCTTGTGGATGTTAGAAGATTTTAGCTTCTTGAAGATTGATGGATCCGGTAACTTTTCCAAAGATTTAAAAGGAACCTATCCAAAGTTGCCTCCAACGATTTTAGTCTGCCTTGGGTCTCAACCACTTTAGGACATCACTGCAGATAAAATTTTTGGAGCTTCTTCAGGTTGGTCAGGTCAGGCAACTTGTCCATAGATGGAACTCCTTCAACCTTGAAGGCACTCGGGTTCTCCAAAACTTGGAGGCCTCTGAACCCTCTCACTTTAAGGCAATGAGCAACTTCCAAATCTGACAGCACCTTCAAATTTGAAAGGTCTATTGACGATTTTATTTCCCTGCATAATTCGGTATCTAAGTACAACAAATTTGGGGGAAGGCTAGGTCGGCATTGCAGCTTCTTGGAGGGGACCAGTTCAGGTACCTTCGGCTATGAAAGAAGAATGATGTCTGAAGATGGGGTGATGAAATAATGAGATTCCAACAGCAAGGATTCCAGCTGCCCTAACCTTCTGAGTCACGAAGGACTTCGAGCTTCAATGAATTTAGAAGCATCATCAAAATTGTCAACCTGAATTTTACGTACAATTTGAATATTCAATTAATAAGTAACTTAACATCAAGTGAATGCACATAATTTATTTTATTACTTTACATAATTAAAAACTTGTACAGAAGATCTGCCTTAAAAATATTCTAAATGTCGCAAAACTCCGAATTGACCAACATGTATAATATTTTTGAGGGAGTGAGTCTAAGTTCAGTAAATGAAAGCCCAGAATGGGAGGCCTACTTGCTACTCGACCCGAGAACGCGACAATAACAATAGTCAGATAAGGTCATGTATCATTATCAATAGGAAAACCAATATTCACCTAAGACAGTGTAACCCGTGCATTATATAAAAATGACTATAATCATCTGTGCAATGAATAAAATAGATGCAATGTATGACATTCGTTTGAATGCTCAAATGCACACAATTGATCATACCAAATCTCATGATGTGTAGATATCAGTAGCTCATCGGTAGACACAAGTAAATATTTATTCCCTACTTGTCACTAGCCGTGACTCATCTCGACTAACTCAACTAATGAGACATCATAACCACTAAATAATGTGGGACGAAATCATATATACATATTTACCATGCTTAGACCCATTCATCATAGGTATCATCCAACGATGACAAATACAATACAAACGCATGATGACAGCTATCCTAGACTCATTTTCATCAAGATTCATAGCCATTCTATTTTCTTTTTTTTTTTCTCAATCTTGGACCTCAAGTTCATAATATCATATATAGGTTATTCAAGTTACATCAGGTTACACAAGTCATATAATTTCATGTATAAATCACTGTACTTTATGTCTTCTCGATCTTATAGAGAATGGTAGAACATCTGTCTTTTCCTAGAATCTTATATAAATACTCAATAAAATTAATTATAGTGTTGGTATATTGCCAACAACACTCGTAGAATTTCAATGGAGTTGGTAATTTACTTAACATGGGGAACAAGCACACTTGGAGAGTGCAGTACAATGGAAAGTTGTATGCCGTGTTCGAAAGTAGTGTTATTAATTTACTTACGATACTGGTTAAATTTCAAATGAGTTGATAATTTGTTACTTCATTGAAATACTATTAAATTTCTGATAGTGTTAGTAATTCACTTATGACACCGGAAAGTTTCCAAAAGACTTGGCAATTTACCAATCTAGTGGGAAATTGCTAAATTTCTGGCAGCTTTGGTAATTTAACCAGCCATTTTCTTTTACCTAACAATTCCAATTTTGCTGGTAATACCACCCAAAAATTTCAAATGATGAAACTAGAAACGCAATAATGAATCCACTCAAAAGCGCCTGCAGAAATCTGTTTTTAAGTTATCAAAACTAAAGAACCTTGGTGACCATTGCACATGATCATTACCTAGGGAGCGTTTTATGTTTATGCTAGACACAATGTTTTGCCCCTACTTCTTCATTTCTTTAATGTGGAATTTTTCATGGGAAATCAGCAACGATTCTGTGAATATGGTTGCTGATGTCAGATAGAATTTGTGACATTGAATGCAACACATTCTCAGGGTAATGCCTCAAGAACATCAATCTCTACGAATGAAATCTGGAGCAAGTCATCTTGAATCCTTGATGAATTTCTTCCATAACGAGATTAAATCACTAAGTGCACCAGCTAAAATATTAGAAGTAAGTAGGACCACAACGGACCAAGAGAAGAAGAAAGAAATTGCTGAACCAATCGACTATGGTAAGTTTTCATGCTCACAAGGACAATATTTTGGCTTTAGCTAGACCTTGATAACCTCAGAAGAAGAAATGAGTCCCTGCCTCAAACTATTCCACCTGCAAGGTTTGGACCATTTCCTCAAAGGCGAAAATCGATCCCCTAATTGGTGCAGAAGTGAACTGATGCAAAGGAGTTGCAACGTGTTTCGAGAGCATGCAACTTGGTTAGGCTAAAAGCTATTACAATCTGATGCAGATTGAAGAGTTCAATTGAGTCACAACTCATGGAGTTCAATGGGAGTCATTAGTCATTCAGAAGCAACTGCAGAAATCTGTTTTTAAGTTATCAAAGCTAAAGGACCTTTGTGACCATTGCACATGATCATTAACTAGGAAGCGTTATGTTTATGCTAAACGCAACGCTTTGCACCTACTTCTTCATTTCTTCAATGTGGAAATTTTCAGGGAAATCCGCAACAATTCTGCGAATACGGCCGCCGATGTCTAATTGAATTTGCGACATTAAATGCAACACATTGAACAATAATCTCAGCGAATGAATTCTGGAGCAAGTCATCTTGAATCCTCAATGAATTTCTCCCATGACAAGATTAATTACTAATTGCACCCTCCAAATATTTTAGAAGTGGGACCACAACAGACCAAAAAAGGGAAGAAAGAAATTGCAGAACCAATCGATTATAGTAAGGTTTAATGCTTTCCAGGACAATATTTCAGTTTTAGCTAGACCTTGATAAGCTCAGAAGAAGAATCGAGTCCTAGTCGACTATATTGCATATGTCACGCCCCGAACCTCGAGTGCGCCAACATCCCGCCATGGTCATGCAAATGCGACATTCCCAGGTAGTGTTATCAACCCCATTCATTTATTATTGCGCAAGCGGAACGTATTATAAAACCCCTGACAATTAAATACTGGATAGAAAAGCAGGAAGCAAAATTACAACATAACACTTAACATAATTCAACAGAATTACAAATAGAGGTTTACGGCCAACAGTCTACAAAAGACTGGCTCTTAAAAAGAGATTATCCTACGACCTACAAGTCGGATACGCTCTCCAATTCTTATGACTTCACCTCTGCAACTCTTCAAGGCCAACCAAAGCTATCTGGCCGCTCTGTCCACCAGGGACCTGAAATTTTAATCCCCAAACCGGGATGAGACAATGTCTCAGCAAGTTCAACCCCCTAAACCCCTATTAGAAAGAAAATATGCCCCGGGTGGCCTAACCACATCACACAGAAGACTTACCTCACATTAGCCTTCATCTGCAGGTTAGCACAATTTATATAATTCAACCACTTGGATCGTCTCAGTGATCAATCGACTTAGCCGATTACATGTCATTCTAGCAAATCAATCATTGCTCTCAATTACGGCCCCACTTGGCGAAATTAGAATCAGTGGCATCACGGCCCCACTCGGCACGACCTTTAAAAGGGTGGTAGATTACGGTTCGGCTGGGCGCGACCTCTAATAGGTGGCATATTACGGCTCCACTGGGCGCGACCTTTATCAGGTGGCATATCACGGCCCCATTGGGCGCGACCTCTAATAGGTGGCATATCATGGCCCCACTGGGCGCAACCTTTAATAGGTGGCATATCACGACCCCACTGGGCGCGACCCTTATCAGGTGGCATATCACGGCCCCACTGTGCGTGACCTCTAATAAGTGGCATATCACGGCCCCATTGGGCGCGACCTTTATCAGGTGGCATATCACGGCCAATCGCCCATCAATTTCCACACTTAGGATTTTATAAAGAATCTCTATATATCGCAATCACACTCAATTTGCCATAACCAATCATCAATATCAAATTCTAAATGCATAGCAGCGATCGACACGAAATTCTGAGAGTTTAGGGTCCTGACAAAATTTTCGGAATTTATTAAATAATTAAATTTATTCCGAAAATAATTAAATAATAATATTCATATTTTTCACGATCCACACTCAATTTATAATATCCAATCATCAATTTCAAAATCCGACTACACAGCAACGATCGGCACGAAATTCTGAGCAATAGGGGTCAAAAATAATTTTTCCGTTTTTTTTTTATAAATAATAATATTTTAATAGTTTCGAATATAATATAATATTATAAATTCCAGAATTTCGAAACATTTAAATAATTCAAAAATAAAACCTCTTATGTCACATCAAGGTTTATCATTAAATAAACTCTCTTAGCTTTTAATTAAACATGCTTTAAATTAAACAAACATCTTAATCTAATTCACAATTAAATAAACTAAACTAATCACCTAAGCTTACTTAACTTAGGCTAAGCACACTTAGGGCATCATTAACCGTCTAATCAAGGTTTAGTGAGCTAAACTCACCGAATTAACGAGCCGAGCGGACCAAAACGACGAGGACGACGCGAGGATCGACTTTTCTCAAGGCAGGCCGAGCATCCGGGCTCAGGAGGGCCGCCAAAACGGGCCAAACATGGGCTGTCATACCCATTTTCTGTCTTCTCTGTTCGCTGCTAGAAGGGGCGGAGATGGGGCGGTTTTGGCGGTTGCTCGGGCGCGGGAATGGCAGGAAGGGCGTCGGCAGCTCGAGCGGGCAAGGCGGTAGCTCTGGCGACCCTTCGGCGGCGGCGGCAGCAGGTCGAGGCGGCCCGGTCGACGAGCTGGAGGCGCGGGCTGAGCGCGAGCTGGCGTGCGGCTTCGCGCGGACGCACGACGGCGAAGGGCAACGTCGTCGCACACGGCGCGGGCTGCTTCGGCGTCCATCCCAGATCTCGGGTAGCAAACGGAGATGGAGAGAAGGCTTCGACGGCAGCTGAGGAGGATGAGGAAGGCGGAGGGCAGCGCGCGCGGTCGAGGAGCAGCGATGGCGGACGGCGGCGACAACGAGCGGACGGGCGACCGGTCAAGCAGAGGCTGCTGCAACCGGATCTCTTCTGTTGCGTTTTCTGGTCTTCGCACAGCAGCCATGGAGGAGAGAACCGACGGAAGAGAGAGGGAGGGAGGAGAGAGAGAGATGGGACCCTTCCTCAAATTTTCTTTTCTTTTCTTTTTTTCTTTAATCCCTCACACATGGCCCACCATGACCTCACATGAGGTCATCTTCCACTCACACCAAGCTTCCACAACAATCCTCCAATGGGTCCAATTTCATTTTCCGTCGGGGCCTAAAATCTTGTATATTAATTTCTTCCATTCCATTCAATTCTCTTCCAATTGAGTCTAATTGAAGTCCATAAAATTAATCCAATGTCACCACACTTGAATTCACATCTTCACTTGTCCATAGGATCAACTTAAGTCCCAAAAGCACGACCAAAAACGGCCTACTAATTTCTCGAGCTAAAATAGCCATTCTCGGATTTAATTTGCCAAAGAATCTCTGATTGCATGAAAAATCTTCCAAAGATGAGTTAATATTCCTAAAATGATTTGTGACACACCAGACTTCCAATTTCTGAATTCGATCTCAATTTCACGGTTAATTTCACTTTGGCACGATATTAGCGCGGCCCAACCTACCGGGTAGCCTTTAGAAATTTTAATGCATTTGACCTGTGGTTGATCATCTCAAGCCACAAATGTACATCTTTGAAACATTGGCGACTTTCGGTTGTCGAGGTAATCTCAAGATTTCAAATATGAACACAAGGTATTCAATCGACAGAAAAGTCGGTCCAGTGCCGATCGATAAGAATTGTGCGATTTAGTGGAATCACCCACACCTGATCACATGCCTCTGTCGAGTCAACCTATCTCCGATCTCTAATCGATTTTTAATTGTGCCGTAATGACCTTTGCAGATTAGCTCGGTCGAAAGATCGCTTTCTAGTCAAATTCTTGAATCTGATGCATTAGAAACTCTTAACGGCTTAACCCGATAGACTAGTTTTCACATGAGTGGCCGACTCAAGGAAAAGAACTATATGCGTGCCAACGAAATGCCCGTCTCAATTTATTGAAAATAGAATCGGAAAATCGGGATGTCACAGCATAAATTAAATGAAATCAGATATATCCCTCCCCCCTCCAAAAAAAAAAACTGATTCCCGATGTATGTTTTGAATTAGTTCCTAAGGAGCGAAAATCAATCCCCTAATTGGTGCAGAAATGAACTAACGCACAGGGGTTGCAATGTGTTTCAATAGAATGTGACTTGGTTAAGGCTAAAGCTATTAAAGATTAGATGTAGTTACGGAAGAAAATCAATCGAGTCAGCTCCCGAGTGAGTTCATCAAAAGCTGTTTTCATTGCGTATGAATGACAAGTCATGACTGAAAATAATAAAAACCAACTCAATCCCTTCCAAATATTTTCCTAATCCGTCACTGATTGCATCAAAGATTCGCACGCGGACCCAATCCATGCAAATGCAAAGAGAAAATTACCAGAAAAGGAAGACGGGTGAAGATAAAGAAAACCAAATGAAGATGCAGAGCAGGAAGAACCCTCGTTGGCCTTAGTCAGCTGCAACCAAAATGGAAGAGGAAGACCGCAATCCATTAACCCCTCGCGGAACAGATCGGTGGGCACGAAGACGTGGTCGCAGTCCCCGTAGGGAGATCTCCGCCAGGCCATATCGCGTCTTGTGCTTCCGCTCAGGGTCGCCGTCGCTGCTGGCTCTGGGCGAGCTTCTCTCTCGGGTCGTCGCTGATGAGGGAGCAGAAAGAATGTGAGAAGAGTGGGGGGAGAGAGAGAGAGAGAGAGCAACGGTAGAAAAAACGAAACAAAAAAACAGAGAGAGAAAGTTGAAATTTCTCAAGAGCGGGTCTCCCCTACACCTGTACGCACCGTTTCGAGAAAATATTCCTCACTACTCTGGTAGGTAATCTCTTCCCCGTGATTTCCTGTCCGGTGGTATTCTGACCTCAAATACTGCCAAGGGTCCTCTCACTTTTTTCAAATCTCCATACTCATCAGATTCCAGAGTCTCCTCCAATCTCTCACATTCTTTTATTGCCAATTTCTCTAGCTTCTTGAAGCTTGAAGGCTCCGAAAACTTTCGTAAAGACCTGCAGCCTTCAATAGAAAGCCTCTCCAATGATTCTAGCCTACCTGGAATCTCAATCAAACGAGGACAATGACCTAAATTAAAATCAACAAGCTCCTTGGCATTGGTCAAGTCAGGCAACTTCTCTAGCAACGGAAGATTCCTCACACATAAGTAACTCAAGTTCTTTGAATCTTCCAAGCCTTGAATCTCATTGAGCTTCGAACAGTGACTTATCAATAATACTTCTATATGCTTGAAGGTTAATGGATCAGGCAGCTTTTTGAGTGATTCACAATGCCATAAATTGAGAAGCTTCAACGAATCTAGCTCACATTGAACCTCAACCAGTTTAGGACACTTACTTATATGAAGTCCCCAAAACTTCTTCAAGCTGGTCAGGTCGAGCAACTTCACCAGCGACGGAAGACGAACAAGATGAAGGGCTGCCAAGTTTTTCAAATGTTGGAGGCCTTGAATCTCCATTAGTTGTCTATAGCAATGGAATTCCAATCTCGATAACTTCTCCAAATATGAAAGATTTATCGACTTTTCCATTAACCCATGCCTACGAATAATGAAGTATGATAAATTTTGGGGAAGCTTAGGTAAGTATTCTAGGTTATGTACGATGAGTTCAAGCATCCTGAGCTTTGAAAGGAGATTAAAATTTGAAGGTAGGGAGATTAGACCATCATAACGCAACCACAAGGTTTCTAGCTTTCTTAATCCTACGATTCAATTGAGGCTTGGAGCTAGAGGGGAAGGGGTTTGATACTGTGACATCCTGAAATTCGACCCCGTTTCGATAAAGTGAAATGTGCATATCGTCGGCGCGCCTATGGTCATTTTTCTTTGAGCTGATCACTCACGAGTTAGCTAATCTATTTGGTGAAGCCGTTAAGGGATATAACCGCGGTAAAATCCCTAAAAGCTACCTAATTGATTGGATTTGACTAAAATCGCGTCTAGTCAATTTTAATCATGAAATTTAATTCGGTTTTGGGAATCGAATATTCGAGCGTGTCACAATTCATTTTTAGAACTGTCTCATCATCTATCAATTTATCGACGAGTCCGGAATTTCAATAAAGAAATTATCGGAGGAAGATTTGAAGACCAAAAGAAAATAGAAAGTGAAAGGGAAAGAGAAAAAGAAAAGAAATAAGAGAAGTAGTATTATTTGAATTCTTTTTCTCTCTCTCCCTTTTCTCTCTTTTTCTCTCTCTTTCTTTCTCTCTCTCCTCCCCTCCCCCTTCGTGCGAGCACCCCACCTACCGCCTACCCCCTTTGCCAATTTGAAATTGGCTTCTCCTTCTTCTTCTTCTTTTTTTTTTTTTTTTGACTAGTCAAAACCCCCCTTTATTCTTCTCTCTCCTCTCTCATCTCTCTCTCTCGACACTGTCTCTCTCCCTCTTTCCTCCGCGTGTTCGAGCAAGCAAAACCAGAAGCACGAGCGAAAGTTGCAGGGCACGAAGACAGCAGCTAGCCTCCGTCGCCGCCCGCCGCTCGCCGCCTTCTGCCCGCGCCCGCGCCGTGCGTCCGCCGCTCGCCGCGAGCTCCGCCAGCCGTCGCCCCTCGCGCCCTGGCGTTCTCCCAGCCGTGTGATCCAGCCCCTGTTCCGTCACGATCCGACCGCCTCCGGCCGCCGTTCTACCTCGCCGGACCTCCCCGTCGTCCCTCTCGCCCTCCGCCGGCCTCCCCTCGCCGCCCTAGCCGCCGGACGAGCTTCGTCCAGCTAAGAACAGTGGCTGGAAAAATGGGTTTCCAGCACTGTTCAAGGCCGTTTTGGGCCGTTTCTGGGCCCCGAACCCTAGCCGTGCTTTAGAGTTTATCGTTTCTCGCGTTGCCCCCGTCGGATTGATCCGATTTGCGCGCGATTTGGTGAGTAATTTCACTAATCCAGGATTAGTTGGCTAATTATGCTTAAAGTTGGTTTAGTTTTAATTAATTATGTTTAGGTTGTTAGATTAGAATAAATTAGTAATTATTAGTTAATTGTGATGTGATTTAGATAAATTGATTGTGCAATTAACAAGTAGACGTGGTCTACTATTTATTGGAAGCATCTCGGGAATTTTCCGACGCCTAATCGGGCTTCAATTTGGCGATTCGGGCCTAAGTGAGATTTTTGGGCATTTAAATATTAATTTTCGGAATTAAATTAAATAATTATTTATTTTCCGAAAATTGAGGAGATGGTCCGAACCGAATATTATGCGGATGACTGTGGTGAAGTCATTTATTTAATCGGAACTTTATTTTGAGATAAATTGAATTTTTAAAATTAATTATTTAATTTTCGAAATTAATTAATTATTTATTTATTTCCTGAAAATTCAACTGGGATGGCTATGACCGGAAAATTATGCTGATGACTGTGGTGAAGTCCGTTTATTTAATTGGACCTTATTTTGAGCTAAATGGAATTTTTAATATTTAATAATTAATTTTCGAAATTAATTAATTAATTAATTATTTTTCAGAAATTAAGTTTGAGATGGCCAACGACCGAAATCTTGTGTTGATCGTCGTGGCGCAGTCCGTTTATTTAATTAAGCTTTAAATTGTTCTGAATTAATTTAATTGTGGATAATTACTTTAGAAATGGGATGAACCATCATGAAAGGCATGGGGCTTGATGATTAGATATATCACCTCGGAGAATGCACATGGCTCGGTGACGAAGTATGTCGCATTGGAGAATGCATGTGGCTCGGTGATTAAGTTTGACATCTAAAAGGACACGTGGGCTCAATAATTTGATGCATTACCTCGGAGAATGCACGTGGCCCCAATGAGTATATTTGGCATTTAAAAGGACACGTGGGCTCGGTAATTTGATGCATTACCTCGGAGAATGCACGTGGTCCTAATGAGTACATTTGGCATCTTGAAGAGACACGTGGGCTCGGTGACTTGATGCATCGCCTTGGAGAATGCACGTGGGCTCGCTGATTCAAAATGACATTTTAAAGAGCAAGTGGTCGAGTGGGACCGTAAAACCATTGAGTATCGAAAGTGGTCGAGTGGGACCGTAAAGCCATTGAATATCGAAAGTGGTCGAGTGGGACCGTAAAGCCATTGAATATCGAAAGTGGTCGAGTGGGACCGTAAAGCCATTGAATATCGAAAGTGGTCGAGTAGGACCGTAAAGCCATTAAATATTGAATGTTGTCGAGTGGGACTTTGTATAGCAATAGCTTGAATGATCGGGAAATGGTCAGGCTGATATGTAATCGACTAGGTCGATTGATCATTAATTTGATTTGATGTCGTGAATTGATTGACTGATTAGAAATGACCGTGAGTGGTCTCGTTGGCATTTAATCGACTAGATCGATTTGATCGATGCTTCAATCAGTGATATGATTGCTTGGGTGCCTATTATGAATTGTACTGACTTGCAGGTGGGATATGAGGCCAAGGTACGTCTTCTGCCCTATGCATGTATAGGCAGCCTATAGTATAATGGTTTACTAATCGGGCTTAGTGGGGTAGAACTCGCTGAGACGTAGTCTCATCCCAGTTTGGGGAAAAATATTTCAGGACCCCGATGAGGAGCTGAGGAGGAGTCTAAGAAGGAGAACTCGGAGGTGAAACTTAAAGAGAAGGATTTTTGGAAGAAGAAGATAATCCCGAGAGGGGCCTTAAGTATGGCCTGGATGGACTGAAAGTCTATCTTCTTTTGAGAATTTCTTTTGAAGTGAATAGGCATGAATTTTTACTCTATATCCAACATCAAATCTCTCAAATTTAATAGGTTCGAGAGGTTTGGACATCTCATCTGTAAATTATGGCGCAAATATATATTGGTCATACTTTCAGGAAGCTTAGGTACATCGGAAATTCCCGTGCTCGTTAATCTCAAGATTCTCAAAGATGATAGTCTTCCAATCTCACTTGGAATTTCCCCACACAAATATTCACAGTCGTAAGCTTCAATCTCTTCAAGCTTCTCCAACATCCCAAGGGTGCTAGGTAGCTTTTCTAAGATGGTGCCAGAGATCCTTAGTACTCTCAAATTCTTCATTGTCTCTATTGAATTGGGTAACTCTCCTATCCTCGATAGAGAAAGATTCAACTCAACAAGAGAACCAAAATTCCCAATTGGAAATTCACTAATACTTGTACCTAACAAGCGAAGATATAACAGTGATGTTGAGCAACCAGCTAAATTGCATTCACTTAGTAATACACATGAACTTGCACCGAGAGTTTCCAATTTCTTCATTCCTTTCCATTCAGAATTCTGGTAATAGATGTCTTGTCAAGAAGAAGTTTTGTCAAGGCTTCCAGTTCCTCCATCTCGTCTGGCAATGTATGAAGTTTCGTACAACCTTCCAAGTTTAAAAACACCAACTTCTTTAACTTACCAATAGACCTATCAACTTGAACCAATTCCTTGCACCCTTGAAGAATCAATTGCTCTAAATTTTCATGAGCAGAAACGTTAGGAGTTTTACACAAGTTTTTGCATTTAGTCAAATTTAGAACCTTCAAATTCTTTGCCATCTGTAATGAAGAGAAGAGGTTAATTCTAGATCATTTTGAGATACGGGACAATAAAGTTAATATAGCAAATTCAAGTTGAAATAATACCATACCTTGAGGTGGTTCCATCCCTCCCAATCATTTGTAATATGACTTCGTGATAGATCAAGAATCACTATCTTCTCAAGGGAAAATGCAGTCAACTGGAAAAAGATGGGAAACTCATGCCAAGAGAGATATCTCAAATTCGGAAGGATGAGTGGATTTTTACAAAACTGCTTGGTTGAAGGACGATGCTGAACAAATTTATGCCATGAGAGCCATCTCAACTTTGGATGGTTGGATAGATTCCTTTGGAACCAGTTGGTTAAAGAAAAATGCTGGACATTTTTCTTATCCAAGTCTCCACAATTTACTTGAAGAAACCTTAAATTTGATAGGCTTTCAAATTCTTTCTTCTTAAAGAAGTGTTGAGATCGATGATCAAACTTGAGACGTATTGCTTCAACGTTTTTGCTCCCTGCCAAAGCAAAAAAAAAAAAAAAAATTAAACAGAAGCTAATGATCACATAATTGCCTGTCAAAGGGATTCGAATTGAAGATACTTTAGGAATGTGCATTTTATTCATACTTTCAAATTGATTTATAATATGATTTACAGATGAGCATGTCATCATGGTAAGCAAACAAGTAACGACTTGGTTAAGATAGAAGTAAATAGCCAAAATCAACGTGTATAACTCGTCCCTCTCTGAATAGGAATAACATTGCACACACTTTACCTTTGCTATGAGAATATCATTTGCTTGTTCATGATCCCACACTCGACTTTGTTTCTTTGGTCTAGATGTACCAATCCGACGAACGAAATGTCGCCCAAGGTCTCTTAGCAGATCATGCATCCACAATTGGTCACGTTTTGTAATCTTTATTAACGACATATGTTGGAGGACATCAAGATAATAGTCAGGTAAAAACCCACAGCTTTTCCACATGTGCCTCACAATTTTCACATCAAACCCAACGAAGAAGCAACAAACATCGAGAAATATTTCCTTTGCATTTGGTTGTAATGCCTCGATACTGATGTTCAACTTTTCTTCAACATTTTCATCGGGAATAGTTTCCAGCTTCTCTAATGTGGTCTCCCAAAATCTTCTATCTTTTCCAGCTAAAAATGAACCTATGATCTCGAGAGCCAAAGGAAGATGACCACAGACTTTTACCACTTTTTCAAGGAGAGGGGTGTATTCTGTTGGAGGATGATCACTTCTAAATGCATGTTTGCTAAATAGTTGAAGAGAATGATCAAAATCCATTCCAATAAGTTCGTGCTTCAACTCAACATCTTTGAGAACTTCTTTGTTTCTTGTGGTAATAATAACCTTACTTCCACTACCAAACCAGCATTTACTCCTTGATCACTTTTTTCCCTTCATTGATATCATTGATGGTCGCTCGTTTCTTTCCTAGGACAACAAAGATGAGTTGATTCTGCAAACTTTCAATTTTCATATCTCCAATGTTGGACAGGGAGCAACATTTAGTGGAATCAGTGGTCTGTTCACCTATCACTTCCATGATTCTGTCCACTTGATCATCCATTTCATCAGAGGAATTAGACAAGTTGTAATCTTTAGTAGAATCAAACAACAGTTTGTTATAGACGATTTTGGCAAGAGTTGTCTTTCCAACACCACCCATACCATAGATACCGACAATCTTTGTTTTAGTGGTCTCACCTATTAATTCCATGATTCTGTCCACATGATTGTCCATTTCGACCAAGAAATCAGGTACCGCCAAGTAATTCTTTTTCAATTTGATCAAAACCTTCTGAACAACTTCTCTTGTGAACTCACATTTGCCTTTGATAGTATTGAAGGCAAAAGAACAAAATTATTAAATCAAGATGAACATAATAATATCTAAGGTACAAACAAAACATGCACAATAATAAATTCAAGTACCTGTCCTTGAGTTCCCATCCCTTTAATTCTCCAACCTTGTTGAGAGCTGCCTTCCAGTTCTGAATAGTCTCATTAGTGTACAGCTGCTTATTTATGTGTGACTGAATGGCCTCGCCATAAGTTGCAATTTGGTTACAAACCTCGGATGGTTCAATGTCATAGAAAATTGGCATGATCTTTTGTCCCCACTTTTCCTTACATTCCACCATTGAACCAACTCCATAAGGCACCATTTACTAGCAGCGTATTCTTTAGAAAAGATAGGAATTGAGATTTTCGACTGCTTAATCGCTTGGAGAAGCTCCGGGCCAATCTCTTCCCCAACGTGAAGCTCTTCATCATCTCTATATGCCCGTATTCTAGCATCAATGAGGCTATTGTAAAGGATATCGGTGATGTCGTGGCGAGTATTTGGTCCTCTAAAGCTCAAGAACACTTCATAATAAGGTTCCATTGGCTTCTCCATTCCCTGAATTTTTAGAGGACTTGCGACAACTCGATATCCCACCAGGAGAAACGTTTACTATGAAAGTGGAGTGATGATTATCATGAATGAGAGGAGATTACCAAAGATGGAGGAGTGAAGATGAAGAGTCCGGATCAAACGCTAAGAAGCAGATAAAGATCCCCCAGATCAATCGTTCTTGGGTTTGAGCTCCGCTGAAGAAAGACTTTTCGCAAGATGGCTCGCTCGCCCTCGCGTGCAATGCTCTTCTAGGAAGGTGAGGACTTGCGAGTTGCAGGTATACTTAAAGCCAGCCGTTGACTTTTGATGTGATAGAGATGAAGGCCGGCCGTTGACTTGCCAAAGATTCGTTGGCGCAAACCACTAGAGTTCAAATAGACGAGATTTTAATGCATGTTATTAGTTTGGAAATCATATAATTATATTGATTGATATTCTTTTAACGACGATGAAACCATTCTTTAGTTGTAGGTGAAACCCTAGGCCCATTTAAATTCAACATAAATTGAATCTACAATTGTAGAATCCACACTTGTAAGTCTTTGAGATAATTTATATTATTCATAGTAAACTTATAAGACTGGAGTTAGGTTTTTATGCTCCGTTTGTTTCATGAAAAAATAAATAATTTGAAAATAATTTCTTAAATATGATTACTTGTATCACGTGAAATAATTAACTAATGAAATATACTTTCATTGTGAATGACAATTTATGTCTAAATAATTTCGTGAATGATAAAAATATCTTTTGTTTATTCATTTTTGTAAGCGATATAAGTGATCATTTTAAAAAAATCCGTTTCAAATTATCAACTTTCCGCAAAACATACATACCTTTGAAAAAGTTACAGTGCAAGTGGATGGTAATCAACAATCATTTTTTAATTGGCTATAGAATCTTATTAAATTCATTATAAAAGAAAGTACATCTTGGATCTCCCCTCAAAGCAGAGAAATACAACGATCTTCCAAAAGAAGTATTGAAAATCCTAATTCTAACCTAAGTCTAAATTGGAAAATTACGTGAAAAACATAAACCTTAGTCAACAACCCTTTGGGAAGATGTGCATAGCTCATCATGCACGGCGCACGGCACATGTAGAGCACTTGCATGCCACATGTAAGACACATGAAAATTTCAACGACTGCCGAGGAAAATGTGTCGGAATTGCATAGGGTCTAAGGCTCAAATGGGCTAAATTTAAGAATTCAATGATTTAAAGAGTGCAATTTGAATGAAATTCATAAAATCGACTCGGTTTAAAATTAATACATTGAAATTATTGCGGATCAAATGCTAAGAAGCAGATAAACATGCCAGAACCGAAGAAAGACTTTCATTAAAGAGTCTACTCACCTTCAAGTGCCATACGCTTGGAAGGTAAGGACTTGCTACTCATCCTAGACGCATTATAATTTTACATACATTAAACCTAAAAATATAGAACTCATACATATTATGTATTTGAGATGGATTATGTTAGACTTATTCACAATAAATTCATAGACAAGAATTAGGTTTTAATTTCAAAAGCTGCATTTGGCCACAAAGGAATAAAGCTCCAAAAAATTTACAACAAGCCTTCAAAAATAGCTATAGTTGAAATATTCCAGATGAGTTTACCATGAGGCAGCAATGCTCTTTTTACATATATATATACATATATATATGGTTTTGTCCCAATTTATTTCTCATATGCGGGTAATGGAAACGCTTTCAAAATAGACATCTCTCCAAACTGTTCAGAAGCCATTTGAGTTGCTAATAAATCAAAGTTTCCCTAAGCATGGAGAGCAGAGGGAGCGTAAGTTCTAGACACAAGGTTTGCAGTAAACATGACCTCTATGGTCTTTGGCCAAAGCGGCAATGGAGGTATTAGAGTCTTGCATCAATGTTCACTTGAAGTAAGGGGGAAGGAGTCCATTTTGGAGGGTCATTGTTCACAACTCGTGACTACGAGCAACGTTCCATCACAACTCATGATAGATGTCCTGTATGTGTCGAATTACTGAAGAAAGATCCATTGGGGAGCGAGCTTCCAGAATTTTGTTTCGACGCTTCCATAAACCCACTAAACTATCTCGACCATATCGCAAAAATCTTCGCAATAAATGTCAGGTGGAAGGCCGAAAGCGAGGAGGCGCAGAGATCACATAGCACACGTGTAAAAAACAGAACCGCAAAAGAAGTTGATATGTCCAAGCCCCAGCCAACTCGACTCCATACAATTCAGGTCATCCACTCTCTTCCCCTTTTGTCAGGGCAAATTTGACTGATCAATATTTTTCGAAGTAAAAGAGCAGTTTTGTTCTAACTAGATCTTAGGGAGAGATATGACCTTTACCTATGTATGGAATAAATACGACATCTTGCCCATGGAATGTTGACAAGACATCGAATGCATTTTGTGCAGATCTCAACAACCGAGAGCAGATTCTTATGAAGACTGTACTTCTGATTAACTTGGAGGTAAAGGACAACCATGAGGAGGCAGCAACTGGAGCTCAGCTTGCTTTAGATCTTTGTCGAGAGGTCTTTGACTGGCTGTGCTTTATGTATTAATGATAGTATGCTTGATTTCTGTATGCTGAGAAATTGCTTATTGTTTCTAATTTTCAGAAGCAGAACAGGCGGAAATTTTTATTCAGCATTTCCTTCTATTGATGACCGTGGTGAGGGCAAGACTCTTGCTCTGAAAGCTTTATGATCCATGTCGTTGTTCTGTTAGTATTTTGTCTGCAAATTTATATGTCGATGTTCTGTTAGTATTTTTATTCGGTCTGTCCATCTACTTGCACAATTGGTAATATACTTAAATACATTACCAGATTTCTTCCAACGCTGTTACTGTTTGCTTTGCACGAAGCCTTCCCTAGAAATCTTACCTTTCTAAGCCCAGCGAGCCCTATTTAATCCATTACACAGCTAATCATTTCTTTATACCCTATCCTGAATTTGATCTCTTCTTATGTCAGGAAGACTGAATCAGGCTCTCCCATGTTTTTACGCCTTTGCTTGATCTTGGTATTCCATGCCAATTGTTGGGTTTGATGAGCACTTTCCTTGACTACTCGTTAGTGGTAGGTCATTTTGCAACAATATCTCTATCTGCATAATGAGAATTGTCATTCTCACGCTTTGAATTGAATTTGCTACAGAAGCCTATTCTTTGCTGTTATCGCCAAGCCTGTCATACTAATGTGCTGCATCTATCCACTTTCAGATAACACTGCATTGATGTGGAAAGGAAATTCTGAGTCGAACCCTTTTCCACTCGCTTTATATCTGGAATGTCAACCCATGATGATGGATTAGTAACTGGAAGCGAGCCATTCTGGCTTAGGAGTGAAAATTCTATTATTTTTTGTAGTTTCTTTCTTTTTCTTTTGTTTTTTGTTTTTTGCTTTTTAAGTTTCTTTGTACTGCAGAACTAATTCTGCGATGGTACTCATGTCGAGAGAGTGGGAAGAAAAGGGATTCCGGCGTATTGCATATAATTTCTTTGAATGCAACAGGTTCAAAACCGCCTCTATTTTCATTTTTCTGTATCGTGCATATGAAAAGAAAAACAAGAGAACAGAACCAACCTGACCTGGTCAGTCATTTGATGATTTGGTCCTGTGTTTTTGGCAGGGTTCACAATTCAATGGATCCTATTTATTTGAGATGAGTTGGTTTTTGAAAAGAAAATTACTAAAAAGCAGAAACTTCTAATTTGAGTTCATATAGCGATCGTCAGTTTTCTTGCTGGCTTGTTGGTCATTCCTAGGATCCTCTCCTTCAACTTGCTTTCCTCACTTCCTGAATAAAAATTCCCTTGCGTATTCATTTAAAATAATAAGCTCTGATAATTTGTCGAGATTACCTAGTACTGACACACAAAAGTCATCTCCATGTATGGCTTGCACCAAGGTTTGCAGTTTCACATCTCAAAGGGGGGGATGCTTTTTTGACCTTGGCGCAAGTGTCTTTTCAGAATGTCTGAAATGCCAGTCTCTTGAGCCAGTGAATTCTTCTATTCTGCTGTTCCTTCGAGCCAGTGAATTCTTCTTCTTCTCTGCTGTTCCTTTGGGAAGATGATGCAGTCCATTGATCCGTCTGTGGAAATAAAATTTCTCCTCTCTCTGAACCTTCAATATCCTCTGCGTTAATTTGTATAACACCAAACGCTCCAGTTAGTTGTGGTATGCTCTACCCTTATGCAGATCTTCTGCTTCTTATGTCCAAATAGACTTGTGTTTGCGTCGTGTCAGCTACAACCCAACAGTGCCAGTGAAACTCGGCCAAACAACAGTGCGCATTAGACACAGAAAAGAGAGCTCTTCTGCTCACGCATTTTATCAAATGTTACTATGGTATGAACGATGAAGAGAAATCGAAGGATAATGACTCTCCATGAACTAACAAACAGCGGCACCAGCCAGCATTTCCATTTCAGAAGACATAAAGTCCGACTCACTCAGCTCCTCATGGGCCTTGTAGTCATCTGTAATGGCGACATACCAATCTCACTTCATCTGTCCTAAGAGATCTTAACAAAGAATAAATATCACCCTTATGAGGCTGCCTCTTGTCCTTGACAATGAAGACATGAACTTGACCCTGAATTTCTATCCAGCTACAACCAGGCTGCTTGACTACTCCTCGTTGCCTCATCAGCTTCCTTATTCTGACGACATCGCCCCATTTTTTGCTTTCCGCGTACATGTTTGAGAGCAGAACATAAGGTCCGGAGTTCGAAGGGTCGATCTCTAAGAGCTTCTCCGCTATGTGCTTTCCTAGCATTATATCCTTATGAACTTTGCAGGCTGCGAGCAGCGAACCCCAAACGACAGCATCAGCTTGCATGGGCATTGCCTCTATTAAGTCCTTTGCTTCACTGAGACAACCAGATCGGTCGAGCAAATCAACCATGCACGTATAATGGTCCTTTACTGGTGCCAGACCATACTCCTCAACCATCCGCTTGAAATAATGGCGCCCCTCTTCGACCAGCCCTGCATGGCTGCATGCACATAGAACCCTGATCATAGTGACATGGTCTGGTCTCTTGCCAGATACCAACATTTTCCTGAATATTTCAAGCGCCTTTATCCCGTAACCGTTCTGCGCATATCCGACAATTATGGCATTCCATGAGACCTTGTCCCTCTCCAACATATTTTTGAACACCCATAAACCATCTTCCACAGCTCCACATTTAACGTACATGTCTATAAGAGAATTTCCAACAAAAATATCAGATTCTTCTCCAGACTGGAAGCGAAATCTGTGCTTCAAGACATGAGCATGAGCCTGCAGCCCCAACTGCAGATCAGCAAGATTTGCACACGCATTGAGCAAATTTCCAAATGTGTAGTGCGTCGGCACAATGGCTTCCCTCTTCAAAAGGCGGAATAAACCAAATGCTTCTTCATTCTCTCCATTCTGGGTATACCCTGCAATAAGGGCATTCCAAGAAACTACATTCTTCTCCATCATCCTTTGAGACTTGCTGCTTTTGCATACCCGCTTACCATGGAGGTGGCTGACACTATATCCCTGGTAGGCATTCTGTCAAAAACTGCTCTGGCCTCACTAATTCTAGAGCACTTAGAATACATATCAACCAATGCATTTCCTAAAACAACATCATTTCTAAATTTGTCACATTTTACAACATGGGCTTGAATTTGCACCCCTTAAGTGCCGACAGGCTAGCGCATGCGCTGACCACACTGGCTAAAGTGACCTCATCTATTTCAAACCCACAATCCATCATGCTCACAAAAACCTCAAGAGCTTCACTGGCTGGACCATTTTGTTCATAACATGTAATCAAGCTGTTCCAAGAAACTACGTTTCAAGAACTCATTTCATCAAAAGCCCTCTGTGCACAAGCCACGTTGCCACACTTGGAGTACATGTCGATAAGAGCAGAGCCCATATGAACATCGGACGAGCACTTGGACTTCGATATCAAAGCCTGAATCTGCTGGCCCAGATCCATATCCCCTAACCCGGCGCATGCACTAAGAGCACTACCAAATGAGTACTCATTAAGCACATAATTCTCCCTATGCATCTTACCAAAACATCGCAAGGCTTCTTCGAATCTTTCATGCTGCGCATAACCCGACAGCATCGAATTCCACAAGCACTGGTCGGGTTCCAGCATCGACCCGAATATCTTTTCCGCTTCATCAAGAGAACCCAGTCTGATCAACCCCTCCTAAGATCGCATTCCGCGTGAAGGTATTCTTCTCAGGCATTCTATCGAACATCCTGCGGGCGTCGTCGAGGCACCCGCATCTCGCATAGACATCGATGAGCCGGTTCTGGATGAAAACCTCGGCGGAGAACTGGGTCTTGATGATCCGAGCGTGGATGGATGACGCGGCGGCACGCAATCTATGAAACTTAATGGTGTTTGGGAGCTTGTTGAATTACCTGAAGGTTGTAAACCTATTGGCTGCAAATGGGTATTTAAGACTAAAAGGGATTTCAAAGGAAAGATTGAAAAGTTTAAAGCCAGACTAGTAGCTAAGGCTTTCACTCAAAGAGAAGGAATAGATTATGAAGCAACATTTTCTCCAGTTTCTTCTAAAGATTCCTTTAGAGTGATCTTAGCATTGGTAGCTTATTATGATATGGAGCGCTTTTCTAAATGAAGACCTTGATGAGGGAGGTTTATATGGGCCTCAAGGTTTTGTAGCGGATGAGCTCAGGTCAGCTTGTTTGTAAATTGACAAAGTCTATTTATGGCCTTAAGCAAGCTTCTAGACAGTGGTATTTCAAGTTTCATAGTGTTGTTACTTCATTTGGATTTATTGAGAACAAAGTAGATCAGTGCATATACACCAAGGTCAATGGGAGGAAATATATTTTTCTCATACTTTATGTAGATGATATCTTGCTTGCTAGTAGTGAAGTTGGTTTACTACATGAGACAAAGCGGATGTTATCAAAAAATTTTGACATAAAAGACCTTGGTGAGGCGTCTTTTGTTCTTGGCATTGAGATCCATAGGGATCGCTCACGTCGTTCATTGGGTTTATCTCAGAGGGCGTATATTGATCACATTTTAGAAAGATTCAATATGTAGGATTGCAAACCAGGAATTGCTCCTGTTGTTAAGGGTGATAAATTGAGTCTTTCACAATGCCCTAATTCAGATTTTGAGAAAGCTCAAATGAAGGATGTACCTTATGCTAGTGTGCTTGGAAGCATCATGTATGCTCAAGTTTGAACTAGGCCAGATATTGCTTTTGCAATGGGGCTTCTAGGCGAGATATCAATCTAATCCCGGGACGCGCGCCAAGAAGGTTTTAGGTATTTAAAGAGAACAAAGATTATGCTGATTTATAGATATATTCCCGGACCTGCAACTAGTTGGGTATTCAGATGCAGATTTTGCTGGTTGTCAAGATGATAAGAAATCAACTTATTTGGATACATATTTATGTTGGCAGGAGGTGCGGTGTCATGGAAGAGCGAAACAGAAATCCATATCTTCTTCAACCATGCAAGCGGAGTTTGTAGCATGTTTTTCAGCCGCTACTCAAGCTATTTGGCTCCGGAACCTCATTAGAGAGTTATCGGTTTATGATTTTGTGGATAGACCTATACAGTTATATTGTGACAATAACTCGCAATATTGTTTATTAATAACAACAAGTTTAAAGGGGTCTAAACACATGGAGGTCAAGTTTTGACTATAAAGAATGATTGAGAATGGTGACGTTGCAGTAGATTATATTCATACAGGATGATATGGTTGCAGACCCACTAACTAAAAGGCCTACGCCCGTGTTTTTGATCGACATGTCATTAGTATGGGCCTAGGAGCGTCTTGGGATGCTGTTATTTAGTGGGAGCCGTGTTTTATTCTTCTTTGAATAAAGTTTACATCTGTTTTGTTACAATTTAGTGTCAACTTTTTGCATTCAATAAAATGTTTTTGAATGGATTGTTATTATGTTGATATATATTGTTAAAAGTCTCAAGGTATTGTTTAAACCTTGAGTGAAGGCTAGGGGCATCCGGGCATCCGGTTATTAGCCTTGTGCATATGTCTTGTGATACATAAAGAAATGTTAACCATAAGGACAAGACATGTGGGTTCGTTTGGAACCATCAAGCATTCTCTTGTGGCACAAGTTTTTGTGTCGCCTAAGGTAAGAGAATGGTGGCCCGAGCGACAAATGGGATCTCTATGAGAGATGTTATCCATTTGCCACACTACCATATTGAATCCATATCAATAAAGTTGAGGGCACTCGTGACGTGGAAGGCCTGTGTGTGTATACATGCGGTTACCGCCATGATTCGGTGTTTTGAGACGTCGCGCGCTGACTTGGACAGGCCGCAGCCGTCCAGGAGCTTGGCGAAGGGGGACGAGGTGGCGAAAGACAGATAGCCCGCCAGAGCCTTGACCTGCGCATGCCTCGCCATTCCATCATATCATCGTAAGAAGCGAACTCTCTCGGAGAAGATTCGCAAAGGTGCAAATTGAATGCGATGGGGAGTTTCTGTTGACCGTTATATGCTTCCCCTCTTCAGCCAGACGCGCGGGAACATGATACGAGCGCTCATATGAAGTGGGGCAAAGTTGCAGTGGCAAAATGGTAATTTAGCATAACAATCTACTAATTAGACTCATGACTATGAATTAAATTTTTAATTATGAGTAAATCTAAGCTATAAATTGAAATATGTCATATATTTAACATCTTGTTGTAAGTCGCTAAATTAAGATTAGTCATATTTAAAATCTATACTTATTGCTTTATCAATTATAATTATAAGCTTAATATATGACAAGTCAATTTTATTAAGAGATAGCTGGATTATTTACAAATCAAACATAAATTATTGTTTAGTAATTTTGATCATTCTAATTATAACTCATTCTGACCAAAACAAAAAAATTGTAACTCATCATTGAAAAAATGCAAAAACCAATTCTAGAGAATGAAAATTAGATCTATGCTGGATTAGATGGGATAGTTTTTCATTGGCCCCCTCCCTCGAGGAATAGCTAACCTTGATTTTAAGAGAATAGCTATTTCTTTGATGGAGCTAATCTTGATTTACTTCTTGACCAACTAAGGACTATCTTATCATGAGTAGATTGAGAATAATGTAGCTATTGTGATATTTCTGTATTAACTCACAACATTGGTAATGTTCTAACTTAATTGCACTTAACTTTAGAGTAAAACTACCAAGATAGGCGGCTGTACTTTCAAGAGGTCACTGATCTTGATAATGCTTTAATGTGACCGCACTTAACTTTCAAGTGGAAATATTTATTGATCTCATGGGGAAGTGCTTGTCAGCATGCCAAATGATAAAATTGTGAAGTTTGAAATGGGATGGGTCTCAACAGATAATATCTCGAGTAAATTAACTCAGAAACATCACAGTTATCTGTCCTAGAACAAAAGGTGCTGTTAGATTTTCAATTAAGACGCATTTTGTTCAAGTAAGGTTTGTCCTTTTTGTTTTGTTTTGTTTTTATTTTTATTTGTATGAATAATTTGGACATCGTCTGTTATGGTAAGAAAAATCAATTGATCTTTTAAAATGTGCGTTTCTGTGAGCCTTTGTGAGGGAGAGCTTCATGATAAGAGATGAAGCACATCCAATCCGTCAAGGCTTTGAAACTCTTTCGGCTTTATGCGACCAAGAACCGTCAGATTTGAGAGTTGTTTCAGGTTTTGAAAGGCCTATTGATGTTCTTATTTCCTTGCGAAGTAGGATATGTAAGACAGACAAATTCCTGGGAAGCCTAGGTAAGAACCTGCGGTTCTTAAAAACTGAGGACAAGTTTCCTGAGCAGAGGAAGGACAATGAGATATGAAGATAGGGTGGTGATTTGCCGGGCTTGCAACTGCAGCAAGGACTCGAGTTTGCTTAATCTTCCAATCCACCAAGGATCATGGAGCTTCTTAAAGTCCGTAAGTGTCCTCAGGATACCTCAATACATATAAACACAAGCATCTTTGATTTAATAGGTTTGGGAGATCTGGAAACGAGTACATTGAGAAAATTACAAGCACAAATTAGTTTAGACTCTCGAGAAGCATAGGAAGTCCCGGAATCTGAGTTCTTGTCAATCTCAAGATCCTCAGAGATTTAATTCTCCTAACATCAGTCGGAATTTCCCCCTTCGTATGCTTGCAACCACCGCCATTTATCTCTGCAAGCTTCTGCAAGCATCGCCATTCAGATTAATTGAGTTTCCTATTGAATAAGGTAATTCCGGAATAGATGAGGAAGGATAGATCCAACTGCATTCTAGATTCCATGTTTCCCCATTGTCTCTGGTAGAAATCCTACAGAACTTCAACTTCAAAACGAATGGTCACATCAATTCAGACCACTCTTTTACGTCTTTCAAGAATCAGTTGCTCTGAACTCGCATGATAAGAGAGGTTGGGAGTTCTGTGCAACTGTTCACACCCAGTCGGATTTAGACCCTTCAATTTCCGTGCCATAAGTAAGGAGATCACAAATAAATATTGCGTCTTCACTGGCAGCAAGAGTAATCTCAAAAAAGTTTTCGACTAATGTTATTGTACCTTGATGTGACTCCATCTACCAATACTCCATGGAAGATCAAGGATAACCATCTTCCGTAAGGAAAAGAGTTGTTCAGCCTAAAATTCCTGGGAAAGTCAGTGCCATGAAAGCCATCTCGACTTTGAAAGAACGAGTGGATTCCTGCGGCAACAGAAGTTATGCCAAGAAATCCTTGTTAGAGTAACTTAAGAATAGGCTTTTAGTTTCTTCATCCACAAAGAAGTCCTCAGATATAAGCTAGATATACATTCCTTAACGTTTCGCTATCCCCTCAGCAGAAAAATAAAAGAGTAGTTAATACTGACCTGGCTTCCTTCTATATTTATTCAAGGTCTACATTTCTATTTTTTTTCGAGATTTTACTGATGATTTTGATGTTCGTATATGAGAAATAGCCCAACTTGGACTGAGGTGCAATAATAAAAACAAACATATTCATGACTTATCTTTCTGTAACTCATCTGAACTTCAAGTGCCTCCTCGTAATTCCCTCTACTACTTTGCTTCTCGAGTTTCATATCATTTGCTTCACGAACGGTACCTCTCCCAAGGTCTCTTAACCAATCACGCATCCACAGTCGAGAGTCTTCTCTAATTTTTATTAGAGTCATCTGCTGGAAAACTTGAACAGCTTCTTCAGAGAAAAGATTACAGCACTCCCACATGTGACACAATTCTTTTATCAAACGCAATGAATAATCAAGCAATATCTAAGAATATGTTTTCTGTCAAGAATCTAATGCCTCAATACTGATCATCAACTTCTTTTTAACATCCTCATGAGGAAATTTTTCCAACCTCGTCAATATGTTATTCAGCTTTGTTATGGTTTTCCCTGACAAGAATGAACCTACAACCTCAAGTGCTAGAGGAAGACCATCGGAAATATTCACCGCTTGTATAGAAACAAGGATGTACCCCTCTGATGGATAATCTCTTCCAAAGGTGTGTCTGCTGAAACGTTGGAGGGAATGATCAAAATCCATGCAAGTAAGTTCATAAGTGCAATCAACTATAGTCGCCCTGAGTACTCCCACGTTTCTTGTGGTAAAACCAATCATGCCTTGCCACAAGAGCGTCTGAGTGTATTCTTATGTCGACATCATCAGGAAGTAGAACTCTTCTGGAGGATTACCTCTCCTTAATTGTATTTATCCCTTCATCAATATTATTAATTTCGGACCATTTCCTTTGGAGGATACTAGAGATGAGTTGATTCTGCAAATACTCTACACTTTTTTGCTTTGACGTTTCTCGAATGTCAGCAAGGAAGCAACAGCGATTAAAACCATCTCAAAATTTATTGTAGACAATTTTGGCAAGTGTCGTCTTTCCAACACCACCGATTCCATAAATTCCGATCATGCCTGTTTCATTCGTGTGAGCGCCCATCATCCTCATGACTTCATTTACATAACTATCCACTGCAACCAAGAAATCTGATACTACCAAGTAGGCCTTTTTCAACTCCATCAAAACCTTCAACCAAAAAGCAAAAAAAAAAAAAAACTCCATCAAAACCTTCCTGACAACTTCCTTTCGGAACTCACCTTCCCTCTGATAGCATTCAATGCAAAAGAACCAAGATGCTGAAATGAGTTAAACAAAGTTACTTACAGGAAACAAACAAGTCATAAGGAATGAATTTAGTTACCTTTTCGGATTGTTTTGGAAGTCCCACCCCTTTATTGCTCCAACCTCAATGAAAGCAGCCCTCCAAGTGTGGAGAGTCTCGTGATCAAGCCGCTTCTTGTTTTCATGAGAATCAAAGGCTTTGTTGTAGAGCCCAGTTTGATATCATACCCCTCATGGTCCAACATCATAGAAAATGGACATGATTTTGCGTCCTCTTCTGTTCCTGCACTCTGTAATCTGCACCAATTTGCTAAAGCACCATTCACTGGCAGCATATCCTTTAGAGAAGATGGGTATCAAGGATTTTTAACTGCTCCACCGCTTGAAGAAGCTCCAGGCCTTCCCCACGAAGCCCTTCATCATCTCTACATACTCGAATTCCAGCATCTTTCATGTTGGTATACAGGAAATCAGTTATGCCAGAGCATATCTGGATCTCTAAAGCTTAAGAATGCTTCTTAATCATATCCTATTGACTTCCCCATTTCCTGAATAGTAAGGTGCAACAATAGCACATCAATATCTGAAATTACATAGTCGATGGTCATGCTGCATCATCATAATTATCTGCTCTTCCTTTTTGGTAATTTCTGTCACCAAGACTTACCCCAAGAAATTCATACTGCACCTGAAATACATAGACGCAGTGATGATGAGGCCAATTTCTATCAGATGCCAATGCAGAGATCTATTCTGGTATAGAGAACCTCTTTGACAAAAGCATATTGTTTCTTGGCATTTTGTGTGAGCAATTAGTAAAGCACAGCACCCTCTTTCTTTACGGGCCTCATAACAGTGAAAGGGGTAAAAAGAAACTGATACAACTGATATGTAACGATTTTCTCTGGAAAGATGAGCCATTTCAACTACTCAGATTTACTATCCAGACTGCCCGTATTAGTTTGTTATATAAATGGAAATACAGTACTATTCACTAAAAAGATGCAAACGCTATTCTGAGTAATGCTCAAATGGCCAATGAAATAAGAAAACAAAGAAAAGTGGAGCAACATTAGTAGTCTGTTTATTGTTTGGCTTATATCTGTGTTGATGTACTACTAAGTAAATTTGATTATAAAAAATGACTTATTACCCAATGATGACTCCTTTGATTTCAAGTGACGAGGAAGTGGAAAAGGAAGTAGAGTTCTGCAAAAACATTGTCGCTAATTACAAAGTTGGATTCTGAAGCAGAAGTAACAAAGACATAAGACACTACTTAAGACAGAGGCCAAGAGTTTAAAAAGAAGGAATACGTATTACTTGGTCCATCTTAAATTTTGGTGAAGGCTTCACAACTTTCTAATCAGAAAGCAGTGCTCAAAGATTGCCTCCTCTGCATTCTTCTTCATTTTATGCAATTGAACCTATAATTGCAGGTCAAAAGAGGGTATTCTTAAGTGCAATTTGCTGCAAAAAATGTCCCAGCAGCTTGATTAATGAACTTACTAGGCCATAGAAAGGGAGTGCAAATCTACTTCACAGTTATCTTCATAACCTCCCTTCTTTGATGTTATCCATATGTTCAACAGACAAATTATGTCAAGAGAACAACATTTGACTAAAAATTCCGTCAAACGACTCAAAATCTGCAGGTTAGATACCATTTCTAGTTCCCAAAGGAGTTCGGGTTCATCATAAGGAATTTCACAAAAAGGCAGAAATCAAGGGATTATTGATAGCCAACATTCGGCTTTGCTATCCATATAAACTCACAAATCAGCAGACAATTTACCATTAATTAGCTCAGGTAATAGTAGAGACACTAACATTCATTCATGAGAGAATAGGAAAGAAATAATAGTATGATGGTTGACTTGCAACTGATGGAAAAGCAGAAATTGGTGTACTGAAGTTCGAATAAAGTGAATGAAATCAATGGCTTTCTTGTCTCTCTCATGTGCTAAAGTTCCCCAACTCGGCTGTTATCTCATCTCTCCATTTCTGTCCTTAATTTCATCTTCTTGAATCACTGTGTACTAACTCAGAAGAGACTATGTCCGGCTATAACTAAATCTCATTAGCCAAATGAAATCAAATAATTCCAATGTAACTAATTTAAAGGTTACCTTGGAAACCGTCGAGGATGTGTGGTGCCATGCAAGGCGACGCCGAGATTGTGTGACCTCTGCAGCTGCTGCCAAAGGGCTGGATTTGGGTCGATCAACCCTCGACCTCAACACACAGTGGCTCAGGCAAAGACAGCAGCTCGACGGTCAGTGCGGCCCAAGTGAGGGCCATTAAGGCTTCTCGATGCCAGGCAAGGTGACACCGAGGTCACGTGACCTCCGCAATGCCTGTATAACTTCGCATTTTCTTCTTTTTTAGTGAAAAAAAGGACAACTAGCCAAAATGTTGACTTCTCTGCATGTCTCGTTTGTTTAGGTCAATGATACACTGGCTTCACAGTTGCTTCCTCTCTTCAATGCATGGGCCAAAAAATGGTTCATTTTTCCCCTTCCACACTGATCGGCAACTCCAAATAGAATATTGCTTTAAGATCCTTCTTCCTGAATACCATCTCTCATGCAGAATCAACTTTTCTCAATCAATGTCTGAGCCTTTAAGCCGTCATTCTCTTGTCTCCCTTCCGACGGGTAATCAATGTCCCCAGTAATGTTTATACCCATTTAATAGACTCTCCCATCCCCAGGAAGCCTTAGCCCCCAGTTCACAGAATTCAATTTAGCTCAAATTAAAGCCCGATTACATAAACGGACTTCACCACGATTATCGGCATAATATTCCGGTCTCTAGCCATCTCAATTGAATTTTCGGAAAATAAATAAATAATTAATTAATTTCAAAAATTAAATAATTAATATTAAAAATTCGATTTACTCAAAATAAAGTTCGATTAAATAAACGGACTTCACTAGTCATCAGCATAATATTCCGGTCTCGGACTATCCAGTTGAATTTTCGGAAAATAAATAATTATTTAATTTAATTCCGAAAATTAATATTTAAATACCAAAAATTCCACTTAGGCCCGAAAAGCCTAATTGAAGCCCACTAAGGGTCGGGAAAAATCCCGAGACGCTTTCAATAAATAGTAGACCATGTCTACTTGCTAATTGCACACTCAACTTGGCTAATTCGCATCACAATTAACTAATAAACACTAATCCATACTAATTTAACCACGTAAACCTAATTAATTAAAACTAAATTAACCTTAAGCATAATTAGCCAACTAATCAGGGATTAGTGAGAAACGAATCAATCCAACAAGTACGACACGAGAAACGATTCTTCCCAAAGCACGGCTCGGGTTCGGGGCCCGGAAACGGCCCAAAACGGGCCTTAAACAGGGCTGGAAACCCACCTTTCCAGCCATTGTTCTTGGCTGGACGAAGCTCGCCGGCGGCTAGGGCGGCGAGGGGAGGCCGGCGGAGGATGAGGGGGGCTCTGGCGGGTCTGAACGGTGGCTGGACGGAGCTGGGTGGCAACCGAAGGTGGCTGGGTGAGCTGGGCAGAGGCGGAGCAGGGTTGGGTCGCGCAGGGAAGAGACGGCCGCGAGCGATGGACGCGGGGCGAAGTGCGCGGCGTGCACAGGCGGGCGTCGCGTGAACGGAGGTCCGGCTCCGGCGCGGCAGCGACGAGCGGCTGGCTGCTGCTCTTGCTTCGATCCGCTTCTGTCTTCGCATGAACCAGAAAGGAGAAGGAGAAGAAGGGCGGCGACGGTTGAGGGATGAAGGCGAGTGGCGGAACGGCGACAACGGCGAGCTGCTTCGATCTTCAGACAACTGTGGCCGCTGCTTCTGTCTTCTTCGGCTTCTGGTTCGCACGAATAGAGAAGGGGAGAAAGGAGTTGATTCGAGAGAGATGAGGGAAGAAAGAGAGAGAGAAGAGAGAGAGAGAGAGAGAGAGAGAAAGGGGTTTGAATGGTCAAAGGGAGAGGGAGAAGCCAAATTGAAATTGGCCAAGGGGTAGGCAGTCGGTGGGGAAAACGCACGAGGGGGAGGGGAGGGAAGAGAGAAGAGAGAGAGAGAAAAAGAGAGAAAAGGGAGAGAGAGAAAAACAAATAAAATAATAGTCTTATTCTTATTTTTCTTTTCTCTTCCCTTTCCCTTTCTATTTTCTTTTGATCTTTGATTTTTCCTCCGATAATTTTTTTTTAAAATTTTGGACTCGTCAATAAATTAATAGACGATGAGACGGTCCTAAAGATGAATTGTGACACGCTCGAATATTCGATTCCCGAGACCAATTTAAACTTTATGGTTAGAATCGATCAGACGCGATTTTAGTCCAATCCAACCAATTGAGTGGCTTTTAGGGATTTTACTGCAGATACATCCCTTAACGGCTTCACCCAATAGGTTATTTAACTCGTGAGTGATCAGCTCAGAGAAAAAAGACCATAGACACGTTGACGACATGTCCATTTCACTTTATCGAGACAAGGTCGAATTTCAGGATGTCACACTTAGCCCCTAGTACACAGCTTGCATTAACTCACTCCTTCGAAAATTTGAACACTTTGTCGGAATTTCTTTTTACACTTTCGATATGGGATAAGTACACTAATAGTGCCACAAGTTGTGTATGGCGCTCACTTTGATGCCAAAAGTTTCCGCCGGATCACTTAAGTGCCAAATCGGAGAAACAAACGATCACTTTAGTGTCACCGGCGAGAAATTCCGGCCAAAATGATTACGTGGCTTTATATTTTTTAAAAAAAAAATTGATAAACCCTTTTAAACGACGTCATTTTCTGTCCTACTTAAGAAAAAGCCATCGTTTTGCTGTTGGCTTAGGAAAAGCGACGCTCTATAGCTCATTTGTGATTGAAATTAGGGTTTTTTTTTTTATCCTCGCTGACCTAGCTTGCTCAGCCACCGTCACTCGGCCACCGTGCTCGGCCACCGTCGCTCAGCCACTGTGCTCGGCCAAGAAGTGATGGGAAAATAGGAGGTGAGGGCGGAGGAGGAGGAGGAAGAAGGGGGTTGAAGGTGCAAAGAGAGAGAGAAGATGAGGAGTGTGAGGGAAACAATGAGGGTGCAGATGGAGATGGTGGATTGGGCTCTGTTCAGAAAGTGGCTGGTGCTGGTGTTGTTCTTCGGAGAAGAAGATGCCGCCGCCATGGCTTCTCTCTCTCTGCTAGTGTTGTTCTTTGGGGAAGAAGACGATGCCGCCATGGCTTCTCTCTCTGCTGGTGTTGTTCTTTGGGGAAGAAGACAACGCCGCCATGGCCTCTCTCTCTCTCTCTCTCTCTCTCTCTCTCTCTCTCACACACACACACAATTTGGGGATTTAGGGTTTCAACTTGGGGTTTAAGACACCAAACAACGTCGTTTGGTGGTTTACACACTGACTGGACTCTTCAGCGAGCCACATCAATATAAGAAATTAATAATAAAAAATGCCACATCGGATTTCCGGCCGATCAGATCGAAGTTGGCACCAAAGTGAGTGTTTTTTAAATTTTTTGGCACTTAAGTGATCCGACGGAAACTATTGGCACCAAAGTGAGCACCGTACACAACTTATGGCACAATTAGTGTACTTATCCCCTTTCAATATCATCCACACAAAGTTGCATCTCTTTTAGAGGGAACATTTTTTTTCTCAAGGTCGCTAGTTTTAGATGACCCCTTAAAGTTCTTTTTATCATCCTCTCTAACCAAATTAATCTTAGACATATCTAATTCTAAGCCTTTACTTTCCCCTTTCTTTGTACGCCAACGAACATATACCTAATATTTGAACAGTTAGACTGCCATGATATTGGTAGTCTTTTCACATGGGCAAATATGTTATACAAGAAATAAAGGACTTGTGACAAGTAGAGTTTCCATCACATAATAAGCAATAGTAATTATCTTCATCGAGATTTAGACAACCAACAAACAACCATGAAAACAAGGGAGAGGATCATGCTTTCCGTGAATTAAATTGCTTCTCAATTTCTAAAGGCACCATAATTGACCATAGTCAGAATGGAGAATGAAGAAGAGAGATTTGAAAATTGATTGATTTATCATGAAATCTAAAGCAGTAATCATTACACTCTTTACAGATCAATTTGCTGGTTAATTCCAATTGGTAGAAAAACTCTGTTTACCTGCCAACTTTGATTCCTTGGCTCGGCCTATTTACTTCTCTGGCTCAGACTTAATGACATCCTTCAAAGTCCTCCAATCATCAAATCCCAGCAAATCTTTTAGCTTCTCACATTCATGTATCCTCAAATATTTTAGCTTCTTGAAGCTTGATGGAGCCGGTAGCTTCTCCAGATCTCTGAAGAACTCAATACAAAGTATCTCCAATGACTCTAGTCTGCCTTGAATCAGTTTAGGACAATTATACAGTTCAAGTTTTGTGAGCTTGTTTAAGGTAGTGAGGTCAGGCAATTTTTCCAGTGATGTAACTCTAACAAACTTCAATGATCTCAGCTTCTCCAGGCCTTCAAGACCTTGAATCTCGGTTATTTCAGAACTTGTAACTTCCAAATCTGCTAGTGCCCTCAAGTTTGAAAGGTCTATCGATGTCTTCATTTCCCACCAACCTTTTATAACGAAGCTCGACAAACTTGCAAAAATCCTCGGAAGGCATTTCATGTTCTCGCACCTGAGCTCAAGTTCCTTGAGTTAGAAAGGAGAACGAGGTCTGAAGATAGGGTGGTCAGGTAAGGAGATTCCAGCCATATAGACTCTAGTTTGTGTAACCTTCCAATCCACCAAGGACTGGAAGTTTTCTCAAGTTCAGAATGGTCCATCCTTGAACTCCACAAAACCAAACTCAAATCTCTTAAGTTCAATAGGTTTGAGAGATCTGGGAATGTCTTCATTGACCAAGTGCCAAAGTAAAGACTGGTCAGACTTTCGGGAAGCTTGGGGCAATCCTGAAACTCGAGTGTATGTCCGTCTCAAGACTCTTAGAAATTTTAATCTCCCGATATTGCTCAGCATTTCCCCTTCCAAACATCCACAGCGGTCAACGTGTAACTCTTCAAGCTTATCCAATAGTCCTATGGCACAGGTTCAATGCAGGTTTGTGCTTGTCTCATTGAAATTTACGCCATCCACTTGCAAGAACCTTAGGTTTGATACTGGCAAATGCTTCATATGTAATGTTGTATTCGCAATTACTTTCAAACTTGAGACAAATTGCTTCAACATTTTCTAATCCCTGGCAAAAAGGGAAATAGCAATTAGAAAGCACATAGTTCTTGTTTAGAAAATTATATTCATTTGGGGTGCTATCTTTACTCGAAACTATATATTATTCCGGAGATGTGTCGGTACTGTGAGTGGAAAAGAAATAGTACACAAGAAATTCTTTTAATTGGTGAGTAGTTAAATTGAACGTTGTTACGAATGAATGACTTTGTATACTCACCTTTGTCCTTATAAGAAGATCAAACACTTCATCTTGATTCCATACTCTGATTTGCTTCTCTGATCTCATAGCACACTCTTGACGAATGATTTCATGTCCAAGGTCTCTTGTTGATCATGCATCCAAATAATTTGTCTTCTTTAATCTTTATTAAAGACATCTGCTAGAGGACTTCAATGGCTTCAGGAAAAAGCTCGCAACTTTCCCACATATGGATCACAATTCTTTTATCGAAACCAGTGAAGAAACAGGCAATATCAAGGAATATGCTCTTTTGTCTATCATCTAATGCGTTAAAACTGATCTTCAACTTCTTTTTTATGTCCTCATGAATAACTGTTTCCAGCTTCTTTAATGCGATATCCCATTGTGCTTTGTTGTTTCCAGATACAAGTGAACCCATAACCTCCAGAATCAGAGGTAGACCGCCACCAATGTTCACGGCTTTTATGGAGTAAGGGAGGAATTCCTCCAAAGGATAGTCTCTTCTAAATGCATGTCTGCTGAAAAGTTGCAGAGAATGGTCAAAATCCATGCATGGAAGTTCATAAGTCCAATCAACTTTGGGCTCATGAAGAAAATCCTTGTTTCTGGTGGTAATGATAAGCTTGCTTCCTTTGCCAAACCATTTGTGCTTCCCCAGGAGAGCATCCAGTTGAATCCTTTTGTCAACGTCATCTAGTAGAAGTAGAACTCTTTTAGAGAATAACCTCTCCTCAATTATCATAGTCCCTTCATCCACATTGTCAATGTCTAGCCATTTCCTTCTAAGGAGTATATAGATGAGCTGATTCTGCAAATACTCAATACCCTTTTGCTTGGAAGTTTCTCGTATGTTAGGAAGGAAACAACAACCCTTAAAATGATGGGAGAGTTCGATGTAGATGATTTTGGCAAGTGTCGTCTTCCCAACACCACCCATGCCATGGATTCCGACAATTGTAGTTTCATCAGTGTCAGCAAACACCATTCTCACTATTTCACCCACATGATTGTCCATTTCAAATCAAGTAATCAGATACGACTAAGTAGGCCTTTTTTAACTCAATCAAAACCTTGTTGACAACTTCTTTTACAAACTCACCTTTACCTCTGATAGCATTAAAGGCAAAAGAACTAAGATATTAGATTAAGGAGCAAAACAGATAATAGACCATGATGGAGAGCAAGAACTGTTCGGATTGGTTTGGAAATCCCATCCCTTTAACACTCCTACCTAATTGAGAGCAGTCTTCCACCCAAGCATGGTGTTTTCATCAAACTGCTTCTTTTTCACGTGCGAAAGAAAGGCCTCGCCATAATCCCCAATTTGGTTTCGAACCTCAGATGGCCTGACATCGAAGAAAATGGGCACGATCTTCTGCCCCGTAGCTCTCTTGCACTCCACCATCTGTACCAATTCCATAAGACACAACTTACTGTTGGCATAACCTTTAGAAAAGATGGCTATCTCTTTGCTGATATGGAGCTCTTCGTTATCTTTGTATGCTCGGATTCCAGCATCAATGAGACTGGTATACAGGATATCAGCAATGTCCAAGTGTGTATCAGGTCCTCTAAAACTCAAGAATACTTTGTAACATGTTGACATGGCTTCACAACTTCCAGCGTTTGAGATGATTCGTCAGTACATAAGCAGCAGCAGAATCACCAACAGCTTCTGTGATCCCATTGTCTGTTTTCACCTCTTCACTGTGTTGTACAAAATGATGGAAACAATGGAAGCGACGATCGATGCTGAGTGCGAGGACCGACCTGGGTGCACCCTCTAAACCTATAAAAATGATGCTATGAAGATTTCTATCAAGATGGGAAACAAATGTATGTGAGATCTGCTCATGTTAATGATTGATGTCAACCTTTTTCTGGGTAAAATTTTATCTATTTTTGTTGGCCATATACACACGATTTGATGGTTTTATTTATTAATTAATGTGATGGGCCTAAGTTGGCCCGTCCGCCCATGTTGAGCCTAAAAGCCTGGCTCACAAGATTATGGCTCATGGATGGAGAGATATGTTGAAGGGTTGTAACTTTTGGGGAAACGTCTTTTACTGAAAGGATACGTCCTTTAGAGATGACATATTTAAGGGAAAAAAGAAAGGGAGGAACACACCTTTTCATAGTACGTACGTTCTTCCTCCCTCTCTCCCTCCAAAAGAAAAAACAGTAACAAGAGACGACACTCTCTTCTCTTCAAGGCGAATTGACATCATCGGATCGAACGGGATCATTTTTTCTTCATCATATCAGCGTCGGTGTTTAATCTGTGGCTAACAAGGTACGTTCAATTCTGTGATATGCCTTAGGATCGGTGATACATGTGATTTTCCCGGGCTCGTCTTCCACACTTGTTTTAGGGATTCGATTTAGTGTCGAATCCGATTTTTGGGAATCCAATATTCCCTACATTGGTATTAGAGCCGTAGTTAATGTTTTCTGATCCCATTTTTATGTTATTGAATTACTTTTGTAGTCGAAATTCGAGAAAAGCCGTTGCCGGCCGATCAGGGATGGTAAAACTCGACACCCGTGTACTGTTTGCCATGTTTTGTGATTTTTTGCAAGTCGAAATTCGTTTTTGATAGTGCAGGGATGAAGCTCTCGTCGATACGAGAAAAACGAGTCGCGGCAACGCGCCGTCACGCATGGCCGAAACGGTCCCCCGCAGGCGCGTGCGTTGCACGCGCCGTTTCGGCCCCAGGCTTGTGACGTCAGCCAGGCACAAGCGTGGCATGTGCTGGTCGGTTTGTCCAACCGGCCCGACCAGTCCATCTGGTTCGACCCGACCGCCTGTTGACTCCGACCCGACTGACCGTTGATCGTTGACTTCGATCGTTGACCGTTGACCGTTGACCCAAAAAAAAAAGGAGGAAAAGAATGTGTTTCTTTTTCCAATTAAGTTTATGTGGATTATATGTAATCCTTTATTTGTTCTACATTTGTTGTAGGAACAATGCCTCCCCTTAGGTTATGCATACCTATTCGCGCAATTATCGATGAACAAAAGGAAATGCATTCTAAGTTGATAGCTAAGCTGACTGATCATCGATGGAAGAGTGGCGACTTAATTGATCACATTGTTGAAGTCAACGGAAAAATACAAAAGGTCATATGGAATAGTCGTCCCATGCCATAGTTTGAGATGGTTCAATTTTTTATGAACACTCTTCCACATGAATGGTAAGGAGTGTTGAATCGCTTATAGGAAGTCAACAGAGCTGCTTCGTATAGGAGAATTGTGATAGCTTTTATAGATGATTATTACTAGATTGTTATAAGGGAAAAGATCAAAAAATTGAACAAAAGAGGATCTTTCCAAATTTGTATATTGACTTGATGTTAGATATTTTGGCTAATCTTTATTTGGTGTGCTTTGTGGACATATTATGTAATGTTTTCTACCTAGTTGTTGTTGGTGTGGCAACTGATATGTTAGTTGTATTATATGAAAGCATTATTATTATATCATTGTTTGATATCAAATACTATTTGATTTCTATTATTATTAACTGTTTGTGGGTAATTCGTTTAAATTTTTGTAATTTCAAAGAATTTATTTTGCATAGAATATTATATTAATAATAACTCCAAGTTATGATTTTGGATAATGATTGGAAACATAGTGATCTTTTGATTCTGAAACCTTACTTGAAATTATTCATTAATATGATGGTTTTGTGCAAAATGGATGCATAAATAATATGCATTAATAATTTGTGCATATGTGTCGATATGTTCAAATCGATAACTTCAGAAATTAAGAACATAATTGTTGATTTGAACAAAGAAGACAAAATGAACAGTGAGAATTGTGAAATATTGAATATGAAAATTCAATGTGTGCTTAAAAAGCAAGAAGTACTAGAAGCTCTTGACCATGTTATGGAAGAAATTGAGGATCTGTGCGCCACCTTGAGCTAGCAGAGGACTGCCTCAAGGAATTTGAGAAGGAAACACATATTTGCTATATTGCTTCCAGTTCAGAAGGAGCTTCGAGCTCTAAGCGCAAGTGCATTGATTCGTTCAATATGTGGGAATGCAAGGGATCAAGTCTTTATTGCAAGAAACTAAGAGCTAACCAACATAAGAGAGGAAAACGTCCTCGAGTAAAAAGTATTTTAAGGATGAAGTGTTACAACTGTGATCAGAAGGGTCACTATGCTTGCGATTGTTGCGAGTGAAAGAAGGTACTCAACCCTTGTATTCTTAAGAACTTTGCTAATGTGTCAAATTCTGTATTCTTAACTGAATCTAATCCTTTGTGGACTGTAAATTCAGGAGCAACAGACCATGTAGCGAAGGATAGAGAATCCTTCGTAGAATTTCAACGAGTACCAACTGGAATTAAGTGAATCTATGTAGGAAATAACTCTAGAGCAGAAGTAAAAGGAATTGACACCTGTCAACTGAACATGCGTGGTAGACGCATTTTGTTCCTACATGATGTATTGTATGCTCCGGAGATTCGTCAGAATTTAGTGTCTATTTTAGTGTTGGTTAAGCTTGGTTTTAATATGAACTTCCATAATAGTAGTGTGGATTTGCATTTGGATACAAATTACTATAATTGTGGTTATTTTTAGATGGTTTTATTATGTTAAATATTAACTATGGTAATGCCAATGTTTGTCATTTCCTTTTCACATTTCCTAATTCATATGATAATAATGTGAATGTGTGGCATGCTAGACTTGGTCATATTGGCCAACAATGTATGAACAGACTAGCCAAAGAGGGCTTGTTGGGCAACATTAAAAAAGTCGATTTGCCCATATGTGAGCATTGTCTAGTAGGAAAAACGACAAGAAAACCATTTGGAAAAGGTAAAAGAGCTAAATTTCCTCTGCATTTAATCCATTTTGACGCCTGTGATCCGATGAATGTGAGAGGAATGCATAGAGCTGTTTATTTAATCATATTTATAAATGATTATACTCGATTTGGATATGTCTATTTGATTTCTCATAAATCCGAAGCATTAAATTGTTTCAAAAGGTTTATGAACTTAGTAGAAAATCAATTAGACAAGAAAATAAAAGTATTGAAATCCGATCGATGTCGAGAATATTTGTCTGATGAGTTTAGAAAATTATGTGATGAAAAATGAATAGAAAAACAGTTGTCTATTCCATATACTCCTCAACAAAATGGTGTTGTTGAAAGAAAAAACATAACCCTTATGGAAATGGTTAGGTCCATGATGGCACATGCTAACTTACCTATTACTTTTTGAAGTGATGCTTTGTTAACTGCTGCCTATATACTTAACCGTGTGCCTCCAAATCAATTACTTCCACTCCGTATGAGTTATGGACAGGTGGAAAATTGAACTTAAGTTTTCTTAAACCTTGGAGTTGTGTTGCCTATATTCATGAGCTCTTTCACAAGTTTGGAAAACTGGATCCCAGAGGAAAGAAGAGTATTTTCATAAGATACTCTAAACACTCGAAATGGCATGTGTTCATAGGTAAGTAAGAAAGTGGAAGTATAACTAAATTTGAATCACGGGATGTCACATTCTTAGAGAATGAATTTTCTAAGAATGGCGAAATAAGTGAGAATTACTCCATATTTGAAACCTTGGATCAAGATAATAAACTTAATGGAGTTCGTCCAAGTGGGAATAACATGAGAAGTGATGAATTTAATTCAACACACTCTCAATTACAACCACATGATGAGATGATATCGTCATTATCTAATCCGAGTGGAGCATGATGGGGAATGATGTATAAAGTGTAAAATCTCCTATACGGCAAACAAGTCACAAAAGTATTCCCCGTTGACGTTTTGACATCGAAGGAGAAACTTTCATGGTTGCTGTGACATCCTGAAATTCGACCCCGTTTCGATAAAGTGAAATGGGCATTTCGCCGGCATGCCTATGGCCCTTTTTCTCTGAGCTGATCACTCACGAGTTAACTAACCTATTGGGTAAAGCCGTTAAGGGATGTATTAGCTGTAAAATCCCTAAAAGCTACCTAATTTGTTGGATTGAGCTAAAATCACGTCTGATCGATTTTTAACCACGAAATTGAACTCGATTTCGGGAATCGAATTTTAAGCGCGTCATAATTATTATTTTTAGGATCCTGTCTGGATTTTTTAGTATTTAAATATTAATTTTCGGAATTAAATTAAATAATTATTTATTTTCCGAAAATTCAACTGAGATGGCCTGGAACCGGAAAATTATGCTGATGACCGTGGTGAAGTCCGTTTATTTAATTGGGCTATATTTTGTGCTAAATTGAATTTTTAATAATTATTAATTAATTTTCGAAATTAATTAATTATTTATTTATTTTTCGGAAATTAAGATTTTGATGGCCGACCACCGAAATCTCGTGCTGATCATCGTGGCGCGGTCCGTTTATTTATTTGAGCTCCACGTTGTATGGAATTGAATAAATTGTGATATTTTAGGGATTTACTCTAAATTGATTGGAATTGATTGAGATTGAATTGTTGATTGGTAAATGGCCAGGTATGTTATTCAGCCTTTATAATGTTTTGTTGAGTTGATTTAATTATTTGATTGAGAAATCGTTGGGCATTGGTTGTCGGTATTGAAAGTAGATTGATAATCACTTGAAAGAGAACACGTGGGCTCGGTGAATTGGAATGTCACCTGGAGAATGCACGTGAGTTCAGTGGTTGAATATGTCACCTTGGCGAAAAGGTCGCCTGAGAGAATGCACGTGGCTCGGAGACTCGGTATGTCGTCCTGGAGAATGCACGTGGCTCGGTGACAGAATTTGGCATCGTAAAAAGGGCACGTGGGCTCGGTGAATTGATGCATCACTTTGGTGAGATAGCACCTAAGAGAAGGCACGTGGGCCCGGGCATCGTAAAAAAGGACACGTGGCTCGGTGATCTGATGCGTCACCTTGGCAAATGAGTGCCTTAGAGAATGCACGTGGGTCTAGTACTTGGAAATAACATCTAAAAGGGCACGTGGCTCGGTGACTTGATGTACCACCTTGGCGAAGAGGTTGCCTTAGAGAATGCAAGTGGGCCCAAGATTTGAGGCACGTGGCTCGGAGACTTGGAAGGTCGTCCTGGAGAATGCACTTAGCCTAGCTTTTAAATATCCCATAGTGGGGATTGATTTGTATGACATATAATCGACTGGTTCAATTTGTTTGAAGTGAATGGGTGTTTATTATGAATTGTACTGACTTGCAGGTGGGATCTAAGGCCAAGGTAAGTCCTCTGCCCTATGCGTGTTTAGGCAGCCTATGGTATAATAGTTTATCTAATCGGGCTTAGTGGGGTAGAACTTGCTGAGACGTAGTCTCATCCCAGTTTGGGGAAACCATTTCAGGACCCCGCTGAAGAGCTGAGGAGGAGGAATCTGAGAAGGAGAACTCGGAGGCGAATCTTAAGGAGAAAGATTTTTGGAAGAAGAAGGCAATCCTGAGAGGGGTCTTGAGTACGGCCCAGTTCGTCTAAGTTTCTGTCTTCTTTTGAGATCTCCATTTTGATGTGAATAGTTATGAAGTGGTTTGTGTTTTGTACAGAAGTTTGGTTATAAATTTCAATATGAAAAATATGGCCCTGCTTTTCTATCCCATCGTTTTATTGTCTGGGGATTTTAACCGCTTCTGCATGTGCTTAAAAATGAAAGGGTTGGCGATATATTGTCCTGGGATATCGCATTATAAAATCGACCAAGTGAGATGGATGTGTGCATGCCTGAGGATCGGGGCGTGACATCCAGTTTAAGTGGTATTAGAGCGAAGTTGAAAATTGGAGTGATAAGGAGCGATGACCATGGGATAGTTAGTAGGAAAGGCCTTTAAATTCATGCTGGTGCATGTCTGTGTTAGCTGAGTGCTAAAATTGTTTGTTGTTTGGATCGCTCTATTTCTAATTCGGTGTTGAATTGGAAACAGGTGTTAGTTGAGTAAAGCTACACCATGAGCGATCAGGAGCCGAGAACTCCTGCAAGGAGGACCAGTAGGACCGTTATCGGGGTAGACCTCCGACTCGTGTCGGAACCCGAGGCGGACGTGGTCGAGCGCCAGCACAGGCTAGCGCGAGTGGAGTGAATCCACCTATCATAAAGGTTGGGGTAGCAGCCCCTAATGATCCCAGGGTGGATGGGATTTTGCGTGTTTTGGAAGCAATGGGGAATAGAATGGATCAACAAGCCGCTACAGTGGAAGCTGCTGCTCAAGCTACTGTAGCTGCAGCCGCCACTGGAGTTACCCCTGCAGTCGCACCTGCTGCCGCGCCTGCAGTCGCACTTGCTGCTGCGCCTGCAGTCGCACCTGCCGTTGCTCCAGCCGCCGTGAATGTTGAAAATCCACCGGAGATAGTGGTCGCTGCAAGACCAATCCATAAGTTGGTGGAGCATTTCCTAAAGTTAAATCCGCTGATTTTTACCGAGTCTGGGGACCCCGAAGCTGCTTCTTCATGGATTCAGAAGCTCGAGAAAGCGTTTGCACTGCAGATGTGCAACGAGACTGAGAAGGTAATGTTAGCAACTTACCAGTTGGAGGGAGTTGCTGACACTTGGTGGATGACTACTCGAGAAATGATCTTTCCGGAAGGTGCTGTACAGGACTGGAACACTTTCCGCGAAGCCTTCAATGATAAGTTCTTCTCTAAGACTGCCAGAGAGGTGAAGATGGCTGAATTTCAACATCTTCACCAGGGTTCCCTATCTGTTGATGAGTATGAGGCAAAGTTTGCTGAACTTTCGCGATATGCCCCCGAGTTAATCGAGAACCTCGTGAATCGAGCGAGGAGGTTCAGAGATGGATTCAGACAGGATTTGAGAAGCGCCTTAGTCCTTCTAGATCTGAAGACTTATAACGACATATATCGGAGAGCTCAGAAGATTGAGAAAGATCATAACGATAAAGCTGCCTCATCTGGATCGAGGTTTAGCTCTCACAGAGACAACATCCGCCAAGGAAAGATGCCGATGTTTGGAAATAGATTCCAAAGCCCACCCAGCAAGAAGAGTGGATTTAATAGGTCAGGACCTATTAGGAATGATGCATGTCGCTTGTGTGGAAGAAGACATGGGACAGCACCGTGCCCAGTTAGGACGGGTGCATGTTTTGAATGTGGCCAACAGGGCCACATGGCCAGATTTTTTCTTAAGAAGCAAAAAGGACAACCTCAGTTGCCGCCGCCGCCACCGATGAGACAGATAGGAGGGTATGCCCCTCAGAATGCACTGCAAGGAGGACAGCAGAGACCTCCAGCTCAGGGCACTGTGTACGCGATTACCCAAGGTCAGGTAGAAGCTGCGCCTGGCGTGATTACAGGTACGGTCTCGCTCAACGACCAACCTGCTTATGCTTTGTTTGATTCGGGAGCAACCCATTCCTTTATTGCCGAGCAATATGTTAGGATGCTAGGATTGAGTCATGTATTGTTGGAATCGGCAATTTGCATATCTACACCCTTGAAAGATAAAGTTATTGCTGCTTTGGGATGTTCGGGGTGCAAGTTAGAGATTGGTGAGCGAGTGGGGAAAATTGATTTGTTAGTCCTAGCCATGTATGATTTTGATTTGATAATTGGCATGGACTGGCTCACCAATCAACGAGCTAAAATGGACTGCTATCGCAAGGCAATTCAGTTTGACCCATTAGGGGGTAAGAGCTTCGAGTTTGTCGGGAATCGAGGAGGACCTTCGATTTCCTTAATCTCGTCGCCGGAAGCAACTCGTTTGTTAGACAAGGGTTGCCGAGGGTACTTAGCGACTGTCGTGGATACGACAGTTGAAGAGTTGAAAATGGAAGATATTGCAGTGGTACAGGAGTTTCCAGATGTCTTTCCAAAAGAATTGCCAGGGTTACCACCAGAAAGAGAGATTGAATTTGTGATTGAGCTAGCACCAAGGACAGAACCGATCTCAAAGGCACCGTACCGAATGGCGTTATCTAAGTTGAAGGAACTGAAGGTGCAGATGCAAGAGTTACTGGATAAAGGATTTATTCGTCCTAGTGCATCGCCTTGGGGAGCACCAATTCTATTTGTTAAGAAGAAAGATAGTTCGTTGAGTTTGTGCATCGACTATCGACAGCTCAATCAGGTAACAATCAAGAACAAGTATCCATTGTCGAGGATAGATGACTTATTTGATCAATTGCAAGGGGCGTCAATATTCTCGAAGATCGACTTGAGGATAGGATATTATCAGCTGAGGATTCGGAAAGAGGATATTCCTAAGTCAGCATTCTGTACCCGATATGGTCATTATGAGTTTACAGTGATGCCGTTCGGATTGACGAATGCTCCAACTGCCTTTATGGATTTGATGAACAGAGTGTTCAAAGAATATCTAGATCAGTTTGTGATCGTGTTTATAGATGATATCCTGGTCTATTCGAGAAGTAATGAAGAGCACGAGAATCATCTGAGATTAGTGCTTCAGACCTTAAGAACACATAAGTTGTACGCTAAGTTTAGCAAATACGAGTTTTGGTTGACTCGTGTTGCGTTCTTAGGTCATGTGATTTCCGGAGAAGGAATCTCCGTCGACCCGAGCAAGATAGAAGCCGTAATCAAGTGGCCAAGACCGTCATCAATGGCAGAGATCAGAAGTTTTCTGGGGTTAGCAGGTTATTACAGACGGTTTGTGGAAGGGTTCTCATCAATAGCGTCGCCTTTGACAAAGCTCATGAAGAAAAATGAGAAGTTCATATGGTCAGACAAGTGCGAGCGTAGTTTCCAAGAGCTAAAGGAAAAGCTGACTACCGCACCTGTGCTAACGATTCCATCTGGTCCTGGAGGATTCGAGATCTATAGTGATGCGTCATTTAGAGGAATGGGTTGCGTGCTGATGCAACATGGTAGAGTTGTTGCATACGCTTCCCGGTAGTTGAGACCTCATGAATTGAATTATCCGACGCATGACTTAGAACTCGCAGCCATCATATTTGCGTTGAAGATTTGGAGGCACTACTTGTGTGGGGAAAAGTTTCAGATCTTCACGGACCATCAGAGTCTCAAGTATTTGTTCTCTTAGAAGGAGTTGAACTTGAGACAACGGCGATGGATGGAATTGCTGAAAGACTACGACTGTGATATTCTATATCACCCGGGAAAGGCGAACAAGGTCGCCGATGCATTGAGTCGGAAATCTTCAATAGCACAAATCTTAGTTAAAGAATGGAATTTAATCGAGAGAGCTCGAGATTCGGAATTCAAATTTGAGGTAGGCCACCTCTCAAGTTTTATGGCCACCCTCAGAATTGAGCCAGATGTCCAGGTCAGAATCAAGCAACTTCAACCGACAGATCCAAACGTACAGAAAATTCTTCAAGAGGATACCGATAAAAGAAATTCTGATTTTCAAGTTTCTGATGATGGAGTATTGAGGTTTCGTGGACGTTTGGTTGTACCTAACGATGTAGAGCTTAGAGAAGAAATTTTATCTGAAGCACATCGTAGCAATTACAGCGTTCATCCTGGAAGCACTAAGATGTATCAGAATTTGCGTCAACACTACTGGTGGTCAGGTATGAAGGCGGACATCGCCAAGCATATGGCCAAGTGTTTGACTTGTCAGCAAGTAAAAGCTCAGCATTGCAAGCCGGGAGGATTTCTGCAACCTCTCGCGATCCTAGAGTGGAAATGGGAGCATATCACGATGGACTTCGTGACTGGACTACCAAGGAGTCAAAGGGGAAATGATTCGATTTAGGTAGTAGTCGACAGGCTGACAAAGTCGGCTCACTTCATTGCAGTTCGAAAGGACCTGAGTCTAGATAGACACGCAGACCTGTATGTGCGTCAAGTAGTTCGTATGCATGGAGTGCCAGTTACGATAACATCCGATAGAGACCCGAGGTTTACTGCTGCTTTTTGGAAGAGCTTACAGAGTGCTTTGGGTACAAAGCTTCAGTATAGTACGGTATATCATCCTCAGACGAATGGCCAGTCAGAAAGGACGATTCAGACTCTTGAAGATATGCTGAGAGCGTGTGTAATAGACTTCAAAGGAAGCTGGGAAGATCAACTTCATCTGGTGGAATTCGCCTACAACAACAGTTATCAGCAGAGCATCAAGATGGCTCCATTTGAAGCGTTGTATGGCAGAGCGTGCAGAACTCCAGTGTGTTGGGATGAAGTTAGAGAAAGGAAGATAACAGGCACAGAGTTGGTTCAGCAATCAGTAGATGCCGTGGCAATGATCAGAGACAGATTGAAGACAGCGCAGAGCATGCAGAAAAGTTATGCAGATAAGCGCCGAAGGTCTTTGGAATTCCAAGTTGGTGATCACGTTTTTCTGAAAGTGTCACCAATGAGGGGAACTTCGCACTTTGGTAAGAAAGGCAAACTGAGTCCGAGGTACATAGGTCCATTAGAGATTCTTGAAAGAATCGGAAACCTAGCGTATCGTCTTGCGTTGCCGCCAAGATTGGCGCAAGTGCATGACGTCTTTCACGTGTCAATGTTAAGGAAGTACGAGCCTAACCCGACCCACGTGCTAAATTTCGAGGAATTGGACGTGGATGACCGTGTGTCATACATTGAAAGCCCAGTTCAGATTGTCGATCGTAAAAAGCAAGTTCTGCGTACAAAGACCATCCCGTTGGTCAAAGTGGTCTGGCAACACCACGGTATTGAAGGAGCGACTTGGGAGACTGAAGAATCGATGAGACAGTTGTACCCCCGCCTTTTTGAACAAAGTATAATAGTTTAAATTTCGAGGACGAAATTTTTATAAAATGGGAAGAGTTGTGACATCCTGAAATTCGACCCCGTTTTGATAAAGTGAAATGGGCATTTCGTCGACGTGCCTATGGCCCTTTTTCTCTGAGCTGATCACTCACGAGTTAACTAACCTATTGGGTAAAGCCGTTAAGGGATATATCAGCTGTAAAATCCCTAAAAGCTACATAATTGGTTGGATTGAGCTAAAATCACGTCTGATCGATTTTTAACCACGAAATTGAACTCGATTTCGGGAATCGAATTTTAAGTGCGTCATAATTATTATTTTAGGATTTCTGTCTCATCGCTCGTCAATTTATTGATGAGTCCGAAATTTCAAGAAAGAAGTTATCGGAATAAAATTGAAGCCCAAAAGAAAATAAAAAGGAAAAGAAAAGAAAATAAAGTAAGATTAATTGTATTAGTTTTACTTTATTTTTCCCTCTCTCCCTCTCTCTTCTTTTCTTTCCTTTTTCTTTCTTTCTTTTTTTCCTCTCTCTTCTCCCCTCTCCCTTTTCCCCCATTCGTGCGGACAGCTTTCCCCTTTCCCCCACCGACTTCTCTCTCCTTTCTCCTCATTTTGACCGGTCAATCCTCATCCCCTCTCTCTCTCTCTCCTCTCTCTCTCTCTCTCTCTCTCTTTTTCTTCTTCTTCCTCCCCGCGCCTCCGAAGAAGCGAACCAGAAGAGGAAGCTCGAGCAGGAGCCGCATGATCGCAGCTCCCCGTCGCCGCCCGTTCCGCCGCCGCACCGCACGCCTGCGCCGCGCCCGTGCGCTCGCTCGCCGCCATCCCACCGTCCGCGCGCCCAGGCGTGCTTCCTCGAGCGAATCCACGCGGCCCAGCCGCTGTTCGCCTCTGACCAGCTACCGTCCGGCCATCTCTGGCCACCGCCCAGCCCCACCGGACCTCCCCTGTGTCCCCCTCACCCTCCGCCGGCCTCCCCTCGCCGCCCTAGCCGCCGGAGCAGCCCCAGCCAGCCCCGTCCAGCAAACCCGCGAGTGGGTTTCAGCAACTTTGGGCCCGCTTTTGGGCCGTTTCCAGGCCTCGAAGCCGTGAGTCGCTTTGGGAACAATCGTTCCTCGCGTTGCCGCCGTCGGATTGATCCGATTTGCGCGCGATTTGGTGAGTAATCTCATAAATCCAGGATTAGTTGGCTAATTATGCTTAAGGTCGGTTTAGATTTAATTAATTATGTTTAGGTTGTTAGATTAGAATAAATTAGCAATTATTAGCCAATTGTGATGCGAATTAGATAAATTGAATGTGTAATTAGCAAGTAGACGCGATCTACTATTTATTGGAAGTGCCTCGGGATTTTTCCTGACCCTTAGTGGGCTCCAATTAGGCTTTTCGGGCCTAAGTGGATTTTTTAGTATTTAAATATTAATTTTCGTAATTAAATTAAATAATTATTTATTTTCCGAAAATTCAACTGAGATGGCTTGGAACCGGAAAATTATGCTGATGACCGTGGTGAAGTCCGTTTATTTAATTGGGCTATATTTTGTGCTAAATTGAATTTTTAATACTTATTAATTAATTTTCGAAATTAATTAATTATTTATTTATTTTTCGGAAATTAAGATTTTGATGGCCGACGACCAAAATCTCGTGCTGATCGTCGTGGCGCGGTCCGTTTATTTATTTGAGCTCCACGTTGTATGGAATTGAATAAATTGTGATATTTTAGGGATTTACTCTAAATTGATTGGAATTGATTGAGATTGAATTGTTGATTGGTAAATTACCAATCAACCAGGTATGTTATTCAGCCTTTATAATGCTTTGTTGAGTTGATTTAATTATTTGATTGAGAAATCGTTGGGCATTGGTTGTCGGTATTGAAAGTAGATTGATAATCACTTGAAAGAGAACACGTGGGCTCGGTGAATTTGAATGTCACCTGGAGAATGCACGTGAGTTCAGTGGTTGAATATGTCACCTTGGGTCGCCTGAGAGAATGCACGTGGCTCGGAGACTCGGTATGTCGTCCTGAAGAATGCACGTGGCTCGGTGACAGAGTTTGGCATCGTAAAAAGGGCACGTGGGCTCGGTGAATTGATGCATCACTTTGGTGAGATAGCACCTAAGAGAAGGCACGTGGGCCCGGGCATCGTAAAAAGGACACGTGGCTCGGTGATCTGATGCGTCACCTTGGCAAATGAGTGCCTTAGAGAATGCACGTGGGTCCAGTACTTGGAAATAACATCTAAAAGGGCACGTGGCTCGGTGACTTGATGTACCACCTTGGCGAAAAGGTCGCCTTAGAGAATGCACGTGGGTCCAAGGTTTGAGGTACATGGCTCAGAGACTTGGAAGGTCATCCTGGAGAATGGACGTGGCCTAGCTTTTAAATATCCCATAGTGGGGATTGATTTGTATGACATGTAATCGACTGGTTCGATTTGTTTGAAGTGAATGGGTGTTTATTGTGAATTGTACTGACTTGCGGGTGGGATCTGAGGCCAAGGTAAGTCCTCTGCCCTATGCGTGTTTAGGTAGCCTATGGTATAATAGTTTATCTAATCGGGCTTAGTGGGGTAGAACTTGCTGAGACGTAGTCTCATCCCAGTTTGGGGAAACCATTTCAGGACCCCGCTGAAGAGCTGAGGAGGAGGAACCCGAGAAGGAGAACTCGGAGGCGAATCTTAAAGAGAAAGATTTTTGGAAGAAGAAGGCAATCCTGAGAGGGGTCTTAAGTACGGCCCAGTTCGTCTAAGTTTCTGTCTTCTTTTGAGATCTCCATTTTGATGTGAATAGTTATGAAGTGGTTTGTGTTTTGTACAGAAGTTTGATTATAAATTTCAATATGAAAAATATGGCCCTGCTTTTCTATCCCATCGTTTTATTGTCTGGGGATTTTAACCGCTTCCGCATGTGCTTAAAAATGAAAGGGTCGGCGATATATTTTCCTGGGATATCGCATTATAAAATCGACCAAGTGACACGGATGTGTGCGTGCCTAAGAATTGGGGCGTGGCAGTTGCTCCACAAGATGAGAATGAGCCAATAAATATTAATGAGGCTCTAAATTGCCCTAATAAGGAAAAATGGATTCATGCAATGGAAGAGGAGATTGAGTCAATGAAGTCAAACCAAGTTTAGGAACTGGTTGATCTTCCAAAAGGACGCAAAGCCATTGGGAACAAATGAGTTCTCAAAATAAAGCGTAAAGCTGATGGCTCGATAGAAAGGCATAAGGCTCGCCTTATCGCGAAGGGGTATAATCAACAGGAAGTAATTGATTATGAAGAAACATTTTCTCCTGTAATGAGATTTATCTCGATTCGCATTATTCTAGCAATAGTGGCTAGTATGGATCTTGAGTTACATCAAATGGATGTAAAGACTGCTTTCCTCAATGGAGAATTAGAGGAAGAAATATATATGGAACAACTTGCTGGTTTCATTATAGAAGGCCAAGAAGGAAAGGTATATCGACTTTTGAGATTGATATACGGCCTTAAGCAGTCATCGAGACAATGGTATATACGTTTTCATAATATCATAACGGGATATGATTTTACAATAATAGATAAGAATCATTGTGTATATATTAAAAGATCCAAAGATCAAATTATAATCATATCATTATATATTGATGATATACTAATTGCCGGAAGCAATACGGAGTTTGTAAATACTGTGAAGAGTTTGTTATCTTCTAATTTTGAGATGAAAGACATGGGTGAGTTGCATACATTCTTGGAGTTAAGATTTCAAGAAATCATTCGAAGAGATCATTGTCTCTTTCGCAAGAAACATACATAAATAGGGTTCTTGAACGATTTTGTATACATGATTGTAAACCCATAGATACTCCTATTGGAAAATGTGAAGGATTGAGCCATAGATTGTGTCCAAGGACTCCACAAGAGAATGAACAAATAAAACACGTTCCTTATGCTAGTGCTATTGAGAGCTTGATGTACGCTATGATGTGTACAAGACCTGACATATGTTTTGCAGTTGGAATGGTGAGTAGATACCAATCCAACTAAGGTCAAACACATTGGAAAACCGTTAAGAGAATACTAAGATATTTAAAGGGAACTGCTAATTATACGCTGAGTTATTAAGGAAAGGATCTGCGACTCTAAGGCTATTCTGATGCTAATTGGGGAAGAGATTTAGATGAGATGAAAGGAAATCTACCTCTAGTTTTGTTTTCTTACTAAATAATGGCGTTATATGTTGAAGCAGTAAGAAACAAACGTGTATAGTCTTGTCCACGATGGAAACTAAGTTCGTGGCATTATCAGCAGCAATACAAAAAGATGTTTGGCTTAAGAGATTTTTGGATCATTTGGGTGTTATTGGAAGTGCTGCAGATTCATTGTTGGTTAATTGTGATAGTCAAGCAGCAATAACGTATACCAAAGATCCAAAATATCATGACAAAACCAAACATATAGATACCAAGTATAATTTTGTCAAAGATATAGTTGCACGAAAAAATGTGAACTTACAGTACATGTCTACACATAGATTGATAACAGATCATATCACAAAGCCAATATCTAGAAATGTATTTTGTGGTCATGTAAAATCTCTAGGACTGCGTAGAGGTTGATGTACTGAATATAGTAATTTCCCTAAAGTGTTCACATTTAATGAATTTGTGTTTTTCATCATTAATGTCTATGAATATTTGTTTGACCTTTATGCATCTTAATGGTCAGTGCATTACATTAAGTTGAGAAAGTATGTCAGACAAATATAAGATTAGCCTACTCACACGGGTAATCACATCTATTTACTGTGTGATAAATAGAGATAAGACGGTTTTTAAGCTTATTATCTATGTGATAATTGAGAACTCAAGCTTACAATATATTTGTTACCTTAACTAGGTGTTAAGATGAGGACATAATATTTACTATATCTGAAAGTAAAATAACCAATATATTTTACTTTATATCTATGATGCCAGATGTGAGTTCTAATAAATTTTGTGAATGAGTAGATACGTGAACTCAAGTTAGACATTGAGTATGTCTGAACTATTATCTGTACGATATTGAAGGTGTAGACATACGCTCCATGGGAAATGAGTTAATGCCGTAATACATATTTCATACTACGTATGCATGAGACGACCAATAAGAATGGCAAAAGTTTGATATCAACTTTTATGCCGTATGAGACTCTTGAAGAAAAGAGTTCCTCAATTTTTAGTGCCTGTTGACACCCGAAATTTCCGTCGACATTTTAATCATCCATTTTGCAAAAATATAAAAAAAAAAAATAAAGAGCCAAAAAACAAAAAATGATGAAAATAAAAAGAAAAAATAGAGAGAAAGAAAAAAAAGAAGTAAAGGAATCAATAAAATAAAAAAAAAGAGAAAAAAGAAAACAAATGAAAACAAATGAAATGAAAAGAAAAAAAATAAGAAATAAGGAAAATGAAAAAAAAAAAAGAGAGAAAAGAGAGAAAAATGAAAAATATAAAAAATATAAAAGGGAGGCCATTGACGATCGTAAAAGGGGGGTTTTTTTTAGAAGGCTCTCTCTCTCTTCGGGGGATCTCTCGCTCTCTCTCCTCAGAGGACGCTCGGGGACGGTTTTTTCCTGTTTCACGGAGGCGGTTGTCGGAGGAGTTTTTCTGGTAGCTTCTCGCTTACCCGCAGCCTGACCGGCGGCTTCATCTCCATCACCGTCGCCCCGCTCTCCGTCGTTGCCGCTGGGTGATCGCCATAGATATAGCACGCAATCAAGGAGGCCTTGGGATCGGTTTTGGCTCTCTCTCCTCGAAGGAAACTCTCTCCGGGGGGACTCTCTCTCGATCGAGTGTTCTTTCTCTCTACGGTTCGGTCGGCTAGGGTTTTTCCTCCATTGGCGAGGGATCGAAGATTGGAGGCCAGATCTTTGAGATTGACTGGGGTTTCTTCTCTCGGACTCTCTCTCTCTGATTCTCTCTGGTTTGCTCAATCGCGTCGTCATCGGCGAAGACGATGGCAGTGGCGGCGACGACAACGACGCTTAACCGATCTTCTCTTTGGATCGGGCTCACCGGATCGGTGAGCTCTCTTTCTCTCTCTTTTGATCCGTTAGGGTTTTGGTCTCCGATTTCTCGTTCGATGTTTCTGACTCGAACGATTTTCTTTCGGCTCTCTCTCGCGCACCGGATCTGACTCGCTGAAACGGCCGGTCGAAGAGCGTCATCTCTACGACCAACTTTGGCTTGGTCTTAGTTCTCATACGACACCCTCGGTAGCTTCTTCGAACTGAGGTTTGACCTCCGTAGTCACTGTTTCCTTAGTTTTCTCTATTGGAAGTGTTGTGTTCACCTACTCAACCTGCATGACATGGTGTTTGTTGCACTAAGTTGCTTTCTGTGAGGAGCGATTACTACGCATATAAAGGCTTGCTCGCCAAATATGTTTGAGCGACAGAATCAATTTGATTGCTGAACATGACCTGGTAGTGTAAATGCTCATTTACCATTTGTCACATCACTTTTAAACAAGTTTCTCTAGACCGTCTACTATCTTAATTCTCAAGTGTTCACTCATCTGTCAAACGTGAAAATTTTGGTTTGCAACTTGAGATCTGTGTTGCTAGAGCTGAAAAGTGTAATGTCCGGTTGGATCTAGCACTCTATTATCTTTGAAAAAAAAACTGATGGTCTTGATATGATGTTACTAGTGCAAACAGCGATTTAATCATGCTTGATGAGGAATTGATTTTTGTTGGGGTTGAATAGATCATAGGTCATGCCTCTATTAAACAGACATTAGACATTAGATGCTCTGTTCTTGTATAGATTGTTTTGGTTGATTGATATATCTCAGCTCTTGAATTTTTTAGAAAAATATGCATGTTGAATCTGATAATGTTGTTTTCTTTGAAATTGATTGTGGCATCTGTTGTATACTTTCTGATGGACCAAGTGAATATAAAAGAGGCATAGGGGTTCATAGGGTTTACAAGCTTCAGATTTTGTAGTCCTTTTTGGTTTTCAGCTGAAGTATTGTGTTAAGATTCCCCTGCTTGTCCTTCTCTTGGATTGTGCTTTCGTATGGTGAGAATTCAAGTAACACAAAAAGCTGGTTGTCTTGATATGATGTTAATCATGCTTGATGAGGAACTGACTTCTAGTGGAGTAGAATTTAGATCATAGATTGGTGCTTTATGAAATGCCTTTGGTAATAACATATAGAATTCTTTGGAGTTGATTTGATTAGAAATGCTGTCTTTTCTGTGGCTAATTGCTGTTAGTTTTAAGATGAGATAGTAGATTTGTCCAATTGCTTTCAATATGTTGTAGAATGATGGTGTGACATGCTACCATGTTCTATTTTTGATTGACTTCTTCATGTTCTTGAATTTTTAGAAATTCACGTGGTAAAAATTTTGAGAAGCTTCATCGTGAAATTTGTTCTTATGATGCTGATTTCACATGATTTGCATATCAATTGGACTCAACTTCTCTTGTGATTTGCATGATAGAAATCTGTCATAAAAATGAAATTCATGACCCCTATTTTCCCTTGTCAAAGCTGACCTCGTCATTTTTCTATGATTTTCTTATTAAGGAATTCTAAAATTGGATTCTTAACAAAAGTTGTTCGTCTCTCTTTTGTTCGCTGTGGTAAAATTTCATATTCTTCAGATTTTCTTTTTAGGTCAAATCACTATTAATGTGTCATGATATCCTGATATTTTGCTGCAATTCCGACGTGATATTGTACATTCTTGAATTTTCTTTAACTTTCATGTAGCTCACGTTAAAGAAACTTTTGCCATGAAAGTTGTTACCATGATTGGGTGTGCATTTGATTCTAACTTGAGGTTAGTTTGGTTATGAATTGATGCCATTTTGATCAAGAAGACTCATACGTGCTTGTGGTAAGATATGGCTTCAATTTCATGGCGATTTGTCATCAAACAATCACAATTTATAGTCTCATGTGCTCTGTTACAATTTTGATTGCATGCTGGAAATTGTGGATTAAGCATAGATTAGATAGATATACATGTAGCATGAACATGTTCAATGATGCATATTGTTTGGTGAATGATCTTTTGTCAGCTAATTCATTTGTTTGTTTAACTGAGAACCAAGGTTATATGGCTTGGATGCCTGTCATATTATATGCTTTGCACGTGATCATTTGATGAATGATTTTGGTACAACAGATATCAATGCTGAACTTTAGGATATCACTCGAAACTTGACTTTCGCATTGTACTTCTTTTAAACAATTAATTTTGATATGATGTATTGTTTTCTTTTTGGTTGCTTGATGTGTTTGATTGTTTCTTTCATTTGTACGTACCTAGTTATAGGTTTTTTTTAGGCTAGGATTAGATTAGAATTCCGAAGGTGGAGAAGGTATGAAGATGGTGTAGGTCGATGTCCACTCCGACCGTCATTATGTAATATTCATTTCTCTCCCGACATATGTCTCGGGTTCCATGCATTGTATAAAACCCGACGAGTTGCGGGTTTTTCTCTCTTTTTCCCATATATTTCTCTTTTATACTTTCTTTTAGGTTTGCATGATAGATTTACTGCTTTTCTTGATTGTTTACTTCATGTCTTGCAATTTCAACGTTTTCTTTTCATTTTTTAGGAATAAAATAAGAGTGAAAGTAATCTACCACGCATGATCACTTAGACTAGAAATAACGATCCTGAAAATATAAAAAAGAAATGCATGGACACGTTAGGAAAAGACACAACATACTGTTTAGGTACCGAAAGAGCGCTAATAGCAATATTAGCGTAACCCAAGTCCCCGAACCTAGATATCTGGTTGCGTAGGAATCGAGGGAACACTCCCGACCCTCAATTGGGTTTCTAGCCGACCCCCAAAAATGAGGCTAGTGGCGACTCCTGTCTATTTTTTAGGTTGTTAAATACCTAGATCATATAAATAAATCCGCTGTCACACGGGGTACGAGCTTGGGAGAGCTCGTGATCTCGTGAGGAAACTCTCGAGATCAAGTACCCCTAAACCCGACCTTTCCCATCCTTGGATACCATTTCGAGGGGTGGCAAGATCGGGTCGCGACAGTGCCCTCATGACTTTTACTTATTCTCAATATTTCTATTTAGTATCTGCTATCTTAGGATGTTGTCAATGGTCATGAGTTGATTCGATCTAATGGGACATTTCTAGAAAAGCAAGCTGAACTGAAATTGAGAGTTTGAAAGAAAGAGGGAGATCGAATTTAGAGAATCACATTGTAGTTTTGTATTCACTAGTCGACCAATTATAATTGTCTTTGGGATAATCATAATTGTGAATACAATATATATATATATATATATATATATATATATATTTATATTTATATATATTATTGTTTAAAGAGATCAAGAGAGATATAACTGTGATCGATCGATCTAGGGTACTACATACTAAATCTACTCAGAGTGTGATGCCCATTATGAGCTATTGTATATTCCTAACAGATGTATGGCAACAAGCTCTAAAAAAATGCTGGTCGCACGGATTATTCACCGGTATGAATGTTGAAGAGAGGTAAAGAGTATCATGTTCGGCCCACTATGTGCGAGTGGGAGATGATGGTTTTATTTATTAATTAATGCGATGGGCCTAAGTTGGCCCGTCCGCCCATGTTGAGCCTAAAAGCCTGGCCCACAAGATTAGGGCCCATGGATGGAAGAATATGTTGAAAGGTTGTAACTTTTGGGGGAACGTCTTTTACCGAAGGGACACGTCCTTTGGAGAGGACGTATTTAAGGGAAAAAAGAGAGGGAGGAACGCACATTTTCACAGTACGTACGTTCTTCCTCCCTTTCTCCCTCCAAAAGAAAAAACAGTAACAAGAGATGACACTCTCTTCTCTTCAAGGCGAATTAACATCATCGGATTGAACGGGATTAGTTTTTCTTCCTCATATCAGCGTCGGTATTTAATCTGTGACTAACAAGGTACGTTCGATTTTGTAATGTGCCTTAGGATCGGTGATACATGTGATTTTCCCGGGCTCGTCTTCCACACTTGTTTTAGGGATTCGATTTAGTGTCGAATCCGGTTTTGGGAATCCGATATTCCCTACACGATTAAAACGCAGCCTCTCTATGGCAACCACGAGGGAGGATAAGATAACCTCGACGGGATGGAGCATGCCAACAAAAGAGACGGCTTTTACCGCATTAGTGATGATTACCTTGGATTTTTTACTATTATTCTTCGTATACAAGAACTACGAGTCCTTGATACGTTGATGATTCCATTAAAACTTCAAAACTTCTCACCCCTTAGAGGAGGAGGAACTGCTTATTTCAAACATTGGTATGTTCATTAAATATTTTTATTATAATAGATAGGGCTTGAAAGGATTTACCTCGACCAAAATTCAAGCACGACTCGAAGATTTCAAGCCACAAATTCTGAAACCTCGAACTTAGGCTTGGCTCGAGACAATAGGAAATGACATGACTAGAAGTAGTTTGATGCAACCGGTTTTCACACACCTCAATATTAGTCCATCTCACAGGCAACCTCAATGGTGCATTCTCTCATATTGGCTAGGTGCTTCCTGAAGTGCTTCTAACAAGGTTTGAACCAACACCATGAGTAAAAAGGCAAACTCTCTTGCTAATTTTTAATAGGCTAAGAGTGACTTTTCCATATGAAAATAAATTGGTCACATGAAAATATTAGTAAGTGATAGATATGCAGTTGCTTTTAGGAGTAACTACTAATCATGATGAAAAATCCCTTCTTAAAACAATTGACACACAGATAAAAAAAACAAAAAATATGAAGAGTTACTGACTAAGGGAAGACTAATAGACGAAAGACTATTTATCCTTACTAAGTACTAATGATTACTTATTTTCTTCTAATCACTGCAGAAAATTTACTAATAAAAGTACCTAGTGCATTGACACTTGCTTTTTCAAGTGATTTGATATCAACCGAGTGGAGGTTTTTCTATTCAATAAAAACATATTATATATTAAATGAAAATTTACTAATCATGTGAAAAATAACTTCTCATAAGTATCTATGTATTCTCTTCTCCAAAGCCAGCATATATAAGTAGTTATAAATTTTAGACCAATTACCATACAAAAAACTCCCAACTTTACACTTTTGTTAATTTTTTTGTCAAGTATAATGCATATGAAAGAGACGTCAGAACTTATTCTTTTGTGTACAATCCACCCTCTGTTAGTCCGTCAGCCAGCAAAGAAAAATGGTCGTTGCCTTATTGATGTGGCGACTAAGGTGACTAATTATCACCATGAAGCGTCATTATAAGTAATTAATATAAATTGATAGTTAAAGAAGTTACTTTTGAAGATAAGAGAAAAAGGCAACAGAGGAAAAAAGCACGGTGGAAATTGAGAGAGATAGAGATGAAAAGATGACCGATTCAATCATCATGCAATCACCAACGGTAACGAAAGCAAATCAATGTAAATTAGCTGAAGTTTCCGAAAAATTTCAAATGGTATTTAGGTCTCAGCACAACCACATCACTACTCAACCTCAAGCTCAATCTTTCAGCTTCTCAGTATGATCAAACATATTGACTTCTTGAAACTGGTAATGTCGGGTAGCTTTTCCATGGCAGTCAATATGGTGCATCTCCAGTTGTTCTGCTCTGCCTTGAATCTCAAACAGTTAAGCACAACTCCATGGGAGAAGTTTCGGACGCCTATCTCCAGTGATGACAAATCTGCAAGCATTAACGATAGTCTACAATCTCTCACATCGAAATGATTTAGTGGCCTTTTCAATTCAGGAATTTCTATCAGCTCAGTTCAAAGAAGATTATGCTAGTATTTTGCCAGGAATACCATTGAGGGCATGCAACTGCCACGTCGAAAGGTGGTAGGTGGTACACATTGTAAAGTTCTTAGACACAATCGACATGAACTTAAGGCCAAAAAAAGAGAGCTAGTGCAAAGTTCGGTTATCAAATTTTCCGTCAATTTTTTCCTTCAAAAGTTTGTGTTATTTGGACCCTATAGCTTCTTCCTGAAGGTGGGAAATTCGCAATCAATCTTTATACTATTTCACTGTCTCGACCGCTACATGAAAGAATACGAACTGCGGAGAGAGCAGAAGACTTTCACATCATTGACAGTCTGTACATGAGAAAATAGTAGGAACAGAAAATGCACAGCAGAAGCAATATGAAAAATAATCTTCGAGCCTTAGCTCTTATTCAACATTAGAATAACGGTAGAAGGAGCATGCAATACTTAGAGCTTTTGAGATGCCGCCCAACCCCTGAAATCAGGCGCAACCATCGCCTACATTCTTCCATCCACCATACTTAAAAGTCCAAGAGAGAAAAAATATCCTTAAAAATTACTCTGACAAGTCGGATTCCACAAGATCAGACTGCGTCTCCGCCTTCAAAGTCCTCCACCGATCATCATAACCCAGAGAATCTTCTACCTTCTCACACTTATGTATAAGCAAAGAATTCAGCTTCTTGTGGCTTGATGGATCGGGTAACTTTCTGAAAGATTTACAGGAACCAATCCAGACTGTCTCCAACCATTCTCGTCTGCCTTTGATCTCGATCACTTTGGACAGCACTGCAGATAATGTTACTGGAGCTTCTCTAAGTTGGTCAGGCCAGGCAACTTGTTCAAACATGGAACTCTTTCGAGCTTTAATGCTCTCAGGTTCTCCAAACCTTGGAGGCCTCTGAACAGCGCTTTCAAATTTGAAAGGTCTATTAATGTTTCCTGTATGATTATATATTTAAGTACAATGAATTTGGGGGAAGGCAAAATAGGCGTTGCGGCTTCTTGCAGTGGACCAGTTCAAGTTCCTTGAGCTGTGAAAGAAGAATGAAGATGGGGAGGTGAAATAATGACATTCCAACTGCCAGGACTCCAGCCTGCCTAACCTTCTGATCCACCAAGGACTTCGGAGGTTCAGTGAATTCAGAAGCATCCTCAAAATTGTCAAAACCTGGATTTTCCATACAATTTGAATACCAGATAAGTAAGTAATTTAACATCGAAGGACACACATTAAAGATCCACCTTTATAGAAACACTAATCTAAATGTCCGTAATCTCCGAACCCGACCAATATGAACAATATTATGGACAATATTTTGGAGGGATGAGTCTAATCTCAGTAAATGAGAGTTCTAGGTCCATGTGCTCACCAGTCGATCCAAGAACACAACAGTATAGTAACAATTATGGTCAATTGGAAAAACAATACTCACTTGAGATATGTAATCCATGCATTATATACAAATGACTATAATTATCTGTGCAATGAATCAAATAGATGCACTCCAATGCAAACAATTGAACGTACTAATCTCATGTGTGCAATACCTGTTGCTCATCCATATACACAAGTGAGTATTTATACCATACTTGTCACTGGTCATGACTCATCTTGACTAACGAGACATCGTCACCAACTCATGAGACGAAATCATAAAAACATTTTTGTCACGCTTTAGTCCATTCATCACGGATATTCTCCAGCAATGACAAATACAATACTCTACACCCACATGATAATGGCTATCCCAGACTCATTCTCATCATGATTATTAGCCATTCTATTTTCTTTCTCGTTCTTGGACCTCATCACATACGGGCTATTTAATTCACATTTTGTTACACAAATGTTATCATTTCGTGTATGAATTATTGGACTTCATGTCCTTTCGACCATAAAGAGACCTTTTTTAAAAGGTAGAATATTCGTTTTTTCTAGAGTCTTATATATGTACTCAGGAAATTAATTGCAGTGTTGGTATATTACTAACAACACTTGCAGAATTTCCATGGAGTTGGTAATTTACTTAATTATTAGAAAATTACTAGTAAGATTGGAAAATTACTGGTAAGATTGGAATTCTACCAACACAGAAAGTTTTCAATTTTCCACTGCGTGGGACCGTAAAATTTTGCAAAGCTTCGTAAGTCTGTACCTCTGCAACAAGAACTTAAATCCCAACTGATAATTTCAATTGTTGAAACTAGGAACGCAGTTATGAATCAACTCAGAAGCGACTGCAGAAATCTGTTTGGAGTCATGAAAACTAAAGGACCTTTGTGACCATTGCACATGATCATCAACTAGGGAGGGTGCTAGACACGATGTTTTGCCCCTATTTCTTCATTTCCTCAATGTGAAAATTTTCATGGGTAATCCGCAGCAATCTTGTGAATACGCTCACCGATGTCTGATTGAATTCGCGACACTGAATGCAACACATTGCACATTAATCTCAGTGAATGAATTCTGGAGCAAGTCATCTTGAATCCTCGATGAATTTCTCCCATGACGAGATTACTTAATAATTGCACCCTCTAAAAATTTTAGAAGTAAGTAGGACCACGACAGACCAAGAGAAGAAGAAAAAAATTGCAGAACCAATCGATTATAGTAAGGTTTCATGCCTTCCAGGACAATATTTCGGTTTTAGCTAGGCCTTGACCAGCTCAGAAGAACAACTGATTCCCCATGTATGGTTTGAACTAGTTCCTAAGGAGCGAAAATCAATCCCCTCACTGGTGCAGAACCGAACTGACGCACAGGAGTAGCAATGTGTTTCAACAGAATGCGACTTGTGGTTTAGACCAAAGCTATTAAAGATTAGACGCAGATGGAACAAAATCAATCGAGTGAGCTGCCGAGTGAGTTCATCGAAAGGCTGTTTTCATTGCGTATGTATGATAAGTCATGACTGAAAATAATAAAAACCAACTCAATCCCTTCCAAATATTTTCCTAATCTATTACGGATTGCATCGAAGATTCGCACGCAGACCCAATTCATGAAATGCGAAGAGAAAATTACCAGAAAAAAATAATATAGGTGAAGATGAAGGAAACCAAATGAAGAGGCAGAGAAGGAAGAACCCTCGTTGGCCTCAGTCAGCTGCAACCAAAATGGAAAAGGAAGACCACAATCCGTTAACCCCTCGATGGGAACAGATCGGCGGGCAGGAAGACGGGGTGGCAGTCCCTGGAGGGAGATCTCCGCCTGGTCGAATCGCGTCTCGTTCTTCCGCTCGGGGTCGCCGTCGCTGCTGGTTCTGGGCGAGCTCATCGCTTGGGTCGTTGCTGATGAGGGATGAAGACGAAGGAAGGAGAAGGAAAGAATGTGAGAAGAGACAGAGGGGGCAACGGGAGAGAAAAAACGAAACAAAATATTAAAAAAGCAGAGAGAAAAAGTTGAAATTTCTTAAGAGTGGGTCCCACCTTAAAAAAATTTCCCATCGAATCGGAAATCTCCTACGGAATCTTCTCTCCCTGGTTTTACCTTTCTAGAAACTGACTCTTCAAAGGGTCTTCTCACTTTTTTCAAATCTCCGTACTCATCGGATTCTAGAATCCCCTCCAACGCAAATCTTCTAGCTTCTTGAAGCTTGAAGGATCAGAAAACATTTGCAGAGACCCACAGCCATCAAGATGAAGCCATACCACTGATTCTAGCCTACCTCGAATCTCAACCAGACGAGGACAGCGTCATAAGCTAAGATCCTTGAGCTCCTTGGCATTGGTCAGGTCAGGCAACTTCTTTAACAACAGAAGATCCTCCCCACATAAGATTCTTAAGTTCTCCGAAACTTTCAAGTCTTGAATTTCTTATAGTTTCAAACAACGATCCATATATAATTCTTCTATATGCTTGAAGCTTGTTGGATTAGGCAGCTGTTCAAGTGATTCACAACCAATTAAACAGAGAGACTCCAATGATTCAAAGCTTCTTCAACCCGATCAGGTCGGGCAACTTCACCAGCGATGGAAGATACCTAAGATCAAACGCTTGCAACTTTTTCAAAAATTCGAGGCCTTAAATCTCTACTAGCTGTTCATGATAAAGGATCATCAATTCTGATAACTTCTCCAAATATGAAAGATTTATCGACTTTTCCATTAATATGCGCTCAAAAAAATTGAAACATGACAAATTCTGAGGAAGCTTAGGTAGGCATTCTAGGTCATTTACGACGAGTGTAAGGTTCCTGAGCTTCAAAAGGAGATTAAAATTTGAAGGTAGGGTGATCGGACTAGAACAACCAAACCACAAGGACTCCAGCTTGCTTAACCCTTCAACCCAATTGAGGCTTGGAGTGGATTGGGAAGGGCTTTTATTCTTTAATTGCAACATCAAAACTCTCAAATTTAATAGGTTTGAGAGATCTGGGCATCTCATTCGTACATTATCCGTTAGGTATAGTTCAGTCATACTTTCAGGAAGCTTAGGTATATTGGAAATTTTCGTGCCCGATAACCTCAAGATTCTTAGAAATGATAGTTCTCCAATCTCACTTGGAATTTCCCCACACAAATTTCTACAACTCTTGGCATTGATCTCTTCAAGCTTCTCCAGCATCCCAAGGGCCCTAGGTCTTCGTGGCCCATTCCTAAGCCCTTCCAGTCCTCGTACAGTGCCACGGCTTCGGAGTTTGTTGCTCATCTCTGCGTTGCCGTCGCCGTGCACTCATCGAATTTCAAAACTGATGAGTTTACTCACTAAACTTTGCTTAGTGAGTTAATTATGCTTAAGGGTTGATTAGTTTAAGCTAAGTATGATTTAAGTGATTAGTTAGAACAGATTATCAATTTAATTACTCGTTATTGCATGTTAGGTGGTTAGAATGGCTTAATTAGCAACTAAATAGATCGTATTATTTATTTATATAGGTTCAGAATTTTTCAGGGCCCGTTTCGGTATTTAATTAGGCTTTTCCAACCTAAGGTTGCATTTTTAGTATTTAATTGTATTTATTTAATTAATTTTGGTATTTATTTAATTATTTATTATTTTTCGGAAATTAGATCAAGAGAGCCAATGATCGGAATTTCGTGCTAATTGCAATGGTGTGCTTGGTTTATTTAATTGAATGCAAATTTTTGCTATTTGAGTGATAATTGTAATTTTGGAAATTTATCCCAAAATTGAGTAATTTAAGTATTTAATCGGGAAACACTGGGCGTCGGTTTATAATGCCAAAAATATCTTTGTGGATTATATTATATTGTGTGATTTTGAAAAGGAAAATATGGTATTTTGGCTTAAACAGACCGTGTACCCACACACGATTATTTTTATTGGGTATTATGACAACAGTGAAATTGTTAGTTGATGAGAATGGTATATTATATCAGCTTAAGAACCTCGATATATCAGCTTCGGTGAGTAGTATACTCTAGCAGCTTCGGTGAACATTATAAATATCTATCAGCTTTTGTGAGCTATATTATCTAGTAGTTTTGGTGAGCACTATAGATATCTATCAGCTTCGACGAGCATCTATTATATATCAGCTTCGGCAAGCATCAATTATATATCAACTTCAATGAGTAATATAGATATATAGCAGCTTCGGTAAGCATTATTATATATCTATTGTTAGCTTTGGTGAGCTATATCATTTATCTTCAGCTTAGGTGAGCAGTGTTTGAATCGATCGAATTTCATAAATGGTATGGATGATATGGAATCGATTGGATTGATTGACCGATGTCTTGATTTGAATTGAAGTAATTGGTTGAATGTTTGAATCGGAAGAAACTGAGGCAAATGTAAGTCCTCTGTCTTGTGTGTGCATAAGTAGCCTTTAGGCGTATTTCCTTCCTAGTCGAAATTTAGTCTTGTGTGTGCATAGGTAGGCTTTAGGCGTATTTCCTTCCTAGTCGAAATTTAGGGGGTGAACTTGCTGATACATTGTCTCACTCCATCGTGAGCTAACTATTTTCAGGTCCTTAAATGACGAATCTTCCTGAGCGTCATAGTCGTCCCATGAGGGTCACTAAGCAAGTTTATACCTATCCTGATCACGGAAGCTTTTTGGTCTATGAACTAGTGGTGACTACTGTCTGGGTCGAATAGCATCCACGTTATGTGTTCCCTCATCGATTTAGAGCTTGATTCCGCTACGAACCCAATGGTTTTAGGTTGGGTCCTCTAAAGTGTTTTGAAATCCCCGCTAAGATAATCAATGCCTCTCTAGGGGAAAGTGTTGTTGACCCTCCAGATGGTTTGGTGGAGGACCCGACGCACTCGGCGCCTATGGAGACTAAAGAATTGGCAAACGAGTCCGACTAATTGGTCATAAAACAGCTTTGTTTTGAGGACTAACCTTTTTGTAGACTTGTGAATATAGATTAGTATTGTATGTGATCTAGTCTACTGTGTATAAAGTTGTGTTGTGGTTTTCAAAATTTTGGCCCCGCTTTTTTATCTTATATTTGTGTTGTCTGGGGATTTATTTATTCGCTTCCGAATGCGCATTAAAATGAATGGGTTGACGACGCATCTTGAGATGTCACAATTTATTCGACCACTGAGGGATGGGCACGCGCTCGAGGATCGGGAGGTGACATCTCGACGCCATCATGCCGCCATCACCGCGAGCTTGTCGTCGCCGGAATTCATGACTTAACTTCCTAATCGTGGATTAAGATGTTAATTATGTTTATGGGATAGATTAGTTTAGGAATAATGACGTTTAATATTAGTTAATGTTGGTTTAGTCTTAATTGCGATTAAAGACATTTTAGATTAAATTTAAGTACGATTAGTTTAAGTAATTACGATTAAATTAATTATTTGTGATTAGATTAATTAATTGAGTTTAGTTTAATTAATTGTGATTTAACTAATTGTAATTATTTTAATTAATGAAGATTAGTTTTTAATTAATTATAGTTATGTTGATTGATCGAGTTTATCCTAATTAAATTTTTTATTTTAATTAATTGTAAGTAGCCTAATTAATTGCAATTAGATTAATGAATCTCGATTAGTATAATTAATGATGGATTAGCCGTTAAGCAAAATTTTATACCTGTTTTTCTAGATGAGTCTGTGCATAATTCTGGCTGTTTGCACATGTGATGCTATGTTATTGATTGCTCAATTATATATTTTATTTATTATAAAAAAAAAAAAAAGGGGTTTATGGGTAAGAAAATAGAGAATTTTGAGATATCGAGCTTGGACGCCAAATTTTACATACTAAATAAAACAATGGGGTTTTAAAATATAAATGTGCAAAGTCTGACGGGTTGATTTCAAGTACGTGACCACGTACGAATATTTTACTATGATTTTTAAATGTGAAAAATGGCCAAAATTAATTATTTAAAGAAGAACTCTTTTATTCTAGGCTAATTAATAGCAACAAGAATTGGTTTGATTGTTGGTGCACTTGAGTGGTCATTTAATCGAACCCGTCACCCAATGGGAGTTTGGGAGTGATGCCCCATTTTTATCGGATGCCCGGTGGGGGTCAGGATGCTAAGTCGCAGTTGAGGCATGATCGATGCTCCTTTATAAAATACCATCTAGATGGAGGTTCTAAACGATGCCACGCCCAATAAGGCAGGATGATGCCCGGTCATGCCGGAAGACCATCGATTCTTGTGTTGGTCGTGACTCGATGGATCGTAATAATTGGAACACGTGCGTTGATAATACGCTTGGAATATTTCAAATGTGTTCTGATTATTATTTATGCATGATACACTGTTATTGTTGTGCCAATGTGAGGTAAGACTATATGCCATTGCGTGTTTAGGCTATCTCCGAGGCAAATTGATTTCCTAATCGAGGTTTAAGAAATTGACTTGCGAGATTTTATCTCACCCTATTGTTGTTAATTATTTTCCAGGCCGTAGCGTGGAAAACTACTAAGTGCAATTTTGATGAGCGCGAGATGCGACATTTTTTTGCTGGCCTTACCATTGGTGAAGTTTAAGTTAACCTTGACCTTTCTGACCCTTTTTGCTCATAGGTCGTATAGAGTTACCTTTTGTTATGGGCCTGTACATGTTAAACTCCTAAGTTTAGTAAGTTAATAAATAAATCGTCACTTTTAGAAATCTTCTAGTGTGTTTTACTATTCCTACTGTGATGATTGATTGGGCGTTATTTATTTGAGTTGCTTCCACGTGCATTTAATTGAAAGATAAAAAGAATAGGTAAGCGACACGTTCTAAGATGTCGCAATATAATCGATTGGCGAGGGATGTTTGTGCGCTTGGGGTTCATGACATGACAAAACTACTTTTCGAATGGCCGTGGTCTTCCAAGTTGCTCTGTAGAATTCATCACCTCTCTTAATCCAATTTATTGCCAATACTTCATACCCTAAAATTCTGAAATAGTAAGTTTTGCTCAATCAAATCTAATTTGTATCTTTTTTCGGGGCAAGCCTAGGTTCAGCGTTCCTAACACCTTCGCCATGCAAAGTAACAAATTTGAACAAGCATAGATATGACACTTGTGAGATTGAAATGAGCCCCTCCAATCTCTATTGAAATTGAATTTGTACATCAACAAAACTCAAGGGAAGTGATTCTGAAATGGCACACACAAATATCTCCAAATCTAGATTAGATCGACATAGAAATCTCCCCAAAACGGAAGAGAGGAGTTTTCAAATCTAGACTAGATCAGAAAAGAGAAGCTCTGTAAAAAGAGAGGAAAGCAAGAAAAATAGGAAAGAGAACAAAACCGGCCAAAGAAAAAGATAAAAAAGGGAGGAGACATTAGCTTAAATCCTCCCCTCCATGAGGTTGAAGAAGAAAATCCTGTGAAGATAAGATGAAGAGGAGAAAACCCTAGAGAGGAGAGAGGAAAAGCAACAATTTTTACTGGTGACGTTTAGAAGGAGAAATGTCATACAACAATCTATAGTGAAAATATATTGTCTGATCGAAATTACATTTTGAGTTTGCTCATCGTAGCTGTCCTCCGATCCTCTGCATCATTTTCTCCATCTCTTTAACAATTCTAGGAATGCAATCATGCATGTTCCTGTCAAAACAAAAAGGCGAGAAAAATATGAACATTATGAAATATAGCCATCAACCAGCATGTAGTGAATGAACATCATAATTCGGTAAGAGCACAATCACGGGGCCAAAAGAGTTTCTGATTAGGTTGAATCTTTTCTAGTTAATATTGGCTTATGTGGCAATAAAATTTATTGAATTACCAGAAGAAATATATTAGCCGCTTCAAATTGGAGAAAGAGCAAAGCATATGCTCCTATTGAGCAGATTGATGAGATCCAAGATTTGATATATGCCCTTCAATTCATATTGACGACATTTACAATTGCTGGATAATGGACATATTGGTGCTGTTGAACACGGATTATTTGATTTGATTGACATACTTAATGCATGGAATGCGGAAAACTTCTTAGGCGATGCATTGGACTTGACTCAGCTTTCAAATTTCAAGTTCTCTTTCCCACTCGAAGCATGTGCCAGCAATCATAATAGAACAATACGTCAATACAGTGGCCCTTTACTTATACCCGACAAAAACAAGGCAGAAATCGATGTCATGGGGCTGGTTGGCTCTATCTATTGCTGGGACCCTTCATTATGCATTTAGCTACCCGAGTCTCAACACTTCCTCCCGACAATAGAAATTATTTCTAAAAGGAGAAGGTAAATGAGTTCGAAGTCTTACCCATCATGCAGATGTATTCCATTCACATTGGCAGCTTCAGAGAGAGCCTCCTTCCATTTTTTGACCTTGCGCTTCCCAAACTCGCTCTCATGGTCGGTCAATGCTTTCTCATAACTCTGTTTGTGTCCCCTCACTGCCCCCGGGGCCACCTTATAAAATATCGGTAGCAGCTGTTTTGTTCTGTTCTTCTCCCCTAGGATCTGCACCAACTCTTTCAGACACCACCAAGATTCAGCGTAGTTTTCTGAGAAAACGACAATGTACGTGCGAGATTGTTCAATGGCTTCCTTCAGTTTCGATGGGAATTCCTGGCCCATCATTAAGTTCTCACTGTCCATGAAAGTCTTTATGCCCTTCTGGACCAAGGCCTCGTTCAGACTCGTAATGAAGGGCTCACGGACATCCTTACCCCTGAAGCTTAGGAACACATCGTACATTTTCAGTTCAGAGATCTTTTGGACGATCTTTTTGATTGTTTCGGCCTCCGAAGTGCTAACATGCCATGACAGATGACAGAGACATGGATAATATAAGCTGCCCAAGTTGTCGAATTAAATGAAGCCAGCAATAACAATTCCGTTTAAGAAGAATAGATCATTGAGATGTTCATGCAAAAGGACACAAGCACAAATTTTAGGATGCAATTTCATATTGCCACTATACATAGGCTGTGATGGTGCCAATGTGCAAAGAAATAAAGAGTTGTTGCGAGACACCATATTAAACGAAGTCATGTTAACGAGGACATTTGTTCAGCATGCGTAGAACTCCTAAATAGAAGAAAAGAATGAACAATGGAGAGATAATGCAAAATCCATACGTAGTTATTATCGCCTTCAACTGAGGCCCGGCAAACAACCGACCTAATGTAGCCAATTATCCTAGGGAAAAAGAAACAGCAAAGTCACAGAAACAGGTTAACCCTTCACAGGGAACCACAAAGGCTATAGAAGAGAAAACCAAGGATAATAAATTTCAACTAAGAGTCCAAATTTCTCATTTTCGAATGATAAAGAAAATGGAACAAAACCTTAGTGTCACTATCATCCATTGAATGATTGTGAGCATGAATAATGTGAAAGACTTGCCAAAAGAATGAACCGATCGGTTGAAAAGACAGTTGAAGTTCATACAAGTCTTTTGATTGAGTCAAAGGAAAAAAAAAAGAGTAGAAACCCCTGAAGATGAGATTCATGTATCCATAGAAGACGATGTGTTTGGCAACGAACCTACTCACAAAGTGTAATCTGATTCAGAAATGGTTATTTGGGCGAACCATCAGGCAACCATGTCTTATAGGTCAAATAATCAAAGCCCAAGTATGAAGAGTGTTAAAATTTACTTCGAGTTTGAAATGAATCTGACCTGAATTAAATTGTGTATAAATCCAATAATGAAACCGTTTTTCATCGACTAATTATTTTAAGTGATACAAGCGAACATTTTTAAAAAATATTTTTCATATTATTCATTTTCCACAAAACAAATGGAGCTTTATATATTCGAAAATTTCCGACATAAGAGAAAGAAATGAAATCTCTAACGAAATCTCTAAAATAGTAAATGATCTATTCTTTATCGGTATCATAACTTGCTAGGAGTTGCTTTTCACCTCATGAGTATTTCATTTGATTAATGCATATTTTACGTACAAAAGAACATTAGCAAAGTAATAATAAATTACCTGATAACACAAACATTTTATATAAGAAAAGATTGATTTAATAGGGCTCTATAACATGATAGTGCATATTTCCTAAGTATATAATGTTAGATGATCAGGAAATAACATAATACTATTTATTTGATAAATAAGTGACATTAGAGTATTAAAAAGAATTCGTCACAAAGAATTACGGTTGATCTCCTACAAATGAATGGAATTTATAAAATCAATAAAATAAAAGGTATTAAGTACATAGAATAACCAATCATTACAAAAGTTTTATAGTATAATTTGAATGGGTCATGTTACATGATGATGCATATTTCATAAATGAACATAAAGAACTTGACGACCCTTATAATGTATACTTTGAGATAACTCTTATCACTATACACTTTAAATGTGAGAAAGAGTTGGATTATATACATATAATATACATATACATTTATATATATATATATATATATATATATATATATATTTATTTATTTATTTATTTATTTATTTATTTATATATATTTATATAAGCAAATGTTTTCACAAAACATATATCACATGATAGCCAATAATTGGCAATTAAATGTTACTGAAAGATTGTGAAAAAGTATTCATCATTAATCAATCAAAATAAATTTTAGCAAACATTAAAACCATCACTAAATAATGTTTATACAGGAAAATTTTATTTTTAACATATTACAAAACTTCTCGTATTCCATAAAGAAATATGACTAAATGCATAACTTTAAATTCAATAATTCAAAAAGTACACAACAAGACAATTTAAAGTAAAATAAAATGAAGGGACTGTTACCTTATAATTTTTAAATTACTCACATATGATTTATTAACTATCAAACATAATTACTATCATTTATAATTCATGAAAATAACCGCTATTGCTTTATAATTGGTGAGAATGAATTTGGAATTAATGATTACAATATGTTTTTTTTTTTTTTAATGAACTCTAGGAGGAGTTTCAATATTTCAATGATTTCCACAATTGTTGAAGAAATTTTTAGAATAAAGCACATTTCACATATATGTGAGATTAAAGCATCAATAAAAATGTTATCCATCACCACAAAAAGCTAGGAGCACATATTTTACAATTAAATGGACACTATAACATGATAAAAGTCAGTATTAGCAATCTAATAAAAAGCTTTTCAAAGGAATATATGTGCCCAGTGCTCAGGTGTTGCTTCGCCAAGAAAGATGAGACTTTGAACCCCCAACCCCTCCCCCACCCCCAGCGAAAAAAAAAAAGGAAAAAAAGAAAGAAAAATGAGACAAGTAAGTATTAGATGGGAATATAACCAATCTATTCTAACTTTGTCAGATATATTTAGTGATTAAACAACCCAACGGACGTACTCATTATATTCACTAGTGAAAACATTAAAATCATTCCAATTCCAACTTGATCCAAAGCTCCTGAACAACTTTTTGTGTGAACTCACCCTTGCCACTAATAGTTTTGAAGGCAAAAGAAGCAAACTGTAAACCGAGATGAACAAAATAATATGTAAAGAACAAACAAATCATTCACAATAATAAATTCAAGTACCTCCCATTGAGTTCCCATCCCCTTAATGATCCAACCGTATTAAGAGCATACTTCCAGTGTTGAATACTCTCTTCATAATACTTCCCCCCATCCATATGCGATAAGAAGGCCTCACCGTAAGTTCCGGTCTGGTAACGAACCTCAGATGGTGCAACATCATAGAAAATTGGTATGATCTTTTGTCCCCTAATTCTACTGCACTCCACCATCTTGACCAACTCCCTGAGGCACCATTTACTGGCAGCATAGTTTTTAGAAAAGATAGGGATTGAGAATTTCGATTGTTCAATTGCTTGGAGAAGCATAATGCCATACTCTTCCCCGACGTGAAGCTCTTCCTCATCTCTAAATGCTTTTATTCCGGCATCAGTGAGGCTGGTGTAAAGGTGATCAACAAAATGTCGGCGAGTATCTGCTCCTCTAAAGTTCAGGAATACTTCATAATAAGGTTCCACTGGCTTCTCCATTTCCTCAATTTTCGAAGGACTTGCAATGGCTTGATATCCCACCTGAAAAACATTTACTATAAAAGTGGGGTGATGATTATCATGATTTCTCTCAAAAACTCTTCTGTTTTAAGTCATTCTAAAAAGCAATCCGGATGACTAATGCATGAGCTCCTTCTGGCATTGCACTAGACACCAAGATATGTCCAATTATGGTAGAGGAGTTGACCCATCTAATACCAAAGGAAGAAATCTCCAACTTAAAGCGAAATTATGGGTTTTAGTTCAAACAATTGATCGGAAAAAGGAAAATTTAAAGAAGATAAATAACTGTCAACATGTTTTTGTCTTAAAACTTTTTACTTATGAGATAAATTTTTTCTTAAAAGGTAAAGTTGAATGTCCCCTGCACATAAGCGCCTGCTGTGGCTCGTAGGTTGACTAATTATCTTATTATCTCATAAGAAGTTATGCCGAAACCGTCCTCTTTTAGTTTTACCAAAATAGATTTGACGAAAAATATTCCAGAACAGTCAATTAGTTGCACACTTGAACTTAATGGGCGCAGGCAAAGAATCGCATTCCCCTATGACTAATAGTTAAGCACGAGGCTATTATTCACATCTGCCAAACAGTATCAGCATATCAGAAAAAGAGAAGCGGATTACTAATCATTTGTTGAGTTGATAAAAATTCAACAGAAAAAAGAAGCATGAATGCTATAACTGTTTTTCCAGAAAATAAGCTTGAACACATAGGAGTGCAGGGACGAGAGCCGCATTTTAAGGAAGCAGAGACTTCTGGTTCACCACAGAGTGCAACAGTATAGTGTATTCAATCCGTCTCTACTGTTAAATACAGAGTTGAGGTTATCAATTTTCTGCCTAGGAGTGTTCTTACTGCTAATCACTAGACAATAATATACGAATTTGTCGTCTGGAAGTCTCTTAAAGATACCATCAAACAAATGAAATCAACAGATCCACTCAAACAAATTTATCTTTTAGCCCCAGCAGTCCACGCGAAAACTCAGAGAGAGAGAGAGAGAGAGAGAGAGAGTACGTGGGTGGCGAGCTCGTAAGATTGAGCGTTGTCGATGATGGAACCGGCCACGACGATGCTGACGGTGGGGATTCCCCTGGACTCGCCTTCGCCTTCGCCGCTGCCCTCCCTCCTCTTCTTGTTGCCGCTCCTCTTCTTCGGCTCGTCGTCCCGAGGGCCGCCGCCGCCACCGCTGCCGTTGTTGTGGAGCTCACTCCGAGGCTCGACACCGCTCGCCTCCGCTTCAGCTTCGTGCCGTCTCTTCTTCTTCGCCGCTCCTGCTCTCCGATATCAGAAAGTTCCGATTTTTCGACACGGTACGAGGTCGACTGGTCAAGGGTTTAGGCGTCGATGTTGGTGGTGGTATTGCGTTTCAGGATCTGAGGCCTGACACTTGCATAGATGGAAGTGAATGAGCGGGGTTCTAGCATGTGACTTGAGTTAGAGGCTAAAGCTATTAGCGCTAGACGCAACTGGCAGTGATCAATCACGGAGTCAACTGAGGAAAGAATTTGATGCTGATCTGAGAGTCCCTCTCTTGTTTCCATCAAATTCTGCATCTAGTTGCATTACGGAACAGACCCAATTTATTAAAAAGAAGGCAATAAACGAGAGGAAATTACCGGAGATGGAGGGGCTGAAGATGAACAGTCCGGATCAAATGCTGAGAAGCAGACAAAGATCCCAACAATAATCGTTCTTGGCTTTCGAGATCGGCGGAAGAGAGACAAAAAGACTACTATTAGACGGTGAATTCACCCTCCCTCGCCGTGCCCTTCCAGGAAAGCGAGGGCTTGCTAGTTGCAGGGAAACTTCAAGTCGACCAAAAAAAAGTGAATACGCGTTGATTTTGACTTTTGGGGTAATCGAAGTAGAAAATTCTTTGGCACGAAGGGCGAGAGTACAACTACAAGATATTTTCATTGCATGTTATTAGTTTAGAAATCATATAATTTAGTAATGATATTCTTTTAATGACGATGAAGTGAAACCGAGGCCCATTCAAATTTTACATATATAAAACCTAAAAATGTTGAATTCATATATTTTAAGTATGTGAAAGTTATACACAATCAGTTCATAAGACCAAAAAAGTTTTGAAAAATAACACTGCAAATGCCATAACTTCTATATAACATTCACTTAAGTACAATAACTTTTTTTGGATCACTTGAATGATGTAACTTTCGTTTGACGCTCACTTAAATGCTACAATCTTTTTTTTTTTCGGTCAATTATGCCATAACTTCTTAAAGTCGTTCACCTAAGTGTGGAAAATTCAACATGGTATAACATTTGTGATGAACAATTTTAAAAATCGTAACATGTAAGTAAAGATAAGATGCTCAGGTAAATATTTGTTTAAATGTTACAACACTTAAATAATCGAAAAAAAGAATGGTTATGACAGTCGAGTAAATGTCAAAGATATAACATGTGGCTTTTATTTGTAAATATTTCATTTTAAAGGTTACAAAACACAATTATAGATGGTTAAATAATCATAGTAGTGTGTCTGGTCAACATTTAGCAAGTTGAGTAGCCACCCGACCTTAAAAAGAAAGGTAGTAAATAATCGAAAAAAAGAATAGTTATGGCAGTTGAGTAATCTCATAAGAAAGTTATAACAAATGTGGCTTTATATTTGTCAAAAGTTGCATTAAGCCATAACGGCATAAAGCTCCAAAAATATTTGCAATACTAGCGAAAGCTTACCAACTATAGATGGTTCAAACAGAACTTTTAGACCAGGGACATCAATATGTGCAACCATAAGAGTGTGTCTGGTCAGCATTTAGCAGGTTGGGCAGCCACCGGACCTTTATTTAGTTGGAATATTTGGGGTGAAATGGTAATGTCATATCACCACTATAAGACAAGGCATCCAGAAACTTATTTTTTTACCAAGGAAAATTTTAAGAGAAACAAAATTATCCCATAGTCCAAAAATTGGAAATTATGAAGTTGTAAGCGAATCATGAACTACAATATATAAGTCAACTTAACTTATATTTATAGATTATTTATGATTAAAAATAAAATTAATAATATGTTTATATGCATCGATGCTAATTAATCAACGAAACAATTATTTCATTATTTTTCAACAATGACTAGTAAATTAATTTAAATTTCTAATGATATTGTATTATAGATATCTAAATCTAAAGGAAATGCAATCATACTATGAAATCTATGTTAAATATTGTTATTTTTATTGCATTTTATTTCAAATTGGTTTTTATAAAAAATTGATGTGGCATTTTTTATTTATGTTTATTTTAAAAGAGGCGCTAATGCAGTTGCTAATGCCAAATGTTCAATTTTCTAATCAAGATATGAAAAATTGTTTGACAATTTTGGAAAATAAAATCTTAAAAAAAAGGATAGAAAAATCAGACAAAAATCATTCTAAAGAGGTGCAAAAGTCTCCATCAACTACCTTGAACATCATTTACTTAAAAAGAAAAAAAAGAAAAAAGCTTCAAACAGTGTTCATGACGGTGGCGATTGCATTTGTTGTGGCACGAATTCATCCTACCATAATCAAATTTAATTCGTGAAATTTATTCTGCTTTTAGTTTCGTGTGAAATTTCTTTGCCCACGTCATTCACGGAGCTCTTGAAGAATCCAAAGATTATACTCTTTGATCTTCTGCAACATGTTACCACGAACACGCGCCTCTCCAAGTCCCCAAGCTTCTTGGCGTCCACTACCTCGCGGTCGAGCACCGCCACCCTTTCCGATAATCTATGCAAATCTAAGCGAGGGTCATGGCCATCACGGTGAGATGGGCAAGGGAAGCTAGTGGCAAGGACGCAACCGGCCTCACCGGCAAGTGGCGAGGGCTGCCACCTCGCCTGATTCACTCGTTGCACACGTTCACATGCACACACACTCACTTCGTTCCTTTCTCAACATGGGAAGGGGGTAGAGAGGGCCGAGTCGGCTTTGCCGAAGTCCGGCGAGGAACGTTGGCCAACCACCGTCCTTCTTGGTTCTCCACTGTTTGACTCTTCCTCTTTTTTCCAAATTTTTACTTTTTTTGGGTTTTTATTTTTAGAAATATTGGAATCAATTTTTTTCCCTTTCTTTACATTTTTCTTAAAATTTGCTGACATGGCAACCATTTAATTCCTCTATCTTCAATAAAAAAAAATTCAAGTCATTTTTTCCATTAACTAAATTAGAAAATTAATAGTGAATTTGATTGCAAAATTTAATAATTTTTAAGATTTAGTTGTACTTTTTAAAAATTTTAGAATATGATTGCACATTTTGAGATAACAAAACAAATATTTTTGAATTTTACTTTAATACTTAAATATTTTATCTGTTGAATGAGATTTAAATTACTAATAGATGTTTGATTTAGTTTGTCAACTAAATGCATCATTTCCATATAATTTAAAAATCACATTTATTAATAATTCATTTAAAGTTTAAAAATGACAACACATTTTGCCAAAATTCAAAGATCATATTAAAAAATTAAAAATTATTTGAACAATTTAAATATTGGATTAAAAATTTATGAATTATTTTATGTCATTTTTCATTTTTTTAAAATCTAAAACTTCATAAACTCAAGATGGACACATAGATTCACATATAATTTTTGATAGTTTTTGAAATCTGAATAATAATAAAATTTTAACAAAAAAAAAAAAAAAAAAAAAACTATTTATTGACTACTTTTTTTATTTTATATTAACAAACAAATATTAAATCAATTAATTTACGCCATTTCTTTACCATGTCGCTTCGCGTGCCGGATGTTAAAGTTGCAGAGGACACCATTTTCATGGGAGAGATGACTGGCGCATTGCCATGTTCTTCACCGATATCGTCCCAACCATCGATCATTATGTCTCGCTCATCGCAAAAACACCTGAAGCTCGGCATGGCCGTCCATTCCCACCTCATCAAGATCCCACTCGCGAGCGACTCTTTCGTCGTCAGCCATCTCATTGGCATGTACTCCAGATGCTCTTCCATCCGAAGCGCTCACAAGGCTTTTGATGATCTTGATACAAAGAACAGTTACTCTTGGAACACCATCATATCTGCAGATGCCCGGATAGGCGATTTCAAGAAAGCGCTCGTCTTGTTCGATGAAATGCCGCAGAGGGCTCTTGTCTCTTATAATTCCTTGATTTCTGGGTCGTCCCGTCATGGGTTTTATGTGAAGTCTCTGAGTATCTTCATGCAAATGCAAAAAGAGTATGATTGTCTATTCGTGGATAAATTTACTTCTGTGGGTGTTGTGAGTACCTGTGCTGGCTTGGGCTCTTGTGCCAGGTCATGGAGTTACCATCATAATGGGCTTGGAATTTACTAAGATAACTACAATTCCCTGATTGATGCTTATAGTACATAAGCCAATATATGCCGTGCCTTGTTCGAGGTTATGCCTGAGAAGGATATCATGTTGTGGACTTCCGTGGTTGTTGCTTTTGCGCAAGCTCATAACTTAGATGATGCTTGTGCAATATTCAACAATATGCCAGCGAAGAACAGAGGCTCTTGGACTGCACTGATCTCGGGCTTTGTGCAGAATGGCCGTGGTGTCAAAGCATTGGACCTTTTTGTTCAAATGCATGAGGAAGGAATACAGCCAAGTCCTCATACTTTTGTCTGTGTTCTTTGTGCCTGTGCTGATCGAGCACTTGCTGAGAGAGGCAAACAGATTCATGGTTGCATCGTTAGGAGCTGCTTTAATAGAGTTTTAGATAACATATTTCTAGGGAATGCTCTAATTGACATGTATTGCAAGTGTGGCGACATGAGATCAGCTGAGATCTTATTCTTGAGGATGCCAGAAAGGGATGTTGGATCGTGGAACTCTATGATAACTGGGTTTGCTCATAATGGTCTAGGGCATGAATCACTCGTTTTTCTCAAGAAGATGCTGGGGACAAAGTAAGACCTAACCATGTCACTTTTCTTGGTGCTCTATCTGCTTGCCGCCACACTGGTCTAGACGTTGAAGCGCTTCAGATTTTCAAGGCAATGAAAAAGGATTACAGCCTTCAACCAAGATCTGATCACTGCGCTATTTTGGTCGATCTGCTCCAAAGGAAAAACAGACTTGAGGAAGCCATGGAATTAATAGTGTCTCGAACAAATCAGGTCATGTTGGAATGTGTGGTGTACTTTTGGGTGCATGCAAAGTCCATGGTAATTGCCCGAAAGCTGTGGATGCTCTATTAAAGTTGGAACTCCGAAGTGCTGCGAGGTATGTCATGTTATCAAGCATATACGCTGCAACTAACAGATGGGTTGATTCCTGCACGATAAGGAAGCAAATGGAGAAGAGAAACTTGATGAAGGATGTGGCAAACAGTTGGATCGAGGCAAAGAATGATATGCTCAAATTTCCAGCAAGGGATGGATTCCACTACCTGATAAGAGACATACACGAGGTGCTCGGGAAACTACCATATCATATGAAGGAAGCTGGATAGGTTCATGACCCCAACATAAGGTTCATCTATTTTAATTTTAATTTAATTTAACCTTAAATGATGTCTCTAACTTCTTTTTTTTAATTGCTATACCTTAATCAAAACTCTCAGCACAGAAAATCTATCCTCTTTTTGCTGAGTCCTCTAATCCAGTCTTTAAAAAGATATGCGGAAACACCAACCTAAATGTCCCTCGACTCAGAACCCAACCAATTTATGAATTTGTTTTCACTATAGGGTTAAGTATAAACTCAATAAATGAAATTTCTAAATCTAAAGTAAGAGCTCAAGTTCACATTAGATAACTTAATCTGTGTGATATTTATGAATGGCTATAATCACGTGTGTAATGAATAAAATAAGATTTAATGAGATGGCATTCAGCTTAATACTCAAATACACAAAAATGAATGAGCTAAATGTGCATATACCACCACATAGTAGCTCGCTGATATACATAATAAGTATATATTCATATTCATCATTGGCCATGACTCATCTTAATTAATGATGCATCATCACAACCAACTCATGTGGATAGAATCATAAACATATCTTTACCATGACATAACCCATCATCAGGATGTCCTTTACTTCAGCAAGGATATATGTATATATATATGTGTGTGTGTGTGTGTGTGTGTATGTATGTATGTATGTATGTATGTATCACTGTTTAACTGTGCATGCCATATTCATTTTCATCGACATTCGTACGTACTTTATTATCTTTATCTTCTCGATCTAGATCCTCAAGTTTATAATATCACCTAACAAGCAACTCAAGTCATTACACAAATTCTCAATAGCATTGATAATTTACTTATGATATTGGTGAAATTTCAAAAGAGTTGATATTTTACTACTTCATTGGAATGTTGGTATATTCCTAATAGTGTCATTAATTTACCTACAATACCAGTAAAAGTTCATAGAAGTTGGTAATTTGTTAATTAATTGGAATATTGGTATATTTTTATTTATTTATTGATGATCAAGTTACCAGTTATAATATTTTATCAGCAAGATTTGAAAATTACTAGTAAGATTGGAATTCCACCAACACAGAAAGTTTTCAATTTTTCACCGCGTGGGACCGTAATATTTTGCCGAAGTTCCGTAAGTCTCTACCTTAGCGACAAGAATTTTAAATTCACCTAAAAATTTCGATTGATCAAACTTGAAATCAGGAGTGATTTCTGTCAAAAGCGCGGGCAGAATTGTGTTTTAAGTTAATAAAACCAAGAACCTTTCTGACCAATGCACATGACCATTAGCTAGGAGCGTGTTGACACCAGGAGATCGACAAGTCATTCTTCATCGCTATAAGACTAGCTAAAGCTCTAAGAACAAAATGGGCAAGTCATTAAGAGGAGAGATGCCGATTGACGATTGGATGTCGATGACCAGGTGTTTCTATCGATATGCAATGGCGATGGGTAGACAATTCACTCTAATATTGCCGATTGATGGCTATTCCGATAACGGAATGTCACTATTGATGATATGCAAGCGATAACAATAATTGACCAATGTTGCCAATTGGCGATTATAAGTATCAATGATTAAGTGTGATATATCGATATACGATAGCAATTGGTCAACAACAGTTGAAAAATGTGCTCAATATTGAAGATAAAGAATGTCATATGTTTGAAATGTTTCGGATAAGAACAATAAGCTGTTATTTGTCTTATTAGATTATATATATCCGAAGTGTATTTGTTGTAAAGGATCTCTCCTAAAACAAAAACCGAAAAAAAAAAAAAAATTCAACACTTTGCTCTTTTCAATTTCAATAAAATAGTTCGTTCCAGTGTTTATTTTCAGTATTTAATATCTAGGGACATCTTTAGATCTTTGTTCTACAATTTATGTTTCATCCGAATCGCCACAGGACCCAACTGATAAAGAAAAAAAGGAGTACTGATTTAGTGAATGATTGTTTACTAGAATCGGCGAATGGATTGCTAGCGAAACAGAGAGTTATATTTATGTTAGACGCCATGTTTTGCTGCCTATTTCTTCATCCCTCAATAGCTGCGACGTTTGACCCATCTTGAATCTCTAACGAGGGCATCCTCCAAGTACCGTTCAATAAGGAGCGGTATTTCACACTGAAAGTTTTACTATTCTTTGCCGCCTTTTCTTTTCCTCCTCGGCTATGTTTCTACTTAAGTTCTTCGATGTAAAAATTTTACGAGAAATCTGCAACAAATTCTGTGAATATGGTTGCTGTTGTCTGATTGAATTCGTGATAATGAATGCAAGACATTCTCAGGGTACTGCCTCAAGAACCTTAATTTCTGCGGATGAGCTCTGCAGCAAGTCATCTTGAATCCTCGATGAATTCCACAGAAATTCCCTTAAGAGATTATCTGAGTGCATAAATTGCATATGACTGATAAAAACCTCGATCCGCTCCAAATCTTCTCCTAATCTATCCCTAGTTGCATAGCAACAGCGAAGAGAAAATTACGAGAAACGGAATATAGGTGAAGATGAAGAAAACCAATTGAAGATGCAGCGAAGGAAGAACCCTTTTTGGCCTGAGTCAGCTGCAACCAAAATGAAAAAGAAATATTTTTTTCTAGACAACCTATACACGTCATTTCGAAACAAAAAAAGAGAGCTGAAATTTCTTAAGAGTGGTCCCCCTATACGCGTCCTTTCAAGAAAATATTCCATACCACCGTGATTTGCGGTCCATAAATATTGGCAATATATTAAAGGCCCTCTCACTTTTTTTCAAATCTTTGTACTCATCGGATTCCAAAATCTCCTCCAATCTCTCACATTCATTTATAAGCAAGCACTGTAGCTTCTTGAAGCTTGAAGGTTCAAGTATGGAAAGAACTGATACGGATTTTAGAGACCCTCTATTGTTTCCATTAAATTCTTTACCTAGTTGCATTACAGAACAGACCCAATTCATTGAAAAAAAACAAAAACGAAGGCAATAAATGAGAGGAAATTACCGGAGATAGAGGGTAAAGAAGATGAAGAGTCCAGATCAAATGCTAAGAAGCAGATAAAGATCCCAAGAATAAACGCTCCTGGCTTTGAATTCAGCTGAAGAAACAGTTTTCCATGAGACAGTCTACTCACCTCACGTGCCGTGCTCTTCGAGGAAGGTGAGGACTCGCTACTTGCCCTTGCAGGTACACTTAAAAGCCGACTGTGAGTGATTAAATAGGCGTTTGTTTTCACTTTTGAGCTAATCGAGCAAGTTGAGGTTCAAATTTCACCAAGTCCCAAAGATTCTTTGGCATAAAAAAGGCCAAAGTTCAAAAAAGACGAGTAATCTTACCATCTTTCGAGAAAATTGCAACCCTCCTCTGGTTTATCTGGAAAGCTAGAAACGATCTCGTGTTCTGGCGAAAAACCCCCAACTATCTCTGGTCGAGGCGTTGAAGTTCTTCATATCTAGAAGTGAAGTGGAACTGTACTTGGAGTCTTATAATTCAGCAATTATTGGCTCCCCGCTAGAAGATGCTCACGTGCGATGGGAGGTGGAAGCACTCATTTTGGAGGCCCAAGCGCAGCTGATCCATTTTAAGAAATTTTCCGTGGCCCATTGTGGAAGAAGGGAGAATCAAGTAGCCTATTGGTTAGCCAAGGCCCAACATTTAGATACTCTTCCATCTTCTAGATTAACTCAGCATCCCCAACCTTCATGGGATCTGCTTTGTTTTGATGCCCCATCTTCCCATCTTTGGGCTTTTTGTCTAAGAACTCGTAATGATAAACGAAAGTAGTTTTTCTGACAAAAAAGAAGAAAAAAAGGTCAAGACTTTATGCATGTTACTAGTCAAAATCTTTTTTTATATTAATTGATATTCTTGTAATAAGGATGAGCCCCTTCTTTTGTTGGTGAAATCCTAGCCTCATTTAAATTTTACATAACTTGAACCTACAAATGAAATCCGTATGTGTTAACTATTTAAGATGGATTGTCATAATTATTAATAGTAAATACATAAGAGAAAAGTGAGGTTTCAAACTACAAAAGCTGTGTTTGGCCAGAGATGGATAAAGCTGGAACATCGACATGTAAAATTATATATAATCTAAAATTTTCTAAAATTTATATGATATTCCAAATTGTAATGGAAAAGCCACAAAAAAATAAATTCCAGTGAGAGGAGCTATTTCCGGAGTTCATTGCTTTTCACCTAAGTGAGAGGAATCTTTCAAGATGGACATCTCTCCGGTTTGCACCCTTATTCAAAAGTCGCTAGTGAAATATCCTTTCCCTGAGCTTGGGAAGCAGATCCAGACACGAGATTGCAAAACCACATGGCCTCCACGATCTCTAGCAAAAGCGGCAACGGATAAGAATCTTGCATCCCCACATCAATGTTCACTTTAATGAACCCACTGGGCACGCGGCTATGTAGCAAGGGAATTGGGAGTTAGTAACGCTAGCACCGCAAGCACGGGGTTCGACTCCCTGCTCCGCAAATTGTAGAGCAAAAGTTTAAAAGAAAGCGAGAGGAGAGTAATGAATAAGACAGACAAAAAATAAAAGGAGAGGAGTCCTCCAACCATTGAGGAAGGAGTCCATTTAGGAGGGTCGTCGTCCACAATCTGTGGCTGCAACCAATGTTCTATCACCAACTCATGATAGATGTCCGGAATACATTGAATTACAAAAAGGAAGAATCATTTGCGGATGAGCTTCCTGAAGTTTGATTCGATGCTCCTGTAAACCCTGAAAATCCTCACGATAAATGTGGGGTGGAAAGCCGCAAAGCAAGGAAGACCAGATGACGTAGCACATGCTTGAAGTCAGAACCGCGGAAAGTGATGCTATGTCCGAACCCCAGCCAACTTGTCGCCATACGAAAAGTAGTAGGGAGCATTTCCTCCGGTCCCTCACAAAATGGGCAATATTAATGTGAAATAACCATAAATTGGCTTGGCTTGCTGCGAACAGGCAGTGTTTCCATAGTTGATGGCTGAAGGCACCAAAACAAGGAAGTTGTGATGTAAAGGAAGTCTCTTTCAAAGAATAGTTGCCTGAGTTATGACTTTGCTAGATAGAGCTGGAAGGTTCAAGGGTCTGAGGCATGTGAATTTGCTCAGGTCAGTTGACAATGGAGAGCAGTGCTTCATCCACGGGCACAAGCTTGTAACCATAATAGTATGTTTGGTTAGCACTTAGCAGTTCGGGCAGACATCCACCCTTTATTTCTAGCTGGAAATTTTAGGGTGAAATGGGATGGTCCACATTATCCACTAGAAGGAATCCTGAAGTTTTTTGCCTAGGAGAAATTTGAGAAAAAATTTAGTCATCCTATTATTTGGATTTGAATAGACCAATCACTGGAAATTACCACTGGTTAGAAATATTATGAAACAAGTAGATGATGAACTAAGAAATACAAGTCTATAAATTAGCTATGAATAATATATATATATATATATACGTGCGTGCGATAGATTAATATATCAATACTTATGAGTTTCTTATTTTGAAACAATGACTAGAATATTAATTTAATTTTCTAATATCACAATATTGTGCTATAGAATTCATCTTGTAAAATTTATGCTATGGTATCTCTATTCCATTACATTCTCACACTATTTGTGTACAATCGAAAAAAAAAAGAGCCTCTATAATATTCCATTACCTACATCTATGTCAGCTCTTTTAGGAATTCATCAATTGAAAGTAATGTGCGTCCTCGCTCTATTTGATTTTGATAATACTTTGGTTCCTTTACTCATTATATCTTTCTTTATCGTGTCAAACACAATGCAAGGGAGAGAGACGCACAATATCTCTATGCATCCAAATTGATATATCATTTGGTAATTGGTATAGTAGTAGCTGGTAGACTGTTCTTCTTTTACAGAATGCTAGCATGAAAAAAATTTCGATATTGGATTGACTATAAATTTTCAATATTGGGTAGATTTTTCTCAGAAACTCTTCCGTTATGAGTCATTCTAGAAAGAAACCTTAGATGACAAATGCAAGAGCTTCTTCTGGGGCATCGCACTTGACACTAAAATGTGTCCTATTATATTAGTTCACACTTAAAATTGATTCAGAAAAAGAATATTTCAAAAAGATGAATTACTCCCAACCTATTTTTGTCTTAAACTCTTTCTTTATGTGGTAAAATTTTTCTTGAAAGGTGAGGTTGAAAGTCCTCTGCACATGGGCGCTTGCTGTTGCTTGCAGGTTAACTAATTATGTTCTTATCTGATAAGAAATTATGACGAAACCTTCCTCTTTTATTTCACCAAAATAGATTTGACAAAGACATTCCTCAGCACTCAATTAGTTGCTGCCTTGTGTCACGGTCCGTGAATCCTCCGTACTCGTGACACTTGTGAGTGGCGCTTGGGGTTATCTGGTAAAGAGTGTGAAGCAGAAGGGTAGAACACAACTGGTCCGTGGGAGTGGCATCAGGACGATTGGTGCTAGAAGTTCTAGGATAGAAGGATTACATCACTTAGGAGCTCTGAAGACGGGGTAAGCCTCCCGTGCACAAATTGGTCAGGAGCTGATGCCGCTCTCCTGACGAGGCCATGGCAGGCCGAAACCAGTTGTTGTACTTAAAGAGAACTGCTGTCTTACTTGATGGACTAGACGCTCGAGCAAAACTGGGCGTGGTAGGATCTCGTACGAAGAATCATTCATCGTATCGTTCATGGAACAGCTAAAGAAAAGGTTGGCCTGGCGAATTCCGTTCGCTAGGTGCCCGTGGGTCATTCCGAGACCAAGGAAACTCTCAGCTCGTGACAAATGGTATCATAGTAGAAATCCCTCTAATAAGCGAGTGAGCAAGTCGGAGAATCAGACTCCTTGCTCAAGTGCGGGTCAAGCAGATAAGTCCTAGTGGATGGGTGCTAGGACGAGTCAGCTTCTCGCCAAGCGGAATGCGAGTTAGAGAAGAACCGAACCCTTGCTGAATGAGGATAATGTTCATGGATCGATCGGTGAATTTGAAGAAGAGGTTTACTATCACGTTTTCAACAAGAAAAGAACCCCCATTAGTCTGCTGGGGTCAAGATGCTGATTAGGTTGAAATGGTGCTGCCAAAAGATGCGGTTGGCGAAAGATGTCACACTTGCTAGAAAGCGCAGGTGACTGAATGGCCGAGCGGCTGAGATCAAAAGAGGCCACCAATGGAGCAAAACCTGTTTTGTTGGGCGAGCATGACCGTTCGATGTGAATTCCCAAAAGTGGCACATCAATGGTTAATTTACGCAAGGAAGCGATAGAACAAATTGCAACGAGGGCGTTGTGAATTGAGTGGGGGAGAATGTCACGGTCCGTGAATCCTCCCGTACTCGTGACACTTGTGAGTGGCGCTTGGGGTTATTTGGTGAAGAGTGTGAGGTAGAATAGTAGAACACAACTGGTCTGTGGGAGTGGTGTCAGGATGATTGGTGCTAGGAGTTCTAGGATAAAAGGATTACATCACTTAGGAGCTCTGAAGACGGGGTAGGCATCCCATGCACAAACTGGTCGGGAGTTGATGCCGCTCTCCTGACGAGGCTATGGTAGGTCGAAACCAGTTGTTGTACTAAAAAAGAACTGCTGTCTTACTCGATGGACTAGACGCCCGAGCGAAGCTGGGAGTAGTAGGATCTTGTACGAAGAATCATTCACCGTATCATTCATGAAATAGCTAAAGAAAAGGCTGGTCTAGCGAATTCCGCTCGCTAGGCGCCCGCGGGTCGTTCCGAGGCCAAGGAAACTCTCAGCCCGTGACACTTGACTGACGCAGGCGAAGAATAGCACTCCCCTATGACGATCTCATTAGAAAAGTGAAATATCGAGAAATTACACTGAAAGCTAGTTCAACCCTCACCGTCAGACTAGTTTCTAAAGAGCATAAACTGATCTCTAATCACAGTCATCCCTTAGGTTATTAGCAAGCAGATTGCTAGGTGAATGGGCGAGCATTAGTTAGGCTTGAAGAATCGGCGTAGCAGAAAAAGAGGAGTGAACTACTAATTAATTACGAAATCTATAAAATATCAACAGAAGAAAGAGGTGATGAATGCTATAACTGTTCTTCCAGAAAAAAAAGTTTGAACACAGGAGGGTAAGGACGAAAGCTGCTTTTCACGGAAGCTGAGAGTTCCGGTTCACCACAGGGCATAACATTATAGTCTATTCAGTCCGTCTCTACTATTAGGTACACAGTTGAGGATATCAATCAAGTAGTGTTCTAACTGCTAATTACCAGACAATAATGTACTAATTTGTAGCTTTGAAGCCTCTTCGAGACACCGATATCTCTGTTCACATAAGAAAAGTCTCATCAAACATAATGATATCAACCGATTCCACTCAAACTAATTCAGCTTTTAGTGCCAGCCCTGTTCCTAAAGTGCATAGATTCAATCCCTACTTAAAGAAATCTGAGTTTTATTGACAAGCTGATGCATAGGTGTGGCATTGTGTCTCCAGATCTACGGCCCAACTGTAGCACAGACAAAAGCAGATGAGCAGGGTTTAGCATGTGACTAGTTTTAGGCTAAAGCTATAAGTGTTAGATGCAAATGACAAGGATCAATCATTGAGTCAACTATTTAAAGAATTGATACTGAATTGAGAGTCACCCTATCGTTTTCATCGCATTATATACCTAGTTGCATTGCAGATCAGACGCAACTCATGAAAATAGCAGTAGATGAGAGGAAATTACCGGAGGTGGAGGGGGAGAAGGTGAAGTGTCCGGATCAAATGCTGAGAAGCTGATAAAGATCTTGGCTCTGAGTTCGGCTGAATAAAGCCTGTTTATCAGACAGTCCACTCACCATCGGGTGTCTTGCTGACCCAGGAAGATGAGGACTTACTAGTTGCAGGCACACTGAAAGCCAACGACTATTAATGACCGAAGGTGCCGAAACAAGGGAGTTGGGATGTAAAGTAACCCTCCTGCGCAGAATAGTTGCCTGAGTTATGACCTTGCTAGACAAACATTGAATGTTGAGGGGTCCGAAGTGTGTGAATTTGCTTAATACAGTTCACCATGGATGGTTCCAACGGTACTTCCAAGCCATACTGGTTTGTTTGGTTAGCACTTAGCAAGTAAGGCGGTCATCCACCCTTTATCTTGTTGGACCATTTGGGTAAAATGAATTGTCCATATTACCTGTGACATCCTGAAATTCGACACCGTTTCGATAAAGTGAAATGGGCATTTCGTCGGCGTGCATATGGCCTTTTTCTCTGAGCTGATCACTCACGAGTTAACTAACCTATTGGTTGAAGCCGTTAAGGGATGTATCGGCCGTAAAATCCCTAAAAGCTACCTAATTGGTTGGATTGAGCTAAAATTACGTCTGATCGATTTTTAACCACGGAATTGAACTCGATTTCGGGAATCGAATTTTAAGCGCGTCATAATTCTTATTTTTAGGATCCTGTCTCATCGCTTGTCAATTTATTGACGAGTCCGAAATTTCAATAAAGAAATTATCGGAAGAAAATTTGAAGCCCAAAGTAAAATAGAAAGAGAAAAGGAAAATTTGCATATTAGAAGTATGCCTTTTCTTTTTCTTTTTCTCTCTCTCCCCTTTTCTTTCTCTTTCCTTTCTTTCTTTCTCCTCTCTCTTTTCTTTTCTTTCTTTTCTCTCCTCTCTCCTCTCCCCTCCCCCTCGTGCGAAATCCCCCACCGCTCACTTTCCCTCCCTCTTTTGTTGACCAGTCAATGCTTATCACATCTCTCTCTCTCTCTCTCTCTCTCTCTTTCTTTTTCTTCTTTCATCCCCTGCACGACCAAAACAGTTCTTCTTCTCCTTCCTTTTTCTTTCGCGTGCGAACCAGGAGCCTGGAGCAGGAGCGGCGCAGCCCGTCGTCGTCCCGCCGTCGCGCCGTCGCACCGCCGCACCGCCCGCACCGCACCCACGCGCTTCGCCCGCGCCCAGCCGCCCGTCCGCGCACCCAGGCCGAGCGAACCAGCCCCGTTCGCCCCTGTTCCAGCTACTGTTCCGCCCCGTTCCGCCCCCGTCCGGCCACCGCCAACCCCGCCGGACCTTCCCCGCGACCCCCTCGCCCTCCGCCGGCTTCCCCTCGCCGCCTTAGCCGCCGGAACAGCTCCGTTCGGCCCCGACCAGCAGACCCACGAAGTGGGTTTCAGCAACTTCGGGCCCGCTTTTGGGCCGTTTCCCGGCCCCGGATCCGCGAGTCGCTTTGGGAAGTCTCGTTCCTCGCGTCGCCGCCGTCGGATTGATCCGAATTGCGCGCGATTTGGTGAGTAATCTCACTAATCCTGGATTAGTTGGCTAATTATACTTTAGGTTGGTTTAGTTTTAATTAATTATGTTTAGGTTGTTAGATTAGAAGTAATTAGCAATTATTAGCCAATTGTGATGCGATTTAGATAAATTGATTGTGCGATTAACAAGTAGACGTGGTCTACTATTTATTGGGAGTGTCTCGGGAATTTTCGGATCCCTAATTGAGCTTCAATTTGATAATTCGGGCCTAAGTGAGATTTTGGGCATTTAAATATTAATTTTCGGAATTAAATTAAATAATTATTTATTTTCCGAAAATTGAGGGAGATGGCCCGTGACCGGAAAATTACGCCGATGATCGTGGTGAAGTCTGTTTATTTAATCGGATTTTATTTTAAAATTTAAATTGAATTTTTAATATTAATTAATTTCTGAAATTAATTAAACAATTATTTATTTTCCGAAAATTCAACTGAGATGGCCTGGAACCGGAAAATTATGCTGATGACCGTGGTGAAGTCCGTTTATTTAATTGGGCCTTATTTTGATTTAAACGGAATTTTTATATTTATTAATTAATTTTCGAAATTAATTAATTAATTATTTATTTTTCGGAAATTAAGATTGAGATGGCCGATGACCGAAATCTCGTGCCGATTGTCGTGGCGCAGTCCGTTTATTTATTTGAGCTTTGAATTGTGCCAAATTGAATTTGAAAGTGGTCGAGTGGGGCCAGAAAGCGGGTGAATTTTGAAAGTGGTCGAGTGGGGCCCAGTAAAAGCAGGTGAATATCGAAAGTGGTCGAGTGGGGCCAGTAAAGCGAATGAATATCGAAAGTGGTCGAGTGGGGCCAGTAAAAGCGGGTGATTGAAAGTGGTCGAGTGGGACCAGTAAAGCCATTGAATATTGAAAGTGGTCGAGTGGGACCGTAAAGCCATTGAATATCGAAAGTGGTCGAGTGGGACCGTAAAAGCCATTAAATATTGAATGTTGTCGAGTGGGACTACGAGTAGCAATAGCTTGAATGAGGGGGTGGTCAGGTTGACATGTAATCGACGAGGTCGATTGATCATGTTTTGATTTGATGTTGTGAATTGATTGATCGAATGGGAATGACCGTGAGTGGTCTTGTTGGCTTATGTCGAGGTCGATTTGATCGATCTTTGATCGGTGATATGATTGCTTGAGTGCCTATTGTGAATTGTACCGACTTGCAGGTGGAATCGATGCTAAGGTACGTCTTCGACCTATGCGTGTTTAGGCAGCCTTTAGTATAATGGTTTACTAATCGGGCTTAGTGGGGTAGAACTCGGCCGAGACGTAGTCTCATCCGGTTGGGGAAAACCATTTCGGGACCCCGCTAAGGAGCTTTGGAGGAAGAGTTGGAGAAGGATTTTTGGGAGAAGAAGACAATCTCGAGAGGGGCCGTGAGTACGACCTAGATGGACTGAAATTTTATCTTCTTTGATATCTCCATTTTGATGTGAATAGAGTTTAGAATAAAAAGTTGTGAAGTGTTCTGGTTTGTGGTTTGTATAAAAGTTTGGTTATAAATTTCAATATGAAAATATGGCCGCTTTTCTATCCCATCGTCGTTTTTATTGTCAGGGGATTTTAATCGCTTAGCGTGCGCTTAAAAATGAAAGGGTCGGCGATACATTGTGCGGGATATCGCATTTAAAAATCGACCAAGTATAAGGATGTGTGCGTGCCCGAGGATCGGGGCGTGACATTACCACTGAAAGGAATCCTCAAATAATTTTCTCCTGAACAAGGAAAATTTAATTATCGTATTATTTAGATTTTAATGGTCCAATCATTGGAAATGTTCAAGCTGTGACTTTTCCCAACGAGGCTAAAACAATGGTCAATATATTGAAAATCTGTAATCTAATAATACATAACGAAATCGAACTACACAAAGCAATAACCTAACATTCATTTCTAAGAAAACACAATATCTTAACGAAGCTTAAGGGCTTTTAAATTTTGAGCAAATTAAATTTTTTATCAAATACTCTCACGCATTTTGAAAGAAAATTACTCAAAATCTAATTTCTGAGTTTTTTCTAATTTTAGAAAAATAATTTTTTTCAGAATTTTTTTTTAAATTTTTTTCAAGATTTTTAAAATTTCTAATTTTTTAATTTTTATAATATTCTTTTTCAAAAAAATATTTTTACATTTAAAAAATATATAATTTTTTATATTTTAAAAGAAATGATTTTTAAACTAAAAATAGGGACCACAGGTGGGACCTACCAGGTCGCCAACCCACAGCCAGATTGGGCCTCATGCGCAGGCCTAGCCGGTCCCCAAAATCTAGCCCATCCCTTAAAGAAATAAAAAGGGCCCCATCCAAGAAAGTAAAATAAGCCCGTTGTGCCTAATTCAACACTAACTCGGCGCGGTTCCTAAAGCCCTAAAGACCTAAACCGAGGAGTGGAATTAGACCGGCCCAGCCAAGGGACCAAAGGCATCCGGTCAAGCTCCTTTTGCCCGACCCACACGGTTCCCCGACCGTGATGGACCCGAGTCTTCAATTGGCCGCTAACGAGCGGCGTGGAGTAGTCCTTGGCGAAGCCAACTCCCGGCCCCGCTACGAACGCCGCCCCGCCACGTTACCTGCCATGGCACGAACAAAGGAAAAATGGAACGACAGCCAGCGTTCCAGGGCAAACCAAAATCAGAGAAAGAGTTCACGGATCTAACCGAGGCATTTTGACAAACAGGTGACGTGCGTTACAGAGTCGCAAGGGGACGCGGCGGCGGGTCGACGGCGGTGATTCAGGCACATTAGCTAGCGCTCTCTCTCACTCTCTCTCTCTCTCTCTCTCAATCTCTACCTTCGCTTGAACTCTCAATTACGGCTCTCTCTCTGTGGGACCTCCTCTCCACCCGTTTTCTATTTTTCCCCCCCTCAACTCTAGACTCTCACTCTCAAAGATACCACTGTCTCCGTTCGTACAAAAAAAAAAAAAAAATCCCATCAAGCAAATGAAATCAACAGATCCGCTTAAACTAATTTAGCTTTTAGCGTCAATGTTGGAAGATATGATTCTGTGATTTTGTATGATAAGCAATCAAGTTTATTTTAGGATTAGAAAGATAGGAAAAGATAAGAGAATATTGCTTTTCCTTTATTAATTCTTTCTTTGTAATTAAATACATGAATACTGTACAGAAACTACAATTCAATTGAATGAAGAAACAATTTCTTCTTCTTCATCTTCGGTTCCTCACGAATCCAGAAGATACATTACTTTGTTGCATCTCCTTTTGTGACATGGTATCAGAGCCATCTGTGGTTCTGAACTGACTTTTGCTTCCGCTTCGACCACCTCGCAAAGGAACTCCAATTTCCAGAGAAGTGTTGCCGTAGGAATCAATTTTTTGATTGCCTAATTGAGGAACCAAATCTGCAGAAAGAGTTGCCGGAGGAATCAGTTTTTTTTCAATATGACAAAGCCGCAAAACCCTACCTCACCTCCAGTCGACCAATCTGTACCAGGAGCATCGCTGCAAGCCGAGGAAAATCAAGGCTCATCCACTGTAATTCCTGCATCAGAACAACAGGAACAACAGATCCAGACTCAAGCGCAACACGTGCAATGGCAACAACAGGCTCAGGCTAATCCGGGGCAACCTTTCGCGGGCTACCCTTACCAATGGATGCCGTATCCATGGTTCCACGGGCCGATTCCCAATGCATCATCGCCTGGCTACCAAAGCAGCGCGCAAGCCGATGGAGGTCTACCAACCGGTGAAGGGGCAAATCCGACCACCGGCCCGGAGCAGACGGGCGGAGCAACTGGACCGAGTATGGGAACGAATCCCTACCCGGGTTTTCACAATGCAGGTCACGGATTTGGGATGAGTGGTCCGGGTCAGGGAACAACCCCCTTCCCGAACCCTACGCCCAATTTTTTCCCATATCAGATCCTTGCTGCCAGTAGCCGGCCGGAACCTGGCGATCCTCTTTACACAACAAATGGCGACGGACCAGAGTTAAAAATCATCAGTCAGCAATTAACAGGTGCCGACAACTATTCGAGTTGGTCGCGTGAATTCCGGCGGGCACTAGTAACAAAGGACAAAGAGGTTTTCATCGACGGAACGTTCCCGATTCCGTCCGACGAGCGAATGGCACGGCTTTGGAGGCGATGCAACCAGTTAGTCAGAACTTGGATTGGCAACTGCATCGCACCCGAAGTCGCGGCCGCGCTTCCCCCGACGGAGGATTCGAAAAAAATGTGGGAAAATATACAAGAAATGTTTGGAAAACTTGACCAGGTTAAAATTTTCTCGCTTACTCAGCAGATTTCAGATCTGAAACAGGGAAACATGACTGTCGCAACGGTATTCAACAAACTTTCGGCGCTGTGGAACGAATTGGAAGCAGCCGAAGAAAAGTTCGACTGGCCCGATTACGTCCAGCAACAGTACAAGAAAATGCGAGAAAGAGAGAAGACGACGAGGTTTCTCCTCATCCTCAACGAAACGTACCTGGCGTTCCGATCTCAAATACTCACCATGGAGCCCATGCCGAGTCTCGGCCGAATCTATCAACTCGCCATACAGGAGGAAAGCCAACAAAGATCGGCGGACCATGGCAGGGGAGGAGATGGAATCGCTCTAGCGGCAAGGAGCCAGATCCGCCACTCGAAGAACACGGGGAGAGGAAGAGAGGCGGATCTAGGGTTAAACGAAAACCCTAGATCGTTTATAAAGAAGACGGCGGACGGTGCAGATCATTTCCAGCAATCGGACGGCCATCATCTATTCCTGGGAGCGGCAGGATCTAACGGTCCGCGTGGCTTCGACTTTCTGGATCGGACGGCTCACGATCAGCGCACATCCATGGGCCAGATGGGCCTATTTCGCGCGGCAATTTCTTTTGCCGGATCAGATGGTTCGTATGGGCCCATTTCGGCCCAAGCTCTTCAGCCCACAACCAGGCCTTCATTCGGTGCAAAAATTAATGGGCCAAAAGGGAAAGGTAAAATGTATTGTGACTATTGTAAACGACCGCACCATACAATTGAAAACTGCTGGAAATTACATGGCAAACCAGGAGAAAAAGAAAAAGGAAAATTTTCCTCAGTCTTTCAGGTGTCAGGTCAACCCATGGGAAAATCAATTACCCAGGAGCAATATCACGAGCTGATGGAAGCATTGAAGAAATTGGATGCTACAGATAAGGGTGGAAGCTTCACAGGTGCGTCATATTGTCTAATGAATTCAATATCGAAGAGTGCATGGATTATTGATTCGGGTGCTAGTGACCACATAGTCTGTGATAAAACTTTCCTTTCCGAAATCACTAAATTGTCTTTCCCAACATCAATACAACTTCCGAATGGACACACCACTAGGGTCACCATGACTGGCACTGTGAACCTTAGTTCCTTCATCACCCTTCGGAATGTGCTTTATGTTCCTGATTTCCAATTCAATCTAATCTCAGTTGCCCGAGCCTGTGAAGAAAATTCATGCAAAATCCTTTTCCATTCTGATAAATGCTTCTTTCAGGCCCCTTCGACTGGCAAACTGATGGGCTTGGGTAGAGTCAATCAAGGATTGTATTTTTGGATGGAATTTCCATATTCTTCTAAATTGTCTCCTGTTGAATCATTGTGTAATGTTACTACCAGTGATATAAAATTTCTTAATCATAAAAGATTGGGTCACAGTGCATCCTTTCCTTACCCTGAATGTCCCGTTTGTCCCTTGGCAAAACAAACACGCAATCCTTTCCAAAATAGCATTTCTCGAGCAGATGACATTTTCTCTTTGATTCATGCTGATGTTTGGGGGCCTTATCACACCTTGAATCATGATGGGTCTCGATTTTTTCTTACAATCGTTGATGATTACTCTCGTGCGACTTGGATATTTCTCATGCAATCCAAAAATCAAGTCTTTTCACACTTAAAGACTTTTCTTTCCTTATCCAAGACTCAATTTCGAAAAACAATCCGTCGAATACGCACTGATAATGGGAGAGAATTTTTCAATGCTGAGTGTGCATCCTTATTTTCTCTGCATGGAATCTTGCATGAGAGTTCCTGCACATACACGCCACAGCAAAATGGAATTGTTGAAAGAAAGCATCGTCATCTCTTAGAAGTGGCACGAGCACTTAAATTCCAAGCTTCCATTCCTGAAAATTTTTGGGGAGATTGTGTGGTCACAGCAGCATATCTAATCAATCGCATGCCATCACGCATTCTAAAAGGGAAGGCACCTTTTGAGTTATTATATGGGAGGAAACCGGTTTTGAGTCATCTTCGAGTTTTTGGGTGTCTATGTTATGTGACTACAATGGGATATAGAGATAAAATGGCACCTCGGGCTAGACAATGCATATTCATAGGTTATCCAACCTTGCAAAAGGGATATCGGCTTTATGAGCCATCTACAGGAGATTTCTTTATAAGCAGGGATGTTGTCTTTCATGAAGATGTTTTTCCTTTTTCGAAATTCACATCATTACCTGAAGATGAGAAGACAATGAATAGGCAGTTTTTATTGGAGGAGGACTTATCTTCCGGAGGAACATTGATTATTACTTCACCTCCACAACCAGCTAACATCTTGTCTTCAAGGCCTCCTGAAAATGATGATTTCATTAAGCAGCCTCCTGTAGCAGAACCAGTACAGTTGGAGGATATTTCGGAAGCACGAATCACTGATGAATCGTCTTCAACAACAACACATGAGCCACAGCGACGCTCCAATCGAGCTACTCGTCCACCTACTTGGATGAAAGATTATATATGTGGCTCTTCACGATCATCAGGTACTCGTTACCCTATCTCATCTTATATTTCCTTTGATCGGTTATCATCAGAACACTTATGTTGCATAAGCCGCATCTCTGAAGACCGAGAACCTTCCGGTTATGATGAGGCCAAAAATGATCCTCGTTGGCAAAAGGCCATGGAATCTGAATTACATGCCCTGATGGAGAACCATACTTGGGATGTTGTGTCATTGCCTGCTACTCGCAAACCCATTGGCTGCAAGTGGGTATATAAGATCAAATACAGAGCAGATGGATCTGTAGAAAGATACAAGGCCCGATTGGTAGCTAAAGGCTTCACACAACGAGAAGGTTTCGACTACCATGAAACCTTCTCACCGGTAGCAAAGGATGTCACGGTTCGTGCTTTTCTATCTGTTGCTGCTTTTCGTAATTGGCCACTACATCAAATGGACGTCCATAATGCCTTCTTGCATGGTGACCTCGATGAAGAAATATATATGGAACTTCCACAAGGATTACGGAGACAGGGGGAGTCGAAGGTATGTCGTCTCCGCAAATCTCTTTATGGATTAAAACAAGCTTCTCGACAATGGTACGCCAAGTTCACCAATGCACTCATGGCTGCTGGGTTCACGCAGTCCAAGTACGACTATGCCTTATTCACCTGGACAAAAGGTATGTCATCTATTTATTTGATGATCTATGTTGATGACATACTTATCATGGGAAATGATGATTCCGCTATGAAGAAACTCAAAGAGTATTTGCATTCCACTTTTCATATCAAAGACTTAGGACCACCTAAGTATTTTCTTGGAATTGAGATAGCTCGTTCAGATCAAGGGATCTCATTAAGCCAGCGGAAATTTGTAATGGAGATCATATCAGAGGCAGGACTGTCAGGCTGTAGACCATCAGTTATCCCCATCGAGCAAAATGCCAAACTGACAACTATCGACTATGATAATGGCATATCTTCTCCTTCTGATGATCCATTATTAAAAGATCCCTCAGGATATCAAAGGCTCGTAGGGAAACTAATATATCTCACCATGACTAGGCCAGACATCTGTTATGCAGTGCAAACTCTCAGTCAATTTATGCACAGTCCGAAACAATCTCACATGAATGCAGCATTGAAGATTGTGAGATACTTGAAGACATGTCCAGGCTTAGGAATACTTCTTTCTCGAAGATGTAACATGGAAATGACGGCCTATTGTGATGCAGATTATGCCACATGTCCTATGAGCAGGAGGTCTATCACAGGTTTCTGCATCAAATTTGGAGAATCATTACTTTCCTGGAAGACAAAGAAGCAATCCACTGTGTCCTTGTCTTCAGCTGAAGCTGAATACCGATCTATGGCCAAGACTGTTTGTGAAGTAGTCTGGTTAAGGGGTCTTCTACTAGATCTTGGAGCACAGGTTAAAGGACCAACTTTACTCTTCTGTGACAACGATTCAGCACTCAAACTTGCAGCAAATCCCATACTGCATGAGAGGACAAAGCATATAGAAGTCGATTGTCACTTTACTCGAGAAAAGATTCAGGAAGGAGTTGTTGAGACAAGGGGGATCCGAACTTCAGAGCAGCCCGCGGATATATTTACTAAGCCTCTTTGTCAAAGACAACATGCATATCTTCTAAACAAGCTAGGAGTCTTGGATATATACAAGCCACCAGCTAGAGGGGGAGTGTTGGAAGATATGATTCTGTGATTTTGTATGATAAGCAATCAAGTTTATTTTAGGATTAGAAAGATAGGAAAAGATAAGAGAATATTGCTTTTCCTTTATTAATTCTTTCTTTGTAATTAAATACATGAATACTGTACAGAAACTACAATTCAATTGAATGAAGAAACAATTTCTTCTTCTTCATCTTCGGTTCCTCACGAATCCAGAAGATACATTACTTTGTTGCATCTCCTTTTGTGACAGTCAACCCAGCTCCTAAAGAGCGTAAATCCAATTCCTAATTACAGAAATCTCTGAGACATCAACAAGCTAATGCATAGGAGTGGCGTTGAGTTCCAAGGTCTGAGGCCTAACTGTCGCATGGATGGCAACAGATGAGCATGGTTTTAGCATTTGACTAGAGTAAGAGGCTAAAGCTGTTAGTGTTAGTCGCAACTGGTAGTGATCAATCATGGAGTCGACTGAGGAAAGAATTTGATGCTGATCTGAGAGCCCCTCTATTTTTTTCAGCAAATTCTGCACCTAGTTGCATTACAGAACAGACCCTATTCATTAAAAAAGAAAAAGAAAGCCAATAAACGAGAGGAAATTACCGGAGATGGAGGGGTGAGCATGAAGAGTCCGGATCAAATGCTGAGAAGCAGATAAAGATGCCAAGAATGAACGTTCTTGGCTTTTGAGTTCAGATGAAGAAAGACGAAGACTTCTATGAGACGGTGAATTCACCCTCCCTCGCCATGCCCTTCCAGGAAAATGAGGGCTTGCTAGTTGCAGGGAAACTTCAAGCCGACCCTGAAAAATTGAGTGCCCGTTGCTTTTGACTTTTGAGGTAATCGAGTTGAGTTTCTGTGGAATTTCTGGAAGTCCAAGGATTCTTTGGCACGAAAGGCGAGAGCGCGAGAGATCTTCATTGCATATTATTAGTTTAAAAATCATTCAATTTAAACTATTTGATATTCTTTTAATGACGAGGAAACCTTTTTTTTTAGGTGAACTCCAGGCCCGTTCAAATTTTACATATACTATACTTAAGATTTAGAATTCATATATTTTAAGTAATTGAGATGGATTATGTCAGACTTATTTACAATAAATTCATAAAACAAGAAAAGTTGGGGAAAATCATATCACAAATGCCATAATTTTTGTATAACACTTATTTGAGTACCATAATTTTCCTAGAATCTTATATAAATACTCAGTAAAATTAATTATAGTGTTGGTATATTACTAACAGCACTCGTAGAATTTCAGTGGAGTTGGTAATTTACTTAACATGGGGAACAAGCACAATTGGAGAGTGTAGCACAATGGAAAGCCGTACGCCATGTTCAAAAGTAGTGTTATTAATTTACTTACGATACTGGTTAAATTTCAAATGAGTTGATAATTTGCTACTTCATTGAAATACTAGTAAATTTCTGATAGTGTTAGTAATTCACTTCCGACACCAGAAAGTTTCCAAAAGACTTGGCAATTTACCAATCTAGTGGGAAATTTCTAAATTTCTGACAGCTTTGGTAATTTAACCAGCCATTTTCTTTTACCTAACAATTCCAATTTTGCTGGTAATACCACACAAAAATTTCAAATGATGAAACTAGAAATGCAGTAATGAATCTACTCAAAAGCGCCTGCAGAAATCTGTTTTTAAGTTATCAAAACTAAAGAACCTTGGTGACCATTGCACATGATCATTACCTAGTGAGCATTTTATGTTTATGCTAGACACAATGGTTTGCCCCTACTTTTTCATTTCTTCAATGTGGAAATTTTCATGGGAAATCAGCAACAATTCTGTGAATATGGTTGCTGATGTTAGATAGAATTCTCGACACTGAATGCAACACATTCTCAGGGTAATGCCTCAAGAACATTAATCTCTACGAATGAAATCTGGAGCAAGTCATCTTGAATCCTCAATGAATTTCTTCCATAATGAAATTTAATCACTTAGTACACCAGCTAAATATTAGAACTAAGTAGGACGACAACAGCCCAAGAGAAGAAGAAAGAAATTGCTGAACCAATCGATTATAGTAAGGTTTTTATGCCTACGGGGAAAATATGTTGGCTTTAGCTAGACATTGATAACCTCAGAAGAAGAAACGAGTCCCCGCCTCAAACTATTCCACCTGTAAGGTTTGGACCAGTTTCTAAAGGGCGAAAATCAATCCCCTAATTGGTGCAGAAGTGAACTGATGCATAGGAGTTGCAACGTGTTTCGAGAGGATGCGACTTGGTTAGGCTAAAAGCTATTACAATTAAATGCATATTGAAGAGTTCAATTGAGTCACAGATCATGAAGGAGTTCAATGGGAGTCATTAATCATTCAGAAGCCCCTGCAGAGATCTTGTTTTTAAGTTATCAAAACTAAAGGACCTTTGTGACCATTGCACATGATCATTAACTAGGGAGTGTTATATTCATGCTAGACACAATGTTTTGCCCCCACTTCTTCTTTTCTTCAATGTGGAAATTTTCACTGGAAATCAGCGACAATGCTGTGAATATGGTTGTTGGTGTCTAATTGAATTCGCGACACTGAATGCAACACATTGAACATCAATCTCTGCGAATGAATTCTGGACCAACTCATCTTGAATCCTCGATGAATTTCTCCCACGATGAGAGGCTGTTTCCATTGCATAGAACTCAATTCATTCCAACTCTTTTCTTAATCTACCACTAGTCGAATCAAAATGCACAAAACAGAACCCAATTAATGCAGAATAGAAACCGAGTAGAGAAAATTACCAGAAAAGGAGTGGGTGACGATGAAGAGAATCAAATTAGACAGCCACCAAGTCTGAATGAAATGCAGGAAACCAAATAAAGATGCAGAGAAGGGAGAAACCCTTCTTGGCCTTAGTCAGCTGCGACCGAAATAAAAAAGCAAGACCTTTTTCTAGACAACCTATTTTTGCAAACACTCTAGGAACAGATCAATGAGCACAAAGGCAGGGTCGCTTTCCCGGAGGGAGATCTCTGCCAGGTTGAATCACGTCTCAAGCTTTCGCTCGGGGTCGCCGTCGCGTTCCTTGACGGTCGGACTCTGTCGCTGCTGGTTCTGGGCGAGCTTCTCGCTCGGGTCGTCGCTGATGAGGGAGGAAGACGAAGGAAGGAGAAGGAAAGACTGAGGAGGGGGATAGAGACAGGGAGAGGGAGGGGAGAGAGAGAGAGAGAGAGAGAGAGAAACGGGAGAAAAAAGAAAGAAACAGAGCTTAAAATAAGGGGAGAGAGAGAGAGATCTTGATGGCTTCGAGGTAAGAGAGGAAACCCTAACCTTTTTAATTCTACTGTCTCCATATAACTGCATGTCGAATGGATGTAATTGGAATCCACGGATGAATACAAGGCAACTCCGATGATTCCTTGGGCACCTTGGAGATGGTCGGGTTAGACAACTTCTCTGGCAACGGAAGAGTCCCCTTAGATAACTTGGGCAATTTCTTCGAATCTTTTAGGCCTTGAATCTCTTTTAGCTTTGGACAGCCTTCTACAATGGAGTATTTTTCATTCTTGACGCTTAATGGTTCTAACAACTTTCCCGAAGATTTGCAGTGATCAGTATGAAGCTTCTCCGACAATTTTGGCCCACATCGAACCCCAACCAGACAAGGACAAAGATTTTTCATTCTTAAAGATCCCCTAGATTAATCGTTCTTGGGTTTGAGCTCCGTTGAAGAAAGACCTTTTGCAAGATGGCCCGCTCGCCCCCACTTGCAATGCTCTTCCATGTAGTTGAGGACTTGCGAGTTGCAGGTGTACTTAAAGCCGATTGTCGACATTTGATATAATAGAGATGAAGGTCGACTGTTGACTTTTGATATAATAGAGATCAAGGCCGGCCGTTAACTTTTGATATAATAGAGATCAAGGCCGGCCATTGAGCAGATAAAGATCCCCCAGATCAATCGCTCTTGGGTTTGAGCTCCATTGAAGAAAGACTTTTCGCAAGATGGCCCGCTCGGCCTCGCTTGCAATGCTCTTCCAAGTAGGTGAGGACTTGTGAGTTGTAGGTGTACTTAAAGTCGATCGTTGACATTTGATATAATAGAGATGAAGGTTGGCCATTGACTTTTGATATAATAGAGATCAAGGCCGACCATTGAGCAGATAAAGATCCCCCAAATCAATTGTTCTTGGGTTTGAGCTCCATTGAAGAAAGACTTTTCGCAAGATGGCCCGCTTGCCCTCACTTGCAATGCTCTTCTAGGTAGGTGAGGACTTGCGAGTTGCGGGTGTACTTAAAGCCGATTGTCGACATTTGATATAATAGAGATGAAGGCCAACTGTTGACTTTTGATATAATAGAGATCAAGGCCGGCCGTTGAGCAGACAAAGAACCCCGGATCAATCGTTCTTGGGTTTGAGCTCCAGTGAAGAAAGACTTTTCGCAAGATGGCTTGCTTGCCCCCACTTGCAATGCTCTTCCAAGTAGGTGAGCATTTGCGAGTTGCGGGTGTACTTAAAGCCCATTGTTGAGATTTGATATAATAGAGATAAAGGCCGACCATTGACTTTTGATATAATAGGGATCAAGGCCGGCCGTTGACTTTTGACATAATAGAGATCAAGGCCGGCCGTTGAGCAGATAAAGATTGCCTAGATCAATTGTTCTTGGGTTTGAGCTCCACTAAAGAAAGACTTTTCGCAAGATGGCTTGCTTGCCCTCGCTTGCAATGCTCTTCCAAGTAGGTGAAGACTTGCAAGTTGCGGGTGTACTTAAAGCCGATCGTTGACATTTGATATAATAGAGATGAAGGCTAGTCATTGAGCAGATGAAGATCCCCCAGATCAATTGTTCTTGGGTTTGAGCTTCACTGAAGAAAGACTTTTCGCAAGATGATCCACTCACCCTTGCTTGCAATGCTCATCTAGGCAGGTGAGGACTTGCGAGTTGCAGGTGTACTTAAAGCTGATCGTTGACATTTGATATAACATAGATCAAGGTCGGCCGTTGACTTTTGACATAATAGAGATGAAGGCCGGCCGTCGACTTTTGATGTAATTCATTGACTTTTGATATAATAGAGATGAAGGCCGACTGTTGACTTTTGATGTAATCGAGGTGAAAGCCAGCCGTTGACTTGCCAATGATTTGTTGGCGCAAACCACCAGATTTCTAATAGACGAGAATTTAATGCATGTTATTAGTTTGGAAATCATATAATTATATTGATTGATATTCTTTTAATGACGATGGAACCGTTCTTTTGTTGTAGGTGAAACCCTAGGCCCATTTAAATTCAACATAAATTGAATCTACAAATGTAGAATCCATACTTTTAAGTCTTTGAGATGGATTATATTATTCATAGTAAACTTATAAGACTAGAGTTATGTTTTTATGCTTCATTTGTTTCGTGAAAAAATACATAATTTGGAAACAATTTCTTAAAAAATGATTACTTGTATCACGTAAAATAATTAGCTAATAAAAAACTTTTTCATTGTAGACAACAACTTATGTCTAAATAATTTCATGGATGATGAAAATAACTTTTATTTATTCATTTTTGTAAGTAATATAAATAATTTTTTTAGCAAAATCCTTTTGAAATTATCTACTTTATGCAAAACATGCATACCTTTGAACTCTAAAAAGTTATATCTAGAAATTAATAAAGCTCCGAAAAGATTACAATATAAGTGGAAGGTTATCCACAATCATTTTTTAATCGGCTATAGAATCTCATTACTTCATTAAAAAGAGAGTATTGTTGAATGCAAAACATGCAATCCCAAAATGTTCATAATTTGAACAAGAGCATAGATAATTAAGTAGGAAGATTAATGCACCCGTTTTGGAATCCATCGTTCTTGAAGCGGAAGCCGAAAAGCGATGATCCACATGCAAATCATTTTCCTCTATTGCCATCTGTATCACTGGCTTAATGAGACAACGCTAGATAAACGCTTTTATGTGAAGATACTAGTGAGAATTAGGGTTAGAGGAAAGATTTAAGCACTACTTATAAAGTTTCCAACCATACCCTCTCATTACGGGTCACGCTTAACTCGGCCCACACTAGCCAGTCCCATAGTAGACTAATTAAGAAACCTTCTATATCACCTTAAACCAATTCCATAAAATGGTAAATTACAATATTAATTAATGTAGCTCACATCAGGAAAATTCTTACAAGTATATCTTGGATCTTCCCTAGGAGCAGAGAAATACAATGACTTCCAAAAGAGGTACTGAAAGTCCTAATTCTGATCTAAGTATAAATTGAAAAATTACGTGAAAAACATAAACCTTAGTCAATAACCCTTTTGGGAAGATGTGCATAGCACATCATGCACGGCACACGTAGAGCACATGCAATATGCGTGGCACATGACACATGAAAATTTCAACGACTGCTGAGGAAAAATGTGTCTGAGTTGCATAGGGTTTAAGGCTCAAATGGGCTAAATTTAAGAATTAAATGATTTAGAGAGTTCAATTCGAATGAAATTCATAAAATCGCCTCAGTTTAAAATTTAATACATTGAAATTATTGTGGATCAAATGATAAGAAGAGGATAAAGATGCCAGAATCAAAGGAAGAGTTTTATTAAAGAGTACTCACCTTCACGTGCCATGCACTTGCAGGAAGGTAAGGACTTGCTACTCATCCCAGACGCATTATAATTTTACATACATTAAACCTAAAAATATAGAACTCATACATATCATGTATTTGAGATGGATTATGTTAGACTTATTCCCAATAAATTCATAGACAAGAATTAGGTTTTAATTTCAAAAGCTGCATTTGTACACAAAGGAATAAAGCACCAAAAAATTTACAACGAGTCTTCAAAAATAGCTACAGTTGAAATATCCCAGATGATAAATATATATGGCTTTGTCCCAATTTATTTCTCATATGCAAGTAACGGAAACTCTTTCAAAATAAACATCTCTCCAACCTGTTCAGAAGCCATTTGAGTTGCTAATAAATCAACGTTTCCCTCAGCATGGAGAGCAGAGGGAATGTAAGTTCTAGACACAAGGTTTGCGGTACACATGACCTCTATGATCTTTGGCCAAAGCGGCTATGGAGGCACGAGAGTCTTGCATCAATGTTCATTTGAAGTAAGGGGGGAGGAGTCCATTTTGGAGGGTCGTCGTTCACAACTCGTGGCTACGAGCAACGTTCCATCACAACTCATGGTAGATATCCTGTATATGTCGAATTACTGAAGGAAGATCCATTTGGGAACGAGCTTCCAGAATTTTGTTTCCACGCTCCCATAAAACCACTAAACTATCTCGACCATATCGTGAAAATCTCCGCAATAAATGTCAGGTGGAAGGCCGAAAGCGAGAAGGCGCAGAGATCACTTAGCACACGTGTAAAAAACAGAACCGCAAAAGGAGTTGATATGTCCAAGCCCCAGCCACCTCGATTCCATACAATTCAGGTCATCCACTCTCTTCCCCTTTTGTCAGGGAAAATTTGACTGATCAATTTTCGAAGTAAAAGAGCAGTTTTGTTCTAACTAGATCTTAGAAAGAGATATGACCTTTACCTATGTATTGAATAAATATGACATCTTGCCCATGGAATGTTGACAAGACATCGAATGCATTTTGTGCAGATCTCAACAACCGAGAGCAGATTCATATGAAGACTGTACTTCTGATTAACTTGGAGGTAAAGGACAACCATGAGGAGGCAGCAACTGGAGCTCAGCTTGCTTTAGATCTTTGTCGAGAGGTCTTTGACCGGCTGTGCTTTATGTATTGATGATAGTATGCTTAATTTCTGTATGCTGAGAAATTGCTTATTGTAATTTCTGGTCCACAAATAGAAGCAGCCGAGTCCTGTGAGGAATCGATTGATGAAATTGTGTCTAATTTTGAGAAGCAAAACAGGCAGAGATTTTTATTCAGCATTTCCTTCTATTGATGACCGTGGTGAGGGCAAGACTCTTGCTCTGAAAGCTTTATGATCCATGTCGTTGTTCTGTTAGTATTTTGTCTGCAAATTTATATGTCGATGAACTGAACTTTGGGTTTCTGTTTGTCCATCTACTTGCACAAGTGGTAATAGACTTAAATGCATTACCAGATTTCTTCCAACGCTGTTACTGTTTGCTTTGCACGAAGCCTTCCCTAGAAATCTTACCTTTCTAAGCCCAGGGAGCCCTATTTAATCCATTACACAGCTAATCATTTCATTATACCCTATCCTGAATTTGATCTCGTCTTATGTCAGGGAGACTGAATCAGGCTCTCCCATGTTTTTACGCCTTTGCTTGATCTTGGTATTCCATGCGAATTGTTGGGTTTGATGAGCACTTTCCTTGACTACTCGTTAGTGGTAGGTCATTTTGCAACAATATCTCTATCTGCATTCTGAGAATTGTCATTCTCACGCTTTGGATTGAATTTGCTAGAGAAGCCTATTCTTTGCTGTTATCGCCAAGCCTATCATACTAATGCGCTGCATCTATCCACTTTCAGATAACACTGCATCGATGTGGAAAAGAAATTCTGAGTCGAACCCTTTTCCACTGACTTTATCTCTGGAATGTCGACGCATGATGATGTATTAGTAATTGGAAGCAAGCCAGTCTTGCTTAGGAGTGAAAATTCTATTATTTCTTGTAGTTTTTTTTTTTTTTTTTTTTAAAGTTTCTTTGTACTGCAGAACTAATTCTGCGATGGTACTCACGTCGAGAGAGTGGGAAGAAAAGGGATTCCGGCGTATTGCATATAATTTCTTTGAATGCAACAGGTTCAAAACCGCCTCTATTTTCATTTTTCTGTATCGTGCATATGAAAAGAAAAACAAGAGAATAGAACCAACCTGACCTGGTCAGTCATTTGATGATTTGGTTCTGTGTTTTTGGCAGGGTTCACAATTCAATCGATCCTATTTATTTAAGATGAGTTGGTTTTTGAAAAGAAAATTACTAAAAAGCAGAAACTTCTAATTTGAGTTCATATAGAGATCGTCAGTTTTCTTGCTGGCTTGTTGGTCATTCCTAGGATCCTGTCCTTCAACTTGCTTTCCTCACTTCCTGAATAAAAATTCCCTTGCGTATTCATTTAAAATAATAGGCTCTGATAATTTGTCGAGATTACCTAGTACTGACACACAAAAGTCATCTCCATGTATGGCTTGCACCAAGGTTTGCAGTTTCACATCTCAAAGGGGAGGATGCTTTCTTGACCTCGGTGCAAGTGTCTTTTTCGGAATGTCTCAAATGCCAGTCTCTTGAGCCAGTGAATTCTTCTATTCTGCTGTTCCTTCAAGCCGGTGAATTCTTCTTCTTCTCTGCTGTTCCTTCGGGAAGACAATGCAGTCCATTGATCCGTCTGTGGAAATAAAATTTCTCCTCTTTCTGAACCTTCAATCTCCTCTGCGTTAATTTGTATAACACCGAATGCTCCAGTTAGTTGTGGTACGCTCTACCCTTATGCAGATCTTCTGCTCCTTATGTCTAAATAGACTTGTGTTTGCATCGTGTTGGCTACAACCCAACAGTGCCAGTGAAACTCGGCCAAACAGCAGTGCGCATTAGACACAGAAAAGAGAGCTCTTCTGCTCACGCATTTTATCAAATGTTACTATGGTATGAACGATGAAGAGAAATCGAAGGATAATGACTCTCCATGAACTAACAAACAGCGGCATCAGCAAGCATTTCCATTTCAGAAGACATAAAGTCCGATTCATTCAGCTCCTCATGGGCCTCGTAGTCATCCGTAATGGCGACGTACCAATCTCACTTCATCTGTCCTAAGAGATCTTAACAAAGAATAAATATCACCCTTATGAGGGTGCCTCTTGTCCTTGACAATGAAGACATAAACTTGACCCTGAATTTCTATCCAGCTACAACCAGGCTGCTTGACTACTCCTTTGCCTCATCAGCTTCCTTATTCTGACGACATTGCCCCATTTTTTGCTTTCTGCGTACATGTTTGAGAGCAGAACATAAGGTCCGGAGTTCAAAGGGTCGATCTCTAAGAGCTTCTCCGCTACGTGTTTTCCTAGCATTATATCCTTTTGAACTTTGCAGGCTGCGAGCAGCGAACCCCAAACGACAGCATCAGCTTGCATGGGCATTGCCTCTATTAAGTCCTTTGCTTCACTGAGACAACCGGATCGGTCGAGCAAATCAACCATGCACATATAATGGTCCTTTACCAGTGCCAGACCATACTCCTCGACCATCTGCTTGAAATAATGGTGCCCCTCTTTGACCAGCCCTGCATGGCTGCATGCACATAGAATCCCGATCATAGTGACACAGTCTGGTCTCTCGCCAGATACCAACATTTTCCTGAATATTTCAAGCGCCTTTATCCCTTAACCGTTCCACGCATATCCGACAATTATGGCATTCCATGAGACCTTGTCCCTCTCCAACATATTTTTGAACACCCATAAACCATCTTCCACAGCTCCACATTTAACGTACATGTCTATAAGAGAATTTCCAACAAAAATATCGGATTCTTCTCCAGACTGGAAGCGAAATCCGTGCTTCAAGACATGAGCATGAGCCTGCTGCCCCAACTGCAGATCGGCAAGATTTGCACACGCATTGAGAAAATTTCCAAATGTGTAGTGCGTCGGCTCAATGGCTTCCCTCTTCGAAAGGCGGAATAAACCAAATGCTCCTTCATTCTCTCCATTCTGGGTATACCCTGCAATAAGGGCATTCCAAGAAACTACATTCTTCTCCATCATCCTCGTGAACATTACTCCTGCAGTTTTGAGACTTGCTGCTTTTGCATACCCGCTTACCACGGAGGTGGCTGACACTATATCCCTGGTAGGCATTCTGTCAAAAACTGCTCTGGCCTCGCTAATTCTAGAGCACTTAGAATACATATCAACCAATGCATTTCCTAAAACAACATCATTTCTAAATTTGTCACATTTTACAACATGGGCATGAATTTGCATCCCTTCCCAAAGTGCCCACAGGCTAGCGCATGCGCTGACCACACTGACCAAAGTGACCTCATCTATTTCAAACCCACAATCCATCATGCTCACAAAAACCTCAAGAGCTTCACAGGCTGGACCATTTTGTTCATAGCATGTAATCAAGCTGTTCCAAGAAACTATGTTTCGAGAACTCATTTCATCAAAAGCCTTCTGTGCACAAGCCACGTTCCCACACTTGTACATGTCGATAAGAGCAGAGCCCATATGAACGTCAGACGAGCACTCAGACTTCGATATCAAAGCCTGAATCTGTTGGCCCAGATGCACATCTGCTAACCCAGCACATGCGCTAAGCGCACTACCAAATGAGTACTCATTAAGCACATAATTCTCCCTATGCATCTTACCAAAACATTGCAGGGCTTCTTTGAATCTTTCATGCTGCGCATAACCTGACAGCATCGAATTCCACGAGCACTGGTCGGGTTCTGGCATTGACCCTGTTGGAACCAAAACGATTTGGAGGCAATTGCTTTGATATTAATTGTAGAGTGCGCAGCTTATAAAATATGCGGAAGCATTAAAATACTCAAATCAAACTAGCTGATACAATCACACACTCAAACTAATTAATACAAGCATACACTCAGCTATTCTATTTTCTTCCCTTCTCGATCACGGAGGGATAACTCGCTCACACAGAGCTACTGAGGCTGCAGTGCCTCTCTCTTGAAGTTCACCGTTGCACCTGGTGACTTCCTGTTCCGAAGCTCTCACTGCTGGAGGCTTTCCCTGAAGCTCTCATACGTGTGGCTTCCTTGCTGGCCTGAAGTTCTCCGCCTGCGTGTGGCGTGAGTCCCTCTCCCTGGCCTCCCTACTTTGCCTGCGGTGGCTTGAGGCTGTTAAGCCTCTCTTCGAGGCCTTTCGGCCTGCTCCTTCACCTTGAGGCCTTTTGGCCTGTTGACCTGAGGCTACGGTGCCTCTATGTGAGGCCTTTCGGCCTGCTCCTTCACCTTGAGGCCTTTTGGCCTGAGTTCAAATGCTTCACGTACTGTCATATTTATAGACACCTTCCACCGCCTGGACTCCACCGCCTGAACTCTACCGCCTTTGACTTCAACATGCAAGAGCTGAAGTTGAACTTTTCTTCTTGGCTAAGAGTCAACAATTGTGGGCTACTTTTCTTTCACGTTCAAGTTGAAGCTTGCTTCCTGCTCTTGAAGTCTCCAGCAACAAGTATAATATTATTTTAATATGTGCCCATTCATTCCTTCATGGGTACACTTGCTGCCCACGTCCAGACTTCATGTATAATGGACTTTCATTATTATATTAGGTGTTGACTCCAACAGACCCGAATATCTTTTCCGCTTCATCAAGAGACCCCGATCTGATTAACCCGCCTAAGATTGCGTTCCACGTGAAGGTATTCTTCTCGGGCATTTTATCGAACACCGTGCGGGCGTCGTCGAGGCACCCGCATCTCGCGTAGATGCCGATGAGCCGGTTCTGGATAAACACCTCAGCGGAGAACGGGGTCTTGATGACCCGAGCGTGGACGCGGCGTGTGTCGCGCGCTGGCTTGGACAGGCCGCAGCTGTCCAGGAGCTTGGCAAACGGGTCGAGGTGGCGAAGGAGAGGCCGCCCGCCAGAGCCTTGACCCGCGCATGCCTCGCCATTCCATCATATCATCGCACGAAGCGAACTCTGTCGGAGAAGATTCGCATAGATGTAAATTGAGTGCGATGGGGAGTTTCTGTTGACCGTTATATGCTTCCCCACTTCAGCCAGACGGGCGGGAATATGTTGAGAGCGCTCATATGAAGATGGAAGCCAAAGTTGCAGTGGCAAAATGGTAATTTCGGCATGACAATATATTAATTAGACTCATAACCATGAATTATATTTTTGATTATGAGTAAATCTAAGCTACAAATTAAAATGTGTCATAGATTTAATATCTTGTTGTAAGTCACTAAATCAAGATTAGTCATATTTATAATCTATACAACTTATTGCTTTATCAACTATAATTATAAGTTTAATATGGGACGAGATCAATTTTATAACTAAGTTATTTACAAATCAAACATAAATTCTTGTCTAGTAATTTTGATTATTTTAATTGTAATTCATCATTAAAAAATGCAAAAAGCAATTCTAGAGAATGAAAATTGGATCTATGCCGGATTACATGGGATAACTTTTCAATGGCCCCACTCCCATGAGGAATAGCTAACCTTGATTTTAAGAGAATAGCAACTTCTCAGAAATAACTAATCTTGATTTACTTCTTAGCCAACTAAGGACTAAGGCAGCGTTTGTTTGTTTTTTTTTTTTTTTTTTTTTTTAAACGCTTTTTTATTTTTTGTTCTTTTGTTAAAGAGAAAAAAAAAAGAGAAATAAAACATGAAAATTTGTGTTTCTTATTTCGAAACACATTTAAGAAACACTTTTTTTTTTTTTTTTTTTCTTTTTTCTTATTTTTTTTTTTTTTTCTTTTGGCGGTCGCCCGCCGACGACGAGGGCCGGCGGCCTTGCGCCGGCACAGGCGAGGTCGATCTCGCCCAGATCCGGCGAGGCCGAGCTCGCCCACGGCGGCGAGCCTCGGCCTCGCCGGATCCGGGCGAGTCGGCGTCGCCCGGTGGTGGCCGGCGAGGCCGCGCCTCGCCCGCCGCCGGGTGAGCTTGGCCTCGCCTCGGGGCCGGCGAGCCTCGCCGTGGCCGGGCGAGGCCGCCGGCCGTCACCGCCCGGTCGCCGGCCATGGCCGAGGCCGGCGACCGGCCAAAAAGAAAAAAAAGAAAAAGGAAAAAGAAAAAAAGAAAAAAAGGAAAAAAAATAGAAAAAAATAGAAAAATAAAAGAAATAAAAAATTATACAAATTTACCAAACGTGTTTCTGTTTATTTTTATTCCCGTAAAAAGTTTACCAAACGCGTTTTTTTGTTCAAAATTGTTCCCGGAATGAAACATTTTTTTCTATTTTGTTCCTGGAATAATTTTTAAATGAAAATGCAAACAAACGCACCCTAAGTGTCTCATCATGATTAGACCGGAAATAGATAGTTATCATGTCGTTCTTGTATTAATTCGAAGTACTATTCATTTTGGTCCGTTCCATTTCGAGTCTCGTGGTTTTGTCCTTCAAGCGTATGGGCAAACACTTTTTCAATAGATTATTGTGACATTTTTGGATTAATTCACTTGAAATATTATCAGCTTTTACTTATCTCATTCCAAGTCTCACGATTTTGTCTTTAGGCATACGGACAGACACTTTCTAAGAAGATAACCCATGTTAATAATATTCTAGTCTAATCACACTCAACTTTGGAAAGGAATTACCAGATAGGTGAAGTGCCTACCCATAAGCTAAAGGATAAAACCGTAAGGGTCTGAATGAGACAAGTCAAAGTAGATTAAATCTCAAGAGAGTTAATGTAGAAACTGTCACATTATTCTTCCTTGAATAAAACACACGGTTAGATTTTCGATTAAGATGCATCTTGTTCAAGTAAGGTCTATCCCTTTTGTTTTGTTTTGCTTTGCTTTTTTTTTTTTTTTTTTTTGGTCGAATGAATAATTTGGACATCGTCCTGTTATGGTAAGAAAAATCAATTAACCTTCTAAAGTGTGCGTTCATGTGAGCCCTTGCGAGGGAGAGCTTCATGATAAGAAATGAAGCCCATCTGAACTCACATCCAATTCTTCAAGGCTTTGCAACTCTTTCGGCTTTATGCGACCAAGAACCGTCACATCTGAGAGTTGTCTCAGGTTTTAGAAAGGTCTATTGATGTTCTTATTTCCTGGCAAAGTAGGATATGTAAGACGGACAAAACTCCTGGGAAGCCTAGGCAAGAACCTAAGTTTCTTTAAACATTGAGAACAAGTTTCCTGAGCTTGTAACTCCAAGGACTCCAGATGGCGTAACCTGTCAATCCACCAAGGATCATGGAGCTTCCTTAAAACCGTAACTGTCGTAAGAATACCTCGACACATATAAACGCAAGCTTCTTGGATTTAATTGGTACGGGAGATCTGGAAATGTGAACATTGAAAAAATTACAAGCACAGATTAATTCCAAGCCCACAGCACCGTAGAATTTTGCCCTGAAGATTCATACGTTCTCTACTTCTGCGACAAGAACTTAAATCCCAACTAATAATTTCAATTGTTGAAACTTGAAACGCAGTCATTAATCATTCAGAAGCCCCTGTAGAAATCTGTTCTAAGTTATGCACATGGTAAGTTATCAAAACTAAAGGACCTTTGTGACCATTGCACATGATCATTAACTGGTGAGGGTTATGTTCATGCTAGACAAGATGTTTTGCCCCTACTTCTTCATTTCCTCAATGTGGAGATTTTCATGGGGAATCCGCAACAATTCTGTGAATATGGTAGCTGATGTCTAATGGAATCCATGACACTGAATGCAACACATTGAACATTAATCTCTGTGAATGAATTCTGAAGCAAGTCATCTTGAATCCTTGATGAATTTCTTCCATGATGAGATTAATTGCTAACTGCACCCGCTAAAAATTTTAGAAGTAGGACCATAACAGACCCAAAAAAGAAGAAAGAAATTCCAGAACCAATCGATTATAGTAAGTTTTCATGCCTTCCAGGACAATGATTTGGTTTTAGCTAGACTTAACAAGCTCAGAAGAACAACTGATTCCCATGTATGTTTTGAACTACTTCCTAAGGAGCGAAAATCAATTCTCTAATTGGTGCAGAAGTGAACTGACGCACAGGAGTTGCAATGTGCTTCAATAGAATGTGACTTGGTTAAGGCTAAAGCTATCAAAGATTAGATGCAGATGGAACAAAATCAATCGAGTCAGCTGCCGAGTGGGTTCATGGAAAGGCTGTTTTCATTGCGCATGTATGATAAGTCATGACTGAAAATAATAAGAACAACTCAATCCGTCCAAATCTTTTCCTAATTTATCACTGATTGCATTAAAGATTTGCACGCGGACCCAATTCATGCAACAGCAAAGAGACAATTACCAGAAAAGGAATACAGGTGAAGAACTGAAGATGAAGAAAACCAAATGAAGATGGCAGAGAAGGAAGAACCCTTGCTGGCCTGAATCAGCTGCAACCAAAATGGGAAAGGAAGACCACGATCTATTAACCCCTTGTGGGAACAGATTGGCGGGCAGGAAGACAGGGTCGCAGTCCCGGAGGGAGATCTCCACCAGGTCGAATCACGTCTCGTGCTTCCGCTCGGGGTCGCTGTCGCTTCCTTGATGGTCGGAGTCCGTCGCTGCTGGTTCTGGACGAGCTTCTCGCTCGGGTCATCCCTGATGAGGGAGGAAGACGAAGGGAGAAGAAAGAATGTGTGAGGAGAGAGAGAGCGCTACGGGAGAAAAAACGAAACAAAAAAATAGAGAGAGAAAGTTGAAATTTCTCAGGAGTGAGTCCCACCTATACGTGCCATCTCGAGTAAATATCCCCCACCGGGCCCACCGTGAATTTGAGGCAATCTAACCTCGTCTCGATTCTAGGCAAGGGTATTCTCACTTTTTTCAAATCTCTGTACTCTTCGGATTTCAGAATCTCCTCTAATCTCTCACATTCTTCTATTGCCATTTTCTCTAGCTTCTTGAAGCTTGAAGGCTCAGGAAACTTTCGCAGGGACCCGCAGCTTTTAATAAGAAGCCTCTCCAATGATTCTAGCCTACCTCGAATCTCAATCAGATTAGGACAATTCCTAACTCAAGATCCTTGAGCTCATTTGCGTTGGTTAGGTCAGGCAACTTCTCTAGCATCGGAAGATCCCTCACTTGTAAGAACATCAAGTTCTCCGAATATTCCAAGCCTTGAATCTCTTTGAGCTTCCAACAGCCATTTATCATTAAGACCTTTATATGCTTGAAGGTTAGTGGATCAGGCAACTTTTGAGTCATTTCACAGCGGTTTAAATAGAGAAAGTCCAATGATTCTAGCTGACCATGAACCTCAACTACTTTAGGACAATCTTCTATCCAAAGTCCCCGGAGCTTCTTCAAGCCGGTCAAGTCAAGCAACTTCACCAGCGATAGAAGACGAACAAGACGAAGGCCTTGTAGGTTTTTCAAATGTTGGAGGCCTTGAATCTCCATTAGCTGTCTACAATTATAGACGTGCAATCCTAACAACTTCTCCAGATATGAAAGATTTATCGACTTTTCCGTTAACCCAAGCCCAACAAAATGGAAGTATGACAAATTCTGAGGAAGCTTAGGTAGGCATTCTAGGTTATTTACGAAGAGTTTAAGCTTCTTGAGCTTCAAAAGGAGATTAAAATCTGAAGGTAGGGTGACCAGACCATCACAACACAACCACAAGGTTTCTAGCTTTCTTAAACCTCCGATCCAATTGAGGCTTGGAGCTAGATGGGAAGGGTTTCGATACTTTAAATCCAACGTCAAATTTCTCAAATTTGATAGGTTCGAGAGATCTGGGCATCTCATATGTAGATTCTCCTTCAGGTATAGATTGGTCATACTTTCAGGAAGCTTAGGTACATTGGAAATTTCCGTGCTTGTTAATCTCAAGATTCTCATAAATGATAGTCTTCCAATCTCACTTGGAATTTCCCCACACAAATATCTACAATTGCTGGCATGGATCTCTTCAAGCTTCTCCAACATTCCAAGGGTGCTAGGTAGCTTTTCTAAGATGGTGCCAGAGATCCTTAGTACTCTCAAATTCTTCATTGTCTCTATTGAATTGGGTAACTCTCGTATCTTTGACCAAGAAAGATTCAACTCAATGAGAGAACCAAAATTTCCAATTGAAAGTTCACTAATACTTGTACTTGACAAGCTAAGATATAACAATGATGTTGAGCAACCAACTAAATTGCATTCACTCAGTGATCCACATGAATTTGCATTGAGAATTTCCAATTTCTTCATTCCTTTCCATTGAGGAATTTTGGTAATAGATGTCCAGTCAAGAAGAAGTTCTGTCAAGGCTTTCGGTCCCTCCATCTCATCTGGCAATGTCTAAAGTTTGCTACAACCTTCCAAGTTTAAAAACACTAACTGCTTTAACTTACAAATAGACCTGTCAACTTGAACTAGCTCCTTGCACCTTTTAAGAATCAGTTGCTCTAAATTTTCATAGGTAGAAACATTAGGAGTTTTACGCAAGTTGCTGCATTTAGTCAAATTTAGAACCTTCAAATTCTTTGCCATCTGTAATGAAGAGAAGAGGTTAATTCTAGATCATTTTAAGATACAGGACAATAAAGTTAACATAGCAAATTCATGTTGAAAAAATACCATACCTTGAGGTGGTTCCATCCCTCCCAATCATTTGTAATTTGACTGTGATAGATCAAGAATCACTATCTTCATAAGGGAAAATGAGGTCAACTGGAAAAAGATGGGAAACTCATGCCATGAGAGATATCTCAAATTCGGAAAAATGAGCGGATTTTTTTGAAACCGCTTGGTTGAAGGACAATGCTGAACAAATTTATGCCATGAGAGGTATCTCAACTTAGGAAGGTTGGATAGATTCCTTTGGAACCAGTTGGTTAAAGAAAAATGCTGGACATTTTTCATATCCAAGTCTCCACAATCCACTTGAAGAAACCTCAAATTTGATAGACTTGCAAATTCTTCCTTCTTAAAGAAGCGTTGAGATTGATGATCAAACTTGAGACGTACTGCTTCAACGTTTTCTGTTCCCTGCTGAAGCCCCCAAAAAAAAAAAAAAATGGAAGCTAGTGATCACATAATTTCTTGTCGAAGGGATTTGAGTTGAACATACTTCAGAATGTACATTTTATTTATACTTTCAAATTGATTTACAATATGATTTATAGATGAGCTTGTCATCATAGTAAGCAGACAAGTAATAACTCGGTTAAGATAGAAGCAATTAACCAAAATTGACGTGTATAACTCATCCCTCTCCGAATAGGAATAAAATTGCACACACTTTACCTTTTCTATGAGAATACCATTTGCTTGTTCATGATCCCACACTCGACTTTGCTTCTTTGGTCTAAAGGTACCAATCCGACAAATGAAATGTCGCCCAATGTCTCTTAATAGATCATGCATCCACAACCGGTCACAGTTTGTAATCTTTATTAATGACATATGTTGGAGGACATCAAGATAATAGTCAGGTAAAAACCCACAACTTTTCCACATGTGCCTCACAATTTTCACATCAAACCCAATGAAGAAGCAACAAATATCGAGAAATATTTCCTTTGCATGTGGTTGTAATGCATTGATACTGATGTTCAACTTTTCTTCAACATTTTCATCGGGAATAATTTCTAGCTTCTCTAATGTGGTCTCCCAAAATTTTCTGTCTTTTCCAGCTAAAAATGAGCCTACGATCTCAAGAGCCAAAGGAAGATGACCACAGACTTTCACCGCTTTTTCAGAGAGAGGGACGTATTCTGCTGGAGGATGATCACTTCTAAATGCATGTCTGCTGAATAGTTGGAGAGAATGATCAAAATCCATTCCAGTAAGTTCGTGCTTCAACTCAACATCTTTGAGAACTTCTTTGTTTCTTGTGGTAATAATAACCTTACTTCCACTGCCAAACCAGCATTTACCCATTCCCACAAGAGCATCCAGCTTAGTCTTTTGGTCGACATCATCAAGTAGAAGTATGACCTTTTTAGAGGATAACAAGTCCTTGATCACCCTTTTCCCTTCATTGATATCATTAATGGTCTGTCGTTTCTTTCCTAGGACATTAGAGATGAGCTGATTCTGCAAACTCTCAATTTTCATATCTCCAATGTTGGACAGGGAGCAACATTTAGTGGAATAAGTGGTCCGTTCACTTTTCACTTCCATGATTCTATCCACTTGATCGTTCATTTCCTCCAAGGAATTAGACAAGTTGTAATGTTTAGTGGAATGAGACAACAATTTGTTATAGACGATTTTGGCAAGAGTTGTCTTTCCAACACCACCCATACCATGGATACCAACAATCTTTGTTTGAGTGGTGTACTCACCTATTAATTCCATGATTCTGTCCACGTGATCGTCCATTTCAACCAAGAAATCAGATACTGCCAAGTAGTTCTTTTTCAATTCGATCAAAACCTTCTGAACAACTTCTCTTGTGAACTCACCTTTGCCCCTGATAGTATTGAAGGCAAAAGAACCAAAGTATTAAATCAAGATGAACATAATAATATCTAAGGTACAAACAAATCATGCACAATAATAAATTCAAGTACCTCTCCTTGAGTTCCCATCCCTTTAATTCTCCAACCTTTTTGAGAGCTGCCTTCCAATTCTCAATAGTCTCGTCAGTGTACAGCTGCTTATCTATGTATGATTGAATGGCCTTGCCGTAAGTTGCAGTTTGGTTACGAACCTCGGATGGTTCAATGTCATAGAAAATTGGCATGATCTTTTGTCCCCACTTTTCCTTGCATTCCACCATCTGGACCAACTCCATGAGGCACCATTTACTGGCAGCATATTGTTTAGAAAAAATAGGAATCGAGATTTTAGACTGCTTAATCGCTTGGAGAAGCTCGGCCCAATCTCTTCCCCAATGCGAAGCTCTTCATCATCTCTATATGCCCGTATTCCAGCATCAATGAGGCTATTGTAAAGGATATCAGTGATGTCGTGACGAGTATCCAGTCCTCTAAAGTTCAAGAATACTTCATAACAAGGTTCCATTGGCTTCTCCATTTCCTGAATTTTCAGAGGACTTGCAATGATTCGATAACCCACCTGGAAGAACGTTTACAATGAAAGTGGAGTGATGATTATCATGATTTCTCTCAGAGATTCTTCTGTTTTAAGTCATTCTAGAAAGAAACCTCAATGACAGATGCACAGCTCCTTCTGGCATTGTCCTGGACACCAACATATGTCCGATTATTATATCAACAATATAGCAGAGAAGTTGACCCATCTCAATACTAAAGGAAGAAATCTCCAAATTATTGCGAAATGGGTTTCAATTCACACTTGAAATTGATAATAAAAATGAAAATTTCAAGAAGATGTATCACTGTCAACTTATTTTTGTCTGAAACTTTTTACTTATTTAATAAAAAATTTCTTAAAAGGTAACGTTGAATATCCTCTGCACATAAGCACCTGCTGTGGCTTGTAGGTTGACTAATTATCTTATCATCTCATAAGAAGTTATGCCAAAACCGTACTCTTTTAGTTTTACCAGAATCGGTTTGACAAAAACATTCCACAACAGTCAATTAGTTGCTCACTTGACCTTAATGGCGCAGGCAAAGAATCGCATTCACCTATGACAATCTCATTAGAAAAATGAAATCAAGAAATTACGCTGCAGCTAATTCAACCCCCAACATCGGACTAGTTCTGAAAAGCATAAACCGATCCCTGATTACAGCCATCTCTTAGTTTATTAACAAACAGATACATGGTTAATGGGCGAGCATTGGTTAGGCATGAGGCTATTATTCACATCTGCCAGACAGTATCAGCATATCAGACTTGTGGAGTTGATAAAAATTCAACAGAAAAGAGAAGCATGAATGCTATAATTATTTTTCCAGCAAAATAGGTTTGAACACATAGGAAAGCAAGAACGAGAGCTGCATTTCACAAAAGCTGAGAGTTCCAGTTCGCCACAGAGTGCAACATTATAGTCTCTGCAGTCAGCCTCTTCTGTTAAATACCAAGTTGTATGTATCAATTTTCTCCCTAGGAGTGTTCTTACTGCTAATCACCAGACAATAGTGTACTAGTTTGCCGTATCGAAGTCTCTTAGAGACACCAGTATCTCTGGTCGCACAAGAAAGTCCCAGCAAACAAATTTAATCAACCGATTCCACTCAAACTAAATTAGCTTTTAGCACCAGCCCAGTTCCTAAAGAGCGTAAATTCAATCCCTGGTTACAGAATCAACAAACTGATGCATAGGAGTGGCATAGCGTTTCAAGATCTGAGGCCTGACAGTTGCACAGATGGAAGCAGATGAGCAGGGTTTAGCATGTGACTAGAGTTAGAGCCTAAAGCTATTAGTGTTAGACGCAACTAGCAGTGATCAATCATCGAGTCAACTGAAGAAAGAACCGATGCTGATCTGAGAGTCCCTCTATTGTTTCCATCAAATTCTGCACCTAGTTGCCTTACAGAACAGATTCATTAAAAAGAAGGCAATAAACGAGAGGAAATTACCGGAGATGGAGGGGCGAGGATGAAGAGTCCGGATCAAACGCTCAGAAGCAGACAAAGATCCCAAGAATAAACGCTCTTGGCTTTTGAGTTCAGCTGAAGAAAGACAAAGACTTTTATTAGACGGCGAATTCACCCTCCTTCGCCGTGCCCTTCCACGAAACTGAGTGCTTGCTACGTGCAGGGAAACTTCAAGCCGACCTTGAAAAAGTGAATACGCGTTGCTTTTCGCTTTTGAGGTAATCGAAGTCCAAAGATTCTTTGGCACGAAAGGCGAGAGTACAACTGCAAGATATTTTCATTGCATGTTATTAGTTTAGAAATTCTTTTAATGACGATGAAGGTGAAGCCCAGGCCCATTCAAATTTTACATATATTAAACCTAAAAATGTAAAATTTGTATATTTTAAGTATGCCAGAGTCATACACAATTAGTCCTTAACACCAAAAAAGTTAGGAAAAATAACGCCACAAATGTCATAACCTCCGTACAACACTTATTTAAGTACTATAACTTTTTTGGATTATTTTAAATAAATTTAAAGTTTAAAAATGGCATAGCACATTTTGTCAAAATTCAAATATCACATTAAATAAATTAAAATTTAAGAACAATATTAATGAATATAGAATCAAAGTTTATGGATAATTTATGTCATTTTTTCCATTTCTTAAATCTAAAACTTCATAAACATAAGGATGGACACATAGATTCACATATAATTTTTTATAGTTTTCTAAAATTTGAACAAAATTTAAATTTTAACAAAAAAGTAAAAAAAACAACTATTGACTTTTTTTTTTTTTTAAACAAATATTAAATCAATTAATTTTGCCATTTCTTTATAGTCTCTTTGCATACCAGATGTTGAGTAATAAGAGGCAGGGGACACCATTTTCATGGGAGAGACACTGGTGCTTTTCCATGTTCCTCAGCGATATTGTCCCAACCATCAATCACTATGTCTCTCTCATCACAAGATGGGTCACCAAAAACACCTGAAGCTCAAGAAGCACTTTGTAACATGTTGACATGGCTTCACAACTTCCAGCGTTTGAGATGATTCCTCAGTAGACAAGCAGCAGCAGAATCACCAACAGCTTCTGTGATCCCGTTGTCTGTTTTCACCTCTTCATTGGGTTGTACAAAAAGATGGAAACAATGGAAGCGACAATCGATACCAAGTGCGAGGACCAACCTGGATACACACTCTAAACCTATGAAAACAATGCTGTGAAGATTTCTGTCGGGATGGGAAACAGATGTCCGTGAGATCTACTCAGGTCAATGATTGCTGTCAGTCTTTTTCTGGGTAACTTCGTATCGAATATATTCTATTGTCTTGAAAAACTTAAGAAGGAAGCTTCCTCGTCACTTCAATCGAGGTATACATGATTTATTTTTTCTATTGGCCATATACATACGCGATTAAAACGCGGCTTCTCTATGCCGACCACGAGGGAGGGGAGCCACGACGGAACATGCCAACACAATAGACAGCTTTTGCCGTGTCACTGATGATTAAGCAAAACTTCACTTGAATTATTGACTGTTCTTCATATACAAAAGCTACTTGTCCCTGATATGATGATATGTTAATTAGATGCTCTTATCCTAATAGATAGGGCTTCAAAAGGGGTTTGCTTCGGCCAAAAGTCAAGCCCAGCCCGAAGATTTCAAGCAAAAAATTCCGAACCTCGAATCTGGGCTTAGCGCGAGACAATATGAAATGGCATGGCCAGAAGTAATACAATGTGGGCCAGTTTTCGCACACCTTAATATTAGTTCATCTCACGGGCAACTTCAACGGAGCATTGTCTCATATTGGGTAGGTGCTTTACTCCTGAAGTGCTTTTAACAGGGTTTGAACCAACACTCTCTCCCTTGCTAGTTTCTAGTTACTAACTTTTCCATATGAAAATATATTGCTCACATGAAAATACTAGCAAGCGATAGGTATGTGTAGATAAAAATTTTTATGAAGAATTACTACCTAGAGGAAGACTAATAGACTGAGGACTATTTATCCTTATGCAAACATAAAGAAAACCTTGCTACTACTAACGATGACTTATTTCCTTCTAATCACCGCTGAAAACTTACTAATAAACGTACCTAGTACATTGGCACTTTTTCAGGTGATTTGATGTCTAACTAATAGAAATATATGACATCTTCAATGAAAACTTACTAGAAAACTTACTATCATGTGAAAAATAACTTCTCACCAATATTTATATATTCTATTTTCCAAAGTCCAGCATTTAAAAATAGTTATGATATGTAGTATATTACCAATAATTAGGAAATTTTAGGTCAATTACCATACAAAAAAACTCCCAACTTTACATTCTTGTTAATTTTATGTGAAATATAAAACATAAGAAAGAGACGCGAGAATTTATTCTTTTGTGTACAGTCACCCTCTATTAGTCCGTTAGTTAGCAAGGAAAATATGGTCGTCGCCTCATTGATGTGGCGACTAGTGTGACTAACTATCACCATTAAGCGTCATTAATAAGCAAATAGAACTAAGTGGTAAAAGTTATTTCATGAATTTATAGTAAAAGAAGTTACTTTTAAAGATCAGAGAAAAGGTAACATAGGAAAAAAGTGGGGTAGAAATTGAGAGAGGGAGAAATGAAAAAAATGACCGATCCAACATCATGCAATCACAATGGGTAACGAGAGAGATCAATGTATATTAGTTGAAGTTACTGAGCAATTTCAAATATTATTCAGGTCTTAGCATGACCGCATCACCACTCAACCTCAAGCTTAAACTTTCAGCTTTTCAGAATTATTTATGATCAAACATGTTGGCTTCTTGAAGCTGGTAAGGTCAGGTAGCTCTTTTGGGGCAATCAATATGGTGCATCTCCAGTTGTTCTGCTCTGCCTTAAATCTCAAATAGTTAAGGACAATTCCATGGGAGAAGTTCAGGACGCCATCTACAATGATGGCAAACCTGCAAGCAATTTTAGTGGTCTTTTCGAACTTCTATCAGCTCAATTCAAAGAAGATTATGTTGGTATTTTGCCAGGTATACTATTGAGGGCATGTAGCTGCCATGTCGAAAGGTGGTAAGTGGTACACATGGTGAAGTTCTTGGATACAATAGAGACAAACTAACTTCAAGGCCGAAAAAGAGAGCTCATGCAAAGTTCGGTAATCGAATTTTCCATCAATTTGGTCCTTCAGAAGTTTATGTTCTTTGGACTCTAGCTTCTTCCTGCACTTGGGGAATTCACAATCAATCTTTGTACTCTTTCACTCTCTCGACCAGTCCATGAAAGAATATAAACCGCGGAGAGAGTAGAAGACTTCACATCATTGACAGTCTGTACATGAGAAAATGGTAGGAATAGGGGAAAATTGTCCAAAAAGTCCTAAACCTATTATACTTTTGCCAATTCAGTCCTAAACATTTTAACTTTGCTAATTCAGTCATAAACCTTCTCACTTCTTACCGATTCAGTCCATCCGGCCAATTTTGGCCGGAAAATGCTAACGTGGATGTCGGCGGTGCCACGTAGGACCGTCGATGTTGACATGGATAATTTTTAATAATATTTTAATATTTTTTGAATTTTTTGAATTATTATTTTTTTTCTGTTTTTTCCTTTTTTTTTTTTTTTCTTTCTTTCTTTTCTTTTGGCTTTTTTTCTTCTCTTTTCCGGTGGCTGGCCACCGGTCACATGTTTAATTTAGGTTTCTAGTAACACAATATTGTACTCTATGTATATACATACATATATATATATGGTAATTGCAATCGTATCATAAAATCTACTTTGAAATCATATTGTTCAAGGTAAATTACTGATAGTGTTGGTAATTTACTTATAACAACAGTAAAATTTCTTTGGAATTTTGGTACATTCCCGATGGTGTTAGTAATTTACTCATGGCACCAGTAAAATATCAGAAGAGTATGTAATTTACTAATTTAGTGAAAAATTTGTAGATATTTAACAATATTGGTAATTTACGACCGGTGTACCTAACAAGCAAGTAACTTGGTCATTTCTTTTTACCACCAAGAAAATTTTTCAATTTTCCAGTCCAAAGGGAGTGTAGAATTTTGCCAAATTTTCATTTGTCTCTGCTTCTGTGACGAGAACTAAAAATCCCATCTGAAAAGTTCAAATGGTGAAACTTGAAACGTAGTCATAATTTCAGCGTGAAGCGCATGTAGAGATCTGTATTGAGTTTCGACCATTGCACGTGATCATTACCTAGGGTGTGTTATGTTTATGCTAGACACAATGTTTTGCCCCTACTTCATTTGCTCAATGTGGAAATTTTATGGGAAATCAACAACAATTCTGCGAACATGGTTGTTGATGTCTAATTAAATTCTTGACACTGAATAGGAAGACATTCTGAGGGTGCTGTCTCAAGAACATCAATCTCTGCGAATGAACTCTGGAGCAAATCATCTTCAATCCTTGATCAATTTCACAGAAATTTCCACTACGAGATTACATTCTCAGAGCATGTGACTTGGTTAGGCTAAGCTATTAAAATTAGATGCAGATGGAAGAAATCAATTGAGTCAGCTCACGAGAGTGTTCACTGAAAAGCTATTTTCAGTGCATATATAAATGATAAGTTATGACTGGAACAAAAACTCAGTTCATTCCAAATCTTTTCCTAATGTATCACTAGGTGCATCGCAATTCGCAAAAAGACCCAATTCATGCAAAATAGAAACAACGTAGAGACAATTAGCAGACAAGGAATGGGAGAAAATGAAGAACCAAATTAGACAGCCACCGAATTTGAATGAAAATGCAGAAAACAAACTAAAGATGCAGAGAAGGGAGAAACGCTTCTTGGCCTGAGTCAACTGCAACTAAAATGAAAAAAGCAAGACCTTTTAGACAATCTATGAAAAACCTCGTGGAACAGATGGATGCGCAAGAAGACGGGGTTGCCAGTCCTGGAGGGAGATCTCCACCAGGTGGAGCCGCATCTCGTGCTTCCACTCGGGGTCGCCGTGGCGTTCCTTGACGGTCAGAGTCTGTTGCTGCTGGTTTTGGGTGAGCTTTTTGCTCAGCTCGTCGCTGATGAGGGAGGAAGAAGAAAAGAAAGTGAGAGACAAGAGACAGCAAATGGAGGAGAGAAGAAAGTCAAAATTTCTGAAGGATGGGTCCCACCTGTACCCATGGCAATTAAATTAAGGACTCAAGGAAAGGATCTTGCCAGTTTTTTATTGGCATTGTCACTTTTTTCAAATCTCTGCACTCAACGGATTCCAGAGCCTCCTCGAACTTCTCACATTCACTTATTGCCACACGCTTTAGATTCTTGAAGCTTGAGGGATCAGATAACTTTTGCAGAGATTTGCAATCATTAATATGAAGCCATGCCACTGATTCTAGCCTACCTCGAATCTCAACTGGACGAGGGCAACACTCTAGGCTTAGTCCCAGGAGCTTCTTCAAATTGGTCAGGTCAGGCAACTTCTCTAGCAACGGAAGATCCATAACATGTAAAATAAAACAGGTTCTCAAAATCTTCCAGGCATGGTATCTCTTTCAGCTTCTGACTATGACTTATAAAGACTTCTGTATCTACGCCTAATCGATCAGGCAACTTTTCAAGTGATTCACAAAACCTTATACAAAGTATGTCTAACGATTCTAGTTGACCTCGAACCTCAACCAATTTAGGACAATATAATATGCAAAATGTCCAGAGCTTCGTCAAGTTGGTCAGGTCAGGCAACTTCACCAGTGATGGAAGATCTTCGAGATGAAGCTCTTTCAAGTTTTTCAAACAGTCAAGGCCTTGAATCTCTATTAGCTGTTTGCAATGATAGACTTTCAATTTTGATAACTTCTCCAAATACGAAAGATCTATCAACTTTTCCATTAAATTGCACCCTTTAATCGAGATGGATGACATATTCTCGGGAAGCCTAGGTAGGCGTTCTAGGTTATCTACGTTGAGGGTAAGCTCCTTGAGTTTAGAAAGGAGATTAAAATCTGAAGGCAAGGTGGCAATCCAATTACAATACAAAAACAAGGACTCTAGCTTTGTTAACCTTGAGATCCACTCGAGGCTTGGAGCTAGATAGGAAGGGGCTTCATATTGTGAACACAAATTCAAATGTCTCAAATTGAATAGGTTTGAGAGATCTGGCATTCTCGTCACTAACACTATTGTAATGGATAGATTGGTCAAACTTTCAGGAAGCTTTGGTACTACGGAAGTTGTCGTGCCACTTAATCCCAAGATCCTCAAAAATGATAGTCTTCCAATTTCAATTGGAATTTCCCCCTCGAAATCTTTACAGTTGTAAGCATCTATCTCTTCAAGCTTCTCCAAAATTCCAAGGGTGCTAGGTAGCTTCCTTAAGCAGGTGCAAGACACCCTTAATACTCTCAAATTCTTCATTTTCCCTATTGAATTGGGTAATTCTTGAATGCTCGAGTTAGAAATATTCAACTCAACAAGAGATCCAAAATTTTCAAATGGAAGTTCAGTAATTTGTGTATATGTCAACCTAAGAATTGATAGTGATGTTGAGCAACCAACTAAATTGCATATACGTAGTGATCTACATCCAAATGCACTAAGAGTTTCCAATTTCTTCATTCCTTTCCACTCAGGAATCTTGGTAATAGATGTCGAATCAACAATAAGTTCTGTTAAGGCTTCCAATTCCTCCATCTCATCCGGCAATGTCCAAAGGTTCCTACACCCTTTCAAGTTTAAAAACTTTAAGCGCTTTAACTTACCAATAGACTTATCAACTTGAACCAGTTCCTTGCACCCTTGAAGAATCAGTTGCTCTAAATTTTCATGAGCAGAAAAGTCGAGAGTTTTGCGCAAGTTTTTGCATTCGGTCAAATTTAGAACCTTCAAATTCTTTGCCCTCTGTAATGAAGAGAAAATGTTTAATTCTGATTCATTAGGAAATACAAAAGAGCAAAGTCAATATAGCAAAATTCATGTTGAAGTAGTACGATACCTTGATGTGGTTCCATCCCTCCCAATCATCTGTAATTCCAGTTAATGATAGATCAAGAATCACTAATTTTAAAAGGGAAAATGCAGTCAATTGGAAAAAGAAGGGAAACTTATGCCATGAGAGAAATCTCAACTCCGGAAGAATGAGCAGATTCCTCTGGAACCAGCTAGTTGAAGGAAAATGCTTAACGAAGTTATGCCACGAGAGCCAACTAGAATTCTGAAGGATGGATAGATTCCTTTGGGGCCAATTGGTTGAAGAAAAATGTTGAACGTTGTTCATATGTAAGTCTACACAGTCCACTTGAAGAAACCTTAATTTTGATAGACTTGCTAATTCTTCCTTCCTAAAAAAGTGTTGAGATTGAGGATCGAACTTGAGACATATTGCTTTAACGTTTTCTGTTCCCTGCCAAGCAAAAACGGGAATAATTACCTATTGAAGGCATTCGAGTTGAACATACTTGAGGAATGCACATCCTATTAGTACTTTGAAATTGATTTATACAATATAATTGACAAATGGGCATGTCATGGTATAGCACACAACTAATGACTTGGTTCAAAAAGAAGCAAATTAGCAAAGTCAACATGTGTAACTTCTCATTAAATAGGAATGACATTCACTTTACCTTCTTTCCTATGAGATCGATCGATTCTTCATGATCCCACACTCGACTTCGCTTCTCTGGTTCGAGACTACCATTTTGACAGATGATATCTCGCCCAAGGTCTCTTAGCTGATCATGCACCCACAATTGGTTACCTTCTGTAATCTTTATTAATGACATATGTTTGAGGACTTCAAGGGAAGGTTCAGGGAAAAAATTATAGCTGTCCCACATGTGAATCACAATTCTCACATCAAACCCAACAAAGAAGCAACAAATATCAAGAAATATTTCCTTCTCTTGATAATCTAATGCCTCAAAACTGATATTCAACCTACTTTTAACCTCTTTGTTGGGAATAGCTTTCAACTTCTTTAACGTGGTCTCCCAAATTCTTTTGTCTTTTCCATTTAAAAAGGAACCTATAACCTCAAGAGCCAAAGGAAGACCACCGCAGATTTTTACCACCTTTCTCGAGAGGGGGCTGTCTTCTATTGAAGGACGATCTCTTCCAAAGGCATGTCTACTAAACAATTGCAGAGAATGACTGAAATCCATTTCAATAAGTTCATGCTGAAAATCAACATCTTTGAGAAGTTCCTTGTTTCTTGTGGTAATAATAACTTTACTTCCTTTGCCGAACCATGGTTCATCCACCCCCATAAGAGCATCCAGCTGAATCTTTTGGTCGACATCATCAAGTACAAGCATGACCTTTTTAGAGGATAACCTCTTCTTGATCTCAGTTATCCCTTCTACGATATTATGGATTGGCAAACATTTCCCTTTTTGGACATTAGAGATGAGCTTCTTTTGCAAACATACAATCTTTGTATCTCGAATATTAGACAGAAAGCAGCAGTAAGAAGAATCAGCCGATACTTTATTATAGACGATTTTGGCAAGAGTTGTCTTTCCGACACCACCCATACCATAAATACCAACAATCTTTGTTTCGGTGGTCTGTCCACCTATCACTTCCATGATTTTGTCCACTTGATCATCCATTTCAACCAAGCAATTAGATACTGTCAAGTAGTTCCTTTTCAACTCGATCAAAACCTTCTGGACAACTTCTTCTATGAACTCACCTTTGCCTCTGATAGTATTGAAGGCAAAAGAACCATACTGTTAAATCAAGATGAATAGAATAAAATGCAAGGTATAAATGAATCATGCACAATAATTAATTCAAATACCTCTCCTTGAGTTCCCATCCCTTTAACGCTCCAACCTTGCTTAGAGCTAGCTTCCAGTTTTGAAGAGTCTCATCAGTGTACCGTCCCTTGTTTATGTGTGAGTTAATGGCCTCACCGTATCTTGCAGTTTGGTAACGAACCTCGGATGGTGCTACATCATAGAAAATCGGCATAATCTTTTGTCCCCAATTTTCCATGCAATCAACCATATGTACCAACTCCATGAGGCACCATGAACTAGCCGCATATTCTTTAGATAAGATAGGAATCGAGATTTTCGACTGCTTAATCGCTTGGACAAGCTCTGGGCCAATCTTTTCCCCAACGGGAAGCTCTTCATTATCTCTATATGCTTGTATTCCAGCTTGCATGAGGCGGATGTAAAGGTAATCGGCGATGTCCCTACAAGTATCCGGTCCTCTAAAGCTCAAAAATACTTCGTAATAACATTCCATTAGCTTCTCCATTCCCTAAATTTTTAGAGGACTTGCAACGACTTGATATATCACCTGAAAAGCGTTTACTATGATTCTATGAAAGTGTAGTGATAATTATCATGATTTCTCTAAGAAACTCTTCTGTTTTACGTCATTTTAGAAAGAAACCACAATGATGCACTAGACACCAAAATATGTCTGATTATTTTATTAACAATATAGTAGAGAAGTGGACCCGTCTCAATTCTAGAGGAAGAAAGTTCCAAATTATTGTGGAATTATGGGTTTTAACTCACACTGAAAATTGATTGGAAAAAAGAATATTTCACGAAGATAAATCTTTGTCAACCTACTTTTGTCTTAAACACAGTCGTGACTTGCCCTTTTTGTCTAGAAAGGAAAGGACAATAAGTTTAGGGATACCCCCTCAATGATGGGGCCTACGACTATCGATTAGGCGTGAGCTCTCCCAAGCTCATATCTCGCACAAAGTTAGAATAGTCGATGTTAAATGAAATTGACGCTACAAGAATTTCAAATGAGAAGTTGCTACTAGCCTATTGGAGTTACCCAAAAATCAAGTGAGGCATTGGAGAATTTCTCACTTTCGACACAATCATAGAATCTAGGATCAAGAGACTTGATTGCACTAATTATCCAACTAGTGCCATTTCGGTCCCTAACCTTATTCAAACACTAACTAAAAATGTTCAAGCTGTGACTATTCCCAACGAGGCTAAAACAACGGTCAATATATTGAAAATGCGCAATCAAATAAAAACATAACTTAACTAAAATCGAACTACGCAAAGAAATAACCTAACATTCATTTCTAAGAAAACACAATATCTTAACGAACCTTAAGGGCTTTTCAATTTTGAGCAAATTAAATTTTTTATCAAATATTCTCACACATTTTGAAAGAAAATTACTCAAAATTTTAATTTCTACGTTTTTTCTAATTTCAGAAGAATAATTTTTTTTTGGAATTTTTTAAAAATTTGTTTTCAAGATTTTTAAAATTTTAAAATTTTAAATTTTTAGAATATTATTTTTCAAAAAAATATTTTAAAATTTTTAAAAATATATAATTTTGTATATTTTAAAAGAAATTATTTTTAAAATAAAAATAGGAAGCCTGTTCAGGACCGACTCGGGTCGCCAACCCACAGCCAGACTAGGCCTCATGCGCAGGCCCAGTCAAGTCCCCAAAATCTAGCCCATCCCATTAAGAAATAAAAAGGGCCCGGCCCAAGAAAGTAAAATAAGCCCATTATGCCTAATTCAACACTAACTCGGCGCGGTCCCTAAAGCCCTAAAAACCAAAACCCAGTAGTGGAATTAGACCGGCCCAGCCACCAAGGGACCAAAGGCATCCGGCCGGGCTCCTTTTGCCCAACCCGCACGGTTCCCCGACCGTGACGGACCCGAGTCTTCAATTGGCTGCGAACGAGCGGCGCGGGGTAGTCTTTGGCGAAGCCAGCTCCCGGCCCCGCTACGAATGCCGCCCCGCCACGTTACCTGCCACGGCACGAACAAAGGAAAAATGGAACGACAACCAGCGTTCCAGGGCAAGCCAAAATCAGAGAAAGAGTTCGCGGATCTAACCGAGGCATTTTCACAAACAGGTGACGTGCGTTACGGAGTCGCAAGGTTGCCGGCTCAACCGCGAGCCCAACCAAGGCCAAGACTCTTGTCAAGCAACCAACAAAACAGGCAGAGGCCACACGGCCGACCGGCGGGGCCGGAGTTCGCGAGAGCCGGGCCCGGAGTGTCCGAAACAGAGTAAAGCAAAGACACGCCGACGGGAACAAAAACAAGGGTGCCGGTCAGTGGTAATCCCTACCCGGCTCGGCGGCGGCGAAGGGGGCCGAACTCGATAGATCGGACTACGCCCGGTCGCCTCGCGCGCCTCCAAGCCGGAATCCTCAGGAAATCGACCCCCAAGTAAAAAAAAACGAGAAGAAACAAACTGAGCCGAGACCTGCCGTGGCTTTGGCGCGGGAAAGGAGGCACAGCGGCGGTTCGACGGCGGCGATTCAGGCACGGTGGCCGGCGGTCTCTCTTGTAAGAGTTTTCCTAATGTTGACTAAATTAATTGATATTTTAATTTACTGTTTTTACGGTTATCGTAAAACAGGGTTGGTCTAAAGTGAGATAGAAGGTTTCTTAATTAGTCTAATATGGAAATTTGGCTAGTGTGGGTCGAGTTGAGCTCGCCCCTGTAATGAGGGACCTTTAAACTACTATAAATAGTCTTTCTGTCTTCCTCCTCTAACCCTAATTCTCACATGTATCCTCACCTAAGGGGCGTTTACATAACGCTAAACGTGAGGGCCGCCTCATTGAGCTAGTGATACGGAGGCGATAGAGGAGAAGGACTTGTTGCGTGGATCCCCTTGATAACATGTGGGTAATCCTTTTCTTCCGCTTTATATTCGATGGATCAAAACGGGTGCGTTAATCTTTCTACTCAATTATGCACGTTGCCTTGCAGTTATGGAGATCTTGGGGTTGCGCAATTTGCGCCCAACATGTGGTATCAGAGCAACCATAACCCTAGAACTTGAACGCATAAAGATTTTGCCCTAATTTGTACGGAATAGCCCTAATTAGTACGGATCTTGCCCTAATTTGTGATTTTCGAGACTTTTTGTTCAATAAAAATAAAATTAAATCACAAATTCGGATTGGGCTCGACGATACGAGCAGAACCGTGGGCGGCGCGTCACTGGAGGATGCCGCACGCGCCTCCACACGCGGCCACGCGCCGCTGGGGCGTCGAACACGCGCCGCGCGTGATCTCCACGCGCCGCGCACTCAGGCGGCGCGTGTGGGTGCGTGGAGTCTCCGTTCGGCGCGTGGTTGGTGGCGTTGGACTCGTATGGTGATTTCCTATCTAGTGGTATATTTATTTTACATGTTTGATGATTTTATGGATGCGAAAATACATACGGAACCCTAAATACGTGTATTTTTAGTGAATTTTTTGCGTATTTTTCCTTGTATTTTCATGTGATTTTGGAAATACAAATGTTGGGTTATAGGTATATTATCACATAATCATTATAAATATGTGATTCATCAATAAAAATCAAACTTTATTGTGAACTGAATCTGACTTAATGAGATACAAGAATTATGGAATAGTAATTGAGCTATGTATTGAGCTGATGAAAACAATAAAGGTTATGAAACTTTTGTTGCTTATGCATACTCCTTGACACGCTGGTAATCTTTGAATGATGGATGTTTTAAGAACTCGTGACCAAATTGATTGTACTGATTAACATATCTGCTGTTATGGGTAATGCATATCGATTAAGTTACTGCATATTGTATATGAACTCATCTGGTTACTTATTAATATCTATCAAGTTAAATATTTTGATGGTTAAGGAGTATGACAATATTTATGCAGAGTAATAGTATCTACTGTTATAGTTTAGATATTTAGTTCTGTGGTTTGACTCAATTTATAGGCCATTGGTTGAAGTAATGATATTTGTTACCTAAAATTGATTAATAAATCAATTGTTGGCATTGGAGTCATTTTTTGCCTTATGAACTCATGAGTGATAATGGATCAGCTGTCAAGCTTGTCAATTTGGTATACCCTGTATTACTATTGATGTTAATTTGTGAGAGATATTATAGATCAACATTCTTTTTATGTTGTTTTGGTAATATATAATTGGGGTGCATAAGAGAAGTTTTATTCTGTTATGAGAAATTCTTGTGATCTTTTGTGATCATGATCTCATTGGAATCTGTCTTTCGTGGTTCGCTATATATATATATATATATATTAATGAATAAAGCAATGTAATTAGCATGATATGTGATTTTGGTGATATGATGCCCCTATCACTAAAGTTAAAATCACATATATATGGTGTATGTGAGGAGTAAAGTTTATATCCCCGGTATGAGAGAATTTCAATGATTCAATTGAGTAGTGACCGCCAAAGTGGCACGCTTAATTGGGTTTGAGAAATTTCGGTCTCGTATGATGATTGGGATGTCTCCTGGTCTAATGCATAGTTATACTCCCAAAGGAGGTGATTGTGTATTAGTTCATGGAGGGATACATGATAGTGTGGTGGAGGAGTGACTGATCCTAATGGTTCATATGCCCAAAGGTGATGAATTCACAAAGATTAGAATATATTCTCATAACCCTTATCATGTGGGGAGTGTACAATTGCATGTCATGTATTCTGCCCAAAGGTGATTATATGATTTTGCATGTAACTCTCTGGATGTGTACTTGTACGTCAAGTTACACAATGCTCACATGATGCTAATTATATACTGCTTGTTTTTCAGTCACCTTTTCTGTAAATGGTAATTCCGTCATCATTGAGGTTTTTACTGCTTCAAATTTTAAGTTGTGGACATATGATTTGTTGCTTGAGAAAAGAGCAATTGAATTTGCTTATTGTCCATGAAGCGTTCCATTCTGGAACACTTGAAAAGAGGTTTGCCTGCGGACTGCACTGCTATAAGATGAAGGAAGCCTTAGTTGCTTGAAATTATGTCTTGTCTGATATTGAAATTAGGACACATCTGCAAAAATTGTGTTTAAATCCTAATGACATATACATCTCGTATATGATTAAAAAGGTTGTCAGGTTTAACAATGGCAATGAGTATTTTGGCAAGTATGACCATGTGAAATAGCTTAAAGGGTCATTTGTCAAATACTTGGTAGATTCAGGGTGGTAGTTTAATTACTATACCTGAAAATTCTGAAAAAAAAAGATTTGGGCGAAAGGCATAAATGCACCATATTGAACATGGTGATGAGTATGATTACTAAGACTAATTTATCTGGTCTTTTGTGGGCTGATATTATGAAAGCAATTTTTCATATACAAAAGGGGTATTGATTTTATGACCCTAAAGAAGGTACAAGAATTATGGAATCACATACTCTAAAGTTTCTAAATATTGACGTAATTGTAGATGATAGTTGCTCTCAGATTATTAAAGATAATAGTATGATGGAGGTTACTGTGTTTTTGTTTTTATCTATATAGATAATTATGGAATCTCCTGTACCATAGACTAAACTTGTTGAGGTTCAAAGTACTATTCTTGATATAGTTTATAATGAAATTTCTTAAACCTCTCAAGTGCAGAATGAAGTGGTTGCAGCTTTATTAAGGAGATTTGTTAAGGAAAGACGATCAGTTATACCATCAGACTATATAGTCTATTTGTGAGAACATGATTACAATATCCACTATATGGTTGATATAATGACATATTTATAAATGTCGTTTCTTATTCTCAATTAAGTATGTGATTAGATGCCATAAAAGACGATATACAATCTATGAAACATGTTTGGAAACTTATTGACTTGTCTAAAGATCACAAGTTTTTTAGTTGCAAATTGGCATACAAAACTAAAAGAATTTCAAACAAAGATTGTGGAATTTAAAGCCAAATTGGTAACTAAAGTTTTCACTCTGAAAGAGGGGTGGATTGTTTATATTGAAGAAATAACTATTTCTTTAAAAGATTCTTTCAGAGTGAATGTGGCATTAATAATTTATTTTGATATAAAGTTACGCCAAATAGATACAAAATCTATATTGTGGAATTGGATGATTTTGCAGCAGATTCAAGTAAACTTGTGTGTAGACTGAAAAGTTCTAATTCATGGTCTTAAGCAAGTTTCCAGACAATATTATTAAAGTTTCATAGTGTTGTTATTTTGTTCAATTGGGAACAAAGTAATTCAATATACTGCAAGGTCAGTGGGAGGAAATTTATTTTTTCTCATAATTTATGTACATGATATTTTGCTTATAAGTTGTGACATTGAGATAATACTGAGATCTGTAAGGATTGTTTTTGCCATATTATATTAGATTTTCTCGGAGGACATTTGCTGATTGTATATTGAAAATATTCAATATACATCATTGCAAGCCAGGAATTGCTCCTGTTGTTAAGGGTGATGGACTAAATCTATCACATTGTCCTTATTTAGATATTGAGAAAATCTAATTAAATGGTGTACCTTGTGTCAGTGCACTTAAAAGTATAATGTATGCTCGAATTTGCACTAGACTAAATGTTGTCTTTGTGACGGGACTTCTAGGCAGATATCGGTCAAATCCAGGACATGATCACTAGGTTGCTGTCAAGAAGGTTTTAAGGTACTTAAAGAAGACAAGAGATTATATGCTAATTTATAGCCATGTTCCATTCTTGCAGTTAGTAGGGTATTTAGATGTAAACTTTGCTGGCTGTTCTGATGACATGCAATCAATAACAGAATACATATTTATGTTAGCAGTAAGTGCAGTAAATAAAGTCTTATGTTATCTTTTGCTATGTAAGCAGTGTTGGTAACATTCTTTTAGGCTGTTACTTGGGCTTTTATGCTCTAAAACCTCATGACGGAATTGATCGTTTTAATTTGATGGATAGACCCATACGGTTGTATTGAGATAACAAATTTGTAGTATTATTTATTTACTACGAGAGGTCTCAAGGGGTCTAAATATATGGTGGTAAGATATTTTTTTACCATAAAGAAAAAAAAACAGAAATGTGACGTTTTAATATAATATATTTTCACAGATGATGTGATTGTAGATCCACTAACTAAAGGCCTATGCCCATGTGTATTTGAGTGACATGTCATTAGAATGGGCCTAGGAGTATCTTCGGATACTGTTGTTTAGTGGGAGCTATTTTGGCTTTACTCTGATAAAGTTCACATCTGTGGTTCGTTACACTTAATAACGGTTTGATATGTATCAACTTTTGCATTCAATAAAATATTTTTGAATGTATTGTTATTATGTTGAATACATATTGATAAAGTCTCAAGGGATTGTATAAACCTTGAGTGAAGGCTAGGGGCATCCGGGCATCCGGTTATTAGCCTTGTGCATATGTCTTGTGATACATAAAGAAAGGTTAACCATAAGGACAAGACATATGTGGGTTCATTGGAACCATAAAGCATTCTCTAGTGGCACAAGTTTTTGTGACGCCTAAAGTTAAGAGAATGGTGACTGACAAATGGGATCTCTCTATGAGAGATGTTATCCATTTGCCACACTACCATATTGAATCCATATCAATAAAGTTGAGAATATTCGTGACCATGGAAGGCTCTGTGTGTATACATGCAGTTACCGCCATGATTCGGTGTTTAAGACTTTATGGGATAGGATTGACTATTAAGAATTATCTCTGGACCAAATGTGCGCACATACGGTACGATTTCAATTAATATAGTCCAAGTGGGAGAATGTAAGAGTTTTCCTAATGTTGACTAAATTAATTGATATTGTAATTTACTGTTTTTACGGTTATCGTAAAACAGGGTTGGTCTAAAGTGAGATAGAAGGTTTCTTAATTAGTCTAATATGGGCATTTGTTAGTGTGGGTCGAGTTGAGCACAGCCCGTAATGAGGGGGACTGGCTGGAAACTCTATAAATAGTGCTCAAGTCTCTCCTCTAACCCTAATTCTCACATGTATCCTCACCTAAGGGGCGTTTGCATAACGCTAAACGTGAGGGGGGCCGCCTCATTGAGCTAGTGATACGGAGGGCAATAGAGAAGAAGGACTTGTTGCGTGGATCCCCTTGATAACATGTGGGTAATCCTTTTCTGCTTCCGCTTTATATTCGATGGATCTCAAAACAGGTGCGTTAATCTTTCTACTCAATTATGCACGTTCTTGTTCTGGTTATGGAGATCTTGGGGTTGCGCAATTTGCGTCTAACATCTCTCTCTCACTCACGACTTTCTCTCTCTGGGACCTCCTCTCCACCCAATTTGTCTCTTCTCCCCCGCAACTCTTAACTCTCACTCTCTTTTAAAAGCCAGCAGCAGGCGCGCATGGCTTCTGCCACCGCCAGCCTGATCCCTCTGCCCTCTGTTGTACGTTGTGTCCCTGTCTCTGTTGTAAGACCGTCCCTGCTTCAGGCAGCGCAAGGGAAGAGAGGCGGAGAGATAGAGTGAGGACCGGGCTGGAGAAAAGAAAAGGAAAGAAAGAGGCCGGGCTGTGGGGAAAAGAAAAGAAACGGTAGAGGTCGGGTCGGCCCGGCCCCGCAAATTTTTTTAAATAAAACTTTATTTTCTATTTTTTTTTTTTTTTGTTTTTCCTCTTTTTTGTTCTTGTTTTAATGATTTAATAAATTCTATTGCTTTTTTTATGAAAATGCTCTTAACACCTATATCCTATGCAATTTAATGAGAATTATTTTTGTTTAAGGGTTAAAATTAATCCCTAATTTTTTATACAACTAAATCTTAAATGAATAGACAAAGTTTAGATGTCAACAAACTCTTTATTTATGTGATAAAATTTCCCTTGAAAGGTAATGTTGATCATCCTCTGCACATAATGGCTTATTGTTGCTTGTGGGGTGACTGATTGTCTTATTAAACCTTTCTAATCTAGTTTTACCAAAATAGATTTGACAAACGGCACTCAGTTAGTTGCTCCCTTGACCTTAACAGATGCCCACGAAGAGTCAGCATTCCCCAATGACAATCTCATTAGAAAAATGAAATCAAGAAATTACACTGAAGCTAATTCAACCCTCACCATTGGACTAGTCTCTTAAGAGCATAAACCGATCCCTACTTACGGCCATCTCTTAGGTTATCGACAAACAGATTAAGGGTCAATGGGCGAGCGTTAGTATGGTTTGAAGTTATCATTCGCATTCGCCAGAAAGTACCAGCTTATCAGAAAAGTGGATTTAATTACTAATCAATTACAGAGAATAAGATTTCAACAGAAAATAGAAGCATGAATGCTTTATAAGCGTTTTTCCAAAAAATAAGTCGGAACACACCGGAGCGTAGGGATGAGAGCTGCATTTTACAAAGGCAGAGAGTTCCGGTTTACCAGAGTGCAACATTATAGTCTATTCAATCCATTTCTATGGTCAAATACAGAGTTGAGGGTATCAAATTTCTGCCTAGGAGTGTTCTTACTGATAATCCCCGACCAAAAATAAAAATCATCAGATCCGCTCAAATTGTCTCTACTGTTAATTACAAAGTTGAGGGTATCAATCTGTCTCTACTGTTAAACACGGATTTTGTGAGTGTCAAGATACTACTGTCTCTGTTTGCACAAAAAAAATCCCATCAAACAAAAGAAATCAACAGATACACTTAAAACTAATTTAGCTTTTAATGTCAACCCAGTTCTTAAAGAGCGTAAATTCAATTCCTAATTACAGAAATCTGAGACATCAAAAAGCTAATGCATAGGAGTGGCGTTGAGTTCCAAGATCTGAGGCCTGACTGATGCATAGATGGAAGCATGATCAGCGTCAAGAATGCGACTAGAGTTAGGCTAAAGCTATTAGTGGTAGACGCAACTGGCGGTGATCAATCATCGAGTCAACTGAGAAAATAATTGATACTGATCTAAGAGTCCCTCCATTGTTTCCATCAACTTCCGCACCTAGTTGCATTACAGAACAGACCCTATTCTATAAAAGAAGGCAATAAACGAGAGGAAATTACCGTAGATGGAAGGGGGTGAAGATGAAGAGTCCGGATCAAATGCTGGGAAGCAGATAAAGATCCCAAGAATAAACGGTCTTGGCTTTTGAGTTCAGCTGAAGAAGGACACGACTTATATTAGACGGTGAATTCACCCTCCTTCGCCGAGCCCTTCCAGGAAAGTGAGGGCTTGCTAGTTGCAGGGAAACTTCAAGCCGATTGTGAAAAAGTGAATAGGCGTTGCTTTTGACTTTGAGATAATCGAGTTGAGTTACTGGAAATTTCTCGAAGTCCGAAGATTTTTTTGGCACTAAAGGCGAGAGTAAAGTAGGATTTTCATTGCATGTTATTAGTTTAGAAATCATACCATTTATATTAATTGATATTCTTTTAATGACGATGAAGGTGAAGCTCAGGCACATTCAAATTTTACATATATAAACCAAAAAAATGTAGAATTCATATATTTTAAGTATATCAGAGTTATACACAATGAGTTCATAAAAAAATAGAAAAAATAACACCATAAATGTCATAACTTTCGTACAACACTTACTTAAGTGCTATAACTTTTTTGGGATTGATTAAGCAATATAATTTTCATTTGACGTTTACTTAAATACCATAATCTTTCATATTTTGATCACTTGTGTCATAACTTGTTAAAATTGTTCACCCAAGAATGAATGTTCCCGCGAGGACCGTGGGTCCATCGCTATCTTTTTTAGTTCTCCACTGTTTGACGCTTCCTCTTTTATCCAAATTTTTCTTTTTTCCTTTTAAATTTTTCTCAAAATTTGCTGACATAGCATCTATATCAATGCCTCCATTTTCAAGGAAAAAAAACCATGTTCGTTTTTTCTATTAACTAAATTGGATGGAGTTAATAGCGGAACTTAATCGTACCAATTTAGTGAGTTTTAAAATTTGATTACATCTTTTAAAAGTTTTAAAATTTGAAGGCACTTTTGCAGTATATTTCAAGATTTATGGAGTATTTATCCCCTCTTATGGGATAATAGCAACAAATGATTCTTAAATTTTGGCTCAATATGTAATGTTATCCTTAAATTTTTAATTTGTTCAATGTGATAACTAAAATATTGATAGATGTTCAATTTAGTCTTTAGATTAAATTCGTATTTCCATATAGTTTAATAACTAGATTGGATATCTATTAATAGTTCATGGATTACATCAAATAAAATAAAATTTTAAAAATGACATAACATATTTTGTCAGAGTTCAATGATCACATTAAACAAATTCCAAATTTAGAGACAATGTTAGATATTGGACAAAATATAGAGATTATTTATGTCATTTTTTTCATTTTTTAAATCTAAAACTCTAGAAACTTGAGGATAGACAAATAAATTCACATATAATTTTTTGATAATTTTCTGAAATTTGAACAATAATTAAAATTTTAACAAAAAGGTGAAAGAACTGCTATTAACTTCTTTAAGTCCAAGCAAAGAGGCACTAAATCAATTGATTTTCACCATTTCTTTACGATGTCACTTCGCGTGGGCACCATTTTCATGGGAGAGACGACTGGTGCATTGACGCTCAGGAAAGTGAGGACTTGCTAGTTGTGGGGAAACTTCAAGCCGACCGTCAAAAAGGGAAGACGCGTTTTGCTTTTGACTTTTGGGGTAATTGAGTTGAGTTTCTGGGAAATTTCTCCAAGTCCAAAGATTCTTTGGCACGAAAGGCGGGAGTACAAGAGATTTTCATGCGTGTTATTAGATTAGAAATCATTCAATTTATGCTAATTGATATTCTTTTAATGATGATAAAACCATTCTTTTGTAGGTGAAATCCATGCCCACTCAAATTTTGCAAATACTAAACCTAGAAATGTAGAATTCATATATTTTAATTAATTGAGATGAATTATGTTAGAGTTATACATATTGAGTTTGTAAGACAAAAATAATTAGGAAAAATAATACCACAGATGGCATAACTTCCATACAACACTCAAGTTCTATAACTTTTTTGGATTACTTGAGTGACATAACCTTCGTTCAGCATTTACTCAAATGCCTTAACTTTTTTTTCGATCACTTGTGCCATAATTTTTTAAATCATTCACCCAAGTGTTGAAAATTCGACATGGTATAATATTTGTGATGAACTTTTTAAAAGTTAGAGCACTTAAGTAGAGTTATGATATTCATGTAAACATTTTTTTATAAAAGTTACAGCACTTAAATAATCGAAAAAAATTAGTTATAGCAGTCAAGTAAATATCGTACGAAAGTTGTGACACATGTTATATTTTATTTGTCAAAAGTTGTACTTAGCTAAAAAGGAGTAAAACTCCAAAAATATTTGCAATACTAGTGAAAGCTTACCAATTATAGATGGTTCGAATAGAACTTCCAAGACTGGGGACATCAATATGTGCAATTACAAGAAAATATTGGCTGCAATTCGGATTTCACTGTGTCATAATCCGAGTCTACACACCAGGCGACATGTGTTGCCCGAGCCCCACCACATCAAATTCTGCATCTAGTTGCATTACGGAACAGACCCAATTTATCAAAAAGAAGGCAATAAACGAGAGGAAATTACTGGAGATGGAGGGGCTGAAGATGAACAATCCGGATCAAATGCTGAGAAGCAGACAAAGATCCCAAGAGTAATCGTTCTTGGCTTTCGAGATCGGCGGAAGAGAGACAAAGACTTCTATCAGACGGTGAATTTCACCCTCCCTCGCCGTGCCCTTCCAGGAAAGCGAGGGCTTGCTAGTTGCAGGGAAACTTCAAGCCGACCGAAAAAAAGTGAATACGCGTTGCTTTTTCGCTTTTTCACTTTTGAGGTAATCGAAGTCCAAAGATTCTTTGGCACGAAAGGCGAGAGTACAACTGCAAGACATTTTCATTGCATGTTATTAGTTTAGAAATTCTTTTAATGACGATGAAGGTGAAGCCCAGGCCATTCAAATTTTACATATATTAAACCTAAAAATGTAAAATTTATATATTTTAAGTATGTTAGAGTTATCCACAATCAGTTAGTAAAACCAAAAAAGTTAGGAAAAATAACACCACAAATACCATAACCTCCATACAACACTCATTTAAGTACGATAACTTTTTTTGGATCATTTGAATGATGTAACTTATGTTCAATGCTTATTTAAATATCATCATCTTTTTTTTTTTTTTTTCTTTTTCCAATCACTTGTACCATAACTTCTTAAAATTGTTCACAGAATTCGACATGATATAACATTTGTGATGAGCATTTTTAAAAATCATAACACTTAAGTAAAGTTATGACACTTAGGTGAATATTTTTTTAAAAGTTATGGCACTTAAATAATCGAAAAAAATAATTATGATAATCAAGTAAATGTTGTACAAAAGTTATAATATCCGTGGCTTTTTATTTGTCAAAAGTTGCATTCAGCCATAAAGGCGTAAAGCTTCAAAAGTATTTGCAATACTAGTGAAAGCTTACCAACTATAGATGGTTCAAACTGAACTTCCAAGACTAGGGACATCAACATATGCAACCATAGTAGTGTGTTTGGTCATCATTTAGTAGGTTGAGTAGCCACCCAACTTTAGAAGGCATCCAAAACTTACTTTTTTACCAAGGAAATTTTTAAGAGAAACTTAATTATCCTGTAGTCCAAAAATTGGAAATTACAAAGTTGTAAGTAAATCATGAACTACAATATATAAGTCAACTTAACTTATATTTATAGATTATTTATGATTAAAAATAAAATTAATAATATGTTTATATGCATCATTGCTAATTAATCAATGAAAGAATTATTCCATTGTTTTTCAACAATGACTGGTAAATTAATTTAGATTTCTATCATGATATTGTACTGTGGATATTTAAATATAAAGGAAATACAATCATACTTTGTAAAATCCATGTTAAATATTTTTATTTTTCTTGCATTTTATTCTAAAATTGGTTTTTATAAAAATTGACATGGCTTTTTTTTTTTATTCGTGTTTAAGAGAGGCGCCGATGTGGTTGCTAATGCCAAATGTTCTATTTTATAATTAAGATATAAAAAATTGTTATGAAAATTTTAGAGAAATAAAGATCTAAAAAAAGGATAGAAAAATCAGACAAAAATTCATTCTGGAGAGTTGCATTCGTCTCCATCAACTACCTTTGAACATCATTCATTTAAAAAAAAAAAAAAAAAAAAAAGCTCCGAACAGTGTTCTGAAGAGTGGAGATTGCATTCGTTTTTGCACGAATTCATCCTACCATAATCAAAATTCTTCAACGTGGTAACCATGAATACGCGCCTCCCCAAGTCCCGGAGCTTCTTCGCGTCCACTACCTCGCGGTCGAGCAATGCCACCTTTTCCGGTAAACTTTGCAAATCTGAGTAAGGTCACAGGCCACCACTGTCGAACGGGCAAGGGCAGCTAGTGGCAAAGTCACAGCCGGCCTCACCCACAAGCGGCGAGGGGCTGCCACCTCGCCTGGTACACTCGTTGCACACACGCACGCGCACTCACTTCGTTCCTTCCTCAGCATGTGAAGGTGGTAGTGAGGGCCAAGCTGACTTCGCCTAAGTCTGGCAAGGAACGCCAATCTACCGCCGTCCTTGTTGGTTCTCCACTGTTCGGCTCTTCCTCTTTTTCCCAAATAGTTACTTTTTCAGATTTTTTTTAATAGAAATCTTGGAATCAATTTTTTCCTTTTTTTAAATTTTTTTCTTAAAATTGTTGACATGGCAACCGTATTAATTCCTCTATCTTCGGATATAAGAAAAAGCTATGTCAGTTATTTCCGTTAACTGGATTAGATGAAATTAATAGTGAACTCGATTGCAATAATTTAATCATTTTTAAGAATTAGTTGCACTTTTGCAACAAATTTTAAAACTTATGAAGCATTTATCCCATTTTGAGATAATAAAACAAATATTCTTTGAATTTTGGCTCATTGTATAATATTTTCCTTAAATTTTTTATCTGTTGAATGCGGTATTTAAATTACTAATAGATGTTCGATTTTGTTTGTCAACTAAATGCATAATTTCCATATAATTTAAGGACTAATTGGATATTTATTAATAATTCATTGAACCATTTTAAATAAATTTAAATTTTAAAAATAATATAACACATTTTGCCAAAACTCAAAGATCATATTAAATGAATTAAAAAATTATGAACAAATATTAAATATTGGACTAAAGTTTATGGATTATTTATGTCATTTCCATTTTTTAAAATCTAAAACTTCATAAACATAAGGATGGACACATTGATTCACACATAATTTTTTGATAGTTTTCTAAAATTTGAATAATACTTTAAATTTTAACAAAAAAGTAAAATAAATAAAAAAACTACTATTGACTTTTTTTTTTAATTCCAAACAAATATTAAATCAATTAATTTTCGCCATTTCTTTACAATGTCGCTTCGCATGCCGGATGTTAAGTTGCAGAGGACACCATTTTCATGGGAGAGATGACTGGTGCATTGCCATGTTCTTCAGCAATATCTTCCCAACCATCGATCATTATGTCTCGCTGATCGCAACATGCGTCGCCAAGAAACACCCGAAGCTCGGCATGGCCGTCCACTCCCACCTCATCAAGAAGGCACTCGCCAACGACTCTTTCGTCGTCAGCCATCTCATTGGCATGTATTTTAGATGCTCTTCCATCCCAGCGCCCACAAGGCTTTTGATGATCTTGATACAAAGAACAGTTAGTCTTGGAACACCATCATATCTGCATATGCCTGGATTGGCGATTTCAAGAAAGCGCTCGACTTGTTTGATGAAATGCCGCAGAGGGCTCTTGTCTCTTATAATTCATTGATTTCCGGGTTGTCCCGTCATGGGTTTTATGTGAAGTCTCTTAGTATCTTCATGCAAATGCAAAAAGAGTATGATTGTCTATTCGTGGATAAATTTACTTTTGTGGGTGTTGTGAGTACCTGTGCTGGCTTGGGCTCTTGTGCCAGGTCATGGAGTTACCATCATAATGGGCTTGGAATTTACTAAGATTACTTATAATTCCCTGATTGATGCTTATGGTAAATAAGCCAATATATGCCGTGCCTTGTTCGAGGTTATGCCTGAGAAGGATATCGTATCGTGGACTTCTGTGGTTGTTGCTTATACGCGAGCTCATAACTTAGATGATGCTTGTGCAATATTCAACAAGATGCCAGCGAAGAACAGAGTCTCTTGGACTGCACTGATCTCGGGCTTTGTGGAGAATGGCCGTGGTGTTGAAGCATTGGGCCTTTTTGTTCAAATGCATGAGGAAGGAATACAGCCAAGTCCTCATACTTTTGTCTATGTTCTTTGTGCCTGTGCTGATCGAGCACTTGCTGAGAGAGGCAAACAGATTCATGGTTGCATCGTTAGGAGCTGCTTTAATAGAGTTTTGGATAACATATTTTTAGGGAATGCTCTAATTGACATGTATTGCAAGTGTGGCGTCATGAGATCAGCTGAGATCTTATTCTTGAGGATGCCAGAAATGGGTGTTGTATCATGGAACTCTATGATAACTGGGTTTGCTCATAATGGTCTAGGGCATGAATCACTCGTTTTTCTCAAGAAGATGCTGGAGACAAAGTAAGACCTAACCATGTCACTTTTCTTGGTGCTCTATCTGCTTGCGGCCACACTGGTCTAGATGTTGAAGTGCTTCAGATTTTCAAGGCAATGAAAAAGGATTACAGCCTTCAACCAAGATCCGATCACTACGCTATTTTGGTTGATCTGCTCCAAAGGAAATCAGACTTGAGGAAGCCATGGAGTTAATAAAGTGTCTCGAACAAATCAGGTTATGTTGGAATGTGTGGTGTACTTTTGGGTGCATGCAAAGTCCATGGTAATTGCCCAAAAGCTGTGGATGCTCTATTGAAGTTGGAACTCCGAAATGCTGCGAGGTATGCCATGTTATCAAGCATATATGCTGCAACTAACAGATGGGTTGATTCCTGCACGATAAGGAAGCAAATGGAGAAGAGAAACTTGATGAAGGATGTGGCAAACAGTTGGATTGAGGCAAAGAATGATATGCTCAAATTTCCAGCAAGGGATGGATTCCACTACCTGATAGGAGACATACACGAGGTGCTCGGGAAACTACCATACCATATGAAGGAAGCTGGATAGGTTCATGACCCCAACATAAGGTTCATCTATTTTAATTTTAATTTAATTTAACCTTAAATGACGTCTCTAACTTCTTTTTTTTAATTGCTATACCTTAATCAAAACTCTCAGCACAGAAAATCTATCCTCTTTTTGCTGAGTCCTCTAATCCAGTCTTTAAAAAGATACGCGGAAACACCGACCTAAATGTCCCTGAACTCAGAACTTGACCAATTTATGAATTTGTTTTCCAAATTCTAAATCTAAAGTAAGAGCTCAAGTTCACTAATAACTTAATCGGTGTGATATTTATGAATGGCTATAATCACGTGTCTAATGAATAAAATAAGATTCAATGAGATGGCGTTCAGCTTAATACTCAAATACACAAAAATGAATGAGCTAAATGTGCATATACCACCACATAGTAGGTCGCTGATATACATAAATAAGTATATATTCACTATTCATCATTGGCCATGACTCATCTTAATTAATGATGCATCATCACAACCAACTCATGTGGATAGAATCATAAACATATCTTTACCATGACATAACCCATCATCAGGATGTCCTTTACTTCGGCAAGGATATATATATCTCTGTGTGTGTGTGTGTGTGTGTGTGTGTGTATTGTATATATCACTGTTTAACTGTCCATGCCATATTCATTTTCATCAACATTCGTACTTACTTTATTCTCTTTATTTTCTCAATCTAGATCCTCAAGTTTATAATATCACCTAACAAGCTACTCAAGTCATTACACAAATTCTCAATAGCGTTGATAATTTACTTATGATATCGGTGAAATTTCAAAAGAGTTGATATTTTACTACTTCATTGGAATGTTGGTAAATTCCTAATAGTGTCGTTAATTTACCTACAATACCAGTAAAAGTTCATAGAAGTTGGTAATTTGTTAATTAATTGAATATTGGTATATATTTTTATTTATTTATTGATGATCAAGTTACCAGTTATAACAATTTATCAGCAAGATTTGAAAATTACTAGTAAGATTGGAATTCCACCAACACAGAAAGTTTTCAATTTTTCACCGCGTGGGACCGTAATATTTTGCCGAAGTTCCGTAAGTCTCTACCTTAGCGACAAGAATTTTAAATTCACCTAAAAAATTCGATTGATCAAACTTGAAAGCAGGAGTGATTTCTGTCAAAAGCGCGGGCAGAATTGTGTTTTAAGTTAATAAAACCAAGAACCTTTCTGACCAATGCACATGACCATTAGCTAGGAGCGTGTTGACACCAGGAGATCGACAAGTCATTCTTCATCGCTTTAAGACCAGCTAAAGCTCTAAGAACAAAATGGGCAAGTCATTAAGAGGAGAGATGCCGATTGACGATTGGATGTCGATGACCAGGTGTTTCTATCGATATGCAATGGCGATGGGTAGACAATTCACTCTAATGTTGCCGATTGATGGCTATTCCGATAACGGAATGTCACTATTGATGATATGCAAGCGATAACAATAATTGACCAATATTGCCAATTGGCGATTATAAATATCAATGATTAAGTGTGATATATCGATATACGATAGCAATTGGTCAACAACAGTTGAAAAATATGCTCAATATTGAAGATAAATAATTTAATATGTTTGAAATGTTTCGGATAAGAACAATAAGCTGTTATTTGTCTTATTAGATTATATATATCCGAAGTGTGTTTGTTGTAAAGGATCTCTCCTAAAACAAAAACAAAAATAAATAAATAAATAAATAAATTCAACACTTTGCTCTTTTCAATTTCAATAAAATAGTTCGTTCCAGTGTTTATTTTCAGTATTTAATATCTAGGGACATCTTTAGATCTCTGTTCTACAATTTGTGTTTCATCCGAATCGCCACAGGACCCCTTTGATTTTTTTTTTAAAAAAAAAAGGAAAAAGGAGTACTGATTTGGTGAATGATTGTTTACTAGAATCGGCGAATGGATTGCTAGCGAAACAGAGTTATATTTATGTTAGACGCCATGGTTTGCCGCCTATTTCTTCATCCCTCAATAGCTGCGACGTTTGACCCATCTTGAATCTACAACGAGGGCATCCTCCAAGTACTGTTCAATAAGGAGTGGTATTTCACACTGAACGTTTTACAATTCTTTGCCGCCTTTTTTTTTTCCTCCTCGGCTATGTTTCTACTTAAGTTCTTCGATGTAAAAATTTTACGGGAAATCTGCAACAAATTCTATGAATATGGTTGTTGATGTCTAATTGAATGCGTGATAATAAATGCAAGACATCCTCAGGGTACTGCCTCAAGAACCTTAATCTCTGCAGATGAGCTCTGCAGCAAGTCATCATAAATTCTCAATGAATTCCACAGAAATTTCCATGATGAGATTATCTGAGTGCATGAATTGCATATGAATGATAAAAACTCGATCCACTCCAAATCTTCTCCTAATCTATCACTAGTTGCATCAAAGATTCGCACACGGATCCAATTCAAGCAACAGCGAAGAGAAAATTACCAGAAATGGAATAAAGGTGAAGATGAAGAAAGCCAAATGAAGATGCAGAGAAGGAAGAACCCTTCTTGGCCTGAGTCAGCTGCAACTAAAATGAAAAAGGAAGATTTTTTTCCTAGACAACCTATACACGTCATTTCGAAACAAAAAACAGAGAAAGCTGAAATTTCTTAAGAGTGGGTCCCACCTTTATGGGTCGTTTCGAGAAAATATTCCATGCTACTGTGATTTCCGGTATTAAAAGCTCTTCTCACTTTTTCAAATCTTTGTACTCATCGGATTCCGGAATCTCCTCCAATCTCTCGCATTCATTTATAAGCAAGCACCGTAGCTTCTTGAAACTTGAAGGTTCAAGTATGGAAAGAACTGATATGGATTTTAGAGACCCTCCATTGTTTCCATTAAATTTTTACCTAGTTGCATTACAGAACACACCCAATTCATTGAAAAAAACGAAAAAAGAAAAGAAAAAGGCAATAAATGAGAGGAAATTACCGGAGATAGACCCAACCGTGGGCAGCTGCGCTGGATTAGAGTCTCTCCTTATTAAGCAGGTCGAGGATTTGAAACTCGCAGTTGCTAAAACGTTGTAAGTGGGGGCCATGGTATTAGGGTCCTATGCTAGTCTCCCCCGAGACATAAGAGTTAGGCCCAACGGTGCCACCAAGCGCCAGCGGATTAAGGCGAAGTCCTCGATTACCAATAAAAAATAAAAATTACCGGAGATAGAGGGTAAAGAAGATGAAGAGTCCAGATCAAATGCTGAGAAGCAGATAAGATCCCAAGACTAAACGCTCGTGGCTTTGAGTTCAACTGAAGAAACAGTTTTCCATCAGACCGTCCACTCACCCTCACGTGCCGTGCTCTTCCAGGAAGGTGAGGACTCGCTAGTTGCCCTTGCATTTACACTTAAAAGCCGACCGTGAGTGATTGAATAGGCATTTGTTTTCACTTTTGAGATAATCGAGTGAGTTGAGGTTCAAATTTTACTAAGACCTGTTTGATAACCATTCTCGGAACAACTATTTTTGTTCTTTTGTTTCCCGGATCGAAAAAGAATATAAATCCGTTTAGTAAAATTTTTGTTTTCTAGAATAAAATTCTATTTTTTTCTTGTTCCCAGGAATAGATTTAGAATATAATCAAGAAGTAGAAAAAAATTGTTTCTTATTCTGAGAAACAATTCTTACCATCAATTCCAATTTTTTTCTCCTATTCTCTTTTATTCTCTTTTCTCTTCTTCTCTTCCCTTTTCTTTTTCTTTCTTTTGGCTGATCACCAGCCTCAGCCATGGCCGGCGACCGACCAAACAAGGGTCGAGGACGCTGAGCCTCATTGTGGTTGGGTTAGGCTAGGCCTCGCCAGGCCATCGTGTCATTCGGCGAGGCTAACCTCGAGTCGCTTGGGCAAGCCTCACCCAGATTTGGCGAGGTTGAGTCTCGCCTTGGCTTACCTCCAGCGAGCTCGTCGAACCTCGTTGTGGCCGGCAGCAACCGGCTACAAAGAAGGGGGAAGAAAAAGAGAGAAAGAAAAAGAAAAAGGAAAAACAAGAAAAATATAATAAAAGTGTTTAAAAATTAAAAGAAATAAAAAGATTTAAGAATTCCCGCCAAACGCATTTCTATCATGAAACTAGAAATTTTAGACGATTCAAAACGTGTTTTTGCTTAAAAATTATTCCCGAGAATAGAATCAGAAAATATCATTTCTGATAAAAAAAAATTGTTCACTTTAACAAAATCGTTACCAAACGTGTCTTAAGTCCCAAAAATTATTTGACATAAAAAAGGCCAAAGTTCAAAAAAGACGTGTAATCTTACCATCTTTTGAGAAATTTGCAACCCTCCTCTGGTTTATCTGGAAAGCTAGAAACGACCTCATGTTCTGGCCAAAAACCCCCAACTATCTCTGGCTGAGGCGTTGAGAAGTTCTTCATATCTAGAAGTGAAGTGGAATTGTACTTGGAGTCTTGATAATTCAGCCATTATTGGCTCCCCGTTGGAAGATGCTCACGAGCAATGGGAGGTGGAAGCACCCATTTTGGAGGTCCAAGCCCAGCTGATCCATTTCAAGAAAATTTCAGTGGCCCATTGTGGAAGAAGGGAGAATCAAGTAGCCTATTGGTTAGCCAAGGCCCAACGTTTAGATACTCTTCTATCTTCTTGATTAACTCAGCGCCCCCAACCTTTATGGGATCTGCTTTGTTTTGATGCCCCCATCTTTGGGCTTTTTGTCTAAGAACTCGTGATATTAAATGAAAGTAGTTTTTCTGACAAAAAAGGAAAAAAAAGGTCAAGACTTTATGCATGTTACTAGTCAAAATCTTTTTTTTATATTAATTGATATTCTTGTAATCACGATGAGACCCTTCTTTTGTTGGTGAAATCCTAGGCCCATTTAAATTTTACATAACTTGAACCTAAAAATGTAAGATCCGTATGTGTTAACTATTTAAGATGGATTATGTCATAGTTATTCATAGTAAATACATAAGAGAAAAGTGAGGTTTCAAACTACAAAAGTTGTGTTTGGCCAGAGATGGATAAAGCTGGAACATTGACAAGTAAAATTATATATAATCTATAATTTTCTAAAATTTATACGACATTCCAAATTTTAATGGAAAAGCCAAAAAAATGAATTCCAGTGAGAGGAGCTATTTCCGGAGTTCATTACTTTTCACCGAAGTGAGAGGAATCTTTCGAAATGGACATCTCTCCAATCTCCACCCTTATTCAAAGGTCGTTAATGAAATATCCTTTCCCTGAGCATGGGGAGCAGATCCAGACACGAGATTGCAAAACCACATGGCCTCCATGATCTCTAGGAAAAGTGGCAACGGAGGCCTGAGAATCTTGCATTGCCACATCAATGTTCACTTTAATGAGCCCACTGGGCATACGGCTATGTAGCAAGGAAATTGGGAATTAGTAATGCTAGCATCGCAAGCGCGGGGTTCAATTCCCACCCTCCGCAAATTGTAAAGCAAAAGTTTAAAAGAAAGCGAGAGGAGAGTTATAAATAAGACAAACAAAAAATAAAAGGAGAGGAGTCCTCCAACCATTGAGGAAGGAGTCCATTTAGGAGGGTCGTCGTCCACAATCTGTGACTGCAACCAATGTTCTATCACCAACTCATGATAGATGTCCGGAATACAATGAATTACAAAAAGGAAGACTCATTTGCGGATGAGCTTCCTGAAGTTTGATTCGATGCTCCTGTAAACCCTGAAAATCCTCACGATAAATGTGGGGTGGAAAGCCGCAAAGCAAGGAAGACCAGATGACGTAGCACATGCTTGAAGTCAGAACCGCGGAAAGTGATGCTATGTCCGAACCCCAGCCAACTTGTCGCCATACGATTCGGATTTTTGGTCAGTCACGGACGAAAAGTAGTAGGGAGCATTTCCTCCGGTCCCTCACAAAATGGGCAAAATTTATGTGAAATAACCATAAATTGGCTTGGCTTGCTGCGAACAGGCAGTGTTTCCATAGTTGATGGCTGAAGGCACCAAAACAAGGAAGTTGTGATGTAAAGTAAGCCTCTTTCAAAGAATAGTTGCCTGAGTTATGACTTTGCTAGATAGAGCTGGAAGGTTCAGGGGTCTGAGGCATGTGAATTTGCTCAGGTCAGTTGACAATGGAGAGCAGTGCTTCATCCACGGGCACAAGCTTGTAACCATAATAGTATGTTTGGTTAGCACTTAGCAGTTCGGGCAGACATCCACCCTTTATTTCTGGCTGGAAATTTTGGGGTGAAACGGGATGGTCCACATTATCCACTAGAAGGAATCCTGAAGTTTTTTGCCTAGGAGAAATTTGAGAAAAAATTTAGTCATCCTATTATTTGGATTTGAGTAGACCAATCACTGGAAATTACCACTGGTTAGAAATATTATGAAACAACAAGTAGATGATGAACATCGAAATATAAGTCGACATATATTTATAAATTAGCTATGAATAATATATATATACACGCACGTGCGATAGATTAATATATTGATACTTATGAGTTTCTTATTTTTGAAACAATGACTAGAATATTAATTTAATTTTCTAATATCACGATATTGTACTATAGAATCATCTTGTAAAATTTATGCTATGGTATCTCTATTCCATTACATTCTGACACTATTTGTGTACAATCGGAAAAAAAAAAAAAAAAAAAAAAGAACCTCTATAATATTCCATTACCTACATCTATGTCAGTTCTTTTAGGAATTCATCAATTGAAAGTAATGTGCGTCCTCACTCTATTTGATTTTGTTAATACTTTGGTTCCTTTACTCATTATATCTTTATTTATCGTGTCAAACACAATGCAAGGGAGAGAGACGCACAATATCTCTATGCATCCAAATTGATATATCATTTGGTAATTGGTATAGTAGTAGCTGGTAGACTGTTCTTCTTTTACAGAATGCTAGCATGAAAAAATTTCGATATTGGATTGACTATAAATTTTCAATATTGGGTGGATTTTTCTCAGAAACTCTTCCGTTGTGAGTCATTCTAGAAAGAAACCTTAGATGACAAATGCAAGAGCTTCTTCTGGGGCATCGCACCCGACACTAAAATGTGTCCTATTATATTAGTTCACACTTAAAATTGATTCAGAAAAAGAATATTTCGAAAAGATGAATTACTCTCAACCTATTTTTGTCTTAAACTCTTTCTTTATGTGGTAAAAATTTTCTTGAAAGGTGAGGTTGAAAGTCCTCTGCACATGGGCGCTTGCTGTTGCTTGCAGGTTAACTAATTATGTCCTTATCTGATAAGAAATTATGACGAAACCTTCCTCTTTTATTTCACCAAAATAGATTTGACAAAGACATTCCTCAGCACTCAATTAGTTGCTGCCTTGTGTCACGATCCATGAATCCTCCCGCACTCGTGACACTTGTGAATGGCGCTTGGGGTTATCTGGTGAAGAGTGTGAGGCAGAAGGGTAGAACACAACTGGTCCGTGGGAGTAGCGTCAGGACGGTTGGTGCTAGGAGTTCTAGGATAGAAGGATTACATCACTTAGGAGCTTTGAAGACGGGGTAGGCCTCCCGTGCACAAATTGGTCAAGAGCTGATGCCGCTCTCCTAACGAGGCCATAGCAGGCCGAAACCAGTTGTTGTACCTAAAGAGAACTGCTGTTTTACTCGATAGACTAGACGCCCGAGCGAAGCTGGGCGTGGTAGGATCTTGTACGAAGAATCATTCACCGTATCGTTCGTGAAACATCTAAAGAAAAGGTTGGCCTGGCGAATTCCGCTCGGTAGGCGCCCACGGGTCGTTCCGAGACCAAGAAAACTCTTGGCCCATAACAAATTGTATCAAAGCAGGAATCCCTCCGGTAAGCGAGTGAGTACGTCAGAGAATCGGACTCCTTGCTCAAGTGCGGGTCAAGCAGATAAGTCCTAGTGGATGGGTGCTAGGACGAGTCGGCTTCTCGCTGAGTGGAATGCGAGTTAGAGAAGAACCGAACCCTTGCTGAATGGGGATAATGTCACGCCCCGATCCTCGGGCACGCACACATCCTTCTACCTTGGTCGATTTTATAATGCGATATCCCAGGACAATGTATCGTCGACCCTTTCTTTCATTAAGCACATGCGGAAGCAGTTAAAATCCCCAGACAATAAAACGATGGGATAGAAAAGCAGGGCCATATTTTTCATATTGAAATTTATAACCACACTTTTATACAAACCACAAACCCTTTCATAACTATTCACATCAAAACGGGTATCTCAAAAGAAGACAGAAACTTAGATGAACTAGGCCGTACTCAAGGCCCCTCTTAGGATTATCTTCTTCTTCAAAAAATCCTTTTCTTCAGATCTCACCTCCGAGTTCTCCTTCTCGGATTCCTCCTCCTCAGCTCTTCAGCGGGGTCCTGAAATGGTTTCCCCAAACTGGGATGAGACTACGTCTCAGCGAGTTCTACCCCACTAAGCCCGATTAGAAAAACTATTATACTAAAGGCTGCCTAGACACGCATAGGGCAGAGGACTTACCTTGGCCTCTGATCCTACCTGCAAGTCAGTACAATTCATAATAGACAGCCATTCGCTTTCAACAAATCGAACTAGTCGATTACATGTCATACAATTCAATCCCCACTGTGGGATATTTAAAAGCTAGGCCACGTGTATTCTCCAGGACGACCTTCCAAGTCTCCGAGTTCACGTGCCTCGAACCTTGGGCCCACGTGCATTCTCTCAGGCGACCTTTTCGCCAAAGTGATGCATCAAGTCACCGAGACCACGTGCCCTTTTAGATGCCTGTACTTAGTCACAGAGCTCCATCAATGCTCTCGGGCGTCGATTCGCCAAGGTGACGTACAGTGAACACTTTACTATGCTCTCGGGCGTCTTTTTCGCCATGGTGATACACTGATCACAGAGCCAACATAAACAATTCAATATGATCAACCACTAAACTCACGTGCATTTTCCAGGTGAGATTCCAATACCCAACGATTTCTCAATTAATTAATTAAATCAACTCAACAAAGCCTTATCAATGCTAGATAACATACTTGGCCAATTCAATCTCAATCAATTCCAATCAAATTAGGGTAAACCCTAAAATACCACAATTCCTTTAATTCCATACAACGTAGAGCTCAAATAAATAAACGGACTGTGCCACTACGATCGGCACGAGATTTCGGTCGTCGGCCATCAAAATCTTAATTTCCGAAAAATAATTAATTATTTATTAATTTCGAAAATTAAATAATTATTATTAAAAATTCAATTTAGCTCAAAATAAAGCCCGATTACATAAACGGACTTCACCACGGTCATCAGCATAATTTTCCGGTTCCAGACCATCTCAGTTAAATTTTCGGAAAATAAATAATTATTTAATTAATTTCGAATATTGAATAATTAATATTAAAAATCCCATTTAGCTCAAATTAAAGCCCTCGATTACATAAACGGACTTCACCACAGTCATCCGCATAATATTCCGGTTCCGAAACATCTCCTTGAATTTTCGGAAAATAAATAATTATTTAATTTAATTACAAAAATTAATATTTAAATACAAAAAAATCCACTTAGGCCCGAAAAGCCTAATTGGAGCCCACTAAGGGTCGGGAAAAATCCCGAGACACCTCCAATAAATAGTAGACCATGTCTACTTGCTAATTACACAATCAATTTATCTAAATCACATCACCATTGGCTAATAATTGCTAAGTAAGTCTAATCTAACAACCTAAACATAATTAATTGAATCTAAACCAGCTTAAAGTATAATTAGCCACTAATCTTGGATTAGTGAGATTACTCACCAAATCGCACGCAAATCGGATCAATCCGACGGCGGCAACGCGAGGAACGATTGTTCCCAAAGCGACTCGCGGATCCGGGGCCGGGAAGTGGCCCAAAAGCGGGCCCGAAGTGGCTGAAACCCACTTCGTGGGTCTGCTGGTCGCGGCTGAACGGAGCAACTCCGGCGGCTAGGGTGGCGGGGAAGGCCGGCGGAGGGCGAGGGGGTCGCGGGGAGGTCCGGCGGGGTTGGCGGTGGCCGGAGGCTGCCGGAGATGGGCGGAACAGCGGCTGAAACAGAAGCGAACGGGGCTGGTTCGCTCGGCCTGGGCGTGCGGACGAGCGGCTGGGCGCGGCGAAGCGCGCGGGTGCGGCACGGGCGGTGCGGCGGTGCGGCGGCGCGACGGCGGGACGAGCGGCTGAGGGGCGGCTGGTTCTGGTTCGGTCCGCACCAGGAAGAAAGAAGAAGAAGAAAGTCACGAGGGATGAGGGAGAAGAGAGAGGAGAGAGAAGAGAGAGAGGGAAGGGATAGACATTGACCGGTCAAGGGAAAAAGAAAAAGAGAGAGAGGGAATGGGCGGTGGGGGTGTTCGCACGGATGGGAGGGAAAGAGGGGAGAGGAGAGAGAAAGAAAAGAAAGAAAAGAAAAGAGAGGGGGAGAGAGAGGAAAAAGGAAAAAAGAGAAATGAAATACCTAATTTTTTCTCTTTTCCTTTTCCTTTCAAATTTCCTTTTGACTTCAAATTTCTCTTCCGATAATTTCTTTATTGAAATTTGAATTTCGTCAATAAATTGACGACGATGAAACAGAATCCAAAAATAAGAATTATGACGAAAGCTTAAAATTCGATCCCGAAATCGAGTTGATTTCGTGGTTAAAAATCGATCGACGTGATTTTAGCTCAATCCAACCAATTAGGTCGCTTTTAGGGATTTTACGGCCGATACATCCCTTAACGGCTTCACCCAATAGGTTAGTTAACTCATGAGTGATCAGCTCAGAGAAAAAGGCTATAGGCACGCCGACGAAATGCCCATTTCATTTTATCGAAACGGGGTCGAATTTCAGGATGTCACAGATAACGTTCTTGGATCGATCGGTGAATTTGAAGAAGAGGTCTACTATCACGTTTTCAACAAGAAAAGAACCTCCATTGGTCTACTGGGGGGTCAAGATGCTAATTAGGTTGAAATGGTGCTGCAAAAGATGCGGTTGGCGAAAGATGCCACACTTGCCGGAAAGCGCAGGTGACCGAATGGTCGAGCGGCTGAGATCAAAAGAGGCCACCAATGTAGCAAAACCCGTTTTGTTGGGTGAGTGTGACCGTTCGATGTGAATTCCCAAAAGTGGCACATCAATGGTTAATTTACCCAAGGAAGCGACAGAACAAATCGCAACGAGGGCGTTGCGAATTGAGTGGGGGAGAATGTCACGGTTCATGAATCCTCCCGAATTCGTGACACTTGTGAGTGGCGCTTGGGGTTATTTGGTGAAGAGTGTGAGGCAGAAGGGTAAAACATAACTGGTCCGTGAGAGTGGCATCAGGACGGTTGGTGCTAGGATTTCTAGGATAGAAGGATTACATCATTTAGGAGCTCTGAAGACGAGATAGGCCTCTCATGCACAAACTGGTCGGGAGCTGATGCCGCTCTCCTGACGAGGTCATGGCAGGCCGAAATCAGTTGTTGTACCTAAAGAGAAATGATGTCTTACTCGATGGACTAGACGACCGAGCGAAGCTGGGCGTAGTAGGATCTCGTACGAAGAATCATTCACCGTATCGTTCGTGGAACAGTTAAAGAAAAGGTTGGCCTGGTGAATTTCACTCGCTAGGCGCCCGCGGGTCATTCCGAGGCTAAGGAAACTCTCGGCCCGTGACACTTGACTGATGTAGGCAAAGAATAGCACTCCCCTATGACGATCTCATTAGAAAAGTGAAATATCGAGAAATTACACTGAAGCTAGTTCAACCCTCACCGTTAGACTAGTTTCTAAAGAGCATAAACCGATCTCTAATCACAGTCATCTCTTAGGTTATTAGCAAGCAGATTGCTGGGTGAATGGGCGAGCATTAGTTAGGCTTGAAGAATCGGCGTAGCAGAAAAAGAGGAGTGAACTACTAATTAATTACGAAATCTATAAAATATCAACAGAAGAAAGAGGTGATGAATGCTATAACTGTTCTTCCAGAAAAAAAGTTTGAACACAGGAGGGTAAGGACGGAAGCTGCTTTTCACGGAAGCTGAGAGTTCCGGTTCACCACAGGGCGTAACATTATAGTCTATTCAGTCCGTCTCTACTGTTAGGTACACAGTTGAGGATATCAATCAAGTAGTGTTCTTACTGCTATTACCAGACAATAATGTACTAATTTGTAGCTTTGAAGCCTCTTCGAGATACCGATATCTCTGTTCACATAAGAAAAGTCTCATCAAACATAATGATATCAACCGATTCCACTCAAACTAATTCAGCTTTTAGTGCCAGCCCTGTTCCTAAAGTGCATAGATTCAATCCCTACTTAAAGAAATCTGAGTTTTATTGACAAGCTGATGCATAGGTGTGGCATTGTGTCTCCAGATCTACGGCCCAACTGTAGCACAGACAGAAGCAGATGAGCAGGGTTTAGCATGTGACTAGTTTTAGGCTAAAGCTATAAGTGTTAGATGCAAATGACAAGGATCAATCATTGAGTCAACTATTTAAAGAATTGATACTGAATTGAGAGTCACCCTATCGTTTTCATCGCATTATATACCTAGTTGCATTGCAGATCAGACGCAACTCATGAAAATAGCAGTAGATGAGAGGAAATTACCGGAGGTGGAGGGGGAGAAGGTGAAGTGTCCGGATCAAATGCTGAGATGCTGATAAAGATCTTGGCTCTGAGTTCGGCTGAATAAAGCCTGTTTATCAGACAGTCCACTCACCATCGGGTGTCTTGCTGACCCAGGAAGATGAGGACTTACTAGTTGCAGGCACACTGAAAGCCAACGACTATTAATGACCGAAGGTGCCGAAACAAGGGAGTTGGGATGTAAAATAACCCTCCTGCGCAGAATAGTTGCCTGAGTTATGACCTTGCTAGACAAACATTGAAGGTTGAGGGGTCCGAAGTGTGTGAATTTGCTTAATACAGTTCACCATGGATGGTTCCAACAGTACTTCCAAGCCATACTGGTTTGTTTGGTTAGCACTTAGCAGGTAAGGCGGTCATCCACCCTTTATCTTGTTGGACCATTTGGGTAAAATGAATTGTCCATATTACCACTTAAAGGAATCCTCAAATAATTTTCTCCTGAACAAGGAAAATTTAACTATCGTATTATTTAGATTTTAATGGTCCAATCATTGGAAATGTTCAAGCTGTGACTATTCCCAACGAGGCTAAAACAATGGTCAATATATTGAAAATCCGTAATCTAATAATACATAACTGAAATTGAACTACACAAAGCAATAACCTAACATTCATTTCTAAGAAAACACAATATCTTAACGAAGCTTAAGGGCTTTTCAATTTTGAGCAAATTAAATTTTTTATCAAATACTCTCACGCATTTTGAAAGAAAATTACTCAAAAATCTAATTTCGAGTTGTTCTAATTTTAGAAAAATAATTTTTTTCAGAATTTTTTTAAATTTTTTTCAATATTTTTAAAATTTCTAATTTTTTAATTTTTAGAATATTCTTTTTCAAAAAAATATTTTTACATTTTAAAAATATATAATTTTTATATTTTAAAAGAAATGATTTTTAAACTAAAAATAGGGACCCTGGTCTAGACCGACCCAGGTCGCCAACCCACAGCCAGACTGGGCCTCATGCGCAGGCCTAGCCGGTCCCCAAAATCTAGCCCATCCCTTAAAGAAATAAAAAGGGCCCCATCCAAGAAAGTAAAATAAGCCCATTGTGCCTAATTCAACACTAACTCGGCGCGGTTCCTAAAGCCCTAAAGACCTAAACCGAGGAGTGGAATTGGACCGGCCCAGCCAAGGGACCAAAGGCATCCGGTCGAGCTCCTTTTGCCCGACCCACACGGTTCCCCGACCGTGATGGACCCGAGTCTTCAATTGGCCGCGAACGAGCGGCGCGGAGTAGTCCTTGGCGAAGCCAACTCCCGGCCCCGCTACGAACGCCGCCCCGCCACGTTACCTGCCATGGCACGAACAAAGGAAAAATGGAACGACAGCCAGCGTTCCAGGGCAAACCAAAATCAGAGAAAGAGTTCACGGATCTAACCGAGGCATTTTGACAAACAGGTGACGTGCGTTACAGAGTTGCAAGGGGGCGCGGCGGCGGGTCGACGGCAGTAATTCAGGCACATTAGCTAGCGCTCTCTCTCTCTCTCTCTCTCTCAATCTCTACCTTCGCTTGAACTCTCAATTACGGCTCTCTCTCTGTGGGACCTCCTCTCCACCCGTTTTCTATTTTTGCCCCCCTCAACTCTAGACTCTCACTCTCAAAGATACCACTGTCTCCGTTCGTACAAAAAAAAAAAAAATGAAAAAAATCCCATCAAGCAAATGAAATCAACAGATCCGCTTAAACTAATTTAGCTTTTAGCGTCAACCCAGCTCCTAAAGAGCGTAAATCCAATTCCTAATTACAGAAATCTCTGAGACATCAACAAGCTAATGCATTGGAGTGGCGTTGAGTTCCAAGGTCTCAGGCCTAACTGTCGCATAGATGGCAACAGATGAGCATGGTTTTAGCATGTGACTAGAGTAAAGAGGCTAAAGCTGTTAGCGTTAGGCGCAACTGGCAGTGATCAATCATGGAGTCAACTGAGGAAAGAATTTGATGCTGATCTGAGAGCCCCTCTCTTGTTTCCATCAAATTCTGCACCTAGTTGCATTACAGAACAGACCCAATTCATTACAAAAAGAAATTACCGGAGATGGAGGGGGTGAAGATGAAGAGTCCGGATCAAATGCTGAGAAGCAGATGAAGATGCCAAGAATGAACGTTCTTGGCTTTTGAGTTCAGCTGAAGAAAGACGACTTATATGAGACGGTGAATTCACCCTCCCTCGCCATGCCCTTCCAGGAAAATGAGGGCTTGCTAGTTGCAGGGAAACTTCAAGCCGACCCTGAAAAATTGAGTGCGCGTTGCTTTTGACTTTTGAGGTAATCGAGTTGAGTTTCTGGGAAATTTCTGGAAGTCCAAGGATTCTTTGGCACGAAGGGCGAGAGAGCGAGAGATTTTCATTGCATATTATTAGTTTAAAAATCATTCAATTTAAACTAATTGACATTCTTTTAATGACGATGAAACCCTTTTTTTTAGGTGAACTCCAGCCCGTTCAAATTTTACATATACTTAACTTAAGATTTAAAATTCATATATTTTAAGTAATTGGGATGGATTATGTCGGAGTTATTTACAATAAATTCATAAAACAAGAAAAGTTGGGGAATATATTACCACAAATGCCATAATTTTTATATAACATTCATTTGAGTACTATAATTTATTTATTTTTGGATTGCTAAAGTGATAAAACTTTTGTTTGGGACTCACTTAAGCACTATAACTTTATTTTTTATCACTTGAGTATCATATAACATTTCAATCGATCGCTTGTATCATGACTTTTTAAAATCGTTCATCCAAGTATCGAAAATCATATTTGTACTAAACATTTTTAAAAGTTGTAGCACTTAAGTAATCAATTGAAAGTTATAATAGTCGAGTGAACATTTTCTTAAAATATACATACTCATATAATTAAAAAAAAAATAGTTATGGCAGTTAAGAAAATGCCACATAAAAATTATCACACATATAATATTATTATCTTTCAAAAGTTGCATACGACCATAAAGGAATAAAGCACCAAAAATATTTTATGTTTTAGGTTAAAACTCAGAAAAACCCTAAATTGGTACATCTATGACAAATTTACCAAAAACTAATTTTTTTACCACAAAAATCTCAAATTGGTACAACTTTGACAAATTTACCATAAATCAGTACATTTGTGATAAATTTACTCTATATTAGTTTCTGTTAAATTTTATTGTCAAATTACTAAGTTAGATGACACTTATACTAGTTTGGGATTTTACTCTATGTTTGTCATAGTTATATAATTTTTGTGATTTTTTTTTTATTGAGAGTATATTTGTCACAAATGTACCAATTTGAAATTTTTTAACGGAGGTAAATTTATCACAATTGTACCAATTTTGAGTTTTTTGTGGTCATTTTGGGTAAATTTATCATAGGTATATCAGTTTAGGATTTTCATGGTCAAAAAATTATTTTTGGGTAAATTTATCATGAGTGTATCGGTTTTGATTTTTTTAGGGTATTAACCTTTAAGTGTCTTTGGTTAGTACTTAGCAGGTTGGGTGAAATGGTAACGTCCATATCCCCACCAGAAGGCATCCTGAAACTTATTTTTTACCAAGGAAAATTTTAAGAAAAATTTTGCCATCCTATGGCCCAATCATTGGAAATTACAACTAGCTATAGATATCACGAAAATATAAGTAAATGACGAACTTCAAAAAATTAGTCAACTTCACTTATATTTATAAATTATTTATGATTAAACATAAAATTAATAATATGTTTAACCCACTAGCGCATGGCCGAGTTGGTGAAGGCGTTCCCTCCCTCTAATGCTAGAGGTCGAGAGTTTGACTCTTCCTAAGCACGGTTTCGTCCTTTAAGCGAGGAGCCACATGATAATGGGTTCCTATGCTAGTCCCCCTCGAGGTATAGTCGTGAATACTCGGGCGTAAGCCTTACGGAGCAATGAAGCGGATCCTCGGTCACCAAAAAAAATAATAATAATTTGTTTATATGCATCCATGCTGATTAATCAACAAACGAGTTATTCCATTGTTTTTAAACAATGACTGCGAAATTAATTTAAATTACTAGCGCAATATTGTACTATTGATATCTAAATCTAACGTGAATGCAACCGTACTGTAAAATCTATGTTAAATATTGGTATTTTATCGCATTTTATTCTCAAATTGTTTTTCATAAAATCTCTGATTCATTTCATTAGCTACGTCTAAGTTTGCTCTTATATGGATTTATCAATGACAGTAATGGGATTTAATGGCTAAGCTCATTTACTCATTATTTCTCTTCCATCATTCCAAAGACGGTGCAAGAGAGTGATAAGCACAATATTTCTGAGCATTATAGTTAATTAATCCTCATCCAACTACTTTATTTGGATTATCATATGGTAATTAGTACACTGTTTTTGCATTTATAGAAAGCCAATCTTTCAGTTTTTCAGTATTGCTCATGATCAAACATGTTGGCTTCGTGAAGCTAGAAAGGTCAGGTAGCTTTCTCAAGCCAATCAATACGATGGATCTCCAATTGTTCTGCTTTGCCTTGATTCTCAACCAGTTTAGGACAACTCCATGGGAGAAGTTTAGGACAATGTCTTCAATGATGGCAGACCCACGAGCGTTAATAATAGTATACAATTTATGGCATCGAAATTGTTGAGTGTTCTCTATCAGCTCAATTAGATAGAGTGGCTTCTGTAATTTTGCTTGGTATATAGTATTGAGGGCCATGTTGCAGCCGTGACGAAAGGTACTGAGTGGTACACATGGTGAAGTTCTTAGATACAATCAATTGAGACAAACTAAACTTAAGGCTGAGAAAAGAGAGCCAATGGAAAGTATAGTTATCGAATTTTCTGTCAACTTGATCCCTCAAAAGTTTGCATTCTTGGGACTCTCTAGTTTCTTACAGCACTTGGGAAATTTGCGAATCAATTTTTACTCTCACTCTCTCGCAACTGCTATAGGAAAGAATACGAACTGTGGAGAGGAAGAATTCGTATCTGAAATATTGACACTGTCCCTGAGGCAACGGTAGGAACAGAAGATCCACAGCAGAAGCAATTTGAAAAAACCTTCTACCTTTGAAGCTTAGCTTGGAGAGAAGAAATGTTTGTATAATATTTTACGATTATTGCATGTGTATAGAGAGCTTGCAATATATAGAGTTTTGAGCTACCGGTCAACCACTGAAATCAGGTACGCAACCAACGTTTACATTCTACCTTTAACCAAACTCAGAAGTCCAGGAGATAAAAGTTTCCTAAAAACGAAAAAAGATACACAAGACAAGTTGAATTGGCAAGATCAGACTGCTCTCTTCCTTCAAGTCCTCCACTGACCATCAGAACTCAAGAAATCTTCTACCTTCTCACGCTTGTGTATGTTAGAAGATTTTAGCTAGTTGAAGCTTGATGGATCCGGTAACTTTTCAAAAGATTTAAAAGGAACCTATCCAAAGTTGCCTCCAACGATTTTAGTCTGCCTTGGATCTCAACCACTTTAGGACATCACTGCAGAAAAAAATTTTGGAGCTTCTTCAGGTTGGTCAGGTCTGGCAACTTGTCCATAGATGGAACTCCTTAAAGCTTTAAGGCACTCAGGTTCTCCAAAACTTGGAGGCCTCTGAACCCTCTCACTTTAAGGCAATGAGCAACTTCCAAATCTGACGGCACCTTCAAATTTGAAAGGTCTATTGATGTTTTTATTTCCCTGCACGATTCGGTATCTAAGTACAACGAATATGGGGGAAGGCTAGGTCGGCATTGCAGCTTCTTGGAGGGGACCAGTTCAGGTACCTTGGGCTATGAAAGAAGAATGATGTCTGAAGATGGGGTGATGAAATAATGAGATTCCAACAGCAAGGATTCTAGCTGCCCTAACCTTCTGAGCCACGAAGGACTTCGAGCTTCAATGAATTTAGAAGCATCATCAAAATTGTCAAAACCTGAATTTTACATACAATTTGAATATTGAATTAAAAAGTAACTTAACATCAAGTAAATGTACATAATTTTTTATTACTTTACATAATTAAAAACTTGTACAGAAGATCCGCCTGAAAAATATATGTAGAAGCGCAAATCTAAATGTCGCTAAATTCCGAACCGAACAACATGTATAATATTTTTGAGGGAGTGAGTCTAAGTTCAGTAAATGAAAGCCCAGAATGGGAGGCCTACTTGCTACTCGACCCGAGAATGCAACAATAACAATAGGCAGATAAGGTCATGTATCGTTATCAATAGGAAAACCAATATTCACCTAAGACAGTGTAACCTGTGCATTATATAAAAATGACTATAATTATCTGTGCAATGTATGACATTCGGAACGCTCAAATGCACACAATTGATCGTACCAAATCTCATGATGCGTAGATGTCAGTAGCTCATCGGTATACACAAGTACATATTTATTCCCTACTAGTCACTAGCCACAACTGATCTTAACTAACTCAACTAACAAGACATCGTAACCACTAAATAATGTAGGATGAAATCACATGTACATTTTTACCACGCTTCGACCCATTCATCATAGGTATCCTCCAACGATGACAAATACAATACAAACGCCTAATGATGGCTATCCTAGACTCATTGTCATCAAGATTCACACCCATTCTATTTTCTCTCTTTTCTCAATCTTGGACCTCAATTTCATAATATCATATATATGTTATTCAAGTTACATCAGGTTACACAAGTCATATAATTTCATGTATAAATCACTGTACTTTATGTCTTCTCAATCTTATAGAGAATGGTAGAACATCTGTCTTTTCCTAAAATCTTATATAAATACTCAGTATAATTAATTATAGTGTTGGTATATTGCTAACAACCCTCGTAGAATTTGAATGGAGTTGGTAATTTACTTAACATGGGGAACAAGCACACTTGGAGAGTGTAGCAAAATTGAAAGTCGTATGCCGTGTTCAAAAGTAGTGTTATTAATTTACTTACAATACTGGTTAAATTTCAAATGAGTTGATAATTTGCTATTTCATTGAAATACTAGTAAATTTCCGATAGTGTTAGTAATTCACTTTCGACACCGGAAAGTTTCCAAAAGACTTGGCAATTTACCGATGTAGTGGGAAATTGCTAAATTTCCGACAGCTTTGGTAATTTAACCAGCCATTTTCTTTTACCTAACAATTCCAATTTTGCTGGTAATACCACCCAAAAATTTTAAATGATAAAACTAGAAACGCAGCAATGAATCCACTCAAAAGCTCCTGCAGAAATCTGTTTTTAAGTTATCAAAACTAAAGAACCTTGGTGACCATTGCACATGATCATTACCTAGGGAGCGTTTTATGTTTCTGCTAGACACAATGTTTTGCCCCTACTTCATTTCTTCGATGTGGAAATTTTCATGGGAAATCAGCAACAATTCTATGAATATGGTCGCTGATGTCAGATAGAATTCGCGACACTAAATGCAACACATTGAACATTATCTCCGCGAATGAATTATGGACTGAGTCATCTTGAATCCTCAATGAATTTGTCCCACGATGAGAGGCTGTTTCCATTGCATAGAACTCAATTCATTCCAACTCTTCTCTTAATCTACCACTAGTCGAATCAAAATTCACAAAACAGAGCCCAATTAATGCAGAACAGAAATAGAGTAGAGAAAATCACCAGAAAAGGAGTGGGTGACGATTAAGAGAATCAAATTAGACAGCCACCGAGTCTAAATGAAATGCAGGAAACCAAATAAAGATGCAGAGAAGGGAGAAACCCTTCTTGGCCCTAGTCAGCTGCGACCGAAATGAAAAAGCAAGACCTTTTTCAAGACAACCTACATTTGCAAACACTCGAGGAACAGATCAACGAGCACAAAGGCGGGATCGCTCTCTGCCAGGTCGAATGTCTCGAGCTTCCTTGACGGTCGGAGTCCGTCGCTGCTGGTTCTGGGCGAGCTTCTTGCTCGGGTCGTCGCTGATGAGGGAGGAAGACGAAGGAAGGAGAAGGAAAGACTGTGAGGAGGGGAGCAGAGAGAGAGAGAGAGAGAGAGAGAGAGAGAGCAACGGGAGAAAAAAGAAAGAAAGAGAGCTTCAAAAAAGAGGGGAGAGAGAGAGATCTTGACGGCTTCAAGGTAAAAGAGAGGAATCCCTAACCTTACTGCCTCCATATAACTGCATGTCGAATGGATGTAATTGGAATATATGGATGAACACGAGGCAACTCCGATGATTCCTTGAGCGGGTTGGAGATGGTCCTGTTAGACAAATTATCTCGCAACAGAAGATTCCTCCAAGATAACTTAGGCAATTTCTCCGAATTTTCCAGGTCTTGAATCTGTTTTAGCTCCGGACAGCCTTCTACAATGGAATATTTTTCATTCTTGAAGCCTAAGAACTTTCCCAAAGATTTGCAGCGATCAATATGAAGCTTCTTCAACGATTTTGGCCCACCTTGAACCTCAACCAGATGAGGACAAAGCTTTACAATAAGTTCCTTTAGCTCATTGGAATTGGTTAGGTCAGACGACTTCTCTGGCAATGGAAGCTCCCCTAAAGATAAGTTACTCGAGTTCTCTGGATCTTTCGAGCATTGATTCTCTTTTAGCTTCGGACAGCCTTCCACAGTGGAATATTTGATATTCTTGAAGCTTGATGGATCAGGAAACTTTTCGAGTGATTTACAAGACATTAAATGAAGCTCCTCCAACGATTCTAGCTGACCTTGTACCTCAATCAGTTTAGGACACGATGATATCCTAAGTACCCTCAGCTTCTTCAACTTGGTCAGGTCAAGCAACTTCACCAGTGAAGGAAGATGGTAAAGATGAAGCCATTGCATGTTTTCCAATTTTTCGAGGCCTTGAATCTCTGTTAGCTGTTCACAATTACATACTTCCAATTCTGATAACTTCGTCAAATATGAAAGATTTACAAACTTTTCCATTGAGTTGCACCTACAAATACTTAGGTATGCCAAATTCTGGGGAAGCCTAGGTAGGCATTCTAATTTATTTTCAACAAGTACAAGCTTCCTGAGCTTCGAAAGGAGATTAAGACCTAAAGGTAGGGTGACCAAACTATGACAACTCAACAGCAAGGAAGTTAGCTTTCCTAAACCTCCGATCCAGTTGAGGCTTGGAGTTGGATGGTGCAAGGATTCAGACTTGAAATCCAACTCCAAAACTCTCAAATTTAATAGGTTTGAGAGATTTGGGTATCCCCTTGATGGACAAATTGTAAGGTATAGATTGGTCAAACTCTTAGGAAGCTTAGGTACATTGGAAATTCTTGACTTCAGTAACATCAAGATCCTCAGAGATGATAATCTTCCAATCTCACTTGGAATTTCCCCATGCAAATTATTACAGCCACGAGCATAGATCTCTTCAAGCTTCTCCAACATTCCAAGGGCACTAGGTAGCTTTTCTAAGGGGGTGTGAGACATTCTTAGTACTCTCAAATTCTTCATCGTCTCTATTGAATCGGGTAACTCTTGTATGCTTGACCAAGAGAGATCCAACTCAACAAGAGATGCAAAATTTCCAAACGGAAGTTCAGTAATTTTTGTACCTCCCAACCTTAGATTCAATAGTGATGTTAAGCAACCAGAAAAATTGCAAATGCTCAGTGATTCACATGAACTTGCACTGAGAGTTTCCAATTTCTTCATTCCTTTCCATTCAGGAATTTCAGTAATAGATGTCCCACCGACAAGAAGTTCTGTCAAGGCTTTCAGATTCTTCATCTCGTCTGGCAATGTCTGAAGTTTCTTACAATCTTCCAAGTTTAATAATACTAAATGCTTTAACTTACCAATAGACCTATCAATTTGAACCAGTTCCCTACACCCTTGAAGAATCAGTTGCTCCAAATTTTCATGAGCAGAGAAGTCAGGAGTTTCACGCAAGTTTCCGCATTTAGTCAAATTTAGAACCTTCAAACTCTCTGCCATCTGTAATGAAGAGAAGAGGTTACTTCTGAATCAGTTTGAGATATAGGACGGTAAAGTCAATATAGCAAATTCATGTTGAAATACTACCATACCTTGAGGTGGTTCCATCCCTCCCACTCATTTGTAATTTTACTCCTAGATAGATCAAGAATAACTAGCTTCATAAGAGAAAGCGTGCTTATTTTGAAAAAGATAGGAAAGTTATGCCATGAGAGCCATCTCAACTTTGGAAGCATGATTGGATTCCTCCGGAACAAGTTGGTAGAAGGAAAATGCTCTACACAATCCACTTGAAGAAATCTTAAATTTGATAGGCTTACAGATTCTTCCTTCTCAATGAAGTTTTGAAAGTGATGATCAGATTTGAGACGAATTGCTTCAACATTTTCTCTTCCCTGCCAAAGCAAAAAAGATGAAACAGAAGTTAGTGATCACATAATTGCCTGTTGAAGGCATTCGAGTTGAGCATACTTGAGGAATGTACATCTTATTTATAATTTAAAATTAAATTACAATATAATTTATAGATGAGCATGTAATCATACTAAGCACACAAGTAATGACTCGGTTTAGATGAAAGCAAATAAGCAAAGTTAACGTGTATAACTCGTCTCTTTGAATAGGAATAACATTGCAAAAACTTTACCTTCTTTATTCCAAGAACATCAATTGCTTGCTCATGAACCCACACCCGACTTTGCTCCTCTGGTTTATAATCACCATTCTTACAAATGAAATCTCGCCCAAGGTCTCTTATGATATCATGCATCCACAGTCGGTTATGTTCTGTAATCTTTATTAATGACATCTTTTGGAGGACACGAAGATAAAAGTCAGGTTGAAACCTACAGCTTTCCCACATGTGACTCACAATTCTGACATCAACACCAATGAAGAAGCAACAAACATCGAGAAATATTTTCCTTGCTAGTGGGTGTAATGCCTCAATACTAATGTTCAACCTTTTTTCAACTTGTTCTTCGGGAATAGTTTCCAGCTTCTTTAATGTGATCTCCCAAGAATCTCTGTCTTCCTTAGCTAAAGAAGAACCTATTATCTCAAGAACCAAAGGAAGACCTCCACAGATGTTTACCGCTTTTTTTGAGAGGTCGCAGTATTCAGCTGGAGGATGATCACTTCTAAAGGCATGTCTGCTAAACAGTATAAGGGAATGATCAAAATTCATTCCAGTAAGTTCGTGCTTCATATCAACATGTTTGAGAACTTCCTCATTTCTTGTGGTAATAATAACCTTACTTCCTCTGCAAAACCAGCATTTACCCATCCCCACAAGAGCATCCAACTGAGTCTTTTCAATGACATCATCAAGTAGAAGTACGACCTTTTTAGAGGATAATCTATCCTTGATCGCAGTAATCCCTTCTGCCCTATTACGGATGGACACACTCTCTTTTAGGATACCAGAGATGAGCTGCTCCTGCAAATCCTCAATTTTTGTCTCTTTGCAGTTAGACAGGAAGCAACAGTTAGTGGAATGGACCGACAGTTTATTATAAATGATCATGGCAAGAGTTGTCTTTCCAACACCACCCATACCATGTATACCAACGATCTTTGTTTCAGTGGTCTGTTCACCTATCAATTCCATGATTTCGTCCACATGATCGTCCATTTCAACAAAGTAATCAGATACGGCCAAGCAGTTCTTTTCCAACAAGATCAAAAGCTCCTGAGCAACTTTTTTTGCAAACTCGCCTTTGCCGCTGATAGTTTTGAAGGCAAAAGAACCGAACTGTTAAACCGAGATGAACAAAAAAATATCTAAGGTACAAACAAATCATGCACAATAACAAATTCAAGTACCTCTTCTTGAGTTCCCATCCCTTTAATCCTCCAACTTCTTTGAGAGCTGCCTTCCACTTTTGAATAGTCTCATTGTCGTACAGCTGCTTATCTATGAGTGACTGAATAGCCTCACCATAAGATTTAGTCTGGTTACGAACCTCAGATGGTTCGACATCATAAAAGATTGGCACAATCTTTTGTCCCCAATTTTTCTGGCACTCCACCATCTGGACCAACTCCATGAGGCACCATTTACTGGCAGCATATTCTTTAGAAAAGACAGGAATCAAGATTTTAGACCGCTTAATCGCTTGGAGAAGCTCCCGGCCAATCTCTTCCCCAAGGGGAAGCTTTACATTATCTCTAAATACTTGTATTCCGACATCAATGAGGCTGGTGTAAAGGTAATCAACAATGTCAAGGCGAGTATCCGGTCCTCTAAAGCTCAAGAATGCATCATAATCAAATCCCACTGGCTTCTCCATTCCCTGAATTTTCGGAAGACTTCCAACAACCTGATATCCCACCTGAAAAACATTTACAATGAAAGTTGAAGTGATGATTATCATCATTTCACTCAGAAACTCTTATGTATATGTCATTCTAGAAAGAAACCTCGATGACAAATGCACGAGCTCCTGCTGGGGCATTGCACTGGACACCAAAACATGTCCTAATATGTTATTAACAATATAGTAGAGAAGTTGACCCATCTCAATCTAAAGCAAGAAATCTCCAAATGATTGCGAAATTATGGGTTTTAATTTGCACTAGAAAATGATTTGGGAAAAAAAAAAAAAAAAAAAATATATATATATATATATATATATATATATTTTGCACCAAGATAAATCACTGTGAACCTATTTTTGTCTTTAACTCTTTCTTTAGGTGATAAAATTACTCTTGAAAGGTGACGTTGAGTGTCCTCTGCACATAAGCGCCTAATGTTGCTTGTAGGTTGACCGTCTTATAATCTGATAAGAAATTATGATCAAACCTTCCTAATTTCGTTTAACCAAAATAGATTTGACGAAGACATTCCACAACACTCATTTAGTTGCTCCCTCAACCTTAACGGATGCCGGTGAAGTACTCATTCCCCTATGACGATCTCATTAGGAAAATGAAATCAAGAAATTACACTGAAGCAAATGCAACCCTCACAATATTGGACTAGTTTCTTAAGATCATAAGCCGATCCCTAGTTACAGCCATCTCATAGGTTATCGAAAAACAGATACACGGTCATGGGCGAGCATCAGTTAGGGTTGAAGCTATTATCCACATTTGCCGGAAAGTACCAGCATATCAGAAAAAGGGGATTCACTCACTAATCAATTATGGAGTCAATAAGATTTCAACAGAAAAATAGAAGGATGAATGCTATATAACTGCTTTTTCAGAAAATAACTTGGAACACACAGGAGTGTAGAGATGAGAACTGCATTTTATGGAAGCGGAGAGTTCCGGTTCACCACAGAGGGCGACAGTATAGTCTATCCAATCTGTCTCTACTTTTAACTACAGAGTTGAGGGTGTCAATTTTCTGCCTAGGAGTGTTCTTACTGCTAATCACTAGACAATAACGTACGAATTTGTCATATCGAAGTCTCTTAAAGATACCACTATCACCGTTCGCACAAAAATAAAAAATCCCATCGAACAAATGAAATCAACAGATCCACTCAAAACTAATTAAGCTTTTAGCGCCAGCAATCCACGCGAAAACTCAGAGAGAGAGAGAGAGTACGCGGGTGGCCAGCTCGTAAGACTGAGCGTTGTCGATGATGGAACCTGCCGCGATGCTGACGGTGGGGATTCCCCTGGACTCGCCTTCGCCTTCGCCTTCTCCTTCGCTGCCGCCGCCGCCGCCCTCCCTCCTCTTCTTCTTGCCGCTCCTCTTCTTCGGCTCGTCGTCGCGAGGGCTGCCGCCACCGTTGTTGAGGAGCTCACTCCGAGGCTCGACACCGCTCAACGATATCAGAAAGTTTGGATTTTTCTACACGGTACGAGGTCGACTGGTCAAGGGTCTAGGCGTCGATGTTGGTGGTGGTATTGCGTTTCAGGATCTGAGGCCTGACAGTTGCATAGATGGAAGTGGATGAGCAGGGTTCTAGCATGTGACTCATGAGTTAGAGGCTAAAGCTACTAGTGTTAGACGCAACTGGCAGTGATTAATCACGGAGTCAACTGAGGAAAGAATTTGATGCTGATCTGAGAGTCCCTCTCTTGTTTCCATCAAATTCTGCATAATAGTTGCATTACAGAACAGACCCAATTCATTAAAAAGAAGGCAATAAACGAGAGGAAATTACCCGGAGATGGAGGGGTGAAGATGAACAGTCCGGATCAAATGCTGAGAAGCAGACAAAGATCCCAACAATAATCGTTCTTGGCTTTCGAGATCGGCGGAAGAAAGACAGAGACTTCTATGAGACGATGAATTCACCCTCCCTCGCCGTGCCCTTCCAGGAAAGCGAGGGCTTGCTTGTTGATTTTAATCATCCTATTATTTAAGATTTGAATAGTCCAATCATTGGGAATTACGATTGGTTATAAATATTATAAATTAATAAGTAGATGACGAAGCACAAAATATAAGTCAACTTGATTATATTTATAAATTAGCTACGAATAAAAACAAATAAATATCAGATTGATATATTGATGCTAATAATTCATTAAAAAAATTGTGCCATTACGATTTTTTTTAAACAATGACAAATTAATTTAGATTTCTAGTAACGCAATATTGTACTATAGCCACTATAATTTTATAACACAGTCATATGGTAAAATCTGCATTAAAGTCATAATGCATATGATAAATTATTGATAGTGTTGGTAACTTACAACAACAGTTAAAGTTCACTAAAATGTTGGTAAAATTCTGATGGTGTTAGCAATTTACTTAGAGCACTGGTAAAATTCCAGAAGAATTTGTAATTTGCTAAATTAATGAAAAATTGATAAATTTCAGATAGTATAGGAATTTTACTACGGGTGTACCTAACAAGCAAGAACCGGTCTTTTTTTTTTTTTTTTTTTTTTTTTAATACAAGCACGATTGCCAGCAAAATTGCAATTCCACCAACAGGGAAGACTTTTCAATTCTCAAGTCCTACGGGACCGTAGAATTTTGCCAAAGATTCATTCGTCTCCGCCTCTACGACAAAAACTTAAAACCCACCTAAGATTTCAAATAGTGAAACTTGAAATGCAATCATGAATTCACTCTAAAGCACATGTAAAAATCTGTTTTGAGTTATCAATACTAAAGAACCTTTGCGACCATTGCAGATGATCATTAACTGGATGATTAGCCCCTACTTCTTCATTTCTTCAATGTGGAAATTTTACGGGAAATCAACAACAATTCTGTGAATATGGATATGGTTGCTAATGTCTACTAAAATTCGTGATATTGAATGCAAGACATTCTCAGTGTACTATCTCAAGAACATCAATCTCTGCAAATGAATTCTGGATCAAGTCATCTTCAATCCTTGATCAATTTCACCGAAAGGCAAAAATTGCCGTTCATATCAAATGAGGCGACAATGCCGGAAGAGTGCTACTACCAAGGACGGATAGAGCTGCCGCTTTTCAAAGAAATTATTACAAACAAGGGAAATTTCAAATTGCCTACTTAGAAGAATCCATTTGGAAATCATCTCTCCTTAATACGTTTCTAACGATTTTCTCCAAGTTGCCTCTAATTAAAGATTCAATTTTTTTAAGTTCAAATCTGAAAGGAAGTTTTTCTGCTTGTCGTAGAAATATATTGATATTCACATCACTTAGTCATACAAGAACTTTATATTACAAACATGGGATGTCTTCTCAAATAGGTTGACAAAGTGTATGTTGCTCATTCATATGAAAAGTTGAGGCAGGTAGTTGATACAATCCGAAGAGGAGGTCGGCAATCTGGAATAGAGGTAGGTCGATACAATCTCCCTCCCTCCCTCCTGAAGTAGGTATCCAAAGTGAGCTGACAATCAGAAAAGAACAGGCGTAACAAAGAGAGAGGACCAATATCACGCCCTCGTGGAACAGAACGAAGCGCAGGAAGACGTGGTCACAGTCCCAGAGGGAGATCCCCACTAGGTCGATTGGCACATCGTGCTTCCACTCGGGGTCGCCATCGCATTCCTCGACGGACAGAGTCCCTTGCTGCTGGTTCTGGGCGAGCTTCTTGCTCGGGGTCGTCGCTGACGATGGAGGAAGAAGGAAAAAAAATAGAGTGAGAAGAGAGACTCAGCAGGAGGAGAAGAGTAAAAGGAGAAGAATGTCGAAATTTCTGAAGAAGGGGTCCCACCTGTACACGTGGCCATTGATTTACGGTCTCGAGTATATTCTACATGGCACAACGTATTGCCCTCCCAAGTTCTTTTGTCGGCCTTGCCAATTTTTTCAGATATCTGTACTCATCGGATTCCAAAGTCTGCTCGAACTTCTCGGATTCACCTATATAAAAACTTGCCAGATTCTTGAAGCTTGAAGGATCAGAGAACTTTTGCAGAGACCCACAGTGATAAATAGAAAGCCTCTTCAATGATTCTAGCCTACCTCGAATCTCAACCAGACCAGGACAATTTACTAAATTAAGTAGATCAAGCTTCTTGCAGTTGGTCAAGTCAGGCAACTTCACTAAGGATGGAAGATTCCTAAGATTTAAGTACTTCAGGCGCTCCGAATCTTCCAGGCCTTGAATTTCTTTTAGCTTCCCGCAGTTAGATATAAGGACTCCTATATTTTTGAAGCTCAATGGATCAGGCAACTTTTCAAGAGAATCACAGCACATAATATAAATTATCTCCAATGATTCTAGCTGACCTTGAACATCAACTAGTTTAGGACAATTTAATATCGTCATTCCCGTGAGCTTCTTCAAGTTGGTCAAGTTAGGTAGCAACTTCACCAGAGATGGAAGACAATCAAAATGAAGCCATTTCAGGTTTTTTAAATGTTCAAGGCCTTGAATCTCAATTAGCTCTTCACAATTATGGACTTCCAAGTTTGATAACTTTTCCAAATATGAAATATCTATCAACTTTTCCATTAAACTGTGCCCAAAAATACGTAATTGTGACAAATTCTGGGGAAGCTTAGGTAGCCATTCTAGTTTATCTACAAGGAGGTCGAGCTTCCTGAGCTTAGAAAGGAGATTAAAATCTAAAGGTAGGGTGGTCAGACTATGACAACACAACATCAAGGACTCCAGCTCTCCCAATTCTCCGATCCAGTAGAGGCTTGGAGCTGCGTGGAACAGGGTTCCAGACATCAAATCCAACTCCAAAACTCTCAAAATTAATAGGTTTGAGAGATCTGGCATTCTCATCACTGACCTAGTTTTAATGTATAGATTGGTCAAACTTTCAGGAAGCTTAGGTACTTTGGAAATTATCGTGTCCAATAATCTCAAGATCCTCAAAAATGGTAGTCTTCCAATCTCACTAGGAATTTCCTCCAAATTTCTACAGTTGCCAGCATCTATCTCTTCAAGCTTCTCCAACATTCCAAGGGCGCTAGGTAGCTTTCTTAAGTTGGTGTCATGCACCCTTAGTACTCTCAAATTCTTCATTTTCCCTATCGAGTCAGGTAACTCTTGAATGCTCGAGTTAGAAAGATCCAATTCAACAAGAGATCCAAAATTTTCGAATGGAAGTGCAGCAATTTGTGTATTATCCAACCTAAGAGTTAATAGTGATGTTAAGCAACCAACAAAAGTGCATGCACTTAGTGATCTACATGCAACTGCACTGAGAGTTTTCAATTTCTTCATTCCTTTCCATTCAGGAATATTGGCAATAGATGTCCAATCTACAAGAAGTTCGGCCAAGGCTTCCAGTTCATCCAACTCGTCCGGCAATGTCTGAAGGTCCATACAATGTTGCAAGTTTAAGAACACTAAATGCTTTAACTTACCAATAGACCTATCAATTTGAACCAGTGGGCACCGTTGAAGAATCAATTGCTCTAAATTTTCGTGAGAAGAAAAGTCAGGAGTTGCACACAAGTTTCTGCATTCAGTCAAATTTAGAACCTTCAAATTCTTTGCCATCTGTAAAGAAGAGAAGATGTTAATTCTGGACCATTTTGAGATACAGGACAGCAAAGTCAATATAGCTAATTAATTTTGAAATAATACCATACCTTGAGGTGGTTCCATCCCTCCCAATCATCTGTAATTTTGCTCCGTGATAGATCAAGATCACTAGCTTCATATGGGAAAATGCGGTCAACTGGAAAAGAGAGGAAACTCATGCCATGAGAGATATCTCAAATTCTGAAGGATGAGTAGATTCCTCCGGAACCAGTTGGTTGGAGGAAAATACTGAATGAAGTTATGCCATGAGAGCCATCTCAACTCCAAAAGAATGAGTAGATTCCTCAGGAACAAGTTGGTTGAAGGAAAATGCTGAATCAAGTTAGGCCCTGAGAGCCACCTCAAATTCGGAAGGATGGGTAGATTCCTCCTAAACCAGTTGGTTAAAGAAAAACGCTGAACGTTGTTTGTATTCAAGTCTCCACACTCCACTTGAAGAAACCTTAAATTTGATAGACTTGCATATTCTTCCTTCTTAAAGAAGCATTGAGATTGATGATCAAACTTGAGACATATTGCTTCAACGTTTTCTGTTCCCTGCCAAAGCAAAAAAGGGAAACAGAAGCTGGTTATCATATAATCACCAATTGAAGGCATTCGAGTTGAACATACCCGAGGAATGTACATCTTATTCATAATTTGAAATTAATATACAATATAATTTACAGATGAGCATGTGATCGCAGTAACCACATAATTAAAATCTCGGTTCAAATAGAAGCAAATAAGCAAAGTCAATGTGTATAACCCTTCTCTTTGAATAGGAATAACATGGCAAACACTTTACCTCCTTTCTTTTAAGAACATCAATTGCTTCCTCATGATTCCACACCCGACTTTGCTTCTCTGGTTTAAAATTAGCTCTTTCACGAATGATATCTCGCCCAAGGTCTCTTAGCTGATCATGCACCCACAATCGGTTACCTTCTACAATCTTCATTAACGACATCTGTTTGAGGACTTCAAGAGAATATTCAGGGAAAAACTTACAGCTGTCCCACATGTAAGTCACAATTCTCACATCAAACCCAACAAAGAAGCAACAAATATCGAGAAATATTTCCTTCTCTTGAGGTTCTAATGCCTCAAAACTAATGTTCAACTTACTTTTAACCTTTTTATTGGGAATAGTTTTCAATTTTTCTAATGTGTCCACCCAAAATTTTTTGTCCTTTCCAGCTAAAAATGAACCTATAATCTCTAGAGCCAAAGGAAGACGACCACAGATTTCTACTGCTTTTTCTGAGAGGGGGACGTATTCTGCTGGAGGATGATCTCTTCTAAAGGCATGTTTGCTAAACAGTAGAAGAGAATGATTGAAATCCATTTCAGTAAGTTCGTGCTTCAAATCAACATCTTTGAGAACTTCCTCATTTCTTGTGGTAATAATAACCTTACTTCCTCTGCCGAACCAGCATTCACCCGTCCCCACAAGAGCCTCCAGTTGAGTGTTTTGGTCGACATCATCAAGTACAAGTAAAACCTTTTTAGAGGATAAGCTATTCTTGATCTCGGTAATTCCTTCATTAGTACTATTGATGGATGGCCATTCCATTCTTAGGACTTTAGAGATGAGCTGATTCTGCAAACTCACAATCTTTGTCTCTCGAATGTTAGACAGGAAGCAACAATTATCAAAATCAGCTGATAAAGTATTATAGACGATTGTGGCAAGAGTTGTCTTTCCGACACCACCCATACCATAGATACCAACAATCTTTGTTCCAGTGGTCTGTTCACCTATCTTTTCCACGATTTGGTCCACTTGATCATCCATTTCAACCAAGCAATTAGATACTGCCAGGTAGTTCTTTTTCAACTCAATCAAAAGCTTCCGAACAACTTCTTCAGTGAACTCACCTTTGCCTCTGATAGTAGTGATGGCAAAAGAACCCAACTGTTAAATCGAGATGAGCAGAATAATATCTAAGGTACAAACAAATCCTGAACAATAAAAAATTCAAGTACCTCTCCTTGAGTTCCCATCCTCTTAACGCTCCAACCTTGCTAAGAGCTACCTTCCAATTCTGAATAGTTTCATCAGTGTACCGCTGCTTATTTATGTGTAAATTAATGGCCTCACCGTAACTTCCAGCTTGGTAACGAACCTCGGATGGTGCTACGTTGTAGAAAATTGGCATAATCTTTCGTCCCCAGTTTTCCTTGCACTCCACCATCTGGACCAACTCCATGAGGCACCATGGACTGGCAGCATATCCTTTAGAAAAGATAGGAATCGAGATTTCCGACTGCTTAATTGCTTGGACAAGCTCTGGGCCAATCTCTTCCCCAATGGGAAGCTCTTCATTATCTCTATATGCCCGTATTCCGGCACGAATGAGGCAGTTGTAAAGGTAATCAGCAATGTCACAGCGAGTGTCCAGTCCTCTGAAACTCAAGAATACTTCATAACCAGATTCTATTGGCTTCTCCATTTCCTGAATTCTCAAAGGACTTGCAATGACCTGATGATATCCCACGTTAAAAACATTCAAGTCATTTTAGAAAGAAACCAAGATGACAAATGCACGAGCTCCTTCTTGGCCTTGCACTAGACACCAAAATATGTCAGAATATTTTATTAATAAATAATAGTAGAGAAGTGGACCCATCTCAATTCTAAAGGAAGAAATTTCCAAAATATTGCAGAATTATGGGTTAAAGTTTACACTTGAAATTGATTTGAAAGGAAAATATTTCAAGAAGATAAATCACTATCAACCTATTTTTTTCAAAACTTTTTCTTAATGTGATAAAATTTCTCTTGAAAGGTGACGTTGAATGTCCTCTGCACATAAGTGTCTGCTGTTGCCTGTAGGTTGACATATTATCTTATTGTCTGATAAGAAATTATGATGAAATCCTTAATCCTTTAGTTTTTACCAAAATAGGTTTGATAGACATTCCACAACCCTCAATTAGTTGCTCCCTTAATCTTAAAGGACACAGCCAAAGAATCGCATTCCCCTGTGATGATCTTATTGGAAAAGTGAAATCAAGAAATTTAACTAAAGCTAATTCAACCCTCACCATTGGACTAGTTTCTAAAGAGCATAAACTAATCTCTAATTAGAGTCATCTCTTAGTATGTTAACAAACAGGTAGAGGGTCAATGGGTGAGCATTAGAAGCTATCATTCCCATTTGCCAGAAAGTATCAACATATCAGAAAAGAGGAGTCAATCACTAACCAATGATGGGGTTGATGAAATTTCCACAGAAAAAAGAAGCATGAATGCTATAACCGTTTCTCTGGAAAAATAAGTTTAAACACACAGGAGTGCAGGAACGAGAGCTGTATTTTACGGAAACGGAGAGCTCCGGTTCACCACAGAGTGCAACATTATAGTCAATTCAATCTGTCTCTACTGTTAAATACAGAGTTGAGGGTATCAATTTCTGCCTAGGAGCGTTCTTACTGCTAATCACTAGACAATAATGTACGAATTTGTCATATGGGAGTCTCCTAAAGATACCACTGTCTCTGTTCGCACAGAAATTTAAAAAAAAAAAACCATCAAACGAATGAAATCAACAGATCCACTCAAACTAGTATAGCTTTTGGCACTGGCCCAGTTCCTAAAGAGCGTAAATCCAATTCCTAATTACGGAAATCTATGAGATCTATCAACAAGCTGATGCACAGAAGTGGGATTGTGTTCCAAGATCTGAGGCCTGACAGTTGCACAGATGGAAGCGGATGAGCAGGGTTTTAGCATGCGACTAGAGTGAGAGGCTTAAGGCTTCTAGTGTTGGACGCAACTGGCAGTGATGAATCATCGAGTCAAATGAGGAGAGAGTCGATGCTGATCTGAGAGTCCCTCTATTGTTCCCATCAGATTCTGCACCTAGTTGCATTTCTGAACAGACCCAATTCATTGAAAAAAGGCAATAGATGAGAGGAAATTACCAGAGATGGAGGTGGGGAAGATGAAGAGTCGCGATCGAAATGTTGAGAAGCATCTTGGCTTTGAGCTCAGCTGAAGAAAAGACTTTTCACTGGGCAGAGTCTGCTCATCCGAGAAGGTGACTTGATACTCACCCTTTCACGCCGACCGCAAAGTACAGAAAATGAGGGAATCCGCCTTTCCTCTGAGGAATTCGAGTTGGGTTACTTCGAAAAAACTCCCGAGTCCAAATAGTTTTTGGCTCTAAAGTCTTATTAGTTTAGAAATCATAATGACGATGAAACCCCTCTTTTTTTTCTTCTTTTTTTGGTGAAATCCTAGACCCATTTAAATTATTCATCAATGAAACCTACACATTTTGAGTATTTCAGATGGAGTATAACAGAAAGTTATTCGCAGTAAATTTACAAAACAAAAGTTAAGTTTTAAATAATGAAAGTTGCATTCAACTAGAAAAGTATTAAGATCATATTTGTTTCGCATGAAAAATAAATGATTGAAAAATATTTTTCAAAAAACAATTAGTTATATCACTTGAAATCATTAGTTAATGAAAAATGTTTTTCTTTCGATAACAATTTACGCCTAAATATTTATGTGAAATATTTTTATTCATTTATTTTTGTAAGGAATATAAGCGATTATTTTTCGGAAAATATTTTAAAAAATTATTCATTTTTGCAAAATAAATGTTTCTTAAAGATCCAAAAATTTATTATGCAAATGAAAGTTTATCAACCATGGATGGTTCGAGTAGAACTTCCTAGATATGTGCCATTTCTACTTTCCTTTCGCAAATCTTGGGGAATGTCCACATTACCACTAGAAGGAATCCTGAAAATTATTTTTTGACCAAGGAATTTATTTTAAAATTAATTATCATATTATTTAGATTTGAATAGTCGAATCAATAGAAATTAGGATTGGCTATATATATAATCTTGAAAAATGTTAACTTATTTTTATTTATTATCTATGCTTGACGTAAAATAAGAAAAATAGATCAACGTATTGATGCTATTTAGTCAATTAAAAAACTATACCATTATAATTTTCTTAATTTTGAAACAATGGCCAGTAAATTAATTTAAATTTCTAGTTTCGAGATATAATGCTATAGAATATCTATATTATGAAGAATATGCAATCATATTGTAGCTACGATGTTAAAAGTTGGTATCTTTTTTTCATTACATTCTCAAAGTTTGTTTTTCATACAATCAATAAATGAGTCACTCTATTCCGTTATCTGCATCTATGTTAGCTCTCCCGAGAATTCCTCAATTAAAAGTAATGTAAGTCTTCGCTCTATTTGATTTCATTAATGCTTCGATTAATTTACACATTATATTTTTTTTTATCGTACGAAACACATTGCAAGGGAGAGATATGCACAATAGTTTGTATGCATCGAAATTTAATTAATCCTTGTCCAACTATATTTGTGTTTATGTGAGCATTTGGTAATTGATATAATAATAGTTAGGACACTGTTTTTCTTTTACAGAAAGTCAAGCTAATTAATAAAATTATATTAAATTAAACTATATCAATTTGGATTGGCTTTTACTTTTTTGATTTTTAATTTTTGCTTCTGTAATTTACACATCCCACGGACTTTAAGTCTTTTTCAGAGTCCCGAAACTTTCACAATAGTTAGATGTTAACACGTAAATTTGTATTTATTTATTTAATAATTTTTTGAAATCCAAATAATATTTCAACTTTTGATAGAAAAATAAAAATTATTTTATTTAAGTCCAAACAAAGTGACGTTAAAGCGATTAATTTTCGCCATTTCTTTACGATGTCACTTCGCGTGCTGATGTTTAGGTGATACGATGCTGAAAGCACCGTTTCCATGGGGGAGACAACTGGTGCCCTGCCATGTTCTTTAGCGATATCATCCCGAGTCCCAACCATCGATCATTATGTCTCTCTCATCGCAAGAAAGCGCTTGATTTGTTCGATGAAACGCCGCAGAGGGCTCTTGTTTCTTAGAAGTCATTGATTTCTTGGTCGTTCCATCATGGGCTTTATGTGGGTCTCTGACTATCTTCATGCAGATGCAAAAAAATTATGATCTTCTGTTTATGGATGAATTTACTTTTGTGTGTGTTGTGGCTGCCTGTGCTCACTTGGATGCATTGAAGTTCGTGCGCCAAGTTGATGGAGTTGCCATCATAATGGGCTTGGAATTTACTAAGATTACTTATAATTCCCTGATTGATGCTTATGGGAAATGTGGTACAGCCGATAAATGCCGTGACTTGTTCGAAGTTATGCCTGAGAAGGATATTGTGTTGTGGACTTCCATGGTTGCTGCTTATGCGCGAGCTCATAACTTGGATGATGCTTGTGCAATATTCTACAATATGCCAGAGAAGAACACGGTGTCTTGGACTGCAATGATTGCATGCTTTGCACAAAATGGCCGTGGTGATGAAGTTTTGGACCTTTTCGTTCAAATGCGTGAGGAAGGAATACAGCCAAGTCCTCGTACTTTTGTCAGTGTTCTATGTGCTTGTGCTGATTGAGCACTTGCTGAAAGAGGCAAGCAGAGTCATGGTTGCATAGTCAGGACCTGCTTTGATAGAGATTTGGATAACATATCTGTATGGAACGCTCTAATTGACATGAATTGCAAGTGCGGCTACATGAGAGCAGCTGACAACTTATTCTTGAGGAACCCGGAAAGGCATATTGTTTCATGGAACTCAATGACAAGTGGATTTGCACAAAATGGTCTAGGGCATGAGTGACTTGTTTTTCTCAAGAAGATGCTGGAGGCAAATGCAAGACCCTACCATGTCACATTTCTTGGCACTCTATCTGCTTGCAGCCACGCAGGTCTAGATGTTGAAGCACTTCAGATCTTCAATGCAATGGAAAAGGATTACACAGCCTTCAAAAGGGACCCGACCACTATGCTATTTTGATCGAGTTGCTCAGGAGGAAAAACAGACTTGAGGAAGCCATGGGATTGATAGATAGTCTCAAACAAATCAGAGCATGTTGGAATGTGGGGCGTGCTTTTGGGTTAATGCAAAGCCCTCGGTAATCTTGTTATTGCCTGAAGCTGTGGATGCTCTATTGAAGTTGAACCCCGAAATGCTGCGAGGTATGTGTCACGTTATCAAGCATATATGCTGCAATTAACAGATGGGATGATTCCTGCACAGTAAGGAAGCAAATGGAGGAGAGAAACTTGATGAAAGATGTGGCAAACAGTTGGATTGAAGTAAAGAATGAAATGCACAAATTTCCAGCAAAGGACTGATTCCACTATCAGATAGGAGACATACACGAAGTGCTCGGGAAACTACCATATCATATGAAGGAAGCTGGATATGTTCGTGAACTCAACATAAGACTCATATATTTTAATTTAAATCTAACTAATTTAACCTCAAATGATGTCCATTTTTTTTTATTACTATACTATGATCAATACAGAGTGATACATTATAGTCTATTCAATCTGTCTCTTCTGTTGAATACAGTGTTAAGGGTCAATTTCTGCCTAGGAGCGTTCTTACTGCTAATCACTAGACAATAAATACAAATTTGTCGTCTGGAAGTCTATTAAAGATACCGCCGTCTCTGTTCGCACAGAAATATTTAAAAAAAAAAAAAAAAACCCATCAAACAAATGAAATCAACAGATCCACTCAAACTAAATTAGCTTTTAGCGCCGGCCCAGTTCCTAAAGAGCGTAAATCCAATCCCTAATCACAGAAATGTCTGAGGTCTATCAACAAGCTGATGCATAGGAGTGGTATTGCGTTTCAAGATCTGAGGCCTGACAGTTGCACAGATGGAAGCAGATGAACAGGGTTTAGCACGGGACTAGAGTTAGTTGCTAAAGCTCTCAGTGGTAGACGCACCCGGCAGTGATCAATCATGGAGTCAACTGAGGAAAGAATTTGATGCTGATCTGAGAGTCCCTCTGTTGAAACATCAAATTCCCCTCTGTTAAAACATCAAATTCTGCACCTAGTTGCATCACAGAACAGACCCAATTCATTAAAAGAAAAAGGCAATCAACGATAGGAAATTACCGGAGATGGAGGGGGTGAAGATGAACAGTCCGGATCAAATGCTGAGAAGCAGACAGAGATCCCAACAATAAACGCTCTTGGCTTTTGAGATCAGCTGAAGAAAGAGTGAATACGCGTTTTGCCCTTCCAGGAAAGTGAGGCCTTGCTAGCTGCCGGAACACATCAAGCCGACCGTGAAAAAGTGACTTCGCGTTGCTTTTAGCTTTTGAGAAAAAGTGACTTCGCGTTGGTTTTAGCTTTTGATGTGATCGAGTTGAGTTACTGGGAAATTTCTGGGAGTACGAAGACTCTTCGGCACGAAAGGCGAGAGGACGAGATTTTCATGCGTGTTATTAGTTTAGAAATCATTCAATTTATGGTATTCTTTTAATGACGACTAAACCCTTCTCTTGTGGGTGAAAATCCAGGCCCATTCAAATTTTACTTATACTAAACCTAAAAATGTAAAATTCATATATATTAATTTATTGAGATGAATTATGTTAGTGTTATTCATAGTGAATTTATAAGGCAAAAAAGAAGTTAGGAAAAATAACTACAAATGACATAATTTTTATACAACACTCAATTGAGTATTATAATTTTTTTTTTTTGGATTACTTGAGTAATATAACTTTTATTCGGTACTCACTTAAGCGTCAATAACTTTATTTTTGATTATTTGAGTGTCATATAACATTTCAATCGATCACTTGTGCCATAAATTCTTAAAATCATTTATCCAAATGCCGAATATCTCTTATTCATTTCATTACCTACATCTATGTTAGCTCTTATATGGATTTATCAATGCAAGTAATGGGATTTAATGGCTCAATTCATTTACTCATTATACCTCTTTTCTTTAATTAATTAATTAATTCTTGTCCAACTACTTTTCTTTTTGGATCATTATTCGGTAATTGATACAGTAATAGTTAGTACATTGTTTCTTCTTTAACAGAAAGCCAATCTTTCAGCTTCTCAGTAATGTTTATGATCAAATTTGTTGGCTTCTTGAAGCTGGAAAGGTCGGGTAGCTTTCCTGAGCCAGTCAATATGATGCATCTCCAATTGTTCTGCTTTGCCTCAAATCTCAACCGGTTTAGGACAAATCCATGGGAGAAGTTTTGGACAACGTCTTCAATTAAGGCAGACCTGCAAGCATTAATAATAGTGTACAATTTCTGGCATCAAAATTTTTTGAGTGTTCTTTTCAATTCTGAAATTTCTATCAACTCAATTCGATAGAGATGCTTCTGTTATTTTGCCTGGTATAGTATTGAGGGCCATGTTGCTGCCATGTCGAAAGGTACTGAGTGGTATACATGGTGAAGTTCTTAGATACAATCAACTGAGACAAACTAAATTTAAGGCAAAGAAAAGAGAGCCATTGGAAAGTATGGTTATCGAATTTTCTGTCAACTTTATCCCTCAAAAGTTCATGTTCTTTGGACTCTCTAGATTCTTACAGCACTTGGGAAATTTGCGAATCAATTTTTACTCCTTCACCCTCTCACAACCGCTATAGGAAAGAATACGAACTGCGGAGAGAAAGAATTGGTATCTGAAATATTGACAGTCTATACCTGAGGCAATGGTAGGAACAGAAGACCCACAGCAGAAGCAATACGAAAAAACCTTCTACATTGGAAGCTTAGTTTGGATCCAATAGTAACACAATCGAGAGAAGAAATATTTGTACTAATATTTTCTGATTATTACATAAGTATAAGGAGCTTGCAATATACAGAATTTTGAGTTGCTGGCCAACCACTCAGGTGCGCAACCAACATTTACATTCTACCATTAACCAAACTCAGAAGTCCAAGAGATAAAAGTATCTTAAAAACAACAGAAAGATACTCTAAGTTGGACTCCGCAAGATCAGACTGCGTCTATTCCTTAAGCACTTCACTGATCATCAGCACTCAAGAGAATCTTCTACCTTCTCACGCTTGAGTATATAAAAAGATTTTAGCTTCTCGATCCGATAACTTCTCCAAAGATTTAAAAGGAACCTATCGAAAGTTGCCTCCGACAATTTTAGTCTGCCTTGGATCTCAACCACTTTAGGACATCACTACAGATAAAATTTCTGGAGCTTCTTCAGGTTGGTCAGGTCAGGCAACTTGTCCATAGATGGAACTCCTTCAAGCTTGAAGGCAATTGGGTTCTCCAAAACTTGGAGGCTTCTGAACTCTCTCACTTTAGGGCAACGACCAACTTCCAAATCTGACAGCGCCTTCCAATTTGAAAGGTCTATTCACGTTTTTATTTCCTTGCATGATTCGGTATCTAAGTACAACAAATTTGGGGGAAGACCAGGTCGGCAGTGCAGCTTCTTGGAGGGGACCAGTTCAGGTTCCTTGAGCTGTGAAAGAAAAATGATGTCTGAAGATGATACCAAATCTCATTATGCATAGACATCAACAGCTCATCGATGGACACAAGTAAATATCCATTACCTACTTGCTACTAGCCACAACTCATCTTGACTAACTCAACTAACAAGACATTGTAACCACTAAATAAAGCAAGAAGAAATCATAAATACATATTTACCACGCTTCAACCCATTCATCACAGGTACCTCCAATGATGATAAATACAGTACAAACGCATCACGACAGCTATCCTAGACTCAATTCTCATCAAGATTCATACCCATTCTATTTTCTTTCTTTTCTCAATCTTGGACCTCAAGTTCATAATATCATATATAGGCTATTCAAGTCACATCAGGTTACACAACTCATATAATTTCATGTATAAATCAATGTACTTTACGTTTTCTCCATCTTATAGAGAACGGTAGAACATCTGTCTTTTCCCAGAATCTTATATACATACTCAGAAAAATTAATTATAGTGTTGGTATATTGCTAACAACAATTGTAGAATTTCAATGGAGTTGGTAATTTACTTAATATGGGGAACAAGCACACTTGGAGAGTGCAGCACAATGGAAAGTTGTATGCCGTGTTCAAAAGTATTGTCATTAATTTACTTACGATACTGGTTAAATTTCAAATGAGTTGATAATTTACTACTTCATTGAAATATTAGTAAATTTCTGATAGTGTTATTAATTCACTTACAACACTGAAAGTTTCCAGAAGACTTGGTCATTTACCAATCTAGTGGGAAATTGCTAAATTTCTGACAGCTTTGATAATTTACTACCTCTTTACCTGACAAGCAAGTAACCATTCATTTTCTTTTACCTAACAATTCCAATTTTGCTGGTAATACCACCAAAAATTTCAAATGATGGAACTAGAAACGCAGTAATGAATCCACTCAGAAGCGCCTGCAGAAATCTGCTTTAAGTTATCAAAACTAAAGAACCTTGGTGACCATTGCACATGATCATTATCTAGGGAGCGTTTTATGTTTATGCTAGACACAATGTTTTGCCCCTACTTCTTCATTTCTTCAATGTGGAAATTTTGATGGGAAATCAGCGACAATTCTGCGAATATGGTTGCTGATGTCTGATAGAATTCACGACACTGAATGCAACACATTCTCAGGGTAATGCCTCGTGAAAAATAATCTCTACGAATGAAATCTGGAGCAAGTGATTTAATCACTAAGTACGCCAGCTAAAATATTAGAGGTAGGACCACAACAGACCAAGAGAAGAAGAAAGAAATTGCAGAACCAATCGATTATAGTAAGATTTCATGCCTTCCAGGACAATATTTCTGTTTTAGCTAGACCTTGACAAGCTCAGAAGAACAACTGATTCCCCATGTATGTTTTGAACTAGTTCCTAAGGAGCGAAAATCAATCCCCTCACGGGTGCAGAACCGAACTGAGGCACAGGAGTAGCAATGTGTTTCAATAGAATGCGACTTGTGGTTTAGACCAAAGCTATTAAAGATTAGATGCAGATGGAAGAAAATCAACCGAGTCCGCTCCCGAGTGAGTTCATCGAAAGGCTGTTTTCATTTCGTACGTATGACAAGTCATGCCTGAAAATAATAAAAACAACTCAATCCGTCCCAAATCTTTTCCAATTCTATCACAGATTGCATCAGAGATTCGCAGGCGGACCCAATTCATGAAAATGCAAACAGAAAATTGCAAGAAAAGCAAATAAAAATGCAGAGAAGGAAAAAGCAAGACTTCTTTCTAGACAACCTATTAAACTCTTGCAGAACAGCTCGGCGGGCAGGAAGACGGGGTCGCAGTCCCTGCAGGGAGATCTCCGCCTGGTCAAATCGCATCTCGTTCTTCCGCTCGGGCTCACCATCGCATTCCTTGACGGGCGGAGTCCGTCACTTCTGGTTCCGGGCGAGCTCCTCGCTCGGGTCGTCGCTGTGAGGGAGGATGACGAAGGAAGGAGAAGGAAAGAATGTGAGGAGAGAGACAGGGAGGGGGCAACGGGAGAAACAAAAGGAAACGAAAAAAAGAGAGAAAGTTGAAATTTCTGAAGAATGGGTCCCACCTTTAGTCGTCATTTCAAGATAATATTCCTCACCAATCTGATACGGAATCTTCTTTCCGTGATCACAGTCTCCTAAACCTTGGTTCTTCAAAGGTGCTTCTGACTTTTTTCAAATCTCAATACTCGTCCGATTCCAGAATCTTCTCCAATCTCTCACATCTTTTATTCAAGTGTCGTAGCTTCTTGAAGCTTGAAGGGTCAGAAATTTGTCGCAGAGACCTGCAGGCATCAATACTAAGCCACGACACTGATTCTGGCCTACCTCGAATCTCAACCAGACGAGGACAACGCCTTAAACCAAGATCCTTGAGCTCCTTGGCGTTGGTCAGGGCAGGCAACTTCTCTAGCAACAGAAGACCTATTACACGTGAGAACCTCAAGTTCTCCAAAGCTTCCAAGCCTTGAATCTCTTCTAGCTTCCAACAACCATTTCTATGTAATTCTTTTATATGCTTGTAGTTTAATGGATCGGGCAGCTGTTCGAGTGATCCACAGTGCACTAAACCGGGAGACTCCAACGATTCTAGATGACCTCGAACCTCAACCAGTTTAGGACAATTTTCTATGCGAAATCTCCAGAGCTTCTTCAAGCCAGTCAGGTTGGGCAACTTCACCAGCGATGGAAGATGACTAAGATCAAGCACTTGCAGGTTTTTCAAAGATTCGAGGCCTTGAATCTCTATTAGCTGTTCACAATAACGGACTTTCAATTCTAATAACTTCTCCAAATATGAAAGATTTATCGACTTTTCCATTAACCCGCGCCCATCAAAAAGGAAGTACAACAAATTCTGAGGAAGCTTAGGTAGGCGTTCTAGGTTATTTACGACTAGTCCAAGCTTCCTGAGCTTCGAAAGGAGATTAAGATCTGAAGGTAGGGTGACCAGACTATCATAATCCAACCACAAGGACTCTAGCTTTCTTAACCCTCCGATCCAATTGAGGCTTGGAGCTGGCTGGGAAGGGTTTTGGTACTTTAATTCCAACATCAAAACTCTCAAATTTAATAGGTTTGTGAGATTTGGGCATGTCATCTCTAGATTGTTGGTCAGGTATAGCTCAGTCATACTTTCAGGAAGCTTAGGTATATTGGAAATTCTTGTGTCCGATAACCTCAAGATTCTCAGAAATGATAGTCTTCCGATCTCGCTTGGAATTTCCCCACTCAAATATCTACACTTGCTGGCATCGATCTCTTCGAGCTTCCCCAACATCCCGAGGGCACTAGGTAGCTTTTCTAAGGAGGAGTCAGAGATCCTTAGTACTCTCAAATTCTTCATCATCTCTATTGAGTTGGGTAACTCTGGTATGCCTGAAGAAGAAAGAACTAACTCAACAAGAGATCCAAAATTTCCAAATGGAAGTTCACTCAGTAAGCTACATGACATAGCACTGAGAGTTTCCAATTTCTCCATTCCTTTCCCTTCAGGAATTTTGGCAATAGAGGTCCCATCGACTTGAAGTTCTGTGAAGGCTTCCAATTCCCCCATCTCGTCTGGCAATGTCTTAAGTTTCCCACAACCTCGCAAGTTTAATAATACTAAATGCTTTAACCTACCGATAGACCTATTGACTTGAACCAGTTCTGTGCACCCTTGAAGAATCAGTCGCTCTAAATTTCCATGAGCAGAAAGGTCAGGAGTTTTACGCAAGTTTCTGCATCCAGTCAAATTTAGAACCTTCAAATTCTTTGCCATCTGTAATGAAGAGAAGAGGTTAATTCTGAACCATTTTTAGATACCGGACAGCAAAGTCAATATAGCCAATTCATGTTGAAATGATACCGTACCTTGAGGTGGTTCCATCCCTCCCACTCATCAGTAATTTTACTGCTTGATAGATCAAGAATCACTAGCTTCGACATAGAAAGTGCAGTGAAATCGAAAAGGATAGGAAATTTATGCCATGAGAGCCATCTCAATTTTGGAAGCTTGATCGGATTCCTCCGGAACCAGTTGGCAGAAGGAAAATGCTGAACGTTGTTCTCATCCAAGTCTCCACAATCCACTTGAAGAAATCTTAATTTTGAGAACTTTATAGATTCTTCCTTCTCAAAGAAGTCTTGAAATTGATGATCAAACTTGAGACTTATTGCTTCAACGTTTTCTCTTCCCTGCCAAAAAAAAATAGAAGCTAGTGATCCCATAATTGCCTGTTAAAGGCATTTGAGTTGAATATGCTTGAGGAATGTACATTTTATATATAATTTAAAATTAATTTACAATATAAGTTATAGATGAGCATGTGATTGTACTAAGCACACAAGAAACGACTCAGTTCAAATAGAAGCAAACAAGCAAAGTCAACGTGTATAACTCATCTCTTTGCATAGGAATAACATTGCAAACACTTTACCTCCTTTATTTCAAGAACATCAATTGCTTCCTCATGATCCCACACCCGAGTTTGCTTCTCTTTAGCTCTTTCACGAACTATGTCTCGCCCAAGGTCTCTTAGTTGATCATGCACCCACAATCGGTTACCTTTTGTAATCTTTATTAACGACCTCTGTTCGAGGACTTCAAGAGAACATCCGGAGAAAAAGTCACAGCTGTCCCACATGTAATTCACAATTCTCACATCGAACCCAGCAAAGAAGCAACAAACATCGAGAAATATTTCCTGCTCTTGAGTTTCTAATGCCTCAAAACTGATTCTCAACTTACTTTTAACCTCTTTATTGGGAATGGCCTCCAGCTTCTCTAACACCTTCTTCCATTTATTTTTGTCTTTTCCAGCTAAAAGTGAACCTATAATTTCAAGAGCCAAAGGAAGACGACCACAGATTTCTACTGCTTTTTTCGAGAGGGGAAAATATTCTGCTGGAGGATAATCTCTTCTAAAGGCATGTCTGCTAAACAGTTGAAGAGCATGATCAAAATCCATTTCAGTAAGTTCAAGCTTGAAATCAACATATTTGAGAACTTCCTCGTTTCTTGTGGTAATAATAACCTTACTTCCTCTGCCGAACCAGCTATCACCCGTCCCCACAAGAGCCTCCAGTTGAGTGTTTTGGTCGACATCATCAAGTACAAGTAAAACCTTTTTAAAGGATAACCTATTCTTGATCTCAGTAATTCCTTCATTAATACTATTGATGGATGGACATTCCATTCTTAGGACTTTAGAGATGAGCTGATTCTGCAAACTCACAATCTTTGTCTCTCGAATGTTAGACAAGAAGCAACAATTATCAAAATCAGCCAACAGTTTATTATAGACGATTGTGGCAAGAGTTGTCTTTCCGACACCACCCATACCATAGATACCAACAATCTTTGTTCCAGTGGTCTGTTCACCTATCTTTTCCACGATTTGGTCCACTTGATCATCCATTTCAACTAAGCAATTAGATACTGCCAGGTAGTTCTTTTTCAACTCGATCAAAAGCTTCCGAACAACTTCTTCGGTGAACTCGCCTTTGCCTCTGATAGTAGTGAAGGCAACAGAACCCAACTGTTAAATCGAGATGAGCAGAATAAAATCTAAAGGTACAAACAAATCCTGAACAAAAATAAATTCAAGTACCTCTCCTTGAGTTCCCATCCTCTTAACTCTCCAACCTTGCTAAGAGCTACCTTCCAGTTCTGAATAGTCTCATTAGTGTACCGCCGCTTATTTATGTGTAAATTAATGGCCTCACCGTAACTTCCAGTTTGGTAACGAACCTCGGATGGTGCTACATTGTCGAAAATTGGCATAATCTTTCGTCCCCAGTTTTCCTTGCACTCCACCATCTGGACCAACTCCATGAGGCACCATGGACTGGCAGCATATCCTTTAGAAAAGATAGGAATCAAGATATCCGACTGCTTAATTGCTTTGAGAAGCTCCAGGCGAATCTCTTCCCCAATGGGAAGCTCTTCATTATCTCTATATGCCCGTATTCCGGCACGAATGAGGCAGCTGTAAAGGTAATCAGCGATGTCGAGTGTCCAGTCCTCTAAAACTCAAGAACACTTCATAACCAGATTCCATTGGCTTCTCCATTTCCTGAATTTTCGAAGGACTTGCAACGACTTGATATCCCACCTGAAAAACATTTACTATGAAAGTGAGGTGATGATTATCATGATTTCTCTCAGAAACTCTTCTATTTTTAAGTCATTCTAGAAAGCAATCTCAATGACAAATGTGTGAGCTCCTTCTGGCATTGCACTAGACACCAAAATATGTCCAATTATGGTAGAGAAGCTGACCCATCTAAATACTAAAGGAAGAAATCTCCAACTTGTAGGTTGACTAATTATCTTATTATCTCATAAGAAGTTATGCCGAAACCGTCCTCTTTTAGTTTTACCAAAATCGATTCGACAAAAAGATTCCACAACAGTCGACACAGTCGATTGGTTGCTCACTTGAACTTAATGGGCGCAGGCAAATAATCGCCAGACAGTATCAGCATATCAGAAAAAGAGGAGCTAATTACTAATCATCTGTGAAGTTGAAAAAAAAAAATCTAATGCTGATCTGAGAATCCCTCTCTTAATTCCATCAAATTCTGCATCTAGTTGCATTACGGAACAGACCCAATTCATTAAAAAAAAAAAGAAAAAAAGAAGGCAATAAACGAGAGGAAATTACCGGAGATGGAGGGGCTGAAGATGAAGAGTCCGGATTAAATTTTGAGAAGCAGATCAAGATCCCAAGAACGAACGATTTCGGATTTTGAGTCCCGACGAAGAAAGACAAGACTTCCATTAGGGCGGGAAGTTCGCCCTCCTTCGCCGTTCGCCGTGCTCTTCCAGGAAAGCAACGGCTTGCCAGTTGCAGGGAAACTTGAGCAAACTGTCGAGGTAATCGAAATAAATGTCGGAGCGAAAGAGGGAAGAAGAAGAAGAACAACAAGAAATTAAGGAAAAAAAAAGAGAGTGAAGAGAGGCGAGGCTGTAAACGATTCTGACGAGGACGGAGAGGAAAAGGAGTGCGTTCCTTGGCTAGGGTTTTGAAAAGGGTGGAGGGGGTGGACTTTAGTGAGGACTCTTTTTTAATCGAAAAAATAAATAAATGAGATTAAAAAATTATTTCGAAAAATAGAAGTGTTGAATTTTGAATAATGATAAATTTTGGTTATCGTGAAAAATCATAAATTTATTTAAATAAATTGATTCTAATTTTTATTAGTCATTAGTTTCATTAATAACTTTTGTTAAAGTTAAAAACATGTTTCCAAACATAGACACACATTAATTATGAATATGTCTTTCGAATTTCCAATTAATTGATTTATTAATATTATTAGTGTAAATTTATTGTAGGCTCTTTTTTAATTATTTAATTATTTATGAATTTAAATCAAAATAATTAAAAATAAAAATATTCATTTAATATAGGAATAGATATTTTTGACTGCTTAATCGCTTGGAGAAGCTTCGGGCCAATTTCTTCCCCAATGCGAAGCTATTCAAATGAGGTATATATCGTTGAAAATTGAAAGGTTTCGATGGAAAATATTTCAAGTTGGATATATATTTGGCGTTAATCTTTGGGTAATATGTATTTTTAACGTAATAAAAGAAATATAAGATTTTTCAATTGTCGATGGGCGTGGACAAAGGAAACAAAATAAAATGAAATCATGAAGATTACGCCTTTGGCCGTGCGAGATGCAATCGAAAAGAAGAATGAAGTTTTGCTTCTTCGATACGTGGGCTCAATTTTGTTGCATATAAAAAAGGGGATTCGAAAAAAGAAATTCCAGAAAAAGGGTTTTCTCTTTTCTTTGTCTGACCAAAAGGGTAAAAGTCGGCAAAAGTTTGCAGAAAGCGACCGTTCATCTTCTTCGGGAGGCCTGTCCGCGCCGGCCCTCCGCCCGCCGGCGTTCGCCACGCCTGCCTCTCCGCCGCGCGGCTCGCCACCGTCCTCCTTCCGGCGACCCAGCGCCCGACGCCCTGCTGCTAGGGGTGAGCACGGTTCCCGGGTAGAACCGGGAACCGGGGAACCGCACCGCAGGGTCCGCTTCGGTTCCCGGTTCTGAGGAAAGAGGTTCCGGTTCTCGGTTCCTTTTTCTTGAGAACCGGCGGTTCCGGTTCCGGTTCCGGTTTTTCTTCAATGTTTTTTTTTTTTTTTGAATGAGTTTTTTCTTCAATGTTCATTCTTCACTTTCCCATTTCTTTCCATTTCCTCTTTGCAACACTCCAGGTTCCCGACGACGATCCGACGCTGCTTGCCGCCCTCGATGCCGCCATCACGACCCACGATGTCGCCGTCGACGCCATCGCTGCTCCGTTTGACGACGCCGCCGGCTCTCGCCGTTGTGCTTGCCGCCTCCCAACGACAAGCTGTTGCCGGGCCGCCACCCGACGCTGCTGTTGCTCCACCGTCGCTGTTTGGCCATCGACGACGCCACTGCTGTTCAGACTTCAACGACGAGCTGCCGCATCTCGGCCTCCCGATGACGAGCTGCTGCTATTCGCGCCGCACCTAGGACAGAAGCAACTACCGCCTCGACGTAGGACAAAAGCAGCTGCCGCCTTGACGTCCTTGTTGCCGATCCTTGCCGAATCCAGCATTGCCCGCGTCGTGCCCAACGTTGCTCGAGGTCGCCCAACGTTGCTTCAACCCAGAACTAAACCCCAAGCTCACCGACGGAAGCTAAAAGGAAGTGTGGCGTGAAGGAGGCGCTTCAGTTGCCGTTGAGTAGCTCTTTAGTTGGAAGGATCGAGAATATTGGCTAGATCCTCTAGCCTAACATTTTTTATGCGTGTGCTTTTTGGAATGTTGTTTCCGTTCTCTGAGCATCGATTTGGTAGGTCATATCTTGTTTCTGTGGACTGTCTTGGGTTGCCACTTCAGGATTCCTTGATTTTCTTTATATGTGAGTGTACAAGCTAGCCATTTTTTCATTTACACTTAGCCAAAAGGATTGGCAATCTCTTGATTATAAAACAGAACAATGTCATGTTTAGGATGTTCCGTGAACCCATGAGCTTGGAATTGCTGTGTTTGTTTGTGGGATTAGTTTCATGTTGTTTGTGCGTGCGCCTGGATGTTGGCATCTGGGTTCCATTTTTTCCTTTCAGTTTGGTCAATTCTTGTTTTGCTGTGTTTAGTTTACTAATTGTGACATGGAAATTCTTCTGTTCATTATTGCTTCTTGCTCGATTAGTCTGGTTGAGTTCCAAAGTTTCTTCTTTGCAGTAAAAATTAGGCCCAAGAACCGAGCGCGTTCACATAGTAATGAATTCAGTGAGATGGTTAAATCTGGCAAGAATTGTTGTGTCTCTACATTATGTTCTTTTTGTTCTCGAAAGTTCACAGATCAACCGTTTGATGCTGACCACTTGGTTGCTCAAATCAACCCCTTTTTTGTGTTCTGTTTGATTATGTCAGGTTCAGATCTAATGCTGTTGCAACAGGACTATAAAGCCCTGGTTGTGAATCGTTCTTGTGTTGGCAGTGACCTCTCTGCTATAATGATATGATGTAGAGTTTAGTTATTCTGACCATGTGACTTTGTACTAAATCATAGTTGTCAAATGGAAAAATGAGGGTAATGATATACATACCATATAACATCATATCTGGGTTCAAGTTCAGCAAAGATATCATGTGACTAATGCTGGATGTTTGATAGCTTACAATGGTTTCGACATATGCTTGCTTCCATGATATGCAATAGCATGTCATGCCCCTCCTAAAGTTCCATAGAGTATTTGACATCTTACACATTTCCAATTTTACAAATTAATGGACATTTGATAGTTTGACATCTTTTTGTTTTGACAGTTTGTTGAAACTTGATGCTTCAAGTAGCTTCATGTGACATTCACGAATTCAAATCATCAAGAGTACTACTTTGCTCTTTTGGTCAATTTTCATGTAGCTTATTTGTTGTCTACTGTAGTCCTCATAAGAACCTTAGCTGTTCTCGTACTCTAAGCTAAAGTTCCCATGTTTAGACCACCCTTGAGCCCCAACTTCTCAGCTTGCTCTAGCAAAATTCTATGCATTATGTTGTTTCATAGCTACCGAACTGACATCTTTTTCTTTTTGCCAGATTAGCATAAAGCAATGGAGATATTATGATTTTGGTCAAAAAGTGGTGCCACTGCTTGTTTGTCTTCCTGGCACAGCAGGAATGGTAGATGTCTATTACAAGTAGGTCATGTGTTTGGTGATGAAGGTAGTTACTTCAGTATCATAGAGATTTTTCAGCAGCAGCAATACGAGTAATGATTAGGAATTTCTAGTTATTTGCTATTCAATTTTATCATCTTATACTTTGACCACTTACTGGTCACAACACAACAAGCTTCTTTGGTGTTGTTAATGTTGTTCCAAGGATATAGAGCATGAGTTTTCCATAATTGGCCTATTTTAAAAACTTTCAGGGTTATTGGGTGATTTTTGTTGATATTCCACTTGTTTGGAACCATCACGAATGGATTTAGGCATTTGAAAAGTTCTTGAATGCTATCAACATTCATCGTGTAAGTACTCTGTTGGAATTGGAATTACTTTATCTATCTGTTTGGCATTTGTTTACATTGTTGGTGACACTCTAGTGTGAAGTAACCATACCCCTTGATTCATTCTGCAATGCTGAATGTGTATCTGAAAGTGTATTTCTTCATCTATTTTGTGTCGGTTATTGACTGACAACTTTATTATTTAGGATGTTCCGTGAACTGATTTCCTCTATTTTATTTAGTCTAATTCCTTGCCAAGAATTCCTTTCCTCTGTTGATAGTTTTGTTCGTTTTGTATTCTCTTTGATGAAAGACAAGCTTGTTTATTATTTATTGCGTTCATTTTCGTTTTTTTTTAACTAAAAATTAAATAAAAATGAATAAAAGAAACTTTGTTGGGCCAGGCAACCTCTTGGAACCCGTAACAGAAAGGGTAGGTTAGGTTAGGCCCAGATTCGACGGGTAGGTTGATTCCAAAAATGAGGAACCCGTGCTTAGAAGGGTAGGTTCCAGGTTCCAGGCCTGGAACTGCTCACCCCTACTGCCCTGCTTGACGCCAAGCCAGCCGTCTGCGAGCCTAATAAGTCCACGGTCAAAAGAATGACTAGAATCTCGATTAAATAATTCTGAATGGTGGATTTTATCTTCTTTTGGGCCGTCTGTTGAGTCGTTGACCCATCGGATGGCGCCACCCACCACCGCGATCTTCATATCTATCGTCCGAATTCAAATTCGGAAAGTTAATAGTTGAGCTAGCATCAGGAATCGCGATACCTCCTATTTGCCGACCGAGGAGTCCCATACGAGAATCCAACATAATATATATATATAATCATGAAAATATTAATAATGACGAATTACAAAATATAAGTCAACTTAACTTATTTTTATATATTGTCTATGATCAAAGTAAAATAAGAAAAATAGATTAATATGTTGATGCTATTTAATCAATTAAAAACTATACCATTATAATATTCTTAATTTTTAAAACAACGACAAGTAAATTAATTTAAATTTCTAGTATCGAGATATAATGCTATCGAATATCTATATTATGAAGAAAATGCAGTCATATTGCAAATACTATGTTAAAAATTGGTATCTTTTTTTCATTACATTCTCAAAGTTTTTTTTTTTTATTTTTATACAATCAATAAATGAGTCTTTGTTTCATTTCGCTACCTACATTTTTGTTAGCTTTCTTGGGAATCCACCGATTGAAAGTAATGTGAGTCCTCGCTCAATTTGATTTCGTTAATGCTTTGGTTCATTTACGCATTTAATCTTTTTTTATCATACAAAATACAATGCAATGGAGGGATATGCATAATATTTTTATGCATCAAAATTTCATTAATCATCATCCAACTATATTTATGTTTATGTGAGCATTTGGTAATTGATATAGTAATAGGTGGTACACTGCTTTTCTTTCACAGAAAGCGAAGGTAATTAATAAAAATTAAATTAAATTAAACTATATCAATTTGGATTGACTTTTACCTTTTTTTTTTTTTTTTTTTGCTTCATTTAATTTACACTGCCCACGCACTTTAACTCTATTTCAAAGTCCCAAAACTTTCCAAATAGTTAGATGTTAACACGTAAATTTGTATTAATTTTTTCATAATTTTTTGAAATCTAAATAATATTTCAACTTTTAATAGAAAAATAAAATTTATTTTATTTAATTCCAAACAAAGTGGCATTAAAGCCATTAATTTCTCCATTTCTTAGGCATGAGGCTATTGTTCACATCTGCCAGAAAGTATCATCATATCAGAAGAAGAGGAGCGGATTACTAATTACTTATGGAGTTAATAAAATTTCAACAGAAAAAAGAAGCATGGACGCAATAACTGTTTTTCCAGTAAATAAGTTTGAACACATGGCCTGTAGGGATGAAAGCTGCATTTCACAAAAGCTGAGAGTTCCGGTTTGCCACAGAGTGCAACATTATATACTCTTCAGTTTGTCGCTTCTGTCAAATACAGAGTTGAAGATATCAATTTTCCGTCTAGGAGCGTTCTTTCTTACTGCTTATTTACCAGACAATAATGCACTAATTTGTCTCCACTGTTAAACAAATGAAATCAACCGATCCTAATTCTAACTAATTCAGCTTTGGGTGCTGGCCGGTTCCTAAAGAGTGTAAATTCAGTCCTGAATTACATAAACCTCTGAGTATATCGACAAGCTGATGTATAGGAGTGGGATTGTGTTTCAAGATCTGAGGCCTGACTATTGCATAGATGGAAGCAGATGAGCAGGGTTTACACGTGACTAGCGTTATGCTAAAACTGTTGGTGTTAGATACAAATTGTAGCGATCGATCATGGAGTCAACCATGGAAAGAACTGATACTGATAGGAGAGTCCCTCTATCGTTTTCATCAAATTAATGGAAAAAAGGCAATGAATGAGAGGAGATTACCAAAGATGGAGGAGTGAAGATGAAGAGTCCGGATCAAATGCTAAGAAGCAGACAAAGATCCCCCAAATCAATCGTTCTTGGGTTTGAGCTCCATTGAAGAAAGACTTTTCACAAGATGGCTCGCTGGCCCTTGCGTGCAATGCTCTTCCAGGTAGGTGAGGACTTGCAAGTTGCAGGTGTACTTACAGCCTGTCGTTGACTTTTGATGTAATAGAGATGAAGGCCGGCCGTTGACTTGCCAATGATTTGCTGGCGCAAACCACCAAGTTCTAATAGACGAGAATTTAATGCATGTTATTAGTTTGGAAATCATATAATTATATTGATTGATATTCTTTTAATGACGATGAAACCGTTCTTTTGTTGTAGGTAACACCCTAGGCCCATTTAAATTCAACATAAATTGAATCTACAAACGTAAAATCCATACTTTTAAGTCTTTGAGATGGATTATATTATTCAAGTAAACTTATAAGACTAGAGTTATGTTTTTATGCTCCTTTGTTTCGTGAAAAAATAAATAATTTGGAAACAATTTCTTAAAAATGATTACTTGTATCACGTAAAATAATTAGCTAATAGAATATATTTTCATTGTAGACAATAACTTATGTCTAAATAATTTTATGGAAGATGAAAATAACTTTTATTTATTCATTTTTGTAAGCGATATAAATAATTTTTTAGCAAAATCCTTTTGAAATTATCTACTTTCTGCAAAACATGCATACCTTTGAACTCTAAAAAGTTATATCGTCTAGAAATTGATAAAGCTCCGAAAAAGTTACAATATAAGTGGAAGGTTATCGACAATCATTTTTTAATCGGCTATAGAATCTCATTACGTTCATTAAAAAGAAAGTATATCTTGGATCTCCCTGGGAGCAGAGAAATACAACGACTTCCAAAAGAGGTACTGCAAATCCTAATTCTAATCTAAGTATAAATTGGAAAATTACGTGAAAAACATAAACCTTAGTCAATAACCCTTTTGGGAAGATGTGCATAGCACATCATGCACGGCACATGTAGAGCACATGCAATATGCATGGCACATGTAAGACACATGAAAATTGCAACGATTGCCGAGGAAAAATGTGTCTGAGTTGCATAGGGTTTAAGGCTCAAATGGGCTAAATTTAAGAATTCAATGATTTAAAGAGTTCAATTCGAATGAAATTCATAAATTCGCTTCAGTTTAAAATTTAATACATTGAAATTATTGCGGATCAAATGCTAAGAAGCAGATAAAGATGCCAGAACCGAAGGAAGAGTTTTATTAAAGAGTCTACTCACCTTCACGTGCCATGCACCTGCAGGAAGGTAAGGACTTGCTACTCATCCCAGACGCATTACAATTTTACATACATTAAACCTAAAAATATAGAACTCATACATATTATGTATTAGAGATAGATTATGTTAGACTAATTCCCAATAAATTCATAGACAAGAATTAGGTTTTAATTTCAAAAGCTGCATTTGGACACAAAGGAATAAAGCAACAAAAAATTTACAACGAGTCTTCAAAAATAGCTACAACTAAAATATTCCAGATGATATATTTATGGTTTTGTCCCAATTTATTTCTCATATGCAGGTAACGGAAACTCTTTCAAAATAGACATCTCTCCAACCTGTTCAGAAGCCATTTGAGTTGCTAATAAATCAACGTTTCCCTCAGCATGGAGAGCAGAGAAAGCGTAAGTTCTAGACACAAGGTTTGCGGTACACATGACCTCTATGATCTCTGGCCAAAGCGGCTATGGGGCACGAGAGTCTTGCATCAATGTTCACTTGAAGTAAGGCGGGAGTAGTCCATTTTGGAGGGTCGTTGTTCACAACTCGTGACTACGAGCAACGTTCCATCACAACTCATGGTAGATGTCCTGTATATGTCGAATTACTGAAGGAAGATCCATTTGGGAACGAGCTTCCAGAATTTTGTTTCGACGCTCCGATAAACCCACTAAACTATCTCGACCATATTGCGAAAATCTTCGCAATAAATGTCAGGTGGAAGGCCGAAAGCGAGGAGGCGCAGAGATCACATAGCACACGTGTGAAAAACAGAACCGCAAAAGAAGTTGATATGTCCAAGCCCCAGCCAACTCGACTCCATACAATTCAGGTCATCCACTCTCTTCCCCTTTTGTCGGCAAATTTGACTGATCAATGTTCTTCTAAGTAAAAAAGCAGTTTCGTTCTAACTGGATCTTAGGGAGAAATATGACCTTTACCTATGTATGGAATAAATACGACATCTTGCCCATGGAATGTTGACAAGACATCGAATGCATTTTGTGCAGATCTCAACAACCGAGAGCGGATTCTTATGAAGACTGTACTTCTGATTAACTTGGAGGTAAAGGACAACCATGAGGAGGCAGCAACTGGAGCTCAGCTTGCTTTAAATCTTTGTCGAGAGGTCTTTGACTGGCTGTGCTTTATGTATTAATGATAGTAAGCTTAATTTCTGTATGCTGAGAAATTGCTTATTGTAATTTCTGGTCCACAGATAGAAGCAGCCGAGGAGGAATCCATTGATGAAATTGTTTCTAATTTTCAGAACCAGAACAGGCGGAAATTTTTATTCAGCATCTCCTTCTATTGATGACCGTGGTGAGGGCAAGACTCTTGCTCTGAAAGCTTTATGATCCATGTCGTTGTTCTGTTAGTATTTTGTCTGCAAATTTATATGTCGATGTTCTGTTAGTATTTTTATTCTGTCTGTCCATCTACTTGCACAATTGGTAATATACTTAAATACATTACCAGATTTCTTCCAACGCTGTTGCTGTTTGCTTTGCACGAAGCCTTCCCTAGAAATCTTACCTTTCTAAGCCCAACGAGCCCTATTTAATCCATTAGACAGCTAATCATTTCTTTATACCCTATCCTGAATTTGATCTCTTCTTACGTCAGGAAGACTGAATCAGGCTCTCCCATGTTTTTACGCCTTTGCTTGATCTTGGTATTCCATGCGAATTGTTGGGTTTGATGAGCACTTTCCTTGACTACTCGTTAGAGGTAGGTCATTTTGCAACAATATCTCTATCTGCATAATGAGAATTGTCATTCTCACGCTTTGAATTTAATTTGCTAGAGAAGCCTATTCTTTGCTGTTATCGCCAAGCCTGTCATACTAATGCGCTGCATCTATCCACTTTCAGATAACACTGCATCGATGTGGAAAAGAAATTCTGAGTCGAACCCTTTTACACTCACTTTATCTCTGGAATGTCGACGCATGATGATGTATTAGTAATTGGAAGCAAGCCAGTCTTGCTTAGGAGTGAAAATTCTATTATTTCTTGTAGTTTTTTTTTTTTTAAGTTTCTTTGTACTGCAGAACTAATTCTGCGATGGTACTCATGTCGAGAGAGTGGGAAGAAAAGGGATTCCGGCGTATTGCATATAATTTCTTTGAATGCAACCGGTTCAAAACCGCCTCTATTTTCATTTTTTTGTATCGTGCATATGAAAAGAAAAACAAGAGAACAGAACCAACCTGACCTGGTCAGTCATTTGATGATTTGGTCCTGTGTTTTTGGCAGGGTTCACAATTCAATGGATCCTATTTATTTGAGATGAGTTGGTTTTTGAAAAGAAAATTACTAAAAAGCAGAAACTTCTAATTTGAGTTCATATAGAGATCGTCAGTTTTCTTGCTGGCTTGTTGGTCATTCCTAGGATCCTGTCCTTCAACTTGCTTTCCTCACTTCCTCAATAAAAATTCCCTTGCGTATTCATTTAAAATAATAAGCTCTGATAATTTGTTGAGATTACCTAGTACTGACACACAAAAGTCATCTCCATGTATGGCCTGCACCAAGGTTTGCAGTTTCACATCTCAAAGGGGGGGATGCTTTTTTGACCTTGGCGCAAGTGTCTTTTCGGAATGTCTCAAATGCCAGTCTCTTGAACCAGTGAATTCTTCTATTCTGCTGTTCCTTCGAGCCAGTGAATTCTTCTTCTTCTCTGCTGTTCCTTCGGGAAGACGATGCAGTCCATTGATCTGTCCGTGGAAATAAAATTTCTCCTCTCTCCGAACCTTCAATCTCCTCTGCGTTAATTTGTATAACACTGAACGCTCCAGTTAGTTGTGGTACGCTCTACCCTTATGCAGATCTTCTGCTTCTTATGTCCAAATAGACTTGTGTTTGCATCGTGTCAGCTACAACCCAACAGTGCCAGTGAAACTTGGCCAAACAACAGTGCGCATTAAAGAGAGCTCTTCTGCTCACGCATTTTATCAAATGTTACTATGGTATGAACGATGAAGAGAAATCGAAGGATAATGACTCTCCATGAACTAACAAACAGCGGCATCAGCCAGCATTTCCATTTCAGAAGACATTAAGTTGGATTCACTCAGCTCCTCATGGGCCTCATAGTCATCCCTAATGGCGACATACCAATCTCGCTTCATCTGTCCTAAGAGATCTTAACAAAGAATAAATATCACCCTTATGAGGGTGCCTCTTGTCCTTGACAATGAAGACATGAACTTGACCCTGAATTTCTATCCAGCTACACCTGGGCTGCTTGACTACTCCTCGTTGCCTCATCAGCTTCCTTATTCTGACGACATCGCCCCATTTTTTGCTTTCCACGTACATGTTTGAGAGCAGAACATAAGGTCCGGAGTTCAAAGGGTCGATCTCTAAGAGCTTCTCCGCTATGTACTTTCCTAGCGTTGAATCCTTATGAACTTTGCAGGCTGTGAGCAGTGAACCCCAAATGACAGCATCAGCTTGCATGGGCATTGTCCGTTGCTTCACTGAGACAACCAGATCAGCCAAGCAAATCAACCATGCACGTATAATGGTCCTTTACTGGTGCCAGATCATACTCCTCAACCATCTACTTGAAATGATGGCGCCCCTCTTCGGCTAGCCCTGCATGGCTGGATGCACATAGAACCCTGATCATAGTGACAAGGTCTGGTCTCTTGCCAGATACCAACATTTTCCTGAATATTTCAAGCGCCTTTATCCCGTAACCATTCTGTGCATACCCAACAATTATGGCATTCCATGAGACCTTGTCCCTCTCCAACATATTTTTGAACACCCATAAACCATCTTCCACAGCTCCACATTTAACGTACATGTCTATAAGAGAATTTCCAACAAAAATATCAGATTCTTCTCCAGACTGGAAGCGAAATTCATGCTTCAAGACATGAGCATGAGCCTGCTGCCCCAACTGCAGATCAGCAAGATTTGCACACGCATTGAGCAAATTTCCAAATGTGTAGTGCGTTGGCACAATGGCTTCCCTCTTCAAAAGGCGGAATAAACCAAATGCTTCTTCATTCTCTCCATTCTGGGTATACCCTGCAATAAAAGCATTCCAAGAAACTACATTCTTCTCCATCATCCTTTGAGACTTGCTGCTTTTGCATACCCGCTTACCATGGAGGTGGCTGACACTATATCCCTGGTAGGCATTCTGTCAAAAACTGCTCTGGCCTCACTAATTCTGGAGCACTTAGAATACATATCAAACCAATGCATTTCCTAAAACAACATCATTTCTAAATTTGTCACATTTTACAACATGGGCTTGAATTTGCATCCCTTCCTTAAGTGCCGACAGGCTAGCGCATGCGCTGACCACACTGGCTAAAGTGACCTCATCTATATCAAACCCACAATCCATCATGCTCACAAAAACCTCAAGAGCTTCACTGGCTGGACCATTTTGTTCATAGCATGTAATCAAGCTGTTCCAAGAGACTACGTTTCGAGAACTCATTTCATCAAAAGCCTTCTGTGCACAAGCCATGTTGCCACACTTGGAGTACATGTCGATAAGAGGAAAGCCCATATGAACATCAGATGAGCACTCGGACTTCGACATCAAAGCCTGAATCTGCTGGCCCAGATCCATATCCCCTAACCCAGCGCATGCACTAAGAGGACTACGAAATGAGTACTCATTAAGCACATAATTCTCCCTATGCATCTTACCAAAACATCGCAAGGCTTCTTCGAATCTTTCATGCTGCACATAACCTGACAGAATTGAATTCCATAAGCACTGGTCGGGTTCCGGCATTGACCCGAATATCTTTTCCGCTTCATCAAGAGAACCCAGTCTGATCAACCCACCTAAGATCGTATTCTGCGTGAAGGTATTCTTCTCAGGCATTCTATCGAACATCCTGTGGCGTCGTCGAGGCACGCATCTCACATAGACATCGATGAGCCGGTTCTGGATGAAAACCTCGGCGGAGAACTGGGTCTTGATGATCCGAGCGTGGATGTGGCACGCGTCGCGCGCTGACATGGACAGGCCGCAGCCGTCCGGGAGCTTGGCGAAGGGGGACGAGGTGACGAAAGACAGATAGGCCCGCCAGAGCCTTGACCTGCGCATGCCTCGCCATTCCATCATATCATCGTAAGAAGCGAACTCTCTCGGAGAAGATTCGCAAAGGTGCAAATTGAATGCGACTGGGGAGTTTCTGTTGACCGTTATATGCTTCCCCCCTTCAGCCAGACGCGCGGGAACATGATACGAGCGCTCATATGAAGTGGGGCAAAGTTGCAGTGGCAAAATGGTAATTTAGCATACAATCTACTAATTAGACTCATGACTATGAATTAAATTTTTAATTATGAGTAAATCTAAGCTATAAATTGAAATATGTCACCCTCAATGGGTATCTTGTTGTAAGTCACTAAATTAAGTTTAGTCATATTTAAAATCGATACTTATTGCTTTATCAATTATAGTTATAAGTTTAATATATGACAAGTCAATTTTATTGAGAGATAGCTGGATTATTTACAAATCAAACATAAATTCTTGTTTAGTAATTTTGATGATTCTAATTATAACTCATTCTGACCAAAACAAAAAATTGTAACTCATCATTGAAAAAATGCAAAAACCAATTCTAGAGAATGAAAATTAGATCTATGCTTTGGATTAGATGGGATATCTTTTCATTGGCCCCCTCCCTCGAGGAATAGCTAACCTTGATTTTAAGAGAATAGCTATTTCTTTGATGGAGCTAATCTTGATTTACTTCTTAACCAACTAAGGACTATCTTATCATGAGTAGATTGAGAATAATGTAGCTATTGTGATATTTTTGTATTAACTCACAACATTGGTAATGTTCTAACTTAATTGTGCTTAACTTTAGAGTAAAACTACCAAGATAGGTGGCTGCACCTTCATGAGGTCACTTATCTTGATAATGCTCTAACTTGACCACGCTTAACTTTGGAGTGGAAATATTTATTGATCTCATGGGGAAGTGCTTGTCTGCATGCCAAATGATTAAATCGTGAAGTTTGAAATGGGATGGGTCTCAATAGATTATATCTCAAGTGAATTAACTCAGAAACACTTGGACTGAGGTGCAGTAATAAAAAGGAACATATTCATGACTTATCTTTCTGTAACTCACCTGAACTTCAAGTGCCTCCTCGTAATTTCCTATACTGCTTAGCTTCTTGAGTTTCATATCATTTGCTTCACGAACGGTATCTCTCCCAAGGTCTCTTAACCAATCACACATCCGCAGTCGAGAGTCTTTTCTAATTTTTATTAGTCATCTGCTGGAGAACTTGAACAGCTTCTTCAGAGAAAAGATTGCAGCTCTCCCACATGTGACACAATTCTTTTATCAAACGCAATGAATAATCGAGCAATATCTAAGAATATGTTTTCTGTCAAGAATCTAATGCCTCAATCCTGATCATCAACTTCTTTTTAACATCAGGAAATTTTTCCAACCTTGTCAATATGGTATTCAGCTTTGTTATGGTTTTCCCCGACAAGAATGAACCTGCAACCTCAAGTGCTAGAGGAAGACCATCGGAAATATTCACCGCTTGTATAGAAACAAGGATGTACCCCTCTGATGGATAATCTCTTCCAAAGGTGTGTCTGCTGAAACGTTGGAGGGAATGATCAAAATCCGTGCAAGTAAGTTCATAAGTGCAATCAACCATAGTCGCACTGAGTACTCCCACGTTTCTTGTGGTAAAACCAATCATGCCTTGCCATGAGAGCGTGTAAGTTTATTCTTATGTCGACATCATCAGGAGTAGAACTCTTCCGGAGGATTACCTCTCCTTAATTGTATTTATCCCTTCATCAATATTATTGATTTCTGACCATTTCCATACTAGAGATGAGTTGATTCTGCAAATACTCTACACTCTTTTGCTTTGACGTTTCTCGAATGTCAGCAAGGAAGCAACAGCACTTAAAACCATCTCAAAATTTATTGTAGACAATTTCAGCAAGGGTCATCTTTCCAACACCACCCATTCCATAAATTCTGATCATGCTTGTTTCATTCGTGTGAGCGCCAATCATCCTCATGACTTCATTTACATAACTATCCACTGCAACCAAGAAATCTGATACTACCAGTAGGCCTTTTTCAACTCCATCAAAACCCCCAACCAAAAAACCAAAAAAAAAACCCAATGAAACTCAATCAAAACCTTCCTGACAACTTCCTTTCAGAACTCACCTTCCCTCTGATGGCGTTCAATGCAAAAGAACCAAGATGTTGAACTGAGTTAAACAAAGTTCCTTCCAGGAAACAAACAAGTCATAAGGGATGAATTTAGTTACCTTTTGGGATTGTCTTGGAAGTCCCTTCCCTTTATTGCTTTAACCTCAACGAAAGCAGCCCTCCAAGTGTGGAGAGTCTCATGATCAAGCCGCTTCTTGTTTTCATGAGAATCAAAGGCTTTGTTGTAGAACCCAGTTTGATATCATACCCCTCATGGTCCAACATCATAGAAATTGCGTCCTCTTCTTTTCCTGCACTCTGCCATCTGCACCAATTCGTTGAGGCACCTTTCACTGGCAGCATATCCCTTAGAGAAGATGGGTATCAAGGATTTTTAACTGCTCCATCGCTTGAAGAAGAAGCCCTTCATCATCTTTACATACTCGAATTCCAGCATCTTTTATGTTGGTATACAGGAAATCAATTATGCCAGAGCATATCTGGATCTCTAAAGCTTAAGAATGCTTCTTAATCATATCCTATTGACTTCCCCATTTCCTGAATAGTAAGGTGCAACAATAGCACATCAATATCTGAAATTACATAGTCGATGGTCATGATGCATCATCATAATTATCTGCTCTTCCTTTTTGGTACATTTCTGTCACCAAGACTTACCCCAAGAAATTCATACTGCACCTGAAAATGTTAAATACATAGACGCAGTGATGATGAGGCCAATTTCTATCAGATGCCAATGCAGAGATCTATTCTGGTATAGAGAACCTCTTTGACAAAAGCATATTGTTTCTTGGCATTTTGTGCGAGCAATTAGTAAAGCACAGCACCCTCTTTCTTTACGGGCCTCATAACAGTGAAAGGGGTAAAAAGAAACTGATATAAATGATATGTAATGATTTTCTCTGGAAAGATGAGCCATTTGAACTACTCAGATTTACTATCCAGACTGCCCGTATTAGTTTGTTATATAAATGGAAATACAGTCCTATTCACTAAAAAGATGCAAACACTATTCTGAGTAATGCTCCAAATGGCCAATGAAATAAGAAAACAAAGAAAAGTGGAGCAACATTAGTAGTCTGTTTATTGTTTGACTTATTTCTGTTTTGATGCACTACTAAGTCTGATTATAAAAAAAATGACTTATTACCTGATGATGACTCCTTTGATTTTAAGTGACGAGGAAGTGGAAAAGGAAGTGGAGTTCTGCAAAAACATTGTTGCTCATTACAAAGTTGGATTCTGAAGCAGAAATAACAAAGACATGAGACACTACTTAATACAGAGGCCAAGAGTTCAAAAAGAAGGAATACGTATTACTTGGTCCATCTTAAATTTTGGTCAAGGCTTCACAACTTTCTTATCAGAAAGCACTGCTCAAAGATTGCCTTCCTCTGCATTCTTTTTCATTTTATGCAATTGAACCTATAATTGCAGGTCAAAAGAGATTAATCGTAAGTGCAGTTTGCCGCAAAAAATGTCCCATCTTTCTGGCGGCTTGATTGATTGACTTACTAGGCCATAGAAAGGAAGTGTGAATCTACTTCACAGTTATCTTCATAACCTCCCTTCTTTGATGTTAGCCACATATTCGACAGACAAATTATGTCAAAAGAACAACATTCAACTAGAAATTCCATCAAACGACTCAAAATCTGCAGGTTAGATACCATTTCCAGTTCCCAGAGGAGCTTGGATTCATCATAAGGAATTCCACAGAAAGGCAGAAAACAAGGGATTATTGATAGCCAACATTCGGCTTTGCTATCCATATAAACTCACAAATCAGCAGACAATTTAGCATTAATTAGCTCAGGTAATAGTAGAGACACTAACATTCATTCATGAGAGAATAGGAAAGAAATAATAGTATGATGGTTGACTTGCAACTGATGGAAAATCAGAGATTAAGAGATTGGTGTACTGAAGTTCGAATAAAGTAAATAAAATCAATGGCTTTCTTGTCTCTCTCATGTGCTAAAGTTCTCCAAGTTGGCTATTATCTCATCTCTCCATTTCTGTCCTTAATTTCATCTTCTTGAATCACTATGTACTAACTCAGAAGAGACTCTGTTAGGCTATAACTAAATCCCATTAGCCAAATGAAATCAAATAATTCCAATATAAATAATTTAAAGGTTACCTCAGAAACCATCGAGGATGCGTGGTGCCAGGCAACGCGACGTCAAGATTGTGCGACCTCTGCAACCACTGCCGAAGGGCTGGATTTGGGTCGATCGACCCTCGACCTCAACACACAGTGGCTCAGGCAAAGACAGCAGCTTGACAGTCAGTGCGGCCCAAGTGAGGGCCATTAGGGCTTCTCGATGCCAGGTGAGGTGACACCGAGGTCACGTGGCCTCCGCGACACCTTTGTCACTCCACATTCTCTTCCTTTTTCGTGAAAAAAAAAAAGGACAACTAGCCAAAATGTTGACTGCTCTGCATGTCTCGTTTGTTTATGTCAATGATACACTGGCTTCACAGTTGCTTCCTCTCTTCAATGCATGGGCCAAAAAATGGTTCATTTTTCCCCTTCCACACTGATCAGCAACTCCAAATAGAATATTGCTTTAAGATCCTTCTTCCTGAATACCATCTCTCATGCAGAATCAACTTTTCTCAATCAATGTGTGAGCCTTTAAGCCGTCATTCACTTGTCTCCCTTCCGACGGGTAATCAATGTCCCCAGTAATGTTTGTACCCATTTAATAGACTCCCATCCCCAGGAAGCCTTAGCCCCCAGTTCACAGCTTGCATTAACTCACTCCTTAGAAAATTCAAACACTTTGTCGGAATTTCTTTTGACACTTCCGATATCATCCACACAAAGTTGCATCTATTTTAGAGGGAACATTTTTTTTTTCTCGAGGTCGCTAGTTTTAGATGACCCCTTAAAGTTCTTTTTATCATCCTCTCTAACCAAATTAATCTTAGACATATCTAATTCTAAGCCTTTACTTTCCCCTTTCTTTGTACGCCAATGAACATATCCTAATATTTGAACTGTGAGACTGCCATAATGATATTGGTAGTCTTTTCACATGGGCAAATATGTTTTATAAGAAATGAAGGACTTGTGACAAGTAGAGTTTCCATCACATAATAAGCAATAGTAACTATCTTCATTGAGATTTAGACAACCAACAGACAACCATGAAAACAAGGGAGAGGATCATGCTTTCTGTGAATTAAATTGCTTCTCAATTTCTAAAGGCACCAGAATTGACCATAGTCAGAATGGAGAATGAAGAAGAGAGATTTGAAAACTGATTGATTCATCATGAAATCTAAAGCAGTAATCATTACACTCTTTACAGATCAATTTGCTGGTTAATTCCAATTGGTAAAAAAACTGTCTCTTTACCTGTCAACTCCGATTCCTTGGCTCGACCTATTTACTTCTCTGGCTCAGACTTAGTGACTTCCCTCAAAGTCCTCCAATCATCAGATCCCAGCAAATCTTTTAGCTTCTCACATTCATGTATCCTCAAATATTTTAGCTTCTTGAAGCTTGATGGAGCCGGTAGCTTTTCCAGATCTCTGCAGAACTCAATACGAAGTATCTCCAATGATTCTAGTCTGCCTTGAATCTCAACCAGTTTAGGACAATTATACAGTTCAAGTTTCGTGAGCTTTTTAAGGTAGTGAGGTCAGGCAATTTTTCCAGTGATGTAACTCTAACAAACTTCAATGATCTCAGCTTCTCCAAGCCTTCAAGACCTTGAATCTCTGTTATTTCACAACTTGTAACTTCCAAATCCGCTAGTGCCCTCAAGTTTGAAAGGTCTATCGATGTCTTCATTTCCCAACAACCTTTTATAACTAAGCTCGACAAACTTGCAGGAATCCTCGGAAGGCATTTCATGTTCTCGCACCTGAGCTCAAGTTCCTTGAATTCAGAAAGAAGAACGAGGTCTGAAGATAGGGTGGTCAGATAAGGAGATTCCAGCCATATAGACTCTAGTTTGTGTAACCTTCCAATCCACCAAGGACTGGAAGTTTTCTCAAGTTCAGAATGGTCCATCCTTGAACTCCACAAAATTAAACTCAAATCTCTTAAGTTCAATAGGTTTGAGAGATCTGGGAATGTCTTCATTGACCAAGTGCCAAAGTAAAGACTGGTCAGACTTTCAGGAAGCTTGGGCAATCCTGAAACTCGAGTGTATGTCAGTCTCAAGACTCTTAGAAATTTTAATCTCCCGATATTGCTCGGCATTTCCCCTTCCAAACATCCACAGCGGTCAGCATCTAACTCTTCAAGCTTATCCAATAGTGCTATGGCACTGGGTAGTTTTCTCAAGGTACTGCAGCGTATTCTCAGTACTTTCAAATTCTTCATATTTCCTAATGAAGAAGGTAGCATTTGAACCTGTGAGTGGGATAGATCCAACTCGACCAGTGATTGCAAGTTCCCAATGGACTCTGGAAGTTGAGTAATCTCAGTTGCTACCAATGAAAACTTCAATAATGATGCTAAGCAGCCAACTGAACTACAATCATTCAAATATTTACAATTACGAGCACTAAGAATTTCCAGTTTCTTCATTACTTTCCATTCGGGAATTTCTTTTATTGATGTGCCATCCACAAGAATTTCTGTTAAAGCTTCTAGTTTAGCAAGCTCATCTGGCAGCTTGCTGAGTTTAGTGCAGAACTTTAAGTTTAAGAAAACTAACTGCTTTAGCTGACCAATAGATCTATCAATATGGACCAACTTCCGACATCTTTCAAGAATTAATCTCTCTAAAAACACATGAGATGAGAAGTCAGGCGTTCTATTTAACTTTCTGCATCCAGTCAGATTTAGAACCTTTAAATTCTTTGCCATCTGTAAGGGAGAACAACAAAATTTCAATCCCATTAACGAGATAGGAAATTAAAAAAAAAAATACATTGAAATTATTTTGAAACACTTCCTAGGCTTCTACCTTGATGTGGCTCCATCCACTCCATTTTTTTGTAATTTTACTCCATGATAGATCAAGAATCACTAGCTTTGTCAGGGAAAGAGTGGTCAGCTCAAAAGTTGCAGGAAAGTTATGCCATGAAAGCCATCTCAACATCAAAAATATGTATGGACTCCTCCGGAAAAAACTGGCTGGAAGAACATTCAAGCAGCAACCACACCGAAAAGAACTGAATTGAGCAAAACAATGCAGGTTTGTGCTTGTCTCATTGAAGTTTATGCCATCCACTTGCAAGAACCTTAGGTTTGATAGACTGGCAAATGCTTCATATGTAATGTTGTATTCACAACTACTTTCAAACTTGAGACAAATTGCTTCAACATTTTCTAATCCCTGGCCATAAAAAGGGAAATAGCAGTTAGAAAGCACATAGTTCTTGTTTGGAAAATTATATTCATTTGGGGTGCTATCTTTCCTCGAAATTTATATATTACTTTAGGAGATGTGTCGGTACTGTGAGTGGAAAAGAAATAATACACAGGAAATTCTTTTAATTGGTGAGTAGTTAAATAGAACGCTCTTGAGAATGAATGACTTTGTATACTCACCTTTGTCCTCATAAGAAGATCAAACACTTCATCATGATTCCATACTCTGCTTTGCTTCTCTGATCTCATAGCACACTCTTGACGAATGATTTCATGTCCAAGGTCTCTTAGCTGATCATGCATCCAAATACAGTTGTCTTCTTTAATCTTTATTAAAGACATCTGCTGGAGGACTTCAATGGCTTCTTCAGGAAAAAGCTCGCAACTTTCCCACATATGGATCACAATTCTTTTATCAAAACCAATGAAGAAACAGGCAATATCAAGGAATATGCTCTTTTGTCTATCATCTAATGCCTCAAAACTGATCTTCAACTTCTTTTTTATGTCCTCATGAAGAACTGTTTCCAGCTTCTTTAATGTGATATCCCATTGTGCTTTGCTTTTTCCAGATAAAAGTGAACCCATAACCTCCAGAGTCAGAGGTAGACCTCCACTAATCTTCACGGCTTTTATGGAGTAAGGGAGGAATTCTCCAAAGGATAATCTCTTCTAAATGCATGTCTGCTGAAAAGTTGCAGAGAATGGTCAAAATCCATGCAGGGAAGTTCATAAGTCCAATCAACTTTGGGCTCATGAAGAACATCCTTGTTTCTGGTGGTAACGATAAGCTTGCTTCCTTTGCCAAACTATTTGCGCTTCCCCAGGAGAGCATCCAGTTGAATCCTTTTGTCAACGTCATCAAGTAGAAGTAGAACTCTTTTAGAGAATAACCTCTCCTCAATTATCATAGTCCCTTCATCCACATTATCAATGTCTAGCCATTTCCTTCTAAGGAGTATAGAGATGAGCTGATTCTGCAAATACTCAATACCCTTCTGCTCGGAAGTTTCTCGTATGTTAGAAAGGAAGCAACAACCATCAAAATGATGGGAGAGTTGGTTGTAGATGATTTTGGCAAGTGTCATCTTCCCAACACCACCCATGCCGTGGATTCCGACAATCGTAGTTTCATCAGTCTCAGCAAACACCATTCTCATTATTTCACCCACATGATTGTCCATTTCTACCAAGCAATCAGATACGACTAAGTAGGCCTTTTTCAACTCAATTAAAACCTTGTTGACAACTCCTTTTACGAACTCACCTTTACCTCTGAGCATTAAAGGCAAAAGAACTTAGATATTAGATTAAGGTGCAAAAAAACTAACCAAAAAAAGCAATAACAGAAATTCATCTCTGGAGCAAAACAGATAATAGACCATGATGAAGAGCAAGACCTGTTCGGATTGCTTTGGAAATCCCATCCCTTTAACGCTCCTACCTCATTGAGGGCAGCCTTCCACCCAAGGATGGTGTTCGCATCAAACTGCTTCTTCTTCATGTGCAAAAGAAAGGCCTTGCCATAATCCCCAATTTGGTTTCGAACCTCAGATGGCCTGACATCGAAGAAAATGGGCATGATCTTCTGCCCCGTAGCTCTCTTGCACTCCAACATCTGTACCAATTCCATAAGACACCACTTACTGTCAGCATAACCTTTGGAGAAGATGGGTATCAAGATTTTGGACTGCTCAATTGCCTGGAGAAGCACTGGACCGATCTCTTCCCCGGTACGGAGCTCTTCGTTATCTCTGTATGCTCGAATTCCAGCATCAATGAGACTGGTATACAGGATATCAGCAATGTCCAAGCGTGTATCTGGTCCTCTAAAGCTCAAGAATACTTCGGTAACATATTGACATGGCTTCACAACTTCCAGCGTTTGAGATGATTCGTTAATAGACAAGCAGCAGCAGAATCACCGACAGCTTCTGTGATCCCGTTGTCTGTTTTCACCTCTTCACTGGGTCGTACAAAAGATGGAAACAATGGAAGCGACGATCAATGCCAAGTGCGAGGACCAACCTGGGTACACCCTCTAAACCTATGAAAACGATGCTGTGAAGATTTCTGTCGGGATGGGAAACAAATGTACGTGAGATCTGCTCAGGTCAATGATTGTTGTCAGTCTTTTTCTGGTTAACCTCGTATCTAATATATTCTATTGTCTTCAAAAACTTGAGAAGGAAGCTTCCTCTTCACTTCAATCGAGGCATACACGGTTTAGTTATTTTTGTTGGCCATGTACACACAATTAAAACGCGGCCTCTCTATGGCAGCCACGAGGGAGGATAGGATATCCTCGACGGAGCATGCGAACAAAATAGACAGCTTTTGCCGTATTAGTGATGACTAACTTGGATTTTTACTATTCTTCATATACAAAAGCTACTTATTCCTGTTACGTTGATGAGTCCGTTAAAACTTTGAAAATTACTTACCCCTTAGAGGTGGAGAAGTTGCTTATTACAAACATTGATATGTTAATTAAATGTTCTTATTATAATAGATAGGGCTTGAAAAGGGGTTTGCTTCAACCAAAATTCAAGCCCAGCCTGAAGATTTCAAGCCACACATTCCGAAACCTCGATATATTCCATCTCATAGGCAACCTCAACGGGGCATTGCCTCATACTGGCTAGGTGCTTTGCTCCTAAAATGCTTCTAATAAGGTTTGAACCAACACCACGAGGAAAAAGGCAAACTAACTCCCTTGCTAATTTCTATAGGCCAAGAGTAACTTTTCCATGAAAATACTAGCAAGTGATAGATATGCACTTGCTTTTAGGAGCAAATACTAATCATGATGAAAAGATCCCTTCTTAAAACAATTGACATATAGATAAAAAAAAAAAAAGCTCAAAATTGTGGCCACCAAAATATATATATGAAGAGTTACTGACTAATGGAAGACTAATAGACTAAAGACTATTTATCTTTATGCAAACATGGGTTGTCGTCGCCTTAGGTTTTCGCGATACATCGGTGAGTTTATACTCTAAACTCTTCTTAGTAGGTTATTGATGCTAAGGGGTATTTAGATTTATTTAATTAGGAATTAGGTGGTTAGTTAGATTAAATTAGTAATTTAATTACTTAATTGAGCATGTTAGGTGGTTAGCATGGTTTAGCTAAGGCCTAATTGAATTGTATTATTTATCTAGAAGGGTTCGAGAAATTTCCGGGTTCGTATTGGTGTTTAATTTAATAATTTTGGCCTAGGTTAGTATTTTTAGAAATTAAATTGAATTAATTAATTAATTTTCGAAATTAATTATTTATTAATTATTTTTCCGAAAATTAGGCCGGGATAGTCGGTGACTGAAATTTCGTGCCGATTTCAATGGTGTGGTTAAATTCTGCAATTTAGTGTTAAATTATGCAAATTGAGTGATGATTGGATTTTTGGTATTTAATTCCAAAATTGTGGATTTTCAATATTTATTCAGAAAATCCCGGGTGTCGGAAAAAGATTCCCTATTTGGGATACCCCTAGACAATGGGAAGCCGGTCGCAGTAAATTCTAGACCTTATGCTCATTCAGGAAAGCCGTATGATAAAAAGACGTGTCGTGCTCAATGGGGTGAGACAAAGCCTGACAATGCCAGAAGACCGCCGAACTGAGAGTAGGCCATGCTATACGCCGAGATCAAAACTAGGAACGCGTGATGAATTAAGTATTGTGTTCCAATTAATTGAGCTTGAGTGATGCTCTAATTTGTGATATGAACTGTGCTGACCTGCGGGGTGGAATTGAGACAAGGTAAGTCTCCTTAATTGTGTGATTGCGTGTTTAGGACGCTTCTTAGCGTCTTTCCCTTCGAGTCGAAGTTTAGAGCATAGACTTGCTGAGACATTGTCTCACTAGTTATTGAATAACTATTTCAGCGTCATCGAGTGAAGGACCTGGAGCAGAGAGGAGGTGACTTGAAGTATAGGTCGAATAGGACCGCTTCTTTTGGAGAACAGTCTTTTGTAGACTTTTGACCATAGACTTTTGTATGTGACTCAGCATATGTTTATAAAGGCATGTTTGTTTGTGAAATTATTGTTCTACTTTTCTATCCCGAGATGGTTACTGTCAGGGGATTTATAATCCGCTTCCACATGTGTAATAAAGAAAAAAAAAAAAAAAAGGTTGGCGACTGGTCCTGGGAAGTCACAAAATTTTATTGAGTACTAATGATTACTTATTTATCTTTATGCAAACATAGGAAAAAAGATTACTGAGTACTAATGATTACTTATTTTCTTCTATCACCACGGTAAATTTACTAATAAAAGTACCTAGCACATTGACACTTACTTTTTCAAGTGATTTGACATAAACCAAGTGGAGGTGTTACTAACCGATTAAAAATATATTATATCTTAAATGAAAATCATGTGATAAATAACTTCTCATGATTATCTATATTCTCTTCTCCAAAGTCTAGCGTATATAAGTAGTTTAAATTTTAGGCCAATTACCACAAAAAAAAAAAAAAACCTCCCAACTCTACACTTCAGTTAATTTCTTTTGCGAAGTATAAAGCATATGAAAAAGATGCCAGTACTTATTCTTTTGTGTACAATCTACCCTTTGTTAGTCTGTTAGCCGGCAAAGAAAAAAAGTCATGGCCTTATTGATGCGGCAACTAAGGTGACTCATTATCACCATTAAGCACCATTAACAGGTAATTAATAGAAATTGATTGTTAAAGAAGCTACTTTTGAAGATTAGAGAAAAAGGCAACAGAGGAAAAAAGTGCGAGGAAAATCGAGAGAGAGGGGAGAGATGAAAAGATGACTGATTCAATTATCATGCAATCACAAACAGTAACGAAAGCAGATCAATGTATTTTAGTTGAAGTTAACGACCAATTTCAAATAGTACTCAGGTCTCAGCACGACCACATCACTACTCAATCTCAAGCTCAATCTTTCGGCTTCTCAGTATTGTTCATGATCAAACATGTTGGCTTCTTGAAGCTGGTAAGGTTGGGTAGCTTTTCTGAGGCAGTCAATATGGTACATCTCCAGTTGTTCTGCTCTGCCTTGAATCTCAAACAGCTTAGGACAACTCCACGGGAAAAGTATAGGACACCATCTCTAGTGATGGCAAAGCTGCAAGTATTAACGATAGTCTACAATCTCTCACATCTAAATGGCTTAGTGGTCTTTTCGATTAAATAATTTCTATCAGCTCAGTTCGAAAAAGATTATGCTGGTATTTTACTAGGTACACCATCGAGGGCATGTAGCTGCCATGTTGAAAGGTGATAGGTGGTACACATGGTGAAGTTCTTAGATACAATCAAGATTAACTTTAAGGACAAAAAAAAAAAGAGCTAGTGCAAAGTTTGGTTATCGAATTTCCGTCACCTTGGTCCTTCAAAAGTTTGTGTTCTTTGGACTCTCTAGGCTTCTTCCTACAGGTGGGAAATTTGAGATGAATCTTTATACTCCTTCACTCTCTCTCGACCGCTACATGACAGAATACGAACTGCGGAAGAGCAGAAGACTTCAAATCATTGACAGTCTGTACGTGAGAAAATGGTAGGAACAAAAGATGCACAGCAGAAGCAATATGAAAAACAATCTTCAAGCCCTCGCTCTTACACAATATCAGAATAACAGTAATAAGGAGCTTGCAGTACTTAGAGCTTCTGAGATGCCGCCCAGCCACTGAAATAAGGCGCAACCATCGCCTACATCCTTCCATCCACCATACTAAAGTCCAAAAGAGAAAAAATATCCTAAAAATTACTCTGACAAGTCGGATTCCACAAGATCAGACTGCCTCTCTGCCTTCAAAGTCCTCCACCGATCATCACAACCCAGAGAATCTTCTAGCTTCTCACACTTACGTATAAGCAATGATTTCAGCCTCATGTGGCTTGATGGATCGGGAAACTTTCTGACAGATTTACAGGAAACGATCCAGACTGTCACCAGGGATTCTAGCCTGCCTTTGATCTCGACCGCTTTAGGACAGCAGTGCAGATAAAGTTTCTGGAGCTTCTCTAAGTTGGTTAGGTCAGGCAACTTGTTCAAACAACTCCTTCAAGCTTTAACGCTCACAGGTTCTCCAAACCTTGGAGGCCTCTGAACTCGCTTTAGGGCAATGAGCAACTTCCAAATCTGACAGCCCTTTCAAATTTGAAAGGTCTATTAATGTTTCCTGCATGATTCTATATTTAAGTACAACGAATTTGGGGAAGGTGAAATAGGCGTCGCAGCTTCTTGCAGTGGACCAGTTCAAGTTCCTTGAGCTGTGAAATAAGACTAATGTCTGAAGATGGGGAGGTGAAATAATGACACTCCAACCGCCAGGACTCCAACCTGCCTAACCTTCTGATCCACCAAGGACTTGGAGCCCCATTGAATCAGAAGCATCCTCAAAATTGTCAAAACACTACAATTGAGGAAGCCATGGAATTGATAGATAGTCTCAAACAATGGTGGGGTGTGCTTTTGGGTTAATGCAAAGCCCTCGATAATCTTGTTTTTGCCTGAAGCTGTGGATGCTCTATTGAAGCTGAACCCAAAATGTTGCGAAGTATGTGTCACATTATCAAGCATATATGCTGCAATTAACAGATGGGATGATTCCTGTACAGTAAGGAAGCAAATGGAAGAGAGAAACTTGATGAAAGATGTGGCAAACAGTTGGATTGAAGTAAAGAATGAAATGCACAAATTTCCAGCAAAGGACCAATTCCACTATCAGATAGGAGACATACATGAACTGCTCAGGAAACTACCATATCATATGAAGGAAGCTGGATATGTTCATGAGCCCGACATAAGGCTCATATATTTTAATTTGAATCTAAATTTAACCTCAAATGATGTCTATAATTTTTTTTTTTTATTGCTATACTATAATCAATACTCTCAGCCCATAAATCTATGCTATTTTTGCTGAGTCCTCTCATCCAGTCTTTAAACAGATACACAGAAACGCTGATCTAAATGTCCCTTAACTCAGAACCCGACCAAAGCTGTGATTCTTTTTCCTTTTTGTGGGGTTAAGTCTAAACTCAGGAAGTGAGAGCACTAAGTCTAAACTAAGAGCTCAATTTCACGTTGGATAATTTAATCCATGGGGTATGTATGAATAATCAATAAAATAGATTCAATGAGATGACATTCGGCTTAATACTCTAATGCACAAAAATGAACGTACTATATGCGCATATACCACCACATAGTAGCTCATCCATATATTCAGATGAGTATATTCGTTATTCGTCACTGCTCATGACTCATCTTGACTAATGGGGCACCGCCACCACCAATTCATGCTCATTGTACAACCGTCTATGCCATACTCATTCTCATCAATATTCATACTCACTTTATTATCTTGATTTTCTCAATCTCGAACCTCAAGTTTATAATATTACACAGCAAACTACTCAAGTCATATCAAGCTGCACAAATAATATCATTTTATATATGAATCAGGGGAATCAGGAAAATAAACTACAGTGTTGGCATATTATTGACAATACTTGTAGAAGTTCAAAAGAGTTGGTAATTTGCTTAATTATTAGAACGTTGGTAAAATTCTTGATAATGTTGGCAATTTTTTTAATTTAATCAGTAAAATTTCCAGAGGAGTTGACATTTTACGACTTCATTCGAATGCTGACAAATTCCTCATAGTGTCGGTAATTTACTTACAATATCAATAAAGTTGACATTTTACGACTTCATTCGAATGCTGACAAATTCTTGATAATGCGGCCGCCGCTGCCCTTCCTCCTCTTCTTCTTGCCGCTCCTCTTCTTCGGCTCGTCATCACAAGGGCCGCCGCCGCCCTCCCTCCTCTTCTTCTTGCCACTCCTCTTCTTTGGCTCGTCGTCACGAGGGCCGCCGAGAAGCTCACTCCGAGGCTCGACACCACTCGTCTCCGCTTCAGCTTCGTGATGTCTCTTCTTCGCCATTCCCGCTCTCCAATATCAGAATGCTTCGATTTTTCGACACGGTACAAGGTCGACCGGTCAAGGGTTTAGGCGTCGACGGTGGTATTGCGTTTCAGGATCTGAGGCCTGACAGTTGCACAGATGGAAGCAGATGAGCAGGGTTTAGCATGCGACTAGCGTTACAGGCTAAAGCTATCGGTGTTAGACGCAACTGGCAGTGATCAATCATGGAGTCAACTGAGGAAAGAATTTGATGCTGATCTGAGAATCCCTCTCTTGTTTCCATCAAATTCTGCACCTAGTTGCATTACAGAACAGGCCCAATTCATTAAAAAGAAGGCAATAAACGAGAGGAAATTACCGGAGATGGAGGGGTGAAGATGAACAGTCCCGATCAAATTCTGAGAAGCAGACAGATCCTAAGCATAAACGTTCTTGGAATTGTTAAATTATGTCTCAAGTTTGAATCTAATACGATACCCGATTCGTACAAAATATTTACATGCTGAAATAAGAAACAACGTGCGCGGAGCATTCTAAAAAAAAAAAAAAAAAAAAAAGGGCACATGATAGGAGCCGAAGGGATCCCGCCCATGATCTGCGCTTCGCGTTGAAAATGAAGAGAGACAATCCATGGGATTCTTCTTTGTCAGCATGAAATGAGGCCGAAGGGTTGATCGTCCAATTCTTCTACATCATTAAATGCATGCACATGGCCATGTGCATGTGCATGCATGCTCGTAGAAGAATTGGTTGGCCAGCACTTGTGGGCGCCGAATTCCCTCTTTCACGGTTTCTCTTTTGTGGGTTTCTCTTGTTTTTATTGATAAAGAAAGAGGGATGGCAGAATAAAGAAAGAGGGAAGGCAGAAGCTACTCTACGTGTGTCAGTGCTTGCTGGTCATCCGCTCACACGCTCTCATTAATTGCATGGAGGCGCATGCTTTGAAGATCGGCGCTGTTCTGACAATTTTGGAGCACAATATTATTTTGTTTCCTTCTGTTCCATCGATAAAAAGGAGAAGACGTCTGGAGCTCTAAAAGCAGCGAAAGCAAAAGACCTCGGCAGAGAGCGAGAGAAAAGAGCTCAAGAGAGAGTGAGAGGCTTGAGCTCCGAGAGGTTTGTGTGGAAGTCGAGTCCAGTGAGTGAGTTGAATTATTAAACACCGTGGGTATTGAGTATAAAGTAGGGCTGGGAAATACTTGAGTGCATGTGTGTGATTGTAATCCTGTAATTCTCCGATTTATAGTGGGTTGATTTGCTGGCTCTTCCAATGGACGTAGGTTCCTGTTGGAGAAATCTTTCCAGAATATTTTGAAGCTGACAAAACGTTTCTATCAATCTAATCTGGAGCATTGCAGACCCTTTTATTTAGAGTCTGAAGACCTTCAGATCACCAGACTCAGCACTCAAGACTCAAGACTCAAGACTATTCTCATTGACAGTCTCTAATCCAGCGACGAAGGCGATCCAAAGCTAAAGTGTTTAGTTGAGGATTTGGTCTTATCCACTGCAGAAGATCTCTTGGCTGGATATGCTATAACGGATTCTTTTATTCGAAATCAAGATCATTTGAAGATCCGATGATTGACGAAATATTCTTGGAAGGTTCTATTCTTGGAAATCAAGATCCTGATTGTATGGGCGAACATGATTGATGGGCTATCGACATGTTCCTTTAATAGCTCAAATGATCTTCTTAATTGATTCTGTCCAACGGGAAGATTGGAAGAATTCCTTTGGTAAGTGCCGACGGGTATGATGGCATAAAGGAGTATAAAAGGAAGACGTTCTAGTTGTTCTAGAAAATGCACGATAGAGAAATTCCAGAGTCTGAAGCTCCTTGATTATTAGTCGATTCATATTGAGCAAAACTGTATTCACAAAAAAGAGTCTATACTTAGTGATACCTTGAGGGAGTGTGGTAGATCTTCTACACCGTGAAATCAAGGGGGAACAGTGCTGTAACATCTCTTTGTTCATAGTGGAATCCAGCCAGTGGGCTGTCAGTGTAGAAGAGTGGACGTAGGCTTGAAATAAGCCAAACCACTATAAACCTTACGTTCAATTTTCTCTTTCCTACTCTCAGTCTTATTTTGATTGTTGTTTGTTTATTGACGAGAACAAATTGCCTCAATTCTATCAACTGTCTAGTATTGTGTAATTATCGTGAGAAATTACTCTTTATACCTATTCACCCCCCTCTAGGTACTTATACTAGCCATATCAATTGGTATCAGAGCTCGTGTACTCACTTTATTTGAAGTGTTTTACTTCAGAGTAAAAGATCCATGCCTAGTATGCTAGCTCCAGGGCTGGTGAAAGGGCAAAGTAATACCAGACCTCCTTACTTTGATGGAAATGACTACAACATTTGGAAAAACAAAATGAAAGCATTTCTTCGATCAAAGGATCCTCTAGAATGGGACGTTGTAGAAAAAGGAATCACTCCTAAAGTTGCATCTGCCTCAGAAAGAGGAAAAGAAACTGTTAAGACCAGCGGAATGACTCAGGAAGAGATAATCAAGAGACAAACTCTTGATGCAAAAGCTATTTATTCTTTATATTGTGTCTTGTCACCTACGGAATATAACAGAATATCTTCTTGTGTTACAACAAAAGAAGTCTGGAATAGGTTACATATCACCTATGAAGGAACTAATCAAGTGAAAGAGACCAGAATCAACATCCTTCTCGGTCAATATGAAGCCTTCAAAATGAAACCTGGATAATCTATAACTGACATGTTTAGCCGTTTTACAGAAATTGTAAATGGTCTTGAAAATCAAGGACAACCAATTTCTGATCCCATGAAGGTAAACAAGCTACTGTGTGGACTCTCCAAGGATTGGAACCATATAAAGACTTCAATAAGAGAGACGCAAAGAATCATGCCACTATCTGTCGACGAGCTGATTGGAACTATTTAGTCTTATGAAGTGGAACGAATTAATGAAAACGAAGATCCAAAATGTAAGAAATCCATTGCATTAAAATCAAATGATAATTATGATGTTATAGATTCTGAAGATGATATGGACGATGAGGAGCTTGCTCTCATGATAAGAAGATTCAAAAGACTAAATAGAAAAGGAAGAAGGTTCAACTCAAAGAAACAAAGTTTTCAAAGACAACAGACCAAGTCTATTGATGATGATGAATCAAACAAAGATGTAGTTTGCTTTGAATGTAAGAAAAAGGGACACATCAGACCCAACTTTCCTCTTTTGAAGAAGAAGAAAGGAAAAGCTGAAAAGTCTCGAAAGGCTCTCAAAGGCGAAACCTGGAGTGATACATAGTGTGAAGAAAGTGATGATGAATATGCCAACTTATGTCTGATGGCGCAATCAGACTCAGACTCAAACTCTGGATCAGACTCAGATAGTGAATTTGAGGTAAGTAATTTTAAAATTCTTGTCAAGGTTTCTAAGTATATTGATGAGCTGTGTTTTAGTCTTAAGACTTTTCTCAAAAGGATTTTCAAACTTAAAAAGGAAAACTCTGCTCTAAAACAACAGGAAAACGTTTTAAAAGAAAGAGTTAAATGTTTAGACATGAATGTTTCCACCCTTAAAGAAAATAAAGATAGTCTTTTGAAAGAAAATGCTCTTTTAAAAACTGACTTATCAAATATCTTAAAGAAATTTTCAATAGGGTCCGAGAAACTTGAAAAAATTCTTTCAGCTCAAAGACCTTATTTCAATAAGTCTGGTCTAGGTATGACAGCAGAAACTATTCCCTTGATTGATTTTCCTAAAGTAAAAGAAAGAATTAAGCAAAGACCCTCGAGAGAGGCTTACAAAAATCATTTTAAGAAGGCTTTTGTAAAGTTTGTAGGTCGAAATGCTCTCAGGTGTTCAAAGTGCAATAGCTCGGATCACTTTGAAAAAAAGTGTCCTATGGTTTGGAAACCTGTTAAGAAAGCATGGGCTAATACTGTTTATCTTACTAACACCAATTGACCCAAGAAAATATGGGTACCAAAGAAAGCTTGAGACTCTCTTTTAAATGCAGATCTCCATCAAGAAAAAGGTAAAGTGGTATATGGACGGTGGATGCTCAAGACATATGACAGGAGACTCAAATTGCTTTATAAAGATCGTTCAAGTAAATGGTGGAAGAGTCTCATTTGGAGGAAACAGCAAATGAAGAATTGTGGGATTTGGAACTGTGAAAATTGGAAATCTCACAATAAGTAATATTTTCCTAGTGGAAGGACTCAATTACAATCTTTTCAGCATCAGCCAACTGTGTGATACTAGTTTTAAGATCTTCTTTCAAGAAGGAATATGTTTTGGAACCAGTAAAGACTCTACTCAGTCTTTCATGGGTCGAAGGCATGGAAATATCTATCTCTTGGATGTGAAACCGGATGAATCGCATTGCTTAATCTCAATTCAAGACGAAGCAAGCTTATGGCACAGAAAGCTTGGTCACATCAATATGAAGCAATTAGCCAAAATCTCAACAAAGCAGCTTGTTCGTGGTCTACCCAATCTATCATACCAAAAGTCGATCTATGCACTCCATGTATATTGGGAAAGCGGGTAAGAAATTCATTTAAGCCAAAAATCATGTCTCTACTAATCATGTCTGCAGCTTCTTTGCATATGGATCTCTTCGGACCAACCAGAACCCAAAGCATTGGAGGTAAGAAATATTGCCTAGTAATTGTGGACGATTACTCCCGATTTACTTGGGTATATTTCCTTGCAAGTAAGTCCGAAACCTTCTCGTATTTTGAAAAATTTGCTAAAAAAGCTCAAAATGAAAAAGGATGTGTTATCTCAAGCATAAGAACAGATCATTGAGGTGAATTTGAAAATCAAGATTTTACAAAATTTTGTGATAAATCTGGCTTTAAGCATGAGTTCTCCTCTCCATATACTCCTCAGCAAAATGAAGTTGTGGAAAGAAAGAATAGATCTCTTCAAGAAATGGCTAGAACTCTTTTAATTGAAAGTAAGATCTCTTCACGATTTTGGGCTAAAGTTGTTTCAACAGCGTGCTATATTATCAATAGAGTCTTTTTAAGACCTATTCTAGAGAAAACCCCTTATGAGTTATTCAAAGGTAAGAAGCCTATTATTTCGTACTTTCATGTGTTCGGTTGCAAATGCTTTATACTGAAAAATGCAAAAGATCAAGTTGGTAAATTTGAAGAAAGATCGGATGAAGGCATCTTCCTTGAATATTCTACATCAAGCAAAGCCTACGAGTCTATAACAAGAAGAGTCAATCGTGGAGGAATTAATGAATGTCAAATTTCAAGATTCTATGCAAAATGAATCAGTCGGACTCATCATGAAGAAATCGAACTGCTCCAGACTCTCCAAAGCTTACAACTCAAGAAGCATCTCAGACTCTGGAAGACAAGCATCAAGCTGTTTGTGAAGATTCAAGTAAAGAAAGAGATCATCAACCTGACGAATCAACCAGTAACTAGAAGCATAAGTCCAGTCATCCCAAAAATCTTATTATTGGCGACATTAATGAAGGAAATCGTACAAGATCCAAAAGGTGCGAAGAGTCTAGTGCTGTGGCTCTCATTTCTGAAATTGAACCAAAAAGCATAGAAGAAGCTTTATCTGATGAAAGCTGGATTGAAGCTATGTAAGAAGAGCTCAGACAGTTCAACATTAATGATGTCTGGGAATTGACATCTAAACCAAAATATAAAACTGTTATTGGAGCTAAATGGGTGTTCAGGAACAAAATGAATGAGAAAGGAAAAATCGTAAGAAACAAAGCAAGACTCGTGGCCAAGGGTTATACGCAAGAAGAAGGAATAGACTATGATGAGACTTACGCACCAGTAGCAAGGTTAGAAGCTATTCGATTATTACTTGCGTTTGTTTGTTATAAAAATTTCAGGTTATTCCAAATGGACGTCAAAAGTGCCTTCCTAAATGGATTTATCCATGAGGAAGTTTATGTGGAACAACCACCAGGGTTTGAAGACCCAAAGAAGCGGACTCGGTCTTGGACTGAAAAATGCCTTGTATGGTTTAAAGCAAGCACCTCGAGCTTGGTACGACAGACTAAGTAAGTTCTTAATACAGAATGGTTTTGTCAAAGGTAAAGTAGATACTACTTTATTTATCAAAAAGGAAAACAAAAGCTTTTTACTTGTTCAAATATATGTGAATGATATTATTTTTGGATCCTCTAATGAAAGTCTGTGCAAGAAATTCTCTAAGTCTATGTAGGATGAGTTTGAAATGAGTATGATGGGAGAGTTAACCTTCTTTCTTGGACTCCAAGTAAAACAATTGAAGGAAGGAACTTTTATTCATCAAGAAAAATATGCTAATGATCTTGTCAAAAAGTTTGGACTGGAAAAGTGCAAAAAGACCGACATACCGATGTCAAGTTCTTTGAAGATAGACAAAGATGAAGAAGGGAAGAAAGTTGATCAAAAGCTGTACAGGAGTATCATCAACTTACTTCTTTATCTTACTGCCTCTAGACCTGACATTTTGTTGAGTGTTTGCATCTGTGCTAGGTTTCAATCAGATCCTAGAGAATCTCATCTCAGTGCTGCGAAACGTATTATTAAATACGTTGCTTCATCTTCAAGCATCGGTCTTTGGTATCCTAAGAAGGGAGACTTTAATCTTCTTGGATATTCAGATGCGAGATCTAGCCGGTTGCGAGTTGATAGAAAGAGCACCTCGAGAACTTGCCGGTTGCTTGGAAGCGGGACGGTGTCTTGGTTTTCAAGGAAACAAAATCTTGTGGCTCTCTCTACAACGAGCGAGTATGTAGCTCTTGGAAGTTGTTGTTCGCAAATTACGTGGATAAAACAACAGCTACAAGACTTTGGAATTAAAGACTCATGCACTGAGATTAGATGTGACAACACCAGCGCAATCAATCTCACTAAAAATCCAATCCTTCACTCAAGGGCAAAGCATATAGAGATTCGACATCACTTCATTAGAGGTCATGTTCAAAATGGAGAAATCTCGATTCAATTTGTTGATTCAAAGAGCCAACTAACGGATATATTCACAAAGCCTTTGGAGAAGAATCAATTCGATCTTATCCGTTCCAGACTCAACATTTTGAAGCTTGAGGAAGTTAAAGTCTAGAGACTCTCAGACCCTCAGACTCAGACATTCATGGCTATAGACGGTAAGTTGTTTTAATATTCAATCTCGAAAAGGTACGATCATTTGTTCAGTTATAATTGATTTATATTATCTTTAAAAATGGAATTTTGCCTTTTCAAAAGGATAACTTCTATTTAAAATGACAGTTTTCTTTAAAAAGGGCGGTTATCGTTTTTAAAAAGGGACGATTTGTTCACTTTCCTTTATGTCGATTGGTTTTTTTTTTTCCTTTTTAAATTGGGTCATATATATATAGTCAATTGCTTTCTTCGCTTAACTCCAAAACCCTAAAAAGCATTCTCCTCCCAATCTTGTCTCGACTTCGTGTTCATCTTCGAGAAAGTTATCATCTTTTCTTGGGAAAGCGAGTCAAGGAATCTTTCAACGACAAGGAACGATGTCTTCTTCTAGAAAGTCTTCAAGAATCGCGAGCAGGGGACCATAGAGAATGAGGGAGGGTCCTACCCATTTCGATCTCACCGAGGAGGAAGAGTTACCGAGACAGCGACAAAGCTCGATTCACTCTCAACCACGTCACTCTCCACCATCTACCCCACAGGGTGTGGGTCAACAATCGGAGGAAGAAATAATCGAGGAAGTAGACCCTGTAAGAATCCAAAAACCCTCTTTTATTTACAAGCTCTATCGTGCTTTGAAGAGCACTGGTACTCCGCTGAACTATGTAGATGATTTCCTTAAAGACAAGGGTTATGAAAATGAGTATGTCTTTTTGCAACGAATGGAGGATTTGGGAATTGCTCCCAAAGGAAAGGCTAAGGAAGCACTTGCAAACATTCCAAGTGACCCTCGTGTAGGAGGATTGAATCCCACTAAAGGGAACGATGATGATAAATTGTTTAGTGAATTCCAACCTAGGATGGATGTTGCTGCGAAGGTTAAGGGAAAAAGAACGGAGTTGTTCAAATCGAAGGAACAAGAGGATCTGTTATTCAAACTGTTGAAACGTGGGGTGATAAACCCCAGGAGCGTTGATTTCGACTTTCTGAATGCCATCAATGTGAATTTGAGGGAGAAGTTCAATCTACTTCAACTTGAGCAATTTTGCTCCGACACCATAGACGACTATGCACAATTGACAGCATATTTCTATTCAAATCTCAGCTTTTTAGATGCGAATAGAATATCCTTCAGTGTTCGAAACCAAGACTATGTGGTAGATATGGACATGTTGGCAGATATAATTAGGGTTGAAAGAGGACGATATCAACCAGTCAAGGTTTTAATTGCTCGTACCACACTGGAGCTTGTCAAAGACAGGAATGCAGAAGGGAGAATTACCTACACAAGAATGCATGCCATCAACATCTTGCTTCACAAAATTTTGATCAACTGCCTCAGGCCAAAATCAACATCCAAGACTGACGTGTCCAACTCTGAGGCGAAATTGATGTACGCGATCAATTCAGGGAGAAAGTTCTCTCCCCCTCACACCATTCTTTTCCACATGTACAGAGCGATGGTGAAGGACAAGGGCCAGTTGCCTTACTCAGGTCTTGTGACTAAGATCTTCAGACACTTGAACATTGAACCTCCACAAACTCTTTGTGTTCGACTATGCGAAAAAATGGTGGTGGGTTTGAAAATGCTGACAAAAATGTGTCTGAAAGAGCTTGATAAGGCAATGGAGAAGTTCAAAGTGAAAACTCCAGTCAAATCTCATCCAGTATCTTCTGCATCAAAAAAGAAAGGGAAGGAGCCCATGGGTGCTCCATCCAAAAAGAAAAGAGCTCTTATCTTAGAGGATGAAGATGAAGAGGATGAAATCACTATCTCTGCCTTGGCATTGAAAAGGCTCAATCGTTCTGTACCCGAATCAACGGAAGGACAGGAAAAAGGAAAAGAAGCAGAGGAAAAAGAACAGAGAGAAGAAGAGGGAAAAGAAGAGAACAGAGAAGCAAAGGAGAAAGAAGAGAAAGAAAAAGAAGAAGAGGAGAAGGAAGTTGAAGAAGAAGAAGAAGCAGTCAAAGAAAAGTCTGCAGATGAAGCCAGAGAGAAAGGCAATCAAGACGCTGACGAGCATGACCATCACTCTTCCCTAATTGAGGCCTTAGAAACAGGGGGAGATGGCAAGCAAGGAAGGACTACACCATATCCTGTCAACAGTGAAGGTGTGAGTTGCTCACCAGCAAATCCAGAAGATCTTCAAGCTTCTCAAATGCCTGAGAAAGGACATGATACCTCAACACCAAATCTGCGCGATTACACCGAAGTTCCATCGTCTGCCTTTACTCCATCCGATAGAGCAAATGCCAGCACGCAGACGGACACTACAGCAGATTTTCGTCGCATCCTTGATCTTCTTCTGGAAATGCAGGGTAAAATGTATGCTTTGGAATGTGAACTTCAAGTCCTGAAGAATGCTGGACAAGCGTCTTCTGTTACCCTGTCGGATCAAATGCAAGACCTCGCTCTTCAAATTCAAGCAAATGCCAAAAGAGAAGAGGTGGCACATCTACGGGAAGACTTGAAGAGACTGGAAGGTATCGTACAGTCAATGGGAGATTTCCAGCTTGTGCGCGTTCCCAAGCAGACTTGACTTTTTTCTCACATTTTTAATGATGACAAAAAGGGGAAGAATTGCAATCTTTGAACTTTCACTTACTTTGACTTTAAATTTTTACTTTAGTTTGTTTGGATATTTGTTTTGAGTATGACTTGGGTGTGGATTTGAAATTGACTGTTGCAATTATATCAAGTGTTATTGTATGGCTTTACTCATAAAAGACTAACCTATTTTCTGTGGATGCAGAGTCTAGTTGAGTTGTTAATCTTTATGAGATATCCACATTGCTTGAGTAATGTCTTGCAGGTCAAAGTTGTTCAAATCTACAGGAAAGTTTTGTCACCATAAAAAATGGGGAGATTGTTGGAGAAATCTTTCCAGAATATTTTGAAGCTGACAAAACGTTTCTATCAATCTAGTCTGGAGCATTGCAGACCCTTCTATTTAGAGTCTGAAGACCTTCAGATCACCAGACTCAGCACTCAAGACTCAAGACTCAAGACTCAAGACTATTCTCATTGACAGTCTCTAATCCAACGACGAAGGCGATCCAAAGCTAAAGTGTTTAGTTGAGGATTTGGTCTTATCCACTGCAGAAGATCTCTTGGCTGGATATGCTATAACGGATTCTTTTATTCGAAATCAAGATCATTTGAAGATCCGATGATTGACGAAATATTCTTGGAAGGTTCTATTCTTGGAAACCAAGATCTTGATTGTATGGGCGAACATGATTGATGGGCTATCGACATGTTCCTTTAATAGCTCAAATGATCTTCTTAATTGATTCTGTCCAATGGGAAGATTGGAAGAATTCCTTTGGTAAGTGCCGACGGGTATGATGGCATAAAGGAGTATAAAAGGAAGACGTTCTAGTTGTTCTAGAAAATGCACGATAGAGAAATTCAAGAGTCTGAAGCTCCTTGATTATTAGTCGATTCATATTGAGCAAAATTGTATTCACAAAAAAGAGTCTATACTTAGTGATACCTTGAGGGAGTGTGGTAGATCTTCTACACCGTGAAATCAAGGGGGAACAGTACTGTAACATCTCTTTGTTCATAGTGGAATCCAGCCAGTGGGCTGTTAGTGCAGAAGAGTGGACGTAGGCTTGAAATAAGCCGAACCACTATAAATCTTGCGTTCAATTTTCTCTTCCCTACTCTCAGTCTTATTTTGATTGTTGTTTGTTTATTGACGAGAAAAAATTGTCTCAATTCTATCAACTGTTTAGTATTGTGCGATTATCGTGAGAAATTACTCTTTATACCTATTCACCCCCCTCTAGGTACTTATACTAGCCATATCAGTTCCGACATTCGGACCGAACCACGTAAAATTCTGGTGTTCTTTTCTTTTATTGTTCCTCGTTTTATTTCGATCGATTTCTATAGCTCCCAACATAATTGTAAAATTACGATCCACTTCCGCTGCGACGCCGATTTACAACAGCTTTTGAGCCTTACAATAGCTTTTGAGTTGGCTTTTGAGTTCGGTTGAAGAAAGACAGACTTCTATTAGGCAGTGACTTACCCTCCTTCGCCGTCCCCTTCTAGGAAAGTGAGGGCTTGCTAGTTGCAGGGAAACTTCAAACCAACCCTGAAAAAGTGAGTGCGTGGTGCTTTTTGTTGGAGAAATCTTTCCAGAATATTTTGAAGCTGACAAAACGTTTCTATCAGTCTAGTCTGGATATTTGCAAACCTTTTGTTTAGCGTCTGAAGACTTTCAGATCACCAGACTCAGCACTCAAGACTCAAGACTCAAGATTATTCTCATTGACAGTTCTTCTAATCCAGAGACGAAGGCAATCCAGAGCCGAAGTATTTGGTTGAGGATTTAGTCCTATCCTCTGGAGAAGATCTCTTGGATGGATAATTATAACGGATTCTTTCATTCGTAATCAAGATCGTTTACAGATCCGATGGTCGACAAAATATTCTTGGAAGGTTCTATTCTTGGAAACCAAGATCCTGATTGTATGGGCGAACAGGATTGATAGGCTATCGTCAGGTTCCTTTAATAGCTCGAATGATCTTCTTGATTGATTCCGTCCAACGGGTAGATTGGAGGAATTCCTTTGGTAAGTGCCAACGGGTATGATGGCATAAAGGAGTATAAAAGGAAGTCGTTCTAGTTGCTTTAGTACATGATTGATAGAGAAATACCAGAGTCTGAAGCACCTTGATTATTAGTCGATACATTCTGAGCAAAATTGTACACACAGAGAGTGTCTATACTTAGTGATACCTTGAGCGAGTGTGGTAGATCGTCTACACCGAGAAATCAAGGGAGAACATCACTGTAACATCTCTTTATTCATAATGGAATCCAACCAATAGGCTGTCAGTGCAAAAGAGTAGACGTAGGCTTGAAATAAGCCAAACCACTATAAACCGCGTGTTTAATTTTCTCTTCCCTTCTCTCAGTCTTACTTTGATTATTGTTTGTCTCAAATCTATCAACTGTCTAGTATTGTGCAATTATCGAGAAAAATTTTGCATATACCTATTCACCCCCCTCTAGGTACTTAAACTAGCTATATCAATTGGTATCAGAGCTCGTGTACTCACTTTATTTGAAGTGTTTTACTTCAAAGTAAAAGATCCATGGCTAGTATGCTAGTGACACGGCCCACGGACATAGCATGACCCAAGATCGTCCGTGACGGACCGTGTCACGTACAAGGGGCTACCCGAGAGCAGCCCCCGGTCGACCCTTGAGCAGAACGAGCGAGATGGATCATGCGCAGCCCATGAGCGGCCCATGAACGATGTTCGAGCAGCCCCTGACGGTTCGGCTGATCGCGTGTCAGACAGACCTGCAAACCTGATCTTGCTTCTGACACACGCCCATGGTCTGCCCAAGGCTTGACGAGCGCGACCCATGAGCTTCCCAAGGATCTGCCGCGCACAGACCATCGAGTAGCCTTCGAGTAGCCTGTTGTATAGCTTGTAATGATGATACGGATTCAAAATGGACCGTTGGATCGGAGGGACGATCAACGGATGAGATGCGACCTGCTCTTGTATAAATAGGGATCCCTCTCCCACCTTGTAACCAATTCGTTCACAAGCAATATACACTCTCTTTGCCCATTCGGTTCTTGTGTTCGAGCGAGCGTGTGTGTAAGGCTGACTTGGGATCACCGATCCTAAGGCCGCGCGGTGTTTGATCAATCGAAATTGATCGACCCATGACAAGTGGTATCAGAGCCATCATTCCAAACGCAATGGCTGATCCTCGCGCTGATGTTCCGGTCCTTCAAGGTGATGAACGTGAAGATCGTGGACGTCAAGCCGAGAGAAATACCCGGTCGAAGAAGGGCCGTGCTGCCTCGTGTGCGAGGGATTCGAAGGGAGACCTAGACAACCGTTTGACGGCTCTAGAGGAAACCGTGACGGATGTCCAGGCGTTGATGGACGACCTGCACCAGGCCGTCAAAGGAGCGGAAGCTGGTAGGGAGGAGTTCTTGGCCGAAGTGCAAGAGCTCCAAACCGGCATGGGAGAGCTCCGCGCTGAGGTGCAAGGATCCTTCACGCACGAGTTGCAGCAGCGGGATGAGACTTGGGAGGCCGCAATGGCGGCCATGCGAGCGGAGATGACGAAGATGAAGAGCAAGCTCATGGAGCTTGAAGCAGCACGCGTGAACGGGGTGATCACTGTGCAGTCCCGTGTCGATGCACCCAAACCAAAGGAGTTCAAGGGCTCCCGGGTGGCAAAGGACGTGGACAACTTCCTATGGTACATGGAACGATACTTCCAGACCATGGGAACAACCGACGACGTGATCCGAGTGAACACCGCAGCCATGTATTTAGCTGATGATGCGCTGCTATGGTGGAGACGTCGATCGGATAATAGGAATGGCGATCCTATTGTGACATGGGCTCGATTCGTCGAAGAATTTCGGCGGACCTACTATCCCGCTTTTGCGAAGGAAGAAGCCCAAGGGGAACTCAAACGCCTAGAGCAAAAGAGCGGAGTTCGTGACTATGTGAAGCGGTTCTCGGAGCTGTTGCTCCAACATCCGTCCATGACCGAGACGGAGGCATTCCACCAATTCATGGGCGGACTTAATTCTTGGGTCAAACAGGAGCTCAAACGGTGCAACGCAACGGACCTCACCACAGCCACTTCCGTGGCCGAGTCCCTTGTTGAATATAGGCTGGCGGCTACCGCTAAGCCCGACTTTCGGCCGAGAGAAAAAGCCACTGGTGGGGGAGATCGAGGCCGATTCCCTCGACCAAACGCTGGCAGACCGCCTCCAACCCCTCATAGGAATCAACCCGAGTCCAGCCATGGAGGATACCAACGCAAGGTACGCACATACAAGTGCTTCTTTTGTGACGGTCCCCATATGGCTCGGGATTGCCCGAAGAGAGGAAAGCTGGCGGCCCTGTGCAAGGAGGACAAACCGCGGGAGGAGGCGCGGCTGGGATCATTGCGGATCCTTGGAACGATCAAGACCAAGAAGGCCAAAGAATCGAAAGGGATGGTGTTCGTAGACGTGAAGATCGGAGGTACCACGCTGAGCGCACTCGTGGATACCGAGGCGTCCGATCTATTCATATCCAAAGAGGCCGCGAAGAAACTACGCCTTCTGGTCAAGGCAAATGAGTCCGGGTGGCTCAAGACGGTGAATTCCAGAGAAGTCCCGACCAGCGGCATGGCCAGGGGCGTGGAGTTCCACCTAGGTCCATGGACCAGCAAAGAAGATATCAAGGTAATTCCCCTTGACGACTATGATTTCGTACTCGGTTTGGGATTCCTCGACTGGATCAATGTGGGTGTCATGCCCTTCGCGGACTGCATATGTATCTTGGACAAGCGGTGCCAATGCATGGTCCCGATCTACCGCGAATCGGGACGCGATCGGAAGATGCTATCGGCCATGCAGCTATACAAAGGACTGAAGAAGGGCGAGGTGACCTTCTTGGTGGCAGTAAAGGAGGAGGGCGCGGAGGAAAACTCGGTACTGAAAGAAGCATCCCGAGTCCTCGATGCCTTCCAAGATGTGATGCCGCCCGAGCTGCCCAAGAAGCTGCCTCCACGGAGAGAGGTCGACCATCGAATTGAGCTGGTGCCCGATGCTCGACCACCGGCCATGGCTCCCTATCGCATGGCCCCGCCCGAATTGGAGTTGAGAAAAACAGCTCAAGGAGCTGCTGGATGCTGGGTATGTTCGGCCATCCAAGGCCCCGTTCGGTGCCCCGGTCTTATTCCAAAAGAAACATGACGGATCCCTCCGCATGTGTATCGATTACCGGGCATTGAACAAACTGACCGTCAAGAATAAGTACCCAATCCCCCTTATTGCTGACTTGTTCGATCAACTCGGAGAAGCCCGATGGTTCTCCAAACTCGACCTTCGATCGGGATACTATCAAGTGCGGATTGCTGAGGGGGATGAGTAGAAGACAGCATGTGCGACCCGCTACGGATCATACGAGTTCCTCGTCATGCCATTTGGCTTGACCAACGCGCTGGCTACATTTTGCACACTCATGAACAAGGTACTGCATTCGTTCCTTGATCGGTTCGTTGTAGTTTATCTTGATGATATAGTGATATATAGCCGGACGCTTGAGGAGCATGTTGAACATTTGAGTCGAGTTTTTCGGACCCTCCGAGAAAACGACTTGTATGTGAAACGAGAGAAATGTGCCTTCGCACAAAAAGAGATCCCGTTCCTCGGGCACATCGTCGGGGGTGGGCGTGTGCAGATGGATGCGGCCAAGATCCATGCCATTGTTGATTGGGAGCCACCAACCAAGGTGACTGAGCTGAGATCCTTTCTCGATCTCACGAACTACTATCGGCGCTTCATCCGAGAGTACTCGCGCCTCACCGTGCCACTCACGGACATGCTGAAGAAAGAAAGGCCGTGGGAGTGGACAAATCGGTGTCAAGAGACGTTCGAGCGGTTGAAGCGGGCCATGACCGAGGAGCCGGTTCTTATGTTGCCCGACTACACCAAGCCCTATGAGGTAGAGACCGATGCTTCTGATTTTGCCATCGGTGGTGTCTTAATGCAGAAAGGTCATCCGGTGGCCTTCGAGTCCCGAAAGTTGAATGATGCGGAGCGGCGGTACACGGTCCAAGAGAAGGAAATGACCGCGGTGGTGCACTGCCTCCGCACATGGAGGCATTACCTCTTGGGATCCCGATTCATCGTAAGAACCGACAATGTGACTACGAGCTACTTCCAAACTCAGAAGAAGCTCAGCCCAAAACAAGCTCGGTGGCAAGACTTCCTGGCCGAGTTTGATTATGCGCTGGAATACAAGCCCGGAAAGTCCAATTCCGTGGCCGACGCCTTAAGCAAGAAGTTCGAATTGGCCAATGCAGTGAGCCGACCCGTTTGCCTGTGGGTTAATCGTATCAAGGAGGGGCTGAAGCATGATCAAACAGCCCAAGCCCTCCTTCGATATGCCCAAGAAGGCTTGACGAGAAGATTTTGGCTCGAGGATGACCTCCTCTACACCAAAGGACGGCGACTCTATGTGCCGCTCCACGGGAGACTTCGGAAGGAAGTCCTAAAAGAATGCCACGACTCCAAATGGGCGGGACATCCGGGAATCCACCGCACCATGGCCCTTGTTGAAGATCAATACTACTGGCCGCACATGCGGGACGATGTGGAAGCATACGTGCGGACGTGTCTTGTCTGCCAACAAGACAAGATAGAGCAACGGTCCCCCGCGGGGCTCCTTGAGCCGTTGCCTATCCCGGAACGTCCATGGGAGAGCGTCTCCATGGACTTCATAGTGAATTTGCCCAAGTCCGAAGGGTGTCGGGCTCTCATGGTTGTGGTAGATCGCCTCTCCAAATATGCGACGTTCGTGCCAACCACGATGGAATGCCCAGCCGAGGAAGCTGCCAAGTTGTTCCTCAAGCACGTCGTCAAATATTGGGGTGTTCCACGCACGATCGTGAGCGATCGCGACCCTCGGTTCACCGGACGGCTTTGGACCGAGCTCTTCAAGTTGTTGGGGACGAGTCTCAATCTCTCCACCAGCATGCATCCGCAGACCGACGGACAAACCGAGCGAGTGAATGGATTGCTGGAGATCTACCTTCGGCACTATGTGAGCAATACGCAAGCGAACTGGGCACGGTTGATTGACGTGGCCCAATTCTCTTACAACTTGCAGCGGAGCGAGTCCACGAGTCAAAGCCCGTTCGAAATCGTGACCGGGCAGCAGCCGCTCACGCCAAGCGCAATCGCTTCGGGGTATCGAGGAAGTAGCCCGGCCGCATATAAACTCGCTAAGGAGTGGGGTGAGCACGTGGACTTGGCTCGGGCGTGTCTGGATAGGGCCGCGAAACGCAAGAAGAAATGGGCTGATAGGAAGCGACGGCATATGGAGTTTCAGGTCGGGGACTTGGTGCTAGTCAAGTTGCATCTCGTCCTCCGGTACAGAAACGTGAACAAAGGGCTGATCCGTCGCTATGAAGGCCCATTTCGAGTGATACAACGGATCGGAAAGGTGGCATACAAGCTGGACATACCGTCCAAGTTCAGGCTCCACCCCGTGTTCCATGTGAGCATGTTAAAACCGTTTCATGTGGACGAGGATGATCCGGATCGGGGCACGTCGCAGCGAGCACCCCTTGGGGTGAAGACCTCCTATGATCGGGATGTTGAGTGCATCATGGCCGATCGGATCATACGGAAGAAATATCGAGCACCAAGGAAGGAATATCTCGTCCGGTGGAGAGGCCTTCCCGAAAGTGAAGCAAGTTGGGAACCCTCCGAGGCTCTGTGGCAATTCAAGAAGCACGTTGAAGCCTTTCACGCCACAGACACGACAAGGGCGTCGCCTGATTAGGTGGGGGAGAATGACACGGCCCACGGACATAGCATGACCCAAGATCGTCCATGACGGACCATGTCACGTACAAGGGGCTACCCGAGAGCAGCCCCCGGTCGACCCTTGAGCAGAACGAGCGAGATAGATCATGCGCAGCCCATGAGCGGCCCATGAACGATGTTCGAGTAGCCCGTGACGGCTCGGCTGATCGCGTGTCAGACAGACCTGCAAACCTGATCTTGCTTCTGACACACGCCCATGGTTTGCCCAAGGCCTGACGAGCGCGACCCATGAGCTTCCCAAGGATCTGCCGCGCACAGACCATCGAGTAGCCTTCGAGTAGCCTGTTGTATAGCTTGTAATGATGATACGGATTCAAAATGGACCGTTGGATTGGAGGGACGATCAACGGATGAGATGCGACCCGCTCTTGTATAAATAGGGATCCCTCTCCCACCTTGTAACCAGTTCGTTCACAAGTAATATACACTCTCTTTGCCCATTCGGTTCTTGTGTTCGAGCGAGTGTGTGTGTAAGGCTGACTTGGGATCACCGATCCTAAGGCCGCGCGGTGTTTGATCGACCGAAATTGATCGACCCGTGACACTAGCACCAGGGCTAGTGGAAGGGCAAAGCAATACCAGACCACCCTACTTTGATGGAAAGGATTACAACTTCTGGAAGAACAAGATGAAAGCCTTCCTACGATAAAAGGATCCTCTGGAATAGGACGTTGTAGAAAAAGGAATTACTCATACAGCTGCATTAGTCTCAGAAAGAGGGAAAGAAACTGTTGAGACTAGCGGAATGACTCAGGAAGAGATAATCAAGAGACAAGCACTCGATGCAAAAGCAATTTACTCTTTATATTGTGCTTTGTCATCTACTGAATATAACAGAATATCTTCTTGTGTTACAGCAAAAGAAGTTTGGGATAGATTGCATATCACCTATGAAGGAATAGATCGAGTGAAGGAAACCAGAATTAACATTCTCCTCGGTCAATATGAAGCCTTCAAAATGAAACCAGGAGAATCTATAACTGACATGTTTAGCCGTTTTACAGATATTGTCAATGGTCTTGAGAATCAATGACAAAAAATTTTTGATCCCATGAAGGTAAACAAGCTAGTGCGTGGACTCTCCAAGAATTGGAATCACATAAAGACTTCAATCAGAGAGACGCAAAGAATTATGCCACTATCTGTCAACGAGCTGATTGGAACTCTTCAGTCTTATGAAGTGGAACGAATCAATGAAGACGAAGATCCAAAAGGTAAGAAATCCATTGCATTAAAATCAAATGATGATCCTGATGATACAGATTCTAAAGATGACATGGACGATGAGGAGCTTGCTCTCATGATAAGAAGATTCAGAAAACTGAATAGAAAATGAAGAAGGTTCAACTCAAAGAAACAAAGTTTTCAAGGACAGCAGACCAAGTCTGTTGATGATGAGGAACCAAACAAAGATGTAGTTTGCTTTGAATGTAAGAAAAAAGGGGCACATCAGACCCAACTATCCTCTTCTGAAGAAGAAGAGAGGAAAAGCTGAAAAGTTTCGAAAAGCTCTCAAAGCCGAAACCTGGAGTGATAAAGAGTGTGAAGAGAGTGATAATGAATATGCCAACCTATGTCTGATGGCACATTCAGACTCAGACTCAAACTCTGAATCAGACTCAGACAGTAAATTTGAGGTAAGTGATTTTAAAATTCCTGTCAAAGTTTCTAAATACATTGATGAATTGTGTTTTAATCTTAAGACTTCTCTCAAAAGAATTTCCGAACTTAAAAAGGAAAACTCAGCTCTAAAACGAAAGGAAATCGTTTTAGAAGAAAGAGTTAAAAGTTTAGACTTAAATGTCTCCACTCTTAAAGAAAATGGAGATAATCTTTTGAAAGAAAATTCCCTTTTAAAAAACTGACTTATCGAATATTTCAAAGAAATTTTCAATAGGGTCCGAAAAACTTGAAAAAATTCTTTCAGCTCAAAGACCTTACCTCAATAAGTCCGGTCTAGGTATGACAGCAGAAACAATTCCCTCGATTGATTTTCCTAAAGTAAAAGAAAGAATTAAGAAAAGACCCTCGAGAGAGGCTTACAAAAATCATTTCAAGAAAGTTTTTGTAAAGTCTGTAGGTCTAAATGCCCTCAGGTGTTCAAAGTGCAAAAGTCCGGATCACTTTGAAAAAGAGTGTCCTATGGTTTGGAAACCTGTTAATAAAGTATGGGCTGATACTGTTTATTTTACTAACACCAAAGGACCCAAGAAAATTTGGGTACCAAAGAAAGCTTGAGATTCTCTTTTAAATGCAGGTCTCCGTCAAGAAAAACGTAAAGTGGTATCTTGACAGTGGATGCTCAAGACACATGACAGGAGACTCAAATTGCTTCATAAAGCTTGTGCAAGTAAATGGTGGAAAAGTTTCATTTGGAGGAAACAGCAAAGGAAGTATTGTGGGATTTGGAACTGTGAAAATTGGAAATCTCACAATAAGTAATGTTTCCTTAGTGGAAGGACTCAATTACAATCTTCTCAGCATTAGCCAATTGTGTGACACTGGTTTTAAGATCTTCTTTCAAGAAGGAACATGTTCTGGAACTAGTAAAGACTCTACTCAGTCTTTCATGGGTCGAAGACATGGAAATATCTATCTTCTAGATGTGAAACCAGATGAATCGCAATGCCTAATCTCATTTCAAGAAGAAGCAAGCTTATGGCACAGAAAGCTTGGTCATGTCAACATGAAGTAATTAGCCAAAATCTCATCAAAGCAGCTTGTTCGAGATCTACCCAAATTACCATACCAAAAGTCTAATCCATGCACTCCATGTATTCTGGGAAAGCAGGTAAGAAATTCATTTAAGCCAATAAATCATGTCTCTACTAATCATGTACTACAGTTGTTGCATCTGGATCTCTTCAAACCAACCAGAACCCAGAGCATTGGAGGTAAGAAATATTACCTAGTAAGTGTGGACGATTACTCCCGCTTTACTTGGGTATATTTCCTTGCAAATAAGTCCGAATCCTTCTCGTATTTTGAAAAATTTGCTAAAAATGTTCAAAATGAAAAAGGATGTGTTATCTCAAGTATAAGAACATATCATAGAGGTGAATTTGAAAATCAAGATTTTACAAAATTTTGTGATGAATCTGGCTTTAAGCATGTGTTCTCCTCTCCATATACTCCTCAGCAAAATGAAGTTGTGAAAAAGAAGAATAGATCTCTTCAAGAAATGGCTAGAACTCTTTTAATTGAAAGTAAGATTTTTCACGATTTTGGGCTGAAGGTTTGTTTCAACAGCGTGCTATATAATCAATAGAGTCTTCTTAAGACCTTCTCTAGAGAAAACCCCTTATGAGTTATTCAAAGGTAAGAAGCCTATTGTTTCATACTTTCATGTGTTCGGTTGCAAATGCTTTATATTGAAAAATGCTAAAGATCGAATTGGTAAGTTTGAAGAAAGATCAGATGAAGGCATCTTCTTTGGATATTCTACATCAAGCAAAGCTTACAGAGTCTACAACAAGAAGAGTCAGTCTGTGGAGGAGTTAATGAATGTCAAATTTCAAGACTCTATGCAAGACGAATCCAGTCAAACTCATCATGAAGAGTCTGAACCTGCTCCAGACCCTCCAAAGCTTACAACTCAAGAAGCATCTCAGATTCTGGAAGACCAGCATCAAGCTGTTCGTGAAGATTCAAATAAAGAAAGAGATCATCAACCAGACAAATCAACCAGTAACTGGAAGCATAAGTCCAGTCATCCCAAAGATCTTATCATTGGCGATATCAATGAAGGAATTCGCACAAGATCCAAAAGGCATGAAGAGTCTAGTGCTGTGGCTCTCATTTCTGAAATTGAACCAAAGAGCATAGAAGAAGCTTTATCTGATGAAAGCCGGATTGAAGCTATGCAAGAAGAGCTCAGACAGTTCAACATTAATGATGTCTGGGAATTGACATCTAAACCAAAAGGTAAAACTGTTATTGGAGCCAAATGGGTGTTCAGGAACAAGATGAATGAGATAGGAAAAGTCGTACGAAACAAAGCAAGACTCGTGGCCAAGGGATATACACAAGAAGAAGGAATAGACTATGATGAGACTTACGCTCCAGTAGCAAGGTTAGAAGATATTCGACTATTACTTGCGTTTGCTTGTTACAAAAATTTCAGGTTATTCCAAATGGACGTCAAAAGTGCCTTCCTAAATGGATTTATCCATGAGGAAGTTTATGTGGAACAACCACCAGGGTTTGAAGACCCAAAGAAACCAGACTCAGTCTTCAGACTGAAAAAGGCCTTGTATGGTTTAAAGCAAGCACCTCGAGCTTGGTACGATAGGCTAAGTAAGTTCTTAATACATAATGGTTTTGTCAAAGGTAAAGTAGATACTACTTTATTTATCAAAAAGGAAAACAAAAGCTTTTTACTTGTTCAAATATATGTGGATGATATTATTTTGGATCCTCTAATGAAAGTATGTGTAAGAAATTTTCTAAGTCTATGCAAGATGAGTTTGAAATGAGTATGATGGGAGAGTTAACATTCTTTCTTGGTCTTCAAGTAAAACAATTGAAGGAATGAACTTTTATTTATCAAGAAAAATATACTAATGATCTTGTCAAAAGGTTTGGACTGGAAAAGTGCAAAAAGACCGACATACCGATGTCAAGTTCTTCGAAGATAGACAAAGATGAATAAGGGAAGAAAGTTGATCAAAAGCTGTACAGGAGCATCATTGGTTCACTTCTTTATCTTACTGCTTCTAGACCTGACATTTTGTTGAGTGTTTGCATCTGTGCTAGGTTTCAATCAGATCCTAGAGAATCCCATCTCAGTGCTGCGAAACGTATTAAATACGTTGCTTCATCTTCAAGCATCGGTCTTTGGTATCCTAAGAAGGGAGACTTTAATCTTCTGGGATATTCAGACGCAGATCTGGCCGGTTGCAGAGTTGATAGAAAGAGCACTTCAGGAACTTGCCAGTTGCTTGGAAGCAGGACAGTGTCTTGGTTTTCAAGGAAACAAAGCACTGTGGCTCTCTCAACAACAGAAGCAGAGTATGTAGCTCTTGGAAGTTGCTGTTCGCAAATTCTATGGATAAAACAACAGTTACAAGACTTTGGAATTGAAGACTCAAGCACAGAGATTAGATGTGACAACACTAGCGCAATCAATCTCACTAAAAATCCAATCCTTCACTCAAGAGTAAAGCATATAGAGATTCGACATCATTTCATTAGAGATTATGTTCAAAATGGAAAAATCTCGATTCAATTTGTTGATTCAAAAAAACAACTAGCGGATATATTCACAAAGCCTTTGGAGAAAAATCAATTCGATTTTATCCATTCCAGACTCAACACTTTGAAGCTTGAGGAAGTTAAAGTCTAGAGACTCTCCAACCCTCAGACTCAGACATACATGGCTATCGACTGTAAGTTGTTATTATATTCAATCTCGAAAAGGTGCGATCATTAGTTCAGTTAATTTATAATTTCCGTGAAAAACGGAATCGTGTCTTTTCAAAAAGATTAACTTATATTTGGCAGTTATCGATTTCAAAAGAGGCGTTTGTTCATTTTCCTTATGCCAATTGGTTATATATATATATATATGTACAGTTTTTCTCAATTAAACTTCAAAACCCTAAAAAGACATTCTCCTCCCAATCATGTCTCTACTTCGTGTTCATCTTCGAGAAAGTTGTTAACTTTTCTTGGGAAAGCGAGTAAAGGAATCTTTCAACGACAAGGAATGATGTCTTCTTCGAGAAAGTCATCAAGAATCGCGAACAGGGGACCACAGAGAATGAGGAAGGGGCCTACCCATTTCGATCTCACCGAGGAGGAAGATTTACCGAGTCAGCAACAGAGCCCGATTCATTCTCCTCTACGTCACTCTTCACCATCTACCCCACAAGGTGCAGGTCAACATCCGAAGGAAGAAATAATCGAGGACGCAGACCCTGTAAGAGTCCAAAAACCCTCTTTTATTTACAAGCTCTATCGTGCTTTGAAAAGCACTAGTACTCCGCTGAACTATATAAATGAGTTGCTTAAAGATAAGAATTATGGGAATGAGTATATTTTCTTGCGGAAAATGGAGGATTTGGGAATTGCTCCCAAAGGAAAGGCTGAGGAAGCACTTGCGAACATTCCAAGTGACCCTCGTGTACAGGGACTGAATCCGACTGACGAGAACGATGATGATAAAATGTTCCTTGAATTCCAACCTAGAATGGGTGTTGTAGCAAAGGTGAAGGGAAAAAGGATGGATTTGTTTAAATCGAAGGAACAGGAAAATATGTTCTTCAGGCTGTTGAAAAGAGGGGTGATAAACCCTAGGAGTGTTAATTTCGATTTCTTGGATGCCATCAATGTGAACTTAAGGGAGAAGTTAAATCTGCTTCAACTTGAGCAATTTTGCTCCGATACCACAGACGGTTATGCACAATTAACAGCATACTTCTATTCGAATCTCAGCTTTTTAGATGCGAATAGAATATCTTTCAGTGTTCGAGACCAAGACTATGTGGTAGATGTGGACATGTTGGCAGATATAATTGGAGTTGAAAGAGGACGCTATCAACCGATCAAAGTTTCGATTGCTCGTACCACACTGGAGCTTGTCAAAGACAATAGTACAGAGGGAAGAATTACCTACTCAAGGATGCGTGCCATCAATATCTTGCTTTACAAAATTGTGATCAACTGTCTCAGGCCAAAGTCTACATCAAAGATTGACGTGTCTAACTCCGAGGCGAAATTGATGTACGCGATCAATTCAGGGAAGAAGTTCTCTCTTCCTCACACCATTCTCTTTCACATGTACAGAGCAATGGTGAAGGACAAGGGCCAATTGCCTTACCCAAATCTTGTGACCAAGATCTTCAGACACTTGAACATTGAGCCTCCACATACTCTTTGTGTTCGACCATGCGACAAAATGGTGGTGGGTTTGAAAATGCTGACAAAAATGCGTCTGAAAGAGCTTAATAAGGCAATGGAGAAGTTCAAAGTGAAGACTCCAGTATCTTCTGCATCAAAAAGAAAAGGGAAGGAGCCCATGGGTGCTCCATCCAAAAAGAAAAGAACTCTTATCTTGGAGGATGAAGATGAAGAGGAAGATCTCTCTATCCCTGCATTGAAAAGAACTAGATGTTCTATACTTGAATCAACAGAACAGAGGGAATAAGAGGGACAAGCAAAGAACAAAGAAGCAGAGGAGCAACAAGAGAAAGAGAAAGAAGTTGAAGAAGAAGAAGAAGCAGTGAAAGAAAAGTCTGCCGATGAAGCCGGAGAGAAAGGGAATCAAGGCGCTGAAGAGCATGACCATCACTCTTCCCCAATTGAGGGCCTAGAGACAGGGGGAGATGGCGAGCAAGGAAGGACTACACCACATGCTGTTAACAATGAAAGTGTGAGTCGCTCACTAGCAAATCCAGAAGATTTTCAGGCTTCTCAAATGCCTGAGGAAGGACATGATACGTCAATACCAAATTTGCTCGATTTCACCGAAGCTCCATCGTCTGCTTTCACTCCATCTGAGAGAGCAAATGCGAGCACATAGACGGACAATACAGCAGATTTTCGTCGTATCCTTGATGTTCTTCTGGAAATGCGTGGTCAAATCTATGCTTTGGACTGTGAACTTCAAGTCCTGAAGAATGCTGGACAAGCATCTTCTGCTACCCTGGCGGATCAAATGAAAGGCATCGCTCTTCAAATTCAAGCCAATGCCAAAGGAGAAGAGGTGGCTCATCTACGGGAAGACTTGAAGAGGCTGGAAGGCATCGTACAGTCGATGGGAGATTTCCAGATCGTGCGCATTCCCAAGCAGACTTGACTCTTTTCTCACCTTTTTAATGATGACAAAAAGGGGGAGAATTGCAATTTGAACTCAACTCTTTAAAACTTTGACTTTAAATTTCTTTTTGTGTGTTTGAATGTTTTTTAGTATGACTTGGGTGTGAACTTAAATTTGGCTGACTTGGATGTGGATTTTGATGCTTGACTATTTGCATTTATATCAAGTATTGCTATATGATTTTACTCATGAAAAACTAACCGATTTTCTGTGGATGCAGAGTCTGGTTGTTGATTTTATTAATCTTTATGAGATAGCCATATTGCTTGAGTAATGTTTTGCAGGTCAAAGTTGTTCAAATCTACAGGAAAGTTTTGTTATCATAAAAAATGGGGAGATTGTTGGAGAAATCTTTCCAGAATATTTTGAAGCTGATAAAACGTTTCTATCAGTCTAGTCTGGATATTTGCAAACCTTCTGTTTAGCGTCTGAAGACTTTCAAATCACCAGACTCAGCACTCAAGACTCAAGACTCAAGACTATTCTCATCAACAGTTCTTCTAATCCAATGACGAAGGCAATCCAGAGCCGAAGTATTTGGTTGAGGATTTAGTCCTATCCTCTGGAGAAGATCTCTTGGCTGGATAATTATAACGGATTCTTTCATTCGTAATCAAGATCGTTTGAAGATCCGATGGTCGACGAAATATTCTTGGAAGGTTTTATTCTTGGAAACCAAGATCCTGATTGTATGGGCGAATATGATTGATGGGCTATCGTCAGGTTCCTTTAATAGCTCGAATGATCTTCTTGATTGATTCCGTCCAACGGGTAGATTTGAGGAATTCCTTTGGTAAGTGCCAATGGGTATGATGGCATAAAGGAGTATAAAAGGAAGTCGTTCTAGTTGCTTTAGTGCATGATCAATAGAGAAATTCCAGAGTCTGAAGCACCTTGATTATTAGTTGATACATTCTGAGCAAAATTGTACACACAGAGAGTGTCTATACTTAGTGATACCTTGAGCGAGTGTGGTAGATCATCTACACCGAGAAATCAAGGGAGAACATCGCTGTAACATCTCTTTGTTCATAGTGGAATCCAGCCAATAAGCTGTCAGTACAGAAGAGTGGACGTAGGCTTGAAATAAGCCGAACCACTATAAACCGCGTGTTCAATTTTCTCTTCCCTTCTCTCAGTCTTACTTTGATTATTGTTTGTCTCAAATCTATCAACTGTCTAGTATTGTGCAATTATCGAGAAAAATCTTGCATATACATATTCACCCCCCTCTAGGTACTTAAACTAGCTATATCACTTTTGACTTTTGAGGTAATCGAGTTGAGTTTCTGGGAAATTTATGGAAGTCCAAAGATTCTTTGCCACGAAAGGCAAGAGCGCAAGAGATTTTCATTGCATATTATTAGTTTAAAAATCATTCAATTTATACCTATTGATATTCTCTTAATGACAATGAAACCCTTCTTTAATAGGTGAACCCCAAGCCTAATCAAATTTTACATATACTAAACCTAAAATTTAGAATTCATATATTTTAAGTAATTGAGTTGGATTATCCCAGAGTTATTTACAGTGAATTCGTAAAACAAGAAAAATTGGGAAAAATAATACCACAAACATCATAACTTTCTTACAACACTCATTTGAATATTATAATTTTATTTGGATCGTTGGAGTGATATAATTTTTGTTTGAGACTCACTTAAGCATTATAACTTTATTTTTTATCGCTTGAGTGTTATATAACATTTTAACCTATCGCTTGTGCCATAACTTTTTAAAATCATTTACCTAGATATCGAAAATCATATTTATACTATATAATTTTAAAAGTCGTATCACTTACGTAATCAATTAAAAATTATGGTACTTGAGCGAACATTTTCTTAGAATTTACAAGACTCAAATAATCAAAAAGAAAATAGTTATGACAGTTAGGAAAATGACGCATAAAAATTATAGCAAATATAATATTATTATCTCTCAAAAGTTGCATACGGCCAGAAAGGAATAAAGTACCAAAAATATTTTATGTTTAATCACAATAGTGTGTTTGGTCAGCACTTAGTAGGTTGGGTAGCCACCCGACCTTTATGTTGTCGGAATATTATGGGTGAAATAGTAACGTCAATATCCCCACTAGAAGGCATCCTGAAACTTATTTTTTACCAAGGAAAATTTTAAGAAAAATCTAGCCATCCTACGGTCCAATCATTGAAAATTATGACTGGCTATAGATATCACGAAATTATAAGTAAATCACGAACTTCAAAATATTAGTCAACTTAACTTATATTTATAAATTATTTATGATTAAACATAAAATTAGTAATATGTTTATATGCATCAATGTTGATCAATCAACAAAAGAGTTATTCCATTATTTTTAAACAATGACTAGGAAATTAATTTAAATTGCTAGCACAATATTATACTATAGATATCCAAAATATAAAGTGAATGCAATCATATTGTAAAATCTATATTTAATATCGGTATTTTTATTACATTTTATTCTCAATTTTTATTCATAAAATCTCTGATTCATTTCATTACCTACATCTATGTCAGCTCTTACATTGATTTATCAATGAAAGTAATGAGATTTAATGGCTCAATTCATTTACTCATTATTTCTCTTTTATTGTACCAAAGACGATGTAAGGGAGTGAAAATCACAATATTTCTTTGCATAATAATTGATTAATCCTCGTCCAACTACTTTTCTTTTTGGATCACCATTTGGTAATTGATACCGTAGTAGTTAGTGCAGCACCAAATGAGTACTCATTAAGCACATAATTCTCCCTATGCATCTTACCAAAAGGCTTCTTTGAATCTTTCATGCTGCGCATCACCCAACAGGATCGAATTCCACGAGCACTGATCAGGTTCCGGCATCGACCCAAATATCTTTTCAGCTTCATCAAGAAACCCAAATCTGATCAACCCCCCATAAATGCCTTCCACGTGAAGGTATTCTTCTCGGGCATTCTATCGAACACCCTGCGGGCGTCGTCGACGCACCCGCATCTCGCGTAAACATCGATGAGCCGGTTCTGGATGAAAACCTCGGCAGAGAACCGGGTCCTGACGATCCGGGCATGAACGCGGTGTCGGGCGCGGACCTGGACAGGCCGCAGCCGTCCAGGAGCTTGGCGAATGGGGACGAGGTGGCGAAGGAGAGGTCGCCTGCCAGAGCCTTGACCTGCGTACGCCTCGCCATTCCATCATATCATCGCAAGAAGCGAGCTCTCTCGGAGAGGTATCGCATGGTGTGGGTGAATATGCGATGGGGAGTTTCTGTTGACCGTTACATGTCAAGACGGTTAAATATGAAGAGGGGGACAAGACTTGCCCCTGCAGTGGCAAAATGGTAATTTAACAATTGTCAGTTTCCCTCGTATGGTTTGGTTGATAACAAAATGATGTCTCAGTACTTTCTCTATAATCATTACTATAAAAAACTTTAATTACTGTAAATCTAAGCTATAATTATAAAATGTGATAAATCAAATTTCTTATTGTTGGTCACTAAATTAATTTTCGTATTGATAATCTATATAGCTTATTGTTCTATTATAATTGTAAATTAAATATGTAACTAGTCAATTATAAAAAGAAAAAAATTGATTGTTTACACATGGAAACATAAATACCTGTTTAATTATATTGATCGTTTCTAGTCATAATGCAAGAACCAATTCTAAAGCATGAAAGTTGAAGCTTTCAATTGTTCATTGGCCTCTTCCTATATTTCGACAAAACAAATATTTCTATGAAATAAATAATTATGATATGTTTTAACCAATTTAAGAATTAACTATTTCACCAGGAGTAGCTTGGAGGTGAAGTAGCTATTCATCCTGAAACCAACCGTGCAACTATTCATATTACTTGCTTCACGAACGATATCTCTCGAGGTCTCTTAACTGATCATGCATCCGCAATCGATTGTCTTCTCTAATTTTTGCTGAAGTCATCTGCTATAAAACTTCAGCAGCTTCTACGGGGAAGGAAATATAGCTATTCCTCATGTGGAAAACAATGAAAAACCAAGCAATATCCAGAAATATGTTTTTTTCTATCCAGAATCTAATGACTCAATATGAAACTATCAATTTCTTTTTTAACTCTTTTCCAACTTCGTCAATATGGTATTCCAGTTTCGTATTTTGCCTTGCCAAGAAGGAACCTTATGACCTCAAGAGCTAAAGGTAGAACACCGCAAATATTTACTGCCTGTATAGAAGTGAGGATGTATTCCAACGGTGCATCATCATAGAAAATGGGCATGATTTTCTGTCCTTTTGTTCTCTTGCACTCTGCCATCCGCCCCAACTTGTTTAGGCACCATTTAGCGGCAGCATATCCTTTAGAGATGATGGGTATCGAAATTTTCAACTGCTCAATCACTTGAAGAAGCTCCAGGCCAATCTCTTCCTTAATGTGGAGCTCTTCATCATCTCTATATACTCTAATTCCAGCATAGTTCATGTTGGTATACAGGAACTCATTTATGCCAGAGTGTATCTAGTCCTTTGCGCTTAAGAACATTTTGTAATCATACTGTAAGGACTTCTCCGTTTCCTGGATATTAGTTGATTAGTAAGTACAAGCTGTAACAATAGAATCAACATCTGAAATTACATTGTCAATGGTCATGATTCATCATCATAACCATCTTCTCTCCTTTTGGTACATTTGTCTCTCGAAGTCTACACTAAGAAATTCAAACCGCACTGGAAAATGTTCATGTTGTAGATCCACTGATGATGAGGCTGATTTCTATTAGAAGCCAATGCAGAGATTTATTCTGCACTAATTCAACAAGAACCACATTGACAAAAGCATATTACTTCATAGATTTTGTGCGAGCAGTTAGTCAAGCACGGTACCCTATTTCTCTGTGGCTCATAACAGCGAAAGGGTTTAAAAGAAACTTCGAGTAAATGATGAGAAACGAATTTTTCTGGAAAGATGACTGACTTTGACTACTCAGATTTTCTATCAAGAATGCCCGGATCAGTTTGTTATCTAAATGGAAATGCAGTAGTATTCACCAATAAGATGCAGACGCAATTCTGAGTGATGCTCCATATGGGCATTGAGATAAAGAAAAGAAGAGCAACATCTAGTAGTCTGATCGTTGTTTGACTTTGTTTGATGCTCTACTAAGTAAGTTCGATTAAAAAAACTCCCTCCATGATGAGGACTCCCTTGATTTGATATTCTGGGACCATCTATGGTCAAAATAGTAGCAGAGCAAGCAAAAATGACGAGGAAGTGGAAAAGGAACGGGCATTCTATGAAAACATTGAGACTCATTACAAAGTTGGATGCTGGAGCAGAAGAAACTAAACATAAGAAACTACTTTATACAGAGGCCAAGAGTTCACAAGGAAGGAATACGAAATACAGGCCAAAAGAGGGTAACCATGAGGGCAATTTGCTGCACAAAACGCCTTCTAATTCTTTCCGAGTGTCTTGCTTGATTAACTTACTATGCCATTAAAAAGAAGTGCGAATTCTATTTCATGGTTATCTTCATAATCTCCCTCTTGTGATGTTACAATATACTCAATAGACATTTTGTGTCAAAAAAATGCCTCAAAATGCGCAGGTTAGATACCATTTCTAATTCATAAAAGGGACTGGGGTTCATCATGAAGAATTCAAAAAAAGGCAGAAATCAAGGAATCATTGATAACCAACATTTGGCTTTGCTAGACCTTAATAATCGCACAATTCAGCGGACAATTTAGCATGAATTAGCTCAGGTAATAGCAGAGACATGAACGTTCATTCAACATAGAATAGGAAAGGAAGTAACAGTATGATGGTCGACTTGCAACTGATAGAAAAGCAGAGTGATTGGTGAACCAAAGTTTTGAGTGGATTGATTCAGAGTTTTGTTGTCTCTCTCGAGTGTCAAATTTCTCCAACTTTGCTACTATCTCATTTCTCCGTTTCTGTTCTTAATTTCATCTTCTTGAATCACCTTGTGCCAACTCAGAAGAGACCAACATCCCACTACAACTAAATCTCGTCGGCCAAATGAAATCATATAACTCCACTTTTACCAATTTAAGGGTTACCTCAAGCTATCTTCTCAACTGCGTGAATTCAACGATTAGTGAAAGAACCTTTTGATCTTAACAGATCCAGTGCACAATAAAACCAAGAGAGCAAGATAAGAAACAATGGACAAAACCATTCTTGAGCATCACCTGCATATATTATCCCATTTGACAGAAGGAGGCAAAGTGAATTCGTTTGTCAACAGAAGATAAGTAATGTAGCAAATTCTTATCTCGCTTTAGAGAATTGAGAAAAGGATTATCTTCATCTTAATCTTGTCTTCGGCACAAGAGAAGAAATTTACACTTCTTTCTTGTACAGACAGAAGCAGTTCTTTTTCCATATGATCCATGAAGACTACTAGAAAAAAAAAAAAAGCACTTTTGCAAATTATGACTGACTTTGTTTTGTTCAGCAAAAAAGGCTCATTTACCTAAAATACTTTCATTTTTAGCTGGCGTATAGTGGGTGAATAGTTCTTTATTTTACTAATCTCTTCTATAGTCATGGGTTTCCCTAGTTTAGATATGTTTCATATTCAAAACCAAAAAAAAATTGTTAAATTATATTAAACCTTTACATCAAGGTTCATAAAGAAATATACACCTTGAATGCTCGTGCCCGAAAGTCAATCCTTATTCTGTGTTTTAGTCATTTTAGCCCCAGTTTTCTTCTATGCAGATCTTTTTATTCGAGCAAAGCTGTCTGCATTATGCCAGATCGCAACTCGGCTTCAAGTTTTGCAATTCTAAACCCAGCTGCACATGTACTTTCTTGCACATGCTAACAGATAGAAACAAATTTAGCTAACAAAAGGCATCTTTCCTAACTCATCTTCCTGTTACAAACACCCTCACCACTCCCTCACACTCCATTTATGTCACAGGATCATATCCCCTGGAGGTTCTTCTTTTATGTGAAAATGGCAACTAGCCAAACTCTTGAATGCTCTGAATGGTAGGCTCCGCAGGTCTCACTGTTTTGGTCAATGATACACTGGCTTCACAGTTTCTACCTCTCTTCCATGCATGGAATAATATGGTCACACTGACCAGGCAACTCCAGATAGTATATTGCTTTAAGATCTTCCTGAATACCGTCTCTCATATAGAATCAACTTTTCTCATTACTGTTGGAACCTGTAAGCCTCCGTTCACTTGCCTTCCTTCCAAAGGGTATAATTAATGACCCTAGATTTATGTTTATACCCATCTAACAGACTCTCCCATCCCCAAGAAGCCCTAGCTCCAGCTCACAGATTGCATAATCTCACTCCTTAGAAAATTCAAACGCCTACTTAGGAATTTCTCTCAAAACTTTTGACATCAACCACACAAAGTTGCATCTCTTTTTCAGGGAACATTTTGACTTCGAGGTCATTAGTTTTAGATAACCAGACCCCCTAAACTTCTGTTCTTTTTATCATCCTCTCCAACCAAATTAATCTAGGAATATCTAATTTTAAACCACATTTTCCCCCTTTTCCCCTTTCTATGTACTCTGATGAGCAGCAAGACATCCTGATATTTGAACAGTGAGACTACCATAATGATAATGATGATGTTTTGACATGGACAAACGTGTTGCAGAAGAAATGAAGGACCTATGGCAAGTAGAGTAGCCATCACATGATAAGTAATGGAAAGCGATCTTCATTGAGAATTAGACAACCAGTTGTCCTTAATTTGAACTTGGCCATGAAAACAGGGGAAAGGATCATTATGTGAATTAAATTGATTCTCTCTTTCTAATGTGCAGTATTGACCATCAACCAAATGGAGAATTGAGAAGAACATGAGAATGAGAGAGAGAGACAGAGACAGAGACAGAGACAGATTTTGAGAGAGAGAGAGAGAGATTTTAGAACTGATTAATTCATCATAAAATCTAAACCACTAATCATTACATCTTTATTAATAAATATGCTAGTTCAACTCAATCGTAGAAAACCATTTCTCTTTACCTGCCAACTCCAACTAGTTTATATTCCTTGGCTCGACTGGTTCAGACTTAAGTTGCATCCTTAAAGTCCTCCAATCATTAGATCCCAGCAAATCTTTTAACTTCTCGCACCTAATAATCCCCAAATATTCTAGCCTTTTGAAGCTCGATGGAACGGGTAGCTTTTCCAGATAACTGCAGGACTCAATACGAAGTATCTTCAAAGATTCTAGTCTGTCTTGAAGCTCAACCAGTTTAGGACAATTACGCACTTCAAGTTTCATAAGCTTGTTTAAGGTAGTGAGGTCAGGCAATTTCTCCAGTGATGGAACTCCTTCCAGCTTCAATGATCTCAGGTTCTCCAAGCCTTCAAGACCTTGAATCCCTTGTATTTCACTACTGACAACTTCCAAATCTGCCAGCGCCCTCGAGTTTGAAAGGTTTATTGATGTCTTCATTTCCCGACAACCTTTGATAACTAAGCGCGACAAACTTGCAGGAACCCACGGGAGGCATTTCGGGTTCTGGCATCGGAGGTCAAGTTCCTTGAGTTGAGAAAGGAGAATGAGGTCTGAAGATAGGGTGGTCACATAAGGAGATTGCAGAAATACGGACTCTAGCTTGTGTAAAGTTCCAATCCTCCAACGACTGGAAGCTTTCTCAAGTTCAGAAGGGTCCTTCATAGAACTCCACAAAAGCAAACGCAAATCTCTTAAGTTCAACAGGTTTGAGAGATCTGGCAATATGTTCATTGACCAAGAGCCAAAGTGCAGACTGGTCAGACTTTCAGGAAGCTTAGGGAATTCGGAAACATTAGTGTATGTCAGTCTCAAGACCCTGAGAAACTTTAATCTCCCAATATTGCCCGGAATTTCCCCTACCAAATATTTACAGCAGTCAGCATCTAACTCTTCAAGCTTATCCAACAGTCCAATGGCACTGGGTAGTTTTCCTAAGAAACTACAGCGTAGTCTCAGTACTTTCAAATTCTTCATGTTCCCTAATGAAGAAGGTAGCATTTGAATGGGTGAGTGGGACAGATCCAACTCGACTAGTGGTCGCAAGTTCCCAATGGAACTACAATTATTCAAATATATACAATTACGAGCACTGAGAATTTCTAGTTTCTTCATTCCTTTCCATTCAGGAATTTCTTTTATTGATGTGCCATCCAAAAGAATTTCTGTTAAAGCTTCTAGTTTCCCCAGCTCATCAGGCAACATTCTGAGTGCAGCGCATGAATTCAAGTTTAAGAAAACTAATTGCTTTAGCTTACCGATAGATCCATCAATATAGACCAATTTCTGACATCCTTCAAGAATTAATCTCTCTAAATATACAAGAGATGAGAAGTCAGGCGTTCCTTTTAAGTTTGTGCATCCAGTCAGATTTAGAACCTTTAAATTCTTTGCCACCTGTAAGGAGAACATCCGCAATATTTCAATCCCATTCACGAAGTTTAAAAAACCCGTAGAAATTATTTTGAAATGCCTACTAGGCTACTACCTTGATGTGGTTCCATCCACTTCATTTTTCTGTAATTTTACTCCTTGATAGATCAAGAATCACCAGCTTTGTCAGGGAAACAGTGGTCAGCTTAAAAGTTGCGGGAATGTTACGCCATGAAAGCCATCTCAACTTCGGAAGGATGCATGGACTATTATAGGGAAAACTGGCTGGAAGAACATTCCAACTGCAATCACACCGAAAATACCTAAATTGAGCAAAACAATGAAGGATCGTGCCTGTCTCATCAAATTTTACACCGTCCAATTGCAGGAACCTTAGGTTTGATAGACTTGCAAATGCTTCATATGTAACGCGGCATTGACAACTATGTTCAAAGTTGAGGAAAATTGCTTCAACATTTTCTACTGCCTGGCCATACAAAAAAGGGAAATAGCCGTTAGAAAACACACAGTTCCTGTTTGAAAAATTATATTCATCTGAGGTGCCACCTTTCCTCACATTCTCAACAGCAATTTGTATATTACTGTGAGCGGAAAAGAAATAACACGTAAGAAGTCGTTTTAATTATGGCTAACTAGATAGAACTCTCTTGAAAATAATGACTTTGTATTCTCACCTTCGTTCTCACGAGAACATCAGACGCTTCCTCATAATTCCATACTCTGCTTTGCTTCTCTAATTTCATAGCAGACTCTTGATGAATGATTTCACGTCCAAGGTCTCTTAGCTGATCATGCATCCAGATACAGCTGTCTTCTCTAATCTTTATTAAAGACATCTGCTGCAGGACTTCAATGGCTTCTTCGGGAAAAAGCTCGCAACTTTCCCACATATGGATCGCAGTTCTTTTATCGCAACCTATGAAGAAACAGGCAATATCAAGGAATATTTTCTTTTGTCTATCATCTAATGCCTCATAACTGATCTTCAACTTCTGTTTTACGTCCTCAGGGAGAACTCTTTCCAGCTTCTTTAATGTGATATCCCACAGTGCTCTGATTTTTCCCGATAAAAGTGAACCTATAACTTCGAGAGTCAAAGGCAGACCACCGCTAATCTTTACGACCTTCTCAGAGTTAGGGAGGTACTCCTCCAAAGGATGTTCTCTTCTAAATGCATGTCTGCTGAAAAGTTGCAGAGAATGGTCAAAATCCAGGCAGGGGAATTCATAAGTCCAGACAACTTTGGGCACAGAAAGAATATCCTTAGTTCTGGTTGTAATGATAATCTTGCTTCCTTTGCCAAACGATATGCGCCTCCCCAGGAGAGCATCCAGTTGAATCCTTTTGTCCACATCATCCAGTAGAAGTAGAACTCTTCTAGAGGATAACCTCTGCCTAATCATCGCAATCCCTTCATCCATATTATGGATGTCTAGCCCTTTCTTTCTGAGGAGTCTAGAGATGAGCTGATTCTGCAAATACTCAATACCCTTCTGCTGTGAAGTTTCTCGGATGTTGGAAAGGAAGCAACAATCCTCAAAATGAGGAGAGAGTTGGTTGTAGACGATTTTGGCACACGTTGTCTTCCCAACACCACCCACGCCGTGGATTCTGACAATCGTAGGTTCATTGGTGTCAGCGCCTACCATTCTCATTATTTCACTCACATGATCGTCCATACCAACCAAGCAATCAGATACTTCTAAGTAGGCCTTCTTCAACTCAATCGAAACCTTGTTGACAACTTCTTTTGCAAACTCGCCTTTACCTCTGATATCATTGAAGGCAAAAGAACCTAGACGTTAGATTGAGTTGCCAAAAAAAGAAAAAAAAATCATGTCTGGGCAAAGCAGATAATGCACCATGACGAGGAATAAGACCTGTTCGGATTGCTTTGGAAATCCCATCCCTTTAATGCTCCAACCTCATTGAGAGCAGCTTTCCAACCATGGAGGGTCTTTTCATCAAACCGCTCCTTCTTCACATGCGAAGCAAAGGCTTTCCTGTAATCCCCAGTTTGGTATCAAACCTCCGATGGCCTGACATCGAAGAAACTGAGCATGATCTTCTGCCCCGTAGCTCTCTTGCACTCCACCATCTGTACCAACTCCATAAGACACCACTTACTGTCGGCATAACCTTTACAGAAGATGAGCATCGAGATTTTCGACTGCTCAATCGCTTGGAGAAGCATCGGGCTGATTTCTTCCCTGGTACGAAGTTCTTCATCATCTCTGTATGCTCAAATTCCAGCATCAATGAGACCGGTATACAGGATATCGGCAATGTCCAATTGCGTATCTGGTCCTCTAAAGCTTAAGAACACTTCGTAACATGTTGACATGACTTCACAGCTTCCTGCGTTTGAGATCATATATCAGTACGCAAGCAGCCGCAGAATTGTTGTCTGTTTTCACCTCTTCACTGGATTGCAAAAGATGGAAACAATGGAAGCCACTACCGACCTTGGTACACCCTCTACAGTATGAAAACAATGATGTGATGACTTCTGTTTAGGTCAATGACTACAGTCACTCCTTTAGCGTATAACATTCGAATCTAATCTAAATTATATTATCTTAGGAAACTATTAAAGGAAGCTCTTCACTTCATTGGAAATACACACGGTTTTTTTTCTTTTGACCAAATGCGTAAACAAAACATGGCCTTTGCTATGCAGCCGTGAAGGAGGGGCAACACGGAACGCGTTAACAAAATAGACAGTTTTTTGTTAAATTATGTGTTTAATTTGAGCCGTGTATGAGATCCACCGAATTGGATGAGGCCTAAAAGAAAAGTCTGGGCTGGACATTGATTCTTATACCAATCGGTGTCCCCTTGTTTTCCATAAATTCGGATTTTCCAGATTTATCAAATCCTGACCAACGGAGGATTTATCATTGCCCACAAAAGAATTGGCCTTTTGGCTCTTACAGTGGACGGCTCTTCTTTGCCCTGTGATTGGCCGGTCAACAAAGAAGTTTATCCTTTGACTTCTTGAAGCAGCATAAAAGAACCAAAAGCCAAAAAAAGGAATTCGTGGGTTTTCCCTCGGAGAAAACAGCCTCCGCGCGGAGAAGAAAGAAAAGAACGTAAAGGATGCTCTCGGTTCAGCCGTACCTAAAGCTTTTGCTTGGGTCGAGACATTTGTGCCGTGAGTTTTAAATCCAGTCGAATTATTTACTTATAAATACTATCCATTTTGAGTTAATCTAAAAATGACAAATACTCGAAAGTACGTAAACAATTATAACTCTTATATTCTTATTATAATAGATTATTTGATATTGTCTCTTCTCATAAAGTAGATATCAATACTTGAACTAAACCATGTAAGTCTTTGATATCCTTTCTTATTTCTCGTTTATTTCTTTAGTAATTTCATATTAACTAAATTACAAGATAAGTTAGCGTCTCCACATTAATATTACAACACTTTTGCAACATCGCTAATGATCAAGCAAATAATTTACTTAGATGGTTGATTGTTCGTCGTGCACAAAAGCTACTTGCCCCTGATATGTTGATGAGCTCGTTAAAACTCTGAAAATTACTCATCACTTAGGGGTTGCTCAGTACCAACATTGATATATTATATTAATGTTCTAATACTAATAGACGGGGCTTGAAAAAGGGTTCCAAAATCAAGCCCAGCCCAAAGATTTTAAGCAACAGATTCTGCGCCGCGAAATTTGTGCTCGGGTCGAGGCAACATAAATTGGACCGGCCAGAAGTAATTCGGTGCGGACCGGGTTGATTTTGTACCGAGTCGCTTTTCAACTTTAACGACTAGTTCCAAACAGTAGTCGTGTCTCAGCACAACCACATCACTCCTCAACTTCAAGCTCAATCTTTCAACATCTCAGAATTGTTCATGATCAAACATGTTGGCCTCTTGAAGCTTGACAGGTCGGGTAGCTTCTCCGAGCCAGTTAATGTGATGCATCTTCAATTGTTCAACTCTGCCTGCGATCTCAACCAATTTAGGACAACTCCATGGGAGAAGTTTCGGAAAACTTCTCCAGTGATGGCCACCCAGCAAGCATTAACAATATTCTGAGATCTCTCCCATCAAAATTGCTTAGTGTTCTTTTCGATTCAAGAGTTACTATCAGCTCAATTCAATAGAGATGACGCTAGTATTTATAGTATTGAGGGCCATGTTGCTGTCATAAAGTACCAAATCATAGTGACGTTTTTAGATGCAATCAATTAAAACTAAGGTGTGCAAAAGAACCAGGAGTCACATGGATCGTCCAGAATCAACGATTTCCATGGGAACTGGTTCGATTCTCGATTCCCGAGGTGGAACTATCCATCTGCCTATCCAGATTAGACCAAATACTAAACTATCATTAAAATATGTGCATTACGAATAACCAAGATCAATTTAGCATGAGATTGGTGTCAAATCTAAATTTGTTAATGCGTTTTTTCATTTTTTAACCTATTCAATAAAATATGTTTGAATAGAAATAGCATGTTTATTATTAACATCAAATCAGCTTCATGTGAGTTTATTTCATTGATTTCACAAATTCTGGAATGATTTTCGTACGCATTTGATTTCAAGTTCAATTGAACATTTCAAAATTCAAAAGGGTTTTGGAGATCGTGGTTTTGTTGGAAACATTTAAATTGGTTCCATGGATTCACCCGGGTGGATCCATGGTTGGATCCATGAAACTAATGGGCAGCTTCTGATTATAATTTTTTGGAGCCGTTCCTTAATGGGTAGTTCTTGATTCTAGGGAGGGGACCACCCACTTGACCCATGCTCGCCCCTGATTGAGACAAACTAAATATAAGGCAAAGAAAAATGGCTAGTGGAAAGTTTAGTTATCGAATATTCTATCAACTTTATCCTCCAAAATTTGTGTTCTTTGGATTCTCTAGTTTCTTACTACAATTGGGAAATTTGGGACCAATTTTTATTCTTTCACTCTCTCACGACCGCTGTAGGAAAGAATATGAACTGCACAGGGAATAATTCTCGAGGCGATGCTAGGACGACAGGATCCACAGGAGAAGCAATATGAAAAGCCCTCCTACGTTGGAAGCTTAGCTTGGATACAATAGCAACGCAATTGAGAGAAGAAATGTTTGTACCATGTTTGCTGATTATTACTTAAGGAGCTTGCAATATATAGAGTTTTGTTGTAATAAAGTCGGATTGCAACCGATTACAATGAAATTCTAACTACTAGAATGGCGCAATATGCCGCCATTTACTCTCCTTGTAGAAGAACATAAATAATACAGCATATAAGAGAGAAGAACACTAATAGAAATTTTTACGTGGAAACTTCAAAATGAGAAAAATCATGGGATGCTGGTGCAAGAATTGCTCCACTATAACCAAAAGATTAAAATTAACGCTCTATGGTGCTTCTCTCGCAATATATCCTCAAAACTATCATAATACACATCCTCTCTTGATGAGTTCTCAAGAACTCTTGTTTTTACCCACATAGTTGAGTACTCTTGTGACCTTTCTGGGGTATTTCTCTAGTGCATATAATAAACCTCTACTCAAGCTCTCTATTTAGTGGTAGACCTCCACCCAAATTAGGAATCCTCCCAAATTGATTTGATAATTACCTCCCAAGTAAAAATCTCTCCGATTGATTGGAATTCCTCTTAATGGGCTATCACCAGAATTGATTTATCCTAATATCCTTTTTAAATAAGACTCTTCTTATTTAGACGTCTTCCCCTTTAGCGTCTTACCATAATAGGAATTCTTCTTGTTAGGTATTCTTGCTAGGTTTTCATTAGGGGTGAGCAGTGTTTCTAGAGAGGAAAGGAGATGCTTGATTAACTATAATTATTGTGCCCACATATGTCAATATATGTGCACTAAAGCTCAAATCATCACATTTGCCAACTAGAGAACAACATGCAGGAGAGATCAATTAATTACATATCTGAGCCTTGAAGGGTCGATGTGTAGCAGTGTCAGAAAATCCTTCATAGTGTGGATGTTTTCCCGACTGAGGCGTTTCTGGAAAGCTCCATCTTTCCCAATCTTTTCCAATCTCCATACTTCATCAAGCAAGGAGGGACGTTGGTGCTTCTTGTACACTGCGAGCAGAACCAGACATGGAAAGATTTCCTTTCAATATTAAAAGTTGCATGATACAAAACCAGAAGAAAACATGCATAGAAGCGATAACTTTCTAATCTATGGAATTGGTGCATTAAGATATTCCGTGATTCAATATTCTACAAATCATAGAAAGATGTCATACTATATGCACTTACATTCTCCACGGTGATCCCTGACAATGAAGGATTCAGTCTTTGCTTCCCTTATTCTGATCCCATCAAAGTTATCTATAACTCGTGGCCCTATTCTAAATCTACGGCTCTTAGTCCTGCTTGAATTATCAATGAAAGCAATCTCACCCAAAGAACAGACACCATCTTTAAGATTGAGAATTGATTCTCCTGTAAGAAGAGGCTTCTTTCCTTCCCTTTCTCTGACAATGTTGTTCTTGAATTCTTCAACAGTCCAATTCTTGGTCTCATCGCTGTCAAAGTCACCCTCCAGAACTACAATTTCATCCTTGGCCAATGACTCAGGCCCAGAATCAACGATCCGTCCACTAAGAGCATCAACTAGAGCTATTTTCACAGTGGAACATTCTTCCCCCTCAATTCTGGCACCAGTAGAGACAGGTAGAGAGAGACTGCTCATAAACTGCACTTGTAAGATTCTTGTTTCAAAATGATGTACCTATTTCTCATAACTCCTGGACAGAAAGGTGATCTTGTGTTAGATATACTTATTCGAGAAGGTGCTTAAACTGATGAATAAGGGCCTGGAAAAGCAGTTGTTTTTAACCCCAGGGAGACAACTCCTGGATTAAATGGATTTTATTATGCTTACCTTTTCATGGAATTCATGTACTTTTTCAAGGCAATATCGACTTCCTCTTTAACCTGTATTCAACAAAGTCAACTCTAATTGATGTTAAAATACGCAACCAACTACATTATTTGTACAGGAAGAACTTAAAGCATCATGCATTGTTCTAGGTTAACAGGATGGAAAGTTTTCTTCTAGTACAAAAGCATTTAAAAGAACCACAATCACCAGAACGACAATCAGTAGCTTTTCATGTAGGTACTAACCATTGTTTCAAAAGCCCAATGATACCGAAGCTTACAACAAGTACAGATGAGAAAAACAATACCGAAGCAACTAAACAGTAAACACACCTAAAAGCAAAAACAGACAGATTCTTAACATGATTAGATAAAGATCCCACTAAAAAACACAAGTAAAGTTAAGCATGAATTGCTATAGTTGGTAAAACAAATTAAAAGTTGCCAGCATGTTCCATCATCATTAAGTTGAAGCAAGGTCAAATGCAATTTAAATCAGACAATAACTCAAAATGACTAACAAATGCCATTGGTTACTTTCCAAAAAAAAAAAAAAAAAAAAAAAAACGAAAAAAACGATAAAACGAAAAAAACGAAAAAAACAAAAACAAAAACAAAAACAAAAACAAAACAAAAAAACAAAAACAAAAACAAAAACAAACAAACAAACAAACAAAACAAAACCAAAAAAAAAAAAAAAACGAACAAACTTACCACTTTTCGAATTAAAGGCTCTAGAATTGGCTCCAGCAGATGCTGAACAGGTTGCATCTTCATCACTTCAAGAACCACACTGGACAAAGCAAATATCAATGAATACACTGCAATCAATGGTTATGGTCCAGTTCACACTGGAGCAAGATGGGTATGCACAAACTTATATATATATCTACATTTCATATTTATCGTGCATGCAGTTCAAATGGTAAGCCTTTATTTGTAGATGACTACTCTTTTGACTAAAGTTCTGTTATTTTCTCAAACTTAACAAGTTCAATGACATGATCAACATTCCCGTCTTCGGAATCATTTACCGCAGGCTGTTTGGCATATTTCCTGGATAATACATTGCTTAAGAAGGATGGTCAAATCAGAAAAGACAGGGCTAAGGAGTGGTGGGACAAGTTCAAGTCATTCAAAGGTGATACAAGAAGTGAAGAGTTCTACTCACTGCCCTTCAACCTAAACAAATATTTCCCATCCATGTAACTCGCATCACTCTGATTGACCACATGCTGTATCATCACTCTGAACTCAACAACTGATTTCTAGTGTGTATTTAGCATGATACAGGCCTATTTGCTTATAAGAAGTAAGAACCACTATCTTTCTGTTCTATTATAGACCAAATGATGAATATTCAGCAGTGGAGATCCACTGAAAAAACAATAAAGCTATTTTCTTCTCTAACATGTTCTTGAGTTATGATGTTCCACCACATTTCATTTTTTGCATCTTTATACGCAGAATTGCTTCTCAGCAGCTCGATTACGAGTTGATTTTATGCAGGACGAAACTGTTATGAAACTGATGGAGAAGAGTTTGTTTCTTATACATTAATATGCATAAGTAGACTAAATTGTGAACTAGTCACATTTGATCAGAATCTGTCATGTGCAAACCTTTACATTTTAATCAGATCAGATCATGTACATAATTTCATGCAAACTATAGACTTGGAAAATGGAAAGTGAAAATAACAAACTAGAAAAGTCTGTGTTGGCCTCAGAGAGTTGATTTCAAACTGGGAGAAAACAAAACCGCTTCACACTACAATAATACACAAACCTCAAATCTATAATATAAAGATCTCAATACTGTCTCCCTGATCATTGTCTTTTCCAAACCTCACTGACCTTGCCCAAATTCTCAAACCAAAAGATTAAGCCACAAACTGAAAAACCTGTAAGTAAACAGATAATGATGTGTTTGTGTTTTAGAAGGAAATGATGCCCATTCATCATCTCTTCTGGGACCCCTAGGTAATCAATCATCCACACATTAATTGAGACATACCATCGGACTTAGTTGCTCAGAGGAGCGTATTAAAGAATATAAGTGGAGTTTACTCTGCAACTTCGGCAACTGGCAACTTAGGTACCTCTTCTATTCTTGCATGCTTTTCCAGCTGGCTAAAGTTCCCCTTTACCTTAAAAAGTTGGTTATGGTGGTGCTTACAGTAGAGGCGATTCAGATGAGTGATGTAGTTTGATGGGCCAATAACACAACCTCCATGGCTGCACCTGAAACAAGCTTTATGATATGATGTTCCATCAACTGCCACCTGAAAGAATCAATAGCCAACAGATTAATTTAAGAAGCTACAAGATGAACAAGAATGGACTCCTGCGATAAATTATGCTCAGATGTAGATTGCATCAAATAACCAATCCTTCTAAAAAACAATTAAGTATAGAAAGAAGGATGGCTTAGATGAAATCATATGGACAGGAAATGCAAGAACTCATGCTAAAATGACCATGATTCAGCAAAGTTTTTCATTTTGTACTTTGTGCGAACAATGTGAATGACATTAATTATGCTGCCAAATTACTCATGCTTACTCTAATTTGGTGGATAATTGTGCTGTACTCATTCCACATCACTTAAACAAGGGTAGATCAATCATTGATTAACACAATGATGACCCTCAGTCACAACCACTTATTTTTTTGGATGAGGCTTAATGTTCAGTTGATGCCAAAAAATGGCTCCATAAAAAGTAGTAGCTTGCCAGCATGTTTCTAACGCTTACCTTTTCAATTGGATAAACAGTCTTTTTGCATGCAACACACTTCTCTCGGGTTCTAGAAAAGAATCTCGAGACTTTGCTGTTTGTTTGTACCTGTCAAAAATCGACCATCATAAGCATCTTAGCATATTCTTAAGAACTCAATATGTTGCAGAAGCAACTGATTTAGCTAAATCTAGCTCATATAATGAAGCTAGTCACATAGGGACTTGGCAACCAAGGGTTACCTGATCAACAGATTTATTGACGATTCTCGGAGTACCTACATAGACATGCAAAATGGACTGTCAAAAAGAGAATCACTGAGAGATTAAAGTCTCTGCTAGTGACTTTCGATCACCTTCAAAACTTTTATCCAGGCTGCCAGTCATCTTAAACAGTTGATCAAAGTGGGGCTTGCAATATAATACGCCCTCAAGGGAGGAGTAGTTACTTAGCTGTAGGAAATGAGAAGAATATTAGAAATTTACAGACTAAATCATCACAGAAGCAAAGGTCAGCGGTAAGCCACCGAGCAGAGGTCAGCGGCGTCGAGGGTGAGCGGCGGTGGCATTGAGCAGAGGTCAGCAGTGGCTTGCCGAGCAGAGGTCAGCGGTGGCTCGCCGAGCAGAGGTCAGCGGTGGCTCGCCGAGCAGAGGTCAGTGGTGGCGTCGAGGGCGAGCGGCGGTGGCTCACCGAGCAGAGGTCAGCAGTGGCATCAAAGGCGAGCAGTGGTGGCATCAAGCAGAGGCAAAGAACGGGAGAGACTCAAAGAAGAGAGAACTGGTCTTGTCATTTGCTGTGAAAGTGTCGAACAGAGGCAGGGACATTTCTGATTTGGGGCTTTTTTTGCAGCCCTAACCGGTTCCAATTCCTATCCCATAGGAACCAGAACTGGAACTGGGAACCGCCGGTTCCCAGAAAAAGGGAACCAGGAACCGGAACCGGGAACCAAACCGGACCCACCGGTGCGGTTCTCCAGTTCCCGGTTCTACCCGGGAACCACGCTCACCCCTAGTTTTCATCAAGATATTTCAAATCAATTCCCGAACATGTTGGGCTACTCCCAACAAATTTTAAGTTTCTGGCCAACCACAAAAATCAAGTATGCAACCAACGTTTACATTCTACCATTAACCAAACTCAGAAATCCAAGAGAGTAAAAGTTTCCTAAGAAAAAGAAAATACTCGTACAAGTCGGATTCCGCAAGATCAGACTGCGGCTCTCCCTTCAAGTCCTCCACTGATCAGCAGAACTCAAGAGAATCTTCAACCTTCTCATGCTTGTGTATATAAAAAGATTTTAGCTTCTTCAGCTTGATGGATCCAGTAACTTTTCCTAAGATTTAAAAGGAATCCATCCAAAGTTGCCTCCAACGATTTTAGTCTGCCTTGGATCACGACCACCTTAGGGCTCACCTGCAGATAAAATTTCTGGAGCTTCTTCAAGTTGGTCAGGTTAGGCAACTCGTCCAAAGATGGAACTCCTTCAAGCTTTAAGGCCCTCAGGTTCTCCAAAGCTTGGAGGCCTCTGAACTCTCTCACTTCAGGGCAATGAGCAACTTCCGAATCTGACAGCACTTTCAAATTTGAAAGGTCTATTGACGTTTTTATTTCCCAGCATGATTCAATATTTAAGTACAACAAATTTTGGGGGAAAGCTAAGTAGGTATAGCAGCTTCTTGGAGGGGACCAGTTCCGATTCCTTGAGCTGTGAAAGAAGATTGATTTCTGAAGATGGGGAGGGCAAATAATGAGATTCCAACCGCAATGATTCCAGCTTGCTAACCTTGCAAACTACGAAGGACTTGAAGCTTCAAAGAATTTAGAAGCATCATCAAAATTGTCAAAACCTGAATTTTCCATACAAATTGAATATCAAATTAATAAGTAATTTAACATCAAATGAATGTGCACACACACACGCGCGCACACACACACACACACACATTTACTTTATGTAATCAAAACCTCATACAGAAGATCCACCTTAAAAAGATATATAGAGGCGCTAATCTCAATGTCTCTAAACTCTGAACCCGACCAATGTGCATAATATTTCAGAGAGAGTGAGTCTAAGCTCATATATATGAAAGCTCCACATCCAAAATAAGAGGCCTACTCACCACTCAACCCGAGAATGCAACAGTATAGTAACAATTAGCGAATAAGGTCATATATCACTGTCAATAGGAAAACCAATATTCACCTAAGTTACAGTAATCTGTGCATTATATAAAAATGACTATAATTCTCTGTGCAATGAATAAAATAGATGCAATGTATGACATTCGTTTTAACAGTCAAATGCACACAATTGACCATACCTAATCTCATGATGCCTAGGTATCAGTAGCTCATCAACCTTGGACCTCAAGCTCATAATATCACAAATAGACTATTCAAGTCACAACAGGTTACACAAGTCATATAACTTAATGTATAAATCATTGTAATTTGTCTTCTCAATCCATAAAGAACAGTAGAACATCTCCTTTCCCAGATACTTATATACGTACTCAGACACATTAATTACAATGTTGGTACATTGCTAACAACACTAGTAGAATCTCAATGGAGTTGGTAATTTACCTAAAATGGGGAACAAGCACACTTGGAGAGCCCAGAACAGCGGAGAGTTGTATGCTGCTTACGAAAGTAGCATTATTAATTTACTTACGACACTGGTAAAATTTCAAATGAGTTGATAACATACTACCTCATTGAAAACTTAGTAAATTTCTGATAGTGCTAGTAATCCACTTACGACACCAGAAAAATTTCCAGAGTCAGTAATTTACCAATTTAGTGAGAAATTGCTAAATCTCTGCTTAATTTCGGTAATCTACTACCTGTTTACCTAACAAGCAACCAGTCATTTTCTTTTACCTAACAATTCCAATGTTGCTGGTAATCCCACCCAAAAATTTCAAACCATGAAACTAGCAATGCGGTCATGAATCAACTCAAAAGCGACTGCAGAAATCTGTTTTAAGTTATCAAAGCTAAAGAACCTTTGTGACCATTGCACATGATCATTACCTAGGAAGCGTTATGTTTATGCTAGACACAATGTTTTGCCCCTACCTCATTTCTTCAATATGGAAAGTTTAATGGGAAATCAACGACAATTCTGTGAATATGGTTGCTGATGTCTGATCGAATCCACAACACTGAATGCAACACATTCTCAGGGTAATGTCTCGAGAACATTAATCTCTACGAATGAATTCTGCAGCAAGGCATCTTGAATCCTCGATGAATTTCTTCCATGACGAGATTAATCACTAAGTACACCTGCTAAAATTTTAGAATTTAGTAGGACCCCAACAGACCCAAAAAAGAAGAAAGAAATTGCAGAACCAATCTAAGCTTAGAAGAAGAATCAAGTCCCAGTCGACCATATTGCATAAGATAAATGAAAACAGCTAATCCCCCACAAGCTGATTCCACGTGAATGTTTTGGGCTAGTTACTAAAGAGCGAAACTCGATCCCGTAATTGGTGCAGAATCGAACTGAAGCATACGAGTGAGTAGCAATGTGTGTCAAGAGCATGTGGATTGGTCAGGCTAAAGCTATTAAAGATTCAATGCAGATGGAAGGAATCAATTGAGTCAGCTCAAGAGAGAGTTCATCAAAAGGCCGTTTTCACTGCGTATGAATGACAAGTCATGACCGATATAATATAAAACAACTCAATCCGTTCCAAATCTTTTCCTTAATCCATCACTAACTGCATCAAGACACGCAAGCAGGCCCAATTCGTGCAAAAGAGAAATGATGTAGAGAGGAATTCACCAGAAAAGGAACGGGAGACGATGAAGAATATCAAATCAGACAGCCGCCGATTCTGAATGAAAATGCAGACAACCAAACGAAGATGCAGAGAAGGGAGGAACCCTTCTCGGCCTGAGTCAGCCGCAACCGAAATGAAAAAGGCGAGAATTTTTAACACATAATCCATGAAACCCCCGCGGAAAGGATGGATGCGGCAAGAGGACGGGGTCGCTGTCCTGAGAGGGAGATCTCCGCCCGATGGAGAGTCGGGTCTCGTGCTTCCGCTCGGGGTCGCCGTCGCGTTCATCGACGGTCGGAGTCCGTTGGTGGTGGTTCTGGGCGAGCTTTTCCGCTCGGGGCGTCGCTGATGAGGGAGGAAGGACAAGGAAGGCTAAGGAAGGAGAGTAAGAAGACGGAGAGAGCAACGGGAGAATAAAGAAAGAGAGAAGAAAGAGAGAAGAAGAAAAAAAAAAGTTGGAATTTCTGAGGAGTGGGTCTCACCTGTGCAAGTGGCATCGAGAATATCCTACTCAGAGTCGGCACCTACTTCAAAAATGCTCTTATTTCTCACTTTTTTCAAATCTCTGTACTCATCGGATTCCAAAGTCTCCTCGAACTTCTTGCATTCTTCTATATACAAACGCTTTAGCTTCTTGAAGCTTGAAGGATCGGATAACTTTTGTAGAGACTCACAATGAGAGATACAAAGCTCCTCCAATGATTCTATCCTACCTCGAATCTCATTTAGACTAGGACAATGTGCTAGAGTAAATTGCTTGAGCTCCTTGAAGTTGGTCAAGTCAGGCAACTTCTCTGGCCACCGAAGACCCACCAAAGTTAACATACTCAAGTTCTCCAAAACTTCTAAGCCTTGAATCTCTTTTAGATTCGGACAATCTTTTATAGTCAAATGTTTTATATTCTTGAAGTTTAATGGATTACATAAGTTTTGAAGAGATTTGCAACTCTTGATACAAAGCTTCTCCAATGATCTTAGATTACCTCGAATCTCAACTAGATGAGGACAAAGGTTTAGCCTAAGTTCCTTGAGCTCCTTGGAGTTGGTCAGGTCGGATAAATTCTCTAGCAACGGAAGATCCTCTAGAGATAACTTCCGCAAGTTCTTCGAATCTTCCAGGCCTTGAATCTCTTTTAGCTTCCGACAGCGTGTTACAATGAAATATTTTATATTCTGGAAGCTTAATGGATTAGATAACTTTCGTAGAGATCGGCAACAATCGATATGAAGCTCCTCCAATGATCTTAGCGTACCTCGAATCTCAACCAAATGAGGACAAAGGTTTAAACTAAGTTCCTTGAGCTCCTTGGAGTTGGTCAGGTCGGATAAATTCTCTAGCAACGGAAGATCCTCTAGAGATAACTTCCACAAGTTCTTCGAATCTTCCAGGCCTTGAATGTCTTTTAGGTTCTGACAACGTTTTACACTGAAATATTTTATATTCCGGAAGCTTAATGGATTAGATAACTTTCGTAGAGATCGGCAACAATAGATATGAAGCTCCTCCAATGATCTTAGCGTACCTCGAATCTCAACCAAACGAGGACAAAAATTTAGACTAAGTTCCTTGAGCTCGTTGGAGTTGGTCAAGTCAGATAAATTCTCTAGCAACGGAAGATCCTCTAGAGATAACTTACGCAAGTTCTTCGAATTTTCTAGGCCTTGAATGTCTTTTAGCTTCCGACAACGTTTTACACTGAAATATTTTATATTCCAGAAGCTTAATGGATTAGATAACTTTCGTAGAGATTGGCAATAATAGATATGAAGCTCCTCCAATGATCTTAGCGCACCTCGAATCTCAACCAGACGAGGACAAAGGTTTAGACGAAGTGCCTTGAGCTCGTTGGAGTTGGTCAGGTCGGATAAATTCTCTAGCAACTGAAGATCCTCTAGAGATAACTGATGCAAGTTCTTTGAATCTTCTAGGCCTTGAATCTCTTTTAGCTCCCAACATTGTTTTACAGTGAAATATTTTATATTCTGGAAGCTTAATGGATTAGATAACTTTCGTAGAGATCGGCAATAATCGATATGAAGCTCCTCCAATGATCTTAGCATACCTCGAATCTCAACCAGGCGAGGACAAGAGTTTAGACTAAGTTCCTTGAGCTCGTTGGAGTTGGTTAGGTCAGATAAATTCTCTAGCGATCGAAGATCCTCTAGAGATAACTAACGCAAGTTCTTCGAATCTTCTAGGCCTTGAATATCTTTTAGATTCCGACAGTGTTTTATAGTGAAATATCTTAGATTCTTGAAGCTTAATGAATTAGATAACCTTTGCAGAGATCCACAATGATCAATCTGAAGCTCCTCCAATGATCTTAGCGAACCTTGAATCTCAATGAGACGAGGACAAAGCTTTAGACTAAGTTCCTTGAGCTCCTTGGAGTTGGTTAGACCACATAATTTCTCCAGCAACGGAAGATCCTCTATAGATAATTTACTCAAGTTCTCCGAATCTTTTAGGTCTTGAATCTCTTTTAGCTCCTGACAGTGTTTTATAGTGAAATATCTTACATTCTTGAAGCTTAATGGATTAGATAACTTTTGCAGAGATCTGCAACAATCAATATGGACCGCTTCCAATTCTAGCAAACCTCGACTCTCAACTAGACGAGGATAAAGCTTTAGGCTAAGTTCCTTGAGCTCCTTGGAGTTGGTCAAGTCGGGCAACTTCTCTAGCAATGGAAGATCCCCCAAATATAACTTACTCAAGTTCTCTGAATCTTCCAAGCCTTGAATCTCTTTTAGATTCAGGCAGCCTTCTAAAGTGAAATATCTTATATTTTTGAAGCTTAATGGATCAGACAACTTTTCGAGTGATTTACAACACACTAAACGAAGCTCCTCCAATGATTCTAGCAGACCTCGAACCTCAACCAGTACAGGACAAAATGATATCCAAAGTCGCCTCAGCTTGTTCAAGTCGGTCAAGTTAGGCAACTTCACCAATGATGGAAGATGGTAAAGATAAAGTTTTTTCAAGTTTTTCAAACCTTCGATGCCTTGAATCTCTATTAGCTCTTTACAATTATAGACTTCCAATTCTGATAACTTTCCCAAATATGAAAGATCTATTGACCTTTCCATTAAATTGCGCCCATGAATACTTAAGTATGACAAATTTTGGGGAAGCCTAGGTAGGCATTCTAGACTATTTACGACGAGTTCAAGCTTCCTGAGCTTCAAAAGGAGTTTAAAATCTGAAGGTAGGGTTACCAGACTATCACAGCACAACTGAAAGGACTCTAGCTTTGTTAATGCCCCGATCCAATTGAGGCTTGGAGTTCCTAGGACTAAGCTTTTGGATCTTAGATCCAACTCTAAAACTTCCAAATTTAATAGGTTTGAGAGATCTGGGTATCTCATATGTGGAGAAGTAGTAAGGCATAGATTGGTCATACTTTCAGGAAGCTTAGGTACATCGGAAATTTTCGTGCCCGATAATATCAAGATCCTCAAAAATGATATTCTTCCAATCTCATTTGGAATTCCCCCTTGCAAATTTTCACAGCCATGAGCATAGATCTCTTCAAGCTTCTTTAGCATCCCAATGGCGCAAGGTAGCTTTTCTAAGGGGGTGTAAGACATCCTTAGTACTCTCAAATTCTTCATTTCCTCTATTGAATTGGGTAACTCTTGAATTTTTGACCAGGAAAGGTTCAACTCAACAAGAGATGCAAAATTTCCAAATGGAAGTTCAGTAATTTTTTAACCTTGCAACCTAAGATTAATTAGTGATGTTAAGCAATTGGAAAAATTGCACAAACTCGGTGATTCACATGCAATTGCACCAAGAGTTTCCAACTTCTTCATTCCTTTCCATTCAGGAATTCTGGTAATAGATGTCCCATCAACAAGAAGTTCTATTAAGGCTTCTAGTTCCCCCATCTCGTTTGGCAACGACAGAAGTTTCCTACAACCTCCCAAGTTTAAGAGCACTAAATGCTTTAACTTACCAATAGACCTATCAACTTGAACCAGTTCCTCACATCCTTGAAGAATCAGTTGCTCTAAATCTTCATGAGCAAAGAAATCAGGAGTTTTACGCAAGTTTTGGCATTTAGTCAAATCTAGTACCTTCAAATTCTTTGCCATCTGTAATGGAGAGAAGTTATTAATTCTAGATCATTTTGGGATACAAGACAGCAAAGTCAATACAACAAATTCATGTTAAAATAATACCATACCTTGAGGTGGTTCCATCCCTCCCAATCATTTGTAATATCACTGCAAGATAGATCAAGAATCACCAGCTTCATAAGGGAAGATTCAGTCAATTTTAAAAAGTTAGGAAAGTGATGCCATGAGAGCCATCTCAACTTCGGAAGCATGATCGGATTCTTCTGGAACCAATTGGTCGAAGGAAAATTTTGAACTTTGTTCTCATGCAAGTCTCCACAATCCACCCGAAGAATCCTTAAATTTGATAGACTTTCAAATTCTTCCTTCTCAATGAAGTCTTGAAATTGATTATCAAACTTGAGATGTATTGCTTCAACATTTTTTGTTCCCTGCCAAAGCAAAGAAAAGAAAAAGAAGCTAGTGATCACATAATTGCCTATTGAAGGGATTTGAATTGAACATACTTAGAGAATATACATTTTATTTATACTTTCGAATTGATTTATAATATGATTTACAGATGAGCCTGTCATCATGGTAACCAGGCAAGTAATGATGCGATTCAGATAGAAGCAAATAAGCAAAGTCAAGGTGTATAACTCGTCTCTTCGAATATGAATAACATTGCATAAACTTTACCTTTGCCATGAGAACATCATTTGCTTGCAGATGGTCCCACACCCGACTTTGCTTCTCTCGTTTATACTTACCATTTTGACAAACAAAATCTCGCCCAAGATCTCTCAGCAGATCATGCATCCACAGTCGGTTACATTGTGTAATTTTTATTAACGACATTTGTTGGAGGAGGTCAAGATAATAGTCAGGGAAAAACCCACAAATTTCCCACATGTGCCTCACAATTCTCACATCATACCCAATGAAGAAGCAACAAACATCGAGAAATATTTCCCTCGCTTGAGGTTGTAATGCCTTGATACTTATGTTCAACTTTTCTTTAATATTTTCATGGGGAATGGTTCCCAACTTCTCTAATGTGGTCTCCCAAAAGTTTTTGTCTTTCCAAGCTAAAAATGAACCTATGATCTCAAGAGCCAAAGGAAGATGACCGCAGACTTCTACCACTTTTTCCGAGAGGGAAACGTATTTCGCTGGAGGATGATCTCTTCTAAACGCATGTTTGCTGAAGAGTTCTAGAGAAAGATCAAAATCCATTCCAGTAAGTTCGTGTTTCAGCTTAACATCCTTGAGAACTTCTTTATTTCTTGTAGTAATAATAACCTTACTTCCTCTGCCGAACCAGCATCTATCTATCCCCACAAGAGCATCCAACTTAGTCTTATGGTCGACATCGTCAAGGAGAAGTATGACCCTTTTAGAGGATAACAACTCCTTGATCACCTTTTTCCCTTCGTCTATATCACTGATGGTCACTCGTTGCTTTCCTAGAACATCAGAGATGAGCTGATTCTGCAAACTCTCAATTTTCGTATCTCCAATGTTGGACAGGGAGCAACATTTAGTGGAATCAGTGGTCTGTTCACCTATCACTTCCATGATTATGTCCCCTTGATCGTCCATTTCATCCAAGGAACTAGACAAGTTGTAACGTTTAGTGGAATCGGACAATAGTTTGTTATAGACGATTTTAGCAAGAGTTGTCTTTCCAACACCACCCATACCATGGATACCAACAATCTTTGTTTCAGTGGTCTGCTCACCTATCAATTCCATGATTGTGTCCACTTGATCTTCCATTTCAACCAAGAAATCAGTTACTGCCAGGTAGTTCTTTTTCAATTTAATCAAAAGCTTCTGAACAACTTCTCTTGTGAACTCACCTAGGCCTCTGATAGTATTCAATGCAAAAGAAACGAACTGTTAATTTGAGTTGAACATAATAATATCTAAGGTACAACCACACCATGAACAATAATAAAATCGAGTACCTGTCCTTGAGTTCCAATCCCTTTAATGCTCCAACCTTGTTAAGAGCTGCCTTCCAATTCTGAATAGTCGCATCAGCATACAGTTGCTTATTTATGTGTGACTGAATGACATCACCGTAAGTTGCAGTCTGGTTACGAACCTTAGATGGTTTAACATCAAAGAAAATCGGCATGATCTCTTGTCCCCACTTTTCCTTGCACTCCACCATTTGGACCAACTCCATGAGGCACCATTCACTCTTAGCATATCTTTTAGAAAAGATAGGAATCGAGATTTTCGATTGCTTAATCGCTTGGAGAAGCTCCGGGCCAATCTCTTTCCCAACGTGAAGCTCTTCATTATCTCTAAATGCTTGTACTCCGGCATCGATGAGGCTGGTGTAAAGGATATCAGTGATGTTGCGGCGAGTATCCAATCCTCTAAAGCTCAAGAATACTTCGTAATAGGGGTCCATTGGCTTCTCCATATCCTGGATTTTCAGAGGACTTGCAACGACTTGAAATCCCACCTGAAAAACGTTTATTATGAAAGTGGAGTGATGATTTGACCCATCTCAATACAAAAGAAAGAAATCTCCAAATCATTGCGAATTTATGGGTTTTAGTTCACACTTGAAATTGATTGTTAAAAGGAAAAATTCGAGAAGATAAATCACAGTCAACTTATTTTTGTCTTAAATTTTTACTTATGAGATAAAAAATTTCTTAAACGGTAACGCTGAATGTCCTCCGTACATAAGCGCCTTATGTGGCTTGTAGGTTGACTAATTATCTAATTTTCTCATAAGAAGTTATGCTGAAACCGTACTCTATTTAGTTTTACCAAAATCGATTTGACAAGAACATTCCACAACAGTCAATTAGTTGCTCACTTGACCTTGATGGGCGCAGACAAGGAATCGCATTCCCCTATGACTCTCACTGGAAAAATGAAATCAAGAAATTACGCTGCAGCTAATTCAACCCCCAATATCAGACTAGCTCTGAAAACCATAAACCAATCCCTGACTACAGCCATCTCTTTGTTTATTAACAAACAAATACATGGTTAATGGGCGAGCACTAGTTAGGCATGAGGCTGTTTATTCACATCTGTCAAACAGTATCAGCATATCAGAAAAAGAGGAGCGGATTACTTAATCACTTGTGGAGTTGAAAAAAATTCAACAGAAAAAAGAAGCGTGAATGCTATAACTATTTTTCCAGCAAAATAAGTTTGAACACCCAGGAGTGCAGCAACGAAAGCTGCATTTCACAAAAGCTGAGAGTTCCAGTTCAGCAGAGAGTGCAAAATTATAGTCTCTGCAGCAGTCAGCCTCTTCTGTTAAATACCGAGTTGAAAGTATCAGTTTTCTCTCTAGGAGTGTTCTTACTGCTAATCACCAGACAATAGTGTACTAGTTTGTCGTATCAAAGTCTCTTAGAGACACCAGTGTCTCTGGTCGCACAAGAAAAATCCCATTAAACAGATCTAATCAACCGATTCCACTCAAACTAGTGCAGAGCACTGGCCCAGTTCCTAAAGAGCATAAATTCAATCCCTGGCTACAGAATCAACAAACTGATGCATAGGAGTGGCATAGCGTTTCAAGATCTGAGGCCTGACAGTTGCACAGATGAAAGCAGATGAGCAGGGTTTAGCATGTGACTACAGTTAGAGGCTAAAGCTATTAGTGTTAGACGCAAATGGCAGTGATCAATCATCGAGTCAACTGAAGAAAGAACCGATGCTGATCTGAGAGTCCCCCTATTGTTTCCATCAAATTCTGCACCTAGTTGCCTTACAGAACAGATTCATTAGAAGAAGACAATAAACGAGAGGAAATTACTGGAGATGGAGGGGCGAGGATGAAGAGTCCGGATCAAACGCTCAGAAGCAGACAAAGATCCCAGGAATAAACACTCTTGGCTTTTGAGTTCAGCTGAAGAAAGACAGAGACTTTTATTAGACGGCAACTTCACCCTCCTTTGCCGTGCCCTTCCACGAAACTGAGTGCTCGCTACGTGCAGGGAAACTTCAAGCCGACCCTGAAAAAGTGAATACGCATCACAACTTCCAGCGTTTGAGATGATTCCTCAGTAGACAAGCAGCAGCAGAATCACCAACAGCTTCTGTGATCCCGTTGTCTGTTTTCACCTCTTCACTGGGTTGTACAAAAAGATGGAAACAATGGAAGCGACGATCGATGCCAAGTGCGAGGACCAACCTGGATACACCCTCTAAACCTAGGAAAACAATGCTGTGAAGATTTCTGTCGGGATGGGAAACAGATGTACGTGAGATCTGCTCAGGTCAATGATTGCTGTCAGTCTTTTTCTGGGTAACTTTGTATCGAACATATTCTATTGTCTTGAAAAACTTAAGAAGGAAGCTTCCTCTTCAGTTCAATCGAGGTATACACGATTTATTTTTTCTATTGGCCATATACATACGCAATTAAACCGCGGCTTCTCTATGCTGACCAGGAGGGAGGGGAGGCACGACGGAACATGCCAACGCAATAGACAGCTTTTGCTGTGTTACTGATGATTAAGCAAAACTTCTTTAATTATTGACTATTCTTCATATACAAAAGCTACTTTGTCTCTGATATATTGATATGTTAATTAGATGCTCTTATCCTAATAGATAGGGCTTCAACAGGGGTTTGCTTCGGCCAAAAGTCAAGCCCAGCTGAAGATTTCAAGCAACAAATTCCGAACCTTGAATCTGGGCTAGCGAGAGACAATATGAAATGGCATGGCCGGAAGTAATACAATGTGGGCCAGTTTTCGCACACCTTAATATTAGTTCATCTCACAGGCAACCTCAACGGAGCATTGTCTCATATTGGGTAGGTGCTTTACTCCTGAAGTGCTTTTAACAAGGTTTGAACCAACACTTTACTCCTGAAGTGCTTGTAACAAGGTTTGAACCAACACTAACTCCCTTGCTAATTTCTAGTAGGCTAAGAGTAACTTTTCCATATGAAAATATATTGCTCACATGAAAATACTAGCAAGCGATAGGTATGTGTAGATAAAAAATTTTTTATGAAGAATTACTATCTAGAGGAAGACTAATAGACTGAAGACTATTTATCCTTATGCAAACATAGAAAAAAAGCTTGCTACTATTGACAATAACTTATTTTCTTCTAATCACCGCTGAAAACTTACTAATAAATGTACCTAGTACATTGACACTTTTTCGAGTGATTTGATGTCTAACTGATAAAAATATATGACATCTTCAATGAAAACTTACTATCATGTGAAAAGTAACTTCTCACCAATATTTATATATTCTCTTCTCCAGAGTCCAGCATTTAAAAGTAGTTATAATATTTAGTATATTACCAATAACTAGGAAATTTTAGGTCAACTACCATATAAAAAAAAAAACTCCCAATTTTACATTCTTGTTAATTTTATATGAAATATAAAACATAAGAAAGAGATGCCAGAATTTATTCTTTTGTGTACGGTCACCCTCTATTAGTTCGTTAGTCAGCAAGGAAAATATGGTCATTGACTTATTGATGTGGCGACTAGTGTGACTAACTATTAATACTATCACCATTAAGCGTCATTAATAAGTAATTAATAGAACTAAGTGGTAAAAGTTATTTCATGAATTGATAGTAAAAGAAGTTACTTTTAAAGATCAGAGAAAACGGCAACGTAGGAAAAAAGTGGGGTAGAAATTGAGAGAGGAGAAATGAAAAAAATGACCGATCCACTCATCATGCAATCACAATGGGTAACGAGAGCAGATCAATGTATATTACTTGAAGTTACTGACCAATTTCAAATATTATTCAGGTCTTGGCATGACCGCATCACCACTCAACATCAAGCTTAAACTTTCAGCTTTTCAGAATTATTTATGATCAAACATGTTGGCTTCTTACCACCGACCGCGGTGGCATGGCTGGATAGGGCTTGGAACTCCACGAAGGAGGGCCAGGTTCGAAACCCCTGCGAAGCAGGGGGCAGTTGTGTTTCCTGGTGACTGAAGCGTGACGTCGGGGTGGTGGTTTCCCCGCTAGCGTTGCCTGGGGGTTTACGTGAACGGCTGCCGGCTGCAGTAGCGGTTCCTCCAGTCCCAAAAAAAAAAAAAAAAAAAAAAACATGTTGGCTTCTTGAAGCTGGTAAGGTCAGGTAGCTCTTTTGGGGCAATCAATATGGTGCATCTCCAGTTGTTTTGCTCTGCCTTAAATCTCAAACAGTTAAGGACAACTCCATGGGAGAAGTTTAGGATGCCATCTACAATGATGGCAAACCTGCAAGCATTAACATCTCACATCGAAATGGTTTAGTGGTCTTTTCGAATTTCTATCAGCTCAATTCGAAGAAGATTAGTTTGGTATTTTGCCAGGTATACTATTGAGGGCATGTAGCTCTCATGTCGAAAGGTGGTAAGTGGTACACATGGTGAAGTTCTTAGATACAATAGAGACAAACTAACTTCAGGGCCGAAAAATAGAGCTTGTGCAAAGTTCGGTAATCGAATTTTCCATCAATCTAGTCCTTCAAAAGTTTATGTTCTTTGGACTCTAGCTTCTGCCTGCACGTGGGAAATTCGCAATCAATCTTTGTACTCTTTTCTCTCTCTCGACCAGTACATGAAAGAATATGAACCGCGGAGAGAGTAGAAGACTTCATATCATTGACAGTCTGTACATGAGAAAATGGTAGGAATAGAAGATGCACAGCGGAAGCAATATGAAAAATAATCTTCGAGCCTCGACTCACAGTAGAAGGAGCTTGCAATAGTTAGAGCTTTTGAGATGTTGCCTAACTGATAAAGCTAGTACGAACACCTAAAGAAAAGTGAATATGTATTAAAATATATTTTGATAAATAACTATGGAATAAATAAGTTATGAACAAAGTCTGAATATGGATCAGAGTTTGTTATGCAAGTCACCAGATTTCTGAGATAGCTTGTAAGAGTGCAATAGACTTAAGTAAAGAGAGTCAAGGGAAGAGAATATTGCATATGAAATTTATAATTGATCAGCTTAAATTAAGCTTACGTCTACTCTCCCACGTTGATAGTCTAGTGGCTAGATTCTCTTATAAGATCAACAAAAGATTACAACTATGAGTGCAAATATTCAATGTTAGATCACACTATCTCATTAAAATACTCTTTTTGTGTTTTCTCACCCTTGATCACAATTTGTAAAGCTCACGAGTGATCGAGAACAACTTTAGATTTTGGAATTTCAGATTCACATCGCATCTTCTTGACTGATTAACTTCCTTAAATACTCCTCCATGCACTAGCCGTTGGCCAATCATAAGAAGATTTTCTTCTAATCTACCTATTATACAGAATAATTTAAGGAGATCTTGTAGCCGTTGAAGACAAGGATGGAATTTCCACTTGATTCTAATCACCCATACAAATAAAATCTTGATTTTCATAAATGATACTTCCTCATTTGGAACTTATCTTCAAGATTGATTTCATCAATTTGTGATTGATTCAATCAATATATTTATATATAGAAAATGAAATCCCTTACCAGAAAACTAGACGTTGTTGATTAGATTCTAAAATAGTCCCATTCTGGATCTGTGTCGTAACCTTGATAAGTTTGGTTCCGGACTTTTCTTCGTTCTGACTTTGGGCAATGAGCAACTTCCAAATCTGACAGTGCTTTCAAATTTGAAAGGTCTATTGATGTTTCCTGCATGATTATATATTTAAGTATGACAAATTTGGGGGGAGGCGAAGTAGGCGTCGCAGCTTCTTGCGGTGGACCAATTCAGGTTCCTTGAGCTATGAAAGAAGAATGATATTTGAAGATGAGGAGGTTGAAATAATGACATTCCTACTACAAGGACTCCAGCTTGCCTATATTCTGATCCACCAAGCACTTGGAGCTTCATTGAATTCAAAAGCATCCTCAAAATTGTCAAAACCTTGATTTTCCATGCAATTTGTAGACTAGATTAGTAAGTAATTTAACATTGAATGACACACATTCTTTTTTTACTTTACATAATCAAAACCTCGTACAAAAGATCCACCTATGTAGAAACACTAATCTAAATGTCCCTAAACTCCAAACCCAACTAATATGGACAATATTTTGGAGGGGTGAGTCCAATCTCAGTAAATGAAAGTTCTAGGTCCACCTACTCACTAGTCGATCCAAGAACACACCAGCATAGTAACAATTATTGTCAATTGGAAAACCAATACTCACTTAAGATATGCAATCCACGCATTATATACGAATGACTATAATTATTTGTGCAATGAATAAAATAGATGCACTCCAATGCACACAATTCAATTACTAATCTCATGTGCACAATACCCATTGCTCATCCATATACACGAGTGAGTATTTATTCCATACTTGTCACCGATCATAACTTATCTCAACTAACGAGACATCGTGACCACCAACTCATAAGATAAAGTCATATAAACATTTTTTCCATGCTTTAGTCCATTCCTCGCGGGTGTCCTCCAACGATGATAAATATACCACTCTAGAGCCACATGATGATGGCCATCCCAGACTCATTCTCATCAGCATTCATACTCATTCTATTTTCTTTCTCAATCTTGAACCTGAAGTTCATAATATCACATTTGGGCTATTTAATTCGCGTTATGTTACACAAGCATACAATTTCATGTATGAAATTGGACTTCTTGTCCTTTCAACCATATAAAGGCCCATCTTAAACGGTAGAATATTCGTTTTCTCCAAAGTCTTATAAACGTACTTAGGAAAATTAATTTTAGTGTTGGTATATTACTAACAACACTTGTAGAATTTCCATGGAGTTGGTAATTTACTTAATTATTAGAATATTGATAAATTCCTAATAGTCTTGTTCATTCACTTACAATAATGGTAAAATTTCAAAGAAGTTAATAATTTGCTACTTCCTTATATTGATAAATTTCTGATGATATTGATAATTTACTACTGATTCACCTAACAAGCAGGTGACCAGTCAAGTTTTTTTTTTAACCAGAAAAATTAGAATTCTACTATCATGGAAAATTTTCAATTTTCCAACCCCATGGCATCGTAGAATTTTTCCTTGAAGTTTCATACTTCTCTACTTCTGCGACAAGAACTTAAATCTCAATTGATAATTTCAAATTTTGAAACTTGAAACACGGTAATTAATCATTCAGAAGCCCCTGCAGAAATCAATTTTAAGCTATCAAAACTAAAGGACTTTTGTGACCATTGCACATGATCATTATCTAGGGAGGGTTATGTTCATGCTAGACAAGATGTTTTGCCCCTACTCTTTCATTTCTTCAATGTGGAAATTTTCATGGCAAATCTGCAACAATTCCGTGAATATGGTTGCTAATGTCTAATTGAATTCACGACACTGGATGCAACTCATTGAACATTAATATCTACAAATGACCTCTGGAGCAAGTCATCTTGAATCCTCGACGAGTTTCTCCCATGACGAGATTAATTACTAATTGCACCCACTAAAAGTTTTAGAAGTAGGACCACAACATACCAAAAAAGGAACAAAGAAGTTGCAGAACCAATCTATTATGGTAAGGTTTCATGCTTTCCAGGACAATATTTTGGTTTTAGCTTGACCTTAATAAGCTCAGAAGAAGAGTGGAGTCCGAGTCAACTATATTGCATAAGATGAATGAAACTGACGCACAGGAGTTGCAATGTGGTTCGATAGAATGTGACTCATGGTTTAAAAGTTAGGAGAAGAAATTCCGGCGATCTGCTCCCTTCTCCTGCGATGCTCTTCTCCTCCGCCCCTCCCTGAGGATGGCCTGAGTTGCCGCCTCGGCCTCCTCCTCCGCCTCAACATCACTGCTCTCTTTCCCGCTTCTGCTTCCATAGCTGGAGATTTCTCAGATCTGAAATACAAGCGACGCTGGCATAACTCCCGTAGCTCGAGCATACCCAGATCTGCAAGGTAACCAGCTCTGAAGCCTCGCCCTTAGACCGAATCGCCCTGCTGCCGCCGCCTCTTTCTCATCCGGCCATCCCTGCCTCCAGCCTCCTCCTCCAACCCTTACTGTTGGCATAGCCTTTAGAGAAGATGGGTATCAAGATTTTGGACTCCTCAATTGCTTGGAGAAGCACTGGACCGATCTCTTCGCCAGTACAGAGCTCTTCGTTATCTCTGTATGCTCAAATTCCAGCATCAATGAGACTGTTATATAGGATATCAGCAATATCCAAGTGTGTACCGGGTCCTCTAAAGCTCAAGAATACTTTGTAACATGTTGACATGGCTTCACAACGTCCAGCGTTTGAGATGATTCCTCAGTAGACAAGCAGCAGCAGAATCGCCAACAGCTTCTGTGATCCCGTTGTCTGTTTTCACCTCTTCACTGGTTTGTACAGAAAGATGGAAACAATGGAAGCGACGATCAATGCTGAGTGCGAGGACCGACCTCGGTGCACCCTCTAAACCTATAAAAACAATGCTGTGAAGATGTCTGTCAGGATGGGAAACAAATGTATGTGAGATCTGCTCAGGTCAATGATTGATGTCAGCCTTTTTCTGGGTAACATTGTATCTAATATATATTCCATCGTCTTCAAAAACTAAAGAAGGATGCTTCCTCTTCATTTTAATCGAGGCATACACGATTTAGTTATTTTTGTTGGCCATATACACACGATTAAAACGCGGCCTCTCTATGGCAGCCACGAGGGAGGATAAGATAACCTCGACGGAGCATGCCAACAAAAGAGACAGCTTTTACCGTATTAGTGATGATTACCTTGGATTCTTCGTATACAAAAGTTACTAGTCCCTGATATGTTGATGAGTCCGTTAAAACTTCAAAAATTACTCACCCCTTAGAGGAGGAGGAATTGTTTATTGCAAACATCGGTATGTTCATTAAATATTTTTATCATAACAGATAGGGCTTGAAAAGGGGTTTGCTTTGACCAAATTCAAGCACAACCCGAAGATTTCAAGCCACAGATTGTGAAACCTCGAACTTAGGCTTGTCTCGAGACAATATGAAATTGCATGACTTGAAGTAGTTTGATGCAACCGGTTTTCGCACACCTCAATCTTAGTCCATCTCACAGGCAACCGCAATGGGGCATTCCCTCATATTGGTTAGGTGCTTCCTGAAGTGCTTCTAACAAGGTTTGAACCAACTCCCTTGCTAATTTCTAATAGGCTAAGAGTGACTTTTCCATATGAAAATAAATTGCTCACGTGAAAATACTAGTAAGTGATAAATATGCACTTGCTTTTAGGAGCAACAACTAATCATGATGAAAAGATCCCTTCTTAAAACAATTGACGTACAGATAAAAAAAACAAAAATATGAAGAGTTACTGACTAAGGGAAGACTAATTGACGAAAGACTATTTATCCTTATGCAAACATAGAAAAAAAGCTTACTAAGTACTAATGATTACTTATTTTCTTCTAATCACCGCGCAAAATTTACTAATATAAGTACCTAGTACATTGGCACTTACTTTTTCAAGTGATTTGATGTCAACCAAGTGGAGGTTTTACTATCCAATAAACACATATTATATCTTAAATGATAACTTACTAATCATGTGAAAATAACTTCTCATAAGTATCTATGTATTCTCTTCTCCAGAGCCAGCATATATAAGTAGTTATAAGTTTTAGTCCAATTACCATACAAAAAAAAAAACTCCCAACTTTACACTTTTGTTAATTTTTTTTGTCGAGTATAATGCATATAAAAGAGACGTCAGAACTTATTCTTTTGTGTACAATCCACCCTTTGTTAGTCTGTCAGCCAGCAAAGAAAAAATGGTCGTTGCCTTATTGATGTGGCGACTAAGGTGACTAATTATCACCGTGAAGCGTCATTAATAAGTAATTAATATAAATTGATAGTTAAAGAAGTTACTTTTGAAGATTAGAGAAAAAGGCAACAGAGGAAAAAGCATGGTGGAAATTGAGAGATAGAGAGATGAAAAGATGACCGATTCAATCATCATGCAATCACAAACGGTAACAAAAGCAAATCAATGTAAATTAGCCGAAGTTTCCGAACAATTTCAAATGGTATTCAGGTCTCAGCAGTCAGCACAACCACATCACTACTCAACCTCAAGCTCAATCTTTCAGCTTCTCAGTATGATCAAACATATTGACTTCTTGAAACTGGTAAGGTCGGGTAGCTTTTCCATGGCAGTCAATATGGTGCATCTCCAGTTGTTCTACTCTGCCTTGAATCTCAAGCAGTTTAGCCCAACTCCATGGGAGAAGTTTCGTACGCCATCTCCAGTGATGACAAATCTGCAAGCATTAACGATAGTCTACAATCTCTCGCATCGAAATGATTTAGTGGTCTTTTCAATTCAGAAATTTCTATCCGCTCAGTTCAAAGAAGATTATGCTAGTATTCTGCCAGGTATACTATTGAGGGCATGCAGTTGCCACGTCGAAAGGTGGTAGGTGGTACACATTGTAAAGTTCTTGGATACAATCGACATAAACTTAAGGCCAAAAAAGAGAGCTAATGCAAAGTTCGGTTATCAAATTTTCCGTCAATTTGGTCCTTCAAAAGTTTGTGTTCTTTGGACTCCATAGCTTCCTCATGCCGGTGGGAAATTCGTAATCAATCTTTATACTCTTTCACTGTCTCGACCGCTACATGAAAGAATACGAACTGCGTAGAGAGCAGAAGACTTTCATATCATTGACAGTCTTTACATGAGAAAATGGTAGGAACAGAAGATGCACAGCAGAAGCAATATGAAAAATAATCTTCGAGCCTCAGCTCTTATTCAACATTAGAATAACAGTAGAAGGAGCTTGCAATACTTAAAGCTTCTGAGATGCCGCCCAACCCCTGAAATCAGGCGCAACCATCGCCTACATTCTTCCATCCACCATACTTAAAAGTCCAGGAGAGAACAAATATCCTAAAAAATTACTCTTGACAAGTCGGATTCCACAAGATCAGACTGCGTCTCCGCCTTCAAAGTCCTCCACCGATCATCATAACCCAGAGAATCTTCTACCTTCTCACACTTATGTATAAGCAAAGAATTCAGCTTCTTGTGGCTTGATGGATCGGGTAACTTTCTGAAAGATTTACAGGAACCAATCCAGACTGTCTCCAACGATTCTAGTCTGCTTTTGATCTCGACTGTTTTAGGACAACACTGCAGATGAAGTTTCTGGAACTTCTCTAAGTTGGTCAGGTCAGGCAACTTGTCTAAAGATGGAACTCCTTCAGCTTGGATAAAGTAGTAACACAAATGAGAGAAGAAATGTTTGTACTAATATTTTCTGATTATTACTTGTGTATAAGGAGCCTGCAATATATAGTTTTAGTTTGCCGGCCAACCACAACCAAACTCAAAAAGTCGAAGAGAGTAAAAGATTCCTCAAGAAAAACAAAAAAACTCGCACAACTCAGATTCTACAAGACCAGACTGCTCTCTTCCTTCAAGTCCTCCACTGATCATCAGAACTCAGAATATTCTACGTTCTCACGCTCATGTATATAAAAATATTTTAGCTTCTTGAAGCTTGATGGATCCGGTGAAACTTTCCCAAAGATATAAAAGGGACCTATCCAAAGTGGCTCCAATGATTTTAGTCTGCCTTGGATCTCGAGCACTTTAGGACATCACTGCAGATAAAATTTCTGGAGCTTCTTCAGGTTGGTCAGGCCCGCAACTTGTACATAGATGGAACTCCTTCAACCCTTTAAGCCACGCAGGTTCTCCAAAATTTGGAGGCCTCTGAACTCTCACTTTACGGCAATGAGCAACTTCCAAATCTGACAGCGCCTTCAAATTTGAAAGGCCTATTGATGTTTCTATTTCCCTCCATGATTCTATATCCAAGTATGACAAATTTGGGGGAAGGCTAGGTCGGCATTGCAGCTTCTTGGGGGGGACCAGTTCAGGTTCCTTGAGCTGTGAAAGAAGAATGATGTGTGAAGATGGGGTGAAGAAATAATGAGATTCCAACAGCAAGGATTCCAGCTTCCTAACCTTCAGCTACCAAGGACTTCGAGCTTCATGAATTTAGAAGTACGTCGAAATTGTCAAAACCTGAATTTTACATATATTTGAATATCGAATTAATAAGTAATTTAACATCAAATGAATGTGCGTGCGTGTGTGTGTATATATATATTTTATTACGTTATTTAATCAAAATCTCATACAAAAGATCCACCTTAAAAAGATGTGTTAAGTCTAAATGTCCCTAAACTCTGAACCCGACCAATATGTTTAATATTTTAGAGGGAGTGAGTCTAAGCTCAGTATATGAAAGCTCCACGTCCAACATAGGAGGCCTCCCCACCACTCAACCCGAGAACACAACAGTATAGTAACAATTAGTGAATAAGGTCATATTATCATTGTCAATAGGAAAACCAATATTCACCTAAGATAGGGTAATCTGTGCATTATATAAAAATGACTATAATTATCTGTGCAATGAATAAAATGGATGCAATGTATGACATTCGTTTTAACAGTAAATTGCACACAAATGATCATACGAAATCTCATGATGCTTAGATATCAGTAGCTCATCAGTCTTGGACCTCAAGCTTAAATTATCACAAATAGACTATTCAAGTCACATCAGATTACACAAGTCACATAATTTAATGCATAAATAGTTGTAATTTGTCTTCTCAATCCTATAGAGAACAGCAGAACATCTGTCTTTTCCCAGATCCTTAAATACATACTTGGAAAAAAATTAATTACAATGTCAGTACATTGCTATCAACACTAGTAGAATCTCAATGGAGTTGGTAATATACTTAATATGGGAAACAAGCACACTTGGAGAGCGCAGTACAGCGGAGAGTTGTATGCTCCCTTTGAAAGTAGTGCTGTGAATTTACTTACGACACTGGTAAAATTTCAAATGAGTTGATAACATACTACATCATGGAAATTTTAGTGAATTTCTGATAGTGCTAGTAATTCACTTACGACACCAGAAATTTCCAGAAGAGTCGGTAATTTACCAATTTAGTGAGAAATTGCTAAATTTCTGATTAATTTCAGTAATTTACTACCTGTTTAACTAACAACAAGTAACCAGTCATTTTCTTTTACCCAACAATTCCAAATTTGCCGGTAATCCCACCAAAAAAACTCAAACAATGAAACTAGGAACGCAGTTATGAATCAACTCAGAAGCGACTGCAGAAATCTGTTTTAAGTCATGAAAACTAAAGGACCTTTGCGACCATTGCACATGATCATTAACTAGGGAGTGTTATGTATGCTAGACACAATGTCTTGCCCCTACTTCTTCATTTCTTCAATGTGAAAATTTTCATGGGAATCAACAACAATTCTGTGAATATGGTTGCTGATGTCTGATTGAATTCGCAACACTGAATGCAGCACATTCTCAGGGTAATGTCTCAAGAACATTAATCTCTACAAATGAATTCTGCAGCAAGGCATCTGGAATCCTTGATGAATTTCTTCCACAGCAAGATTTAATCACTAAGTACACCAGCTAAAATATTAGAAGTAAGTAGGACCACAACAGACCAAGAGAAGAAGAAAGAAATTGCAGAACCGATCGGTTATAGTAAGGTTTCATGCCTTCCAGGACAATATTTCGGTTTTAGCTAGACCTTGACAAGCTCAGAAGAACAACTGATTCGCCATGTATGTTCTGAACTAGTTCCTAAGGAGCGAAAATCAATCCCCTCACGGGTGCACAACCGAACTGACGCACAGGAGGAGTTGCAATGTGTTTCAATAGAATGTGACTTGGTTAAGGCTAAAGCTATTAAAGATTAGATGCAGATGGAACAAAATCAATCGAGTGAGCTGCTGAGTGAGTTCATCGAAAGGCTGTTTTCATTGCGTATGTATGATAAGTCATGACTGAAAATAATAAAAACCAACTCAATCCGTTCCAAATATCTTCCTAATCCATCACTGATTGCATCGAAGATTCGCACGCAGACCCAATTCATGCAAATGCGAAGAGAAAATTACCAGAAAAAAAGAATATAGGCGAAGATGAAGGAAACCAAATGAAGATGCAGAGAAGGAAGAACCCTCGTTGGCCTCATTCAGCTGCAACCAAAATGGAAAAGGAAGACCACAATCCATTAACCCCTCGATGGGAACAGATCGGCGGGCAGGAAGATGGGGTCGCAGTCCCCGGAGGGAGATCTCCGCCTGGTCGAATCGCGTCTCGTTCTTCCGCTCGGGGTCGCCGTCGCTGCTGGTTCTGGGCGAGCTCCTCACTTGCGTCGTCGCTGATGAGGGAGGAGGACGAAGGAAGGAGAAAGAAAGAATCTGAGAAGACACAGAGAGAGCAACGGGAGAAAAAACGAAACAAAAAATAAAAAGAAAAAGAGAGAAAAAGTTGAAATTTCTTAAGAGTGGTCCCACCTTTATGCGTCATCTCGAGATAATATCCCTTCCTCACCAATCTGCTACGGTATCTTCTCTCCGTGATTTCAGTACTCTCCCCCTTCTTCCTCGGAAGGGTCTTCGCACTTTTTTCAAATCTAAGTACTGATCGGATTCCAGAATCACCTCCAATCTCTCACAGTCTTTTATTTCCAAATACTGTAGCTTCTTGAAGCTTGAAGGATTAGAAAACTTTTGCAGAGAACCGCAGCCATCAATAAGAAGCAACACCACCGGTTTCAGCCTACCTTGAATCTCAACCAGACGAGGGCAACGCGTTAATTCAATATGCTTAAGCTCCTTGGCGTTGGTCAGGTCAGGCAACTTCTCTAACAATGGAAGATCATCCACACGTAAGATCCTCAAGTTGTCCGAAACTTCTAGGCCTTGAATCTCTCCTAGCTTCCAACAGCCATATATATCCAATTCTTCTATATGCTTAAAGCTTGATGGATCAGGCAGCTGTTCAAGTGATTCGCAGCCAATTAAACGGAGAGACTCCAATGATTCAAGCTTACCTTGAACCTCAACTAGTTTAGGACAATCTCGTATAAAAAGTCTCCAGAGCTTCTTCAACCCGGTCAGGTTGGGCAACTTCACCAGCGATGGAAGATCCCTAAGATCAAGTGATTGCAGCTTTTTCAAAAATTCGAGGCCTTGAATCTCTACTAACTGTTCACGATCAAAGACCATCAATTTTGATAACTTCTCCAAATATGAAAGATTTATCGACTTTTCCATTAACCCGTGCCCAAAAAGAAGTAAGTAAGACAAATTATGAGGAAGCTTAGGTAGGCATTCTAGGTTTTTTACGAAAAGGTCAAGCTTCCTGAGCTTCAAAAGGAGATTAAAATCTGAAGGGAGGGTGACCAGATTATGACAACCCAACCGCAAGGACTCTAGCTTGCTTAACCCTCCAATCCAATTGAGGCTTGGAGCTGGATGGGAAGGGCTTTGATTATTTAATTCCAACGTCAAAACTCTCAAATTTAATAGGTTCGAGAGATTTGGGCATCTCATCACATTATCCATCAAGTATAGTTCGGTCATACTTTCAGGAAGCTTAGGTATATTGGAAATTTTCGTGCCCGATAACCTCAAGATTCTTAGAAATGATAGTTCTCCAATCTCACTTGGAATTTCCCCACACAAACATCCACAATAGGTAAAATCGATCTCTTCAAGCTTCTCCAACATTCCAAGGGCGCTAGGTAGCTTTTCTAAGTTGGACTTAAACATCCTTAGTACTCTCAAATTCTTCATAGTCCCTATTGAATTGGGTAGCTCTCGTATTTTCGACCCAAAAAGTTTCAACTCAACCAGAGATCCAAAATTTCCAAATGGAAGTTCACTAATTCTGGTATTTGACAAATTAAGATATGATAGTGATGTTGAGCAACCAACTAAATTGCATTCAGTCAGTAATCTACATTCTGCACTGAGAGTTTCCAAGTTCTCCATTCCTTTCCATTCAGGAATTTTGGTAATAGATGTGTGATCAACAAGAAGTTCTGTCAAGGCTTCCAATTCCTCCATCTCGTCTGGCAATATTTTAAGTTTCTCACAACCTTCCAAGTCTAATGATACTAAATGCTTTAACTTACCAATAGACCTATCAACTTGAACCAGTTCTGTGCACCATTTAAGAATCAGTCGTTCTAAATTTTCATGAGCAGAAAAGTCAGGAGTTCGACACAAGTTTCCGCATCCAGTCAAATTTAGAACCTTCAAATTCTTTGCCATCTGTAATAAAGAGAAGAGGTTAATTTTGACTCATTTTGAGATACAGGACATCATAGTCAATATAGCAAATTCATGTTGAACTAAGGGAAAATTCTAAATAAGGACCCAGAGTAAATTAATTTTCTCAAATAAGGACCCGAAATGAACTATGTGTCAGATAAAGACCTAAAGTGAATACATTGTCTCACATAAGGACCCGAAATAGTTGAATCAATTCTAAATAAGGACTTGAGCTTGCTGGTCACCCAAAAATTTGCCGGCTATCAAGCATGTGACATTTTCGACGACCAGAGTTTGGGCAATTTTGTCCAAAAAAAAATCTAGGGAAAATTAACAAATCTTAAAACGGAAACAAAAAAACCCTCGGTTTTCTACGGTCTCTCTATTCCTTGTACCCATCCTCTGCAAAGTCAAAGACCGAAGTTCTCCCCATTCCTTATACCCATCATCTGCAAAGTTGAAGACCCAAATTCTCCGTTGGTTGAGGCATGAATTCAAAAACAAGAATAAAACTAGATGCTTCTTTTTTTGTTTGCGGAGACCCAAATCCTCCACTGGTCGAGCAAGGCGAGAAGAGACGAGAATTGAGTTGCGACGATGATCGGGCAGCAATTTGGTTAAGGAGCAGTGGGGGGAGAAGAAAGAAGAAAACGTAAATATCTAAATGAATAACATAAACTTAATTAATTTACAATTTTCCTTTTTTTTTTTCCAATCACAAATTTCTAACAAAATTGCCCCTATTTTAATCGCTAGAAAATGTCTACCGACGAGCTAAGATCCTTAATAGAATTTAACTTGATCACTTCGGATCCTTATTTGACATAAAATTTACTTGAATCCTTATTTGAAACAATAGGTCCACTTCGAGTTCTTATTTGACACAAAATTCACTTTTGGTCATTATTTGAGAAAATAGATTCACTCCGGATCCTTATTTGGAATTTTCTCTTGAACTAATACCGTACTTTGAGGTGGTTCCATCCCTCCCACTCATCCGTAATGTTACTCCTTGATAGATCAAGAATCGCTAGCTTCATAAGGGAAAATGCAGTGAATTGGAAAAAGATGGGAAACTTATGCCATGATAGAAATCTCAACTCCGGAAGGATGAGCGGATTCCTCTGGAACCAGTTGGTTGAAGGAAGATGCAGAATTAAGTTATGCCATGAGAGCCATCCCAACTCCGAAAGGATGAGTAAGTTCCTGTGGAACCAGTTGGTTAAAGGAAAATGCTGAACGAAGTTATGCCATGAGGGCCATCTCAACTTCGGAAGGTTGGCTAGATTCCTCCGGAACCAGTTGGTTAAACGAAAATGCTGGACATTTTTCATATCCAAAACTCCCCAATTTACTTGAAGAAACCTTATATCCGATAAACTTGCAAAATCTTCCTTCTTAAAGCATTGAGATTGATGATCAAACTTGAGACATATCGCTTCAACATTTTTCGCTCCCTGCCAAAGCAAAAAAAGGAAACAGAAGCTGGTTATCATATAATCACCAGTTGAAGCCATTTGAGTTGAACATACTTAAGGAATGTACACCTTATTCATAATTTGAAATTAATTTACAATATAATTTACAGATGAGCATTCACAGTAACCACACAAGTAATGACTCGGTTTAGATAGAAACAAATAAGCAAACTCAAGGTATATAACTCATCTCTTTGAATAGGAATAACACTGCAAACACTTTACCTCCTTTCTCTTAAGAACGTCAATTGCTTCCTCATGATCCCACACCCGAATTGGCTTCTCTGATTTAGAATATGCTCTTTCACGAACAATGTCTTGCCCAAGGTCTCTTAGCTGATCATGCACCCACAATCTGTTACCTTCTGCAATCTTTATTAACGACCTCTGTTTGAGGATGTCAAGAGAATGTTTAGCGAAAAACTGACGGTTGTCCCACATGTGAATCACAATTCTCACATCATACCCGACAAAGCAGCAACAAATATCGAGAAATATTTCCCTCTCTCGAGATTCTAATGCCTCGAAACTAATGTTCAACTTATTTTTAACCTCTTTACTGGGAATGGTCTCCAGCTTCTTTAACACATTCTTACATTTATTTATGTCATTTCTATACAAAAGTGAACCTATAATTTCAAGAGCCAAAGGAAGATGACCACAGATTGCTACTGCTTTTTGTGATAGGGGGACATATTCTGCTAGAGGATACTCTCTTCCAAAGGCATGTCTGCTAAATAGTTCAAGAGAATGATCAAAATCCATTACAGTAAGTTCATGCTGAAAATCAATACGTTTGAGAAGTTCCTTGTCTCTTGTGGTAATAATAACATTACTTCCTCTGCCGAACCAGCATTCACCCACCCTTAAAAGAGCATTTAGTTGACTGTTTTGGTCAACATCATCAAGTACAAGTAAAACCTTTTTGGAGGATAACCTATTCTTGATTACAGTAATCCCTTCACTAATACTATTGATGGAATGCCATTCCGTTCTTAGGACCTTAGAGATGAGTTGATTCTGCAAACTCTCAATTTTTGTCTCTCGAATGTTAGACAGAAGGAAGCTTGATTATCAAAATCAGCCGACAGTTTGTTATAGACAATTGTGGCAAGCGTTGTCTTTCCGACACCACCCATACCATAGATACCAACAATCTTTGTTCCAGTGGTCTGTTCACCTATCTTTTCCATGATTTGGTCCACTTGATTGTCCATTTCAACCAAGCAATTAGATACTGCCAGGTAGTTCTTTTTCAACTCGATCAAAAGCTTTTGAACAACTTCTTCTGTGAACTCACCTTTGCCTCTGACACCATTGAAGGCAAAGGGACCAAATTGTTAAATTGAGATGAGCAGAATAATATCTAAGCTACAAACAAATCATGAAAAATAGTAAGAGAAAATTTCAAAAAAGGACCCAAAGTGTCATCATTTTCTCAAAAAGGGACCTAAAGTGAAGTTTGTCTCAAATAAGGACCCAAAGTGCATTCATTTTCTCAAAAAAAGACATGGAGTGGAGTCATGTCTCAAATAAGGACCTAAAGTGATCATTTAGTCTTAAAGAAGGACCTCATTTGCCGGCCGATGAATAGATGCATCTCCAATGCATATTAGGTAGCCCGATCGGGGATATTTTGTCCAATTTTTTTTTTTTTTTTTTTTAATTTTCGATTGTCTTGTTTTATTATTATTATTATTATTATTATTATTATTATTATTATTATTATTATTATTATTATCATCATTTTGGGTCAATGGTGGCACTTGTTCATCATCTTCTCCATCCCCTGTTTGTCTTCTTCTTAAGCACATCAGACTTGGGAAGGGCTGGCGAGCGCTGGCCATTGGGGAGGGCCGGCGAGCGTTGGACGCCCATTATCGGCAATAGGTGAGGGCCACTAAGCCCTCGCCGGCCGTGGGCGAGGGCTTGCAGGCCGACCCTCACTAGATCTGGCGAGGGTGGCCTCGGCTATGGCTAGCGAGGGTTGTCGAGCCCTCAGTGGCTGCGGGCGAGGGCTTGCAAGCCTTCGTCGACCCTTATCAATGGCCAGTGAGGTGGGCGAGCCCTCGCCTAGGGTCGGCGAGGGGCCACCTCTCTGATGGCCGTGAGGGGTGACCTCCCCCACCTCCGCCCACTGCTCCACCGACAACCTCGTCTTCTGCTAGGACTACGACTGGGATGCTCGTGTCACTTTCTTCATCCTTTCCTCCCACCACCACTCCCAGATTGACGACTTCTAAAGCTACCCGTTTTGCCCTCGAGGACCTTCTTGTAGGGCCTCGATTTGGACAGCCTCCCTCCCCCATGGCTAGCGAGGGCTCGATGGCCCTCACCCACTATCAGCGATGGGTGTCAAGCCCTCACTACGCCCTCGCTCGCTGCTGGTGATGGGCATCGAGCCCTCACCAGCCCTTACTAGCGGCCGGCACTCGCTGGCCTTTCCCCAAGTCCAATGTTCTTGATTTGGGCAAGAAGAAGTGAACAGGAGACGAAGAAGACGATGAACAGGGCAACCAAAAATGAAAAAAAAATAAATGGACGAAAATATCCTAATTAGGCCACCGAAATATACATCGGAGATGCATCTATTAACAGGCCGACGAGTGAGGTCCTTCTTTGAGACTAAATGACTACTTTGGGTCCTTTTTTGAGACAAACTTTACTTCAAGTCCTCTTTTGAGAAAATGATGGCACTTTTGGTCTTTATTTAAAACAAACTTCACTTCAGGTCCTATGTTAATAAAAGGATGACACTTTGGGTCCTTATTTGAAATTTTTCCAAATAGTAAATTCGACTACCTCCCATTGAGTTCCCATCCTCTTAATGCTCCAACCTTGCTGAGAGCTGTCTTCCACTTCTCAATAGTCTCATTAGTGAACCGCCCCTTATTTTTGTGTAAATTAATGGCCTCAACATAACTTCCAGTTTGATGAAGAACCTCCGATGGTGCTACGTCATAGAAAATTGGCACGATCTTTCGTCCCCACTTTTCCTTGCACTCTACCATCTGGACCAACTCCTTGAGGCACCATGAACTGGCAGCATATTCCTTAGATAAGATAGGAATTGAGATTTCTGATTGCTCAATCGCTTGGACAAGCTCTTGGCCAATCTCTTCCCCCATGGGAAGCTCTTCTTTATCTCTATACACTCGTATTCCAGCACGAAAGAGGCTGTTGTAAAGGTAATCAGCGATGTCATGGCGAGTGTCTGGTCCTCTAAAGCTTAAGAATACTTCATAACTAGATTCTGGTGGCTTCTCCATCTCCTGAATTTTCAGAGGATTTGCAATGACTTGATATCCCACCTGAAAATCGTTTACTAAAATTTGTGTGATGACTACTATGATTTCTCTTAGAAACTCTTATTCTAGAAAGAAACCAAGATGACAAATGCATGAGCTCATTCTGGACCTTGCACTAGACACCAAAATATGTCTGCTTACTATATAAAAAAATATAATAGAGAAGTTAAACCATCTCAATTCTAAAGGAAGAAATTTCCAAGATATTGCGGAATTATGGGTTTTAGTTCACACCCGAGATTGATTCAAAAGAATAATATTTCGAGAAGATAAATCACCCTTAACGTATTTTTGTTTTGAACTCTTCCTTTATGTGAAAATTTCTCTTGAAAGTTGATGTTGAATGTCCTCAGCACGTAAGTGCCTGCTGTTGCTTGTAGATTGACTAATTATCTTATTGTCTGATAAAAAGATTATGATGAAACCTTCCTCTTTTAGCTCTACCAAATTAGATTTGACAAAGACATTGCACAACACTCAATTAGTTGCTCCCTCGACCTTAACAGATGCGAGCAAAGAGTTCATTCCCCTATGACAATCTCATTAGAAGAATGAAATCAAGAAATTACACTGAAGCAACTGCAACCTCACCATATTGGATTAGTTTCTTAAGATCATAAGCCGATCCCTAATTACAGCCATCTCATAGGTTGTCAAAACACAGATAGACGGTCACGGGCAAGAATCAGTTAGGATTGAAGCTATTATCCACATTTGCTAGAAAGTACCACATTTGCTGGCAGTGATCAATCACGGAGTCAAGTGAGGAAAGAATTTGATGCTGATCTGAGAGTCCCTCTATAGTTTCCATCAAATTCTGCACCTAGTTGCATTACAGAACAGACCCAATTCAGTAAAAAGAAGGCAATAAACGAGAGGAAGTTACCGGAGATGGAGGGGGTGAAGATGAACAGTCCGGATCAAGTGCTGAGAAGCAGACAGAGATCCCAAGCATAAACGTTCTTGGCTTTTGAGTTGGCTTTTGAGTTCGGCTGAAGAAAGACAGACTTCTATTAGACAGTGACTCACCCTCCTTCGCCGTGCCCTTCCAGGAAAGTGAGGGCTTGCTAGTTGCAGGGAAACTTCAGGCCGACCGTGAAAGAGTGAATACGCGTTTTGCTCGACTTTTGAGTAAACGAGTTGAGTTACTGGGAAATTTCTCGAAGTCCGGAAACTTTTTGGCACGAGGGGCGAGAGTGCAAGAAGATTTTCATTGCATGTTATTAGTTTAAAAATCATACAATATATTCTTTTAACGACGATGAAGGTGAATCCTAGGCCCATTTAAATTTTACATATATTAAACCAAAAAATGTAGAGTTCATGTATTTTAAGTATGTCCGAGTTACACACAATGAGTTCAAAAAACAAAAAGAAATTAAAAAAATAGCGCCGCAAATGTTATAACTTCCTCACAATACTTATTTAAATACTATAACTTTTTTTTAGATTGATTAAGTAATATAATTTTAATTTAACACTCACTTAAATACCATAATTTTTTTTTTTGATCACTTGTGCCATGACTTGTCAAATTGTTCACCCAAGAATGAATGTTCCCGTGAGGACCGCTGGTCTACCACTGTCCTCCTAGGTTCTCCACTTTTGACGCTTCCTCTTTTCTCCAAATTTTTACCTTATTCTTTTTAAATTTTTCTTAAATCTGCTGACATGGCATATCAGTGCCTCCATCTTCAAGGAAAAAAAGATCATAAACATTTTTCCTATTAACTTAATTGGATGGAGTTAATAGCAGGATTTGATCGTACTAATTTAATGAATTTTAAAATTTAATTGCACTTTTTGAAAATTTTAAAATTTAAAGGCGTTTTGCAACATATTTTAAGATTTATGGAGCATTTATCCCCTCTTATGAGATAATAACATAAATGATCTTCAAACTTTGGTTCAATATGTAATATTATCCTTAGATTATTAATTTGTTCAAATGTGATATCTAAAATATTGATAGGTGTTCAATTTAATCTTTAGATTAAATGCATTATTTCCATATAGTTTAACGACTGGATTAGATATATGTTAATAGTTCATAGATCATATTAAATAAATTAAAAGTTTTAAAAATGACATAACATAGTTTGCCAACGTTTAAGGATCACTGACCAAAAAAAAAAAAAATGTTTAAGGATCATATAAAATAAATTCCAAATTCAAAGACAGCGTTAGATATTGGACAAAATATAAGGATTATCTATGTCATTTCTTTTTTCATTTTTTAAATCTAAAACTCTAGAAACTTAAGGATAGACAAATAATTTACATATAATTTTTTGATAATTTTCGGAGATTTGAACAATAATTTAAATTTTGACAAAAAAGGTAAAAGAACTATTATTAAAGTCCAAGCAAAGAGGCACTAGATCAATTAATTTTCGCCATTTCTTTACGGTGTCACTTCGCGTGGGCACCATTTTCATGGGAGAGACGACTGGTGCGTTGACGCCCAGGAAAGTGAGAACCTGCTGGTTGCAGGGAAACTTCAAGCCCACCGTGAAGAAGGGAATACGTGTTTTGCTTTCGACTTTTGGGGAAATTGAGTTGAGTTTCTGGGAAATTTCTCTGAAGTCCAAAGATTCTTTGGCACGAAAGGCTAGAGCGCAGGAGATTTTCATTGCATATTATTAGTTTAAAAATCATTCAATCTATACTATTTGATATTCTTTTAATGACGACAAAACCCTTCTTTTGTAGGTGAAGCCCAGGCCCATTCAAATTTTACATATGCTAAACCTAAAATTTAAAATTCATATATTTTAAGTAATTGAGATGGATTATGTCAAAGTTATTTATAGTGAATTCATAAAACAAGAAAAGTTGGGAAAGATAATACCACAAATGTCATAATTTTCATACAACATTCATTTAAATACTATAGTTTTTTTTTTTTTTTTTGGATTGCTCAAGTGATATAACTTTTTGTGTCGGACTCACTTAAGCACTATAATTTTAATTTTTATCGCTTGAGTGTTATGTAACATTTCAATCGATTGCTTGTGCCATAACTTTATAAAATCAATCACCTAAGTATTGAAAATCATATATTGTATTAAACGTCCATATCCCCACTAGGAGGCTTCCTGAAACTTATTTTTTACCAAGGAAAGTTTTAAGAAAAATTTAGCCATCTTACGGTCCAATCATTGTAAATTATGACTGGCCATAGATATCACGAAATTATAATTAAATCACGGACTTTAAAATATTAGTCAACTTAACTTGTAAATTATTTATGATTAAACATAAAATTAATAATACTTTTATAAGCATAGATGATGATTAATCAACAAAAGAGTTATTCCATTGTTTTTAAACAATGACTAGGATATTAATTTAAATTACTAGCTCAATATTGTAGTATAGATAACTAAATCTAATGCGAATGCAATCATACTATAAAGTCTATGTTAACTATTGGTATTTTTATTGCATTTTATTCTTACATTGTTTTTCATGAAATCTGTGATTTATTTCATCAGCTACTTCTAAGTTTGCTCTTATATGGATTTAACAATGGAAGTAATGAGATTTAATGGCTAAATTCATTTACTCATTATTTCTCTTCCATTGTTCCAAAGACAATGCAAGGGAGTGATAACTACAATATTTTTAAGCATTATAATTAATTAATCCTCATCCAACTACTCTGTTTGGATTATCATATAGTAATTGATACGGTAGTAGTTAGTACACTATTTTTTCATTACAGAAAGCCAATCTTTCAGCTTCTCAGTATTGTTTATGATCGACACAAGGACATCTAGAGTGTCAAAACGTGGCACGAATGGATATTTAAGTGCCAAAAATTAGGAAAGTAATACTTAAATGCCAAAATCGGAATAAAATAGATCAATTAAGTGCCAACGACGAGAAAATTCAGCCAAAATGCCGACGTAGTGATTTTTTCGGTGAGCCATGTTACTAGATAGTGTCAAAACAACGCCGTTTTGGTGCTGACGTGATAAATAATTAATATAAAATTTTAATTTAAACCAATTTTTTTTAAAAAGAAAAAGGGAAAGGAGGAGGAAGGGGCAAGGGCTCGCAAGGGGGCCCTCACCACCAATCAGCTGGGGTCGTCGGCCCCCGGTTGACCCTCCCACCGCCTTCCTAACGATGCCTATTCATCTTCCTCCTCCCTTATTTATTTTTTTTAATTATTTTTAAATCTAATTTAATTAATTTTTATATTAAAATTCGAGTTATATCAAAACAACGTCGTTTTTGCGTTTATTTGTTGAATTAGCCTTCCGGTGAGCCACGTAAGCGAGAAAAATTAATAAAAAATTATCACGTAGGATTTCCGACAGGATTCTCTGGATGTAGCACTCAAGTGTCCTGTTTTTAAAAAAAAGTGATATTTAACTATCACTTTTCTAATTTTTGACATTTAAGTGTCCCCTTATGCCAAGTTTTAGCATTTAGGGTGTTCTTTTGCCGTTCATGATCAAATATGTTGGCTTTGTGAAGCCGGAAAGGTCGGGTAGCTTTCCCAGGCCAGTCAATACTATGGATCTCCAATTGTTCTGCTTTGCCTTGGTTCTCAACCAGTTTAGGACAACTCCATGGGAGAAGTTTAGGACAATGTCTTCAGTGATGGCAGACCTGCGAGGGTTAATAATAGTATACAATTTATGGCATCGAAATTGTTGAGTGTTCTCCATCAGCTCAATTAGATAGAGATGCTTCTGTAATTTTGCTTGGGATAGTATTGAGGGCCATGTTGCTGCCGTGACGAAAGGAACATGGTGAAGTTCTTAGATACAATCAATTGAGACAAACTAAACTTAAGGCAAAGAAAAAGGCCAATGGAAAGTACAGTTATCGAATTTTCTGTCAACTTTATCCCTCAAAAGTTTGTATTCTTCGGATACTCTAGTTTCTTACAGCTCTTGGGAAATTTGTGAATCAATTTTACTCTCACTCTTTCACAACTGATACAGGAAAGAATACGTACTGCGGAGAGGAAGAATTGGTATCTGAAATATTGACAGTCTGTCCCTGAGGCAACGGTAGGAACAGAAGATCCACAGCAGAAGCAAAATATGAAAAAACCTTCTACGTTTGAAGCTTAGCTTGGACTCAATAGTAACACAATTGAGAGAAGAAATGTCTGTACAGTATTTTGCGATTATTGCATGTGTATATGGAGCTTGCAATATATATAGAGTTTTGAGCTGCCCGTCAACCACTGAAATCAGGTACGCAACCAACGTTTACACTCTACCATCAACCAAACTCAGAAGTCCAAGAGATAAAAGTTCCCTAAAAACAAAAATAGGATACTCAGACAAGTTGGATTCCGCAAGATCAGACTGCTTTCTTCCTTCAAGTCCTCCACTGACCATCAGAACTCAAGAAATCTTCTACGTTCTCACGCTTGTGTATGTTTGAAGATTTTAGCTTCTTGAAGATTGATGGATCCGGTAACTTTTCCAAAGATTTAAAAGGAACCTATCCAAAGTTGCCTCCAACGATTTTAGTCTGCCTTGGGTCTTAACCACTCTAGGACATCACTGCAGATAATATTTTTGGAGCTTCTTCAGGTTGGTCAGGTCAGGCAACTTGTCCATAGATGGAACTCCTTCAAGCTTGAAGGCAGTCGGGTTCTCCAAAACTTGGAGGCCTCTGAACCCTCTCACTTTAAGGCAATGAGCAACTTCCAAATCTGACGGCACCTTCAAATTTGAAAGGTCTATTGATGTTTTTATTTCCCTGCATGATTCGATATCTAAGTACAACAAATTTGGGGGAAGGCTAGGTCGGCATTGCAGCTTCTTGGAGGAGACCAGTTCAGGTACCTTGGGCTATGAAAGAAGAATGATGTCTGAAGATGGGGTGATGAAATAATGAGATTCCAACAGCAAGGATTCCAGCTGCCCTAACCTTCTGAACCACAAAGGACTTCGAGCTTCAATGAATTTAGAAGCATCATCAAAATTGTCAAAACCGGAATTTTACATACAATTTGAATATTGAATTAATACGTAACTTAACATCAAGTGAATGCACATAATTTTTTTTATTACTTTACATAATTAAAAACTTGTACAGAAGATCTGCCTTAAAAATATTCTAAATGTCGCAAAACTCTAAATTGACCAACATGTATAATATTTTTGAGGGAGTGAAGTCTAAGTTCAGTAAATGAAAGCCCAGAATGGGAGGCCTACTTGCTACTCGACCCGAGAACGTGACAATAACAATAGGCAGTTAAAGTCATGTATCATTATCAATAGGAAAACCAATATTCACCTATGACAGTGTAACCCATGCATTATATAAAAATGACAATAATTATCTGTGCAATGAATAAAATAAATGCAATGTATGACATTCGTTTGAATGCTCAAATGCACACAATTGATCATACCAAATCTCATGATGTGTAGATATCAGTAGCTCATTGGTATACACAAGCAAATATTTATTCCCTACTTGTCACTAGCCATGACTCATCTTGACTTAACTCAACTAACGAGACATCGTAACCACTAAATAATGCGGGACGAAATCATATATACATATTTACCACGCTTAGACCCATTCATCATAGGTATCATCCAACGATGACAAATACAATACAAACGCATGATGACGGCTATCCTAGACTCATTTTCATCAAGATTCATAGCCATTCTATTTTCTTTTTTTTCTCAATCTTGGACCTCAAGTTCATAATATCATATATAGGTTATTCAAGTTACATCAGGTTACACAAGTCATATAATTTCATGTATAAATCACTGTACCTTATGTCTTCTCGATCTTATAGAGAATGGTAGAACATCTGTCTTTTCCTAGAATCTTATATAAATACTCAGTAAAATTAATTATAGTGTTTGTATATTGCCAACAACACTCGTAGAATTTCAATGGAGTTGGTAATTTACTTAACATGGGGAACAAGCACACTTGGAGAGTGCAGTACAACAGAAAGTTGTATGCCGTGTTCGAAAGTAGTGTTATTAATTTACTTACGATACTGGTTAAATTTCAAATGAGTTGATAATTTGTTACTTCATTGAAATACTATTAAATTTCTGATAGTGTTAGTAATTCACTTATGACACCGGAAAGTTTCCAAAAGACTTGGCAATTTACCAATCTAGTGGGAAATTGCTAAATTTCTGACAGCTTTGGTAATTTAACCAGCCATTTTCTTTTACCTAACAATTCCAATTTTGCTGGTAATACCACCCAAAAATTTCAAATGATGAAACTAGAAACGCAGTAATGAATCCACTCAAAAGTGCCTGCAGAAATCTGTTTTTAAGTTATCAAAACTAAAGAACCTTGGTGACCATTGCACATGATCATTACCTAGGGAGCGTTTTATGTTTATGCTAGACACAATGTTTTGCCCCTACTTCTTCATTTCTTTAATGTGGAAATTTTCATGGGAAATCAGCAACAATTCTGTGAATATGGTTGCTGATGTCAGATAGAATTCGCAACACTGAATGCAACACATTCTCAGGGTAATGCCTCAAGAACATCAATCTCTACGAATGAAATCTGGAGCAAGTCATCTTGAATCCTTCATGAATTTCTTCCATAACGAGATTTAATCACTAAGTACACCAGCTAAAATATTAGAAGTAAGTAGGACCACAACAGACCAAGAGAAGAAGAAAGAAATTGCTGAACCAATCGACTATGGTAAGTTTTCATGCCAACAAGGACAATATTTTGGCTTTAGCTAGACCTTGATAACCTCAGAAGAAGAAATGAGTCCCTGCCTCAAACTATTCCACCTGCAAGGTTTGGACCATTTCCTCAAAGGCAAAAATCGATCCCCTAATTGGTGCAGAAGTGAACTGATGCAAAGGAGTTGCAACGTGTTTCGAGAGCATGCAACTTGGTTAGGCTAAAAGCTATTACAATCAGATGCAGATTGAAGAGTTTAATTGAGTCAACTCATGGAGTTCAATGGGAGTCATTAGTCATTCAGAAGCAACTGCAGAAATCTGTTTTAAGTTATCAAAGCTAAAGGACCTTTGTGACCATTGCACAGATCATTAACTAGGAGCGTTTATGTTTATGCTAAACACAATGTTTTGCCCCTACTTCTTCATTTCCTCGATGTGAAAATTTTCATGGGAAATCCGCAGCAATCCTGTGAATACGGTCGCTGATGTCTGATTGAATTTGCGACACTGAATGTAACACATTGAACATTAATCTCAGTGAATGAATTCTGGAGCAAGTCATCTTGAATCCTCAATGAATTTCTCCCATGACAAGATTAATTACTAATTGCACCCTCCAAAAATTTTAGAAGTAAGTAGGACCACAACAGACCAATAAAGGGAAGAAAGAAATAGTAAGGTTTCATGCTTTCCAGGAAAATATTTCAGTTTTAGCTAGACCTTGACAAGCTCAGAAGAAGAATCGAGTCCCAGTCGACTATATTGCATAAATTAAATGAAATCAGATATATCCCTCCCCCACCCAGAAAAAAAAAAAAAAACTGATTCCCGATGTATGTTTTGAACTAGTTCCTAAGGAGTGAAAATCGATCCGCTAATTGGTGCAGAAGTGAACTGACGCACAGGAGTTGCAATGTGTTTCAATAGAATGTGACTTGGTTAAGGCTAAAGCTATTAAAGATTAGATGCAGTTACGGAAGAAAATCAATCGAATCAGCTCCCGAGTGAGTTCATCAAAAGGCTGTTTTCATTGCGTTTGAATGACAAGTCATGACTGAAAATAATAAAAACCAACTCAATCCCGTTCCAAATCTTTTCCTAATCCGTCACTGATTCCATCAAAGATTCGCACGCGGACCCAATCCATGCAAATGCGAAGAGAAAATTACCAGAAAAGGAAGACAGGTGAAGATGAAGAAAACCAAATGAAGATGCAGAGAAGGAAGAACCCTGTTGACCTGAGTCAGCTGCAACCAAAATGGAAAAGGAAGACCACAACCTATTAACCCCTCGCGGAACAGATCGGCGGGCACGAAGACGTGGTCGCAGTCGCCGTAGGGAGATTTCCGCCAGGCCGTTTCGCGTCTCGTGCTTCCGCTCAGGGTCGCCGTCGCTGCTGGCTCTGGGCGAGCTTCTCGCTCGGGTCGTCGCTGACGAGGGAGGAAAAAGAACGTGAGAGGAGGGGGGGAGAGAGAAAGAGAGAGCAACGGGAGAAAAAACGAAACAAAAAAACAGAGAGAGAGAGAGTTGAAATTTCTCAAGAGTGGGTCTCCCCTACACCTATACGCACCGTTTCGAGAAAATATTCCTCACTACTCTGGTAGGTAATCTCTTCCCCGTGATTTCCTGTCCGGTGGTACTCTTATCTTAAAAAAAGCGAAGGGTCCTCTCACTTTTTTCAAATATCCATACTCATCAGATTCCAGAATCTCCTCCAATCTCTGACATTCTTTTATCGCCAATTTCTCTAGCTTCTTGAAGCTTGAAGGCTCCGAAAACTTTCGCAGGGACCTGCAGCGTTCAATAGAAAGCCTCTCCAGTGATTCTAGCCTACCTGGAATCTCAATCAAACGAGGACAAGAACCTAAAACAAGATCAACAAGCTCCTTGGCGTTGGTCAGGTCAGGCAACTTCTCTAGCAATGGAAGATTCCTCACACATAAGTAACTCAAGTTCTCCGAATCTTCCAGGCCTTGAATCTCCTTGAGCTTCGAACAGTAACATATCACTAATACTTCTATATGCTTGAAGGTTAATGGATCAGGCAACTTTTTGAGTGATTTACAGTACCATAAATTGAGAAACTTCAACGAATCTGGCCCACATTGAACCTCAACCAGTTTAGGACACTTCCTTATATAAAGTCCCCATAACTTCTTCAAGCTGGTCAGGTTGAGCAACTTCACCAGCGATGGAAGACAACAAGACGAAGGCCTGCCAAGATTTTCAAATGTTGGAGGCCTTGAATCTCCATTAGTTGTCTACAGTAATGGAATTCCAATGTTGATAACTTCTCCAAATATGAAAGATTTATCGACTTTTCCATTAACCCACGCCCATGAATACTGAAGTATGACAAATTTTGGGGAAGCTTAGGTAAGTATTCTAGGTTATCTACGATGAGGAAAAGCATCCTGAGCTTTGAAAGGAGATTAAAATCTGAAGGTAGGGAGATCAGACCATCATAATGCAACCACAAGGTTTCTAGCTTTCTTAATCCTACGATCCAATTGAGGCTTGGAGCTAGAGGGGAAGGGGTTTGACACTCTATATCCAATGTCAATTCTCTCAAATTTAATAGGTTCGAGAGGTCTGGACATCTCATTTGTAGATTATGGTGCAAGTATATATTGGTCATACTTTTAGGAAGCTTAGGTACATCGGAAATTCCGTGTTCGTTAATCTCAAGATTCTCAAAAATGATAGTCTTCCAATGTCACTTGGAATTTCCCCACACAAACATTTACAGTCGTCAGCTTCAATCTCTTCAAGCTTCTCCAACATCCCAAGGGCACTAGGTAGCTTTTCTAAGATGGTGCCAGAGATCCTTAGTACTCTCAAATTCTTCATTGTCTCTATTGAATTGGGTAACTCTCCTATGATGATCGAGAAAGATTCAACTCAATGAGAGAACCAAAATTCCCAATTGAAAATTCACTAATATTTGTACCTGACAAGCGAAGATATAACAGTGATGTTGAGCAACCAGCTAAATTGCATTCACTCAATAATCCACATGAATTTGCACTAAGAGTTTCCAATTTCTTCATTCCTTTCCATTCAGGAATTTTGGTAATCGATGTCTCGTCAAGGAGAAGTTCTGTCAAGGCTTCCAGTCCCTCCATCTCATCCGGCAATGTATGAAGTTTTGTACAACCTTCCAAGTTTAAAAACACTAACTGCTTTAACTTACCAATGGACCTATCAACTTGAACCAATTCCTTGCACCCTTGAAGAATCAGTTGCTCTAAATTTTCATGAGCAGAAACGTTAGGAGTTTTATGCAAGTTTCTGCATTTAGTCAAATTTAGAACTTTCAAATTCTTTGCCACCTGTAATGAAGAGAAGAGGTTAATTCTAGATCATTTTGAGATACGGGACAATAAAGCTAATATACCAAATTCATGTTGAAATAATACCATACCTTGAGGTGGTTCCATCCCTCCCAATCATTTGTAATTTGACTTCGTGATAGATCAAGAATCACTATCTTTTCAAGGGAAAATGTGGTCAACTGGAAAAAGATGGGAAACTCATGCCATGAAAGATATCTCAAATTCGGAAGGATGAGCAGATTTTTCTGGAACCGCTTGGTTGAAGGACAATGCTGAACAAATTTATGCCATGAGAACCATCTCAACTTCGGAAGGTTGGATAGATTCCTTTGGAACAATTGGTTAAAGAAAAATGCTGGACATTTTTCATATCCAAGTCTCCACAATCCACTTGAAGAAACCTTAAATTTGATAGGCTTTCAAATTCTTCCTTCCTAAAGAAGCGTTGAGATCGATGATCAAACTTGAGACGTATTGCTTCAACATTTTCTGTTCCCTGCCAAAAAAAAAAAAAAAAATTAAACAGAAGCTAGTGATCACATAATTGCCTATCGAAGGGATTCAAATTGAACATACTTCATTAATGTGCATTTTATTCATACTTTCAAATTGATTTATAATATGATTTACAGATGAGCATGTCATCATGGTAAGCAAAACAAGTAATGACTAGGTTCAGATAGAAGTAAATAGCCAAAACCAACATGTATAACTCGTCTCTTTGAATAGGAATAACATGGCATAAACTTTACCTTTGCTATAAGAACATCATTTGCTTGCTCATGATCCCACACCCGACTTTGCTTCTCCGGTCTAAATGTACCAATCTGACGAATGAAATTTCGCCCAAGGTCTCTTAACAGATCATGCATCCACAATTGGTCACGTTTTGTAATCTTTATTAACGACATCTGTTGGAGGACATCAAGATAATAGTCAGGTAAAAACCCACAGCTTTTCCACATGTGCCTCACAATTTTCACATCAAACCCAATGAAGAAACAACAAATATCGAGAAATATTTCCTTTGCATGTGGTTGTAATGCATTGATACTAATGTTCAACTTTTCTTCAACCTTTTCATCGGGAATAGTTTCCAGCTTCTCTAATGTGGTCTCCCAAAATTTTCTGTCTTTTCCAGCTAAATATGAACCAATGATCTCAAGAGCCAAAGGAAGATGACCACAGACTTTTACCACTTTTTCAGGGAGAGGGGCGTATTCTGCTGGAGGATGATCACTTTGAAATGCATGTTTGCTGAATAGTTGAAGAGAATGGTCAAAATCCATGCCAATTAGTTCGTGCTTCAACTCAACATCTTTGAGAACTTCTTTGTTTCTTGTGGTAATAATAACCTTACTTCCTCTGCCGAACCAGCATCTGCCCATCCCCACAAGAGCATCCAACTTAGTCTTTTGGTCGACATCATCAAGTAGAAGGATGACCCTTTTAGAGGATAACAAGTCCTTGATCACTTTTTTCCCTTCGTCGATATCATTGATGGTCGGCTGTTTCTTTCCTAGGACACAAGAGAGGAGTTGATTCTGCAAATTTTCAATTTTCCTATCTCCAACGTTGGACAGGTAGCAACATTTAGTGGAATCAATGGTCCGTTCACCTATCACCTCCATGATTCTGTCTACTTGATCGTCCATTTGCTCCAAGAAATTAGACTGGTTGTAATGTTTAGTGGAATCAGACAACAGTTTGTTATAGACAATTTTTGCAAGAGTTGTCTTTCCCACACCACCCATACCATGGATACCAACAATCTTTGTTTGAGTGGTCTGCTCACCTATTAATTCCATGATTTTGTCCACGTGATCATCCATTTCAACCAAGAAATCAGGTACTGCCAAGCAGTTCTTTTTCAATTTGATCAAAACCTTCTGAACAACTTCGTTCGTGAACTCGCCTTTGCCTCTGATAGTTTTGAAGGAAAAAGAACCAAACTGTTAAATTGAGATCAACAGAAAAATATCTAAGGTACAAACAAACCATGCACAATAATAAATTCAAGTACCTCTCCTTGAGTTCCCATCCCTTTAATGCTCCAACCTTGTTAAGAGCTGCCTTCCAGTTTCGAATAGTCTCATCGGTGTACTGCTGCGTATTTATGTGTGACCAAATGGCTTCACCGTAAGTTGCAGTTTGGTTACGAACCTCGGATGGTGCAACATCATAGAAAATTGGCATGATCTTTTGTCCCCACTTTTCCTTGCACTCCACCATCTGGACCAACTCCATGAGGCACCATTTACTGGCAGCATATCTTTTAGAAAAGATAGGAATCGAGATTTTAGATTGCTTAATCGCTTGGAGAAGCTCCAGCCCAATCTCTTCCCCAACGCGAAGCTCTTCATCATCTCTATATGCTCGTATTCCAACATCAATAAGGTTGTTGTAAAGGATATCAGTGATGTCGTGGCGAGTATCCGATCCCCTAAAGCTCAAGAATACGTCATAATAAGGTTCCACTGGCTTCTCCATTTCCTGAATTTTCAGAGGACTTGCAACGACTCAATATCCCACCTAGAAAAACTTTTATTATGAAAGTGGGGTGATGATTATCATGATTTCTCTCAGAAATTCTTCTGTTTGAAGTCATTCTATAAAGAAACCTCGGTGACAAATGCACGAGCTCCTTCTGGAATTGCATTGGACACCAAACTATGTCCGATTATTTTATTAAAAATATAGTAGAGAAGTTGATCCATCTCAATACTAAAGGAAGAAATCTCCAAATTATTGTGAATTTATGGGTTTCAATTCACACTTGAAATTGATTGGTAAAAGGAAACTTTTGAGAAGATAAATCACTGTCGACTTATTTTTGACTTGAATTTTTAATTATGAGAAAAATTTTTCTTAAAGGGTAACATCGAATATCCTCTGCATATAAGTGCCTGCTGTGGCTTGTAGGTTGACTAATTATCTTATTATCTCATAAGAAGTTACACCAAAACCGTACTCTTTTAGTTTTACCAAAATCGATTTGACAAGAACATTTCACAACAGTCAATTAGTTGCTCACATGACCATGATGAGCACAGGCAAAGAATCACATTCCCCTATGACCATCTCATTTGAAAAATGAAATCAAGAAATTACTCTGCAGCTAATTCAACCCCCAACATCGGACTAGTTCTGAAAAGCATAAGCCGATCCCCGATTACAGCCATCTCTTAGGTTCTTAACAACAAATACAGGGTAAGGGGGGGAGCATTAGCTAGGCATGAGGCTATTATTCACTTCTGTCAGACAGTATCAGCATATCAGAGAAAGAGGAGTGGATTACTAATCACTTGTGGAGTTGATAAAACTTGAACAGAAAAAAGAAGCATGAATGCTCTAACTATTTTTCCAGCAAAATAAGTTTGAACACACAGGAGTGCAGGAACGAAAGCTGCATTTTAGAGAAGCTGAGAGTTCCGGTTCACCACAGAGTGCAACATTATAGTCACTCCAGGGTTTACCCGCCAGCTACCAGCTGACGGGTTCCCTGGGTATCAAAAAAAAAACATTATAGTCTCTTCAGTGTGCCTCTTCTGTTAAATACAGAGTTGAAGGTATCAATTTTCTGTCTAGGAGTGTTCTTACTGCTAATAACCAGACAATAGTGTACTAGTTTGTTGTATCTAAGTCTCTTAGAGACACCAGTATCTCTGGTCGCACAAGAAAAATCCCATTAAACAAATCTAATCAACCGATTCCACTCAAATCTAGTTCAGAGCGCCAGCCCAGTTCCTAAAGAGCGAAATTCAATCCCTACTTACAAAACCAACAAGTTGATGCATAGAAGTGGCATTGTGTTTCAAGGTCTGAAGCCTGACAGTTGCAAAGATGCAGATGAGCAGGGTTTAAGCATTTGACCGGAGTACGAGGCTAAAGCTGCTAGTGTTAGACGCAACTAGCAGTGATCAATCATGGAGTCAACTGAAGAAAGAATTGATGCTGATCCGAGAGTCCCTCTCTTGTTTCCATCAAATTCTGCACCTAATTGTATTACAGAACGGGCCCAATTCATTAAAAAGAAGGCAATAAACGAGAGGAAATTACCGGATATGAAGGGGCGAAGATGAACAGTCCGGATCAAAAGCTGAGAAGCAGACAAAGATCCAAGCATAAACGTTCTTCGCTTTTGAGTTCGGCTGAAGAAAGAGAGGCTTCTATTAGACAGTGACTCACCCTCCTGCGCCGTACCCTTCCAGGAAAGTGAGGGCTTGCTAGTTGCAGAGAAACTTCAAGCCCGACCCTGACAAAATGAGTGCGCGTTGCTTTTGACTTTTGAGGTAATCGAGTTGAGTTTCTGGGAAATTTCTGGAAGTCCAAAGATTCTTTGGCACGAAAGGAGAGATTTTCATTGCATATTATTAGTTTAAAAATCATTCAATTTACACTAATTGATATTCTTTTAATGACGATGAAACCCTTCTTTTGTAGTGGAACCCTCAAATTTTACATATACTACCTAAAATTTAGAATTCACATATTTTAAGTAATTGAGTTGGATTATGCTAGAGTTATTTACTGTGAATTCGTAAAACAAGAAAAGTTGGGAAAAATAATACCACAAACGTCATAATTTTTGTACAATACTCATTTAAGTATTATAATTTTATTTGAATTGCTGGAGTGATATGACTTTTGTTTGGAACTCACTTAAGCACTATAACTTTATTTTTATCACTTTATTATATAACATTATAATTGATTGTTGTTCCATAACTTTTTTAAATTGTTTACCTAGATACTGAAAATCATTTTTTTCTAAATTTTTAAAAGTTGTATCACTTACGTAATCAATTAAAAGTTATGATACTTGAGCAAATATTTTCTTAGAATATACAATACTCAAATAATCGAAAAAAAATAGTTATAACAGTTAGGAAAATGATGCATAAAATTATAGCACATATACTATTATTATCTCTCAAAAGTTGCATACAGCCAGAAAGGAATAAAGCACCAAAAATATTTTACGTTTAATCACAATAGTGTGTTTGGTCAGCACTTAGGCCCCGTTAAGGGGCAGCAAAAATTTTTGCCATTTGACAAATGCTTTTAAAAACGCATTTGCCAAATGTGAGCATTTTCAATGCTGAAATCTGAATGCTGGGGGGCTAGTTTGGGCATTGAACAATTGGGAAATGTAAAATTTCACCGCGTCACTATTCATTTCTCTTCCCCCTTCGTCTTTTTCTTCCCGCTTGTCTTTTTCTTCCCACTTGTCTTCTTCCCTATTCATCTTCTTCTTCCTCGCTCATTGGGCTTCTCCGGCAATTGCCCCCACCGCCTAAGAGTCGCGCATCCCCGGTGACCATCACCTGGGGGTGGCACTACTCGCGACCAAGGCGACGCCGCCTGGCGCGTGCGAACCGGGCGACGCCGCCTGAGGTCGCGCAATCTCAGACCGTTAGATCTGGCAATTCAGAAGCCATATTTGGCAGTCTGGAGGCCAGATCTGGCCTCTGCGACCTCAAGCAGCTAGATCTAATCTCTTGGCAGTTGGCTGGCGGTTAGTCGACCGCCGGATTTGGATTTTCAAATTTAAAAAAAAAAAAAAAAAAAAAAGAGCAAAAGCCCATTATTGTAATGTAAGTTTTGCCAATTGGTATTTATATTAAAGTTACCTTTTGATGCTATTTGAAACTACAATTTATTAAACGGTGTAATATTTCGGAAAATCCCTTTACCTCAAGCGCGTGTTTGCATTCTCCCAAGGGCATTTCTTTAAAGCCGAACCAAACGGGCCCTAGTAGGTTGGGTAGCCACCCAACCTTTATGTTGTCGGAATATTAGGGGTGAAATGGTAACGTCCATTATCCCCACTAGAAGGCATCCTGAAACTTATTTTTTACCAAGGAAAATTTTAAGAAAAATCTAGCCATCCTACGGTCCAATCATTGGAAATTACGACTGGCTATAGATATCCCGAAGTTATAAGTAAATCACGAACTTCAAAATATTAGTCAACTTAACCTATATTTATAAATTATTTATGATTAAACATTAAATTAATAATATATTTATATGCATCAATGCTGATCTATCAACAAAAGAGTTATTCCATTGTTTTTAAACAACGACTAGGAAATTAATTTAAATTACTAGCACAATATTATACTATAGATATCTAAATCTAACGTGAACGCAATCATACTATAAATAACGTGAACGCAATCATACTATAAAGTCTATGTTTAATATTGGTATTTTGATTACATTTTATTTTCAATTTTTTTTTTTTCATAAAATCTCTTATTCATTTCATTACCTAAATTTATGTCAGCTCTTATATTGACTTATCAACGAAAGTAATGAAATTTAACGGCTCAGTTCATTTACTCATTATTTCTCTTTTGTCGTACCAAAGACGATGTAAGGGAGTGAAAAGCACAATATTTTTGCATGCATTATAATTATTTAATCCTCGTCCCACTACTTTTCTTTTTGGATCACCATTTGGTAATTGATATAGTAGTAGTTAGTGCACTGTTTTTTTTTTCCTTTCACAGAAAGCCAATCTTTCAGCTTCTCAGTATTGTTCATGATCAAACATGTTGGCTTCTAGAAGCTGGAATAGTCGAGTAGCTTTTTCGACCCAGTCAATATGAGGCATCTCCAAATTGTTCTGCTCTGCTTTGAATCTCAACCAGTTTAGGACAACTCCATGGGAGAAGTTTAGGACAACGTCTTCAGTGATAGCAGACCTACAAGCATTAGCAATAGTATACAATCCCCGTCATCAAAATTATTTAGTGTTCTTTTCAATTCTGGAATTTCTATCAACTCAATTCGATAGACATGATGCTGTCATTTTGCCTGATATAGTATTGAGGATCATGTTGCTGCCATGTTGAAAGGTATCGAGTAGTACCAATGGTGAAGTTCTTAGATCAAATCAATTGAGACAAACTAAATCTAAGGCAAGGAAAAAAGAGCCAGTGGAAAGCTTAGTTATCTAATTTTCTGTCAATTTTATCCCTCAAAAGTTTGTGTGCTTTCGACTCTCTAGTTTCTTACGGCACTTGGGAAGTTTGCAAATCAATTTTTACTCCCTCAGTCTCACAACCGCTATAGGAAAGAATACGAACTGTAGAGAGGAAGAATTCGCATCTGAAACATTGACAGTCTCCACCTGAGGCAATGGTAGGAACAGAAGATCCACAGCAGAAGCAATACAAAAAAAACCTTCAACGTTGGAAGCTTAGCTTGGATACAATGGGTGAGCGGTTCCGGTTCCTTACAGGTTCCGTCTGGAACCTAAAACTTATCATCGAGTACAGGTTTCTCATTTTTTGGAACTTGGAACCTACCCGTGAGCTGTGTTTGATGTTATAAAACAGCATTTTCAGATTCCAACAGGTTCTAATGAGGTTAAAACATTAAAATCAGATTGCCTTTGTTTGAGCAACCGCACATAGGTTTAAGTAGAATGTAAAACCAAAAACATAGTAACTCATTTCCCGAAGAAAACTGTGTAAACATAACCATATAGCCCAGCATATCAGAAATATACATTTTATTTTGGATTCTAGTAATTTGCTTTTCAAAAACACTGCATCCCTTTACAAAAAATGGGCGACAAATAAATTGTGAAAAACTGAAAATGGAAGAACATACAGTACTTGTCCCATTCAAGGAAGAAATCACTGTGAACAAAAAAATGGAGGAATTGTACAATGGGTTCAATAATAAACTTACGACAAAGTGGGGATAATCGAGAGTTGAAGTTTCGTAGTCCCCTCCTTCTAAACAAACGTTAATTCCATACAACCTGGTCTTCTGTGTCATTCATAACTTTGAGATCGCAATAGCTCTGCTTTTCCAGCTCAACTGTTTACATAAATTTGAATATCAGAATCCATCCATTAAGATGAGAGAAATAGAAAGGAAGGCCCTCCTAGGTCACAAAGTAAGAAAAAGCTGACATAAACAGACATTTTTCATATATCAAACTCTTCATATAATCATGCAATGCAGTATATACGAGCAAACATTAAAAGATCATGCTTCTGGATATCTAACCTGATTTTACCAGTCAAAATGCAAACAAGATAAAATTTGAATCTTCCTCTTATCATGGAGAAGAATGAACAATTTGTTCCATTATTAAGGATGAAAGAGACACCATTATGCAGTTTATGTCCATAAGCACGGATAACCAAATTATGAAAGGAAAACAAGGGTGCAATACAAGTACATGAGCATTACTAAGTGCAGAAATGACATGACAACATGCCTTCCCCTGCAAATAAAGGGTCCAAGTTCACTTTCAACTAGCAAAAGGAATGTTAAACAAGTATTTGACTCTCAACCAAATAAAAACCTCACAGTCATTGGCCTCCTTAACAACAGGCCCAGAATCATGTCCATTTGGAACAAGAGATACCCTTACTACCTTGAAGTGATATTAAGGCCGGAAGATCTTGCTCAAGTAGACATTGAGCGCACCATTCATCACAAGATTGCTAAACTCTGTTTCCAGTAGTCAGGGTTGAGTTTAGAATGTTTCAAAAAGCACAATCTAATTACACTTCAGACAAATGTCTATGCAAATTAACCATGAGAGTGCATACTTCAATGTTCTATTAGATCAAGGCTGTTCTCGGTTTGGAGGTAGCAATCTTTCAGGACGCAGCGTCGGGGCAGCTGGGCGAGTGGCATCGAGGCAGCTGATTGAACCAATACGAAGAGATTCAATCCTTTGGATTTTGACTTCCCTAAACCTGAGCATCATCTTGGTGCACCGAGTGTCTTAATCAGCATGATTCCACACAGCTTATGCCATGAAGAAAATGACATAAAAAATGCAGGAAGTACCGAACGGTTCAAAGGCGTCGCCGAGTGGAGGGGGGCGAGCGGTGACGAGTCGTCGTTGAGGGCGTCGCTGAGCAGAGGGGGGGCGAGCGGTGACAAGTCGTCGTTGAGGGCGTCACCGAGCAGAGGGGGGCGACCAGCGACGAGTCGTTGTCGAGGGTGTCACTGAGCGGAGGGGGTCGACGGCGTTGAGTCGTTGTTGGGGCGTTGCTGAGTGGGGGGCAAGCTGCGACGAGTCGTCGTTGAGGGCGTCGCCGAAAGGAGGGGGGCGAGCGGTGTTGAATCGTCATCAAGGCATCGCCAAGCAGAGGGGGGAGGCGGCAATGGGTCTTCGTGGACTTCGAGGGCGTCGCCGAGCGAAAGGGGGGTGAGCGGCGACGAGTTGGTGGAAACGGTGTCGTCGAGCGGAGGGGAGCAAGCAGCGTCTGGGGGTGAGCAGGAAAAGCCAAGGAGAGAGGCGGGAGTCAGATGCTAGGGTTAGAGTCAGAGAGAGAGGAGAAAGGAATGGCCGAATAAAATTAGGGTTTTTTTTAGGAAGTTTCGGTTCTGGTCCCGGTTCCAAAAAAAAGGAACCGGGAACCGGAACCTTTCTCTTTGGAATCGGGAACCACGCTCACCCCACAATAGTAACACAATTGAGAGAAGAAATGTTTATACCATATTTTCTGATTGTTACATGTGTATATGGAGCTTGCCACATATGGAGTTTTTGAGTTACTGGCCAACCACTCAAATCAGGTGCGCAACCAACGTTTACATTCTACCATTAACCAAACTCAGAACATAAAAGTATCCTAACAACAACAAAAGATGCTCAGACAAGTAGGATTTCGCAAGATCGGTTTGTATCTTTTCCTTCAAGTCCACCACCATCAGAACTCAGAGAATCTTCTACCTCCTCACGCTTGTGTATATAAAAAGATTTTAGCTTCTTGAAGCTTGATGGATCTGATAACTTCTCCAAAGATTTAAAAGAACCTATCCAAAGTTGCCTCCAACGATTTTAGTCTGCCTTCGATCTCAACCACCTTAGGACATCACTGCAGAGAAAATTTCTGGAGCTTCTTTAAGTTGGTCGGGACAAGCAACTTGTCCATACATGGAACTCCTCCAAGCTTTAAGGCACTCAGGTTCTCCAAAACTTGGAGGCCTCTGAACTCTCCCACTTTAAAGCAATAAGCAACTTCCAAATCTGACAGTGCCTTCAAATTTGAAGGGTCTATTGATGTTTTTATTTCCCTGCATGATTCGGTATCTAAGCACAGCAAATTTGGGGGAAGGCCAGGTCGGCATTGCAGCTTCTTGGAGAGGACCATTTCCGGTTCCTTGAGCTGTGAAAGAAGAATGATGTGTGAAGATGGGTGATGAAATAATGAGATTCCAACAGCAAGGATTCCAGCTTCCCTAACCTTCTAAGCTACGAAGGACTTGGAGATTCAATGAATTTAGAAGCATCATCGAAATTGTCAAAACCTGAATTTTACATACAATTTGAATATCAAATTAATAAATAACTTAACATCAAATGAATCTACAATGAGATTCTAACAGCAAGGATTCCAGCTTCCCTAACCTTGTACAGAAGATCCACCTTAAAAAGATATGTAGATGTGCAAATCTAAACGTCTCTACTTCTAAAATGGGAGGCCTACTCACTACTCGACCTGAGAACACAACAATAACAATTGGCAAATAAGGTCATATATCATTTATATGACCAAATCTCATGATGCGTAGATATCAGTAGATCATCGATATACACAAGTAAATATTTATTCTCTACTCGTTAATAGCCACGACTCATCTCGACTAAATCAATGTACAGCTGCTTATTTATGTGTGACTTAATGGCCTCACCGTAAGTTGCAGTCTGCTTACGCACCACCTGTGGTTCAACGCCATAGAAAATTGGTATGATCTATTGTCCCCACTTTTCCTTGCACTCCACCATCTGGACCAATTCCATGAGGCACCATTTACTGGCAGCATATCTTTCAGAAAATATAGGAATCGAGATTTTCGACTGCTTAATCGCTTGAAGAAGCTCCAGGCCAATTTCTTCCCCAACGCAAAGCTCTTCATCATCTCTGTATGCTCATATTCTGGCATCAATGAGGCCGTTGTAAAGGACATCAGTGATGCCATGGCGAGTATCTGGTCCTCTAAAGCTCAAGAATACTTCATAATAAGGTTCCACTGGCTTTTCCATTTCCTGAATTTTCGAAGGACTTGCAACGGCTTGATATCCCACCTGAAAAACATTTACTATGAAAGTGGGGTGATGATTATCATGATTTCTCTCAGAAACTCTTCTGTTTTAAGTCATTCTAAAAAGCAATCTTGATGACAAATGCATGAGCTCCTTCTGGCATTGCACTAGACACCAAAATATGCCCAATTATAATAGAGAAGTTGACCCATCTAAATACTAAAGGAAGAAATCTCCAACTTATTGCGAAATTATGGGTTTTAGTTCACACTTGAAATTGATCGGAAAAAGGAAAATTTAGAGAAGATAAATCACTGTCGACAAAATTTTGTCTTAAACTTTTTACTTACGAGATAAATTTTTTCTTAAAAGGTAAAGTTGAATGTCCCCCTGCACATAAGCGCCTATTGTGGCTTGTAGGTTGACTAATTATCTTATTATCTCATAAGAAGTTATGCTGAAACCGTCCTTTTAGTTTTGCCAAAATCAGATTTGACAAAAAGATTCCACAACAGTCGATTGGTTGCTCACTTGAACTTAATGGGCGCAGGCAAAGAATCGCAGTCCCCTATGACTAATAGTTAGGCACAAGGCTACTATTCACATCTGCCAGACAGTATCAGCATATCAGAAAAAGAGGAGCGGATTACTAATCACTTGTGAAGTTGATAAAAATTCAACAGAAAAAAGAAGCATGAATGCTATAACTATTTTTCCAGCAAAATAAGTTTGACCACACAGGAGTGCAGGGATGACAGCTGCATTTTATGGAAGCGGAGAGTTCCGGTTCACAACAGAGTGCAACATTATAGTGTATTCAATCTGTCTCTACTGTTAAATAGAGAGCTGAGGGTATCAATTTTCTACCTAGGAGTGTTCTTAATTCTAATCGCTAGAAATTATGGTACCAAAATATCTTAAAGATACGAGTATCTCTGTTCAAAGAAAAAAAAAACATCAAACAAATGAAATCAACAGATCCACTCAAACTAATTTAGCTTTTAGCGACAGTAATTCACGCGAAAACTCAGAGAGAGAGAGAGAGAGAGAGTACGCGGGTGGCGAGCTCGCAAGACTGAGCGTTGTCGATGATGGAACCGGACTCGCCTCCGCCTTCGCTCGCTGCCGCCGCCCTTCCTCCTCATCTTCTTGCCGCTCTTCTTTGGCTCATCGTCACGAGGGCCGCCGGCCACCGCCACCGCTGTTGAGGAGCTCACTCCGATGCTCGACACCGCTCGCCTCCGCTTCAGCTTCGTGCGGTCTCTTCTTCTTCGCCATTCCCGCTCTCCGATATCTGAAAGTTTCGATTTTTCGACGCGGTACGAGGTCGACTGGTCAAGGGTTTAGGCGTCGATCTTGGTGGTGGCATTGCGTTTCAGGATCTGAGGCCTGACACTTGCATTGCATAGATGGAAGTGGGATGAGCAGGGTTTTAGCATGAACGTTCTCGGCCTTTGAGATCGGCAGAGGAGAGACAAAGACTCCCATCAGACGGTGAATTCACCCTCCCTCGCCGGGCCTCAAAACGGGAGGCGGGCTCGGGCTACGCTACCCCAAAACGGAAAGTCGAGTGATATGGACGGCCCTGATTTCTCCGGCTACCGAATGGAGAATCCTCGCTGTCGAGTGAAAGGGCTGGTCAGGTTTCTTGGGCCTTAACGTTGGTGATTGGAGATGGGCAAGGCCCACAATCCATGTGGGGAATGCAGCGCATAAAACAAGCAGTCTGGCCCAAGGCCTTAAGATCCACAGCAGAAGCAATACGAAAAACCCTTCTACGTTGGATGCTTAGCCTGGATTCAATAGTAACACAATCGAGAGAAGAAACATTTGTACTGATATTTTCTGATTATTACATAAGGAGCTTGCAATATACAGAGTTTTGAGTTGCTGGCCAACCACTGAAATCAGGTGCGCATCCAACATTTACATTCTACCATTAACCAAACTCAGAAGTCCAAGAGATAAAAGTATCCTGAAAACAACAAAAAGATACTCGGACAAGTTGAATTCCGCAAGATCAGACTGCCTCCTTTTCTTCGTATCCTCCATCGATCATCAGAACTCAGAGAATCTTCTACCTTCTCACGCTTGTGTATATAAAAAGATTTTAGCTTCTTGAAGCTTGATGGATCCGGTTTAATCTGCCTTGGATGTCGACCACTTTAGGACATCACTGCAGATAAAATTTCTGGAGCTTCTTCAAGTTGGTCAGGTCAGGCAACTTGTCCATAGATGGAACTCCTTCAAGCTTGAAGGCACTCAGGTTCTCCAAAACTTGGAGGCCTCTGAACTCTCTCACTTTAGGGCAATGAGCAACTTCCAAATCTGAAAGCGCCTTCAAGTTTGAAATGTCTATCGATGTCTTTATTTCCTTGCATGATTCGGTATCTAAGTACAACAAATTTGGGGCAAGGCTAGGTCGGCAGTGCAGCTTCTTGGAGGGGACCAGTTCAGGTTCCTTGAGCTGTGAAAGAAAAATGATGTCTGAAGATGGGGTGATGAAATAATGAGATTCCAACAGCAAGGATTCCAGCTTCCCTAACCTTCTGAGCTACGAAGGACTTGGAGCTTCAATGAATTTAGAAGCATCATCCAAATTGTCAAAACCTGAATTTTACATACAATTTGAATATTGAATTAATAAGTAACTTAACATCAAGTGAATGTACATAATTTTTTTATTACTTTACGTAATTAAAACCTTGTACAGAAGATCCGCCTTAAAAAGATATGTAGAAGCGCAAATCTAAACATCCCTAAACTCCATACCGACCAATATGTATAATATTTTTGAGGGAATGAGTTGAAGTTCAGTAAATGAAAGCTCTACTTCCAAAATGGGAGGCCTACTCACTACTGGACCCGAGAACACAACAATAACAATTAGCAAATAAGGTCATATATCATTATCAATAGGAAAACCAATATTCACCTAAGACAGTGTAATCCGTGCATTATATAAAAATGACTATAATTATCTGTGCAATGAATAAAATAGATGCAATGTATGACATTCATTTTAACACTCAAATACACACAATTGATCATACCAAATCTCATAATGCATAGATATCAGTAGCTCATCGATATACACAAGTAAATATTTATTCCCTACTTGTTACTAGCCACAACTCATCTCGACTAACTCAACTAACGAGACATCGTAACCACTAAATAATGCGGGACAAAATCATAAACACATATTTACCGTGCTTCAACCCATTCATCACAGGTATCCTCCAACGACAATAAATATAGTACAAACGCATGATGATGGCTATCCTAGACTCATTCTCATCAAGATTCATACCCATTCTATTTTCTTTCGTTTCTCAATCTTGGACCTCAAGTTCATAAATTCATATATAGGCTATTCAAGTCACATCAGGTTACACAAGTCATATAATTTCATGTATAAATCATTGTACTTTACATTTTCTCAATCTTATAGAGAATGGTAGAACATCTGTCTTTTCCCAGAATCTTATATACATACTCAGAAAAATTAATTATAGTGTTGGTATATTGCTAACAACACTTGTAGAATTTCAATGGAGTTGGTAATTTACTTAATATGGGGAACAAGCACACTTGGAGAGCACACCACAACAGAAAGTCGTATGCTGTATTCGACAGAAATGTTACTAATTTACTTACGATACTGGTTAAATTTCAAATGAGTTGATAATTTACTACTTCATTGAAATATTAGTAAATTTCTGATAAGTGTTAGTAATTCACTTACAACACCGGAAAGTTTCCAAAAGACTTGGTAATTTACCAATCTGGTGGGAAATTGCTAAATTTCTGACAGCTTTGGTAATTTACTACCTGCTTACCTAACAAGCAAGTAACCAGTCATTTTCTTTTACCTAACAATTCCAATTTTGTTGGTAATACCACCCAAAATTTCAAATTATGAAACTAGAAACGCCTGCAGAAATCTGTTTCAAGTTATCAAAACAAAAGAACCTTGGTGAACATGCACATGATCATTACCTAGGGAGCACTTCATGTTTATGCTAGACACAATGTTTTGCCCCTACTTCTTCATTTCTTCTATATGGAAATTTTCATGGGAAATCAGCAACAATTCTGTGAATATGGTTGCTGATGTCAGATAGAATTCACAACAATGAATGCAACGCATTGAACATTAATTTCTGCAAATGAATCCAGGAGCAAGTCATCTTGAATCCTCGATGAATTTCTCCCATGACGAGATTAATTACTAATTGCACCAGCTAAAAGTTTTAGAAGTAAGTAGGACCACAACAGACCAAAAAAAGAAGAAAGAAATTGCAGAACCAGTTGCTTATAGTAAGTTTTCATGCCCTCCAGGACAATATTTCGGTTTTAGCTAGACCTTGATAAGCTCAGAACTATTCCACCTGCAAGAAGTTCGAAAAGTCCCGGTTGACTATATTGCATAAGATAAATGAGTCACAGCTCATGAAGGAGATCAATAAATTCCCTAACCAAAAATAAGAACTGAATGCAAAAGAACAAATTCTGCAAATAAATTCAGAGTCCAATCTCCCCCCCGCCCCCAAAAGGCCACCAAGCTCAGACAAGCTCAGAAGAACAACTGATTCCCCATGTATGTTTTGAACTAGTTCCTAAGGAGCGAAAATCAATCCCCTCACTGGTGCAGAACCGAACTGACGCACAGGAGTAGCAATGTGTTTCAATAGAATGCGACTTGTGGTTTAGACCAAAGCTATTAAAGATTAGATGCAGTTATGGAAGAAAATCAACTGAGTCAGCTCCCGAGCGAGTTCATCGAAAGGCTGTTTTCATTGCGTATGTATGACAAGTCACGACTGAAAATAATAAAAAACAACTCAATCCGTCCCAAATCTTTTCCTAATCTATCACAGATTGCATCAAAGATTCGCACGCGGACCCAATTCATGAAAATGCGAAGAGAAAATTACCAGAAAACCAAATAAGGTGAAGACGAAGAAAACCAAATGAAGATGCAGCGAAGGAAGGACCCTCGTTGGCCTCAGTCAGCTGCAACCAAAATGGAAAAGGAAGACCACAATCCGTTAACCCCTCCTCGTGGGAACAGATCGGCGGGCAGGAAGACGGGGTGGCAGTCCCCGGAGGGAGATCTCCGCCTGGTCGAATCGCGTCTCGTTCTTGCGCTCGGGGTCGCCGTCGCGTTCCTTGACAGTCGGAGTCCGTCGCTGCTGGGCGAGCTCCTCGCTCGGGTCGTCGCTGATGAGGGAGGAAGACGAAGGAAGGAGAACGAAAGAACGTGAGAAGACAGAGAGGGGGCAACGGGAGAAAAAACGAAAAAAAAAAAAAAAAAAGAGAGAGAAAAAGTTGATATTTCTTAAGAGTGGGTCCTACCTTTACGCGTCATTTCGAGATAATATTCCTCACTAATCTGATACGGAATCTCTCTCCGTGATTTCAGTCTCTAAACCAAAATTCTTGAAAGGCTATTCACTTTTTCATTCAATACGTTCTTGTCTAGGTCTTCTCACTTTTTTCAAATGTCCGTACTCATCGGATTCCAGAGTCTCCTCCAATCTCTCACATTCCTTTATAAGCACGTACCATAGCTTCTTTAAGCTTAAAGGATCAGAAAATTGATGCAGAGACCCGCAGCCTTCTATATTAAGCATGCCCAATGATTCTAACCTACCTGGAATCTCAACCACACGAGGGCAATGTTCTAAAAAAAAAGCAAAAAAGTCCTTGGCATTGGTCAGGTCAGGCAACTTCTCTAGCAACGGAAGATCCTTTATAGTTAAACGAATACAAGTCCTCCGAAGCTTCCAGGCCTTGAATCTCTTCTACCTTCCAACAACTACTTATAGTACATACTTCTATATGCTTGAAGCTCAATGGATCAGGCAGCTGTTCGAGTGATTGACAGCGCTCTAAACTAAAAGACACCAACGATTCTAGCTGACCTCGAACCTCAACCAGTTTAGGACAATCTTTTATCCATAAATTCCGGAGCTTCTTCAAGCCGGTCACGTCGGGCAACTTCACTATATGCTTAAAGCACTTTTTGAACGGAAGATCCCCAAGATCAAGCTTCACCAACGATCGAAGATAAGCAAGATAAAGCTGTTGCAGGTTTTTCAAATGTTCGAGGCCCTGAATCTCTATTAGCTGTTCACAATCAAAGACTTTTAATGTTGATAACTTCTCCAAATATGAAAGATTTATCGACTTTTCCATTAACCGTGGCCCAGCAAAATAGAAGGATGATAAATTATGGGGAAGCCTAGGTAGGCATTCTAGGTTATTTCCAACGAGATCAAGCTTCTTGAGCTTGAAAGGAGATTAAAATCTAAAGGTAGGGTGACCAAATCATCACAATACAACCCCAAGGACTCTAGCTTTCTTAACCCTCCAATCCAATTGAGGCTTGGAGTTGGATGGGAAGGGCTTTGATACTCTAATTTCAACGTCAAAACTCTCAAATTTATTAGGTTCGAGAGATCTGGGCATCTCATCTGTAGATTATTGGTTAGGACTAGTTTGGTCAAACTTTCAGGAAGCTTAGGTATATTGGAAATTCTCGTGCCCGATAACATCAAGATTCTTAGAAATGATAGTTTTCCGATCTCACTTGGAATTTCCCCCCTCAAATATCTACAACTGCTGGCATGGATCTTTTCAAGCTTCTCCAATGATAGTCTTCCCAAGGGGCTTGGAAACTTTTCCCCAAGGGGGTCAAACATCCTTAGTACTCTCAAATTCTTCATCATCTCTCCAACTTGAAGGGTAAATTTGTAGCTTTTCTAAATGGAGTCAAACTCCTTAGTATTCAAAATTTTCAAATGGAAGTTCTAACGGGTCTTGTATGCTTGACAAGCCAAGATATAACTCGATGTTGAGCAATCCAAAATTTAAATGGAAGTTCACTCAGTGATTTACATGACACTTGCACTGAGAGTTTCCAATTTCTCCATTCCGTTCCATTCAGGAATTTTGGTAATAGATGTCCCATCAAGAAGAAGTTCTCTCAAGTCTTCCATTTCTTCCATCTCGTCTGGCAATGTCTGAAGTTTCCCACAATATTTCAAGTTTAATAACACTAAATGCTTTAACCTACCAATAGACCTATGGACTTCAACCAGTTCCGTGCACCCTTGAAGAATCAGTTGCTCTAAATTTTCATGAGCAGAAAGGTCAGGAGTTCTATGCAAGTTTCCACATCCAGTCAAATTTAGAACCTTCAAATTCTTTGTCATCTGTAATGAAGAGAAGAGGTTGATTCTGAATAAATTTTGAGATACTGGACAGCAAAGTCAATATAGCAAATTCATGTCGAAATAATACCGTACCTTGAGGTGGTTCCATCCCTCCCACTCATCAGTAATTTCACTCCTTGATAGATCAAGAATCACTAGCTTCCTTAAGAATTGTGATGAATTTGAAAAGATAGGAAAGTTATGCCATGAGAGCCATATCAAATTAGGAAGCATGATCGGATTCCTCTTTGGAACCAGTTGGTAGAAGGAAAATGCTGACCGTTGTTCTCATCCAAGTCTACACAATCCACTTGAAGAAATCTTAAATTTGATAGGCTTATAGATTCTTCCTTCTCAATGAAGTCTTGAAATTGATGATCAAACTTGAGACGTATTGCTTCAACGTTTTTTCCTGCCAAAAAAAAAAAAAAAAAAAACAAAACAAAAAACATTAAACAAAAGCTAGTGATCCCATAATTGCCTATTGAAGGCATTCGAGTTGAATATACTTGAGGAATGTACATCTTACATATAATTTAAAATTAATTTACAATATAATTTACAGATGAGCATGTGATCATACTAAGCACACAAGTAATGACTCGGTTTAGATAAAAGCAAATAAGCAAAGTCAACATGTATAACTCGTCTCTTTGAATAGGAATAACATTGCAAACACTTTACCTCCTTTATTTCAAGGACATCAATTGCTTCCTCATGATCCCACACCCGACTTTGCTTCTCTAGTTTAAAATTAGCTCTTTCACGAACGATGTCTCGCCCAAGGTCTCTTAGCTGATCATGCACCCACAGTCGGTTACCTTCTACAATCTTTATTAACGATTTCCGTTTGAGGACTTCAAGAGAATATTCAGGGAAAAGCTTACGGCTGGCCCACATGTAAGTCACAATTCTCACATCAAACCCAACAAAGAAGCAACAAACATCAAGAAATATTTCCTTCTCTCGAGGTTCTAATGCCTCAAAACTGATGTTCAACTTACTTTTAACCTCTGTATTGGGAATAGTTTTCAACCTTTCTAATGTGGCCACCCAAAATTTTTGTCTTTTCCAGCTAAAAATGAACCTATAATCTCTAGAGCCAAAGGAAGATGACCACAGATTTCTATCGCTTTTTCCGAGAGGGAACGTATTCTGCTGGAGGATGATCTCTTCTAAAGGCATGTTTGCTAAACAGTAGAAGAGAATGATTAAAATCCATTTCAGTAAGTTCATGCTGAAAATCAACATCTTTGAGAACTTCCTTGTTTCTTGTGGTAATAATAACCTTACTTCCTCTGCCGAACCAGCATTCACCCATCCCCACAAGAGCGTTTAGCTGAGTGTTTTGGTCGACATCATCAAGTACAAGTAAAACCTTTTTAGAGGATAACCTCTTCTTGATCTCAGTAATCCCTTCATTAATACTATTGATGGATGGCCATTCCATTCTTAGGACTTTAGAGAGAAGCTGATTCTGCAAAATCACAATCTTTGTCTCTCGAATGTTAGACAGGAAGCAACAGTTATCAAAATCAGCCGACAGTTTATTATAGACGATTGTGGCAAGAGTTGTCTTTCCGACACCACCCATACCATGGATGCCAACAATCTTTGTTCCAGTGGTCTGTTCACCTATCTTTTCCATGATTTTGTCCACATGATCGTCCATTTCAACCAAGTAATTAGGTTCTGCCAAGTTGTTCTTTTTCAACTCAATCAACAGCGTCCGAACAACTTCTTCTGTGAACTCCCCTTTGCCTCTGACAATATTGAAGGCAAAAGGACCAAACTGTTAAATTGAGATGAACAGAATAATATCTAAGCTACAAACAAATCATGAAAAATAATAAATTCGAGTACCTCTCCTTGAGTTCCCATCCTCTTAACGCTCCAACCTTGCTGAGAGCTGTCTTCCACTTCTCAATAGTCTCATTAGTGAACCGCTGCTTATTTTTGTGTAAAGTAATGGCCTCACCGTAACTTCCAGTTTGGTAACGAACCTCAGATGGTGCTACGTCATAGAAAATTGGCATGATCTTTTGTCCCCAGTTTTCCTTGCACTCCACCATCTGGACCAACTCCATGAGGCACCATGGACTGGTAGCATATCCTTTAGATAAGATAGGAATCGAGATTTCTGATTGCTTAATCGCTTGGACAAGCTCCGGGCCAATCTCTTCCCCAATGGGAAGCTCTTCATTATCTCTATATGCCCGTATTCCGGCACGAATGAGGCTGTTGTAAAGGTAATCAGCAATGTCAAGCCGAGTGTCCGGTCCTCTAAAGCTCAAGAATACTTCATAATCAGATTCCATTGGCTTCTCCATTTCCTGAATTTTCAGAGGACTTGCAATCACCTGATATCCCACCTGAAAAATGTTTACCATGAAAGCGGAGTGATGATTATCACGATTTCTCTTAGAAACTCTTCTGTTTTAAGTATTTCTAGGAAGAAACCAAGATGACAAATGCATGAGCTCCTTCTGCGCTTTGCACTAGACACCAAAATATGTCCAAATATTTTATTAATAATATAGTAGAGAAGTGGACCCATCTCAATTCTAAAGGAAGAAATTTCCAAAGTATTGCAGAATTATGGGTTATAGTTCACACTTGAAATTGATTTGAAAGAATAATATTTTGAGAAGATAAATCACTATCAACCTATATTCGTCTTAAACTATTACTTATGTGATAAAATTCCTCTTAAAAGCTGACGTTGAATGTCCTCTGCACATCATGCCTGCTTCTGCTTGTAGATTGACTAATTATCTTATTATCTGATAAGAAATTATGATGAAACCTTCCTCTTTTATTTTACCAAAATATATTTGACAGACATTCATGACCCTCAATTAGTGCTCCCTTGGCCTTAACGGACGCAGGCGAAGAATCGCCCCCAATGAAGATCTCTAATTGGAAAAGTGAAATCAAGAAATTACACCGGAGCTAATTCAACCCTCTCCATTGGACTAGTTTCTAAAGAGCATAAACCGATCTCCAATTACAGTCAAATCTTAGTTTATTAACATACAGGCACAGGGTCAAAGGCGAGCATTAGAAGCTAACGTTCGCATTTGCCAGAAAGTATCAGCATATCAGAAAAAGAGGGGTGAATTACTAATCAATAATGTAGTTGATGAAATTTCAACAGAAAAAAGAAGCATGAATGCTATAATTGTTTTTCCAGAAAATAAGTTTGAACACACAGGAGTGCAGGAACGAGAACTGTACTTTAGGGAAGCGGAAACTTCCGGTTCACCACAGAGTGCTACATTATAGTCTATTCAATCTGTCTCTACTGTTGAATACAGTGTTAAGGGTATCAATTTCTGCCTAGGAGCATTCTTACTGCTAATCACTGGACAATAACGTATGAATTTGTCGTCTGGAAGTCTCTTAAAGATATCACTGTCTCTGTTCGCACAGAAATTAAAAAAAAAAAAAGTCCCATCAAACAAATGAAATCAACAGATCCACTCAAACTAATTTAGCTTTTAGCGCCAGCAATCCACGCGAAAACTCAGAGAGAGAGAGAGAGAGAGAGAGAGAGAGTACGCGGGTGGCGAGCTCGTAAGACTGAGCGTTGTCGATGATGGAACCGGACTCGCCTCCGCCTTCGCCGCCTTTCCTCCTCTTCTTCTTCTTGCCGCTCCTCTTCTTCGGCTCGTCGTCGAGAGGACCGCCGCCGTTGTTGAGGAGCTCACTCCGAGGCTCGACACCGCTCGCCTCCGCTTCAGCTTCGTGCCGTCTTTCTTCTTCTTCGCCATTCCCGCTCTCCGATATCAGAAAGTTCCGATTTTTCGACACGGTACGAGGTCGACTGGTCAAGGGTTTAGGCGTCGATCTTGGTGGTGGTATTGCGTTTCAGGATCTGAGGCCTGACAGTTGCATAGATGGAAGTGGATGAGCAGGGTTTTAGCATGTGACTCGAGTTAGAGGCTAAAGCTATTAGTGTTAGACGCAACTGGCAGTGATCAATCATGGAGTCAACTGAGGAAAGAATTGATGCTGATCTGAGAGTCCCTCTCTTGTTTCCATCAAATTCTGCATCTAGTTGCATTACGGAACAGACCCAATTCATTAAAAAGAAGGCAATCAACGATAGGAAATTACCGGAGATGGAGGGGCTGAAGATGAACAGTCCGGATCAAATGCTGAGAAGCAGACAAAGATCCCAAGAATAAGCGCTCTTGGCTTTCGAGTTCAGCTGAAGAAAGACAAAGACTTCTATTAGACGGCGAGTTAACCCTCCTTCGCCGTGTCGTTCCACGAAAGCGAGGGCTTGCTAGTTGCCAGGAAACTTCAAGCCGACCGTGAAAAAGGGAATACGCGTTTTGCTTTTGACTTTTGGGGTAATTGAGTTGAGTTTCCGGGAAATTTCTCGAAGTCCAAAGATTCTTTGGCACAAAAGGCGGGAGTACAAGAGATGTTCATGCGTGTTATTAGATTAGAAATCATTCAGTTTATGCTAGTTGATATTCTTTTAATGACGATAAAACCCTTCTTTTGTAGGTGAAACCCAGGCCCACTCAAATTTTACATTTACTAAACCCAAAAATGTAGAATTCATATATTTTTATTAATTAAGATGAATTATGTTAGAGTTATACACAATGAGTTCGTAAGACCAAAAAGTTAGGAAAAATAACACCATAAATGCCATAACCTCTATACAACACTTACTTAAGTACGATAACTGTTTTTGGATCACTTGAATGATGTAATTTTTGTTTGACACTCACTTAAATGCCATAATCTTTTTTGATCGATTATACCATAACTTCTTAAAATCGTTAACCTAAGTGTGGAAAATTCGACATGGTATAATATTTGTGATGAACAATTTTAAAAATCATAACACTTAAGTAAAATTATGACACTCAAGTAAATATTTTTTTAAAAGTTACAACACTTAAATAATGAAAAAAGAATAGTTATGACAATTGAGTAAATGCCATAAGAAAGTTATAACATATGTAATATTTTATTTGTCAAAAGTTGCATTGCCAAAGGAGTAAAGCTCCAAAAATTTGCAATAGTAGTGAAAGCTTACCAATTATAGGTGGTTCGAACAGAACTTCCAAAACTGAAGATATCAATATGTGCAACCATAGTAGTGTGTCTAGTCAGCATTTAACAGGTTGGGTAGCCATCCGACCTTTATTTAGTTATAATATATGGGGTGAAATGGTAATGTTCATATCACCATTAGAAGGTAAGGCATCCTGAAATTTTTAACCAAAAGGAAATTTTTAAGAGAAACTCAACTATCCTATAGTCCAAAAATTGGAAATTACAAAATTATAAGTAAATCATTAACTACAAATATAAGTCAACTTAACTTATATTTTATAATTATTTATGATTAAAATAAAATTAATAATATGTTTATATGCATCGATGCTGATTAATCAATGAAAGAATTATTCCATTGTTTTTAAACAATGACTGGTAAATTAATTTAAATTACTATCATGATATTATATTATAGATATCTAAATCTAAAGTAAATGCAATCATAGTGTAAAATCTACGTTAAATATTGGTATTTTTATTGCATTTTATTCTGAAATTGGTTTTTATAAAAGTTGGCGTTTTTCATTTGTGTTTATTTTAAAAGAGGCGCTAATGTGGTTGCTAATGCCAAACGTTCTATTTTGTAATTAAGATACAAAAAATTGTTATGAAAATAAAATCAGGCAAAATTTCATTCTAGAGAGGTGCATTCGTCTCCATCAACTACCTTTGAACATCATTCATTTAAAAAAAAAGGCTCCGAACAGTGTTCTGGAGAGTGGAGATTGCATTCGTTTTTGCACGAATTCATCCTCCCATAATCAAAATTCTTCAACGTTTTGGTACCATGAATATGCAAAGCTTTGATCTCTTCCAAGTCCCAGAGCAAGTTGCTTCCTGGCGTCCACCACCTCGCGGTCGAGCAATGCCACCTTTGCCGGTGAACTTTGCAAATCTGAGTAAGGTCACCGGCCACCACTGTCGAACGGACAAGGGCAGCTAGTGGCAAAGTCGCAGCCGGCCTCACCGGCAAGTGGCCAGGGGCTGCCACCTTGCTTGGTACACTCATTGCACACGGGCATGCACACTCACTCACTTCGTTCCTTTCTCAGCATGTGAAGGTGGTAGTGAGGGCCGAGCTGACTTCGCCTAAGTCCGGCGAGGAACGCCAGTCTACCATTGTCCTTGTTGGTTCTCCACTGTTCGACTCTTCCTCTTTTTTCCAAAATTTTGCTTTTTCATGTTTTTTTTTTAGAAATCTTGGAATCAATTTTTTCCTTTTTTTAATTTTTCTTAAAATTGCTGATGTGGCAACCAAATTAATTCCTCTATCTTCAGATAAAAAAAAGGTTATGTTTTTTTTTTCCGTTAACTGAATTGGATGAAATTAATAGTGAACTCGATTGCACTAATTTTATAAGTTTTAAGAGTTAATTGTACTTTTGAAATAAATTTTAAAACTTATGAAGCATTTACCCCATTTTGAGGGATAATAATACAAATGTTTCTTGAATTTTGGTCTAATGTATAATATCGTCCTTAGATTTTTTATTTGTTGAATGTGGTATTTGAATTAGTGATAGATGTTCGATTTAGTTTGTCGACTAAATGCGTCATTTCCATATAATTTAAGGACGAATTGGATATTTCTTAACAATTCATTAACCATTTTAAATAAATTTAAAGTTTAAAAATGACATAACACATTTTGCCAAAAATCAATGATCACATTGAATAAATTAAAAATTTAGAAACAACGTTGAATATTAGACGAAAGTTTATGAATTATTTATGTCATTTTTTCATTTTTCAAATCTAAAACTTCAGAAACATAAGGATAGACACATAGATTCACATATAACTTTTTTGATAGTTTTCTAAAATTTGAATAATAATGTAAATTTTAACGAAAAAGTTAAAAAAACTACTATTGACTTTTTTTTAATTCCAAACAAATATTAAATCAATTATTTTCGCCATTTCTTTACAATGTCGCTTCGTGTGCCAGATGTTAAGCTGCAGAGGACACCATTTTCATGGGAGAGATGACTGGTGCATTGCCATGTTCTTCAGCGATATCGCCCGACCATCGATCATTATGTCTCGCTCATGGCAAGATGCGTCGCCAAGAAATACCTGAAGCTCGGCATGACTGTCCACTCCCATCTCATCAAGACCGCACTCGCCAGCGACTCTTTGGTCGTCAGCCATCTCATTGGCATGTACTCCAGATGCTCTTCCATCCGAAGCGCCCACAAGGCTTTTGATGATCTTGATACAAAGAACGGTTACTCTTGGAACACCATCATATCTGCATATGCCTGGATTGGCGATTTCAAGAAAGCGCTCGACTTGTTCGATGAAATGCCGCAGAGGGCTCTTGTCTCTTATAATTCATTGATTTCTGGGTTGTCCCGTCATGGGTTTTATGTGGAGTCTCTGAGTATCTTCATGCAGATGCAAAAAGAATATGATTGTCTATTCGTGGATGAATTTACTTTTGTGGGTGTTGTGGGTACCTGTGCTGACTTGGGCGCATTTGAGTTCTTACGCCAGGTTCATGGAGTTGCCATCATAATGGGCTTGGAATTTACTAAGATTACTTATAATTCCCTGATTGATGCTTATGGGAAATGTGGTGGAGCCGATATATGCCGTGCCTTGTTCGACGTTATGCCTTAAAAGGATATTGTGTCGTGGACTTCCATGGTTGTTGCTTGTACAAGAGCTCATAACTTAGATGATGCTTGTGTAATATTCAACAATATGCCAGCGAAGAACAGAGTCTCTTGGACTACACTGGTCGCAGGCTTTGCAACAGAACTTGGACTTCAATATCTGCAACCAAAATTGTAAGTTAGGTTAGCACTTAGCAGGTGCGGCGGTCATCCATCCAACCTTTATCTAGTTGGACCACTTGGGGTGAAGTGGGGATATCTATATTACCGCTAGAAGGAATCCTGAAATTTTTGTTTTGCCTAAGAAAATTTGAAGAAAAATTTAATCATCCTATTATTTAAGATTTGAATAGTCCAATCATTGGGAATTACGATTGGTTATAAATATTATAAAATGATAAGTAGATGAGGAAGCACAAAATATAAGTCAACTTAATTATATTTATAAATTAGCTATGCATAAAAACAAATAAATAACAGATTGGTATATTGATGCTAATTATTCATTAAAAAATTGTGCCATTACGATTTTTTTTTAAACAATGACAAATTAATTGAGATTTCTAGTAACGCAATATTGTACTATAGGCTAACTTTAATTTATAGTAAACACAATAATATGGTAAAATCTACATTAAAATCATAATGCACGTGATAAATTACTGATAGTGTTGGTAACTTACAACAACAGTTAAAGTTCATTAAAATGTTGGTAAATTTCTGATGGTGTTAGCAATTTACTTACAGTACTGGTAAAATTTCAGAAGAATTTGTAATTTACTAAATTAATGAAAAATTGATAAATTTCAGATAGTATTGGTAAAATACCTAACAAGCAAGAACCGGTCTTTTTTTTTTTTTTTTTTTACCAGCATGATTGCCAGCAAAATTGCAATTCTACCAACAGGGAAGACTTTTCAATTCTCAAGTCCTGCGGGACCGTAGAATTTTGCCAAAGATTCATACGTCTACGCCTCTGCGACAAAAACTTAAAAGCCCACCTGAAATTTCAAATGGTGAAACTTGAAACGCAGTCATGAATTCACTCTGAAGCGCATGTAAAAATCTGTTTTGAGTTATCAAAACTAAAGAACCTTTGCGACCATTGCACATGATCATTAACTGGATGATTAGCCCCTACTTCTTCATTTCTTCAATGTGGAAATTTTATGGGAAATGAACAACAATTCTGTGAATATGGATATGGTTGTTAATGTCTACTTAAATTCGTGACACTGAATGCAAGACATTCTTAGGGTACTGTCTCAGGTAAATAAATCTCTGCTAATGAATTCTGGATCAAGTCATCTTCAATCCTTGATCAGTTTCACCGAAAGCCAAAAATTGCCGTTCATATCAAATGAGGCGACAATGCGGGAAGAGTGCTACTACCAAGGACGTATAGAGGTGTTGCTTTTCAAAGAAATTATTACAAACAAGGGAAATTTCAAATCAACCACTTGTACAAGAACCCATTTTGAAATCATCTCTCGACTCTAAATACGTGTCTAACGATTTTCTCTAAGTTACCTCTAATTCAAGATAATTATTTTAAGTTCAAATCTGACAGTAAGTTTTTCTGCTTGTCGTAGAAATATATTGATATTCACATCACTTAGTCATACAAGAACTTTAAATTACAAACATGGGATGTCTTCCCAAATAGGTTGACAAAGTGAATGTTGCTCATTCATGTGAAAAGTTGAGGTAGGTAGTTGATACAATCCGAAGACGAGGTCAGCAATCTGGAATAGAGGTAGGTCGATACAATCTCCCTCTCTCCCTCCTGAAGTAGGTATCCAAAGTGAGCTGACAATCAGAAAAGAACAGGCGTAATAAAGAGAGAGGACCAACATCACGCCCTCGTGGAACAGAACGAAGCGCAGGAAGACGTCGTCACAGTCCCAGAGGGAGATCCCCGCCAGGTCGATTCGCACATCGTGCTTCCACTCGGGGTCACCATCGCATTCCTTGACGGACAGAGTCCCTTGCTGCTGGTTCTGGGCGAGCTTCTTGCTCGGGGGTCGTCGCTGACGATGGAGGAAGAAGGAAAAAAAAAATAGAGTGAGAAGAGAGACTCAGCAGGAGGAGAAAAGAAAAAGGAGAAGAATGTCGAAATTTCTGAAGAAGAGGTCCCACCTGTACACGTGGCCATTGATTTACTTTCTCGAGTATATTCTACATGGCACAACGTATTACCCTCCCAAGTTCTTTTGTCGGCTTTGCCAATTTTTTCAGATCTCTGTACTCATCGGATTCCAAAGTCTGCTCAAACTTCTCAGATTCACCTATATAAAAACTTGCCAGATTCTTGAAGCTTGAAGGATCAGATAACTTTTGCAGAGACCCACAGTGATAAATAGAAAGCCTCTTCAATGATTCTAGCCTACCTCGAATCTCAACCAGACCAGGACAATTTACTAAATTAAGTAGATCAAGCTTCTTGCAGTTGGTCAAGTCAGGCAACTTCACTAAAGACGGAAGATTCCTAAGATTTAAGTACTCCAGGTGCTCCGAATCTTCCAGACCTTGAATCTCTTTTAGCTTCCCACAGTTAGATATAAGGACTTGTTCTATATTTTTGAAGCTCAATGGATCAGGCAACTTTTCAAGAGAATCACAGCACATAATATAAATTATCTCCAACGATTCTAGCTGACCTTGAACCTCAACTAGTTTAGGACAATTTAATATCCACATTCCCGTGAGCTTCTTCAAGTTGGTCAAGTTAGGTAGCAACTTCACTAGAGATGGAAGATTATCAAAATGAAGCCATTTCAGGTTTTTCAAACATTCAAGGCCTTGAATCTCAATTAGCTGTTCACAATTATTGACTTCCAAGTTTGATAACTTTTCCAAATATGAAAGATCTATCAACTTTTCCATTAAACTTCGCCCAAAAATACGGAAGTGTGACAAATTCTGGGGAAGCCTAGGTAGGCATTCTAGTTTATCTACAAGGAGTTCGAGCTTCCTGAGCTTAGAAAGGAGATTAAAATCTGAAGGTAGGGTGGCCAGACTATGACAACACAACATCAAGGACTCCAGCTTTCTCAATCCTCCGATCCAATGGAGGCTTGGAGCTGCATGGAACAAGGTTCCAGACATCAAACCCAACTCCAAAACTCTCAAAATTAATAGGTTTGAGAGATCTGGAAATCTCATCGCTGACCTGGTTGTAATGTATAGATTGGTCAAACTTTCAGGAAGCTTAGGTACTTCAGAAATTATCGTGTCCGATAATCTCGAGATCCTCAGCAATGGTAGTCTTCCAATCTCACTAGGAATTTCCTCCAAATTTCTACAATTGCCAGCATCTATCTCTTCAAGCTTCTCCAACATTCCAAGGGCACTAGGTAGCTTTCTTAAGTGGGTGCAATGCATCCTTAGTACTCTCAAATTCTTCATTTTCCCCATCGAGTCGGGTAAGTCTTGAATGCACGAGTTAGAAAGATTCAATTCAACAAGAGATCCAAAATTTCCGAATGGAAGTTCAGCAATTCGTGTATTATCCAACCTAAGAGTTAATAGTGATGTTAAGCAACCAGCAAAAGTGCATGCACTTAGTGATTTACATACAGCTGCACTGAGAGTTTTCAATTTCTTCATCCCTTTCCATTCAGGAATATTGGTAATAGATGTCCAATCTACAAGAAGTTCGGTCAAGGCTTCCAGTTCATCCATCTCGTCCGGCAATGTCTGAAGGTCCATACAGTGTTGCAAGTTTAAGAACACTAAATGCTTTAACTTACCAATAGACCTATCAATTTGAACCAGTGGGCACCGTTGAAGAATCAATTGCTCTAAATTTTCGTGAGAAGAAAAGTCAGGAGTTCCACACAAGTTTCTACATTCAGTCAAATTTAGAACCTTCAAATTCTTTGCCATCTGTAATGAAGAGAAGATGTTAATTCTGGACCATTTTGAGATACAGGACAGCAGAGTCAATATAGCTAATTAATTTTGAAATAATACCATACCTTGAGGTGGTTCCATCCCTCCCAATCATCTGTAATTTTGCTCCGTGATAGATCAAGAATCACTAGCTTCATATGGGAAAATGCGGTCAACTGGAAAAAGAGAGGAAACTCATGCCATGAGAGATATCTCAAATTCTGAAGGATGAGTAGATTCCTCCGGAACCAGTTGGTTGGAGGAAAATACTGAATGAAGTTATGCCATGAGAGCCATCTCAACTCCAAAAGAATGAGTAGATTCCTCAGGAACAAGTTGGTTGAAGGAAAATGCTGAATGAAGTTAGGCCATGAGAGCCACCTCAAATTCGGAAGGATGGGTAGATTCCTCCTAAACCAGTTGGTTAAAGAAAAACGCTGAACGTTGTTCGTATCCAAGTCTCCACACTCCACTTGAAGAAACCTTAAATTTGATAGACTTGCATATTCTTCCTTCTTAAAGAAGCATTGAGATTGATGATCAAACTTGAGACATATTGCTTCAACGTTTTCTGTTCCCTACCAAAGCAAAAAAGGGAAACAGAAGCTGGTTATCATATAATCACCAATTGAAGGCATTTGAGTTGAACATACCTAAGGAATGTACATCTTATTCATAATTTGAAATTAATATACAATATAATTTACAGATGAGCATGTGATCGCGGTAACCACATAATTAACATCTCGATTCAGATAGAAGCAAATAAGCAAAGTCAACGTGTATAACCCTTCTCTTTGAATAGGAATAACATGGCAAACACTTTACCTCCTTTCTTTTAAGAACATCAATTGCTTCCTCATGATTCCACACCCGACTTTGCTTCTCTGGTTTAAAATTAGCTCTTTCACGAATGATATCTCGCCCAAGGTCTCTTAGCAGATCATGCACCCACAATCGGTTACCTTCTACAATCTTCATTAATGACATCTGTTTGAGGACTTCAAGAGAATATTCAGGGAAAAACTTACAGCTGTCCCACATGTAAGTCACAATTCTCACATCAAACCCAACAAAGAAGCAACAAATATCGAGAAATATTTCCTTCTCTTGAGGTTCTAATGCCTCAAAACTAATGTTCAACTTACTTTTAACCTTTTTATTGGGAATAGTTTTCAATTTTTCTAATGTGTCCACCCAAAATTTTCTGTCCTTTCCAGCTAAAAATGAACCTATAATCTCTAGAGCCAAAGAAAGACGACCACAGATTTCTACCGCTCTTTCCGAGAGGGGGACGTATTCTGCTGGAGGATGATCTCTTCTAAAGGCATGTTTGCTAAATAGTAGAAGAGAATGGTTGAAATCCATTTCAGTAAGTTCATGCTTCAAATCAACATCTTTGAGAACTTCCTCGTTTCTTGTGGTAATAATAACCTTACTTCCTCTGCCGAACCAGCATTCACCCGTCCCCACAAGAGCCTCCAGTTGAGTGTTTTGGTCGACATCATCAAGTACAAGTAAAACCTTTTTAGAGGATAACCTATTCTTGATCTCGATAATTCCTTCATTAATACTATTGATGGATGGCCATTCCATTCTTAGGACTTTAGAGATGAGCTGATTCTGCAAACTCACAATCTTTGTCTCTCGAATGTTAGACAGGAAGCAACAATTATCAAAATCAGCCGAGAGTGTATTATAGACGATTGTGGCAAGAGTTGTCTTTCCGACACCACCCATACCATGGATACCAACAATCTTTGTTCCAGTGGTCTGTTCACCTATCTTTTCCACGATTTGGTCCACTTGATCATCCATTTCAACCAAGCAATTAGATATTGCCAGGTAGTTCTTTTTCAACTCGATCAAAAGCTTCCGAACAACTTCTTCGGTGAACTCACCTTTGCCTCTGATAGTAGTGATGGCAAAAGAACCCAACTGTTAAATCGAGATGAGCAGAATAATATCTAAGGTACAAACAAATCCTGAACAATAATAAATTCAAGTACCTCTCCTTGAGTTCCCATCCTCTTAACGCTCCAACCTTGCTAAGAGCTACCTTCCAATTCTGAATAGTCTCATCAGTGTACCGCCGCTTATTTATGTGTAAATTAATGGCCTCACCGTAACTTCCAGTTTGGTAACGAACCTCGGATGGTGCTACGTTATAGAAAATTGGCATAATCTTCCGTCCCCAGTTTTCCTTGCACTCCACCATCTGGGCCAACTCCATGAGGCACCATGGACTGGCAGCATATCCTTTAGAAAAGATAGGAATCGAGATTTCCGATTGCTTAATTGCTTGGACAAGCTCCGGGCCAATCTCTTCCCCAATGGGAAGCTCTTCATTATCTCTATATGCCCGTATTCCGGCACGAATGAGGCAGTTGTAAAGGTAATCAGCAATGTCACGGCGAGTGTTGGGTCCTCTGAAACTCAAGAATACTTCATAACTAGATTCCATTGGCTTCTCCATTTCCTGAATTCTCAGAGGACTTGCAATGACCTGATGATATCCGACGTTAAAAACATTCACTATGAAAGTGGAGAAGTCATTTTAGAAAGAAACCAAGATGACAAATGCACGAGCTCCTTCTTGGTCTTGCACTAGACACCAAAATATGTCAGAATATTTTATTAATAATATGGTAGAGAAGTGGACCCATCTCAATTCTAAAGGAAGAAATTTCCAAAGTATTGCAGAATTATGGGTTAAAGTTTACACTTGAAATTGATTTGAAAGGAGAATATTTCAAGAAGATAAATCACTGTCAACCTATTTTTCCCTAAACTTTTTCTTTATGCCATAAAATTTCTCTTGAAAGGTGATGTTGAATGTCCTCTGCACATAATGTCTGCCGTTGCTTGTAGGTTGACATATTATCTTATTGTCTGATAAGAAATTATGATCAATCCCCAATCCTTTAGTTTTTACCAAAATAGGTCTGATAGACATTCCACAACCTTCAATTAGTTGCTCCCTTGATCTTAAAGGACGCAGCCAAAGAATCACATTCCCCTATGATGATCTTATTGGAAAAGTGAAATCAAGAAATTTAACTGAAGCTAATTCAACCCTCACCATTGGACTAGTTTCTAAAGAGCATAAACTAATCTCTAATTAGAGTCATCTCTTAGTATGTTAACAAACAGGTACAAGGTCAATGGGTGAGCATTAGAAGCTATCATTCCCATTTGCCAGAAAGTATCAACATATCAGAAAAAGAGGAGTCAATCACTAACCAATGATGGGGTTGATGAAATTTCAACAGAAAAAAGAAGCATGAATGCTATAACCGTTTCTCTGGAAAATAAGTTTGAACACACAGGAGTGCAGGAACGAGAGCTGTATTTTACGGAAACGGAGAGTTCCGGTTCACCACAGAGTGCAACATTATAGTCGATTCAATCTGTCTCTACTGTTAAATACAGAGTTGAGGGTATCAATTTCTGCCTAGGAGCGTTCTTACTGCTAATCACTAGACAATAATGTACGAATTTGTCATATGGGAGTCTCTTAAAGATACCACTGTCTCTGTTCGCAAAGAAATTTTAAAAAAAATCCCATCAAACGAATGAAATCAACAGATCCACTCAAACTAGTATAGCTTTTAGCACCGGCCCAGTTCCTAAAGAGCGTAAATCCAATTCCTAATTACGGAAATCTCTGAGATCTATCAACAAGCTGATGCACAGAAGTGGCATTGTGTTCCAAGATCTGAGGCCTGACAGTTGCACAGATGGAAGCAGATGAGCAGGGTTTAGCATGCGACTAGAGTGAGAGGCTTAAGGCTTCTAGTGTTAGACGCAACTGGCAGTGATCAATCATCGAGTCAAATGAGGAGAGAGTCGATGCTGATCTGAGAGTCCCTCTGTTGTTCCCATCAGATTCTGCACCTAGTCGCATTACTGAACAGACCCAATTCATTGAAAAAAGGCAATAGGCGAGAGGAAATTACCAGAGATGGAGGGGGGGAAGATGAAGATCACGATCGAAATGCTGAGAAGCATCTTGGCTTTGAGCTCAGCTGAAGAAAAGACTTTTCACTGGGTAGAGTCTGCTCACCCTCGCACGCCATGCTCATCCGAGAAGGTGACTTGATACTCACCCTTTCGCGCCGACCGCAAAAGTACAGAAAATGAGGGAATCCGCCTTTCTTTTGAGGTATTCGAGTTGGGTTACTTCGAAAACGCTCCGAGTCCAAAGAGTTTCGGGCTCTAAAGTCTTATTAGTTTAGAAATCATAATGACAATGAAACCCCTCTTTTTTCTTTTTTCTTTTTTTGTTGAAATCCTAGACCCATTTAAATTATTCATGAATGAAACCTACAGATTTTATGTATTTGAGATGGATTATGACAAGTTATTCGTAGTAAATTTACAAAACAAAAGCTAGGTTTTAAACAATGAAAGTTGCATTCAGCTAAAAAAGTATTAAGATCTTGTTTAAAAAAAAAATGAATGATTGAAAAAATATTTTTTAAAAAATAATTATTTATATCACTTGAAATCATTAATCAATAAAAAATATTTTTATTATTGACAATAATTTATGTCTAAATATTTTTGTAAAAAAAAAAATTTCATTTATTTTTATAAGGGATATAAAGATTATTTTTCAAAAATATTTTTTAAATTATTTATTTTTTACAAAACAAATGTTCTTAAAGCTCCAAAAAATTTATTATGCAAATGAAAGTTTATCAACCATGGATGGTTCGAGCAGAACTTCCTAGATATGTGCCATTTCTACTTTCCTTTGGCAAATATTACCACTAGAAGGAATCCTGAAAATTATTTTTTGACCAAGAATTTTTTTTCAAAGTAATTATCATATTATTTAGATTTGAATAGTCGAATCAATAGAGAATAGGATTGGTTATATTTATAATCACAAAAATATTAATAATGACGAATTACAATATATAAGTCAACTTAACTAATTTTTATTTATTATCTATGATTAAAGTAAACTAAGAAAAATAGATCGATGTATTGATGCTATTAAAAAACTATACCATTATAATTTTCTTAATTTTGAAACAATGGCCAATAAATTAATTTAAATTTCTAGTTTTGAGATATAATGCTATATAATATCTATATTATGAAGAATATGCAATCGTATTATAAATACTATGTTAAAATTTGATATCTTTTTTTTATTACATTCTCAAAGTTTGGTTTTCATACAATCAATAAATGAGTCACTGTTTCGTTCCACAACCTATATCTATGTCAGCTCTCTTGGGAATTCATCAATTGAAAGTAATGTGAGTCCTCATTCTATTTGATTTCATTAATGCTTCGATTCATTTACACATTATATCTTTTTTTTATCATACGAAACACATTGCAAGGGAGAGATATGCACAATATTTTGTATGCATCGAAATTTAATTAATCCTTGTCCAACTATATTTGTGTTGATGTGAGCATTTGGTAATTGATATAGTAATAGTTAGTAGTACACTATTTTTCTTTTACAGAAAGCCAAGCTAATTAATAAAATTATATTAAATTAAACTATATCAATTTGGATTGGCTTTTACTTTTTTATTTTTAATTTTTGTTTCTGTAATTTACACTGCCCACGGACACGGACTTTAAGTCTTTTTCAAAGTCCCGAAACTTTCACAATAGTTAGATGTTAACACGTAAATTTGTATTTATTTATTTCATAATTTTTTGAAATCCAAATAATATTTCAACTTTTGATAGAAAAATAAAAATTATTTTTTTAAAAGTCCAAACAAAGTGGCGTTAAAGCCATTATTTTCGCCATTTCTTTACGATGTTACTTCGCGTGCCGGATGTTTAGGTGATACGATGCTGAAAGCACCGTTTCCATGGGGGAGACAACTGGTGCACTGCCATGTTCTTTCAGCGATATCGTCCCAAGTCCCAACCATCGATCATTATGTCTCTCTCATCGCAAGAAAGCGCTTGACTTGTTCGATGAAATGCCGCAGAGGGCTCTTGTCTCTTAGAATTCATTGATTTCTGGGTCGTCCCATCATGGGTTTTATGGGGTCTCTGAGTATCTTCATGCAGATGCAAAAAAATTATGATCGTCTGTTCATGGATGAATTTACTTTTGTGGGTGTTGTGGCTGCCTGTACTCACTTGGGTGCATTGAAGTTCTTGCGCCAAGTTAATGGAGTTGCCATCATAATGGGCTTGGAATTTACTAAGATTACTTATAATTCCCTGATTGATGCTTATGGGAAATGTGGTGGAGCCGATAAATGCTGTGACTTGTTCGAAGTTATGCCTGAGAAAGATATTGTGTTGTGGACTTCCATGGTTGTTGCTTATGCGCGAGCTCATAACTTGGATGATGCTTGTGCAATATTCAACAATATGCCAGCGAAGAACACGGTCTCTTGGACTGCAATGATTGCATGCTTTGCACAAAATGGCCGTGGTGATGAAGCTTTCGACCTTTTCGTTCAAATGAGTGAGGACGGAATACAGCTGAGTCCTCGTACTTTTGTCAGTGTGCTATGTGCTTGTGCTGATTGAGCACTCGCTGAAAGAGGCAAGCAGAGTCATGGTTGCATAGTCAGGACCTGCTTTGATAGAATTTGGATAACATATCTGTATGGAATGCTCTAATTGACATGAATTGCAAGCGTGGCTACATGAGAGCAGCTGACATCTTATTCTTGAGGAACCCATAAAGGGATATTGTATCATGGAACTCGATGATAAGTGGATTTGCACAAAATGGTCTAGGGCATGAGTGACTTGTTTTTCTCAAGAAGATGCTGGAGGCAAATGCAAGACCCTACCATGTCACATTTCTTGGCACTCTATCTGCTTGCAGCCACGCAGTCTAGATGTTGAAGCACTTCAGATTTTCAATGTAATGGAAAAGGATTACACAGCCTTCAAAAGGGATCTGACCACTATGCTATTTTGGTCGATCTGCTCAGGAGGAAAAACAGACTTGAGGAAGCCATGGAATTGATAGATAGTCTCAAACAAATCAGAGCATGTTGGAATGTGGGGTGTGCTTTTGGGTTAATGCAAAGCCCTTGGTAATCTTGTTATTGCCTGAAGCTGTGGATGCTCTATTGAAGTTGAACCCCAAAATGCTGCAAGGTATGTGTCGCATTATCAAGCATATATGCTGCAATTAACAGATGGGATGATTCCTGCACAGTAAGGAAGCAAATGGAGGAGAGAAACTTGATGAAAGATGTGGCAAACAGTTGGATTGAAGTAAAGAATGAAATGCACAAATTTCCAGTGAAGGACCGATTCCACTATCAGGTAGGAGACATACACGAAGTGCTCGGGAAACTACCATATCATATGAAGGAAGCTGGATATGTTCGTGAGCCCAACATAAGGCTCATATATTTTAATTTGAATCTAACTAATTTAACCTCAAATGATGTCCATAATTTTTTTTTTATTGCTATACTATAATCAATACTCTCAGCCCATAAATCTATCCTATTTTTGCTGAGTCCTCTGATCTAGTCTTTAAACAGATACACAGAAATGCTGATCTAAATTTTTATTAACTCAGAACCCAACCAATCTGTGACTTTTTTCCTTTTTGTGGGGTTAAGTCTAAACTCAGGAAGCAAGAGCACTAAGTATAAACTAAGAGCTCAAGTTCACGTTGGATAATTTAATCCATGGGGTATGTATGAATAATCAATAAAATAGATTCAATGAGATGACATTCGGCTTAATACTTAAATGCACAAAAATGAACGTACTATATGCGCATATACCACCACATAGTAGCTCATCCATATATTCAGATGAGTATATTCGTTATTCGTCACTGCTCATGACTCATCTTGACTAATGGGGCACCGCCACCACCAATTCATGCTCATTGCACAACCGTCTATGCCATACTCATTCTCCTCAACATTCATTCTCACCTTATTATCTTTATTTTCTCAATCTCGAACCTCAAGTTTATAATATCACATAGCAAACTACTCAAGTCATATCAAGCTGCACAAATAATATCATTTTATATATGAATCAGGGGAATCAGTAAAATAAACTACAGTGTTGGCATATTATTGACAATACTTGTAGTTCAAAAGAGTTGGTAATTTGCTTAATACTAGAATGTTGGTAAAATTCTTGATAATGTTGGCAATTTTTTTAATTTTATCAGTAAAATTTCAGAGGAGTTGATATTTTAAGACTTCATTTGAATGTTGACAAATTCCATTTATGAATGATCAGGTTTCCAGTCATAACATTTTACCAGCAAGATTGGAAAATTACTAGTAAGATTGGAATTCTACCAACACAGAAAGTTTTCAATTTTCCACTGCATGGGACCGTAAAATTTTGCAAAGCTTCATAAGTCTGTACCTCTGCAACAAGAACTTAAATCCCAACTGATAATTTCAATTGTTGAAACTAGAAACGCAGTAATGAATCATTCAGAAGCCCCTGTAGAAATCGGTTTTAAGTTATCAAAACTAAAGGACCTTTGTGACCATTGCACATGATCATTAACTAGGGAGGGTTATGTTCATGCTAGACATGATGTTTTGCCCCTACTTCTTCATTTCCTCAATGTGAAAATTTTCATGGGAAATCCGCAACAATTCTGTGAATATGGTTGCTGATGTCTGATTGAATTCGCGACACTGAATGCAACACATTGAACATTAATCTCAGTGAATGAATTCTGGAGCAAGTCATCTTGAATCCTCGATGAATTTCTCCCATGACGAGATTAATTAATAATTACACCCGCTAAAAATTTTAGAAGTAAGTAGGACCACAACAGACCAAGAAAAGAAGAAAGAAATTGCAGAACCAATCGATTATAGTAAGGTTTCATGCCTTCCAGGACAATATTTCGGTTTTAGCTAGACCTTGACAAGCTCAGAAGAACAACTGATTCCCCATGTATGTTTTGAACTAGTTCCTAAGGAGCGAAAATCAATCCCCTAATTGGTGCAGAAGTGAACTGACGCACAGGAGTTGCAATGTGTTTCAATAGAATGTGACTTGGTTAAGGCTAAAGCTATTAAAGATTAGATGCAGATGGAAGAAAATCAATGAGTCAGCTGCCGAGTGAGTTCATCGAAAGGCTGTTTTCATTGCATATGAATGACAAGTCATGACTGAAAATAATAAAAACAACTCAATCCGTTCCAAATCTTTTCCTAATCTATCACTGATTGCATCGAAGATTCGCACGCAGACCCAATTCATGCAAATGCGAAGAGAAAATTACCAGAAAAAAGAATATAGGTGAAGATGAAGGAAACCAAATGAAGATGCAGAGAAGGAAGAACCCTCGTTGGCCCAGTCAGCTGCAACCAAAATGGAAAAGGAAGACCACAATCCATTAACCCCTCGGTGGGAACAGATGGGCGGGCAGGAAGACGGGGGTGGCAGTCCCCGGAGGGAGATCTCCGCCTGGTCGAATCGCGTCTCGTTCTTGCTTGCGCTCGGGGTCGCCGTCGCGTTCCTTCACAATCGGAGTCCGTCGCTGCTGGTTCTGAGCGAGCTCCTCGCTCGGGTCGTTGCTGATGAGGGAGGAAGACGAAGGAAGGAGAAGGAAAGAATGTGAGAAGAGAGAGAGGGGCAACGGGAGAAAAAACGAAACAAAAAAAAAAAAAGGAGAGAGAAAAAGTTGAAATTTCTTAAGAATGGGTCCCACCTTTACGCGTCATTTCGAGATAATATTCCTCACCAATCTGATACGGAATCTTCTCTCCGTGATTTCAGTCTCTAAACCCTTGAAAGGCTCTCCCCACTTTTTTTCAAAATATTCTAGAAGGGTCTTCTCACTTTTTCAAATCTCGGTACTCATCGGATTCCAGAATCTCCTCCAATCTCTCACATTCTTTTATTTCCAAACACCTTAGCTTCTTGAAGCTTGAAGGATCAGAAAATTTTGCTAGAGACCCACAGCCATCAATACAAAGCAACACCACTGATTTCAGCCTACCTTGAATCTCAACCAGACGAGGGCAACGCTTTAATTCAATACGCTTAAGCTCCTTGGCATTGGTCAGGTCAGGCAACTTCTCTAGCAACGGAAGATCATTCACATCATAAGACCCTCAAGTTCTCCGAAACTTCCAGGCCTTGAATCTCTTCTAGCTTCCAACAACCACTTATATATAATTCTTCTATATGCTTGAAGCTTGATGGATCAGGCAGCTGTTCAAGTGATTCACAGCCACTTAAATAAGAGACTCCAATGATTCAAGCTGACCTCGAACCTCAACCAATTTAGGACAAACTGTTATCCAAAGTCTCCAGAGCTTCTTCAAGCCGGTCAGGTCGGGCAACTTCACCAGCGATGGAAGATCCCAAGATCAAGCGTTTGCAGGTTTTTCAAAGGTTCAAGGCCTTGAATCTCTATTAGCTGTTCACAATAACAGACTTCCAATTCTGATAACTTCTCCAAATATGAAAGATTTATCGACTTTTCCATTAACCCGCGCCCATCAAAATGGAAGTATGACAAATTCTGAGGAAGCTTAGGTAGGCATTCTAGGTTATTTACGAAGAGTTCAAGCTTCCTGAGCTTCAAAAGGAGATTAAAATCTAAAGGTAGGTGACCACACTATCACAACGTAATACAAGGACTCTAGCTTTCTTAACCCTCCGATCCAATTGAGGCTTGGAGTTGGATGGGAAGGGCTTTGATACTTTAATTCCAACGTCAAAACTCTCAAATTTAATAGGTTTGAGAGATCTGGACATCTCATCTGTACATTATTGGTTAGGACTAGTTCGGTCAAACTTTCAGGAAGCTTAGGTATATTGGAAATTTTCGTGCCCGATAACCTCAAGATTCTTAGAAATGATAGTTTCCAATCTCACTTGGATTTTCCCCACTCAAACATCCATAACTGCTGGCATAGATCTCTTCAAGCCTCTCCAACTTCCCAAGGGCGCTAGGTAGCTTTTCTAAGTCAAACATCCATCCTTAGTATCTCTTCAAATTCTTCATTTCCCTATTGCGCTAGGTAACTCTCTAATTTTGGAGTCAAAGATCCAACTTCTCAAGTTCTTCAAAATTTCCAAATGGAGTTGGGTAACTCTCGTATGCTTGAACAAGAAAGATCTAACTCGATGAGAGATCCAAAATTTCCAAGTGGAAGTTCACTCAGTAAGCGACATGACATTGCACTGAGAGTTTCCAATTTCTCCATTCCTTTCCATTCAGGAATTTTGGTAATAGATGTCCCATCAACAAGAAGTTCTCTCAAGGCTTCCAGTTCTTCCATCTCGTCTGGCAATGTCTGAAGTTTACCACAATATTTCAAGTTTAATAACACTAAATGCTTTAACTTACCAATAGACCTATCAACTTGAACAGTTCCGTGCACCCTTCAAGAATCAGTTGCTCTAACTTTTGATGAGCAGAAAAGTCAGGAGTTCTAAGCAAGTTTCACAATCAGTCAAATTTAGAACCTTCAAATTCTCTGCCATCTGTAATGAAGAGAAGAGGTTGATTTTGAATCATTTTGAGATATAGGACAGCAAAGTCAATAGAGCAAATTCATGTTGAAATAATATCATACCTTGAGGTGGTTCCATCCCTCCCACTCATCAGTAATTTCACTCCTTGATAGATCAAGAATCACTAGCTTCTTAAGAGAAATTGTGTGAATTTGAAAAGACAGGAAAGTTATGCCATGAGAGCCATCTCAAATTAGGAAGCATGATCGGATTCCTCTGGCACAAGTTGGTAGAAGGAAAATGCTGACCGTTGTTCTCATCCAAGTCTACACAATCCACTTGAAGAAATCTTAAATTTGATAGGCTTATAGATTCTTCCTTCTCAATGAAGTCTTGAAATTGATGATCAAATTTAAGACATATTGCTTCAACGTTTTCTCTTCCCTACCAAAAAAAAAAAAAAAAAAAAAATTAAACAGAAGCTAGTGATCCCATAATTGCCTGTTGAAGGCATTCAAGTTGAATATACTTGAGCAATGTAAATCTTATTTATAATTTAAAATTAATTTGCAATATAATTTACAGATGAGCATGTGATCGTACTAAGCACACAAGTAATGACTCGGTTTAGATAAAAGCAAATAAGCAAAGTCAACATGTATAACTCGTCTCTTTGAATAGGAATAACATTGCAAACACTTTACCTCCTTTGTTTCAAGAACATCAATTGCTTCCTCATGATCCCACACCCGACTTTGCTTCTCTGGTTTATAATCAGCATTCTTACGAACGAAATCTCGCCCAAGGTCTCTTACAATATCATGCATCCACAGTCGGTTATGTTCTGTAATCTTTATTAACGACTTCTTTTGGAGGACGTGAAGATAATAGCCAGGTTGAAACCCACAGCTTTCCCACATGTGACTCACAATTCTCACATCAAACCCAATGAAGAAGCAACAAACATCGAGAAATATTTTCCTCGCTGGTTGATCTAATGCCTCAATACTAATGTTCAACTTTTCTTCAACTGTTTTATCGGGAATAGTTTCCAGCTTCTTTAATGTGGCCTCCCAAGAATTTCTGTCTTCCTCAGCTAAAAGAGAACCTATGATCTCAAGAGCCAAAGGAAGACCACCGCAGATTTTACCGCTTTTTCGAGAGGTCGACATATTCAGCCGGAGGATGATCACTTTTAAAGGCATGTCTGCTAAACAGTATAAGGGAATGATCAAAATCCATTTCAGTAAGTTTGTACTTCACATCAACATGTTTGAGAACTTCCTCGTTTCTTGTGGTGATAATAACCTTACTTCCTCTGTCGAACCAGCATTTACCCATCCCCACAAGAGCATCCAACTGAGTCTTTTCGATGACATCATCAAGTAGAAGTACGACCTTTTTAGAGGATAACCTATCCTTGATCGCAGTAATCCCTTCATTAATATTACGGATGGACACATTCTCTTTTAGGATATCAGAGATGAGCTGATTCTGCAAATTCTCAATCTTTGTGTCTTTGAAGTTAGACAGGAAGCAACAGTTAGTGGAATTGGCCAACAGTTTATTATAGATGATTGTGGCAAGAGTTGTCTTTCCGACACCACCCATACCATGGATACCAATAATCTTTGTTTCAGTGGTCCGTTCACCTATCAATTCCATGATTTCGTCCACATGATCGTCCATTTCAACCAAGTAATCAGATACGGCCACGTAGTTCTTTTTCAACTTGATCAAAAGCTCTTGAACAACTTTTTTTGTGAACTCGCCTTTGCCACTGATAGTTTTGAAGGCAAAAGAACCAAACTGTTAAATCAAGATGAACAAAATAATATCTAAGGTACAAACAAATCATGCACAATAATAAATTCAAGTACCTCTCCTTGAGTTCCCATCCCTTTAATTTTCCAACCTTGTTGAGAGCTGCCTTCCAGTTTTGAATAGTCTCATTAGTGTACAGCTGCTTATTTATGTGTGACTGAATGGCCTCACCATAAGTTTCAGTCTGCTTACGAACCTCGGATGGTTCAACGTCATAGAAAATTGGCATGATCTTTTGTCCCCACTTTTCCTTGCACTCCACCATCTGGACCAACTCCATGAGGCACCATTTACTGGCAGCATATTCTTTAGAAAAGATAGGAATCGAGATTTTCGACTGCTTAATCGCTTGGAGAAGCTCCGGCCAATCTCTTCCCCAACGTGAAGCTCTTCATTATCTCTAAATGCTCGTATTCCGGCATCAATGAGGCTGGGGTAAAGGTAATCAGCAATGTCACGGCGAGTATCCGGTCCTCTAAAGCTCAAGAATACATCATAATCAAATCCCACTGGCTTCTCCATTTCCTGAATTCTCAGAGGACTTGCAATGACCTGACGATATCCCATGTGAAAAACGTTTACTATGAAAGCAAAGTGATAATTATCACCATTTCTCTAAGAAACTCTTCTAAGTCTTTCTAGGAAGAAAACCAAGATGACAAATGCACGAGCTCCTTCTTGGCCTTGCACTAGACACCAAAATATGTCCGAATATTTTATTAACAATATAGTAGAGCAGTGGACCCATCTCGATTCTAAAGGAAGAAATTTCCAAATTATTGCGAAATTATGAGTTTTAGTTCACACTTGAAATTGATTGGAAAAAAAAAAAGAATATTTTGTGCGAAGATAAATCACTGTCAACCTATATTTGTCTTAAACTCTTTCTTTAGGTGATAAAATTTCTCTTTAAAGGTGACGTTGAATGTCCTCTGCACATAAGCGCCTAATGTTGCTTGTAGGTTGACTAATTATCTTATTATCTGATAAGAAATTATGATCAAACCTTCCTAATTTCGTTTAACCAAAATAGATTTGACAAAGACATTCCACAACACTCATTAGTTGCTCCCTCAACCTTAACAGATGCTGGTGAAGAACTCATTCCCCTATGATGATCTCATTAGAATAATGAAATCAAGAAATTACACTAAAGCAAATGCAACCCTCACCATATTGGACTAGTTTCTTAAGATCATAAACCGATCCCTAATTACAGCCATCTCATAGGTTATCAAAAAACAGATACACGGTCATGGGTGAGCATCAGTTAGGGTTGAAGCTATTATCCACACTTGCCAGAAAGTACCAGCATATCAGAAAAATGGGATTTACTCACTAATCAATTATGGGGTTAATAAGATTTCAACAGAAAATAAAAGCATGAATGCTATATTACTGTTTTTTCCAGAAAATAAGTTGGAACACACAGGAGTGTAGGGATGAGAGCCGCATTTTATGAAAGCAGAGAGTTCCGGTTCACCACAGAGTGCAACAGTATAGTGTATTCAATCTGTCTCTACTGTTAAATACAGAGTTGAGGGTATCAATTTTCTGCCTAGGAGTGTTCTTACTGCTAATCACTAGACAATAATGTACGAATTTGTCATATTGAAGTCTCTTAAAGATACCACTATCTCTGTTCGCACAAAAAAAAAAAAAAAAAAAAATCCCATCAAACAAATGAAATCAACAGATCCACTCAAAACTAATTTAGCTTTTAGCGCCAGCAATCCACGCGAAAACTCAGAGAGAGAGAGAGAGAGAGAGAGAGAGTACGCGGGTGGCGAGCTCGTAAGACTGAGCGTTGTCGATGATGGAACCGGACTTGCCTCCGCCTTCGCCGCCGCCGCCGCTCCCTCCCTCCTCCTTCTTCTTGCCGCTCCTCTTCTTCGGCTCGTCGTCGCGAGGGCCGCCGCCGCCCTCCCTCCTCTTCTTCTTGCCGCTCCTCTTCTTCGGCTCGTCGTCGCGAGGGCCGCCCCGCCGCCCTCCCTCCTCTTCTTCTTGGCGCTCCTCTTCTTCTGGCCGCATTCCCTTCTTCTTGGCGTTCCTCCTCTTCGGCTCGTCGTCGCGAGGGGCGCCGCCGCCCTCCCTCCTCTTCTTCTTGCCGCTCCTCTTCTTTGGCTCGTCGTCGCGAGGGCCGCCGCCGCCGCCGCCGAGGAGCTCAGTCCGAGGCTCGACACCGCTCGCCTCCGCTTCAGCTTCGTGCCGTCTGTTCTTCTCCACCATTCCTGCTCTCCGATATCACAAAGTTTCGATTTTTTGACACGGTACAAGGTCGACTGGTCAAGGGTTTAGGCGTCGATCTTGGTGGTGGTATTGTGTTTCAGGATCTGAGGCCTGACAGTTGCATAGATGGAAGTGGATGAGCATGTGAGTAGAGTTAGAGGCTAAAGCTATTAGTGTTAGACGCAACTAGCACTGATCAATCACGGAGTCAACTGAGGAAAGAATTTGATGCTGATCTGTGAGTCCCTCTATTATTTCCATCAAATTCTGCATCTAGTTGCATTACAGAACAGACCCGATTCAATAAAAAGAAGGCAATAAACGAGAGGAAATTACCGGAGATGGGGGTGAAGATGAAGAGTCCGGATCAAATGCTGAGAAGCAGATGAAGATCCCAAGAATAAACGTTCTTGGCTTTTGAGTTCAGCTCAAGAGAGGCGAGACTTATATAAGACGGTGAATTCACCCTCCTTCGCCGTGCCCTTCAGGAAAGTGAGGGATTGCTAGTTGCAGGGAAACTTCAAGCAGACCGTGAAAAAGTGAAAACGCGTTGCTTTTTGACTTTGAGTAAACGAGTTGAGTTACCGGGAAATTTCTCGAAGTCCGAAAACTTTTTGGCGCGAAAGGCGAGAGTACAAGCGGATTTTCATTGCATGTTATTAGTTTAGAAATCATACAATTTATATTAATTGATATTCTTTTAACGACCATGAAGGCGAAGCCCAGGCCCATTCAAATTTTACATATATTAAACCAAAAATATAGAGTTCATATATTTTAATTATGTCAGAATTATACACAATAAGTTCGTAAAACAAAAAGAAATAGAAAAAATAACATTACCAATATCATAACTTTCATACAATACTTATTAAAATGTTATAACTTGTTTGAGATTGATTAAGTAATATAATTTTCATTTGACGCTCAATTAAATACCATAATTTTATTTTTTGATGCCATGACTTGTCAAAATTGTTCACCCAAGAATGAATGTTCCCGTGAGGACCGCTGGTCTACCATTGTCCTTCTAGGTTTTCCACTTTTGACGCTTCCTCTTTTCTCCAAATTTTTACTTTATTCTTTTTAATTTTTTCTTAAAATCTGCTGACCTGGCAGCTATATCAATGCCTCCATCTTCAAAAAAAAAAAAAATCATGATCATTTTTCCTATTAACTAAATTGGATGAAGTTAATAGTAGGATTTAATCGCACTAATTTAATGAATTTTAAAATTTGATTGTACTTTTTGAAAATTTTAAAAATTTTAAAATTTGAATGCACTTTTGCAACATATTTTAAGATTTATGGAGCATTTATCCCCTTTTATGAGATAATAACACAAATGATCTTTAAACTTTGACTTAATATATAATGTTATCCTTAGATTGGATTTTTAATTTGTTCAATATGATATTAAAATATTGATAGGTGTTCAATTTAGTCTTTAGATTAAAATTATTTCCATATAGTTTAACGCAACTAACATGGATCACATTAAATAAATTAAAAATTTTAAAATGACATAACATATTTTGCCAAATTTCAAGGATCACATAAAATAAATTCCAAATTCAAAGACAATGTTAGATATTGGACAAAATATAAGGATTATTTATGTCTTTTTTTTTTTCATTTTTAAATCTAAAACTCCATAAACTTAAGGATAGACAAATAATTTACATATAATTTTTTGATAATTTTCTGAGATTTGAACAATAATTTAAATTTTGACAAAAAGGTAAAAGAACTATTATTTAAGTCCAAGCAAAGAGGCACTAGATCAATTAATTTTCGCCATTTCTTTACAGTGTCACTTATGCGTGGGCACCATTTTCATGGGAGAGACGACTGGTGCGTTGACGCCCAGGAAAGTGAGGACCTGCTGGTTGCAGGGAAACTTCAAGCCGACCGTGAAAAAGGGAATACGCGTTTTGCTTTCGACTTTTGGGGAAATTGAGTTGAGTTTCTGGGAAATTTCTCGAAGTCCAAAGATTCTTTGGCACGAAAGGCAGGAGTACAATAGATTTTCATGGGTGTTATTTGATTAGAAATCATTCAATTTATGCTAATTGATATTCTTTTAATGACGATAAAACCCTAATTTTGTAGGTGAAACCCAAGCCCATTCAAATTTTACATATACTAAACCCAAAAATGTAGAATTCATATATTTTAATTAAGGGAAAAAACCAAAAAAACCAAAATTTTGACACATTTACTCCATCACTAAGAACATTTGATTTTTTTCTGTCTTTTTTTTTTTTTTTTTTTTTTTTTTTTCTTTTTCTCTCTTCTTGCCGCCATGGCCACAAGGAAGAGAAGAAAAAAAGTAAAAAAAAAAAAAAAAAGACAAAAATATTTAAAAAAGTTTAAAGTAAAAATGTCTTATAGTTTAAGATAAATGTGTCACAAAAAGTTTGAAATAAATTCACGGTTGAATTTTTCATGTCACAAAAAAAAAGTTTGGGATAAATTTGTCACTTTAGAAAAATTTGGGATTTTTGATGGTTTTTGAGTTTGTAAAACAAAAAAGTTAGGAAAAATAACACCACAAATGCCATAACTTTCATACAACACTCACTTAAGTACTATAACTTCTTCTTTTTTGGATTATTTGAGTGATATAACTTTTGTTGGGCACTCACTTAAATGTCATAATCTTTTTTTTTTTTCGATCACTTGTGCCATAACTTTTTAAAATCATTCACCCAAGTGTTGAAAATTTGACATGATATAATATTCTTGATGAACGTTTTTAAAAGTCATAGCACTTAAGTAAAGTTATGACACTCAAGTGAATTTTTTTTTAAAGTTACAGCACATAAATAATCATGAAAAAAAATTATGTAGTCAAGTAAATGTCATACAAAAGTTATGACATACATGGTATTTTATTTGTCAAAAGTTGCATTCAGTCATATAGGAATAAAGCTCCAAAAATATTTGCAATACTAGTGAAAGCTTACCAACTATAGATGGTTTGAACAGAACTTCCAAGACCGGGGACATCAATATGTGCAACCATAGTAGTGTGTTTGGTCAGCATTTAGCAAGTTGGGTAGCCACCTGACCGTTGTGTAGTTGGAATATTTGGGGTGAAATGGTAATGTCCATATCACCACTAGAAGGCAAGGCATCCAGAAACTTATTTTTACCAAGGAAAATTTTAAGAGAAACTCAATTATCCTATAGTCCAAAAATTGGAAATTACAAAATTATAAGTAAATCATTAACTACAAAATGCAACTTAACTTATATTTATAAATTATTTATGATTAAACATAAAATTAATAATATGTTGATATGCATCGATGATGATTGATCAACAAAAGAATTATTCCATTGTTTTTAAACAATGACTGGTAAATTAATTTAAATTACTATCATGATAATGTACTATGGATATCTAAATCTAAAGGAAATGCAATCATACTGTAAAATCTATGTTAAATATTGTTATTTTTATTGCATTTTATTCTCAAATTGGTTTTCATAAAAGTTGACGTGGCATTTTTCATTTGTGTTTATTTTAAGAGAGGCGCTTATGTGGTTGCTAATGCCAAATGTTCAATTTTCTAATCAAGATATGAAAAATTGTTTGAAAATTTTGGAGAAATAAAGATCTTAAAAAAGGATAGAAAAATCAGACAAGAAATCATTCTAAAGAGGTGCAAAAGTCTCCATCAAGTACCTTGGAACATCATTTATTTAAAAAGAAAAAAAAAAAAAAAAGCTCCAAACAGTGTTCATGACGGTGGAGATTGCATTTGTTGTTGCAGGAATTCATCCTACCATAATCAAATTTAATTCGTGAAATTTAATCTGCTTTTGGTTTCGTGTGAAATTTATTTGCCCACGTCATTGACGGAGCTCTTGAAGAAGCATGGGAAGGTGGTAGAGAGGGCCAAGTTGGCTTTGCCGAAGTCCGGCGAGGAACGTTGGCCAACCACCGTCCTTCTTGGTTCTCCACTGTTTGACTCTTTCTCTTTTTTCCAAATATTTTTTTCAGGATTTTATTTCTAGAAATCTTGGAATCAATTTTTTTTTTTCCCTTTTTCTTACATTTTTCTTAAATTTTGCTGACATGGCAGCCATTTCAATGCCTCTATCTTCAGAAAAAAAAAAATCATGTTATTTTCTCCCATTAGCTGAATTGGAAGGAGTTAATAGCGAGATTTGATTGCACAAATTTAATAAATTTTAAGATTTAATTGTACTTTTTGAAAATTATAGAATATGATTGCACCTTTGCAACATACTTTAAGACTTATGCATTTATCCCCCTTAAGAGATAATAACACAAATGATCATTGAACTTGACTCAACATGTAATATTATCCCTAAATTTTTAATTTATTTGATGTGATCTCAAAATTATTTATAGATGTTCAATTTAGTCTTTAGACTAAATTTGCCATTTCCATATAATTTAAAAATTAGATTGAACATTATTAATACTTCATGACCGCATTATATAAATTAAAGCTTAAAAACAATATAACATATTTGGACAAAGTTCATCAAATTAAACGAATTAAAAATTTGGGGGTTATTTATGTCATTTTTTTCTTTTTTTTTTTTTTTTTTTTAAATCTAAAACTCTAGAAACTTAAGCACAACACATAGATTTACATATAATCTTTTGATAATTTTTTGAAATTTGAACAATAATATAAATTTTAACAAAAAAAAAAAAATTTTTTTTAAAAAAAAAACTATTTTTTACTTTTTACTTTTTTTTTTTTTTTAAAAACTCCAAACAAGCATTAAATCAATTACTTTTCGCCATTTCTTTACAATGTCCCTTCGCGTGCCGGATGTTAAAGTAATAAGATGCAGAGGACACCTTTTTCATGGGAGAGACGACTGATGCATTGCCATGTTCTTCAGCGATATCGTCCCATCCATCGATCACTATGTCTCTCTCATCGCAAGATGCGTCGCCAAGAAACACCTGAAGCTCGGCATGACCGTCCACTCCCACCTCATCAAGACCGCACTCGCCAGCGACTCTTTCGTCGTCAACCATCTCATTGGCATGTACTCCAGATGCTCTTCCATCCGAAGCGCCCACAAGGCTTTTGATGATCTCGATACAAAGAACAGTTACTCTTGGAACACCATCATATCTGCATATGCCCGGATTGGCGATTTCAAGAAGGCCCTCGTCTTGTTCGATGAAATGCCGCAGAGGGCTCTTTTCTCTTATAATTCCTTGATTTCTGGGTTGTCCCGTCATGGGTTTTATGTGGAGTCTCTGAGCGTCTTCATGCATATGCAAAAGGAATATGATTGTCTATTCATGGATGAGTTTACTTTTGTGGGCGTTGTGGGTGCTTGTGCTCGCTTGGGCGCATTTAAGTTCTTGCGCCAGGTTCATGGAGTTGCCATCATAATGGGCTTGGAATTTACTAAGATAACTTACAATTCCCTGATTGATGCTTATGGTAAATGTGGTGGAGTCGATATATGCCGTGCATTGTTTGAGGTTATGCCTGAGAAGGATATTGTGTTGTGGACTTCCATGGTTGTTGCTTATACGTGAGCTCAGAACTTAGATGATGCTTGTGCAATATTCAACAGTATGCCAGCAAAGAACACGGTCTCTTGGACTGCATTGATCTCAGGCCTTGTGCAGAATGGCCGTGGTGATGAAGCTTTGGACCTTTTTGTTCAAATGCATGAGGAAGGAATACAGCCAAGTCCTCATACTTTTGTCAGTGTTCTATGTGCCTGTTCTGATCGAGCACTTGCTGAAAGAGGCAAACAGATCCATGGTTGCATCGTTAGGACCTGCTTTAATGGAGATTTGGGGAACATATTCATATGGAATGCTCTAATTGACATGTATTGCAAGTGTGGTGACATGAGATCAGCTAAGATCTTATTCTTGAGGATGCTGAAAAGGGATATTGTATCATGGAATTCGATGATAACTGGGTTTGCAAAAAATGGTCTAGGGCATGAGTCACTTGTTTTTCTCAGGACAATGCTAGAGACGAATGCAAGACCCAACCATGTCACGTTTCTTGGTGCTCTATCTGCTTGCAGCCACACAGGTCTAGACATTGAAGCGCTTCAGATTTTCAATGCAATGGAAAAGGTTTATAGCCTTCAAGCCAGATTCGATCACTATGCTATTTTGGTCGATCTGCTTGGGAGGAAAAACAGACTTGAGGAAGCCATCGAGTTAATAGAGAGTGTCTCAAACAAATCAAACCATGTTGGAATGTGGGGTGCAATTTTGGGTGCATGCAAGGTCCGTGGCAATCTAGTTATTGCCCGAAAAGCTGTGGATGCTCTATTGAATTTGGAACCCCGAAATGCTGCGAGGTATGTCATGTTATCAAGCATATATGCCGCAACTAATGGATGGGATGATTCCTGCAGAGTAAGGAAGCAAATGGAGGAGAGAGATTTGACAAAAGATGTGGCAAGCAGTTGGATTGAGGTAAAGAATGAAATGCACAAATTTCCAGCAAAGGACCAATTCCACTATCGGATAGGAGACTTATATGAAGTGCTCAAGAAACTAGCGTATCATATGAAGGAAGCTGGATATGTTCCTGAGCCCAACTTAAGACTCATCTTGATGATGATGATGATGATGGTGGGTAGTGAATAAAAAGTGTTTAGACGGAAGATGCTGGAGAAAAAAAGAAGGCTACAGCTGCAAGGTGATAGTTCTTGTATTAATGAACAATTCATACCTTCCTAGAGAACCTCAAGTCAAAGATACCATAAAGTTTCAGGAAGGACTCATGGTCCACAGAAAATCGGGCATCATGAAAGCCTCTCGTTGTACCTGGAGGTTTTGTGTGAGGTAGGTGGAGATTGCTCAGATGCTATCTGGTAATGGCATTCTGTGTACATATTTTCAGATTCTGACCTCATTGTTGCTGGAACAATGGAAAGCGTCTACCTTGCCATTATTGGTTCTTTTGGATGCTGCCTGACCAGATCAAATTTTTCTCTTGGGTCATGTCCATGTCCCTTAAGGGAATAGACGGTATTGCGGAAGTTATCCCTCAGGTTAAAGATGATGTCCCTAAACATGGCGTGACCTGGAACATCTCTCAGAACTATATACAGCTTGAAGCTCCATACTTGTCATTTTCCCATGATTTCTTGTCAGGTTTATGCTTCCGCAACAACCAGTTTACAGCTAATGATTTTCCATGAAGTGTTGATGAAAGGTCTAACTACTACAAATCTGGGATGGAGTTCCATTCTTTGTTTTCTTCTCAATGAGTGTTTATTGTTCTTCAGGAATTCAGGAAAGTATGTGCATGGTCAAATAGAGGCTATTGGCTATGATATTTTTAGTTGTGGCTGATGGTTTCATTATTGTTTTATGGGATCGCTTAGGAGCGACCTGTATTTGTTTGTGGTGCTGGTCTGCTCCCAACAGTAGAAATTACCTCAGGATTTGACTGTACACGTACAACTCATGGTATTTTCTTCTACATCTTGATATAACTACATCAAGAAACCAGAGTGGTTTTTTTAAATCATGCTAAGGACAGATGTATTTGTTGACAGAAGGTGTAAAATATTTTGCATGCAAAGCACTGTGCGAGCGTCATTGCATCAGTTGATTGAGGCAATTGGAAGTGCCGTCTGTAATGCAGTTGTTCCAACATCCCTGATTTTTTTGGCCCCTACTTATGCCATGCTTCAGTTGCTTCCTTTGCATCTGAACTACTTTTTCTGTTTTGACAATTGAGTACTCTCTTTCCGATGGAAGAAACAAACAGCTGTAGAGGTGACGATTCTCTTAGGGTAATCTCCTAGCAATGTGAAATAATAGAATTTACTAGCACATCTGGGAAATTACCATCATCCACTGAAAACTACAAATGTAAGATAAAATATCATTGGCTTTAGCTCATGGATTTGTGGAATTTTTCGCTATAAGATATATACATGTATATAATATTTTTTGGTTGGAAGAATCCCAGGACAACACTTATTCTCTGCAAGGTCAATCCTTAATTTTCTAAGCAAGGGATGGATGGAGCACTCGAGTACTGTGAATTTGGTATACGAATCTAAGAAGATTATCAAGTTAAATTAGTCTTCGCAAGAATGAGCTAGATTTTTATAGGTGATATGTCTCTTTCATATGTTTGTGGTCTAGACAATTTCCTTATTAAAAGATCCTGTGGATGTCATAGTAATCTTGGGTTTCAGTTTCAAAATTCAAACAACTACATCTTTCATGACCGTCCGCAACCACTTGATCTTGCTATTTATATGTACTTTATTCTAATGTGCACAATATATAACCATAATGGTGCCTCTGTTACAGATTTGAAATGAGTCTGCAATACGGTAACTAATAGTAATGCTATAAGTTACTATTTTACTTGGTTTGTTACTAGAATAATAAAGGAATGATAACGTCCAAATTGCTTCATCATCGTACCTAACTATTTTACTTGGTGTGTTACTAGAATAATAAAGGAATGATAACGTCCAAATTGCTCCATCATCGTACCTATTCTTTCTCCCTCTGCCAAGACCGCCACCATGGCTAGTGATTGCTCATGAGGGGTTGCCGCCTTGTAGGCGGTGGGTCACTAGTGGGGTCGGTGGTGGTGGGCCAATACCGGTAAGCCAGCATGGGGCGATGGTGGCCGTTAATGTTGAGCAGCAATGGTCTTTAGTCGTGTGCGGGCAGTCCCAATATCCCCCGAGATCAGGAATAATATTTTCGAAGCGCTCTATTCCATTTAGCTCCGTAGATACAGTTAGCACTTGTGAGTAGGTATTACCATAAGCTGAATACGCAATGACATGTGATCGATGTCTTTCTTTAATCTTTTAAAAAATCGAATTCATATTGAATACCGGCGAGAATAAAGGACGAAAAAATCCAATTGGCAAGAAAGTGCCAAATTCGATGTCATGTGACCTTTTGGACGCGACTGAGAGAAAATATGGGATGGGTTTCTGGCAGAAGTCCGTTGTGGGGATTCATGAAAGTCCATGAAAAACCGTCTGTCCTGAAGATGTTTTCTTCATTTCAACATAGCAATCCTTCTGTTACTTCTGATTTACTACTCGTAGGTCAATGTTTCTCCTCCATTGGATTTGACAGGAAAGAAGATGGGACTCGGTCAGCCTAGTTACAGCATAGATCAAAGTTCCAGAAAGAGACTATTTTAGCATTGTTTTCGCCTCTCCTTTTTATTTAATGATGTTTGGAGGGTAATTTGATTAAAAAAAAAAATGAAGCGATAAAGAAAGAGGATTTTCTTTTGTCAAGGCCACGTTCATGTTGTTGTCCTTTTTCTCTGCAATGTGAAATGTATGGGCAGGTATTATTAGCCATATTTAACAATTTCACCAGCTAAGTCTATGTGGACACATAATCCCATGGTTCCCATAACTTTGAATAAACACACTAAATTAGCACCAAACATTTATTTATTTATTTTGCAACACAAATTGGCCCGCCCAGAAGTAATCCGGTGCGAGCCGGGCTGATTTTGTACCAGAGTTGCTTTTCAACTTTACCGATAGCGTTAGTAATTCACTTACGACACCAAAAAATTTCCAAAAGAGTCGGTAATTTACCAATTTTTATAATTTACTATTTGTTTACCTGACGAGCAAGTAACCAGTCATTTTCTTTTACCTAACAATTCCAATTTTTCTGTTCATCCCATCCAAAAATTTCAAATGATGAAACCAGAAAAGCGAAGTCATGAATCCATTCCGAAGCTACTGTAGAAATCTGTATCAAGTTATCAAAACTATAGAACCCTTTGTGACCATTGCAGATGATCATTACCTAGGGAGCATTATATATTTATGCTAGACCCAATGTCTAGCCTCTACTTCATTTCTTCAATGTGGAAATTCTCATGGGAAATCAACAACAATTCTGTGAACATGATTGCTCATTTCTGATTGAATTCGCGACACTGAATGCAACACATTCCCAGGGTAATGTCTCGAGAACTTTTATCTCTGCGAATGAATTCGGCAGCAAGTCATCTTGAATCCTTGATGAATATCTTCCATGATGAGATTTAATCACTAAGTACACCCGCTAAAATATTAGAAGCAAGCAGGACCACAACAGACCAAGAGAAGAAGAAAGAAATTGCAGAACCAATCGGTTTTAGTAAGGTTTCATGCCTCCTAGTACAATATTTTGGCTTTAGCTAGACCTTCATAAGCTCAGAAGAAGAAACGAGTACCCCCCTTCAAACTATTCCCCCTTCAAACTTTTCCACCTGTAAGGTTTGGACTAACTAGTTCCTAAAGGGCAAAAATCGATCCCCTAATTGGTGCAGAAGTGAACTGATGTATAGGAGTTGCAAAGTGTTTCGAGAGCATGTGACTTGGTTAGGCTAAAAGCTATTACAATTAGATGCAGATTGAAAAGTTCGATTGAGTCACAGCTCACGAAGGAGTTCAATGGGAGGCTGTTTTCATTGCATAGAACTCAATTCATCCCCAACTCTTTTCTTAATCTACCACTAGTCGAATCAAAATTCACAAACAAAACCCAATTAATGCAAGACAGAAACAAAGTAGAGACAATCACCAGAAAAGGAGTGGGTGACGATGAAGAGAATCAAATTAGACAGCCACCCGAGTCTGAATGAAAATGCAGCAAACCAAATAGAGATGCAGAGAAGGGAGCAACCCTTCTTGGCCTTAGTCAGCTGCAACCGAAGAAGATTCACAGCAGAAGCTACGTTTGAAGCTTAGCTTGATCTCAATAGTAACACAATTGAGAGAAGAAATGTTTGTACAGTATTTTGCGATTATTGCATGTGTATATGGAGCTTGCAATATATAGAGTTTTGAGCTACCGGCCAACCACTGAAATCAGGTACGCAACCAACGTTTACACCCTACCATCAACCAAACTCAGAAGTCCAAGAGATAAAAGTTCCCTAAAAACGAAAAAAGATACTCAGACAAGTTGGATTCCGCCAAGATCAGACTGCTTTCTTCCTTCAAGTCCTCCACTGACCATCAGAACCCAGAGAAATCTTCTACCTTCTCACGCTTGTGTATGTTAGAAGATTTTAGCTTCTTGAAGCTTGACGGATCTGGTAACTTCTCCAAAGACTTAAAAGGAACCTATCCAAAGTTGCCTCCGACGATTTTAGTCTGCCTTGGATCTCAACCACTTTAGGACATCACTAAGATAAAATTTCTGGAGCTTTTCCAGGTTGGTCAGGTCAGGCAACTTGTCCATAGATGGAACTCCTTGAAGCTTGAAGGCACTTGAGTTCTCCAAAACTTGGAGGCCTCTGAACTCTCTCACTTTAAGGCAATGAGCAACTTCCAAATCTGACGGCGCCTTCAAATTTGAAAGGTCTATTGACGTTTTTATTTCCCAGCATGATTCGGTATCTAAGTACAACAAATTTTGGGGGAAAGCTAGGTAGGTATAGCAGCTTCTTGGAGGGGACCAGTTCTGATTCCTTGAGCTGTGAAAGACGAATGATGTCTGAAGATGGAGGGGAAATAATGAAATTCCAGCCGCAAGGATTCCAGCTTGCTAACCTTGCACGCGACAAAGGACTTGGAGCTTCAAAGAATTTAGAAGCATCATCAAAATTGTCAAAACCTGAATTTTCCAGACAAATTGAATATCGAATTAATAAGTAATTTAACATCAGATGAATGTACACACACACACACACATATATTTACTTTACGTAATCAAAACCTAATACAGAAGATCCACCTTAAAAAGATATGTAGAGGCACTAATCTAAATGTCCCTAAACTCTGAAACTGACCAATATGCATAATATTTTAGAGAGAGTGAGTCTAAGCTCATATATATGAAAGCTCCACGTCCAAAATAGGAGGCCTACTCACCACTCAACCCAAGAACACAACAGCATAGTAACAATTAGCGAATAAGGTCATATATCACTGTCAATAGGAAACCAATATTCACCTAAGATACAGTAATCTGTGCATTATATAAAAATGACTATAATTCTCTGTGCAATGAATAAAACAGATGCAGCATATGAGATTCGTTTTAACAGTCAAATGCACAGAATTGACCATACCAAATCTCATGATGCCTAGATATCAGTAGCTCATCAACCTTGGACCTCAAGCTCATTATATCACAAATAGACTATTCAAGTCACATCAGGTTACACAAGTCATATAATTTAATGTATAAATCATTGTAATTTGTCTTTCAATCCTATAAAGAACAGTAGAACATCTCTTTTCCCAGATACTTATATACATACTCAGAAACATTAATTACAATGTCGGTACATTGCTAACAACCCTAGTAGAATCTCAATGGAGTTGGTAATTTACTTTATATGGGGAACAAGCACACTTGGAGAGCATAGAACAGTGGAGAGTTGTATGCTGCGTACGAAAGTAGCATTATTAATTTACTTACCACACTGGTAAAATTTCAAATGAGTTGATAACATACTACCTCATTGAAAAATTAGTAAATTTCTGATAGTGCTAGTACTCCACTTACGACACCAGAAAATTTCCAGAAGAGTCAGTAATTTACCAATTTAGTGAGAAATTGCAAAATCTCTGATTAGTTTTGGTAATCTACTACCTGTTTACCTAACAAGCAACCAGTCATTTTCTTTTACCTAACAATTCCAATGTCGCTGGTAATCCCACCCAAAAATTTCAAATGATGAAACCAGCAATGCAGTCGTGAATCAACTCAGAAAACACTGCAGATATCTGTTTTGAGTTATCAAAGCTAAAGAACATTTGTGACCATTGCACATGATCATTAGCTAGGGTGCGTTATGTTTATGCTCGACACAATGCTTTGCCCCTACTTCTTCATTTCTTCAATATGGAAATTTTAATGGGAAATCAACGACAATTCTGTGAATATGGTTGCTGATGTCTGATCGAATCCACGACACTGAATGCAACACATTCTCAGGGTAATGTCTCAAGAACATTAATCTCTATGAATGAATTCTGCAGCAAGGCATCTTGAATCCTCAATGAATTTCTTCCATGACAAGATTAATCACTAAGTACACCTGCTAAAATTTTAGAATTAAGTAGGACCCCAACAGACCCAAAAAAAGAAGAAAGAAATTGCAGAACCAATCTAAGCTTAGAAGAAGAATCGAGTCCCAGTCAACTATATTGCATAAGATAAATGAAAACAGCTAATCCCCCACAAGCTGATTCCACGTGAATGGTTTGGACTAGTTACTAAAGAGCGAAACTCGATCCCCTAATTGGTGCACAATCGAACTGAAGCATACGAGTGAGTAGCAATGTGTGTCAAGAGCATGTGGATTGGTCAGGCTAAAGCTATTAAAGATTAAATGCAGATGGAAGGAATCAATTGAGTCAGCTCAAGAGAGAGTTCATCGAAAGGCTGTTTTCATTGCGTATGAATGACAAGTCATGACCGAAATAATCTAAAACAACTCAATCCGTTCCAAATCTTTTCCTTAATCCATCACTAATTGCATCAAGACACGCAAGCAGGCCCAATTCGTGCAAAACAGAAACAATGTAGAGAGGAATTCACCAGAAAAGGAACGGGAGACGATGAAGAATATCAAATCAGACAGCCGCCGAGTCTGAATGAAAATGCAGAAACCAAATGAAGATGCAGAGAAGGGAGAAACCCTTCTCGGCCTGAATCAGCCGCAACCGAAATGAAAAAGGCGAGAATTTTAACAAATCCATGAAACCCCCGCGGTGGATTCTGGGCAGGAGGACGGGGTCGCTGTCCTGGAGGGAGATCTCCGCCCGATGGAGAGTCGCGTCTCGTGCTTTTCCGCTCGGGGTCGCCGTCGCGTTCATCGACGGTCGAGTCCGTTGGTGGTGGCTCTGGGCGAGCTTTTCCGCTCGGGGCGTCGCTGATGAGGGAGGAAGGAGAAGGAAGGCGAAGGAAGGAGAGTAAGAAGACGGAGAGAGCAACGGGAGCATAAAGAAAGAGAAAAAAAAAAAGGTTGGAATTTCTGAGTGGGTCTCACCTATGCAAGTAGCATCGAGGATATCCTACTCGGAGTCGGCTTTTTCCAAATCGTCTCATTCCTCACTTTTTTCAAAACTCTGTACTCATCCGATTCCAAAGTCTCCTCAAACTTCTCGCATTCTTCTATATACAAATACTTTAGCTTCTTGAAGCTTGAAGGATCGGATAACTTTTGTAGAGACTCACAACGAAAGATATAAAGCTCCTCCAATGATTCTATCCTACCTTGAATCTCATTTAGACCAGGACAATGCCCTAGAGTAAGTTGCTTGAGCTCCTTAGAGTTGGTCAAGTCAAGCAACTTCTCTAGCGACGGAAAACTCACCAAACATAACATCCTCAAGTTCTCCAAAACTTCTAAGCCTTGAATCTCTTTTAGATTCGGACAACTTATTATAGTCAAATTTCTTATATTCTTGAAGTCTAATGGATTACATAACTTTTGCAGAGATTTGCAATACTTGATACAAAGCTCCTCCAATGATCTGAAACTACCTCGAATTTCAACCAGATGAGGACAAAAGTTTAGACCAAGTCCCTTGAGCTTGTTGGAGTTAGTCAGGTTGGATAAATTCTCTAGCAACGGAAGATACTCTAGAGATAACGTACACAAGTTCTCTGAATCTTCCAGGCCTTGAATCTCTTTTAGATTCGGACAACTCATTATAGTCAAATTTCTTATATTCTTTAAGTCGAATGGATTACATAACTTTCGCAGAGATTCGCAATAATAGATATAAAGCGCCTCCAATGATCTAAAACTATCTCGAATTTCAACTAGATGAGGACAAAAGTTTAGACCATGTTCCTTGAGCTCGTTGGAGTTGGTCAGGTCGGATAAATTCTCTAGCAACGGAAGACCCTCTAGAGATAACTCACTCAAGTTCTTTGAATCTTCCAGGCCTTGAATCTCTTTTAGCTTCGGACACCATTTTATAGTGAAATATCTTATATTCTTGAAGCTTAATGGATTAGATAACTTTCGTAGAGATTGGCAACAATCGATGTCGGATAATTTCCCTAGCAACGGAAGAGCATGTAGAGATAACTTACGCAAGTTCTTCGAATCTTCCAGGCCTTGAATCTCTTTTAGCTTCCAACAGCATGTTACAGTGAAACATCTTATATTCTTAAAGCTTAATGGATTAGATAACTTTCGTAGAGATTGGCAACAATCGATATGAAGCTCCTCCAATGATCTTAGCGTACCTCGAATCTCAACCAGACGAGGACAAAAGTTTAGACTAAGTTCCTTAAGCTCATTGGAGTTGGTCAGGTCAGATAATTTCCCTAGCAACGGAAGATCCTGTAGAGATAACTTACGCAAGTTCTTTGAATCTTCCAGGCCTTGAATCTCTTTTAGCTTCCGACAGCATTTTACAGTGAAATATCTTATATTCTTGAAGCTTAATGGATTAGATATCTTTCGTAGAGATCGGCACAATGGATATGAAGCTCCTCCAATGATCTTAGTGTACCTCGAATCTCAACCAGACGAGGACAAAGGTTTAGACTAAGTTCCTTGAGCTCGTTGGAGTTGGTCAAGTCGGATAAATTCTCTAGCAACGGAAGATCCTCTAGAGATAACTCACGCAAGTTCTTTGAATCTTCTAGGCCTTGAATCTCTTTTAGCTCCCAACAGTGTTTTACAATGAAATATCTTATATTCTTGAAGCTTAATGGATTAGATATCTTTTGTAGAGATCCACAATGATTGATCTGAAGCTCCTCCAATGATCTTAGCACTCCTCGAATCTCAACTAGACGAGGACAAAGGTTTAGACTAAGTTCCTTGAGCTCGTTGGAGTTGGTCAAGTTGGATAAATTCTCTAGCAACGGAAGATCCTCTAGAGATAAATTACGCAAGTTCTTCGAATCTTCCAGGCCTTGAATATCTTTTAGATTTTGACAGTGTTTTATAGTGAAATATCTTAGATTCTTGAGGCTTGATGAATTAGATAACATTTGCAAAGATCCACAATGATCGATCTGAAGCTCCTCCAATGATCTTAACGAACCTTGAATCTCAACGAGATGAGGACAAAGGTTTAGACTAAGTTCCTTGAGCTCGTTGGAGTTGGTCAGGTCGGATAAATTCTCTAGCAATGGAAGATCCTCTAGAGATAACTTACGCAAGTTCTTCAAATCTTCCAAGCCTTGAATATCTTTTAGATTATGACAGTGTTTTATAGTGAAATATCTTAGATTCTTGAAGCTTAATGAATTAGATAACCTTTGCAGAGATCCACAATGATTGATCTGAAGCTCCTCCAATGATCTTAGCGAACCTTGAATCTCAACTAGATAAGGATGAAGCTTTAGGCTAAGTTCCTTGAGCTCCTTGGAGTTGGTCAAGTCGGGCAACTTCTCTAGCAATGGAAGATCCCCCAAATATAACTTACTCAAGTTCTCTGAATCTTCCAGGCCTTGAATCTCTTTTAGATTCGGACAACTTTCTAAAGTGAAATATCTTATATTCTTGAAGCTTAATGGATTAGACAACTTTTCAAGTGATTTACAGGACACTAAACGAAGCTCCTCCAATGATTCTAGCTGACCTCGAACCTCAACTAGTATAGGACAAAATGATATCCAAAGTCGCCTCAGCTTCTTCAAGTCGGTCAAGTTAGGCAACTTCACCAGCGATGGAAGATGGTAAAGATAAAGTTGTTTCAAGTTTTTCAAACCTTCAATGCCTTGAATCTCTATTAGCTTTTCACAATTACAGACTTCCAATTCTGATAACTTTCCCAAATATGAAAGATCTATTGACCTTTCCATTAAATTGCGCCCATGAATACTTAAGTATGACAAATTTTGGGGAAGCCTAGGTAGGCATCCTAGGCTATTTACAATGAGTTCAAGCTTCCTGAGCTTCAAAAGGAGTTTAAAATCTGAAGGTAGGGTTACTGGACTATCACAACACAACAAAAAGGACTCTAGCTTTGTTAATGCCCCGATCCAGTTGAGGCTTGGAGCTCCCAAGACTGAGCTTTTGGATCTTAAATCCAACTCTAAATTTTTCAAATTTAATAGGTTCGAGAGATCTAGGTATCTCATCCGTGGAGAAGTAGTAAGGCACAAATTGGTCATACTTTTAGGAAGCTTAGGTACATCGGAAATTTTCGTGTCCGGTAATATCAAGATCCTTAAAAATGATATTCTTCCAATCTCATTTGGAATTTCCCCCTGCAAATTTCTACAACCATGAGCATAGATCTCTTCAAGTTTCTTCAGCATCCCAATGGCGCTAGGTAGCTTTTCTAAGGGGGTGTAAGACATCCTTAGTACTCTCAAATTCTTCATTTTCTCTATTGAATTGGGTAACTCTTGAATTTTTGACCAAGAAAGATCCAACTCAACAAGAGATGCAAAATTTCCAAATGGAAGTTCAGTAATTTTTGAACCTTGCAACCTAAGATTAATTAGTGATGTTAAGCAACCGGAAAAATTGAACAAACTCAGTGATTTACATGCAATTGCACCGAGAGTTTCCAACTTCTTCATTCCTTTCCATTCAGGAATTTTGGTAATAGATGTCCCATCAACAAGAAGTTCTGTTAAGGCTTCCAATTCCCCCATCTCATCCGGCAACGATTGAAGTTTCCTACAACCTCCCAAGTTTAAGAACACTAAATGCTTTAACTTACCAATAGACCTATCAACTTGAACCAGTTCCTCACACCCTTGAAGAATCAGTTGCTCCAAATTTTCATGAGCAAAGAAGTCAGGAGTTTTACACAAGTTTTGGCATTTAGTCAAATCTAGTACCTTCAAATTCTTTGCCATCTGTAATGGAGAGAAGTTATTAATTCTAGACCATTTTGGGATACAGGGCAGCAAAGTCAATATAGCAAATTCATGTTAAAATAATACCATACCTTGAGGTGGTTCCATCCCTCCCAATCATCTGTAATTTCACTAGAAGATAGATCAAGAATCACTAGCTTCATAAGGGAAGATTCGGTCAATTTTAAAAAGTTAGGAAAGTGATGCCATGAGAGCCATCTCAACTTCGGAAGCATGATCGGATTCTTTTGGAACCAATTGGTTGAAGGAAAATGTTGAACTTTGTTCTCATTCAAGTCTTCACAATCCACCCGAAGAATCCTTAAATTTGATAGACTTTCAAATTCTTCCTTCTCAATGAAGTCTTGAAATTGATGATCAAACTTGAGATGTATTGCTTCAACATTTTTTGTTCCCTACCAAAGCAAAGAAAGGAAAAATAAGCTAGTGATCACATAATTGCCTATTGAAGGGATTCGAATTAAACATACTTTGAGAATTTACATTTTATTTATACTTTCAAATTGATTTATAATATGATTTACGAATGAACATGTCATCATGGTAAGCAAAAAGTAATGATGTGGTTCAGATAGAAGCAAATAAGCAAAGTCAAGGTGTATAACTCGTCTCTTTGAATAGGAATAACATTGCATAAACTTTACCTTTGCCATGAGAACATCATTTGCTTGCTAGATGGTCCCACACCCGACTTTGCTTTTCTGGTTTATAATTACCATTTTGACAAACAAAATCTCGCCCAAGATCTCTCAGCAAATCATGCATCCACAATCGGTTACATGGTGTAATCTTTATTAATGACATCTGTTGGAGGAAGCCAAGATAATAGTTAGGGAAAAACCCACAGATTTCCCACATGTGCCTCACAATTCTCACATCATACCCAATGAAGAAGCAACAAACATCGAGAAATATTTCCCTCGCTTGAGGTTGTAATGCCTTGATACTTATGTTCAACTTTTCTTCAACATTTTCATGGGGAATGGTTCCCAGCTTCTCTAATGTGGTCTCCCAAAAGTATTTGTCTTTCCTGGCTAAAAATGAACCTATGATCTCAAGAGCCAAAGGAAGATGACCGCAGATTTCTACTGCTTTTTTCGAGAGGGAAACGTATTTCGCTGGAGGATGATCTCTTCTAAACGCATGTTTGCTGAAGAGTTCAAGAGAAAGATCAAAATCCATTCCAGTAAGTTCGTGTTTCAGCTTAACATCTTTGAGAACTTCTTTATTTCTTGTAGTAATAATAACCTTACTTCCTCTGCCGAACCAGCATCTATCTATCCCCACAAGAGCATCCAGCTTAGTATTATGGTCGACATCATCAAGGAGAAGTATGACCCTTTTAAAGGATAACAACTCCTTGATCACTTTTTTCCCTTCATCTATATCACTGATGGTCACCCGTTGCTTTCCTAGGACATCAGAGATGAGCTGATTCTGCAAACTCTCAATTTTTGTATCTCCAATGTTGGACAGGGAGCAACATTTAGTGGAATCAGTGGTCTGTTCACCTATCACTTCCATGATTATGTCCCCTTGATGTCCATTTCATCCAAGGAATTAGATAGGTTGTAATGTTTAGTGGAATGAGACAATAGTTTGTTATAGACAATTTTAGCAAGAGTTGTCTTTCCGACACCACCCATACCATGGATACCAACAATCTTTGTTTCAGTGGTTTGCTCACCTATCAATTCCATGATTATGTCCACTTGATCTTCCATTTCAACCAAGAAATCAGTTACCGCCAAGTAGTTCTTTTTCAATTTAATCAAAACCTTTTGAACAATTTCTCTTGTGAACTCACCTAGGCCTCTGATAGTATTCAAGGCAAAAGAAACGAACTGTTAATTCGAGTTGAACATAATAATATCTAAGGTACAAGCACACCATGAACAATAATAAAATCGAGTACCTGTCCTTGAGTTCCCATCCCTTTAATGCTCCAACCTTGTTAAGAGCTGCCTTCCAATTCTGAATAGTCGCATCAGTGTACAGCTGCTTATTTATGTGTGACTGAATGGCATCACCGTAAGTTACAGTCTGGTTACGAACCTCGGATGGTTTAATGTCAAAGAAAATTGGCATGATTTCTTGTCCCCACTTTTCCTTGCACTCCACCATTTGGACCAACTCCATGAGGCACCATTCACTCTCAGCATATCTTTTAGAAAAGATAGGAATCGAGATTTTGATTGCTTAATCGCTTGGAGAAGCTCTGGGCCAATCTCTTTCCCAACATGAAGCTCTTCATTATCTCTAAATGCTTGTACTCCAGCATCAATGAGGCTAGTGTAAAGAATATCAGTGATGTTGCTGCGGGTATCCAATCCTCTAAAACTCAAGAATACTTCGTAATAAGGGTCCATTGGCTTCTCCATTTCCTGAATTTTCAGAGGACTTGCAACAACTTGAAATCCCACCTGAAAAACGTTTATTATGAAAGTGGAGTGATGATTATTATGATTTCTCTCAGAAAATCTTATGTTTGAAGTCATTCTAGAAAGAAACCTCAATGACAAATGCGCGAACTCCTTCTGAAATTGCATTGGACACCAAAATATGTCCGATTATTATATTAACAATAAAGTAGAGAAGTTTACTCATCTTGATACTAAAAGAAGAAATCTCCAAATTATTGCAAAATTATGGATTTTAGTACTTGATATTGATTGTAAAAAGGAAAATTTCGAGAAGATAAATCACTGTCAACTTACTTTTGTCTTAAACTGAGATAAATTTTTTCTTAAAAGGTAACGCTGATTGTCCTCTGATAACCTAGCGCCTGTAGTTTTTTTTTTTTTTTTTTTTTTTTTTTGAGCAAAGTTGTGGCCTGTAGGTTGACTAATTATCTTATTATCTCATAAGAAGTTATGCTGAAACCGTACTCTTTTAGTTTTACCAAAATCGATTTGACAAGAACATTCCACAACAGTCAATTAGTTGCTCACTTGACCTTGATGGGCGCAGGCAAAGAATCGCATTCCCCTATGACTATCTCACTAGAAAAATGAAATCAAGAAATTACGCTGCAGCTAATTCAACCCCAATATCAGACTAGTTCTGAAAAGCATAAACCAATCCCTGATTACAGCCATCTCTTAGTTTATTAACAAACAGATACATGGTTAATGGGCGAGCATTAGTTAGGCATGAGGCTATTATTCACATCTGTCAGACAGTATCAGCATATCAGAAAAAAAGGAGCGGATTACTAATCACTTGTGGAGTTGAAAAAAATTCAACAGAAAAAAGAAGCATGAATGCTATAACTATTTTCCAGCAAAATAAGGAGTGCAGCAACGAGAGCTGCATTTCACAAAAGCTGAGAGTTCCAGTTCAGCACAGAGTGCAAAATTATAGTCTCTTCAGTCTGCCTCTTCTGTTAAATACCGAGTTGAAGGTATCAATTTTCTCTCTAGGAGTGTTCTTACTGCTAATCACCAGACAATAGTGTACTAATTTGTTGTATCGAAGTCTCTTAGGGACACCAGTATCTCTGGTCGCACAAGAAAATCCCCTTGAACAAATTTAACCAACCGATTCCACTCAAACTAGTGCAGAGCGCCGGCCCAGTTCCTAAAGAGCGTAAATTCAATCCCCAGTTACAGAATCTACAAATTGATGCTTAGGAGTGGTATTGCGTTTCAAGATCTGAGGCCTGACAGTTGCACAGATGGAAGCCGATGAGCAGGGTTTTAGCATGCGACTAGCGTTAGAGGCTAAAGCTATTGGTGTTAGACGCAACTGGCAGTGATCAATAATGGAGTCAACTGAAGAAAGAACCGATGCTGATCTGAGAGTCCCTCTATTTCTTCCATCAAATTCTGCACCTAGTTGCATTACAGAACAGACCCAATTCATTAAAAAAAAAAAAGGGGCAATAAACGAGAGGAAATACCGGAGATGGAGGGGGTGAAGATGAATAGTCCGGATCAAATGCTGAGAAGCAGGTAATGATCCCAAGAATAACCGCTCTTGGCTTTTGAGTTCAGCTGAAGAGAGGCAGGACTTATACAAGACGGTGAATTTTCACCCTCCCTCGCCGTGCCCTTCCAGGAAAGTGAGGGCTTGCTGCTTGCAGGGAAACTTCAAGCGGACCGTGAATAAGTGAATACGCGTTGCTTTTGACTTTTGAGGTAAACGAGTCGAGTTACCGGGAAATTTCTCGAAGTAAGAAAACTTTTTGGCGCGAAAGGCGAGAGTACTAGCAAGGATTTTCATTGCATGTTATTAGTTTAGAAATTCTTTTAATGACAATGAAGGTGAAGATGAGGCCCATTCAAATTTTACATATATTAAACCAAAAATGTAGAATTCATATTTTTACAATAAGTTTGTAAAACAAACAAAATTAGAAAAAAAATAATATCATAAATTTCATACAACACTCACTAAGTGCTATAACTTTTTTGGGATTGGTTGAGTAATATAACTTTTGTTTTACGCTCACTTAAATGCCATAATTTTTTTTTCCGAACATTTGTGCCATAACTTTTTAAAATCATTCACCAAGAATGAACATTCTGGTAAGGATCGCCATCTGTCATTGTCCTTCATGGTTATCTACTATTTGACTCTTCTTTTTTTTTTTTTTTCCATTTTTTTTTTTTTTCTAATTTTTCTTAAAATTTGCTGACATTGCCAAATGCCTCCATCTTCATAAAAAAAAAAAAAAAAAGTAATGTCAATTTTTCTATTAACTAGTTGAATTGGATGGAATTAATAGAAGGATTTGAATTCACAAATTTAATAAGTTTTAAAATTTCATTTGCACTTTTTGAAAATTTTAAAATTTGAATGCACTTTTGCAACATATTTTAAGATTTATGGAGCATTTATCCCATCTTATGGGATAATAACAAAAATAATCCCAAAATTTTAGCTCAATATGTAATGTTATATCCTTAGTTTTTAATTTGTTGATGATATCTAAAATATTGATGATGTTCAATTTAGTCTTTAGATTAAATGCGTTATTTCCATATAAGTTTAATGACTAGATTGAACATTTATTGATAGTTCATGGATCACATTAAATAAATTAAATTTTAAAAAATATAACATATTTTTGTCAGAATTTAATGATCACATTAAACAAATTTCAAATTAGAAACAATGTTAGATATTGGACAAAAATATTAATTATTTATGTCTTTTTTTCATTTTTAAATCTAAAACTCCAAAAACTTAAGGATAGACAAATAAATTCACATATAATTTTTTGATAATTTTCTGAAATTTGAACAATAATTTAAATTTTAACAAAAAGGTAAAAGAACTACTATTAACTTCTTTAAGTCCAAGCAAAGAGGCATTAAATCAATTGATTTTCGCCATTTCTTTACAATGTCACTTCGCGTGGGCTCCAATTTCATGGGAGGGACGACTGGCGCATTGACGCTCAGGAAAGTGAGACTTGCTAGTTGTAGGGAAGCTTCAAGCCGACCGTCAAATGGTGAATGCGCGTTTTGCTTTTGACTTTTGAGGTAATCGAGTTGAGTTTCTGGGATTCGAAGTCCAAAGATTCTTTGGCACGAAAGCCAAGTACAAGAGATTTTCATTCATTTTAAAATTAGTTTAGAAATCATTCAATTTATGCTAAACTAATATTCTTTTAATGACGATAAAACCCTTCTTTTTTAGGTGAAACCCAGGCCCATTCAAATTTTACATACACTAATGTGGAATTCATATGATTTAATTAATTGAGATGAATTATGTCAAAGTAAGACAAAAAAAGTTAGGAAAAGTAACACCACAAATGGTATAATTTCCATAGAACACTCACTTGAGTTTTATAACTTTTTTAGGATCACTCAAGTGATATAACTTTCTCTCGGTACTAACTTAAATGCCATAACCTTTTTTTTTTTTTTGTGCCATAACTTTTTAAAATCATTCACCCAAGTGTCAAAAATTCGACGTGGTATAATATATGTAATCAACGTTTTTAAAAGTCATAGCAATTAATTAAAGTTATGACATTCAAGTAAATATTTTTTTAAAAAATTACGACACTTCAATAATGGGGAAAAAATTAATTATGGAGTCAAATAAATGTTGTACGAAAGTTATGACATATATAATATTTTATTTGTCAAAAGTTGCATGGAAAGGAGTAAAGCTCCAAAAATATTTGCAATAGTAGTGAAAGCTTACCAATTATAGGTGGTTCGAACATAACTTCCAAGACCGGAGACATCAATATGTGCAACCATAGAATCTTGGGAGTAGCCTCTTCCTCTATTATCACAGGTACCGGATCGCTTTACTTGGGAAGGAAGTACTTTCGGTTTATTTTCGATCGCTTTGGCATGGTACCTAATTAGAAGGAAGAAGCCGTGGGTCAACTGGGCTTCCTTGATCTGAAATAACGCTATAACCCCAAGATATCAGTTCAATCTCTGGCTTATCACCAAGAATCGTCTCCCTACCCAGGCCCTGCTTTTATCTTATGGCAAGATTGGGGATGCGGTGTGTGCTTTTTGCAATTTGACGCCGGATTCGATTGATCATCTGTTTTTTGGTTGTAGCACTACAGCCAGTTTTGCATTTCTTTGGGCTGCTCGATGCAACCTTCCTTGGCGAAATAGTAGTTGGGCTGACAACTTTCGCTGGGCTTTGAAATTCTTACCCGGTAAAGACTTCTACCACTCCGTTGCCCGGTTTTCCTTTGAAGCACTGTGCCATATTATTTGAAAGTATAGGAATGAGATCCTGTTCAGGAACATTACCTTCACAATTCCAGCCGTGAAGAATTGCCTCTTAAGGTGGTTAAGGACAAGGCATTAACCTTTACAAATGTAGAGGACAATCCAAGAAACATAATACTTTAACGTAGCTAGGGGATTGACCCTTGCATCTTTCATTCTTCCGCGGTGGTTCCTTAGGAGTCCTATTGGTGGAGTGTCTGCTGGTTGGGCTTCTTCTTTCTTGTGTCGTGGCCTTGTTATTGGTTGCCGCTTTTGGGCTCTGTCGTTTTGTGTTGGGTTTTGGGCTTGGGTTGCCATTGTTTGGCTAGTTGGTCGCTTTCTTTTGTTTTTGGTCCTTCTTTAGGATGTGGCCGTCGTTGTGCCGACTGTGCCTTCTAGCTTTTGCCTTGTAGGCTTTTCTTTTATTTCAACACCCTTCCACTCATTATGCCTTCTTCATTTTGAGTGTAAGCTTTGGTGCCATTTGCTTGTACACATTGGTTAAGCTTAATACAATTACCGTTCACCAAAAATATATATATATATATATATGTATATATGTGTGTGTGTGTGTGTGTGTGTGTGTGTGTGTGTAACCATAGTAGTGTGTCTGGTCAGCATTTAGCAGGTTGGGTAGCCATCCGACCTTTATTTAGTTGGAATATATGGGGTGAAATGGTAATGTCCATATCACCACTAGAAGGCAAGGCATCCTGAAATTTTAACCAAGGAAAATTTTAAGAGAAACTCAATTATCCTATAGTCCAAAAATTGGAAATTATAAAATTATAAGTAAATCATTAACTACAAAATATAAGTCAACTTAACTTATTTTTATAAATTATTTATGATTAAACATAAAAATAATAATATGTTGATATGCATCGATGATGATTAATCAACAAACGAAGTATTCCATTGTTTTTAAACAATGACTGGTAAATTAATTTGAATTACTATCATGATATTATACTATAGATATCTAAATCTAAAGTAAATGCAATCATAGTGTAAAATCTACGTTAAATATTGGTATTTTTATTGCATTTTATTCTCAATTTGGTTTTCCTAAAAGTGGACGTGGTGTGTTCATTTTAAGAGAGGCGTTGATATGGTTGCTAATGCCAAATGTTCTATTTTGTAATGATGATATGAATTTTTTTTGAAAATTTTGGAGAAATAAAGATCTAAAAAAAGGATAGAAAAATCAGACAAGAAATCATTCTGGAGAGGTCAATTCCTCTCCATCAAGTAGTTTTGAACATCATTCATTTAAAAAAAAAAGAAAGATGCCCGAACAGTGTTCTGGACAGTGGAGATTGCATCATTGTTGCACGAATTCATCCTCCCATAATCAAATTTAATTCATGAAATTTATTCTACTTTTAGTTTTGTGTGAAATTTCTTTGCCTACCTCGTTCAGGGAGCTCTTGGAGATGCCAAAGATTATATTCTTTGATCTTCTTCAACATGTTACCGCGAACATGCGCCTCTCCAAGTCCCCGAGCTTCCTGGCGTCCACTACCTCGCGGTCAAGCACTGCCACCCTTTCGATAATCTTTGCAAATCTGAGCAAGGGTCACGGTCATTGTTGCCGAATGGGCAAGGGCAGCTAGTGGCAAGGTCGCGGCCGGCCTCGCCGGCAAGTGGCGAGGGGCTGCCACCTCACTTGGTTTACTCATTGCACACGTGCGTGTGCACTCACTCACTTCGTTCCTTTCTCAACATGGGAAGGTGATAGTAAGGGCCAAGCTGGCTTCGTCTAAGTCTGGCGAGGAACACCGGCCCAGCACTATCCTTCTTGGTTCTCCACCATTTGACTTTTCCTCTTTTTTCCAATTTTTTTACTTTTTTCAGGTTTTTATTTTTAGAAATCTTGGAATCAATTTTTTCCTTTTTTCTTTTTTACACTTTCTTAAATTTTGCTGATATAGCAATCATTTCAATGCCTCTATCTTCAGGGGAAAAAAGTCATGTTATTTTTTTTTCCCATTAACTGAATTGGAAGGAGTTAATAGCAACATTCAATTGCATTAGTTTAATAAGTTTTAAGTTTTAATTGTACTTTTTGAAAATTATTGAATGTGATTGCACTTTTGTGACATATTTTAAGACTTATGGTGCATTTATCCTCTTAATGGATAAAAACACAAATGGTCATTGAACTTGAGCTAATGTAATAATACTATCCATAAATTTTTAATTTATTTTATGTGATCTCTAAATTATTTATAGATGTTTAATTTAGTTTTTGACTAAATTCATATTTCCATATATTTAAAATTAGATTGAACATTTATTAATAGTTCATGACTACATTATATAAATTAAAGTTTAAAAATGATATAACACATTTAAATAAAGTTCGAATATCAAATTAAACAAATTAAAAATTTTGGGGTTATTTATGTCATTTTTTTCCATTTTTTAAATCTAAAATATAGAAACTTAAGCATAGACAGGTAGATTCACATATAACTTTTTAAATAATTTTCTGAGATTTGAACAATAATATAAATTTTAACAAAAAAGTAAAAAAAAAAAACTACTATTGACTTTTTTTTTAACTCTAAACAAGCATTAAATCGATTACTTTTCGCCATTTCTTTACAATATCACTTCGCGGGCCGGATGTTAAGGTAATAAGATGCAGAGGACACCATTTTTATGGAAGAGACGGCTGGTGCATTGCCATGTTCTTCAGCGATATCGTCCCAACCATCGATCGCTATGTCTCTCTCATCGCAAGATGCGTCGCCAAGAAACACCTGAAGCTCGGCATGACCGTCCACTCTCACCTCATCAAGACCGCACTCGCCAGCGACTCTTTCCTCGTCAACCATCTCATTGGCACGTACTCCAGATGCTCTTCCATCCGAAGCGCCCACAAGGCTTTTGATGATCTTGATACAAAGAACAGTTACTCTTGGAACACCATCATATCTGCATATGCCCGGATAGGCGATTTCAAGAAAGCGCTCGTCTTGTTCGATGAAATGCCGCAGAGGGCTCTTGTCTCTTATAATTCCTTGATTTCTGGGTTGTCCCGTCATGGGTTTTATGTGGAGTCTCTGAGCGTCTTCATGCATATGCAACAAGAATATGATTGTCTATCCATGGATGAGTTTACTTTTGTGGGTGTTGTGGGTGCTTGTGCTCACTTGGGTGCATTTAAGTTCTTGCGCCAGGTTCATGGAGTTGCCATCATAATGGGCTTGGATTTTACTAAGATCACTTACAATTCCCTGATTGATGCTTATGGTGAATGTGGCGGAGTCGATATATGCCGTGCGTTGTTCAAGGTTATGCCTGAGAAGGATATTGTGTCATGGACTTCCATGGTTGTTGCTTATACACGAGCTCATAACTTAGATGATGCTTGTGCAATATTCAACAGTATGCCAGCGAAGAACACAGTCTCTTGGACTGCACTGATCTCAGGCCTTGTGCAGAATGGCCGTGGTGATGAAGCTTTGGACCTTTTTGTTCAAATGCATGAGGAAGGAATACAGCCAAGTCCTCATACTTTTGTCAGTGTTCTATGTGCCTGTGCTGACCGAGCACTTGCTGAAAGAGGCAAACAGATCCATGGTTGCATCGTTAGGACCTGCTTTAATGGAGATTTGGAGAACATATTCATATGGAATGCTCTAATTGACATGTATTGCAAGTGTGGTGACATGAGATCAGCTAAGATCTTATTCTTGAGGATGCCGAAAAGGGATATTGTATCATGGAATTCAATGATAACTGGGTTCGCACAAAATGGTCTGGGGCATGAGTCACTTGTTTTTCTCAGGACCATGCTAGAGACAAATGTAAGACCCAACCATGTCACGTTTCTTGGCGCTCTATCTGCTTGCAGCCACACAGGTCTAGATATTGAAGCGCTTCAGATTTTCAATGCAATGGAAAAGGATTACAGCCTTCAACCCAGATTTGATCACTATGCTATTTTGGTCGATCTGCTCGGGAGGAAAAACAGACTTGAGGAAGCCATGGAATTAATAGAGATTGTCTCAAACAAATCAAACCATGTTGGAATGTGGGGTGCACTTTTGGGTGCATGCAAAGTCCATGGTAATCTAGTTATTGCCCGAAAAGCTGTGGATGCTCTACTGAATTTGGAACCCCAAAATGCTGCGAGGTATGTCATGATATCAAGCATATATGCTGCAACTAACAGATGGGATGATTCCTGCAGAGTAAGGAAGCAGATGGAGGAGAGAGCTTTAACAAAAGATGTGGCAAACAGTTGGATTGAGGTAAAGAATGAAATGCACAAATTTCCAGCAAAGGACCAATTCCACTATCAAATGGGAGACTTATACGAAGTGCTTGGGAAACTAGCATATCATATGAAGGAACCTGGATATGTTCCTGAGCCCAACTTAACACTCATCTTAGAGAATGATGATGATGATGGTGGGTAATGAATAAAAAGTGTTCAGATGGAAGATGCTGGAGAAAAAAATAGAAGGCTACAGCTGCAAGGTGATAGTTCTTGTACTAATGAACAATTCATACCTTCCTAGAGAACATCAAGTCAAAGATACCATGAAGTTTCAGGAAGGACTTATGGTCCACAGAAAATCGGGCATCATGAAAGCCTCTCATTGTGCCTGGAGGTTTTGTGAGTTAGGAGGAGATTGCTCAGACGGTATCTGGTAATGGCATTCTGTGTACATATTTTCAGATTCTGACCTCATTGTTGCTGGAACAATGGAAAGCGTCTACCTTGCCATTTTTGGTTCTTTTGGATGCTGCCTGACCAGATCAATTTTTTTCTTGGGTTATGTCCATGTCCCTTTTTGGGAATAGATGGTATTGCAGAAGTTATCCCTCAGGTTAAACATGATGTCCCATACCAGGGCGTGACCTGGAGCATCTTTCAGAACTATATACAGCTTGAAGCTCCATACTTGTCATTTTTCCTGTGATTTCTTGTCAGGCTTATGCTTTGGGAAGGAAGCAGTTTAGAGCTAACGATTTTCCACAAAGTGTGGATGAAAGGTTCTAACTCCCACAAATGTGGGATGGAGTTCCATTCTTTGTTTTCTTCTCATCAAGTGTTTATTGTTGTTTCTTCGGGAATTCAGGAAATTATGTGCATGGTCAAATAGAGGTTGTGGCCTTTGATTCTTTTAGTTGTGGCTGATGGTTTCATTATTGTCCTGTGGGATCGCCTAGGAGTGACCTGTACTTGTTTGTTGTGTTGGTTAGCTCCCAACAATAGAAATTACCCTAGGATTTGACTGTACACGTACAACTCGAGGTATTTCTTGTACATCTTGACATAACTACATTTAAAAATTAGAGTGGGTTATTGAATCATGCTAAGAAGAGATGTATTTGATGACAGAAGATGTAAAATAATTTGCATGCGAAGCACTGTGCGAGTGGCATTGCATCAGTTGATTGAGGCAATTGGAAGTGCCATCTCTAATGCAGTTGTTCCAACATAACTGATTGTTTTTTGGCCTCTACTTATGCCAAGCTTCAGTTGCTTCCTTTGAATCGGAACTACTCTTTCTGTTTTGACAACTGAGTACTCTCTTTCCGATGTAAGAAACAAACAGCTGCAGAGGTGACGATTCTTTAAGGGTACTCTTCCAGCATGGGAAATAATTGAATTTACCGACAGATCTGGGAAATTGCCATCATCAACTGAAAACTACAAATGTAAGATAAAACATCATTGGCTTTAGCTCATGGATTTACGGAATTTTTGCTATAAGATACATACATATATAATGTTTTTTAAATGGAAGCATCCTAGGAAAACACTCATTCTCTGCAAGGTCAATCCTTAATTTTCTAAGTGATGGGTCGAGCGCTCAATACTGTGAATTTGGTGTACGAATCTAAGAAGATTATCAAGTTAAATTAGTCTTCGCAAGAATGGAGCTAGATTTTTATAGGTGATATGTCTCTTTCTTATGTTTGTGGTCAAGACAATTTTCTTATTAAAAGGTCCTGTGGATGTCATAATAATTTTGGGTTTCAGTTTCAAAATTCAAACAACTACATCTTTCATGACCGTTCACAACCACTTGATCTTGCTATCTATATGTGCTTTATTCTAATTTGTACAATATATAACCCTTCTGGTGCCTTTGGTTACAGATTTGAAATGAGCCTGCAGTATGATAACTAATAGTAATGCTATAAGTTACTATTTTACTTGGTTTTTTACCAGAATAATGAAGGAATGATAACGTCCAAATTGATCCATCATTTGAGCTATTCTTTCTCCCCCTGCCGAAAACTGCCACCGTGGCTAGTGATTGCTCATGGAGGGTTGCCGCCTTGTCGCCTTGCTGGCAGTGGGTCGCCAGCAGGGTCCGTGGTGGCGGGCGGGCCACTAATGATAAGACGGCATGGGGCGACGATGGCCGTTAATGTTGAGCAGCAATGGTCATTAGTAGTGCGCGGGCAATCTGGCCATCCATCGAGATCAGGAATGATATTCTCAAAGCGCCCTATTCCGTTTAGCTCATAACAAGTACGCCATAAATACAATCGTGAATTGTGACTACAAATTAATTAAACACATAATGTAATTATGCAACGACGTATGAACGATGTCAAATTCATATCCTGGCGAGGATAGAGGACAAAAAAGAAAAAAAAAAAAAAAAAAATCCAATTGGCAAGAAAGTGCCAAACTCGATGTCATGTGACCCTTTGGACGCGACTGACTGCAAGAGAAAATATGGAAAGGGTTTCTGGAAGACGTATATCATGGGGATTTATGAAAGTCCATGAAAAACTCTGTTCTGGAGATGTTTTTCTTCATTTCAACGTAGCAATCCTCAAATTTCTGTTACTTCTGATTTACTACTCGTAGGTCAATGTTTCTCCTTCATCGGATTTGACATTTGAAATTTTCGTCTTTTGGTCGGTAGACATTTGACAATTAAGAGAACAGGAAAGAAGATGGGACTTGGTCAGCCTAGTTATAGCATAGATAAAAGCTCCAGAGAGACTATTTTATCATCGTTAATGATGTTTGGAGGGTAATTTGGTTAAAAAAAATTGAAGCGATAAAGAAAGAGGATTTTCTTTTATTAAGGCCATGTTTACGTTGTTGTCCTTTTTCTCCACAACGTGAAATGTATGTATGCACATACTTCTATAGTTTCATACAAGAGGCACGCAATAGCATCTCGCGATGGTAATTTTTCCTAATATTTTCGTATTTTTTACAAATATGCGTTGTAAATTTAATTTTAGTAACTTTCTTATAGTAACTTTTGAATCAACTGCAATAATAATCATGAACCCATAGAAATATCCAATCTAGACATATCTAGTCTGTGTCACCTCTATATGGGCAGGTATAATTAGCCTTATCTAACAATTTTACCTGCTAAGCCTATGCGGGGATACAATCCCATGGTTCCCATTACTTTGAATAAACCCACCGAATCAGCACCAAACATTTATTTATCTATTTTGCTACTTGTTGGAACCTGATTTTGGGCGTAGAGTAGAGTAGATGATCTATCTTGGTGTATTAAATCGAGGGTTGAAGAAAATTCTCCCTAAATTTAATTTATCGTTATTATGAAATACCCAATACTCCTATTCGTAGTATAGTTATGATGATAGGGATGGATACGCAATTATTTTCGGCCTACGAATTTGGGGAAGAGAGGGCCTTGCCATTTGTGAACTGGTGAAGCCTAGCAAAAACGTGTGAGCTAGAAAGAGTCCAAAAGATTCGTGACCTTGACAAAGACCAGTTCCAGCTCGAGGGAAGCACAAATTTCCAACTTCTAGAAGAAGTAAATGCGCCGATTATGACTTCCATCGCTTCATAACTTGTAATCGACAACATGCTCTGACTAAACCCTAAAATGTATCCATAAACTTTTTGATTAGTGGCAGAAAATGACCATCTATAAAGTATTATAGTGGGTTCCTTTTGCCTAACCAATCAAAAGCAGAGTGATTGAAGCCTCCCTTTTCTGATCTTACGCGGAAACAAAGGAATGAAAAGAAGGAAAAAAAAAACCACGCTTGTCTAGAATAACTCATTTTATACTGTTCAAATTTCATAATTTTATTTGATAAATCATTCACATCAAGTGATGACTTGGTGTTTTTTCATCATAATTACTAATAATAAAATTTCGAGTATTTTCTCCTTCTCCTCCTCTTCTTTCTTTCTTTTTTTTTTTTTTTTTTAGCCTTTGGCTTTTTCACTTGTAATATATGGACTAACCATCCAAGAGTCAGACCAACGAGTTGAAATGTGCAAATATGGAGGAACGGAGAAAATAGAGAGCTTATTTGAATCAAGTCACTTGACCTCCCATCGAAGACGGCAATGACTTTCGTTGCATTGAACCTTATAACTCCACACATGACCCCCGCTTCCCATCCCCCATGAACATCATACTCCAACAACCCTCAAATTTCTCTGCCTCTCTCTCTCTCTCTCTCTCTCTCTCTCTCTGTGAAATCATGCTTGCTCAGAACCACATCTTCTCTTTCACTCCCAAATCCCTCAACCCTCTGGAGAAGAGCAGAGATCTTGAGTTTGATTTCTGGGTTCCTAGTAGAATGAGGAACCACCACAGCAGGAGCTGCGATGCCGACTCGCCGACCCTGTGGAAGCGCGAAAACTTGCCGGTAAGTGTTGCCAAAGATGTGGACACATCCCCACTTCTTCCCCAAGATCACCACTACAGCAATCTCTCTCCTTCGTCGAGGACTCGGAGGATCGAAGAAGGAAGAAGAGAAATGATGGAGATGATCCGGAACTTGCCTGAGTCGAGCTATGAGCTTTCCCTCAAAGATATCGTGGATGAGCAGCCATCTTCGCAGGTACTATCATGGACTCGGTTCGATTTGCTTCTTGTTCAATATTGAAATCTGATCTTATATCTGTAATCCTATAGTAGACATAACATGATGTGCTTTATAGGTGCTCTTCACCTGTTGTATGTTCTTTGAAACCAATCTAGACAGAAAGTTCTGCTGATTAAGGATATCATGTTTTATCAATGGAGGAAAAATAAATAAATTTGGATTGCTTTGCAGGAGAATCAAGAGGAGGAAAAGGGAAAATTTGAGTTTCCAAGTGCTGAGGCAGAGTCAAATAAAAACCAGAAGAGGAGAAAGAGGAAGAAAGTCACGAGGACCACTAGTCATCAGCATCATCAGGTGTCAAGATGTAATAGCATGGAGACCGGAACTTTCCTGATCAAGATGTTTTTCCCATCTTTCTTAACATCAAATAAGAAAGCTGCAACATCTCGGAACGGCAGGGCGAAGATTTCGCCAAGAACGTCGTTCGAAGGGCCTGATCAGAGGAATCCGGACATGGTTTCGAGGATTAAAATGAGTCCAGTTGCAAAAGATCAGGGGAGTAGCGATCGAGTTAGAACTGAAAGCGGTACCAGCAGGAGCAAGAGCTATTCAAGCAGGTAAGAACTTTAATATGTTCAATATGATATTCTATTTGCGTATTTTTGGTCATTCATTTTTCTGCTGACTCAGTAATCTCCTAAGCATATTGCAAGAAAACATAATACTAATTGTAGAAATTGCACATTGTTTCATTTGGGTTAAGAAAAATCGTATCTTTAAGGAGCTCCAAAACAGAATTTCCACTTGTTAGCGTAAAAGAACATGCTGATGGGGTATGCTACTAACAGAACATGTTTCAAACTGAACTATACAAGTTTGAGCTTTTCGATCTATTTTCACTTTTTGTCTGCTCAATTTGAGATTGAAACTTCCATGTTAGTGAGAAATTATACTCTTAACAAGCAGTTGTAAAACCATAAAATCCCTATGTTTACTCAGGAACAATGATGGCGATGCTGTCCTGGGTTGCTGGCCTTTTCCCAGACCGAAAGGGAAGATGCGCAGGCAGAGAACGTGTGTTTTCTAATTTCCTCTGCCTCCTGCACATGAAGGTGGAATCAAAGATTGATTTTGCTTTCAGAACCTAGAAATATACTCAAACAGCAGAAGGGTGTCCCCAGCTGATAAGCCAGTTTGATTATCTCGGCTCTGACGAAGATTTCGCTAATCAGTCCGAGAAAAATCTAAAGCAGAGGTGCCAATAGCGTTTCATACTTGCCAGACTGGGCACCCTGTTGAATACTAAACTTCTCAAGAGACAATGCTAGCGAAGTTTTAGATTTCTGTAGAGACTACACAGGCCATAGCTTAGCTTGCCTCATTGTGATCACGAGTCCGCGAGTTATTAGCGGCTGAAGATATGTGTTATCGTTATGTAAGAAAGCCAAGGATCAAATAAACTGAATGCTGTTGGTATTTTTTTATTCAATGCTTCTTGTGCGGTATGTTAAGGATATCACAGAAGAACGAGAACCATGTAAAGTGATCAGGTGGGCCTTGCGTACGAAAAACAGAAAACAATTGAAGATGGTTTGAGAGGATTAGTGGGGCTAAGTTCTTCTTCTGAATGGGGGGATGAATTAGCCAGGCAGGGACGCCTGCAATGAGTAGTGGGGGCTAGTGCCGCCGCTGGACGCTTTTTGATTATGTTTATGGCATGCTCCTCCAGAGTTTATTTGCACGGATGTTATACTTGAGCAATCTGGGAATTCATTTAGAAAGGAGGAGAACCGTACCAATCAAATTAATACAGATTAATTGGGAATCCTTTGGGTGGTGTTCAAGTAAGTTTCGTCAAGCAATTTTCAGAAAACTCACTACTAATGTAATGAAAATTGTGACTATGCAACTGAATCGGACCACCTTGAAAACTGGTCATATTCTAGGTTCTCGGTCAAATTTTTGGAACTAGTCAGAACCGTTTCAATTCCTGGTTTCATGAAACTACCACTTTCTATTGCTAGCAACTCACCCACCTCCTTGTGATTCAAACTTGTCACTAACAAACCTTTACTCGCTCACCCTCGTTCATTTTCTATTTTAAACCGTTTTGTTGCTCATATTATTTTACTATAGAAAATGAAATCAGAAAAAATGAGAAAAGAAAAAGCTCTCGGGTAACCTTAGAACCAGAGAAATATGATAGGTTTCAGGATAAACAGAGTAGATTTCAAGTTCCAAAAACTGAAAATTGATTTTAACAAGGGAGATTTCAAGTTTCTCACCCAGGAACCAAAACCGATTGCCCAAGACGATGCAACCCAAGATTCTCGCAGATATACCGCGTTGAATTTGTGAAACAATAAAATTATGAAAAAGGAGGCTTCACTGTGCGCTTGTTGGGTTTAATCAGTGCGGCACCCTTTTTTCTAGCCCATCCATATACATTGCATGCCGTAGCCCAAGGGATAGAAATTGACCACCGTATCTGAATTTACTCTAATTTAAATTTGTTCAATGACATAGCCGAAATTAATTTATCGTTCGCTCAATAAGATAATTAGAAGTGGGACAGACAACAAAGAGATACAATAGAGAGGATCTAGGGGATACAATTAGGGGGATGTACAACACGGCAAATTCTCTAGGGAACTCTTCAAATCACATAAAAAGCACGTCAAGGAGATGCTTTCCTTTTGCGATTCCAAACCGCAGAGAAAGTGCATAAACTATCGCACATCGGAGGGGTGATCTTTTGAATGGCCTTTTCTTGGTCAAAATCGTCCGGCTTGACAATGTGGCAGAAGGACCCGCCAGTTCCCTACTTCTAAATGGGCGATACGATCCGGGGTCCAAATCTTTTCTGATGATTTGATAGTGGAGGGAGAATGATAAAAGGAGCTGTTGAGAATAATGACAAGGGACCTTGGCCCCCTTTTAAAATTATGGGAATGAATTATTTAAGCCTATGTATTTGACACCATGTACATTAATAGGAAAAGAAGAATTGGGGTAATTTGTCCCCTAACCGTTTGAGTTTAATTGTTTCGTTAAATTAATAATGAAAACATATTTCAATTTCTACACGCTAACTTTTTTCAGGTGATTTGTTTCCAGAATAGTTGGATTAGTTGTTGTTTTTAGCTTGCAAAACCATTTCATGTGGTGTGTTGTGCATACTTTGGTACCATACTCTTAGAATGCCCCAAGTACTGTGTGCGTATTGCCCATGATCAACCATGATGGCCTGACCTCAATCTCAAGCAGAGTAGCACGGATTGAAAGTTGAGATGCACATGAAGAAACCTAAGCTGTTTGGACCATTATTTTCTAGGCTTTCAATTGATTTAATAATAGGTCCATTGTAGTACTTAGACCTAACTTGCCTGTGTAACTTTTTTATAAATATCGATGAGCAATTATTTACTTCTTAAGAATAAAATTACCCACCATCTCAATGGTATTGGCAGTGTGATTTGTAAAATTTATAGTTTGTGAACCATATATTTATCAAAAGTAAAATAATCTGTCTCATGGAAAGAACCCACAAATAGCAACCTAGACCATGTTAATTCCAGGGGATTAACTTCTCGCCTATGAGATTGTCTGTAATTGTGTGAACCTTCTTCAAACAATTCTGTTATCCCAGAACTTCCTTACTCTAGGATTTGTGGTATTGACAAATCTGTAATTTATCCTAGTGTCTTACACCAAATATTAAACGTCATGTTATCAATATTCATCACTGCTATATTGCTTCTCGAAGGAAAATACCACATTCATGGGTAGGCATTTGTCAATTAGAGGAAAAATAAAACAATTTCAATTAGGTGTGCAAAGAAATGAAGATAATGTCGATCAACATTTACTTTTAGGAATTTAATAACCAACTTATATTATTGATAAAGGCCAAATAGATTGACATACATCATTTAGAATAATATGAAAAATATAAATATCTTTACCAAAAAAAAAAAAAGAAAAAAGAAATGATAACTAGATGATGAACTGCTAAATAGAAGTCAACTTATATTTATAATTAGCTATGGATAATGGCAAACATATAATAGATTGATATATTTGAGCTAATTAATCAATAAAAAAATTATGCCATCATGATCATCTTATTTTTGAAACAATGACTGGAAAATTAAATTAATTTTCTAATATCAGGATGTTGTGCACTTGCACTATAGATATCTATAAGTTAAAGTAAATATAGTCATATTGTAAAATTTATGTTAGATATTGTAATCTTTATTTGATTACATTCTCACACAAGTTTTCATAAAATCAAGACATGATTCTCCATTTCATTCCTTTACCTGCGTTTACGTCAGCTCTTCTGGAAATTTATCAGTGGAAGTCTTGAGAGAAAGCCGACTGGTTTGTTGCCATGTTCTTCAGCGATGTCTCTCATCACAAGATGCGTCGCCAAGAAACGCTTAAAAGCTCGGCATGACCCTGCACCCTCACCTCATCAAGACCGCACTTTCTGGCGACCCGTTCATCGTCAACCATCTCATTGGTATGTGCTCCAAATGCTCTTCCATCCGAAGCGCCCACAAGGCTTTTGATGATCTTGATACAGAGAACGGTTACTCTTGGGACACCATCATTATCCGCATTAGCCGGAATAGGCGACTTCAAGAAAGCGCTCGACTTGTTCGATGAAATGCCGCAAAGGGCTCTTGTCTCTTATAATTCCTTGATTCCTGGGTCGTCCCGTCATGGGTCTTATGCGGAGTCTTCGAGAATCAGGTCACACGCTTCCCATTCCCCATGAAGATCACTCTCCAACAGCCCAAATTTCTCTCTCTCTCAAGCCATGTTTGCCCAGAACCACATCTTCTCTCTTACTGCCAAATCCCACAACCCTGTTGAGAAGAGCAGACGTCGAGTTTGATTTCGGGGTTCCGTATGAGAAACCACCACAGCAGAAGCGATCCTGATTTGCTGACTCTGTGGAAGTGCGAAAACATGTCAGTAAGAGTAGCCAAGATCATCACTACAGCAATCTCTCTCCTTTGCTGAGGACGCAGAAGATTGAAGAAGGAAGAAGAGAGATATTGGAGATGATCCAGAACTCGCCTGAATCGAGTTACAAGCTTTCCTTCAAGGATATTGTGGATGAGCAGCTATGTTTGCAGGTACTAGTGGACTCCGTTCAGTTCGATTGCTTTGGTATCTGTAATCATATAGTAGACATAGCATAGTAACATACTAATGTGCTTTATAAGTGCTCTGCATCTGCTGTATATGCTTCGAAAACAATCTGGGGAAACGACTATGCTGATTAAGGAAAGGATGTTGTATAAAATGGAAGATAAATAATCAAATTTGGATTGCTTTGCAGAAGAATCAAGAGGAGTAAGAGGACAATTTTAAATTTCCAATGGCTGAGGCAGAGTCAAATAAAAAACAGCTGGAAAAAGAGGAAGAAAGTCACAACGCCGCTAGTCATCAGCATCATCAGGTGTCAAGATGTAATGGCATGGAAACCAGAACTTTCCCGATCAAGATGTTTTCCCCTTCTTTCTTGGGAAACCCGCAGCATCATGGAACAGTAGGTCCCAGATTTCGCCAAGGATGTTGTTCGAGGGGCCTGATCAGAGAAATTCAGACATGGTGTCAAGGATTAAAATGAGTCCTCTTGTGAAAGATCAGGGGAGCGGCGACCGAGATAGAACTGAAAGCAGTACCAGCAGGAGCAAGGGCTATTCAAGCAGGTAAGAACTTGAATTTTTTTCAATACAACATTCTATCTGTTGATTTTCAGTTATTCACCTTTCTGCTGACTCAGTAATTTCCTAAGCATATTGCAAGAAAAGGTAATACTTATTGTAGAAATTGCACATTGTTTCATTTGGGTCAAGAAAAATCGTACCTTTATAACCCCAAAACAGAATTTCCACTTGTTAGTCTAAAATAACATGCTGATATGGTTTGCAGATATCAGAAAATGTTTCGAATGAACTATACCAGCTCGAACCTTTTGGTCTATTTTCAGATTTGTGTGTTCGATTTGAGATTGAAACTTCCATGTTAGTGAGAAATTATACTCTAAACAAGCAGTTGTAAAAGCATATGGTCTTTATCTTTATGCTCCAACAATGACGGCGATTCTTTCCTGGGTTGCTGGCCCTTCGCCGGACCGGAAGGAAATGCGAAGGCAGAGAACAAGTTGTTTTCTGATTTCCTCTGCCACCTGCACATGAAGGTAGAATTAAAGATTGATTCTGCTTTTAGAACCTAGAAATATACTCCAACAGCAGAAGTGTGTCCCCATTTGATAACCGGTTTATCAATCTTGGCTCTGATGAAGATTAAATTAATCAGTCCAAGCAGAATATAATCCAGAGGTGCCGATAGCATTTGATACTTGTCAGACTGGGCGTCTTGTTGAATACTGAACTTCTCAAGAGACAATGTTTAGAGAAGCTTTAGATTTCTGTAGAATACGCAGGCCACAGCTTGCCCCTCCGAGATCACAGGGCGTGAGTTATTAGCGGCTGAGAATGTATATCATTATCGTGTAATAAAGCTAAGGATCAAATAAACTGAACACCGTTGGTTTTCTGTTTTTTCATCCAATGCTACTTGTGCTATACATTAAGAATATTACAGATGAACACGAACCATGCAAAGCGATCAAACAGACCTTGCGTGCCAAAACGTGAGACAATTGAAGATGGTTTAAGAGGATTAGTGGGGCTAAGTTCTTCCTCTGAATGGAGGGGATGAATAAGTGATGGAGACTAATGCCTCGGCTGGTAGTTTTAATTATGTTTATGGCATATTTTCTCCTCCAGTGCCCATTTGCACGGGTGTTATATTTGAGCAATTTGGGCGTTCATTTAGAAAAAAAGAAGGAGAACTCTATAATCGAATAAATACAAATTAACTGAGAATCCATTGTCTGATGTTCAAGTAATTTTCAGAAAAATTCATTACTAATGTAATGAAAGTTACTATATTAAGAAATTTCCACATTGAAGAATTTTACTGAACTAGTGGATTGATACTTATAAATTGAAGAAGCTAATTAACTATTTTGTGGAATTACCAAATGTTACTTTTATAATCGAGAAATTACTAATGAGTTCGCAAGGGTTATAACGACTAATTAAATGATCTTCAAGTCAGAAAGCACCGGGGTTTGCTTGATCGGATTGCTCAACATGGGTCTAACAAGGTTGAAAGATTCGACGTTCTTTTTTCTTTTTTTCTTTTGGAATTGAAACATCTACGTCCATAGGATCCCCGGAATGTGCTGCTCTTCTGGAATGGAACACACACTCTTTTTTGTCTGTGACATCTAAGGGGAACATCCAGCGGTTTGTGACCATGAGAAGGACCAAAATGGTTGGATCCACCCATTTGTTGCATGGATCCACTTTGACCGGACCGTCGTGGTCGGTTCAGGTGAATCCATGGAATCTGGAAATAATTTTGATTTTCAATATTGAACGACTATGTGACATCAAAGCAAGCCAAAGAAAGAAAAACCAAATTTAAATACATGAAACAAAGATTCATTTGTTGCAACTATAAATGCAACCAATGAAGGAATGGATGTACATAAGTTGATATAGAGGTGCCAAAATTTGACTAAATTAAAAATCATCAAATTGGAGTAGTAAGCTCTCTCCTTTAGACATAACGACATGGGTTCCTAGTACTTTGGTTCTCTAGCAAAACCTTCTGATCCATAGAGAGAGTAGTAAGTGTTCAGGAAAAATGGGTCTCTCTTAATGCACTGGACATATTGCTTATAGGTTCGGCAAAATATCACAAGTCACACAGACAAATCGAGAGGAGATGAAATGAGGCACCATCCAAACACAGAAAACCAAAGGAAGTGCAACTAAACATGACTTTATTAAATACAGCACCTTCATTATATTAATAAATAAACTAAACAACCAAAAATCATAAGAATTCCCCAATATTTAGCTTTGTATTCATCTTGCAGCAGAAACAATTGCCACAAAACAATTACTTTATATTCAGTTTTAGTAATTTTTTTAATATTAAAAGGGAACCGGTCCGGTTCGGGTGGGCGGATCCAAGATACCAATTTAAGATTTTATGTTCCGTTTGTCACAGTTTACATTTTTTTGATTTTTTTGTTGTATTAATCCAATTTAGCATAGAGTATATTTGTCACAAATTTGCCAGTTTATGATTTTTTGCAGTCAAATAAATTAGTTTGGGGTAAATTTGTCATAAATGTACCAGTTTAGGGTTTTTATAGTTAGTCTTTTATTAGTGGTTTACCGGTTTGGGGTTTTTCATGGTCAAAAAAATAGTTTGGGGTAAATTTGTCACAAGTATACCGGTTTGGGGTTTTTTAAGGTATTAACCCTTTTTTTTTATATTGAATTGACATAATTTATGAGACTCTCCACATATAATGACTTCTCCATAGAACTCTCTCCTGCCTAGAAAAGCCAAATTTGGAAGACTCTTGCTCCAATTTTCGATCAGCCTTTAAACCAGGCTGCGAGAGAGCCGCACAAGTCATGCTGTTAGGTGAAACGTTGGAGCGCTGCATCCTAGTCCCAGATGGTAAGAGTTTACTTGCCGAAAGCAGCATCATAGATTATACACTCTTGGTTGCATGCTTGAAAGAGGTAATTAAAAAAATGTTTATTCTCAAAAATGAAAAGGTTATCGCCCCTGGTCTTGGATTCCGTCACATGAGAAGCCAAAAGCGCCAGAGAAATATTATATATCTTTCTGACATTTCTGATAAACAATACTACTTTTTGGAATAAATGGAAAGTCGATGGATTCGATTAAGACTGCTGTGGAGACGAAGCATTAACCGACGCCGTCGATTGATAACTCGCTTTCGGATTCCCCCAGGAACCTCCTTCGTATCCAATAAAACCAGAATAAAAGAATCCCTCCCTCATCGCACCCGCCATAGATATGCGGCGGAGATGCTCTCCTGATTCCTTAATCACAACATTAAGCACATGATCTTGCACGCAACCACACAGGATCTTCTCCTTTGGCCTAATCTTGGTTAATGTCGTCGATGTCATCATTTATTTTTTGATCGGTCGTATTCTATTCCTATTCTAACTCTCAAATTTTAATGCCTCTTTGTAGAGCATGTGAGTCAAAATTTACACTAGATATTAAAACGTCCTCACCCTAATCCCCATCTTTATCTTCCTGAGAAAGTGGAGATTCCTCTATCTCTCCTTTCTCATGTGAAAAGGATGACTATTAGAGCAAGCTCCGGTGATTGACGTAACAATGAGAGAAATGAACCTGTGAGTCCCCGCCAACTTGAGTGGGTTTTGATGATTTGACGGAGGAGGGAGAACGATGAAAAGGGACTCTAGTGGTAGATGGACAAGGACAGAGAGACTTTGTAGTATTGTGTTTTCAGTCTGAACCCGCGTGTTGTCATAAGATGCCACGTACAATAATAGAACATGAAGGAGCCTCTTTTTGTTAAAATAGTAGGAATGGGTCGCTCTTTTGACCTTTTCATCTCATGAATCAATTACGAAAGCGTGCTTCGTTTTTGCCACGTTTTATTTTCCAAAGCGTCGTTCCTAGTTGGGATAACACCACGGAAATCCAAAAATTAATACACCATTAATAAATTTATCATAATAAAAAAACTCCAAACCAATATAATTATGATAAATTTATCAATTTGTTAGTTTCCATTAAATTTGACTGATAACATGAAAAAATACAAAGTAATACATCTGTGACAAATGGAGGACAAAATCCAAAAATGATACATTCGTCAATTGTTGCTTGATATTCAACTTAGCATTTAACGGAAAAATTTAATAAAAACTAACGAATGATAATGTTGGAGATGTACTAATTTGAAATTTTTTTATGATAAAAAATTAGTTTAGGATAAATTTGTCATAAATGTACTATTTAAAGTTTTTTTTTTTTTTTTTGTAGTATTAACTCTAAAAAGTTGGATCATTTGTCATTTTTCATCATGCAAAACTTCGATACCACGCTTTTAAAAATTGTCCGGCAAGGATCAACCGTGAAGATCCGAATCTCAATCTTAAGTGGAGTAGGATCGATTAAAAGTTGACATGCACATGAAAAAACCGACATCCCAACCGGGAGTACTTCGGGACCGCGTTGTTTGGGCCATTATCTTCTAGACTTGCAATTGGTTTTATAATAGATCCATCGCAGTAGTTGGAGATGTCTTGCGCACGTTAACATTTTTTTTGCCCCTACAAATCGATGAGTAGTTAGAAGACTATCCGCCATTTCAATGGTGTCTGACGTGCAATGTGTAAAATTACACGGTTTGTGTACCTAGTATTCATCCAAAATAGTAACGTTCCATCTCACGGAAAGAACCCACATATAGCAACTGGGGAAAGGAGGCGGTGCTAACTCCAAAGAATAAAATGATCATCTGACCAGCGAGAACCCTTTTTCGTGTATGTGTTATCGTATTCTGGATAATGATACTCTCAAATTCTTTTAATGATCCTTCCAGTGTCTCTCTTATCAAGGGCAAAAGTCCAGATGTCCACGTGAAATTTGCTTATCCGATTGTGTATTTCCATGATTTAGGCTAAGATTAAAGTCCAATGTACGGGCGTGGGGGAATATTAGAATATAAATAATAAACCACATCTTCATCAAATACTTTAAATTTCAAGAACAGTTTTAAAATAATTGATAGTAATTTCACTAAATCTCATAATCTGAAAGCATGACCATGGAAGGAAACCTCCTCGCCTGATAATGACACATCACCCATGAAACACGCCGAAAGAAACCCAATAAACACCGGTCGTCCCCAAGCAAGACCCAGCCTCATCTCTCTCCCTCTCTTTCTGTGAAAAGCACCGGCAAGAAGCACGATGGCTCCCAACCAGGAAACTGGAAAAGAGATGGAATTTGCAGTGAAGCAACACGAGCCGCCTTTTCATCCTCCAAGGCGCGGACGGGTAAAGCGTCTCATGTTAGCCCATTTGGTCCGAAGCTTTAAAGCCCTTGTCGGTAAAATCGTCAGGCTCTCCTCTCGGCCGCAACGCAACGTACATTCCCACTGTAAAATCACCAGTCACCGCTCTCATCTTTGATTGCGCCTCAGGGCCGCGAAAGAAATCATCCTGCATGGCTATATAGTGTACATCTGCTGTTCTGTTCTGCTTGTGTAGTAGCAGTGTCGAGCTGGAAAATGGCCCCGTGCTTTTCGGCTGAAGTTCTGTTATCTCGTCCGATGTGTCTGTAGAGTGTATGGATATGTACCGTGATTCCCGTTTTGCCATCTTTTTTCTGCGTATGCCATCATTTAAATGAAATGCGTGAATGTTTTTGGCTATTTGTTTTTGCAATCGTGATATCTTCTGCTACTTGTTCTCAGCCTTTCACTGGTTCTGTCATACGTCCGTGTCCCATAGTTTTTGGGTGATTTGAGCAACTGCTTCCGGAAAGTGACGTCATCCGGAAAGTGACGTCATCCTAGGGTTCCGACTCAAAGGTGATGAAAGGGACCCACAACTTACACGTGCGGACCTGGGCTTGTTTATCACGCATCTGTATTAACTAACTTATAAGGCCATCTACGATGAAAAGAAACAGGAAAAATTATCCAAAAAATCATAAATCTACTAATAACAGCTAATTAAGTTTTAAATCTTTTAATTGTATCAAATTATCCTAACATTTTGACAACTTGCTAATACTTTTTGATGATTTGCTAATTTAGTTATTAAAGCTAATTTTGGTTAGAAATCGTTAACGTGACAGAGTAATCAGCACCAGTTGTCCTAATGGGATGGCAAGCATTGACATGAACACATTTTACATTATTTTTTTTTTCAATTTTATGGTTTTTTCCTTTTTCCTTTTTTTTTTTTTTTTTCTTTTTTTCCTTTTCTTCTTTGCCGGTCATTATTAAGCCTCGTTGATGGCGGGCAGAGGTCCTCGGCCTCAAGCATGAGCTGTACTCCCTTGGGCTAGCAAGGACGATCCTTGTTGACTTATGCTCTGGCATCCTTCATCCGAGGCAGGCTAGTGAGAGCAACTCTCGCCTAAGTTTAATGAAGAAAAAAAAAAAAAAGAAAGAAAAAAATAAAATAATTAGAAAATTTATAATAAAAAAATGCAAAAATTGTCCATGATCGCCCTTGGGTATGACCAACACTAATTAGACCACCACGTCAATGATTTCCAGCCAAAATTGGCCGAAATGACTAAATTAACAAATCATCAAATGGTTTAAGACTAAATTAGTAGTCAAAATGTTTAGGACAAATTAGCACAATTGAAAGATTTTATGATTTTTGGGACAATTTTCCTAAAGAAACACATACCATATGATTTTTTTTTTTTTTTTGGTTGGAAAGATACTTTTATTTATCATCAAGAGTTCTTAGACAAAATGCCCAGAGAAATGACATCAAAACACAACAGGTCCCAAAGAGTATTCAATGTTTGAGCTTTAGCTATCCAATGATTGTTGCTCTATCACAATGGGTCCCCGTGATGTTGCTAAAATGGCTAACTGGGCTCGAGCATCTAAGATTAGCGCGTCCACCTCCCCCAGAAAGTGAGATTCTTTTGCAAGGCTCCACCCAGAATAAAGCAAAACACTTACCATATGTAATTACCAAGTCCTGGTTAACCAACTTTTGGACGCGGGGAGCAGGGTTTAAGTAATTTTCCTACGACAAGTCATGTGCTCTGGAAATTGCTAGGAATTAACTGACTGGACCAACACAAAGTCCAAAAGCAGAAGTTTATAATCAATTAAGAGCAAAGTCCTCGATTACGGCTAGCTATCATGATTTTTATGTGACCATTGAAAATGTCCTGCCGACACCCCTATTCCTAAATATTAAGATTCCATTTATTTCGTAGAAAATAACTTTGAAGGAAAAGTTTTCTGAATTTTCCAACGTTTGGCCCAAGAAAAATGAATGGGTAAAAAAATAATTTCTATCGACTGAAAAAGGTTCTCTAAAATTGGGGAAAATCATTTCGACTTTCTTATAGCCCTAGCTCATTTTCTCGTGCGCTTCCCCTTTCCTTGTTTTTGCATCTTGCTCCTCTCTACCTGATACCCGACCTCATCTCAAATGCCACCACCTTTGTCTCCACACTTGCCACCCTCGGCCCTTGTCAGCCACAACCGCCAAAGCACGGCGGCGAGCTTCCTCAAACACAGCAAGGCATTTCTTCCTCCGGCTTCTCCGACGGGCCCGCATTAGCAATTTGCCGTCCTTGTCATCACGGCCATCGACGGGGAGGACATTCCTCTCCTCGTCCTCAATCTTCCACTTGAGGAGGGGACTCTCGTTGGGCTTGGCCGCCATGGATCAACCCATTTAATTTGGAAACTCGTTGAATGGGTGTGGATTCTAAACTTGATTTAATTAAATGGGTTGATGCCACACAATTCCATTGGAGTTAGACTTGATAAAAGGCTTTGAGCTTAAAGTCAAGCCCATTGTTTTTTTAATGTGACCGAAAATAAGCCCACAAGGATTAAGAGAGTCAACCCCATGATAGGACTGGGGAACAAGAAGCCTAACCACCACTATTTTTCACCAGTTTGGGGGATCCAGCCAGAGAAGAGGGGAACGCACAGAAGAAGAACACTCGTCAGAAAGAGCCAGAGAGTTCATACAGAGAACACGCCCGCTTTGAAGTCTCCAATACTTGCACACGCAGACGTTCGAAGAAAAGGGGCGCAGTTTGACTGAGGAAAAGTTGAACTGGTGGAGGAAGACGTTCCCAAACTAGAAGAAAGAGGATTTTCGACACTGTGGCATCTTCCCTCGCTGCCGTGCAACGCCTGCTCGATCTCCCTCGCACTTCAACGTTCCAGCGAGCTACGGAGCCCCTTTCTTCGAAGCCAATCACTGCAGCTTCAGTATCCACGCAAAGATCTCCAGCAATTCCAGTCTTGCCGTGAGGACCGAATTGGTGTTCTCTCTTGGTGTTGTTTTTGGCGAATCCTCATTTTACTTGTTAACCCTCGCTGCTCCACCGCCACTCCCGAGAAGACTCAACATCGTTGCCTTGGTCTTGCCATCGGAATCCCTACCGGAGCACTCACATCGGCTCTGGTTTGTGAGGAAGATTCACGAAGCCCCTCTGCGCTTAAGGTTCACTTTGCAGGTTTTTCCGGCGTGGCGTCCTAGCAACCTTCAGGAGTTCTGGCGAAGTCCATTTTCCCGCCACCGTGACCGATACGCCCACGGATCAATCGCCGTGGCACACCTGCAGCAGCACCATCTCAGCCCGCCAGCTATGGTCGCTCGCCCAACCCTTCAAGCAAGCACCACAGCCACGCTTCCTCTGCACTGAGCCAAACTTCCAACGACGAGACCAGTGCAGGGTCGATCAACCTCACGAGATGGGATAGGGGAGTGAAGCTGGCAAATCCACATGGCTCTGACTGTTGAAGATAGGATTTTTTCTGATTCTGATTCTTTATATTCGAACCGATTGATTCAATCAATCTGTAAGTTGGATATCCAGTCACTAAAATAGGAAAATGGTACATTGTATATTTTTTTCTATTTATATATTCTTGTATTATAAATATTTTTATGTGCATGTGCAAAGATATATTGAAAAATACCATTATAATTCCTCCATAATTCCTATTCGATTTTTATCATCTCTCCATTTATTTCACTCATAGTATCAAAGCATTTTTTCTTGGCCTAGCTTCTATAAAGTTTTTTGGATTGCCTCCAGAGAGATTTCTAACTTGTTGCAAGTACGCAAAACAAAGTTTGCACTTCAGGTAGGAATCCACATATTTATTTATCAACGATACCAATTTCCAATGAAAATCGCGATTCGGGCATACATGCATTTGAAGAAGCTCCCAATTCACCCCAGAACCGGACTTCAGATCTAATTGATTCGATTCAAGAGGAGTGGTCTTCCATCCAATACCTTATTGGTCTTGTTTAATATCTCGGTCCAGTCCAGTGGCCCCTCGTCCACTAGTTTCCAGGTCAAGGCCAATGGGCTGCTGGGCTAGATCAATTGTGGGTCCAACACGGTCATCCAGAGAAGAAGCAACTTCCGCCCTTGAAGCTCAGCTCAGTGGAGGTGGGCCGGTTTCTTTTGTTCTCAGGACCAACCTGAATAGTGGATCGGGCTAGTGGTCTCCGGGTCATAGACCCAAATTGACACCAACGGGTTTAAGGACAAATTTCTACCTAAAGTTTTCAACCCAATTTCCCGCCTTATGCCGTTCCAACTACCAAAGCCCGATGATCCACTCTATATATCATCGGCCGACGGACTGAAAATATGACTCATCAATCAACAACTCACTGGACCAGAAAATCATTCCACTTTGGCTTGAGATTTCCAGTGAGCTCCAGTAACGAAGGACAAAAACGAATTCCACGACAAAACTATAGCTTTTCCAACCAACAACTAGCTATAATGATATTGGCAAAACTGTAACCAACTCGTTTGGACATGGATTAGGAACTGTGTAGCTCCCAAGGTTGCGGCTAGACTCTGATTGACTGAAGAGTCGAAAACCATGTGGGACAATATCTAGAAGATGTATGAGAAGCTTGACTCCCTTGACTGAGCCAAGATCTTCTCGCTCAACCAAGCCTTGCCAGAGTTGAAGCAAGGGAAGCTCTCAGTCACCACTTGCTTCAAAAAGCTCTTGGCTCTGTGAAATGAGCTTGAGGCAACTGAGAACAACTCGAAGGACCCAAGGTGACTCTCAAACAATACCAAGCCATCAAAGAACAAGAATAAAGTGACTCAAATTCTCCTCATCTTGAATGAGAGCTAATCACCTTTTTGGTCGTAGATCCTCGTCAAGGAACCCATCTTGCTGGTCGGTTGAATCTACCAACTGGCCATTCAAGAAGAGAAAAACATCTAGCCACGGGTGAATATGTGTAGGTGGGAGAGAGCGTGACACTTGCTGCTCTGGCAAGACCATCGCAATGAACTCCAGCAGCCCTTGCATCTAATTTTGTGGTGACTGGATTTCACTAGGAAGAGGAAGGAAACCCTAGAGGGTTTCGGATAGACAGCCCAAATCAAAAGCAAGGAAGCAAGGGTTCGAGGGCTATTATTTGCCCATCCATGCGGCCAAATCCTATAGCCCATATCAAGCCACATTAGCATCGGCTTTTAAACCATCCAATGGTCAACAGAATGTCATGTCATCATAGAAAGGAGGTTGTCAAAATTAAAAAAAGAAGAAGAAGAAGATATATTATCTGAATATTGCAAGTGCTCACACTATATTATTGATACATACTGGAAATTTACATGGAAAGCCGAATGATAAAGAAAAAAGGGAGAAATAATTCTCTACTTAACAGGTTCAGCACAAGGGACTAAAGGGCAAATCAAACAATTACCCAAGATAAGTACAAAATATCATGATGGCTTTGAGTCAATTAAGAACTGTCGACAAGACTGCGAGTTTTTCAAGTACCTCTTTTTGCAAGGCAAATTCTATTTGAGTTGATACATAGATAATTTATTCAAGTGCTAGTGACCACATAATATGTAATTGGCAATTTTTTTCTCATGTTCACAAAAGACCCCACTTAGCCATATCAGTACATCTTCCAAATGGGAATATCCCTTATGTCACTATTTGCATCGTTTATTTTAGTCCATATATTATCCTTAAGAATGTCCTCAAGAAAGTAAAACACTAAGATCAAATAAATACAAATTAACTGAGAATCCATTTGCTGATGCTTAAGTAACTTTTGTCATGTAATTTTCGGAAAAATTCACTACCAATGTAATGAAAGTTACTTAGTACATTAAGAAATTTCTACAGTGGATAATTTTACTGAATTAGTTAGTTAATACTTATAAAATAAAAAAGTTAATTAACTATCTTCCGGAATTACCAAATGCTACTTTTGTAATTGAGAAATTACTAACGAGTTCAAAAGGTTATGGTGACTAATTAAAAGATCTTCAAGTCGGAAAGCACCGGGGTTTTCTTGATCGGATTGCTCAACATGGGTCTAAAAGGTAGAAAGATAAGTGTTTTTTTTTTCTCTCTTGGAATTAGAACACCTACATCCAAAGGATCCCTGGAATGTGCGGCTCTTCTGGACTGGAACACACGCTCTTTTTTGCTGTCTGGAACATCCAGCTCTCGTGCAATATGGTTGGAAGATCGATCCTATGAATTCGTCTTAGTCGAAGTACCGAATCTGGACGGAATATGATTTTGGATGGTTATCCTAGCAGTTGGAACTTCAAACATACTCTCGTTTGCTTGAGCACGTAATGAGCACTTACCTCAGCTACATGAGGGCGTGGTGGTGGGAGCGCTTTCTCTCCGGACAACATTCCTAGTACTTTGGTTCTCTAGCTATTTCCTTCCCAAAATGGCTTGATAAAAAAAAAAAAAAACATTAAATAGACTCATTTTATGAATGATTCGATGAATAGAGTCAATGAAATGTCAAATCTACAAAGAAATTTGCATTTTCTTAGCAGGATTGGCTGAGGGTTGAACTATATTGACATAATTTATGAGACTTTTCACATATAATGACTATAGAACTCTATCCTGCTTAGACCAGCCAAATTTAGCTAGCTTCCTTGTTTTTTTTGGTCACTTACAAGGCTTGGAAGACTCTTGCTTTAATTTCCACCAGCCTTTAAACCAGGTTGCGAGAGAGCAGCACAAGCGTCATGCTTAGGTGAAACGTTGGAGTGCTGCATCCAAGTCCCAGATGGTAAGAGTTCAGTAGTCAAAAGCAACATCATAGATTATACATTCTTGATTTAATTAGCTTAAGCATGTCGAATATACTGTGAATGAATAAGGATCACCTTGAGGCTAGATACTTGCGGTAATTACCCCCCAACGTGGAGAAAGGTGCGTTCAAATACTGGGTAGGTAGGTCGGATGCTCGAAAGAGGTAATTAAAAAAAATGTTCATTTCCAAAAGTAAAACGGCTGTCGCCCCTGGTTTTGGATCCCATCACATTAGAAGCCAAAAACGCCAGAGTAATATTATTCCTTTCTTACTTTTCTGAGAAACAATACTACTTTTTGGAATAAATGGAAAGTCGACGGATTCCATTAAGATTGCCGTGGAGATGAAGCATCAACAGAAGCCGTGGATTGATAACTCGCACTTGGATGCTCCTTCATTTCCAATCAAACCAGCATAAAAGAATCGCTCCCTCATCGCACCCGCAACAGGTGTGCGGCCGAGATGCTGTCCTGACTCCTTAATCACAACGTTAAGTAGATGATCCAGCACACAACCGCGCAGGATCTTCTCCTTCGGCCTGTTCTCGGTCGACGTCATCAGGTTGACAATGAGAGAAAAGCACCTGACAGTGTCCCCCAACTTGAGTGGGTTCTGATGATCTGATGGAGAAGGGAGAACGACGACAAGGGACTGATGGCAGATGGATAACTACGGAGACTTTGTAGGAATGTTGTTTTCAGTCTGAACGCGCTCGTTATTATAAGACGCCATGTACGATAATAGAATATGAAGGAGCTTCTTTTTGTTAAAATAGTAGGAATGGGCCAACATGCACCGTCCCTCTTTTGACCTTTTCGTTTTGTTAATCAATTATGAAAGCGCGCTTCATTTTCGCCACATTAACCTTTTGCAAAGCTTTGTTCCTAGTCGGGATAACATCATCGTTAACTTTTTGCAAAGCTTTGTTCCTAGTTGGGATAACATCATGAAAATCCTAAAACCGATATATCATTGAGATATTTATCCTAATAAACTCCAGATTAGTACAGTTTTGATAAATTTATTCCTATATTTTTCTGCTAAATTTGACTAATATCATGAAAATATACAAACTGATACTTAATAAAAAAAATCTAAAACTGATATATCTATCAACTATTACGTGATATTTGAGTTAATAATTTAATGGTAAAATTAATGGAAACTAATAAAGGATAAATTTGTCATAGATATACTAATTTAAATTTTTTAATAGTCAAAAAATCAATTTAAAATAAATTTGTCACAAATATATCAATTTGAGTTTTTTTTTTTTTTTTTTTTTTGGATTTTGTAGTATCAGCCCTAAATAGTCGGATTGTTTGTCATTTTTCATCACGCAGAACTTTGATACCACGCTTTAAAAAATTGTCTGGCAAGGATCAACCATGAAGACCCAAATCTCAATCTTAAGGGGAGTAGGATCGATAGAAAGTTGACAGGCACGCGGAAAAACTGACATCCCAACCGGGAGTACTTTGGTACCACGCTGTTTGGGCCATTATCTTCTAAACTTGCAATTGGTTCAGTAATAGATCCACAGTAGTACTTGGAGTTGACTTGCCCGGGTTAACTTTTTTTTTTTTTTTTTCCCTACAAATCGATGAGTAGTTAGAAGACTATCCGCCATTTCAATGGTGTCGGACGTGCAATGTGAAAAATTACACGGTTCGTACACCTAATATTCATCCAAAATAGTGACATTCCGTCTCATGGAAAGAACCCACAGATAGCAACTAGGGAAAGGAGGCGGTGCTAACTCCAAAGAATGAATTGGCAACCTGACCAGCTCGTTGGGGTCTACCGATGACCTCTTTTTGTGTACGTGTGTTATCGTACTCTGGATGAAGATGCTCTCAAATTCTTTTACCGGTCTTTCCGGTGTCCAGTTATCGAGGAAATGAATCCAGACGTCCCAAAGCACTAAACATGCAAGGAAAACTCCTCGCCAGTTGCACATCACCCACGAAACACGCCGAGAGAAACACTATAAACACCTGTCTCTGTCTCTCCACTCAAGCTAAACCAGGCCTTATCTCTATCTCTCTCTCTCTCTCTCTCGAAAAAGCAAGGGAGAGAAAGCGCGATGGCTTCCAACCAGGAAGCTGGGAAAGAGATGGAATTAGCAGTGAAGCCGCAAGAACAGCTTCTTCATCCTCGCAGGCGCGGGCGCGTAAAGCGTCTCATGTTAGCCTATTTGGTCCGAAGGTTTAAAGCCCTTGTTGGTAAAACGTCATGCTCTGCTCCCGGCAGCAACGCAACGTACATTCCCCCGTAAAGTCACAAGTGCCTTCTCTTACCTTCGATTACGTGCTGGGGTCGTGAACAAAATCATCCTGGATCGCGGTATAGTGTACGTCTGTGGTTGTGTTCTGCTTGAGCAGTTGTAGTAGTGTCTGAGCTGGAAAATGGCTGAGTGTTTTCAGGCTGATGTTCTGTTATCCCATCCTATATGTGTCTCCACAGTGTATGGATATGGACCATAATTCATGTTTCGTTTTCCCATTTCGGCGTACGCCGTCATTTAAATGAAATGCGTGAATGTTTTTGGTCATTGTTTTTGCAATCGTGATATCTTCTGCTACTTGTTCTCAACCTCTCACTGGTTCTGTTTTACCTATACGTCTGCGTCCCATAATCCTCGGTGATTTGAGCGACCGAATTCGGAAAGTGAGGTCATCTTAGGGTTCCGACTCAAAAGTGATAAAAGAGATCCATAACTTACACGCGCCGATCTGGGCGTGCTTGTTATGTATCTGTGTTAATTAACGTGCAATGCCATGTCCGATCAAAAGAAAGAGGAAAAGTTATCTCAAAAGTCCTATACCTATTGTACAATGGCCAATTAAGTTCTATCTTTTAGTTGTGCTAATATAGTCCTAAACCTTTTGATGATATGCCAATTTTGTCATAAACCTTTTAATGATTTGCCAATTTAGCCATTTTGTCTAATTTTGCCCGAAAATTGCTGATGTGATGGTCTAATTAGTGTTGACTATTCTTTATAACACGGTCAACATTGATATGAACAATTTTTACAATTTAAAAAAAATTATGAATATTTTTTTTTTTAGGTGAAGGGTAAGAATATATTGAGCTTTAATTTTCTTTTCTTTTTTTTTTTTTCCCTTTTTCCCTTTTTTCCTCCATCGATGGTGGCTAGAGGAGGCCATTGATGGTCAAGGGAGGTCATCAGCCCAAGGCGAGGGCGATGAATCATTGATCTCGTGAGGGTTGTCCTCACCAACCCAAGCAAAGGCAGCCCACACCCACCTCGATGAGGGCAACCCTTGCCGACCCAAGCATGAGCATCCTTCGCCTAAGGCCAGCAAGGGCAACCCTCACCTGAGGCTAGTAGAGGGAAAAGGGGAAAAAAAGGAAAAAAGAAAAAAAATTACAAATCTTTTTAAAAAGGCAAACATTGTCCACAAAAGCACTGGCTGTGTCATGTAGTGGTTTCCAACAAAAATTGATTGAGATGACTAAATTGGCAAATCGTTAAAATGTTTAGAACTAAATTGGCAAATCATTCAATGATTTAGGAATAAATTGATATAATTGAAATGTTTAGAACTAAATTGGCAACTTATCAAAATATTTAGGATTAAATTGGCACAATTGAAAGGTTTAAGATTGAATTAGCCATTGTAATATAGGTTTATGACTCTTTGGATAATTTTTCCAAAGAAACATTATTGTATGTAATTACCAAATCTTAGTAAAGTAACTTTAGAACACGTTTAGTAGTAATTTTTAAAGACAAGTCTTGTCCTCCGGAAATCACAAGGAATCAACTAAATGGACCAACAAACACGTCCACACCCGAAGGTTTATTATAATCAAGTAAGACCAAAGTGCTTGATTAGGCTAGCTACCATCATTTGCATGGAACCTGGGAACAAGTTTTGCCGATACGCCGTTTCGCAAGAAACTTGAGACTCGTTTGATAACTAGTCTGTTTCTTGATTTTTTATGTTCTTTTGTTCCCGAAACATGAATAAAATAGAAATCTGTTTGTATATATTAGTTAATTTTCTATTCTCCGGAATATATCAATGGCCAAGGAAGAAATTTGTAACAGAAATAAAAAGTAAAAAAAAAAATCTATTTTTTTTTGTCTTGAAAAAAAAAGAGAAACAAAGCCACTTTAGAAAAACAAGCTCAGCAAAACCTAATGCTCATTTTTGTACAATTGACACAAACTGAGAGAAGACGTCTTCTTCACAAGTAGAGCATGGGCTCCTCTTTTGTTTTTTCCGACAAAAAAAGAAGAAGAAAAAAAGAAAGCGGTTTTATGAGCCACTGATATGTTGATTGTTAACCTCATCTCTTGAAAATGGTTGTATGTGGTAGCCAATGTTGGGTGGTTACAATGTTATGACTATATTATGCTTTAATGCAGTATGCCTAAGAATTCAATATGCCTAAAATTCCATGACTTTCTGTTTTCGACTTTTGTAATGTTATTTTTAAATACTTGACAATAGTTCTGTTAATCGTTTAAAGGTCATCTAATTCTATGTCATAATATATTCTGATTATATTTCTTAGGCCATGCCATTCTCTCATAATGAACCAAAGACGGTATATTTTTTAAAATTTTAAAAAGCACGACTTGAGGATTCTAATTCCACCTTCCTCTTTCAAGAACTTTATATAAACAACTATAACTGGGACATAAATGTTGAAGTGCTTCAAAAATACAAGAGAAAGTTGTCTTCTTCAAAAACTTTCAGCAAATAAATCGAGCTAATGAAAACAAATGCCAGAGTTTATGACGTATGTATGGACTTATACTAATTAGAATCTATTAATGCATTACCATTTGTCTTGTGTTTATAGCAATCGCCATGGATTTCCAATGTCATTTGTTTGAAGGTTTGATGAGTTTGTGCAAATAAGGGCACGCATAATAACCATTTTACTTTTGTTAGATCTATTTTTCTGTTCTTGAGAACAAAATTTATAACATAAATCAATTTGATAACGCAATATCATTTTTCTATTTCTGTAACAAATTTTTAGTCTAAAATAAGTTTGGAATAGAGATGAGAAGTAAAACAGAATTAATTCTCCCTCTTTAATATCAGTCTCTCTTCGAAACTCCTCCACAATAACCTTAGGACAGCAGTAAGCATGTCCTTGCTCAATTAGACTCCAACTCCGTCCTCCTCATCGACCCTCACTTCACAAGGCCCTCATTGAGGCTCCTCCTCCTTGTAATGTCCTCTTCAGCCTCTGAGAGACAAGCCTACCTGTGCCTCCTCCTGGTTGATGACGATGATCCTCTTCAATCACTCTCTCTTTCTCATCTTTGTTTCATAGTTGTCCAAAGGGCTTGAAGTTTGATTTTTGCGTTTGTGTTGTAGGTTCCATGTTCTGCTTTGGAATTTCCTCGACGCTTCTGTCCCCACCTCAAGCTTTTCACGCTTCTTTGTGGTGAGCTTCTCTCGCCTTGGGCATGGCCGCCCTCGAGGGCCTTAGTTGAGCTCAGCCCTTGCCAAATTTGGGCAAGGGTCGACTTGCTCGTGGCTAGTGCCGGCGAGGATCTAGGCGAGGGTCACCGGGCCTTTGCTAGAAAAAAGAAAAGAAAAGAAATTAAAAAATTAAAATTAAAATTTTCTTTAACAAAATTACCCTTGTTTGGCTAGTGATTAGCAAGATCATACCCTTATTTGAGACTAACATGACCACTGCAGGCTCTTATTTGACAAAATGTGCGCTTTAGGTCCTTATTTGAGGAAGCCCTTATTTGAAAATTTCCTAATTTTTTATATAATTTTTTATGTGGAGCCTAATTGACATCACATTAGCGCCATGTGTTCTTGAATTATATTTTTTAAAAAAAAATGTTAGGTTAGCATTTTCATTTTCAATCTTTCAATCTAGAGAGCGTTAAGGGAAGAACTTGATTAGACTAATTGGACAAATTTTAAGACTTAATTACATTTTTTTTTTCAAAATTTTTGACTCAACTGTATTTTTACTACAACTTTGAAAACTTCCGGTGCACTTATGCCCCAATTTAAAATGATTGATGTTTGATACACAAGTTGTGTAAAGTCTTTCTTACATAAGTCATTTCCATTGATCATTAATATAGAAAATTATGCTTTCGATAATTAAATAGCATATCTATATCAATGATGATAGAAGTAACTTTCCTTTATCAAATTATATTTCCCTGTGGGTTGGGTTCCTTTCGTTCAGTAACTTTCTTAAATGAATCATAAATTTGTAGATACTGTAGAGAGTGCCAGTATTATCTTAATTTATAATATATACATTATGACAATACAAAAAAGAAAATGAAAAAAAAAGGAGCATTTATTGGAAGGAAAAACCATTTACCGCGCGCTCCGTCAAAATCACTTCAAACAGAAAACCATCGATCACCAAGCAGCAACAAGCTAACTGAAGACACTGCAAAAGGGAGGACTAATTAGCACGGCAAGAAACATTGATTTTAACGATATATTGCACTGTGGATAGAGGCATTTTTTTAAATGTCCCTCGTGAAAAAGGGACCTTTTTTTCGAAAGGCTTATTGTGTAGCTTTATTAATGATGTTAGAAAGATTAGAGAGTCCACTGCAAATGTAAAGAAAATTTTACATAAGCAGTCTAATCAACCGTTGATTGAGGATTTGATTAACTAATTAATCTCTCACCAACCATCCAATTAAGGGTGCATAAGGTTACTTATGAGATGGAGGAGACGATACAGACACTCCTTTTGCTATCCGGAAGATCAAGCACTTGTGCAATACACTCCTTTTGTCCCAGTTGTAGTACCGAGTTTCAACCGAATATGATTCGATCATCAAACAAAGTCTCATCTGCTACAACACGCAATGAATACTAATCTAAGCTTGCACAAGGGATGGTGGTGGAAGCACTGTCAACTCATGCAGAATGACATTCCTAGTACTTCGGTTCTCTAGCTACATATTGCTACCTTTCCTGGCCAGAGTGACAGGACATGGACTAATTTAATTTATTATGAGCCGGATGGAGTCGACGACATGGAAATTTGCATTCTTTTAGTCGCACACGGCACGGGTTGAACACCTTTTTGATATGTGATTAACATAATTTATTAGACCCTTCCCCATATAATAACTTCTTTCTATAGGACTCTCTCTTTCCAAGATGAGCCAAGCTAGCTAGCTTCCTTTCTTCTTCTTCTTCTTTTTTCTTTTCACTGACAAGATTTCGAGGACTCCTGCTTCAACTTCGGGCATCTAGACCAAGTGAAAGTGGAGTCATGGGAGAGCAATAGAAGCGCTCTTGTACTCGTAGGGGAGACAGTGGAGTGTTGCATCTCAGATGGTAAGGGTCTTATAGTCAAAAGCATCACTGTCACTTGTACACTCTAACCCAAGTAGTACAGGACTCGTGGAATACGGTAAGAATTAACAAGGATCACCTTGAGGCTATATACCCATGGTTAACTGATAGTGAAGTAGTGGTGTGAGAGAAGCGAAAAGAAACTCTCATCCCTGGCATCAGGTGAGTCTAGGAAGCCGCAAGGGGGGAGATCCGAGTCGCGGAGCAAAGGTCCCCAACCAACGCCGCTACTGGCCGGAGGACAACTTGGACAGTAATTTTCCTGTAAGACAGGGCAACGCAACATACCCACAGGGTTACCTAGCTTGAACTTGTGAATATATGAAACAACACAAAATGAAAAGAAGGGTTTATTTTGGGCTTAATTGGGTTTTTCAGTGTAGCACCCTTTTTTGGCCCATCCATATACATTGCAGGCCCTAGCACCCAAGGATAGGGCCTAGGGGCTATACTGAATGAATCTGAATTGACTTTTGTTTATTACCGCTCCACTACATAATTGAAATTACCATCTTATGAGATTTGTTGAGCCTCATAATTTTAGAATTATTTGTTGGGTCTGGCTTTTAGAAGAAAACCTACATCCTTCAATCAATAAGATAATTAGAAACGGTCAGACAACAAAGAGGATACGACACAGTAAATTCTCTAGGTAACTTTACAAGTAATGTACACATTATTTGGTCTGGCACTTATTTTGGCCGAAGCTACAAAATGGATCTTCTTAGATTAGCATTGGCCATAAACTGGTTGGACATTAGATCAAGAATAATTACTCGATGTGGGGGAAGAGTGATTGAAATCTTGTAAAAATAACTCGGATGCTCGAAAAAGTAAAAATAATTGGAAAGAGGTTGACTTAAGAGGCTCGTTTTTGGGGATATGTATGTGGCTTGAATTATTGGGTTAGTTATGGTCCCTGAGTTTATGTAGATCAAGGATTCCATGAAAAGCCAAAAACCCAATTAGGATTTTATTTGTTTAAACTTAATTAAAAAAGAAGCCGAACTTTATTTGTGTGACTGCTCGGAACGTTTTCGGCCCAATTTTGTCGGCTCCCTTGTCATTTTCCTTGATTATTTAGTGAAGGTAAGAAAACTTACATTGGCGGGAGCAACGTTTAATGCATGTTTTTAAGAAGAAGAATCAACCACTTGGAGTTTACTTAGAAGAGGAAGTTGCTGCAGGTTAGGTCCTCTAGTTAAACTGAGATCCAAAAGAAGAGGAAGGAAAAAAATAAAATAAAAAAGAGACAAATGAGGTTATTAAGTTATTAAATTTGTGTCCACGATAAGATTACTGTGAGGGGTGTTGAACTTTGGGAAAATTGTCCAAAAGTGCTAAACCTATTACACTTTTGTTGATTTAGTTATAAACTTTTTAATTTTTCAATTGAGTACTAAATATTTTCATTTCTTGTTATTTGAGTCCATCCGGCCAATTTTAGTTGAAAATTATTGACATGGAAGCCAGTGGTGCTATATAGGACTGCTAGCGCTGACGTTAACAAATTTTAATAATATCTTTTTTTTTTTTTTTTTTTTTACTATTTTTCTATTTTTTTCTTTCTTTTCTTTTTTGTTTCTTCTTCTTCCTTTTTCCGATCCAACTAGCCTCATTTGCCACATGTGAGGCGTGGTTGGGTGAGGCTTGGCAAGGTCGGCCTCACCCAGGCAAGGTCGCCCTAACTTGGGTGAGGGTTGGCCTCGCTTGATCTAGGTGAGGTCAGCCTTGTCTGGCAAGGCAACCTCACCAAAGCTGGCAAGGGATCCCTCACCGGACTCACCCCAAGTCTTGCTTGGGCGAGGGAGAGCCTTGCCAAGGCTTGCCCTCACCTAGTTGCACCTCGCCTGTAGTAGGCGAGGCTAGTTGGCTCTACATGGCCGGTGGCCGACTACTAGCAAAAGTAAGAGGAAGAAGCAAAAAAAAAAAGAAAGAAAAAAAAATAAAAATTTTAAAAAAAGATTATTAAAAATTATCTACATCAACACCGATAGCCTTACGTGCACCATTGGTGTCTAAGTCAGTAATTTCGGTCAAAATTAACTGGATAGACTCTATTGACAAGAATTGAAAAAATTTAAGACTCAATTGGTAAAATTGAAAAGTTTTAGTATTCAATTGGTAAAAGCGCAACTGGTTTAAGACTTTTTGGACAATTGTCCCATTGAACTTCATACCATTTGAAGATTGGCGTGAGGGTGCAATGGTCAAGAATGATTTATGACATTAATTTTAGAAACGACCCGACAAAATCGATAAGTACATGAAGAACAAGTCATATCAAGTGAACATCCGTGGGACATCACAGATCAATTTCCACAAAGTTAATCGGTTTTTCAATTTCTTGTCGGAGAAGCAAATGCACGACGACATGAAACGCAAATTGTGGAATACGAATGCTCATGACTTACTAGAATAAAATAAACGGAAGTCGTGGGAAGGGTCAAGCACACAACGTATTCGAGTTGATGTGGAGGAGAGGAAGCGTGGATTGACGCCGTCATGTACTTAGTCCGCTTGGGGATCCTTCGAGGAACCTTCGGCTTTGCTGCGTGGTGGATACAGAACATCAACCGAACGCCAGAATCAAGAGTCGCCCTGTCGGTCGAGGACATCCTTTTCCCTAATCGTGACAAGAACTAGAAGTACATCAGCCGGTACCTGTTGATGGGTGATCATTGGCCCTTTTGTCGAGGTCGTCTCATTGACCATAATGGGAAAGGACTTCATATTTCCCAAGGCAAACTCAGGTCTAATCTTATTCAGATTTTGTTATGTTGGGAGAATGATCGAAAAAACTGTTGAGAATAATGATTAGAGACTTAGGTTTCATTTATAAATTGTGAGAAGTACATTATTTTTCATGTGCCGACTTTTTCTCCTTATGATTCATTTTGTGAAGAATCATATCGATTGTTATTTTTTTAAGCTTGCAAAATCATTTCACTTAGCATGTTGTGAATGCTTTGGTACCATGCTTTTTATAAATATTTGAGCATTGGCAAGGATCAACCGTGAAAACCCAATCTAAATCTTAAGTGGAGTATGCCTCATTGAAAGTTGAAATGTCGTGAAGAAACCTAAGCTATTTGTGCTGTTGAGGTCAAGACTCGCCCTTGGTTTAATAATAGGTCCATCGCAACACGAGAGTTGACATGTCTGTGTAATTCTTTTTTCCATACATTCCATATTTTTGACCGTTGAGATGAACTGTTTAGTTACTTTTTAAAAATAAAACTATCCACCATCTCAACGGTATCAGAAGATTTACACGGCTTATGTACCCGATATTATCCAAAACAAAACCATCATGTTAGATATGAGATGTGTAAAAAAGGGGTTACACCGTCTGTGTACCTACTATTTTTCCATAAAACGAATTAGATTCGTCTCCAGGGTCTATGGTTTCGCCACGTAGTTCTAGTTCCAACTAGAAAGAACTAAGAAAGAACCCACAGACTAGGTAGGCGCGGACTGCGAAGAATCACTTGCGCACGTGAGCAGGCCGTTAATCTCGATCGACAGACTTCTTTCTTGGTGTTTCCGTTGACGACCGCCTTTAGAATAATTCAGAGATGTACAGAACTAATGTACTAATCGATAATCAAAGTGATGGCCGAGGTGATGAATTGTCTTTCTTAGTCGTCATACGCATTTTCGTTAACCCTTCTTTCCGTCGAAGCGGGAACCTTCAAGGAAACTCCACCAACACGCACATTCCACCGACCAGACGACCGAAGACTAACGACCATATGTATAAATTCCCCATCTCTCCGCCCGACAAGACCAGGCCTCATCTCCCTCCCTCCCTCTCTAAAAAGCACGACAAAGAAAGGCCGATGGCTTCCATGGCTTCCATGCAGGAAGCCATGAAAGAGAACGAATCGGCAGTGAAGGGGCAAGAGCTGCTTCTTCATCCTCCCCGGCGCGGACGCATAAAGCGTCTCGTGTTCGCCTGCTTGTTCCGCAGCTTCAAAGCCCTTGTGGGTAAAATCTTCGGCTTTCTTCTAGGCCGCACCGCCACGTGCACCCCTGCATCAAATCACAAGTCACCTCCCCTGTCATCGCTTACTCGTTGGGGTTGGAGGAAGAAATCATCCTAGACCGCTCGATAGTGTTCAAGGTAGTAGCGTTCGGTTCCGTCTTGTTCTGCTTTTGTAGTAGTTTTCGGCGGGAAAATGGCTCCGGTTTTTTCGGCTGATGTTCCGTTTTTTCATCCGACATCTTCTGTCATTTGTTTTCAATCCTTCGCTGGTTCAATTGTACATCGTGTCTCGGTGATATGAGCAATCCATCTTGGAAAGCCACGTCATCCTATGGTACCACAGGCTCGATTCATAAGAGAAAGATGAATAATATGTCTTGTTCGGTCTTTTGGGCAGGGTATTTGCTTTGTCAGCTTCCAAATGGCCATATTTTTGTTTGTATCAGTCCCAATCAGCATCAGTTTTTGACAGTTTAGTATAGGAAAAAAAAACAAGAAATCATATCATTTCAATTCCAATTGGGTACCTTACCCGAAAAAAAAAAAAAAATTGGATATTAGACAAGAAACCAAGAGATGTAGGCAATTAGGCATGTCCCGCTTTAGAACTTATTCTAAAATGGAGGAGGAATACGAGATTGATTGTCGTTAACTCCCACCCCCCAAACAAAAAAAAAAAAAGAAAAAAAAAAAGAAGGAAAATTGATCCTGATACATTGTGCTACATTAATTCATCACCTATGGGGAAAGTTTATATCCATGTGCGGTCGATGTTGCTTAGAAGGTACAAAGGTACCCAAAACTCGCGGTACGATTGGACTCGGTTGACTTTTCCAGAGAAAAAAAAAGGGGGAAATTTCAATTAAGAGCCCGATGTGGAACCGTTTTTTCAAAAAAGGGCCTAAAGTAGACATTGTATCAAATAAGGATCCGAAGTGACCAATTTAGTCTCGAATAAAGGTTTCAACTTGAAAGTCAGTCAAATCTTATTTGTAGCTAGGGGTATTTTCGTCTAAAGACTTTTTTTTTTCTTTTTCCTTTTTGTTTTTCTTTTCTTTCTGTTTTCATCTTGCTCACCTCCTTCTTGACAAATGCATCAAACTCCTCACCCACAAGCTTGCATAGGTGCAAAAAAATTTGAACAATTTAGGAAAAGAAGAAAACGAAAAGATATTCGAGAAGTTATGCAGTTTTGCAAAATTACAAATTGCGTGCTTCAATTCTGCAGCCTCCCCATCAGCAAACTTCAAAGTGCATGCTCTACATTATGCAATTTTGCGTCCTCACCCAAGAACTCATCGATTTCGGCATAAGCCGGTTTTTAAGTTATTCGCCACCGCTCACCTTCTCCGATGACGATAATGAACTTGAGAATCAAGAAATATCCATCAGTGAGTTTTGTTTTTATTCAATTTGCTTGTAAAAACTTATTATGGCAATTAAAGTAACAGTTTCATGCTCTCCCCGCTAATGAAATTACCTATGCCACAATAACTTTCACTTGTAGCTTCTTGGGAATGTTTTATTGGGTCTAGGTTGAATTATTCATAACATTCATAGGCGCAACTTGCATTGAGGTGGAATATGTGGCTTCTCGAGAGGGTCCAATTGTGTCGTGCATGCTGGTTATCCATAAAGGCTGTTGAATCATTCTGACCCGTGATTGAAAATACTTGCCTTCGGTGGCAATTCGAATAAGACAACGCTTAATCTAAAAAACGAATGACTCTGGTCTACACATGTACAAACAAATTTGCCTTTCTAACTCTGAAATATTATCTACCCAAATTTGAGACAGAATAACAAGATGAAAAGGTGCAAAAACGCTCAGAAATTTTCAAAACCACGTATTTCACTAACAAATCGATGCACATGAGTATCACAGAGATTCCTTAAAAACCTCTAATAAATTTGGCTTAGGCACTTCAATCTGGCTTCTTCTTGCTAAGATCGATCATAGCCTGCGTGAGGACCAATTTGAATTCAAGCATTGACGACAACGAGGACAACAAGCTAATGGCTTACACTTCATCATGCTTCGTGCTTGACCATGACCACAATATGTGGGGATCGAATCGAGCTGAGCATCACATCTTGGTCCACTCGTGCTTGATCTAGGGCTTGGATTGACCTCCATCTTTTGACAAAGGTACTGGAATTGCTGTTGAGGGTAATGAAGGATGAGGTTGAGGGCGTTGATGGCTAATTCGGCAAGATAAAGATGGGCTTTGGAGAACGTGATTTGAAGAGCGAAAAAGGCAAAGGCACGAGGATGATGAAGAAAAGAAAGAGAAGGAGAAAATAAATAAATAAAGAACGAAAAAAAGTCTTTTGACGAAAATACCCCTAGCTGCTAATAAGATTTGGCTGGCTTTTCAGTTGAGGCTTTTATTTGAAACTAAGTTGGTCACTTCAGGTTCTTGTTTGAGACAATGTCCATTGTGAGTCCTTCTTTGAGAAAATGGTTCAACTTTAGGCCCTTAATTGAAATTTTCCCAAAAAAAAATGTATTAGTTGGAAATAATAATTAGAACTATTCGTGACCTGAGCAGCTCGAGTCAGTGTACCTCACGTGCAAATTAGTAGGCTTGAAATGTTTTTGCAGGCTCAATTGGGCCGATGATCTTATGGGCCCAAGTAGGTCCATACGATTCAATGGATGATATTTGTTAGATCTATACGATCAGGGTAAAGCAAAAGTCACCATGACTAATGATCCCACGAAAAGCCGAAACCCCAAGATAAATCTCTTTTTACTTCGTTTATCCCTGCGCAGAATGTTTTGGGCCCAATTATGTCATCTCACATGTCATTTTCTTTGATTTAATCAGTGAAGCTAATGGAGCTTACTCAAGTGGGAGCAATGTTTAATGCATATTTTTAAGAAATATTATTAACTATTCGGAGTTCACTTGGAAGGGGACTGCGCAGCAGGTTAGTTCCCATAGTTAAACTGAGATCCAAATGAAAATAAAAATACAAATTAGGGAATTAACTTATAAAACTTATATCAACAATAAAGTTACTATGGGCGTGTTGAGCTTCATATCCATAATTTACGAGGTTGTGATTTGATAAGAATGATTATACGAATTCAACTTATAACTAAAGTATGTGGACAAGTGGGTCATATCAGACAAACAACTAGGGAACATCAAATATCAATTTCAAAAACTGAATCATTTTTTGACATTGAAGAGCTGAAAACTGAGGGTTCACTTTGGGCTTGGCTGGGCTTTTCAGTGTGGCACCCTTTTTTTTTCTAGCCAATCCAAGTATTAATTGCAGGCCCTAGCCCATAGTAATAGAAGTGATTACTGTGTATCTGAATTCACTATAGCCTAGGATCGTTCCAAGACCCAGTTGAAAGTACCATCTTATGAGATTTGTTTAGCCTAATATTTTTTATTATCATTTGTTGAGTTTGACCGTGAGAAGAACCTATATCATTCGCTCAATAAAGATAATTAGTAATGGGTCCGACAAGACGGCAAAGTGATTCAATTAGGAAAGTCTGCAGGACGTGATTAGGAGATGTATGACATGGTAAGTTCTTTAGGGAGATTTGTGATGTATATGTTACTAGTTTGCCAAAGCTACAATGTTTACCTTCTTAGATTGGCAATGGCCATAAATAGGTCAGAAATTAGATGAAGATCAGTGAATATTCAATGTGGAGGGCAACATATTCAAATCTTGTGAAGATTAGTTAGATACTTGAAAAAAATTTCAAAAAGAATAATTATTATTAGAAAAAGAAGAGTTGGTAAGAGGTCAGCTAAGGCTCTATTTGGTAACACTCCAAATAGTGTTTTATTCTATTCTTTTATTCCTCAGAACCAAAATAATAATAATAATAAATAAATAAATCTATTTGGTCAATTTTTTGTTCCTAAGAACAAAAATTCTTTTTTTTTTGTTCCAGGGAATATATTTATAACAGAATCAAGAAGTAGAAAAAGTTGCTTTTTGTTTTAAAAAATGATTTCAAAATCAAGCTCAATCATTTTCTTTTATTTTCTTCTTTTCTCCTTCTCTCTTCTTCTTCCTCCCAATCGTTCAGCAGTTACCATTGCCATCAGTAGTTGTTAGCGACCAACTAGGTGAGGTCCAGTGAGTTCACCTAGCTATTGTGAGCCTCTGGCAAGCTCGCCAAACCTTACCCTAGCCTGGTGAGGCTTCGGCGAGCTAGCCAGATCTTGCTTATCCAATCGTCAGCCATGGTAGTGGCCATCGACTAGCCACAAAGGAGGAAAAAAAGATAAAAGGACAAAGAAAAAGAAAAATATAATAAAAGTATTCAAAATTTAAAAGAAACAAAAAAATTTAAGAGTCCTATCAAATATATTTTTATTTGGGAATAAAAAGTTTAGATAGTTTACCAATCACCTTCAAATATTCAGAAATTATTTTCCCAAATAAAATAAAAAAAAAATAATTTCTGAACATAAATTATTCTCGGGAATAGAATGATTATCAAATGTACCATAAGAGGCTCTATTTTGGGTATCATAAAGTAGTTTGGAATCTTGAGTAAATTATTGCCTCTTAGTTTATGTATATCAAGGATCCATGTGAAGCCAAAATCCGAATAGAATGTTATCTCTTTCTAACTTAAATAAGAAAGAAGCCCACTTTCTCGGTGTGAGTGCTCGGAATGTTTTCGGACCAATTTTGTCGGCTCACGTGTCATTTTTTCTTGCTTTAATTAGGGAAGCTATGGAAGCTTTCACAAGCGAGAGTAATGTTTAAAGCAAGTTTCTAAGTAGTAGTATCAACCAACTATCTGGAGTTTACTTTATGGGTATTAAATTATTGAATTTGTATCCACAATAAGATTACTAAGGGTACGTTGAACTTCATACCCACGATACCAAGATTAGCGCAAGGGCGTAAGAGTCAATAATTTACGAGATTGATTCATGAAATAATCCAACAAAGTCAATGAGCATGTGAACAAGTGAGTCATATTGAACAAAACATCCGCAGGACATCACTAATCAATTTATACAAATTAAGGCTCCCTTTGTTTTGCGAAAATGACTTTTAGGAAAACATTTATCAAATTTTCTAGCGTTAGTCTCATGAAAAATGAACTAATAAAAGAAAACATTTTCCATCAACAAAAAAAGTTTTTCAAAATAGGGGAAAATGCTTTATGCTTTTCAAGTCGAGGAAAACATTTTTCGTACTCACTCTCTCTTATCTCATACTCTAGCCCCCTCTTCTTTCTTTTTTATTTTTTAAAAAGTTCGAATTTTTTAATTATTTTCTTTCTTTCTTTCTTTCCTTTTAATATTCTTTCTTGGTCGGTCACCCACCATGGTAACGTGGGTAACCGATCATAGGTGAGCTCGCGTTAGCCACTCGCCAAATTGGCGAGCACCAGCATTGACGTCACCCTTGAGCTCACTAGCCTTGGGCCTTACCAGATCGGCAAGTACAAAGAGGAAAATCAAATCAAATTTTCCCTATAAAATAGTAGAAAATATTATTAAGTTCATTTTCAAGTTTCAACCAAGCATTGGAAAATATTATTGTTTTCCTGCAAAATGATTTCCTTGGAAAACATTTAATGGGGCCTAAGTCAGTTTTTCAATTTCTTGTATGAGAAGCAAACGCACAACAATATGAAACACGAGTCGTGGGAAGGGTCAAGCAACGAGTCTGAGCTTATGGGGGGTGGAGGAGGAGGAAACATTGACGGACGCCGTCCAACGCAAGTCCACTTTAGGGATCCTTCGAGGAACCTTCGCCTCCGCCGCGGGTGTGTCCAGGACATGAACCGAAACCAGAGTCAAGAGTCACTCCCCCGGGAGCCAAAAGGTGGAGCGACCACATTTCAATCAACACTAATCATGTAATGTTGATGGGTGATCCTTGGCCCCTTTTGTCAACGTTGTCTGATTGACAGTTAAGGAAAAGGACATGATTTGCTCCCAAGGTAAACCCCCGTCTAATCTTTCTGATTCTGCTATTATTTTTCCCCCTTTTTGTTCTGATATAGACAAAGCAGGGAGAAAGAAAGATGACTGTTGAGAATAATGACTCAGACTTAGGTTTCATTTATAAATGTGTGGAAAATATCTCATCTTCCATGTGCCCACTTTTTCTTTTTCTGAATAGTCAGGTCGTATATTATTTTTTTAGCTTGCAAAATCATTTCATATAGCATGTTGCCAATGCTTTAGTTCCACGCTGTTAAAAATGTCCAAGCATTGGCAAGGATCGACTATGAAAACCCTTTCTGAATCTTAAGTGGAGTCAGGATTTCTTGAAAGTTGAAATGCAAATGAAAAAAGCCTAAGCTGTTTGGATTATTATTGTTTGGACTCACAATTTGTTTAGTAATAGGTTCATCATAATACTTAGAATTGACATGTCCATGTGAATTTCATTTTTTCTATACATTCCACGTTTCTTTTCGTTGAGATGAACAGTTAGTTATGTATTAATAATAAAACAATCCACCGTCTTGCTGGTATCGGAAAAGTTACACAACCTATGTACCCAATATTTATCCAAAATAATCCATATGGATGCCTAATATTTTTCCATAAAACAAATTAGAGTTGGTTCCTATACGTATTTCTAGTTTAACAAGAAAGAAGTAAGAAAGAGCCCCATAAATAACAACTAGGAATGATTTGCCACACGCGAGCAGGTCCGTTAATCTCCAGCGACGACTTCTTTATCGGTGTTTCGGTCGACGAGTTTTTTCTCCTGATCGACAATCGAAGTGAACGGGGGAAAGATGAATTGACATTTTAAGTCGTAACACAGGTCTTTCCGTCGACGACTTAATCGAATTGACAGTATCGACTCCAAGGAACCTTCAAGGAAACCTCCTCCACCAAAACGGAGTCGACCCCATAAATACCCCATCTCTCCACCCAACCAAGCCCAGGCTTCATCTCTCTCTCTCTCTCTCTCTCTCTCAAGCAAGACAAAGGAAGCCCGATGGCTCCCATGCAGGAAGCCATGAAAGAGAAGGAATCAGCAGTGAAGATACGAGAGCTGCCTCTTCATCCTCCCCAGCGCGGACGCATAAAGCGTCTCGTGTTCGCCTGTTTGTTCCGAAACTTCAAAGCCCTCGTGAGCAAAATCTCCGGCTTTCTTCTCGGCCGCAACGAGAAGTGCGCCCCCACGTCAAATCACAAGTCACCTCCCTCGTCCTCGCTTCCTCGTTGGGGTTGCAGGAAGAAGTCACCCTAGTCCGCTCGATAGTGTTGTTGGGAAGTTGAGTTCGATTCCTGACTTCTGTTGTCGTGTTCTGCTTTTGTAGTAGTTTTCGGCGGGAAAATGGCTCCGTCCTTTCCGTCCGATGATCGGTTATCTCGGCCGACATCTTCTGCCGCTTGTTTTCAGTCTTCCACTGCTTCAGCTGTACATAGTACATACGTCGTGTCCTAAACTTGCCGCATTGGAAAGCCACGTCATTCTACGGTACCACAGGCTTCATTTCAATTCCTGTACATAAGAAGAAGATGAATATTCTGTATTTTATTTGGTCTTTTCGGCAGGGTATTTGCTTTCTGAGCTTTCAAGTGGCCATGTTCTTGTTTGTATCTGTCGCAATCAGCATATATTTTTGACATTTAATATAAGGAAAAGGACCATGTGGCCACACATCGATCATTTTAGTTCCAATCGGGAAGGTACTAGACGAGAAATCGAGAAATGTGAGCATGTCGTGCTTCAAAACTTACTTTTGGACGGAGGAGGATGATTTTCATCGACTCCCGAAAAAAGAAAATTGATCTCGATAAAATCTGCTATATTAATTAGCCACCTACAGGAAAAGTTTACCTCGAAAGGTACAAGTGTACACGATGATTGTGGTATGATTGGACTTGATTGGCTTTCGGGTTGAAAGTAAACAATTGCATCGATCAGTAATAATTACTTGAGCTATTCTTGACTTTAGCGGTCTAACCGTTCAAGGAAGTGCAGCTTACGTGTAGATTAGTCGGTTTGAAATGTTATTGCAAGTTCAATTGACTCAATGATCATGTGGGGTCCACGCGATTAAACGGACTACATGCACTGGATTTATATGGTCCGAGTATTGCTAATGATTTTCCCTGATTGGGAATTCCATGGAAAGTCAAAAACTTCAAAATAAAATGTTATTTCTTTTTACTTAGATAACCCACTATTTCGGTGCAAGTGCGCAGGATACTTTGGGCTCTATTTTGTTGGCTCGCGTGTCATTTTTCCCTGATTTCATTAGTGAAGCTAAGAAAGCTTGGACTATGGGGAGCAACTTTTAATGCATATTTTTAGAAGTAGTTATCAACCGTCTGGAGTTCACTTAGAAAAGGAATCTGCTGCAGGTTAGGTCCTCTAGTTAACCTGAGAGCCTAAAAGAAAATAAACCAAAAAAACAGATGAGGTTATTAACTTATAAAATCTAGACTTACAGCAAGACTACTATGGGGCTGTGGAACTTCATGCCCACAATTTGAAGATTAGTGTAAGGGTGTAATTCTCAAGAATGATTTTGAAAATGAACTTATAAAATGGCCTGATTAAATCAATAAGATATGTGAACGGGTGGATCATATCAAACAAATATCCACAGAACATCCCATATCAATTTTAAGAAATAAATTACATTTCCTATTTCCTATACGAATTCAGATCAACTTGAAAAGCAATTGCATAAACTATATGAAACATGAGTTATTTGTGACAAGTGCATTTAAAATCCTAAAACTTATCATAAAATGCAATTAAGTCTTATTTTAAAAAAATACAATTAAGTCCTAAAATATGTTATAAAAGTGCATTTGAGTCCTAAAATTTTAAGAAGTGCAATCAAATTTTAATAATTGTCATATTGGTCTGATCAAGTCCTTCTGTTGATTGTATTTTTTGAAAGTTTTAGAACTTAATTATATTTTCATAACAAGTTTTAAAACTTCTTATTCCTGAGTTATCGGATACGCATGTACATGGCTTATAATAATAAAAATAAATGGAAGAAGTCATGAGGATGGTGTCAAGTTAGGGATTCGAGAGGATGAACCTTCCAGGAACGTTCGACACGCCTCTGTGTACACAGAACATGCGGTCAACAAGAATCGAGAATCTCTCTCTCTCTCTCTCTCTCTCTCTCTCTCTCTCTCTCATGAACTCCCTGACTGATCTAAAATCCAAAAGGTGGATCGAGAAGATACCTTTTTCCGTTGGCCATTTTTGTCGTCGTTGTCTGATCGAGAATTTAAAAAAAAAAAAAAAAAAGGAAAAGGAACTGACGATACCCAACACAAACCCAGGTCTAAATATTACCGAATTTTTAATGTTTTCTTCTATAATTAGATAGAGGAGGGAGAATGCCAAAGGTCGGCTGAGAACCAACGGTAAGAGACTTTGGTCCCATTTGTAGAAATTTGCGGGAAAAGATTATTTAACCCCACGTCTTAATCTCGAGATAACTAAGTATAATCATAGGATAAGTAATAGCTGTCTGTCGGAATAACAGGAAATCGCCCCATCAAATTAGGGATTAGGGCCAATATGAGCCTGACCTTTTAAGCTAAATCATTTCGTTAATCAATAACGGAAAAGAATTATTTTATTTTCTATGCGCCAACATTTTTCGTGTGATCTTGTTTTCACGAATAATAGACCGGTTCTTGTTTTCTTTAGCTTGCAATGTCATTTCACGCGGTAGGTTACGAGTCATTTAGCTACCATGCTTTAAAGAACACCCAAGTTCTCGACGCGCATTGGCGAGGGTCCCCATGAAAGAGCCAGTCTCTAATCTTGATTAAAATTTCATTTGCCGTGAGGGATAGGAAAAAAAGAGGCCGTGCGACTGCGAAGAATTTTTGTTCACATGAGCAGCTCCTGAATTTCCATCGGCAACTTCTCCATTGGCATTTCTGTCTATGGATTTTTATTGAAAACACGTAAATCGCTCTGTCCACATACATTAAAGCACAGGAAAAGCTGTGATGTGAATTGCTGTAACATTATTTTATTTATATAGGTCGCGATATTCTCGATATCGACTTTAATATGCTTGACTTCACTGAACTTTTCCGTCCTGTGCAATTTCCATTTTTTCCTTCTACCGGTCTTCCGTTGACGACTTGGTTAAATAAATGCATCGAATGAATCCGCGAACCTTCAAGGAAGCCCTCCTCCCCCACAATCACTGTCCGCCCACCAAACCGTCCGAAGGACTAACCCTAAAACATATAAATAATCACATCTCTCCCACCCAAGCAAAGGTCAAGCCTCATCTCTCTCTCTCTCTCTCTCTCTCTAAAAAGCATGGCAAAGGAAGCGCGATGGCTGCCATGCAGGAAGCTATGAAGGAGAAGGAACTAATGGTGAAGAGTCAAGAGCTGCTTCGTCATCCTCCCATGCGCGGACGTGGACGCATGAAGCGTCTTATATTCACCTGCTTGTTCCGAAGCTGTAAAGCCCTCGTCGCTAAAATCTTCGGCTTTCTTCTCCACCGCACCGCAACGTACACTTCGCATCACAAGTCACCGCTCTCGTCTTCGCCTAGACCGCACGATGGCGTTGATGGGTAGCCGTGTTCGGTTCCTGAGTTCTGTGTTGTTTTATGCTTTTGTAGCGGTAGTGTGGCGCGGGAAATTGGCTGTGTTTTCGTCTGATGTTGTGTTATGACATCCGACAACTTCTAATGCTAGTTTTCAATCTTTCTCGGGTTCGTTTACGCGTCGTGTCCTAAAATTCTCGGTGATGTGGCCGCGACCCATTTGGGAAAGTAACTTCATCCTATGTTCAGTTGCTGTGCATAAGAAGAAGATCAATTATATGCAATATATATACTTTCGTTCATGCCTTTTCAGTTTTCTAAGGACCGGAATCATCATGTGGACAAGTATCATTTATTTTTTATTCCAATTTTGGAGGGAGGAAAGCGACAAGATTGATTATCTTTACTCCTCTGCAACATTAATCAATGACAAATGGGGACAATTTACTTCCTTTGTCCAGTCGATCTTACTTGAAAGGTAGAAACGTACTGAATGCTGGTCATATCATATGACTGGACTTGGTTGACTATCCTAAAGGGTCTGGTGATCATTTATGAGCAAATCCATATGATTCAAATGTATGACATGCACTGATCAATATGATTCAATCGGGGTGTAGCCAATTATGTTCCCTTGAATTAGTGTTTTAGACTAAAAGCCCGAGTTGACTTGGTTGGCGTGTGTTATGTCTAAATCTGTAGGCTGATTTATCTTCATATTTTGTCTTTCATAAGAAAGAATGACAACGAGCTTTGACAGGGAAATATGTGTCAATTTTCTCGAAAGGTATGTGTCTTAGATTCATAACACTTTGTATGGATCTTGCGACAATGAAATGAACTCGTATTGACAGCATATAATAGGCGGACTCCTAGGTACGATAGAGAACCACACTGAAGCAATCAGCCAAGATAAGTGGACCTAGACCTTTTGGAGGGAGTTCACATAGACGGTTGTGTCCTTCCGCAACACAGCATACGTTGGCTAAAAATTCAACACAAGCATCGGCGTACATAAGAAAGACCTCTAACATTAAATGTCGAGAGTCGAAAGAAGCAACTGATGATATATAATCGATCATTAACTCTGATTTAAACTTTCGAGTGAAGGTGAATCCAAATTGATTGTCGACTGGCTCAACTTATGGATTCCCCCTCAGATCTCTCTACTAAGAAGTCATTAGAATTTTGGGGAGTCATGATTTGCGCAATCGCTGCTGCTCTAATAATATAATCTTGGATTCGTTCTTCATTTCATGCGCACGGAAGGCAGTACATGAGAGTAAGTCCATGAGTTCGCAGCAGATAGGTCATTGGTCTTGTGCACATGAAGGTGAGAGTAACAGAGATGAGTTGATCAAACGTAGCACCGACATGCCCAAGAAGAGGGAAAGGTGTTTGCTGGGAGTTTCGGGCCCGGAACGAAGGTGTGCAGGAAGTTTCTGGGCAACGGCGTAGGCGGTAAAACGTGTTTGAGGGTTCCATGCCAATGACGATGGCACGTTAAGGACGCGTTTGGTAGCGATTCTGTTCCCGGGGTAGATTCTGATCAGAACTGATTCTTTTTTATTATGTTCCCGGGAACTGATTCTAAGCATTTTAAGCCGTTTGGTAATTGTTCAAAATTTCTAATTCTGGAATAGAATTGTGTTTGGTACCGTGCTCATTAATTTTGTTCCAAATCAATTTCTTTTAATTTTTAAATAAATATTTTACTTTTTACTTTTTTACTTTTTCATTTTTTCTTTTCATTTTTCATTTTTTTTTTCCTTTTCTCATCTTCTTCTTCTTGTGGCCGGTCGCCGGATCGGCGACCGACCCAGCCGACCTCACCGGAGCGTCGCCGGCCCTCGCGAGGCTCGCCTAGCCTCGCCGGTGGCCAAGCTGGCCTCGCTGGGGCTGGGCGAGCCTCGCGGGTGGCCAGGCAAGGCCGGTGGGGCTGGGCATTGCGAGGCTTGCCCAGCCCCTGCCCAGCCCCGGCGAGGCTCGGCCTCGCCAGATCTGGGGAGGCCAAGCCTCACCGGACCTCGCCCTAGTCTGGTGAGTCTCCTACGAGCTTGCCAGACCGGCGGCCGGCAACGGCGGTGGATGGCGGCATCGGACGGTGGACGGTGGCGGGCGGTGGTGGACGGTGGTCGCGAGATGGCCGAAGGGAAGAAAAAGAGTTCTTGATTTTGATTCTCAAATTCGTTCCCGGAACAAGAATCAACTTTGTTTTTTTTCTTGATTCTATTCCCAATCTGTTCCCAGGAACAAAAATTTTACCAAACGCGATTCTAGGCCCAAACTGATATGGGAACAAAAAATCAGAATTTGGCCTTGTTTGGATGGTTACCAAACATGGCCTAAGTTACCGATCTCTTATTCACTTTTGACTATTCCTCTAATTCGATGGGTTTGCTTAATGCCGTGGCCCAAATGGATTTGAGCACCATTGAAGTATGTTGGTCCAAAAGAGCCTCCAGTTGGCAAGAGGGCAGTAAAGTTGTCGCCTTGTTGATAGGACATGAGCCATGCAAATTGTCGATTTTGGGCCTAAAAAACCTGAGATCCACGACTACGATCGCGGACCGCAGGAATTTTTTGGGCGATGATCGCAATGGTGATTTGAAAGAATACATGAATTTCTGAACACATAGCATTTTAGCTTTTGATGATCGAATGTGTAGATGAGAATATTGCTTTATGACTTATGATAGCACCTAAAAATCTTTTTCACCGGCCGCAGTACTAGAAGGCCACTGATATTAGGCCGAAGCAGTTGGGCTGACCGCAAGCATCGATATGGGGCCGCATCTGCACGTTATAAACAAGGGAATCCATCTTGGAAAGTCACGTCATCCTATGAATAATATGTATCTTGTTCGGTCTTTTGGGCAGGGCATTTGCTTTATCAGCTTTCGAGTGGCCATATTTTCGTTTGATCATTCCCAATCTACATAAATTTTTGACAGTTTAGTATGGGAAAAAAGGACAAGAAACCATCACGTCGACACACATCAAATTGTTTCAATTCCAATTGAATACTAGACGAGAAACCGATACATATAGGCATGTCCCGCTTTAGAACTTATTCGTAGATGGACAAAGATGACAAGATTGATAGGGGTGATCGGTTCCCGGTTCGGTCCGGTTCCACCTTGGAACCGGGACCTGGACCGGGAGCACCGGTTCCCAAAATTGCAAACCGTGGGCAGGACTATTTGGTTCTAGGACCGGGAACTGGACCGGACCATCGGTTCCGGTCCGGTCCGGTCCAACAAAATCAGCTCTACTTTTTTGCACTAAAGAGTGACCGACTTTTTTGCACTAAAGAGTGACTGCGCTCCGGACCGATCAATCCAATTTGATTCTCGGGCGATTCAATGAAACTAATCACACATGTTCCCACATGCAAAATATTCAAACTTTACTTGCGTGATTCACACTTTGTGTGTTTCACCCTTAACTTTAACCATAAAGGCCATTAACAATTTGGCTAAAGGTTGGACTTGGCTCAAATTGTAATCCTATAAACAAGTAATGTGGGGACATTTTAATCACTAGAAGTCAAAAAATTGTAATCTTATTCGCTAAAGAGTATATCATCTAATTTCCTCAACCAGGCAGAACAAAACACAAAGCAAGGATCATTCAACCATTCATTACAAAATCCCCAATAAATCAATTAAAAAAGAAAGAGTCTCTTACTTTCCCTCTTTCTCTCGATAACTAACTTGCTGGTACCACTCGAGGAACCCTGAAAACAAAGCACTCAAGTCACAGCCCACGTTACTAACAATGAGATTTTTTCTATAAATAAAAGAGTAACAAAAATGGTTTTAATGGTCTCTTGGTCACATAAGAGGTTCTTACCTCAAATTGTAATTTTGGTTGCAATAAGTTATCATGTTTATATATTTTATTAATTCTATGTATATAAATTATTTATTAAAAATTTTGGTTCGGTCCGGTCGGTCCGGTTTGGTCCGGTTCCCACCTTGGAACTGGGAACCGGACCGCCGACTGTGGGAACTGCCCAAAACCGGCTGGTTCGGTCCGGTCCGGCCGGTTCCCGGTTCGGGTATTCCTGTTGCACATCCCTAAAGATTGATCATCAAATAACTAAGAGTGCATAGTTCCAAGTTTTGTATTCCAGGTTCCATAAAAATTCTACTTAGAATCTTGAACTTACTTGTTAAAATAAATTTTGTATTTGTTGGAACCTGGAACATATCCTATATATTTTAAAACTTGAAACCTATCCTGTCATAGGTTTTAGGGTCTACCTAGATTCCACATTTATTATTAATTGACCAATTATAGGGGATTATTACCTTTAATAGCCGTCACTTGTTACTACGATTTACTTACCATAATTTATATTTAGACATATGAAAAATATGAAATGTTAATAAAGTAAATGTCTTAATAATAAAATGGAAATCGGACTAATAGTTTTAGATTATACACTAATTATCGAATGCCATAGAATACCATATGATTACGCAACACCTAGAGAAAAAAAAAATACAAAACTTATTTTAGGTCCTAATAGGTTTTAGGTTCCAACCTATAACCTAAAACTTATTGGTTGAAATAGGTTTCACAATTTTCAGAACTTGGAATCTACCCTACATATCTTAAAACCTGGAATTGGAAAAGTTTTCATTGGTCCAATTCTCAAATTTCATGTTTTACCCTAGAATTATGCTCACCCTAAAAAAAAAAGGGGAAAATCAATCGTGATAAATTCTACTACGTTAATTCATTACCTACGGGGAAAGTTTACATCCTTCTGCGGTTGATGTCGCTTACAAGGCGCAAAGGTATAGTTGGACTCGGTTGACTTTTCCAAAGATTAAAAAAAATAAAAAAAGTTTCGGTTGGTAATAATAATTAGAGCTATTCGGGACCCAAGCAACTTGACTATTCAAGTTATTGCACGTGAAAATTTAGTGGACTTGAAATGTTATTGCGGGCTCAGTTGGCCCAATGATCTTATGAACCTCATGTAAATCTACATGATTCAATGGGTGACATGCAATGGATCTATACAATTCGAGTAAAGCAAAAAGTTTTACCATGACTAATGATCCCACGAGAAGCTAGAGCCCTAAAGTAAAATATTATTTCTCTTTTACTTTGTTTATCCACAATTCCGGTATTCGGTGCGGGTGCGTAGAATGTTTTGAGCCCAATTTTGTCAGCTCACGTGTCATTTTCTTTGATTTAATTAGTGAAGTTAATGGAGTTTACACAAGCAGGAGAATGTTTAATGCTATTTTTAGGAAGTATTATTAACTATTCGGAGTTTACTTGGAAGGGGACTGTGCTCCAGGTTAGTTCCTATAGTTAAAATGAGATGCATAAGAAAATAATAATACGAATGAGGGTATTAACTTATATAACTTATCAACAATAAAATTACCTTGGGGGCGTTGAACTTCATATCTATAATTTATGAGCTTGTAATTTGACAAGAATGATTATACGAAATTAACTTATAAAATAGCCTTGCAAAATGAGTAAAGTATGTGAATAAGTGAGTCATATCCATATCAGTTTTTGAAAGTGAAGAAATGAAAAGAAAGGTTCATGTTGGGCTTGATTGGGCTTTTCCGTGTAGGACCCTTTCTTCTAGCCCATCCAAGTATTACATTGCAGGTCCTAGCCCATAGGAATAGTAGTGATTAACTGAATCTGAATTCACTTTAGTCTAGGATCGTTCTACGACACAGTTGAAATTACCATCTTTTGAGATTTGTTGAGCCTAATATTTCTGATTATCATTTATTGAGTTTGACTGTGAGAAGATAACCTCTATCATTCCCTCAATAAAGATAATTAGAAAAAGGTCCAACGAGACGGCAAAGAGTTTTAATTGGGAGGGTTTAGGGGACGCAATTAGGAGATGTACGACGAGGTAAGTTCTTCAGGGAGCTTTGCAAGGTATATGTTACAGGGTTTAGCCAAAGCTACAATCTTTACCTTCTTAGATTGGCAACGTAAACATAACTAATGTACGACACGGTAAGTTCAAAAAAATAATTATTGTTGGAAAAAGAAGGGTTGGAATAAGGTTGACTAAGAGGCTCCATTTTGGGGATAATTAAGTAATTTGGATTCTCGAGTAATATATTGTCCCTTAGTTTATGTATATCACGGATCCATGAGAAGCCAAAATACGAGTAGAATATTATCTTTTTTCTAACTTAAATAGGAATAAGCCCCCATTCTCAGTGCGAGTGCTCAGAATGTTTTTGCACCAATTTGGTCAGCTCACATGTAATTTTTTCTTGATTTAATTAGTGAAGGGGAAATGTATCAAAAAAGTCCTAAACCTATTGTATCGGTACCAATTTAGTCCTAAACTTTTCAATTGAACCAATTTACTCCTAAACCTTTTACTATTGATACCAATTTAGTCCGTCCAGTCAATTTTGGCCGGCCGACACGACGTGGATGCTAGCCTATGGCCGGACGCTGATGTGAAAATTTTTATGATTTTTTAATTATTTTTTCAATTTTAATTATTTTTTATTAATTTTTTATTAATTTTTTTATTAATTTTTATTAATTTTTCTTTTTTTTTTTCTCTGTCTTCTTCCTAGCGATGGTCGGCGAGCCTCGGGTGAGACTCGCCGGCGGCTTTGCCGGATCCGGGCGAGGGTCGCTCGGCCGCCGCCAGGTGGCCGCGGCCGAGGCCGCCTCGCCCAGATCCGGGCGAAGTCGCCTCGCCAGCGGCCGATCTGGGAGAGGCCAACCTCGCCCGTGGCCCCAGGAGAGGCCGTGTGAGGGCCGCGACCCTCGTCGGCCAACACAAGGAAGAAGACGAAAAAAAGGAAAAATAAAAGAAAAAAATTAATAAAAAAATCGAAAAAATAATTAAAAAATCATAAAAATTGCCACATCAGCATCCGGCCACCGGCCGACGTCCACGTCAGCGTCGGCTGGCCAAAATTGACCGGATGGACTGAATTGGTGCTAATAGTAAAAGGTTTATGACTGAATTTGGTTCAATTGAAAAGTTTAGGACTGAATTGGTACCAATGCAATAAGTTTAGGACTTTTTTGGTACTTTTCCCATTAGTGAAGCTAAGGAAGCTTACACAAGCAAGAGCAATGTTTAAAGCAAGTTTCTAAGAAGTAGTATCAACCAACTATCTGGAGATTACTTAATGGGTATTAAATTACTGAATTTTTATCCACAATAAGATTACTAAAGGGGGCGTCGTACTTCATATCCATAATAAGCGCAAGGGCGTGAGAGTAAAAATGATTTACAAGATTAATTCATGAAATGACCAGACAAAGTCGATAAGCATGCGAACAAGTGAGTCATATCAAACAAAACATTCCTGCAGGACGTCACAGATCAATTTCCACAATTTATAAGTCAGTTTTTCAATTTCTTGTGTGAGAAGCAAACGCACAACAAAATGAAACGCGAGTTACCGAGTGCGGGTGCGCAGGACTTATCAGAATAAAACAGAGGGAAGTCGTGGGATAGGGTCAAGCAACGTATTCTGAGCTGATGGGGGGGAGGACGAGGACGAAGCATTGACTGATGCCGTCGAGTGCAAGTCCGCTTGGGGATCCTTCACGGAACCGTCGGCCTTCGCCCCCGCCGCGTGTGCGTCCAGAACATCGACCGAAACCAGGTTAAAGAGTCAATACCTTGGGGAGCCAAAGGTGGAGCGACGACATCCTTTTCGATCAACTAAACACGACAAGAAAGATTAGCCCGCAGATGTTGATGGGTGACCCTTTTTCTTGGCCCTTTTTTTCAACGTCGTCTCATTGACAGTGAAGGAAAAGGACCCCATTGTTCCCAAGCCAAACCTAGGTCTGATCTTCCAGATTTTGCCATGCTCTTTCTCTTTTTGTTCTGATGTTGATAGAGGAGGGAAAATGATAGAGAACTGTTGAGGGCAATGACTAGAGAGAGACTTGGGTTTCGGTTATAAATCATGGAAATTATGTTACTTTCTATGGCCGACTTCTTTTCCTGAATGTTTTGGCCGTTTTTTATTTTCTTAGCTTGCAAAATCATTTCACATAGTGTTGCAAATGCTTTAATGCCACGCTATTAAAATAGTCCGAGCATTGGCAAGGATTGACCAAGAAAAGTCAGTCTAGATGTTAAGTGGAGTAGGATTTATTGAAAGTTGACAGGCAGATGAAAAAGCCTAAGCTGTTTGGGTTATTATGGTTTGGGCTCACGATTGGTTTACTCGTAGGTCCATCATGATACTTAGATTTGACATGTCCATGTGATTTTTTTCTATATATTCTACGTTTCTTGTTATTGAGATGAACGGTAAGTTACATGTTAATAATAAAACCATCCACCATATTATAGTCATGATGGATGGCGCTAGATCCATATGGATACCTTGTATTTTTCCACAAAACAAATTAGAATCGTCAACAGATTTCTCGTTCCTAATACATAGTTTTAGTTTAACAAGAAAGAATCAAGAAATAGCCAACAAATAACAACTAGGAATGATTTGCACCCACGTGAGCAGGTCCGTTAATCTCCAGCGACGACTTCTTTATCGGTGTTTCGGTGGACGACCTTCTTCTCCTAGTCGACAATCAAAGTGAATGGGGAGGGGATAAATTGTCGTTTTTAGTCGGAACACGGGTCTTTCCGTCCACGACTTAAATCAAATGACAGTATCTCAGTCCAAGGAACCTTCAAGGAAACCTCCTCCACCGAAACGGACTCGACCCCATCTCGCCCAAAGACTAATTCTACATAAATATCCCCATCTCTCCACCCAACCTAGACCAGGCCTCATCTCTCTCTCTCTCTATCTCTCAAAAGCACGACAAAGAAAGCCCGATGGCTCCCATGCAGGAAGCCATGAAAGAGAAGGAATCAACAGTGAAGAGACGAGCTGCCTTTTCATCCTCCCCGGCGCGGACGCATAAAGCGTCTCGTGTTCGCCTATCTGTTCAGAAGCTTCAAGGCCCTCGGCGGTCAAACCTCCGGCTTTCTTCTTGGCCCCACTGCGACGTGCCCTCCACGTCAAACCACAAATCACCTCCCTTGTCTTCGTTTCCTCGTTGGGGTTCCAGAAAGAAGTCAACCTAGACCGCTCGATTGTGGTGATGGGTAGTTGAGTTCGATTCCTGAATTCTGTTGTCGTGTTCTGCTTTTGTACTAAGTTTCGGCGGGACAATGGCTCCGTCTTTTCCGTCCGATCATCCGTTATCTCCGCCGACATCTTCTGCCGCTTGTTTTCAGTCTTTCACAGCTTCAGTTGTACGTAGTACATACGTCTTGTCCTAAAATTGCCGCTTTGGAAAGCCACGTGATCCCATGGTACCGCAGGCTCGATATTCAATTCCTGTACAAAAAAAAAAAGATGGATACTACGTATCTTATTCGGTCTTTTAGGCAGGGTATTTACTTTCAAGGAATGAGCATAGGCTGAATTGAAACGATTCACCCCTTAATCTTAATATTAATTCACATAGCATTAATCCTCAATTTTTGAGATCAAGAATCGACCCAATGGATTGAGTACAATTTTAGGATCAACTTGGAATCAATAAATTAATTTTTTATTTCATTTTTTATACTCCCTAAAAAGTAAATCTGTCATTTCAAATTACATATCCATCAACAATATGATATTGTGCAACCAACCCATAAATATCAATCCATATTCAACAAATTTAAGATAAAGCAACAATAAAAATTCCATACCTACTAAAAGCAAAAAACCATAAAAATGATTAAGATTACTCATAAAGATATGGGACAAAATGGGAAGTTCCTGTAATTATCTATCAATAATACTCATAATAAGGCATTATAAATAATATATATATATATATAGTTAGGATTAGTCTAGGTTGAACCGATCCTAAACTCTCGAGAGTGAAAATCAATATGCATAGTATTAATCTAGGGATATTAGGTTCAATGACCAACCCAGTCCTTCTGGGAACCGAACTAGGACTAGTAAGATTGAGCTGGTCCAAGATCGGTCTAAGATTGACCCTAAATCAATGTTCACCTCTATTGCCTTATGAGCTTTTAAGTGGCCATGTTCTTGTTTGTATTTGTTGCAATCAGCATCAATTTTTGACATTTAGTATAGGGAAAAGGACCATGTGGACACCTATCAATCATTTTAGATCCAATTGGGTAGGTACTAGACGAGAAACCAAGGGATGCAGGCATGCCGTGCTTCAGAACTTTCTTTTGGATGGAGGAGGAGGACGGGATTGATTATCATCGACCCCCAAACAAGGAAAATTGATCCCAATAAATTCGGCTATATTAATTAGCCACCTACGGGGAAAGCTTACCTGGTAAGTTGTAAGGTATAAGGTACACGATAATCATGGTATGATTGGACTTGATTGGCTGTCGGATTGAAAATAAAAATTGCATCGACCAGCAATAATTACTTGAACTTTTCTTGACCTTAGCGGTCTAATCGTTCAAGAAAGTGTATCTTGCGTGTAGATTAATATGTTTGAAATGTTATTGTAAGTTCAGTTGGTCCACGATCATGTGGGGTCCACATGATTAAATAGATGACATGCACTGGATTTATATGGTCCAGGTATTGCTAATAATTTTCCCCGCTTGGGAAATCCATGGAAAGCCAAAAACTTCAGCACAAAATATTATTTCTTTTTTACTCAAGTAACCTACCATTTCGGTGCTCCCGTGCTTTTGAAAACACCCAAGTTTTCTACTTGCATTGGCGAGGGTCCACCATGAAAGAGCCGGTCTCTAATCTTGAAAAATGTTTCATTTGCCGTGAGAGATAGGAAAAAGAGGCGGTGCGAACTCGGAAGAATCATTTTGCTGACGTGAGCAGCCCCTGAATCTCCATCGAAAACTCGTCCATTGGTGTTTGCTAAACGAATCGTGTCGATCGGATTTTTGTTGAGAACACGTAAATCGCTTCGTCCACGTACCTCACAGTTCAGGAAAAGCTGTGATGTGAATTGCTGTAACGTTATTTTATTTATATAGGTCGCATTTTTTGGATATCGATTTAAATATGCCTGGCTTCACTGAACTTTTCCATCTTGTGCAATTTTTATTTTTCCTTCTGTCGGTATTCCCTTGACGACTTGGTTAAATAAATGCATCGAATGAATCCGCGCGAACCTTCAAGGAAGCCCTCCTCCCCACGATGACTGTCCGCCCGCCAAACCGTCCGAAGGACTAACCCTAAAACATATAAATAATCACATCTCTCCCACCCAAGCAGAGACCAAGCCTCATCTCTCTCTCTCTCTCTCTCTCTCTCTCTATCTAAAAGGCACGGGAAAGGAAGCGCGATGGCTGCCATGCAGGAAGCTATGAAGGAGAAGGAATTAGTGGTGAAGAGTCAAGAGCTGCTTCGTCATACTCCCATGCACGGACGTGGACGCGTGAATCGTCTCATATGTGACTGCTTGTTCCGAAGCTGTAAAGCCCTCGTCGCTAAAATCTCCGGCTTTCTTATCCACCGCACTGCAACATACACTCCGCATCACAAGTCACCGCTCTCGTCTTCGCCTAGACCGCACGATGGCGTTGATGGGTAGCCGTGTTCGGTTCCTGAGTTCTGTGTTGTTTTATGCTTTTGTAGTGGTAATGTGGCGCGGGAAATTGGCTGTGTTTGTCGTCTGATGTTAGTGTTATGACATCCGACAACTTCTAATACTAGTTTTCAATCTTTCTCCGGTTCGTTTACACGTCGTGTCCTAAAATTCTCGGTGATGTGGCCGCGACCCATTTGGCAAAGTGACTTTAACCTATGTTCAGTTGCTGTGCATAAGAAGAAGATCAATTATATGCAATATATACTTTTGTTCATGGCGTTGATGGGTAGCCGTGTTCGGTTCCTGAGTTCTGTGTTGTTTTATGCTTTTGTAGTGTAATGTGGCGCGGGAAATTGGCTGTGTTTTTCGTCTGATGTTAGTGTTATGACATCCGACAACTTCTAATACTAGTTTTCAATCTTTCTCCGGTTCGTTTACACGTCGTGTCCTAAAATTCTCGGTGATGTGGCCGCGACCCATTTGGGAAAGTGACTTTAACCTATGTTCAGTTGCTGTGCATAAGAAGAAGATCAATTATATGCAATATATACTTTTGTTCATGCCTTTTCAGTTTTCTAAGGACCGGAATCATCATGTGGACAAGTATCATTTATTTTTTATTCCAATTTTGGAGGGAGTAAAGCGACAAGATTGATTATCTTTACTCCTCTGCAACATTAATCAATGACAAATGGGGCAAATTTACTTCCTTTGTCCAGTCGATGTTACTTGAAAGGTAGAAACGTACTAAATGCTGGTCATATCATATGACTGGACTTGGTTGACTATCCTCAAGGATCTGGTGATCATTTATGAGCAAATCCATATGATTCAAATGTATGACATGCATTGATCTATATGATTCAATCGGGGTGTAGCCAATTATGTTCCCTTGAATTAGTGTTTTAGACTAAAAGCCCGAGTTGACTTGGTTGGTGTGTGTTCTGTCTAAATCTGTAGGCTGATTTATCTTCATATTTTGTCTTTCATAAGAAAGAATGACAACGAGCTTTGACAAGGAAATATGTGTCAATTTTCTCGAAAGGTATGTGTCTTAGATTCATAAGACTTTGTATGGATCTTGCGACAATGAAATGAACTCGTATTGATAGCTTATATTAGGCGGACTCCTAGGTACGGTAGAGAACCACACCGAAACAATCAGCCAAGATGAGTGGACCTAGACCTTTTGGAAGGAGTTCATATAGATGGCCACGTCAAACACTGCATCTGTGGGCTAAAAATTCACAAGCGTCGGCTTACGTAAGAAAGACCTCTCATATTAAATGTTGAGAGTTGAAAGAAGCAATTGATAATATATAACTGGTCATTAACTTTGATTTAAACTTTCGAGTGAAGGTGAATCCAAATCGATTATCGACTGGCTCAACTTAAGGACTCCCCCTCAGATCTCTCTACTATGAAGTCATTAGACTTTTGCTGAGTTATTATTTGCACAACCCTGGATGCTCTAATAATATAATCTTAAATCCGTTCTTCATTTCACGTGACAACAAAGATGGCACATGAGAGTAAGTCCATGAGTTCGCACCAGAGAAGTCATTGGTCTTGGACACATGAAGGTGAGGGTAACAGAGATGAGTTGATGAAACGTAGCACACGCCATGCCCAAGAGGAGGGGAAGGGGGTTTGGTGGGAGTTTCAGGCCCGGGAACGACGGTGTACAGGAAGTTTCTGGGGAACGGTGTAAGCGGAAGAACGTGTTTGAGGGTTCAACGCCAATGCCGATGGCCCGTTAAGTTACTTATCGATCTCTTCCGTCCCTTTTGACTATTCCTCTAATTCGACGGGTTTGCTTAATAACGTGGCCCAAATGGATTTGAGCGCCATTGAAGTACTTTGGTCCAAAATAGCCTCTAGTTGGCAAGAGCCAAGAGGGCAGTAAAGTTGTGGCCTTGTTGCTAGGACATGAGCCATGCAAATTGTCGATTTTGGGCCTAAAAAACCTGAGATCCACGACGACGATCGCGGACCCCAGGAATTTTTTGGGCGATGATCGCAAAGGTGATTTGAAAGAAAACATGAATTTCTGAATATATAGCATTTTAGCTTTTGATGATTGAGTGCGTGGATGAGAAATTTGCTTTACGACTTACGATAGCACCTAAAAATCTTTTACGATGGCCGCGGTACTAGGAGGCCACTGACATTCGGCCGAAGCGGTTGGGCTGACCGCAAGCATCGACATGGGGCCGAATCCGTACATTACAAAGAAGGGAATCCATCTTGGAAAGCCACGTCATCCTATGGTACCACAGGCTCGATACATAAGAAAAAGATGAATAATATGTATCTTGTTCGGTCTTTTGGGCAGGGTATTTGCTTTATCAGCTTCCAAGTGGCCATATTTCTGTTTGTATCATTCCCAATCTGCATCATTAATCATTTCAATTCCAATTGGGTACTAGACGAGAAACCAATAGATGTAGGCATGTCCTACTTCAGAACTTATTCTTGGATGGATGAGGACAACGAGATTGATCATCACTAACTAGGAGTGAATGATTTTAGATTTTGTATTCTAAATTTTGTAAAGGTTTTATTTGGAACTTGGAACTTATCCATTAAAATAAATTTTTCATTTTTTGGAACCTGAAACATATCCTACATATCTTGAAACCCAAAACCTATATTGTCATAAGTTTTAGGGTTAGTTCTAGGGTCTACCTAAGTTTCACATTTATTATTAGTTGAAAAATTGTAGGGGATTATCACTTTTAATAAACTCCCGTTATTGCTCCAATTCACTTATCATAAAATGGAAGCTTAGACTAGTAGTTTAAGATTATATACTTATCATTAAACGTCATGGAATACTACAAGGTCAAGCAACACCTAAATCAAGAAAAATACAAAAACTTATTTTAGGTTCTAGCAGGTTTCAAGTTCCAATGTATAACTTGAAACTTATCTATTGGAACGAGTTTCTCAATTTTCAAAACATGAAACCCATTTTGCATATCTTAAAACCTGAAACTAGATAGGTTCCCATTGATCCAATTCTCAAGTATCATATTTTTACTTAGAATCATGCCCAACCCCCTCCCAAAAAAAAAAAAAAAAAAGAAAAAAAAAAGGAAAATCAACCTGATAAATTCTACTACATTAATTCATCACTTATGGGGAAACTTTATATCCTTGTGCGGTTGATGTTGCTTAGAAGGGGCAAAGGTATAATTGGACTCGGTTGACTTTTCCAATGATTAAAAAAAAAAAAAAATGTATCGGTTGGTAAGAGTAATTGGAGCTATTCGTGACCAAAGCAACTAAACTATTCAAGCTATTGCACGTGCAAATTTAGTGGGCTTAAAATGTTATTGCAGGCTTAGTTGGCCCAATGACTTATAAGCCTTTATGTAAATCTAAATGATTCAACGGATGACATGTACTGGATTTATATAATTCGAGTAAAGCAAAAAGTTTTACCACAACTAATGATCTCATGAGAAGCCAAGGCCCAAATTAAAATGTTATTTCTCTTTTACTTCATTTATCCACTATTTCGGTATTCGGTGCGGGTGCGTAAAATGTTTTGAGCCCAATTTTGTCAGCTGATGTGTCATTTTGTTTGATTTAACTTGTGAAGCTAATGGAGTTTACACGAGCAGGAGCAATGTTTAATGCATATTTTTAAGTATTAACAACTATTCGGAGCTTACTTGGAAGGGGACTATGCTGCAGGTTAGTTCCTATAGTTAAACTGAGACCCATAAGAAAATAATGATACGAATGATGGTATTAACTTATATAACTTATATCAACAATAAAATTACTATGAGGGCGTTGAACTTCATATCCACAATTTATGAGCTTGAATTAGACAAGAAAGATTATACGACTTATAAAATAGCATGGCAAATGAATAAGGAATGTGAACAAGTGGGTCATATCAGACCAACATCCAGGGAACATCCAATATCAATTTCAAAAACCAAATCAGTTTTTGAAATTGAAGAAATGAAAAGAAAGGTTCATGTTGGGCTTGGTTGGGCTTTTTAGTGTTGCACCCTTTCTTCTAGCCCATCCTAGTAGTACATTACAGGCCCTAGCCCATAGGAATAGAAGTGATTACTGAATCTGAATTCACTTCAGCCTTGGATCTTTTGACGACACAATTGAAATTACCATCTTATGAGATTTGTTGAGCCTAATATTTCTGATTATCGTTCATTGAGTTTGACTGTGAGAAGAATACCTCTATCATTTCCTCAATCAAGATAATTAGAAAAATGTCCAACGAGATGGCAAAGAGAATCAATTGGGAGGGTTTAGGGGATGAAAGGGATGTACGACAGTAAGTTTTCTAACGAGATTTGTAATGTTTATGTTACTGGTTTGGCCAAAATTTAAATGTTTACGTTCTTAGATTGGCAACGTAAACAGGTCATACATTAGATGAAGATTGGTAAATATTCAGTGTGGAAGACGAAGGATTCAAACCTTGTAAAGATTATACTTGAAATAAATTTCAAAAAAGTAATTATTGTTGGAAAAAGAAGAGTTGAAATAAGCTTGACTAAGAGGTAATTTGGACTCTCGAGTAATTTATTGTCCCTTAGTTTATGTATATCAAGGATCCATGGGAAGTCAAAACACGAATAGAATATTATCTTTTTCTAATTTAAATAAGAAAGAAGCCCACATTCTCGGTGCGAGTGCCCGGAATGTTTTTGGACGAATTTGGTCGGCTCACGTGTCATTTTTTCTAGATTTAAATAGTGAAGCTAAGGAAGCTTACGCAAGCGAGAGCAATGTTTAAAGCAAGCTTCTAAGAAGTAGTATCAACCAACTATCTGGAGTTTACTTAATGGGTATTAAATTATTGAATTTGTATCCACTATAAGATTTCTAAAGGGGGCGTTCAACTTCATACCCATGATACGAAGATCAAGTGCAAGGGCGTAAAAGTAAAAAATGTTTTACGAGATTAATTCATGAAGTGACCCGACAAAGTCAATAAGCATGTGAACAAGAGAGTCTTATCAAACAAAATATCCCCACGAGAAATCACAGATCAATTTCCACAAATTATAAGTCAGTTTTTTTCAATTTCTTATGTGAGAAGCAAACGCACAATAAATATGAAACACGAGTTACTAAATACGGGTGCTGATGACTTATTAGAATAAGTCGTGGGAAGAGTCAAGCGACGTATTCTGACCTGATGGGGGGTGGACGAGGAAGAATTGACTGACGCCGTCGAGTGCAAGTCCGCTTTAGGATCCTTCAAGGAACCTTCGGCCTCCCGCTTCCCTGCGTGTGTATCCAGAACATCAACTCATCACGACAAGAGGTAGATTAGCCAGCACATGTTGATGGGTGATCCTTGGCCCTTTTTGTCAACGTCATCTCATTTTTTTCTATTCTTTGGGTATAAGTAAGTAAATGTCATTAATCTGAAGAAGTAAAGAGGCTTAAAAGCATTCCCAACATTACAAACGCAGCTAATTATGCAAGAATATGGAGGTGGGAAGCCTCCATATAGTTACCGACAAAATATTTGCCTAAGAGGGTCTACAATTATGAAAAAGTGAAGCCCTACCTCTAACAATATTACATATTCTAGTCAAAAGAAGATGCATCTCAATTGATGTATTTTGGAAACTTCTATGATTGCGCTCTACCCAAATACAATACATGGCTGCCAAGAAGGATAACTTTAGGAGTCGTGCTTCTAAATTCTTGCCCTTTGTAGCTCTTATCATCCAATGAAGTTCAAAATCTCATCTTCTTGAAGAATCCTGGATACTATTCTGTGCGGGGATATTTCGCTATATATTCTCAATCTAGTTACACTCAAAGAATAAATGAGTTATGTCAATGTAGTCTCATTGATAGTAAAGGAAAAGAACCTGATTGTTCGCCAAATCCAAGTCTAATCTTCCGGATTTTGTTGGAAATATATCTTGAAGATTCCAATTCCTTGGATTAGTTTTGGTAAATAGGAAAATAGGAAAATAGAGATTCATTTATTATTTTTTCCTGTTTTATTCTTTTGTCTCTTACATTATAAATATACCAATGTAATGTAAATATACATGATGAAAATACAGAGAAAAAGCTTTTCTCAAATCTCCATTACACATTCTGTCATGGTATCAGAGCCGACCCTCTTGGCCTAAAGCTTCCGCATATTCTTTGAATTGCCATTGTTCCTTTTCTGGCTTGTTGTTGCATAATCTTTACCTGCGAAACAACCCAGCAAAACGATTAGGAATTCAATATTTTTGGTGCCATGACGAAAAATGTTGAGAATTCCTCAACAGAGGAGACACCTACCTCAGATCCGGTTATTTCTCTTGGCGGCGACCAAGCCTCTGTTCATCCATCAAAAGAAACTTTTTCTGCACAATTAATTCCAGCGTCGGGCCAGACCTCCGGCCCAATCTAGTGGCCTCCAACCTTTCCTCCAGCATATGGACAGATGTGGAATCAGTATCCTCAGTACCCGTTTGGCCCGTTGCCAGGACAGGTATGGACTCAGCACCCTTTTGGGCCTTCGCAGCCCGTAACAGGTCCTATAGAGACATCGGGCTAGACGAACTCAGCTCAGGAATCCGGATCCGTCCAGGGTCAGGGATCCGGATCTATCCCGGGTTCGAATCCCTACCCGGGATTTCAACCCGGATATGCGCCACCGGGTCAAGGAACCGGATCTATCCCGGGTCATGGGACGAATCCCTACCCGGGATTTCAACTCGGATATGCGCCGTTGTTTTTTCCGGTTGGCGGCGGCGGCCGGCTTGAATCCGGCAATCCTCTGTACACGTCGCTGGCCGATGGACCCGAATTGAAGCTCCTCGGGATGCAACTTACCGGAGCGGAAAACTACGCGGCCTGGGCAAGGGATCTCCGGCGTGCTCTTGTCACCAAAGACAAGGACGGCTTCCTCGACGGAGCCGTTCCTTTTCCGACAGACGAGCGTCTCCAACGGCAGTGGCGCAAGTGCAACCAACTGGTTCGCACATGGCTCGGAAACTGCCTCGCACCAGAAATTGCAGCCGGACTCCCACCAACCGAAGACTCCCGAACCCTTTGGGACAGCATCCGCGAGATGTATGGACGCCTCGACCGAGCGAAGCTGTTCACCATCACCCAAGCCCTATCGGAGTTGAAGCAGGGGAACCTCTCGATTACCTCCTGCTTCAACCGCCTCTCAGCTCTATGGAATGAGCTTGAGGCCGCCGAAGAACGACTCGAAGGTCCCGAAGAAACCCTCCAACGCATCGGAAAATTAAAAGAGGGAGAAAACGACGAGATTCTTACTAATTTTAAACGAATCCTTCTCGGCTTTCCGATCGCAAATCCTCGCGATGGACCCTCCACCTCCGCTCGGTCGCATTTACCAGTTGGCCATCCAAGAGGAGCATCATCGGATGGCTGCCGCTGGACACGCTCGGCTAGGCGAAGGCCTGAGCTTGGCCGTTCTTCCTTCCGGCGACACAACCCTCGGCGGAACCTCCACAGATCTGGAGAGGAAAATCGTTGCTGTGGCTGCGGGGAGAAGAACCGGAGGAAACCCTAAAACATTTCGATCCGACGGCTCGGATCCAAGATCTGGAATGGATGGCTGGGATCGCCGATTCAAGATGGACGGCTCAGATCGGCGTGCTAGATCGGACGGCTGGGATCTCAACGCTGGAACGGACGGGCGAGATCGGCGCGCTGGATCGGACGGCTGGGATCTTAGCAGTGGAATGGACGGACGAGATCGACGCGGTGGATCGGACGGCCATCATCTATCCGCAGCTTCAACAGAATCGGACGGCTGGGATCGTGCCACGTCAGCAAGAAAGGTCAGTGGGCAGAATTCCAGATTTAAAAATAAATATTGTAGCTACTGTAAACGTCCACATCATACCATTGAGACCTGTTGGAAGCTACATGGAAAGCCTAATGACAAAAAGAGAGAATCCATTATTTCCCAAGTTTTTGCACAAAAGACAGATGGATCACCTCACCAGATGATCACTCAAGAGCAATATCGAATATTGTACAAATCTTTGGATCAACTCAAGACTAGCGATAGAAGTGCGGGATTCTCGAGGTACTTTCCTATACAACAAGAATTCGTTTTTGGTTGATGTATGGATTATCGATTCAGGTGCTAGTGACCACATAGTATGCAACAAAATTTTTTTCTCACACATACAAAATGCCAGAATCTCCTATCACGGTGCGTCTTCCAAATGGGAACATCACAAATGTTACCCAAACCGGCACCATTCACCTTGGTCAAAATTTAATCTTGACAAATGTTCTATATATTCCAGAATTTGAATTCAATCTTTTGTCTGTCTCAAAAGTATGTGAGGATAACTCTTGCCATGCCACATTCAATTCCGACAATTGTCTTTTTCAGGACCATTCGACTGGCAAAGTGATGGCCTTGGGTAGTGTGGTAGATGGACTCTATTAAATAAGCATGTTTCTTGTAATGCTATCAGTTCAAATAAACATCTCCTTTCTCATCAACGATTGGGTCACAGTGCTTCTTTTCCTCATCCAAAATGTCCAATATGTCCTTTAGCTAAACAATCTCGAGCACCTTTTCCGAAAAGTACATCTCATGCAACAGATTCCTTCTCTTTACTTCATATGGACATTTGGGGACCTTATCATACTCTTCACCGTGATGGATCTCGATTCTTTCTTACAATTGTTGATGATTACACTCGAGCCACATGGGTTTATCTTATGCAATCGAAAAGCCAAACTTTTGGTCATCTATCAAACTTTATTTCCATAATTAAAAATCAGTTTGATAAATCTGTACAAAAAATTCGTACAGATAATGGGCGTGAGTTTTTCACTTCTGATTGCAAAACTTTTTTATCTTCCCATGGTATACTTCATGAAAGTTCTTGCACTTACACTCCGCAACAAAATGGAGTTGTTGAGCGCAAACATAGGCATCTGTTAGAGGTTGCTCGTGCTCTAAAATATCAAGCTTCCATTCCAGAAGAATTTTGGGGAGATTGTGTGGTCACAAAGACTTATTTGATCAATCGCATGCCAACTCGAATTCTTAATGGTAGGACCCCTTTTGAGATGCTTTATAACAAACAGCTTGACGATAACAATCATCTTAAAGTATTTGGTTGTTTATGCTATACAACAAATGTGGGTTATCGAGATAAAATGGGCCCTCGAGCCACTCGGTGCATCTTTATGGGATATTCTTCTCTTCAGAAAGGATATCGAGTTATGGAGATCTCTACAGGGAATTTTTTCATTAGCAGGGATGTTGTATTTCATGAAGACACATTTCCTTTTAAGGAAAAGGTTTCTTCATCACAGTCCTCTCTACCATCAGGACACGACACACTATTTTTGCCTGATGATTCTTTGTCCTCAGCACCAGGATGTCTTATTGCACTAGGACCACCCATATCTTCAGGACCATCTTCGCCTGCATCAATGGAATTATCACCTCCAGAAGCAACTTCGCCAGGATTATCTGAGGACATTTCCCAATCTCCTATAAGAACAGCTGCTTCACCAATTCTTTCTGAACAATCAGATCCTCCAGCACAAATCCTTGAGCCGCCTCGACGATCTGGAAGGAACACTCGTCCACCTACATGGACAAAGGATTACATATGTTCTGCAAGAAGTTCTTCAGGTACACAATATCCCATTGGCTCATATGTATCATTTAATCGTTTATCGCCAGGACATATGTGTTGTATAAGTCGCATATCTGAAGAACGAGAACCATTCTCCTTCGCTGAGGCAGCACGAGACCCTAGATGGCAACATGCGATGGAATCCGAACTTACTGCTTTGATGGAGAATCACACATGGGATATTGTTCCTTTGTCGCCAAGACGGAAACCGATTGGCTGCAAATGGGTTTACAAGATCAAATTCAAAGCAGATGGTTCTATTGAGCGTTATAAGGCTCGATTAGTTGCCAAGGGATTCACTCAAAAAGAAGGTTTTGATTACCATGAGACCTTTTCTCCAGTAGCCAAAGAAGTCACTATACGTTCCGTCTTATCCGTTGCAGCCATATGAAATTGGTCTCTTCATCAGATGGATGTGCATAATCCTTTTCTCCATGGTGATCTCGATGAAGAAATCTACATGGATATTCCTCAAGGATTACGCAGACAGGGGGAGTCTTCTCGGGTATGTCGTCTTCGCAAATCCTTATAAGGATTAAAACAGGCATCTAGACAATGGTATGCCAAATTCACTGCTGCACTAACCAATGCAGGTTTTGAGCATTCTAAGTATGATTATGCCTTGTTTACATGTACTACAGAAGTATCATCAATTTATCTGTTGATATATGTTGATGACATACTTGTCATGAGAAATAATGATTCTGATGTTGTCAAGTTCAAAAAGTATTTACGCTCCACCTTTCACATCAAAGATTTGGGACCGCCAAAATATTTTCTTGGCATCGAGATTGCTCGGTCCAATGAAGGAATTTGCCTCGATCAAAGGAAATTCATCTTGGAGATTGTTTCAAGGGTCTATTAGGATGTAAACCAGCAGTCATTCCAGTTGAACAGAATGTCAAGTTGACGACGCATGAATATGACATAAGTTCTCCTTCAAACATTGAGGACTCAGTGCTCAAAGATCCTTCAGAATACCAGCGACTTGTCGGAAAGTTGATATATCTTACAATGACAAGACCTGACATATCATATGCCATACAAATACTCAGCCAGTTTATGCATATGCCAAAGCAATCACATATGGATGCGGCATTGAAAGTTATGAAGTATTTAAAGGGATGTCCAAGCCTTGGTATACTTCTATCTCATGACTGTAATATGAAGATGACAGTTTTTTGCGACACAGATTATGCCACCTGTCCAATGACCAAGAGATCTATTACCTGGTTTCGCATAAAGTTGGGAAAATCATTAATTTCTTGGAAGACAAAGAAGCGGTCAACCTGTCTCACTATCATCCGCAGAGTCGAGTATCGAGCCATGGCAAAGGCCACTGTGAAATAGTCTGGATACGAGGACTACTCGGATCTCGGAATACAAGTTAGTGGACCGACCGAATTATTTTGTGACAATGATACCGCACTCAAATTGGCGGCAAACCTTGTCTTTCATGAAAGAACAAAACACATAGAAGTAGATTGTCACTTCACTCGGGATAGGATCAAAGATGGAGTCCCGGTGACAAAAGGAATCGGAACAACGGAGCAACCCGCGGACGTCTTTACTAAAGCGTTATGTCGGAAACAAAGATAGATATTTATTGAGCAAGCTTGGTATCCTTGACATCTACAGGCCACCAGACTTGAGGGGGAATGTTGGAAATAATCTTGAAGATTCCAATTCCTTGGATTAGTTTTGGTAAATAGGAAAATAGGAAAATAGAGATTCATTTATTATTTTTTCCTGTTTTATTCTTTTGTCTCTTACATTATAAATATACCAATGTAATGTAAATATACATGATGAATATACAGAGAAAAGCTTTTCTCAAATCTCCATTACACATTCTGTCAGATTTGGTATGCTTTTTGTCTTTCTGATATTGACAGAGGAGGGAGAATGATAGATAACTGTTGAGAATAATGACTTAGGCTTTCATTTATCAATTGTGGAAAGTATCTAATCTTCTATGTGCCAACTTTTTCTCCTGAATAGTTAGATTGTACGATATTTTCTTAGCTTGCAAAATCATTTCATATAGCAGGTTGGGAATGCTTTAATGCCATGCTATTAAAATTGTCTGAGTATTGGCAAGGATCGACCATGAAAACCAATTCTAAATCTTAAGAGGAGTAGGATTTATTGAAAGTTGACATGCACATGAGAAAAGCTAAGCTGTCTGGGCCATTATGGTCTAGACCCGGCAATTGGTTTAATATTAGGGCTCATTGTAAGGCTTAGAGTTAACATTGCCCGTGTAACTTTTTTTTTCCTATATGTTCCACGTTCCTCACCATTAAGTTGAACAGTCAGTTATATGTTAAAAAATAAAGCATCCATCATCTCAAGGGTATCGGAAGAGTTACACAGCCTATGTATCCGATGTGTATCCAAAGTAATACTACCGGTCTTGATGATGGACGGTGTTAGATATAGGATGAGTGAAAGAAAGATTACATCCCCTGGGTACCTAGTATTTTTCCACAAAACAAGTTAGAGTTGTCTACAGAGTCGTACTGCCTAATACGTAGTTCTAGTTTACCAAGAAAGAACTGCGAAATAGCCAACAAATAACAACTAGGAATGATTTGCACCCACGTGAGCAGGTCCGTTAATCTCCAGCGACGACTTCTATCGGTGTTTCGGTCGACGACCTTCTTCTCCTAATCGATAATCAAAGTGAACGGGGAGGGGTTAAATTGTCATTTTAAGTCTTAACACGGGTCTTTCCGTCCACGACTTAATCGAAAAACCGTATCTTAGTCCGAGGAACCTTCAAGGAAACCTCCACCAAAACGGAGTCGACCCCATCTTGCCCAAAGACAAATTCTACATAAATACCCCTATCTCCCCACCCAACCTAGAACAGGCCTCATCTCTCTCTCTCTCTCTCTCTTAAAAGCACGACAAAGAAAGCCTGACGGCTTACATGCAGGAAGCCATGAAAGAGAAGGAATCAGCAGTGAAGAGACAGGAGCCGCCTCTTTGTCCTCCCCGGCGTGGACGCATAAAGCGTCTCGTGTTCACCTCTCTGTTCCGAAGCTTCAAAGCCCTCGTCGGTCAAACCTCCGGCTTTCTTCTTAGCCCTTCCGCGACGTGCACCCTCACGTTAAATGACAAGACACCTCCCTTGTCTTCGCTTCCTCATTGGCGTTGCAGGAAGAAGTCATCCTAGACCGCTCGATAGTGTTGATGGGTAGTTGAGTTCGTTTCCTGAATTCTGTTGTCGTGTTCTGCTTTTGTAGTAGTTTTCGGCGGGAAAATGGCTCCGTCTTTTCCGTCCGATGATCCGCTTTCTTGGCCGACATCTTCTGCCGCTTGTTTTCCGTCTTTTGGTGCTTCAGCTGTAAATAGTACATACGTCGGGTCCTAAACTTGCTGCTTTAGAAAGCCACGTCATTCTACGGTACCACAGGCTCGATTTTCAATTCCTGTACATAAGAAGAAGATGAATATTATGTATTTTATTCGGTCTTTTCGGCAGGGTATTTGCTTTCTGAGCTTTCAAGTGGTCATGTTCTTGTTTTTATCTGTCGAAGTCAGCATTGATTTTTGACTTTTAGTATAGGGAAAAGGACCATGTGGACACACGTCAATCATTTTAGTTTCAATTGGGTAGGTACTAGACGAGAAACCTAGAGATGTAGGCATGTCAACCTTTGCAACTTATTTTGGATGGAGGAGAAGGACGAGATTGATTATCAATGACTCTCTAAAAAGAAAATTGATCCCGGTAGATTCTACTATATCAATTAACCACTTTTGGCGAAGGTTTATCTCAAAAAGTACAAAGGTACATGATCGTTGTGATAACTTTTGCAGAGATAAAAAAAAAAAAATCCATTGGTTGGTAAAAAAATAAAATCTACCCTTGACCCTAACGGCCCAACCGGTCGAGCCAATTCACGTGCAAAATGGCGAGCATGATATGTTCTTGCGAGTTCAGTTGGTCCAATGATCTTGTCGGCCCAACGTGGGGTCCACACATCCAACGGTTGACACGCACTAACTTATTTGGTCTGGCTGTAGCTAATCATTCCCCCACAATTGGGGACGGCATGAAAAGTCAAAAACCCTAAAATAAAACGTTATTCCTCTTTAACTTGAACGACACACTATTTTGGTGCATGTGGGTGGAATGTTTTGGGGCCAACTTTTTCGGCTCACGTGTCATTTCTCTTTGATTTGATTAGTGAAACTAAGGAAGCTTAAACCAGCGGGAGCAATGTTTAATGCATGTTTTTTTAGAAGTAGCATCAATTATCTGGAGTTGACTTGGAAGGGGAATGTGCTGCAGGTTAGGTCCTATAGTTAAACTGAGATCCAAAAAGAAATAATAAAATAAAATTAGGATATTAACTTATAAAAATTAATATCAACAATAAATCTACTCTACCCATATTCTATAAGATTGTACCATTACAAGAATAATTACACAAAATTTATGGATAAAATGGCCTAACAAAATCAATAAGTTAAGCAAACGAGTGAGTCATATTTAACAAACATTTACGGTACATTGTATATCAATTTAAAAACTAAATTAGTATTCCTATTTCTTGCATGAATGGGAACCAACTTGAAAACCAAATGCACGGACCATATTAGTTATCGAATATGTATATACATGACTTATAAGAAAAAAATAATAAATGGAAGAATTCATGGCAAGGGTGTCAAAGTCAGGGATTCGAGAGGAGGATGAACCTTCCAGGAACGTTCAGCACTCCTGCGTGTATACGAAGAACATCCAGTCAAACCTTTTCTGATTCCTAAACTCTAGCAAAATGCAGACAAACCCACGTCTAAATCTTTCGGATTTTTTAATGTTTCCTTCTGCAAATCTTGTCTTTTATCTTGCTAGACGGCTTCATATAATATGTTACGAGTTGCTCATAAACATGGCCGAGTTTTCCACGCGCATTGGCAAGGGGTCCACCATGAAAGAACCAGTCTCGATGTTGAGTAGGATTGATGTGAAATTTGACGTGACACGAGAGAGGAGAAAAGAGGCGGTGCGCACAAGGATGAAAAGAGCAGCGACCGGCAACTAGGAAAGAGAGGCGGTGCAGCTCGTGAATCTTCATCGACGACTTCGTTATTTGGCGTTTCCGTTGACCGACTTTCTTTTAGAATAATTATAGATTACATCGGGCTAATTTACTAATTGATCAATTAGGCGACTAGGGAGGCGATAATTTTTTTTTCCCTTTTTAGTAGTAACACGGGGTATTGAACTTCCGGTTTTTATTTTTATTTTTTTTTTTTTTTCGGTGAAAGCACGTAAATTGCCCGTCTAGGGGCATCAATAAGCGAGAGGCTGTGATGCAAATTATCCTAACATTATTTTGTTTATGTAGGTAATGATATTATGGATATCGATTTTGTTATATTTGATGTCACTAATGTTTTCCATCTTGCGCATTTTTTCCCCTTATACCAGTCTTCCGTTGCCGACTTGGTTCTATAGAAGCATCGAATGCATTCGCACGAACCTTCAAGGAAGCCTCCTCCACACAGTCACTGTGCGCCCGCCAAATTGCCCGTTGGACTAACCCTAGAACATGCAAAATAAAACGTCTCCAGCCAAGCAAGACCCACCCTCATCTCTCTCTCTCTCTCTCTCTCTCTCTCTCTCTCTCTCTAAAAGCACGGGAAAGAAAGGGCCATGGCTGCCATCCAGGAAGCTATGAAAGAGAAGGAATTAGCGGTGAAGAGTCAAGTGCTGCTTGTTCATCCTCCTAGGCGCGGACGTGGACGTGTGAAGCGTCTCATATTTGCCTGCTTGTTCCGAAGCTCTAGAGCCCTCGTCGCTAAAATCCTCGGCTTTCTTCTCGGCCGCAACGCCAGGTGCATCCCCACATCACAAGTCGCCCCTGTCATCTTCGCCTAGACCGCTCGGTAGCCTTGATCGGCAGTTGCGTTCGGACACCTGAATTCTGTGTAGTGTTCTGCTTTTGTAGTTGTTTCGCACGGGGAAATCGCTGTGGTTTTTTTATTTGTCTGATGTTTGTTGTCATCTGACATCCTCTGCTACTTGTTTTCAATCTTTCGCAACTTCAGTTATGCGTCGTGTCCTAAAATTGGCGATGATACGGCCAACTCATTTGGTTCATTCCTGCTTTTTCACCTTGGTAGTGGCCATATTTCCAGTTTCAATTGGGTAGGTACTATACGAGAAATCGAGAGATGTGGGCATGTCGTGTTTTAGAAGTTACTTTTGGATGGAGGAGGAGTACAAAATTGATTATAATCGACCCCCTAAAAAATAAAATTGATCCTGGTAAATTCTGCTACATTTATTAACCACCTCTGGCGAAGGTTTATCACGAAAGGTACAAAAGTACACTATGCTCGTGGTAACTTGCGCAGAGAAAAAAAAAATGTATTGATTGGTAAAAAAAGAAAAGCTATTCGTGACCCTAGTGACCCAACCGTTCAAGCCAGTACAGTTTCAGTGCAAAATGGTAAGCTTGATATGTTATAGCGAGTTTAGTTAGCCTAATGATCTTGTCGGCCCCACGTGGGGTCCACATGTCCAACCAATGACATGCACTAGACTTGTATGGTCCGGCTACAGCAAATCATTTCCCCTCAATGGGGGACCGCATGAGAAGTCAAAAACCCTAGAATTAAACATTATTTCTCTTTAACTTGAATGACCCACTATTTCGCTGCATGTGGGGGGAATATTTTGGGGCCAATTTTGTCGGCTCACATGTCATTTTTCTTTGATTTAATTAGTGAAGCTAAGGAAGCTTAAACCAGCGGGACCAATGTTTAATGCATGTTTTTTAGAAGCGGCATCAACTATCTGGAGTTTACATGGAAGGAGAATGTGGTGCAGATCAGCTCTCATAGATAAACTGAGATCCAAAAGGAAATAATAAAATTAAATGAGGGCATTAGCTTATAAAACTTATATCAACAACAAAATTATTATGCGGGTGTTGAACTTCATATCCATAGTGTATAAGATTGTACCGTGACAAGAATGATTACACACAATTAACATACAAAATGGCCTGACAAAATTAATAAAAGCGAATAAGTGGGTCATATCAAACAAAAATTTAGGTACATCACCTATCAATTTTAAAAACTAAACTAGGGTTCCCCTTTTTCGTATGAATATGAATCAACTTGAAAACCAAATGCACATACTATATGAGTCATCGAATGTGAATATGCACGACTTATCAGAATTTAAAAAAAAAAAATGGAAGAAGTCATGGGGAGGGTGTCAGAGTCAGGGATTCGAGAGGAGGATGAACCTTCCAGGAACGTACATCACTCCTGCATGTATACGAAGAACATGCGGTCAAAATCAGAATCAAGAATCTCTCTCTCTCTCTCTCTCTCTCTCTCATATGAGCCCTCTGATTGATCTGAATCCAAAGGGTGGATCGAGGAGACAACTTGTCTGATTCCTAAACCCTAGCAAAATGATTCCGAGCTGCCACAGTGATTGGTGATCCACCTAATTTCGTCGACATCGTCCGATCGAAAATAAAGGAAAAGCACCGGACAGTTCCCAAAGTTTCAAGTCTTTTTTTTTTATTTTTTAATGTTTTCTTCTGTAGATCTTGTTTCTTAACTTGGTAAACGGCTTCACAAAATATGTTACGAGTGCCCGTAAACATGCCCGAGTTTTCAACGCGCACTGGCAAGGGTCCACCATGAAAAGACCCAATCTCGACGTTGAGTAGGATTGATGTGAAATTTGACATGGAGAAAGAGGCGGTGCGCACAAGGAAGAAAGCAGCAGCGACCGGCAACTAGGAAAAAGAGGCGGTGTGAACCGCGAAGAATCATGTTGCTTAGGCGAGCAGCTCGTGATTCACCATCGGCAGCTTCTTTATTTGCCGTTTCTGTTGACGGACTTTCTTTTAGAATCATTCGAGATATACTGAACTAATTTACTAATTCAAAAATTAGGCGACCGGGTAATTTTTCTTTTTCGTTTTTTAAGTCGTGACACTAGGTATTTGAAGTTTTGGTTTGGATTTTGTGAAAACACGTAAATCGTTTGTTGACAGATATCATGTATGAGAAAGGTCGTGATGTAAATTGTTCTAACAATTTTTTTTTTAATTATGTAGGTTATGATATCCTGGATATCGATTTTATTATATCTTGGCGTGACTAATCTTTTCCATCTCATACAATTTTTTCCTTGTATAGGTCTCCCGTTGATGACTTGGTTAAAAATAAAAGTTCCAACGACATTCCCGCGAACCTTCAAGGAAGCCTCCTCCGCACCATCACTGTCCGCCCACGAGCTTTAATAAGGAAATAGATGTCAATTTTCTCGAACGGTTTGTGTCTTAGATTCATAACCCTCCGGATGGATCTTGCGACATTGAAATGAACATGTGATGACAGCATATAATAGATGGACTCCTAGGTACGATAGAGGACCACACCGAAGCAATCGGCCAATACGAGTGGACCTAGACGTTTTAAGGTAGTTCACACGGATGGTCGCCTTCATCGACACCGTCTCTTTTGGGTTAAAAGTCAACACAAGCGTCGGCTTACATACGAAAGGACCTCTCACATTAAATGTCTAAAGTTGAAAGAAGCAATTGATGATATCTAGACGGTCATTAACTTGACTCTATGGCTTAACCTTTCAAATGAAGGTGAATCCAAATCGATTGTCCATTGGCTCAAATTATGGACTCCCTTTTGGATCTCTCTTTTATGAAGTCATTAGACATTTTGCGGAGTCATGATTTACGCTACCCCAAATGCTCTAATAATACAATCTTAAATTCGTTCTTCATGCCGGGCAAACAGAGGATGGTACATAAGAGTAAGTCGATGAGTTTCGCACCAGATAAGTCAATGGGCTTGTGCACATGAAGGTGACAGTAGGGAGGTGAGTTGATCGAGCGTAGTACACGCCATGCCCAGGGAGAGGGAAAGGGGTTGGTGGGTGTTTGGGCCCGGGAACGAAGGTGTAGAGGAAGTTTCTGGGAGCCGCAGAAGCGGGAAAACGTGTTTGAGGGTTCCATTGCCATCGTCACTTTTAACTATTCCTCTAATTCGATGGGTTTGCTTGATACCGTGGACCAAATGGATGGCAAGAGGGCGGTGAAGTTGTGGCCTTGTGGCTAGGACATGAGCCATGCAAATAGTGGATTTTGGGCCTAAAAAAAAAACCTGAAATCCACGACCATGATTGGGGATCGCAGCAATTTTCTGGGCAATGATCGCAATGATGATTCGAAAGAAAACATGAATTTTCGAACGCGTAGCATTTTAGCAATTGATGATTGAATGTGTGGATGAGAATATTGCTTTATGACTAGTGAGAGCACCTAAAATCCTTCTTCCCTGGCCGCGGTACTAACAAAGACCTCTGACAATTGGCCGAAGTGGTTGGGCTGACCGCAAGCCTCAATATGGTGCCGAATCTGTAAGTTACAAACAAGGGAATTTCTAGATTTTGTTCAGGGGACTCTCATATATTTAATTAGGGGATAAGTTTACTAAAAGTCCTAAAACTTATCGCGAAAGTACAATTGAGTTCTAAAACTTACGAAAAGTACAATTAAGTTCTAAAATTTTTCACATTTATGCAATTGAGCTCTTTTGTTAAAATTGTTAACTTAAGTAACGGAAAATGTTGATGTAGCATTTTAAAATTAATTTCTCTCTCATATGTGACATTTTTTTTATTATTATACTATGCAAATATTATTATTTAAATTATTTATTTAAATTAAAAAAAAAAACCAAAAAAGAAAAGTTATTTAAAAAAAAGACTAAAAATAAAGAAAGGGAAGGGCTAGAGGGGTAATTGGCTGGTAGGGCATCATTGCCCTGGCATTGCCACCGCTCATCGCTGGAGGGGCCACTGATGGTGAGGGTGGCCAACCCTTGCCCGGTCTTAGGCAAAGGCCAGCAACCCTTGCAAGCGAGGGTGCATAAATTTGGGTGTCACGGCCCTTCCCTAAGGTTAACAACCATCGCTTGCTTGGGTGAGGTGTTGCTAGTGCTCGTTTGAGCCCAACAATGGTTGCCGACCTTCACTCAAGGCCAGTAAGGCCTTGCTCAAGGCTAGTGAGGCTCGCTTTCCCTAGGTAAAGGCTAGGCTAGCCTAGATCGAGCGAGCCTCGCTAATCCCAGGCAAGAGCTAATGAGGCCTCACCTGAGCCTAAAGAGGGTTGCAGCCCTTGCTTGGGGCCGATGACACCTCACCTAGTGTGGGCGATGGTTGCCGGCCCTAGGTGAGGGTTGGCATCACCCAAATCTAGGCGACTGAGGCTTGAACTTAGTGAGCGTCACCGGCCCTCACTTAAGGCTAGTGAGGCCTTGCCTTGACTTGGCGAGGGCTAGCCACCCTCATTGTTGGCCCCTTAGTGATGGGTGGCGGTGGCAAATGAGAAAATCCCTAGTGAATTGCCCTTTCTACCCCTCTCTTTCTTTACTTTCAATCTTTTTTTTTTTAAAAATTTACCTTTTCTTTTCTAGTTTTAAAACTAATTTAGAATAAAATAATAATAATAAATACGACATATAAGAGAGAAATTAATTTTAAAATGCCACGTCAATATTTTTCATTAGTTAAGTTGATGGTGTTGACGGAAAGATTTGATTACACTAATGTGACAAGTTTTATGACTTGATTGAATTTTCTGTAAGTTTAAGAACTTAATTGCACTTTTGCGATAAGTTTTAGGACTTCTAAAATTTTATCCCTTTAATTAACGAAGGGAAAATGAAAATGAAGGCAGAAAGAGGTGGGAATGAGAAATACCAATGTTGTCCTTCCCTTTCTATTTATAAGCTGCTCTAAACATGACCTCCACGTGAATCCCTTCAATGAGCCTTTGCTATCTTGTGTCTTTAGAGATCTAGGTCGTTGTCAATCAAGAGGATACGATTGGCATGGTGTAACAAGATCGCTTGGATTTTCTGTGCGAAACTGAACTAATGCAACAACTTTGAAAATGGTTATTTGGTATTGTAGAATCTGGAAATGAAAATCAATGATCATCTTACACAATCCTTGTTATATATACTATAAGGCTGTGTTTGAGCATTTTGATTCGGATTGGGATAGGATAGGATGAGGGGGATCCAAAATCCTCTAAATATTCTTTTGATTGTAGAAATACTTATTATATGTTTAGTGATGGGTGATGCTAGTGTAGTCTCAGGGGGTGCTGAGGGCGTGATGGAGGAGGGTGAGCTATAGTGCGAAATGGAGGAGGGCAACCTCTTCCATTAGGCAAAATTCTTAATTGAAGGCAAGGAAGATCTCTCTGGTGTTTCATCAAACACATGGTGGGTGCCGAGTTCAGAGTCAATCAAGATAGAAATCATGGAGTAATGGAGGCTAAGAATGAGTAATCAGAAGTGAGGTACTGAGAGGAATCGAGAGATGATTCGGCGATGGCAGAAAGTTGAAAACCAAATGCAAAAGTGGGAGAGCCATGGATGAGGTGAAGAGCGCTAGCCTTCCGAGTGAGTTGTGGGCAAGGGCATCGATAAGGATACCGAGAAAGCTAGAGTGAGGACAGTCACCGTGGATGGCCGTTGGAGTGCTGGTGGCTGGCAACCGTGAATAATGCCATGGACAGTAAGTCTTGCATGAGGTGGGGTTTCCATAGGGTGTGGGAATTTTTAATTTTATTTATTAACATTTTATATCCAATTTGGGATTATCCCCCTATGCCCGATTTCTCCTCCGGCATAGTATCCAGATGTATTCAAATTTACTTGGTCTAGGGAATGCTGCTAAATACTAGATATGATAATTTGTTATTCTATACAGACTCAAATCTTGACCATCCACAGCCTTTAAAAAAAAAAAAGCAAGAAGGAAAGTTCAGAAAATTAAAGAAGTAGATTCTATATCCAAGATGAATTGCAGGATCAAAATGATAAGTTTCATTGAGTTGGGGTACGATACACGCACAAGTGTTTGTTTACAGAATCGAAATCAAAATAAAAGATAATGGAAAACAAACAAAGTAAACATAGGTAATTGAGTTTAGTGGGTTGCCAGCTTAATCTTAGGAGTTACAGTTTGAATTATGAACTGGGAATTTCATCTTTATATTTTGCCCTTGCATGATGGATCATAATTAATGACCCTCTATTCTTCGTCCAAAAAAAAAAAAAATGACCCTATACTTTGACACAGCCTTTGCTAAAAGGTTTGTCAATTGACCTTTAATAAAGACATGACAAACTCGTAAGAGGTTCATAGTAACCCAATCCCGTGTAAAATGAAAATCTCTGGTTATATGCTCTATATGGGAGTGAAATACCAAATTCACGCCAAGATAAGTAGCTTTGATTGCTGGTGGCATGGGGATGAAAAACCGAGTTTACTAAGGGTCCGTTCGTTTCGTGGAAAATATTTTCCAAAATTTCCGGTGTTCGGATAGGTGGAAAATAGATGGTCAAAGAAAACTCTTTCCGGTCAACAAAAAATCTCTTCGTAACATTGTGGAAAATGATTTCCCCTTTTCAAAAGAGGAAATCATTTTCCCTTATGCATGGGCTCTCGCACGCTTCTTTCCCAGGGTTTCTCTGATCTCATCTCCTCCTCCTTCGGAGCATCCCCTTATCGCGCAATCAACGGACTCTTTTGAGTCGCACACTCGCCTCATATGGTTTCCCCTCGCCGGAAGCAAAGAATATCTGCGATCCAGGTACACGCCTCTTGCTTCGGCCGCCAGATAGTTTTCCCCCGACCGATTGCGTGAATCGCCAGCGTTTGACTTCGTGTCTCTATTTTGTTTTCACTTCTTTCCTTTGCCAGGATGTTTTAGATTCTCGATTTACTCGTGTTGCGGAAATTGTTTGCAGATGTGATTTTGCTGTTGTGTTGTTCTTTGATCTTGATGGCGATTGTGGTCTGAGCCACGCCCACCCAGGTGTTTCCTAAATGCGCAGAACGTCTCTGGACAGTGGATGTGTTTCCGTTTTTTCTGGATTTTTGAGAATGTGTTGTTGGGAGGTGCAGAGATGATGGTGTCTGGACAGGAGGAGATTATGTCTTCGGGATGCATATGCCTCTTTCGTTTGATGATATAGAATGGTTACCAGAATGTGGTGTGGATTTTACTGGATTTAATTATAGGCTCTGGTTGATTGTATATGTGGAAATGAAAATGAGGCAATGCTTCCCTAATTTCTCATGATTCCCTCGCGCTTGAGGTAAGTTGCAACGTCATAGACACCCACTTATTTATTCCATATTTTAGTTGTCGAACCCAACAATGCAAGCCCTTGGATGTCTTCTTCATTGTGGAGATAGTGGCTCTGCATGGTCTTTTTTAGTGTTCACCCTGTATTATGAGGATATCTTGGTGCTCGATAGTTCGGAAACTGAGCTTGTTTAGAATTCGACTAGATTTTGAGGAACCCCTTTTGAGCCTTGTGTTTGAATCCCGCCACATTGTTATGAAAGGTGCCGTCTTTTTGGCTTGTGATTATTGCAGATTCAACTGATTAGGATTGAGTTGAGAATGCCTGAATATGGTTGGTTTTAGTGAAGTGCTAATTTGATTGGTTAACTTGGTACTAAACTATTCGGTTGGTGTGAGGATTGCTTTCCTGCTGTCTCACTTTGGGAGAAAGCTATGGTCTTTTTAGTGTTTGCCAGCTAAATTCCTGCTGTTTTGCCTCCTGTTATGAGGATATCTCGATGCTTGGTAGTTCGGAAACTGAGTTTCTTTAGAATTCGATTGGACTTTGAGGAACCCCTTTTGAGCCTTGCGTTTGAATCCTGCTGCATTGTTGTGAAAGGCGCCGTTTTTTGGCTTGTGATTATTGTAGATTCAGCTGGTGAGGATCGAGTTGAGAGTGCCCGAGTATGGTTGGACGACGCAAAAGGTTTTCCATCTCATGAACTTTGTAGTCAACGGAGGTAATATTTCCGAATGTCGGTAGAGATTTGGAACTTTTTGTTTTCAGTCCCATTTGGTTTGTAGGATTTTTGAATGCTTACTTTTTGCCTTTATTTTCTGTACGTGCTCTTGTGTTTGCATTCCATAAGCAAGTTTTGCTAACTCTGTTTTTGTTTCTGGTTGTCCCTTCTTTGTGGGGTTTTCTTGATACTTGGCAGTAAGGGTATTTTAGCTTTTGCTCTGCCCTACAAGAGGGCCTATACCCATGCATGACATCCTATCCGAAACTGAGTAATGTAGTCACTCTCGTCTAGTAGAATGGTGCTTGTAATTGTTTACCCGACTATTGGTGGGAGGCAACCGTGGATGATGTTTGACTTGCTCTTTCTGGGCTTATCTGCCTAATTGCGTGGTGTTGAATTCTGTGCAATTTCGTGCCTTTTGTTATGTTTATAATTTCTGTCGACTCTTTGATTAGATAAAGCGTGCATTTGGATAGTGGGATTCCAATAGAAAGGGCATTATTGATGATGCACAAAGTACATGGAGCGATTCTAATTGTGAATTCTCAAATTGCTAGTTTCGACCAGGAGACTTCAAACAATTTTCACTACGGGAAACAAAAGCACCGATTTGGCTAATTGGATATAGTGACCACATATATTCGATCGATCAAGACAACACCTAGAGGAAAAAAGGAAGCAACTTCGCAACAAAGACTGTATTAAACTATTCCCAAGCAAAAGGGTCATTGCCATTTAAAGGATTCAAGCCCCACAAACGATGTTCGAGAGAATTACCTAAGTGGTGAAATCTTAGAAAATGTTTTCCGCTAGAAAATATTTTCCTTACCGAATACTGGAAAACATTTTCCGAAACATTTTCAAGTTTTAGCCGAACACCAGAAAATATTTTCCGAAACATTTTCAGGTTTTAGCCGAACACCAGAAAATATTATCATTTTCCTGGAAAATGACTTATGGGAAAATGTTTTCCGAAAATGGCTCATTTTCCGCGAAACGAACGGACCCTAAGAGTGGATAGGACCTAAGCAAATTCAACGATGGCTCGATATTCAGTCTCAGTGGAAGAGCAGGCCACTGATTGTTGTTTGCGAGACTGCCAGAAGAGAAGATTACCACTAATGTAGACTAAGTAAAACGTAGTAGAGGAGAAATTTCTCTTGTCCCAGGCCTAGTTTGCATTGGAGTAAGCATGAAGGGAAGAAAGTTGTTTTTCCGATTAAGTAGGCCATGATATGAAGTGCCATTAAGATAGCAAAGAAACATTTGGTGGCCACCCAACGAAGAGTGGACAACCAACGCATGGACTGCACAAGTTTGTTGACAGCGAAGGCGATATCGAGGCGACTCATAGAGAGATACTGTAGAGCATCAATGACCATGATGCTCAGTCACATTAATGGAGGGGGAGCCATCATCAAGTCATAAAGTAAATCATGTCGCAAGGGGTGTGGCAACTTCTTTTGAATCTGCCATGTGGGTGCAAGATAGAATGTCCTGGATGTAGCTATGTTGGCTTAAAAACAGCCCGTAGTCATGGAAATAGCTTGACTTCAAGGAAGTGGTGAAGGGACTTGAAATACTTGATAAAGAATTGAAACAATAAGGCTTCAATACTGCAGTAATGCCATGTAATCATTGCAAGTAACAAGAAAATCATCCACATATACAAGAAAAAAAAATGAAAACTAAACATCCTTGTTGCAATAGATATCAGATTTTGATTAAGTAAACTCAAGATCTAGAAAAAAAAAAAAAAAAAAAAAAAACTAAACTCTTTATATTATGCCAGCAAGTGCTTGTTTAGGACCATAGATAGATTTCTTCAAGGAACCCAAACATGATGTGGGAATTCATGATCACAAAGCCCAGAGGTTGAGACACATAAACTCCCTTCTCATGTGTATCATGAAGCAAGATATTATTAACGTCAAATAGCGAAAGTTTCCAACAGTTGGTAACTACAAGAGCGAAAATGAGATAAATACTTATTGATTTCACCACAGGACTAAAGATATCCTTATAATCAATTTCGAGACGTTGATGGATACATTCTGTGTTGAATTTAAGGGACAAGCTCCGATGTGTCTTGATAGACAAGGGTGTTGAACTTGTCTGACATGGCTTGTCACCGTTCTGGATGTTTCAACACTCGCGTGGCACACGTGGGATCCAGGGGTAGGGAAAGGGTATATTTGGTGGTGTAATAGATTGGTTTTGATTTGAAGATATTGTTAGGGCAACAGGTGAGCATGGGGTTAGTGTGAGTCGGTTGAGATGGTAGAATTTGAGCCATTTATGTGGATAAAACATCTGCACGTCTGACTAGCAAAGAGTGTAGGGCGAAATACTATTTCAAGTAAAATTTTACCGACCACCGTCCCAAAATAGTATTACCAATGGAGCAAAGAGATCTTATTGGAGATCTAAAAGTTGCCCTCATCCCAATTTATGGTGCCCCTTTATCTATTTATTTATTTATTTTGGATAAAGCAAAGCAGCTACTTTTTCCATAACATAAAAGCACCAAAAGGAAGTAATATTCATGTATACTGACCAGTATCATTTCGACTCGAAGTAAGTTTCAATATGTTTTGTAAAGTTGAAATCTGAAAGTAAGACATTTGACGTGGTTAGTGACTTTTCATTTCTCGTAATGTTGATCCTTAATTGGTAATTTTCATATAGAATGAAGAAATTTTCAATATACTCATAGTGAAAAGTTGCAAATTTTATGTGGTTAGTAACATTTATTTGCTAGTTTTATTGATATGTAATAAGTATGTTCTTTGAAATTAAAAAGTGATTTTAATTGAGCTTAGTATCTTTAAGTGGTAATATTCACATTTAATTAGTAAATCCCCTATATAATGAAGATGCATTGACTTTCAATATGGTGGATAACTTCTAATATAGGAAAGTAACAATTTATATGGGGTTAGTAACATTTCTTATGGTACTAACTTTCACTAAGTAATATGTTATTATTGATTAATTTTAAATCAAAGTAACTTTCAAGTTGCTTAATCATCTTCAACATAGAAAAGCAAATATGTGATTGGTATTTACAGAATACAATGAGGTAACTTTGAATATGCTTAATATCTTTTACCATAAGAAAATAATAATAATTATTATGAGATTTAAAATTTTAATTATGCTGGATAACTTTTAATATATAAAGAAACTTGTATACTTAAGGGAGTTGGTTTTCTTAGGAGGTTATTAATTTTCTTTTAGATTTGACTGATTGTTCATGATTTTTCCTAATTCTTCACGTTGCAAAGCACACATTAGTCTTGTACTTGATAAATATTAGTTCGCCTTGTTAATTCTCCAGGGTCCAAGTATCTCAATTTCCTTTCATGAACTAAGCTTTAGGTACCGTGGAGAAGGTTAAAAATAAAAATGTGCATATGAAGAAATGAACTTAATGAAAAGTTGTCATTATTGGATCCTAATCAATAGCACATTCAGAAGAGTAATATACATAGAGAAACATATAAATTGCTGTCTTTAAATTTATTTCCTCGTTCGATCAATTTGATTATCAAATGGGCCCACAGATTTCGCATACAAAAGAGACGGTCAATGCTGTAAAATCAAACAAGAATCGGAAATTCGCCTGTTGAAGTGCTCCAAGTTTGCTGGGTCCGGGTTCATTTACGGGCTTCACCATTAAGCAAAAGTTTGCATTGAAGAACTGAAAAACATTATTCTCGGGGGAGATCAAGAGTAGTTCTCTCTGGGAAATGTTCAATCAAACAAAGGGAGGCCTTTATCGGAGCAAATGGGTCTTTCTCTTCTCCACCGAGAAGCGTATTATTTGAGGGTTCATCCGTGTTCTTTAATGCAGAATATACAACTGAAGTATATGTTTAAAGATCGAAATGGTGAAAAGAATGAAACAATGAACACATACAGCCATCATGGGTTTTCAAATTGCAAAAATTAGGGCACGAACACTCAGGAAAAGACTTGGGGCTCAAACCTTATTCAGCCACTCGGACGGAGCTTCAAAACTGAAGTTAAACGCAACTCGATTTTCGACTTCGATTTCTGACAAAATCAATGCGCTTCCAACCCTAATCGACATGGGGGAAAAGAAAACACACATGTTTTTTTTTTTTTTGAACCAGTGCCCCCAGCCACATAGAGACATCAAAAGCATTTTTTAATTAACTGATTAGAGAGAGAGAGAGAGAGAGAGAGAGGCCGAGCATTTTCGATCAATAAATTTAAAAATGCTCTCGTTTTTCTTTTTCGTGTTTTTATAAGGTTTAATTTCTCTCTCTCTCTCTCTCTCTCTCTCTCAAATTAATTAATTAAAAGATGCTCGGTCTTTCAAAATGCTTTTCTTTCTTTTTGTTACTATAAGGTTTAATCTCCCTCTAATTAATTAATTAAAAAGGGCTCAGGATTTTTAACGCCGACGTTTGGTTTCTCTCTCTATTGCATTCTATTATATATATACACACACAAGTATACATATACATATACATGTACATATACATATACATATATAGGTATTTATTGTAGGTTTAATCTCTTTCTCTCTTTATTCTCTAACTTTATTTTGATCAGACCCCACCATGAGCCCCTGGATTTATCGGAATAAAAAAGGTAGATCGAGGTGACCCTTTTCAGATCCCACAATGCTTATAGTATCAGAATAACGTTAAGAGGCTTCCATCCCAATTATGAATTGTGGGAAAAGATTATCTAAACTCCTATCTGAATCATGAGATACCATGTCCCCCAATAGGACAAGAAGTAGCTGTTTGGTGGAACAACAGGAAATTATCCCCCGTCATCAACTGAAGTATTAGGACCAATATGACCCTAATCTTTTTGACTTTAATCATTTCGTTAATCAGTAATAAAAAAACGTATTTTATTCTCTATACGCTAACTTTTCTTGGGTGATTGTTTTTCACGAGTAGTCGAATAATTTGTTATTTTTCAGCTTTACAGATCAATTTCATCCAGTGTGCCGTGATTATTTCGGTACTACACTATTTGAGAATGCCCCAGGTATTCCATGCGCATTGGCAAGGATCAATCGTGAAGACCCGGTCTAGAATTTCGGTGGAGTAGGACTTGATTGAAAGCCGACATGCAACTGAAAAAACCTAAGCTGTTCGGGCCATTATTTTCTTATCGCAATTGGCCTAATAATAGGCAGATTGTAATACTTAGAGTTGACATGGCCGTATAGTTTTTTTCTACGTATTGATGTGCAACTACCTCCTTCTTAAGAATAAAACTATCCACTATCTCAATCGTATGGAATGTGTAATGTGTAAAATTAAATAATTTTGTGTACCTAATATTTATCCAAAATAAAGCTCTCCCTCTCACGGAAAGAACCAGACAAATGGCAACTAGGAAAAGGAGGCGGTGCAAACTCCTAAGAAAGATTTGATCACTTGATCAGCTCGTTGGTCTCCACTGACAACTTTTTTAATGTACCAAGCTTATCATATTCTGGATGAAGATTCTCTTTTCCGGTGTTCAGGTGAATCGAGCAAAAGAAAGCTGACAGCATCCCCTGCATGGAGCATTCGAGGAAATCTCCTCCCCGGAAGCACATTCCACCCACCACACATGCCGGGAGACTCAACACATTATAAACACCACAGCTCTCCCACCCAAGCAAAACCAAACCTCCTCTCTCTCTCTCTCTCTCTAAAATGCAAGGGAAAGATAGCGCGATGGCTCTCGTGCAGGAAGCTGTGAAAGAGAAAGAATTAGCTGTGAAGAGACAAGAGGTGCTCCCCCTTCCTCCCAGGCGCGGAGGCATAAAGCGTCTCATGCTCGCCTCTTTGGTCCGAAGCTTTAAGGCCCTTGTCGGTCAAGTCTTCGGCTCTCCTCTCGGCCGCAACGCAAGGCACATTCCCCCGTAAAAATCACAAGTCGCCTCTCTTATCTTGGCTTTCGCATTGGGGTTGCAGAAGATTTCATCCTCGATGGCTATATATGATGTGGATTTGTCGTTGCGTTCGGTTTCTGAGTTCTGTGTTGTGCTCTGATTGTGCAGTGGCATCGAGCCGGGAAAATGGCTGCGTGTTTTTCGTCTGATGTTGTGTCATCTCATCCCGTATTTGTCTTCACAGTGTATAGGCTAATTCATATATGCCATGTTTATGTTTTGGCAATCGTGATTATCTTATGATACTTTGTTTTTATTCTTTCGCCGGTTCAGTTAAACGTCGTGTCCTGTAATATTCGATGAAACAAGCGATCCATTTCGGAAAGTGACCTCATCCTAGGGTTGCTGACTCAAAAGTGATAAAAAAGAAAATGGGATCCATAACTTCACGCGCCCACCAGGGCCTGCTTATTGTGCAGCTTCATTATCTAATCTTACCACGCCATGTTATACCAAAAAAATACACGCGGCATACGTAATTATCATATGGTGCGCCTCTTTCACGAAAATATGAATAATTTAAAAATGCATTCTTAAAGATCAATGCTTGTATTACTTTTAAAAAATAAATTAATGTAATGTATTTTTATTATCTACGAAAATATTTAAATATAAAATAATGCAATAATAAAGACATTATTCATTTAATGACTATTTCAGCAATATAAACGATTATTTTTAGTAAAATATTTTCAAATCATTAATTTTTTTGTAAAATATACCGAGTCTAAGAAAACTAAATTTTGGACATGTGTGGCACTGGTTGAGTAAACTTTTGCTGCAACAAGTCACGTGCTCCAGAAATTACTTGAAATTAACTAACCGGACCAACAAGCATATCCAAAGTCCGATGCTTATTTGAATTAATTAAGGCCAAATTGTTGGATTTTTGTGCATGGCACCTATGTTACACTTTTTTAGAAAGTTGTGATGCTCAAATGATTAATTGAAAAGCTATTTGGCTCACAAATGATCAAAAAAAGAGTTATGACATTTAAGTAAGCTTCATGTATAAGTTATGACACTTCAGCGATGGAAAAAAAAAAGTGATGGTACTGCTGTGTGGATCAAGTTATGATACTTCAATGATTGAAAAAAGCATCATTTTCTCCAAGTTTGCCAATACTCCATTTCGCAAGAAAGTTCCTCTATGCCTTCATATGCATATTAAACCCAATATGGATTAATCTGGTCCGAAAATCATCAAGTTATCCGCATGGATCAGCTCCCGTGCAGTATGAAACTTTGCTTTCAACGATATTTTGCACAGTGGATAGAGGCATTTTTCAATTGTCCCTCATTAAACAGTCTAATCAACTGGTGATTGAGGCTTTTATTAACTAACCAATCTCTCACTAACCATCAATTTAAGGGTTTATAAGGTCACCTGTGGAAAATATTTTTCCATTAGCGGTGAATACTACCTTAGATCCCGACAATTGAGAATACAAAAATTGATGTTTATTTCCTTATAGAGCTCATTGTTATCCATTATTATGAAAGAGGGAAAAACATATGAACATTAATCATATAACCGGCTTCACATGGGCAAGCGATAGAAGAACTCCAACTGGGTCGGCTCGAGCTTGTAGTCTAAAACGACTTATTCAGAGGAAAATTATTAGCTGCATGCAAATCTTATTAGAGCAATGCATGACATCCGTTAAGTCGTGTGGAGCCGACAAGATCACTGGGCCAACTGAATCTGCAATAACTTGTCTTGTTCAAGCCCACCAATTTACATTTAACTGCAATGGCTTCAAAGTCAGCTCACTAGTAGTCATGTATAACTCAAGTTATTATTAGTGGGGAAAATTCTAAGTAAAGGTTTGAAGCAAAGCCAATTTTAAAAAGATGGTCCAAAATAGATATTATTTTAAATAACAGCCTAAAATGACCTAGTCAATCTCAAATGAGGGTTGGAGCTCAACCGGTAAACATTTGGTTAGCCGGCAAGTTTCAATTGACTTGGCTACTTTAGGTTTTTATTTGAAATTAGGTTCACTATGAATTTTCTTTTGAGAAAAGGGCCATTTTTTTTTTTACCTTTATTAGAAAATTTTCACTGTTAATGATTATGTGCAATTTTTTTTTCCCTTCGGGAAAGTCAATTGAGTCCGATCATATCATGAGCATCCAATACATTTATTTATCCCTTTGAAGTAACATTGCCATTAGGGGAACAAAAATTTTCCGATAGGTCATATTTAATGTAGCAGAAGTGATCAAGATCACTTGATCCCCTAGTCTTCCTCCATCCAAATATATTTTTTAAACGATGACATCTCTACATCTCTCGGTATTATATCTAGCACCAAACTGGAATGGAAAGGATTGATATGTGTCGGCGTGATGGTTTTTGGTGCTTTTTTCTATACTTAAATGTCAACTACAAATGGCCACTAATAAACTTAAAAATGGATACCCTAGCAAAATCACTGAATGTAACGTGCGGTAGGGTCAATCCCACGGAAAACCCTAAATTGATATGTGTGACAAATTTACCAAAAACTAATATTTTTTAACACCAAAAATCCCAAATTGGTAGACATGTCACGCATTTATCCATCGTTTTTAATTGTCTAGTTGGATAACACGTGGCAGTTAGAGATGAGCATGTTTCAAGGTAGAACTTAAAAGTGAAGGATTAGATGAGTGGATAATCGAGCCAGTGGGTACGGTTTTGACGACTCCTCTAATTCGATGGGTTTGCTTGATGCTTCGGCCCACATGGGTTTTGAGCAATACTGAAGAATCTTGGCCCAAATAGACTCGAGTTGGCAAGAGGGCAGTTTTGAGTTGTGGCCTTGTTCCTAGGAGCCTCGGACATCAGCCATGTAAGTAGTTGATTTTGGGCCTGTCAACTTGAGATCCACTTCCATGATCACCGATTGCAGAAGCTTTTTGGGCAACGACTGCTATGACGAATTGAAAGGAAACCTAAAATTTCCAACACATTGAATGTGACGATTGAATGGGTTGTTCACATAATAAATTTTAGATGTATTGATCATCATTTATGGAGTTGGTAGTTCATTGCCTTTTTATTCCTTCGGCTTTTCCGCTCATGGCACGCACGTCCTATTTCCCACGAACATCACTCTCCAACAGCCCTTAATTCTGTGTCTATCTCTCAAGGCACGTCTGACAGAACCACGTCTTCTCTTTCACTCCCAAATCCCACAACAATTTTGAGAAAAGCAGAGATCTTGAGTTTGATTTCTGGGTTCCGGGTGAAATGAGAAACCACCACAGCAGAAACTGTGATCCTGACCCACCGACTCTGAGGAAGCTCGAAAAGATGTCGGTAAGTACCGCCAAAGATCACCACTACAGCAATCTCTCTCCTTCGTCAAGGACTCGCAGGATCGAAGAAGGAAGAAGAGAAATGATGGAGATGATACGGAACTTGCCCGAGTCGAGTTACGAGCTTTCCCTTAAAGATATTGTGGATAAGCAGCTACCATTGCAGGTATTGGTGGACTCTGTTCGGTTCAGTTTGGTTTGGTTCGCTTCTTGTTCAATATTGAAATCTGATCTTATATCTGTAATCACATAGTAGCCATAACATGGTAACATACCGATGTTTTTTATAAGTGCTCTTCATCTGTTGCATATGCTTTGAAACCAATCTGGGGAAACAATTATGCTAATTAGGGAGATGACGTATTGTAATTGGAAGACAAATAATTAAACTTGGATTGCTTTGCAGGAGAATCAAGAGGAGGAAGAGGAAGAATTTGAGTTTCCAAGTGCTGAGGCAGAGTCAAACAAAAACCAGAAGAGGAAGAAGAGGAAGAAAGTCCCGAGGACCACTAGTCATCAGCATCATCAGGTGTCAAGATGTAATAGCATGGAAACCGGAACTTCCCTGATCAAGATGTTTTTCCCATCTTTCTTGGCATCGAGTAAGAATCCTGCAACATCATGGAACAGCAGGTTGAAGATTTCGCGGAGGACATTGTTCGAAGGGCTCGATGAGAGGTCTTTGGACACAGTGTCTAGGATTAACACAAGTCCTGTTGCAGGGATCAGGGGAGTCGCAGTCGAGATAGAACTGAAAGCAGTACCAGCAGGAGCAACAGCTATAAAAGCAGGTAAGAACTAGAATTTTTTTCGATATGACATTCTATTTGTGGATTTTTGGTTAGTCACCCTTCTGCTGAGTAACATCCTAAGCATATTGAGAGAAAAGGGTAAGATTTATTGTAGAAACTGCACATTGTTTTTTTTTTTTTTTCTAATTGAGAAAGATGGTACCTTTTTTAAGTCCCAAAGCAGAATTTCCAGTTCGATTCTTCACCGATAGTGATCCTGTTATTGAGTCTTAAACAACATGCTGATTTGGTTTGCAAATAACAGAAGATGTTTCCAACGGAACTATACCAGTTCGAACCTTTAGATCTAGTTTCAATTTTGTTTGTTCAATTTGAAATTAAAGCTTTACATTCTAGTAAGAAATTGTACTCTTACCAGCAGTTGTAAAAGCGCACAATTCCTACCTTTATGCAGGAACCATGACAGCGATTCTTTCCTGGGTTGCTGGCCTTTTCCTTTCGCTGGAACAGAAGGCAAAATGCGAAGGCAGAGGACATGTGTTTTCTGATTTCCTCTGCCACCTGCCCATGAAGGTTGAATCAGAGATTGATTTTGCCTTCAGAACCTAGAAATATACTGAAACGGCAGGAGGGTGTCCACAGCTGATTAAGCCGGTTTGATTATCTCGGCTCTGATGAAGATTTGGCTAATCAATCCAAGAAAAATCAAATGCAGAGATGCGAATGCATTTGATATTTATCAGTCTGGGTATCTTGTTAAGTGCTAGACTGCTCAAGAGACAATGCTAGTGAAGTTTTAGATTTCTGTAGGGACTACAAAGGCCATAGCTTAGCTTGCCTCATCGTGATCACGAGTCCACGAGTTATCAGCTGCTTAAAATATGTATTTTCATTACGAAACAAGGCTAAGGATCAAATAAACTGAATGCTGTCGGTATTTGTTCATTCAATGCTTCTCGTGCAGTACATCAAGGATATAACAGATGAACCTTGCGCATGGAGAACAATTGTGTACGAAAAACGAAAATCAATTGAAGAAGGTTTGAGAGGAATAGTGGGGTGAAGTTCTTCCTCTGAATGGAGGGGATGAATTAGCCAGGCAGGAACGCCTATTATGAGTGGTGGGGGCTATTGCCGCCGCTGGCCACTTTTGATTATGTTCATGGCATATTCTCTCCTTCAGGCGCCCATTTGCACGGATGTTACACTTGAGCAATCTAAGAAATAAGTACAAATCAGCTGAGAATCCGTCACCTCGTGTTCAAGTAACGCTTTGTCAAGTAATTTTAAGAAAAGTCACTTCCAATTCAATGAAAATTACCTCCAATGTTATGAAAGTTCACTACGATTGATCCATAACAGTTCGTCTCAGTTGAATTACCAAATTGCGACATAATGTGATTTTGGATGACCATCGTTGCAGTTGGAACATCAGATATACTTTTTCTGCTACAACACACAATGAGCACTTGTAAGTTACACAGGTGGGTGGTAGTTGAAGCACTGTCCTCTCATGCAGAACAACAAGCCAGAGTACTTGGGTTCTCCAGCTAACTTTCCTACCCAAAATGGTCAATAGAACAATATTAGATGGACTCATTTCATGAATAATGTGGTGAACATAATCCATTATAATATCAAATCGACATAAAAATTTGCATTTTCTTAGGGGGACTCAACGTGAATTGAACTAATTTTAATAGGTAACATATAATAACTTCATGAATCAATCTAGCTAGGTTCCCTTTTTTGGTCTCCACTTACAAGAACACAAAGACTCTTGCTCCAATTTCAATGGGCCTTTTGACCAGATGAAAATGGAGTTATGGGAAAGCAATACAAATGTCATGCTGTCATGAGAAATGGTGAAGTGTTGCATCCTACGCGTAGATGTTTACAGTCCAAAAGGTGAAATCACTAAAACTTATGCACTCTTATCCAAGTAGGATGGGGTACGTGGAATTTCGTGCGAATCAACAAGGACCGCCTTGAGGTTAAATCCTCGTAGTTAGCAAAATAGATGCATGAGAGAAGGGTGAAAATAACTCCCATCCTTGGCATCAGGTGAGTCCGAGATGCTTCGAGGGAGGAGATCCTAGTTCTGAACGGTGCTGCAGAGCAAACGTACTTTTTTTGGCAGAGCTCCAATGTATATCTTCTTAGATTAGCATTGACCATAAATAGATCCGACACTAGATGAATAGCGGTAATTACCCATTCTGAAAGGAATAGGGTTTCAAATCTTTAAAAATTAGTCGGATGCTAGAAAAAGTTTCAAAAAATATTTATTAAAAAAAGTGAGTCAGATTCTTGATTTAGTTTCCTCAAATGGGAGCACTATTTAATGCATGTTTCTAAGAATAGGATCACCTATCTGGAGTTTAGTTGGGAGGGGAATGGGCTGCAGATGAGGTCCAAAAGAAAAGGCAAACAAATGAGGTTATTAAGTAATAAAAATTAAAAAAAAGTGTATCAGAAATACTAAAACTTATCATAATAATGTAACTGAGTTCAAAAATTTTCAAAAAGTACAATCAAATACTAAAATTTTATACTGCAATTAAGTCACTCTGTTAAACTCCATCTAATTTAGCTGACTTGATCTATTTATTACTTTCTTAAGACAAGTGGCACCGATCTCACACCCACCAAATGCCACGTCAAGAAAATACTGAAAAAGGAAAAAGATAAGGGTGAAAAACACAAAGAAAAGGGGAAAAAATAATTAGTTAATAAAGACCAAAGCTTAAACTGTCCACCATCTTCTTTCTTTATTTCTTCGATGCTCAAGCTTTGAAAACTCATCGTTCATCTTTTTCTTTCATTCTTTCTTTCTTCGATGCTCAAGCTTTGAGGAGCTATAGAACTCGCTCCCTTTCCTCTGCCAATTCTCCACGGACATCAGCTATGGATTATGTCCTCCACAGCTATCTTCTGTGCCATGTGTTTTAGTATTTACTCAGGAAGATTCGTGGTTCGCCATGATTCGAAGCATCGGATGTTTGAGCCGTCGCATTACGAATTCAAATCTACTTCAAATTAAAGTTAGGATAGATAGAGAAGAAGAAGTTGAGAATTATTGACCAATATAGGAATTCCTCAAAATATTCGAAAACCCGAAACAGCAGCCACTGGAGATCACAAGTAGGCAAATCTTATTTAAACTCAGTGCATCACATCACATTTATTCATATTTAAAGTCATTCCACTTTGTCTGTTTGTCTGTCTCATGATGAAATTTTTCTCTTCAATGCAAGGCCCATGTTTAATGGGACGAACTGTTCCTAGTTCACGCCCCTTAAAGAGAAGATATCGTGAGTAGGCTAAAGAAGAAGATGAACGGTATAAGTTTTGGTGTTTATCAATTAATTATTCATTCTCTTTTTGACTTTTTTATATTTTCTTTCCTTTTTCAAATTTGAAGCATTTTTTCTATCATGATGCTTGGTTGGCGCTACATCGGTGCTGCATCAGTGCCACATATCTTAACAAAGTAATAAAAAAGCCACACCAACATTTTCCATAGTCGGATTGCATGGAATTAGTGGGAGACATTAACTACACTATTTGAAATCCTTATGATTCAATTGCATTTCCAAAAAAAGTTTTAAAACTTTTGAGACATTATTTTTTCTAAAAATTTATATCCACAACAAAAATACTATGGGGTTGTTGAACTCCATAATTTGGATACTATTGTGAGGGTGTGATTGTCAAGAATGATTTACGAAATCAATTTATAAAATGACATGACAAAATCAATAAGTACATGAACAAGCGAGTCATATGAAACGAATGTCTGCAAAAGCACCAAATAAATCTAATAAATTAAATCTGGTTTTCCATTTCCCGTACGCATATGAATCAACCTGAAAAGCAAACGCGAAGCCATATAAAACATCAAAATTGAATATAAAAAGGAGATCCTATGAGATCAGAAGGTGCATGGCTTCTAAGAATAAAGCATCATGGAAGTCAAGGGGAGTGGGGTCAAGTAGAGGAAGAAGCTTCATGGAAAGTTCTTCTACCCGTGTCTATATATAGCACCATCCACGGTAACCAGATTCAAGAATCGCTCTCTCGTCACACCCTAGTGAAAAAAAAAACATCTCTTTCTCTTTTATGTTTGTTTTGATTATTATACTCGCCTTGCGCTGAAAAAAACCATCTGGGCGATCTTGATCAGACCCCACGAAGCACGGGAAAGAAGGCCTGATAGCTTCCATGCCGGAAGCTATGGAAGACAGGGAATTGGCAGCAAGGGGACAAGAGCTGCATCTCCTTCCTCCCGGGCGCGGACGCATAAAGCGCCTCGTGTTCGCCAGTTTGTTCGGAAGCCTTAAGGCCCTTGTGGGTAGAATCATCGGATTTCTTCTTGGCCGCAACAGAACCCAGGCTCCCACATAAAAAACACTTCACCTCTCTTATCTTCGCTTACTCAATCCGGTCGAGAGAAATTAAAGACCGCTTGATAATGTTAATCGGTTGTTGCGTTCGATTCCCGGATCCTGTGTATGCGTTCTGCTTTTGTAGTAGTTCATGGCTCCATCTTTTTAATCTAATGTTGTGTCATGTTATCTGACATCTTCTACTGCTCGTTTTTAAATCTTTCACCGGTTCAATTGTCCACGGGGTCCCAAAATTCTCGGTGATATGACCGACAGATTTTGGGAAGCCACCTCAACCTATGTTGAATTCCTGCATAGACGACAAAGTATCAATAATATATATTTAGGTATTTGCTTTTTCAGTTTTCCAGGGGCATGTCTTTGTTTGTATCGGTCGCAATCAGCATAGAAAAAAGGACCAGAAACCATGATGCGGACCCAGATAAATTATTTCAATTTTCAATTTGGTAACTAGAAAACAAACCCAGATTCGCAGAGACGTCAAGTTAGTAGAATTTTTTATTGGACTGAGCAAGCCGACGAGATCGATGTTTCTTGAAAGGGACAAAGTTGCTCGACACTCACCGGAGTCGGTTCACTTTCCTCAATGCGCACCCATCGGTAATAATAACAAGATCTATTCATGATCGTAGAGACCCAACGGTTCGAGCCAATGTAGCTTGCATGTAAGTTGAGAGAAAGATGTCAGAAAAATGCTTAATTTTTTGCATTGATACTAAATTAGTCCAAATTTTTGTAATTTAGTGTCAATTTAGTTATTTGACTAATTTTAACTAGATATTATAGATATGGATGCTGGTCAGCTAACATGACATAACCGGCAATGATGTGAACAAGTTTTAATAATATTTTAATATTTTTTCTAATTATATATTTAATTTTTTTTTCCTTCTTCTCCATCCTCCTCGTGCCAGTCACCGGACCTTGGTGACTAGCTAGGTGAGTGTTGGCCAAGGTTAAGCCTCGCCTAGCCACTAGTGAGGGCTCAACCCTCCCTAGCCTAGCACAAGGCTACCCTCGTAGCCTTTGGAGGCTGGCAACTAGTTGGAAGAAGGACAAGAAGGGAAAAAAAAAAAAAAAGAAAATAAATAAAGAAATAAATTGAAAAATGCTAAAATATTATTAAAAGTTATTAATGTTAGCACCGACGGTGCTATGTCAGCCGACATGCGTCCGCATAAGCAATATTTGGTCAAAATTAGATAAAAGGAAAGAATTGGTATTGAATTAAAAGATTTAAGACTCAATTGATATCAAATCAAATGCTTAGGGCTAAATTGACACAAATGTACAAGATTTAGGACTTTTTTGATGCTTTCCCTTGCAAATTGGTGAGTTTGTCTAGACCTATTTGATTGGGCACGGCTGGTAACTTTCCCATGAATAAGGACCTCAGGAGAACCCCGAATTAATACTACTTCTTTTTAACTTAAATAATCCACTATTTTGGTGCGAGTGCGAGGTATTTTTATTGTCCAAATATTGTTGGCTCACATGTCAGATTTCTTTGATATAATTAGTGAAGCTAAGAGAGCTCACGCTAGCGAGAGCAATATTTAATACATGTTTTTAAGATGTGGCATCTACTATGTGGAGTTTACTTGGAAGGGGGGCGTGTTGCAGGTTAGTTCTTAGAGTTAAACTTAGACCCAGAAGAGAAGGGAAAAGAAAAGCAAACGAGGGTATGAACTTATAAAATTTGTACCCACAATAAGATTACTATCAAAGTGTTGAACTGCCCATAATTTGAAGATTATTGTAAGGGTGTAGTTCTCAAGAATGATCCACAAATTTGATTTGTAAAAAAGGCCAAACAAAATCATTAAGTATGCAAGCAAGTGGGTCATATCAAACAAACGTCCACAGAACATCACATATCAATATCACAAACTAAATCAGATTTTTCATTTCTTGTGTGAATATGAATCAACTTAAAAGACAAATGCACAACTAGATGAAAAGCAGGAGTATTGAATACAAATGTACATGATTTATTAGAATAAATATAAATGGACGGGTTCAAGATGATGAACCTAATCAATGCTGCATTGAGATGAAGCATTAAGGGATGTCGCTAAAAAGAAATTTGTTTATGATCCTTCCTCTAAATTTATATATAGAACATCCACTCATACTAGAATCAAGAATCACTCTCTCTCATGAGTCAAATGAGTTATTTGAATTTAGAAGGCGGATCCAAGAGATCCTTTTCTGATTTATAAATCATAGCAAAAAGTGTCTGATCGGTGGGAATCATTTTCATGGCCATATTTGTCAACGTAGTCTGATTGACAATCTTGAAAAAGGCCCTCACATTTCTGGTTTTGTCATGTTCTTTTCTATGATGGAGGAAGGAGACCGGTAAAGAACGGTTGAGAATGATTATGAGAGACTTTAGTCAAGTTTATAAATTTGTAAGGGGAAAAAAGATGATTTAAACCCGTGTCTTAATCATGAGGTACCCAAGTATAATCAAGAGGATGAGAAAGCAGCCGTTTGATGGAATAACAGGAAATTTCCCCCATCAACTGAAGAATTAGGACTACCAACAAGCCCGTAACCTTTTGGACTTTTAATCATTTCGTGAGTCACTAATGGAAAAAGGTATTTTACTTTCCAGGAGCACTTTTCGTTTGATTTATTTCATGAATAGTCATATTATTTCTTAATTTTTTTAGTTTGCAAGACCATTTCACGTAGTATGTTACGAGTGCTTCAGTGCCATGCTTTTGGACATGCCTAAGTATTCTATGGGTATTCGCAAGGATCACGATGATGATCCGCTCTTAATCTCAAAGAGAAGCAGGATCGATTGAAAGTTGAAATGCACATGGAAAAAGCCTAAGCTGTTTGGGCCAATATGATCTAGATTTGGAATTAGTATAATAGTGGGTCCTTCATAATACTTAGAATTGACGTGCCCAAGTAACTTTTCTCTACACATCCCACTTTCACGCAATTAAGATGAGCAGCTAGTTACTTGCTTAAAATCAAACTACCCACCATCTCCACGGCATCAGGTATGGGAAGATCTTTTACACAATCGTTATACCCAGTATAATATGAAATAAAGATGGGTTTGTTTAGGGAAAAATTTCATTATAAAGGGAAATATTTTCTGAAAATTATTTTTTTACAAAAATGATTAGTTTCCCTTTATTTGGTAATATGTGATCGAAATTATTTTTTTACTGTTTGGATCTTGTTCAAAAAATTACCTGTCTAGATGGGGTTAGCTGTTAGCATGTGTAGAAAATGTAACAGAGTATCGCACCTAATATCTTTCCATAAAAAAATTAGGGTGATCTTGAGAATCGTCGTTTCTTTCCATACGTAGTTCTGGTCGGCGCCGCAAGCCGCAAAGAAATCATTTGATCACGTGAGCATCTAGCTACGAAAGAAACCAACTGCAAATTGCAAAGAATGATTTGCCACACGTGAGCAGGTCGTTAATCTCCATGCACAACTTTTTCTTTATTGGCGTTCCTTACTGCTGCATCTTTTAGAATAATTCGAGATGTGCTGAACTAATTTACTATTTGGTAAGTAATGTGACCAAACAGGGGGAATAATTTTTTTCTGTTTTCCAGTCTTAACAAGAGGTACTTCGAATTTTGGATTTGAATTTTATGTAAACACGCAAATCGTCCCAGACCGTCCGGGGACATCAGGCAAGAGAGGCCGTGATTGAATTGTCCCGACATTATGTATTTACATTGGTGTTATATTGAAATTGGCTTCTACAAAATACATTTCACTGAAAGTCGTTTTTTTTGATTTTTTAAACAAGACAGGTTCTATGGGGATTTCAGACATGAAATATCATGGGAAAAATACCAAAGAAATCATAAACCTATTGTATTAATATCAATTTAGTCCCAAATTTGCTAATTTGACCATTTTAGTCCTAACCCTTTCTATATTGATACCAAATTGACCAATTTATACAAGAAATGGCTAACATTGATGCCAATCATCCTACGTGACATGGATAGGTGTTGATTTGGAAATTTTAATAATATTTTAATAAAATTTCTGAATTTATCGAACTTTTAATAAATTTTTGAAATTTTTTCCCCTTTCTCTTTTCTTTTTCCACCGGCCATAGCCATGGCTGGCAAGGGCAAGCATTAGCCATCTAGGTGAGGCCCCCTTGTTAGGCCTCCCCTAGGTGAGGGCGAGGCTGGTGAGCCCCGCCTGGGCAACGACAAGGCCTGACGAGCCTTGCCCTAGCCCAGGCTAAGGTCGGCCTCCTTGACACGAGACCGAAAGTTTACTTCCTCGTCCAGTCCAAGTTACTTGAAAGGTCCAGAGGTACTCGACACTCATGGCGTGAATGGACTTCCCAGATTCCATTTTCGCTTGAAAATGGTGATCGGGGGATGTCTACCTAATTGTCCATGGCAGGGATTTCTATCTGATGAGTCATCAGCAAGGGCGGCCTTTCAACGTCGCTAGTTTTTTTTTCCAGCAATCTGACCTTTTCGAGAGAGGACAAAGATGTCACTGATCGAAAGGCCTCAGCGACCATTGGAGAAGTGTCCCCTCTTTCACCATAGACATTTTGAAAAATGTCTCTGTCCGCAGTGTAAATTATTTCTCAAAGCAATGTTTTCAAATAGTGGTAATTTGTCCTCCTTTTTATAAAGTGTCTTCAATTTACTTTGTTGTTGATTGGTGATGATGGTTTTGTGTTTTGTAGTAATTTTGACGTGGCACGCGGTAGATGGCTTTATCTTCCAATTGATGCTCTTTTTTCTACATGTTAATCTTTTTTTCTTTATGTCTTAATGTATCTATTATAAAATCATGATGGTATTGACACTTCCTGTAATATCTACGATTTACGATTTATTTCAGAAATTTGCAAACAAAAGGAACCTGTCCCACAAGAAAAACTATTATTTCCCAAAGGAAAGTGACTTCTACTATCATTTTTCAAATAATTATGTAAGAAACATCTTACACGACCTTTGTATCAAAGATTAATGCTTTTCTTTATTAGCAATCATAAGTGAACAAAATCTATAGGTGGAGGTGCTTAGTTTCTTGGGAGGGACTTAGTGGTTAAGATGAATTGGTGTGAATAACTTACTTATCTCGAACAAAAAAAATAATAATATTGAATTGTGGTAATGATACGAGTCATTGAGTTTTAACTTATTCAGTTGTCCATTTAAAAGTTAAATTTTTTTCTGTCATAGTGAAAGGAAGAAGTCCCACTTTAGATGGCTCGAGTTGAAGGAAGCAACTGATAATACCAGTTAGCCATTAAAACTTTGTGACTTAAACTTTTTTGAGTGAGAGGTGAATATAAGTAAATTATCAAGGGGCTCCATTTATGGGCTCTCTCTTAGTTCTCCTCATTGTGAAGGTATTGGACTTATGCAAGGCATGACTTGTGCAACTCCGAATGCTCTAATAATACAATCTTGCATTTGTACTTCATTTCATGCGATGCTAAAGTTGGTCAATGAGAGTTGCTCAATGAGTTCCGCACCAGACATTTCGTCGGGGTTATGCACATGGATGAATGAGAGAGAGAAGAGAGAGATGAGTTGATCAAAAGTAGTAGATGGCACGCCTAAAAAGGGGGGGTTCGGTGGTGTTTTGGGCCCCGGAACCAAAGTTACAGACGAAGTTTCTGGGAAATGGCGTATGCGGAAAAATCCTCTTTGAGGGTTGTATGCAAATGACGATAGCTACATCGTAATCCAGCACTTTGGTCTTAATTAATTCTAATAAACTTTTGGGTATGGAAATGTTTATTGGTACGGTTAATCTCTATCAATTCTAGGAGCACATAAATCGTTGCAGAAAAATTTATTACAACAGTGCTACACGTGTACACAATCCAGTTCTCTAAGATTTGGTAATTACGTATTTCATGTATTTCTTTTGGTCGGGCATGGCATTATAAGTTATAGTTGTCGATCTCTTTCGTCACTTTTTGACTATTCTCTGTTTCGATTGTTTGCTTAATACTGTGGCCTAAATGGAATTGGAGCAACGTTGAAATATGTTGGCCCAAATAGCCTCTAGTCGGCAAAACGGCAATTGAGTTGTGGCCTTGTTGCAAGGCCATAAGCCATGTAAAGTGGTTGATTTTGGGCCTAAAGACGTGAGATCCCCATCCCATGATTACTGATCGCAGAACACATTCAGGCAATGATTGCGAAGATGATTTGAGAGAAAACATAAGCTTCTGAACACATGGCATATAGCATGTGGCGCTTGGATGGTTGGATGAGGATGTTGGGTTGTCCCCTGTTATTGATTATAATAGGTGGTGATGAAGTGCGAATCTAAAAGGCCAAAATGAGAGAAACAGGTCCGAAAAAATCGGGGCAGATACAGAGGATCATCCACATAGACCACCACTTCGCATCGCTTGAGGAGGATCAGCCCACCGCGGTTGGAGATGGCGATGGCCTAGGCGCTATTCAAGGGGGAAAATAACTGAGAATTGGACGACAGCTAGATTGGGTATGGCTCAGATCCGAAAATGGAACGCCAAAATTGAATTACGTTGAAATAGATCAATATAGATTAAATGGCCCAATTTGTATCATATCCATTTTTTACTCTCCCAAACCCAACCCCGTCCCCAATTTGACAGGTCCATTGTTTTCTCTCAACTTTACTATTTTTATTAAAGGGGTTGAAAGTATGTTTATTACATAATTTGACATGATTTGAGGTGATATACAACCCATTCCAATAAATATGAGTCATGATACTAGTTTGTGACCCATTTTGACATCACACGATACAAATGACGAAATTTATGGGTTTTGATTAGGACCCTCCAATGCTAGCTTCGATTTAGGGCTACAATAGTGGCATAACTGCTGTTCCCAGTCTATGTGTAGTGTATAACCTTTGCAGGAGCACTCTTTTTTCCATGCCATTCACCTTGCCTTAGTAGGATGTGCAACAGAAATTGCCTAAATTGGAAACCGCTTGGACCAGATTGAATCAGCTAGTTTTGGACAATTGCCATGGATGGTGGTTCGATTCCTAGTTCCTAGTATTGAAATCAGTGGCTGATAGATCCAATTTTCGATTCCAAAGTAGGAACCAGACCGACTATATATATAATTTCTTAGTAAAACCTAACTTTCTCAATTTCCCTCCATCATCCAATCCCTCACTCTTGCTTGCATCTCTCTTGTGCTCAATGATGACACTCTCTCCCTCTCGCCTCACACATCACCTTCGACGACTCTTTCCCTCGGCAACTAATTCCGCGACTTGGCTCTTGCTCAAGTCTCAGCTCTCGCCTCTCGCCTCTCGCACCAGAGTTAAGTATCTCTTGCATAACATCAGTCCCCTTCGAGTTTCGACCTCTTTTCTACTTAGCTGGCATGGCCATCGACGCTTTTCTATTTGAGTTTGCACTCACTCTCTGCTACCGCTACTTCGAAACTCCTGCAAGAACCGAGAAGACGATCCCCCCAAAACCCTCTCAGTCTCGGTCAAGTTTTTGAAAGAGAATGAGGGTACGTCTTCGTTAGATTTCTCTCTCCTTGTTTTTGCCAAGTTCGTGCAGATTACTTCTCATTTTCTCTCTCTCTCTCTCTCTCTCTCTCTCTCTCTCTCTCTCTTTGGGTTCACGAAGCTTCAATCTTTCATACCCAGTTCTGAAATTTCCCCTTTTTGTTTGCGCCGTTCGAGCCTTATTCGGTGCCCTCTCATGTATCCGTCATTCTTTGGGTCATCTATGTGAATCGGGATTGATGGAACTGCTGCTACTTGTTTGGTGGGTACGATGGCCAATGTGATTTGCATTGGGGAGTGGTGGGTTGGGACGCGATCTGGATGGATTGGTGTGGGTGAACTGAGATCGTCACGTCAGTGCTCGTTTGCGTTGATAGGTGTATGGTTTGGATACGTTATGATGAATGTGGTTGCGTCTAGTTGATCGTTGTTGTGAAAGTCTGGCTTGATAAAAATATATCATATAGCTGGCGAATTTGATTAGGGAATACTCACTGTGAAGGCCAAAAGTAGTAAATACTAAGTCCATCTGATGTAGATGTTATGATGTATTTGTTACATTACGTTCATTGTAATTGAACTTCATTGTGCTGGAAAGTGGATGATATGAATGTGATAGGAAGACCTCACGACAGCCTTTAATTTATTTGTTGTGCTTGGTTTATCAAACTCTTAATATTGCGCTTATTTTAGCTATGCTTTGAACTTGAAAAAAGCCAAATTTGGTGGGTGTTTCAATTCTATGTTTGATGGCTCCAATCTATGTTTTGCTTGATTCAAGTGATCTATTCAAATGTCAATGGAAGTGGACAAATCAAATGATACTATGAATCTAATAATTGACTTACTAAAATATGAAGGTGAAGAAGATCTTGAAGAGGCACCCAACATGAGCAAGGTACCTAACCCTTGTCCTCCTGGTAAACGAAAATCAATAGTTTGGCTTCATTTTCGTAAAGAACAAATAAAGAATGGGAAAATTGTGTTTAGTATTTATAGTGGGGCCAAGTATGGTCATTGTGTTGATAACAGTATTTTTACTATGTTAAAGCACTTGAAAAGGTACAACAAGTATCATCACAATATAGATAAAAAGTAAAGTTTGTTTGCTGCATATAAAGTAGATGGGACTCAAATGACATCGAAGCAAATGACATCGAAGCATACTAGTATTGGTAGTGCTAATGTATTAACGGCATGAAAATTTGATTAGAATCATTATGGACAAATGCTTGTTCGGATGATCATGATGGATGAAGAACCTTTTTCAATTGTTGAACATGTCAAATTTTGTGATTTTATTAATCAATTATAGCCTCTCTTCAATCACATCTCACAATTTACTATAGCTAGAGATTACATAAAATTGTATTTTTGTGAAAAAAAAAAAAAGTTTGAAGACTCATTTTCGCAAGTTTAAGTCTAGGGTCACACTTATGACCAATATATGGAGGCTATTCAAAATTTGAAATATTTATGTCTTACTACACACTTGATTAATGATTACTAAAAATTGCACAAAAAATCATAAATCTTGCGGTGATGTCTAATCACAAGGGCAAGAATATCATAAAAGTGTTGAGAAATGCACCTATGACTTGGGAGTAGAGAAAAAAGTGTTCACAATTATTGTGAATAATGTTAGTTGAATTGAAATTAGGATAGATAGAGAACAAAGAAGTTGAAAATTATTGACCAATATAGAAGTTCCTCAAAATCTTGAAAAACCCTAAACATGAATCATTGGAAATTACAAACAGGAAAATATCCTTAAAACTTAGTGTCATGCCCCGAACGCCGAGATACGTGAACAACCCGCCATGGTCATGTATATGCGACATTCCCAGGTAGTGTCGTCGACCCCATTAAATTATTATGCGCATGCAGAACGTGCTAAGAAACTCCTATAAAAAACATACGGAATAGGACAGCAAGAAAGATCAATTCAAAATCAAACCAACATACTTTCATATATCATCAATCCAAGGTTTACATACACTAACAGGATCCAGAGACTATATGCATCAAAAATGGGTCAGAGTTTATGTGCATAAAAAGGGTTAGTTTACGCAACAAGGATCGATTCACCAAAAAGAGAAACAGTCCTATAACTACTAATCGGATTCATTCGTCGATCCCACATCTTCCACATCTAACTGCACTGGGTCTGGAGACGAAGGATTGTCCACCCTACCATTAGGAAAGTCAGCTACGCCCTCACCCAGAATAGCATCCATCATGGCCAGTGGAATACCAAAATTGTCGAGTTGACCAATCCTAAAGTCATTGGCCCCAAAACGGAACCAAGCCCTAAACTTATGTGGTATCCTAACATCTTAGGTCTCCTGAATCCATACGGTAGTCCCGATCAGCTCGTAGACCCAATGGCTCCCAGGATTAGGGAAGTTGTGCACTTGCTCGATGATCTGCACTAGGATGCCATTCTTCTCCGGGGGTCCCGCCATCTACGGTCTTGTAATATTTTCCCCAAACTGAGATGAGACATTGTCTCAGCAAGTTCACCCTTCCTAAACCTCTATTAGAAAGAAAATACGCCCTAGAGTGGTCTAGCCACACAATACAGAAGACTTACCTCGCCTTCTTGCCTTCCTGCAGATTAGTACAATTCATATCACTCAATCACAGGTAATAACAGGGACTTAAACCATTAGAACACAATCAATTTCACGTAATTCGCAATCACACCAAGCGTTGCATCATTATTCACTGTCACATAAGGGCATAGCCTACTCGTAGTTCGGCTATCTACTGACATAAAGCTAGGCATCGCCTCCCCACCTTAGAGCGTGGCTTCGTCAGTACATTGACGGTGTTCCCGAAGGAGCATGGGCCCAGAATCAACTACGACTCGCATCCATTGTATGGGGCATCCCATATAGGGGTAATTCCAGCTCAATAGCTCAAGACAATTCATCTTAATTATCATACAACAACTCATAATCAACCTAAGGCACTTTGCACATCACTCACATACCCCAATTACAATATTAATCTTAAAAAAAAAAAAAAATTCAATTTCGATGCCAAACCCGACATTTGAGATTTTTTAAATAAAATCCATATTTTTCACAATCGACACTCAATTTGCATTAACCATTCATCAATTTCAAATTCTAAATATACAGCGGCGATCGACATGAAATTCGAGCAATTATGATCAAAAATAAATATTCGAGTTTTTATTTATAATATTTTAATGATTTTTGGAATATGATATATTATTAAATAATCCAATAATTTTGAAACATTTATTTAAATCATAAACAAATTCCTTTAAGTCGCATCAAGGCTTATATTAAAATAAACCTACTTAACCTTTAAATTAAACATACTTTACCTTAATTAATTACCTTAGTCTAATCCACATCTAAATAAACTAATCTAACTACCTAATCTTAATCAACCTAAGCTAAACACACTTAAGGCATCATTAACTCACTAATCAAGGTTTAGTGAGCTAAACTTACCGGAATCACTTTCCGACGAGTCTCCAGCGAAGAGCACAATGACGCCGACGACAAACCTACACGGATCAACACCAAATGAGAACCAAAAGGCGACCAAATCGAGCTTGGAAGGGCCAGATCTTGCTGGAACTTCCAACCACTGACTAAGCTTGGAGGAAGGCGGCACGGCGGCTGATTGGGCGGAGGAAAGGCGAAAGAGGGAGGCGGCAGCTCGAGCAACGACCGGTGGTGGCTCCGGCGATCTTGGCTAGCCCCGATCGTGGCTGGCGAACGGCGAGCAATGGTTGGCGAGGAGGGACGATGACGCTGAAGTTCGGGTGGAGGCGGAGTGGCAAGTCGGGAGCGGGACAGCGGTGACGTGAGCTCCGGCGAACGGCGAGCGAAGAGGGACGTAGGCGAAGGGCGGCCGGCCGAGCGAGCGTCGCGCAATGGGGGTTCGGATGGCTGGAAGCTCCTCTCTCTCTCTCTCTTCCAAGTTCAAATGAAGAAGATGATAGGGACAAGGGGGAAGTGACATCCCGCCTTTCCAAGAGCTCATCCCCATCATTTACTTGTCACCACCCTAGCCAATATTACCTCCCCCATGACATCACTTGTGATGTCACTATCCACTAACTCCAACCTTCCACAACTTTAGTCAAATAGATCCAATTTTATTTTCCGTCGGGGTCCAATTCTTGTACATCCAATTTCTTCAATTCCCATCAATTCTCTTATAATTGAGTCCAAATTAAAGTTCATAATTTAATCCAATGTTCCTAATAAAATTTATGACACATTAGGACTTCCAATTTCAGAATTCGATCTCAATTTCACGGTTAATTTCACTTTGGCACGATACTAGCACGGCCCAACCTACTGAGTAGCCTTTAGAAATCTTTGTGCATTTGACCTGTGGTTGATCAATTCAAGCCACAATGTACATTTTTGACACATTGGCAACTTTCGGTTATCGAGGTAATTTCAAGATTTTAAATACGGGCACAAGGTACCCAATCGATAGAAAAGTCGGTCTAGTGCCGATCGACAAGAATTGTGCAATTCGGTGGAATCACCCACACCTGATCACATGCCTCTATCGAGCAGATCTATCTCCGATTTCTAATCGATTTTTATTTGTGTCATAATGACCCTTGCAGATTATCTCAGTCAAAAGATCGCTTCCTAATCAAATTCTCTAGTCTGATACATTAGAATCTCTTAACAGCTTCACCTGATAGATTAGTTTTCATATTAGTGGCCGACTCAAGGAAAGGAACTATATGCGTGCCAACGAAATGCCCATCTCAATTTATTGAAATTAGAATTGGAAAATCAAGAAGTTACAACTCTTCCCTTCTTATAAAAATTTTGTCCTCGAAATTTAAATCATTACACATCTGAAGCAAAAAGGTGAGGGTATAATTCTCTCATCGAATCTTCGGTTTCCCAAGTTGCTCCTTCAGTGCCGTGATGTTGCCAAATCACTTTGACTAACGGGATGGTCTTGGTGCGCAAAACCTGCTCCTTGCGGTCCACGATCTGAACCGGGCTTTCAACGTACGACACCTTGTCATTCACGTCTAATTCCTCAAAATTTAAAACGTGTGTTGAATCAGGTTCATACTTCTTTAACATCGACACGTGAAAGACGTCATGCACTTGTGCCAATCTCAGCGGTATTGCAAGACGATATGTCAGAGTCCTTATTCTTTCCAAAATCTCAAAGGGACCTACGTACATCTGACTCAGTTTCCCCTTTTTGCCAAAGCGGGAAATACCTCTCATCGGTGACACCTTCAGAAAAACATGCTCACCAACTTGGAACTCCAATGGCCTTTGACGCTTATCGGTATAACTTTTCTGACGGCTCTAAGCGGTCTTTAATCTGTTTCTGATAACTGCAACTGCCTCCACTGACTGCTAAACCAACTTTGGACCGGTGATATTTCTTTCCCCGACTTCGTCCCATCATAATGGCGTTCTGCATGCTCTGCCATATAATGCTTCAAAAGGAGCCATTTGAATAATCTGCTGATAATTGTTGTTGTAGGCAAACTCGACTAGATAAAGCTGTTCCTCCTAGTTTCCTTTGAAGTCCAAGACACAAGCTCGCAGCATGTCCTTGAGAGTCTAAATTATCCTCTCAAATTGGCCATCAGTCTGCGGGTGATAGGTCGTACTGTACTGTAGCTTCGTTCCTAAAGCAAATTGCAAGCTTTTCCAAAAAGCAGCAGTGAACCTCGAGTGTCTGTCTGAAGTAATTGTAATCGGCACTCCATGCATACGAGCTATCTAACGTACATACATATCTGCGAGTCTATCCAAACTCAAGTCCCTTCGAACTGTAATGAAGTGAGCTGACTTTGTCAATCTGTTGACTACTACCCAAATCGAATCGTTTCCTCTCTGGCTCCTCGGTAGTCCCGTCACGAAGTCCATCGTGATATGCTTCCATTTCCATTATGGGATCTCAAGGGATTGCAGAAGTCCTCCCGGTTTGCAATGTTGAGCTTTTACTTGCTGACACGTCAAACACTTGGCGATGTCCGCCTTCATGCCACACCATTAATAGTGTTGACGCAGATTTTAATACATCTTGGTACTACCAGGATGAATGCTGTAACTGCTACGATGCGCTTATGATAGAATCTCTTGTTTAAGCTCCACATCGTCAGGTACAACCAATCGTCCTTGGAACCTTAATGTCCCATCCTCAGAAATCTGAAAGTCAATCTTCCTTTTCTCTACATCCTCTTGCAGGATTTTCTGAACATCTAGATCCATTTGCTGAAGCGTTCTGATTCTGACTTGTACTTCCAACTCAATACTGAGAGTGGCCATAAGATTTGAAAGGTGGCCTACCTCAAATTTGAAATCTGAATCTCGTGCTCTCTCAATTAAACCTCATTCCTTGAGTACCATTTAAGCAACTGAAGACTTCCTACTCAGTGCATCGGCGACCTTGTTCACCTTTCTGGGGTGATACAAAATCTCACAATCATAGTCCTTTAAGAGCTCCATCCATCGACCCTATCTCATATTCAACTCCTTTTGAGAGAATAAGTACTTGAGACTCTAATGATTAGTGAAGATCTGGAATCTTTCTCCACATAGATAATGCCTCCAAATCTTCAGGGCAAAGATGATCGCTGCAAGTTCTAAGTCAGTGTCGGATAATTCAACTCGTGAGGTCTCAACTGACGGGACGCATATGCAACAACCCTACCATGCTGCATCAATATGCAACCCAATCCTTTAAATGATGCATCATTGTAGATCTCAAACGCTCCTGGACCAGATGGAATAGTAAGCACAGGTGCGGTAGTTAGCTTATGCTTAAACTCTTGGAAACTACTCTCGCACTTATCCGTCCAAACAAAATTTTCTTCCTTCTTTAGCGGTCTCGTCATCGGCGATACTAACCCTGAAAACCCTTCCACAAACCGTTTGTAATACCCTACTAAATTTAGAAAACTTCTTATCTCTGTCACTGTCGTCGGTCTTGGCCAATTGATCACTACTTTAATCTTGGCTGGATCCACTGAGATCCCTTCTCTAGAGATGACATGACCTAGGAAAGCCACACGAGTTAGCCAAAACTCGCACTTACTAAACTTGGCATACAGCTTGTGATCTCTTAAAGTCTGAAGCACTATCCTTAAGTGCTTTTCATGATCCTCAGTACTCCTTGAATACACCAGCATGTTGTCGATGAAAACAATTACAAACTAATCTAAGTACTTTTTGAACACCCGATTCATCAAATCCATGAAAGCAGCTAGGGTGTTTGTCAACCCAAACAGCATAATAGTAAACTCATAATGGCCATATCAGGTGCGAAATGCCAACTTCGATATGTCTTCCTTCTTGATTCTTAACTAATGATACCCTGTCCTCAAGTCGACCTTAGAAAATATCGACGCTCCCTGAAGCTGATCAAACAAGTCATCAATCATCGGCAATGGATACTTGTTCTTAATCGTCACCTGATTGAGTTGACGATAGTTGATGCACAAGTGCAAGGAACCATCCTTCTTCTTTACGAATAGAATTGGCACTCCCCAAGGTGATGCACTAGGACGAATAAATCCTTTATCCAACAACTCTTGCATCTACACCTTCAATTCTTTAAGTTCTGATAAGGCCATCCAATAAGGAGCTTTAGAGATCGGCTCTGTCCCAGGGGCTAATTCAATCACAAACTCTATCTCTCTCTCTAGTGGCAAACTCAGTAACTCTTTCGGGAACACGTCTGAGAACTCTTGTACCACTGCGACATCTTCAATCTTTAACTCCTCCATTGTCGTGTCCACGACAGTCGCCAAGTAACCTTGGCAACCCTTGCCTAGCAAGCGAGTTGCTTCGAGCGATGAGATTAAGGAAACCGATGGTCCTCCTCGACTCCTAATGGGTTAAACTGAATCGACTTGCGATAACAGTTCATTTTAGCTTGTTACTTGGTGAGGCAATCCATACCAATTATCACATCAAAATCAAACATGGCTGGGACTATTAAGGCCCTGGATGGAAACGTTCCGAAAAAATTTTTGTGGAACACTTTTGTACTTTTTTTGTTCAGGGAACAAAAAAGGAACAGAAACGCGTTTGGTTGCGTTTCTGTTCTTTTTTTTGTTTTTTTGTTCCCAGAACAAAATTGGAGTAAAAAAAAGAAACACAAAAAAGTTGCTTCTAGAGAAAAGAAACACTTTTTCAAAGCCAAAAAGAAACGCTTCTCTTCTTCTCTCTATTCTCTTCTCTTCTTCTTTTCTTCTTCTTTTCTTCTTCTTTTTTTCTTCTTTTTTCTTTGGCCGGTCGCCGGCCTCAGCCATGGCTGGCGACCAGCCGTCAAGGGTCGGCGACCTCGCCAGAGCGTCGCCGGCCCCCAGCGAGGCCGAGCTTGCCCAGCCAAGGCGAGGCTCAGCCTCGCTCGAGGGGAGATCTTCGGCTAGGGTTCCAGCGAGGGGCTCTGGAGGATGGTGTGACGGTGGCGCAACACTAGAGGCTTCGGGATCGACACAGGGCGACGTGGGCAAAGAATGGCGGACGGCGTCACGAATGGCATGGTGAGATCAGGACAACGTCGAGCTGCGGGCTTCGGGGCGCAGGTGCTCGGCTCCGGCGGCAGGGCGGCGAGGCTCGGCCTCCCTCACGCCGGCGACGCCGAGCCTCGCCTTGGCTGGGCGGGCCGTCGGCCGACCGGCCGAAAGAAGAAAAAAATAAAAAAAGAAAGGAAAAAATGGAAAATAAAATAAAAATATTAAAAAATTAAAAGAAACAAAAAAAGAATAAAATTTACCAAACGTGTTTTTATTCATTTTTTATTCCTAACAAACGTTATCATACGCGTTCTTTTGTTAAAAAATCGTTCCCCAGAATAGAAACACTTTTTTTTTTATTTCTCTTCCTGGGAACAGAAAAGGAACAGAAACGTTTCCATGCAGGGCCTAAGTCTATCTTCTCCTCTCGCTCACCAATCACTAACTTGCAACCAAGACAATCCACTATAGCTAACACATTATCCTTCAACGGCGTAGATATGCTAATTACAAACTCCAACAACTCAGGAATTAATTCTACAAACTTAACATATCTTTCAGCTATAAAGGAATGAGAAGCTCCAAGATCAAATAAAGTTTAAGCGGGTTGGTCGTTCAGTAAGACCATACCTGTGATCACGTTAGGCGCATCCTCCGCCTGTCCTCTGGTAATCGCGTAAGTCCTTCATTGAGCTAGAGGTCGATTCAATCCACCCTGCAGCATGATCTGCGGCACGACTCCTCTATTTTGACCCAATGGTGGCGGCGGCGACAACTGACGCTGTCCCATCTGATTCCTGGGGCAATTCCTGAATATATGACCCTGTTGGCCACACTCATAACAAGCACCTGTCCTAGAGGGACACGAGGCCGAACCATGTCATCTTCCACATGAACGATACACTCCATGATGGTTCGGTGATGGTTTCCCTATCCCACCCTTCCTGTTGAGTGGGAGAGGATATCTTCCTCCAGACATCGGCCTCTTCCCAAACCGATTACCTTCTCTGTTCGAATTAAACCGCGACCCAGATGTGGCAGCTCTCTCATTCTGGTCTTTCTCAATCAGATGGGCCCGCTTATAAAGATCCTTGTACTCCTTCAGATCTAATGGTACCAAAAAGCTCCTCACCTCCGGCCGAAACCCATCTCTAAACCTTTGAGCTCGGTCTGCCGGTTTCTGAACTAACTCAAGGGCATACTGCAACAGCTTAGCGAACTTTGCTTCATACTGATCGATTGTCATTGTACCTTAACGGAGGCGTTGGAACTTCGCCATCTTCAACTCTCTAGCACAATCAGAAAAGTACTTCTCATTGAAGACCTCAAGAAACGTATTTCACTCTAGAGCTACACCCGTAGGGAACACTACTCCTTTATTAGCCTTCCACCATGTGGCTGCGATCCCCCTCAACTGATAGGCTACCAGTACGACCTTCTCCGCTTCAGTATACATCAGTAACTCAAAGGCATTCTCTAGTTCCTGAACCCATAGTGCTGCAGTTTCGAGATCTCTCGCTCCCGTGAACGTTGGCGGATTCAACCTTAGAAAATACTGTACCAACTTTTGCCTAGGCCTCCCAGCGGCCACATTCTCAGGCGGGATTTCATCAAGTTCCACTTCAGGTTCAACGACTGGTACAGCGACAGCAGGTACGGCAGTAGCATTGGTGGCATTAGTGGCGGCAGCAACATTGGCGGCATTAACAGCATTGGTGACAGCGGCGAAAGCGGCGGCTGAAGCGGCGGCCTACTAGTCTAGTCTGTCACCCATCATTTCAAGCATCTGCATGATTCCAACAAACCTCGGATCCACAGGGGCTACTGCATCATCTGGAGGTGATGCTGCACCACTCGCACTGGCCTCAGCCTGCGCTCTTCCTAAGGCATCTCGAGCACCGACTCTCATCGGCGACCCACTCTGAAACATGGGGCCTACTGCTCTCTTCCTAGCAGCTCTCGGCACTCGGTCACTTATGCTACAAGCTCAATATAGATGCCTATTTGCCATTTTTCAGAGAACGTTTCCCCGGAAATTATTTTCCGCGAAACGAACGGAGCCTAAATATTCCTTTTCTTTTCTTTTGCACTTTTTTTATAATCTTTGCTTTTCTTTTTAATTTTTTTTTATCATTTTTCTGATTTGGCACTTGTTGGGTGCCATATTGGCACCACATATCTTAACAAAGTAATAAAAAAGCCATACCAACATTTTCCGTAGTCAAGTTGCATGAAATTAACTGGAGGGTTTGATTGCACTATTCAAAAAATTTATGACTCAATTGTATTTTGAGGAAAAAAATTAGGACTTTTGGTACCTTTTTTATCTCTAAAAATTTATATCCATAACGAGATTACTATGGGGTTGTTGAACTTCATAATTTGGAGATTACTGCGAGGGTGTGATTGTCAAGAATGATTTACAAAATCAATTTGTAAAATGAGCTGACCAAATCAATAAGTACGTGAACAAGCTAGCCATATGAAACCAACGTCTGCAAAAGCACAACAAATCATTCTCAAAAATTAATTTAGTTTTCCATTCCTTGTAAGAGCATTGTCAACTTGGAAAGCAAACGCACAACTATGTAAAAAGTTAATTATTGAATGTAAAATAGAGATCTTATGGACCCCGAATGTCCATGGCTTCTTCGGATAAAATATGTCGAAGTCATGGGTGATGGGGCCAAACAGCAGAAGAAGCTTCAGGGCAATTTCGGCTTTCCTGCGTTTATATAAAGAACCATGCACGATAACTAGATTCAAGAGTCACCTCTCTCGTTACACCCGAGGGAAAAAAAAAAAAATCTCTCTCTTTTAAGTTTGTTTTGATTAATTAAACTCACCTCGTGCTGAGCAAAAGATCTGGTGATCTTGATCATACCCCGTGAAGCACGGGAAAGAAAGCGCGATGGATGCCATGCCAGAAGCCGTGAAAGAGAAGGAATTGGCAGCAAGGAGACAAGGGCTGCTGCTTCATCCTCCCAGGCGCGGACGCATAAAGCGTCTTGTGTTCGCCTGTTTATGTGGAAGCTTTGAGGCCCTTGTGGGTAGAATCATGGGCTTTCTTCTTGGCCGCAACAGAACCTAGGCTCCCACATATTATCACAAGTCCCCTCTCTTCTCTTCGCTTCCTCGTTCTGGTTGAAACAAAGTAAATCCTAGACCGCTCGATAATGTTAACCGGTTGTAGCGTTTGATTCCTAAGTTCAGTGTTAGTGTTCTGCTTCTGTAGTAGTTTCGTGCAGGAAAATGGCTCCATGTTTTGCAACTGATGTACTGTTCTCTCATCCGACGTCTTCTTCTACTTGTTTTCAATCTTCCACTGCTTCAGTATCCATCGCGTCCCAAAATTCTCGGTGATATGACCGACGGATTTTGGGAAGCCAGGTCAACCCTTGTTGAATGTCTGCACGGATGAAAAAGGATCAATGACATATATATTAGTTCTCTAGGGGCTCATTTATGTTTGTACCAGTCGCAATCGGCATAAGAACCAGGACCAGAAACCATCATGTGAACACGGATCAATTATTTCAATTTCCAATTTGGTACTAGATAACAAACCCAGATTTGCAGAGACGTCAAGTTGGTAGAATTTTTTACCGGATGGAGGAAGCCGACAATATCGATGTTTCTTGAAAGGGACAAAAGTACTCGATACTCATGCTATGTCTGGACTCGGTTCACTTTCGTCAAAGCACACCAATCGGTAATAATAACAAGATCTATTAATGACCCTCGTGGCCAGTCAGTGCAGCTTGAGTGCAAATTGGTGGGCTTGCTTGGAACTATGTGGTCGGTCACGGCTCCCATGGATAAGGACCCCATGAGAAGCCAAAACCCCAAATTAAATATTTTTTGTACTTAAATAATCCACTGTTTTGGTGCCATTGCGCAGAATTTTTTTGGTCCAAATCTTGTCGGCTCACGTTTCAGATCTATTTGATATAATTAATGAAGCTAAGAGAGCAATATTTAACGCATGTTTTTAAGAAGTAGCATAAACTATCTAGAGTTTACTTGGAAGGAGGATGTGCTGCAGGTTAGTTCCTATAGTTAAGCAGAGACCCAAAAGAGAGAAAAAACCAAATGAGGGTATTAACTTATAAAATTTATACCCACAATAAGAGTACTATCAAAGTGTTCAACTACCCATAATTTGAAGATTACCATAAGGGTGTAATTGTCAAGAATCATCTACGGAAATGATTTATAAAATGGCCTAACAAAATCAATTAGTATGCAAACAAGTGGGTCATGTCAAACAAACGTCCATCGAACATCACATATCAATTTTACAAACTAAATTGGATTTTTCATTTCTTGTGTGAATACGAATCAAACTCAAAAAGCAAATACATAACTAAATGAAAAACATGAGTTATTGAAAATGAATGTACATGACTTATTAGAATAAAATAAAATGATAGTCATAGGAAGGGCCCAAGCAACAAGTTCGAGATCAATGTTGTAGTGGAGATGAAGTATTAAGGGACGTCATAAAAAAGAACTCTGTTTCAAGTCCTTCCAAGGACGTTCCACTCTAAATTTATATATAGAATATCAATTCATACCAGAATAAAAAAATCCCTCTCTCGTGAGCCATATGAGTTATATGAATCTAGAAGGCGGATCTAGGATATCCTTTTTATGATTCCAAAATCACAGTAAAAAGTATTTGACTGGTGCAGATCTTTTTCGATGGCCATATTTGTCAGTGTCGTCGTCTGATCGACAATCTAAAAAAAGGTCCTCATAGTTCCCAATACAAATCCAGGTCTAAACCTTTTTGCTTTTGCCATGTATTTTTCTATAATTAAACAAGAGGAAGGAGAAGAATAAGGAACGGCTGAGAATGATGATGAGAGACTTTTGGTCTTGTTTGTAAATTGTGGGGAAAAAAGATGCTTTAAACCCCCGTCTTAATCATGAGATACCCAGGTATAATCAGAGGCTAAGAAAGTAGCCGTTTGGTGGAATAACAGGAAATTTCTCCCGTCAACTGAAGGATTACGAGGACCATTATGCCCCTCACCTTTTTGATTTTTAATCATTTCGTGAGTCACTAATGGAAAAAGGTATTTTCTTTCCTATGCGCTGTTTACGTTTGATTTGTTTCACAAATAATCATATTATTTCTTAGCTTTTGTAGCTTGCAAGACCATTTCACCTAGTATTTTACGAGTGATTCGGTGCCATGCTTTTGGACATGCCCAAGTATTCTATAAAAATTCACAAGGATCACGATGAAGACCCATCCTTACTCTCAAAAGCAGCGGGACCGATTGAAAGTTGACATCCATGTGAAAAAAAATCTTAGCTGTTTTGGCCAATATGGTGTAGATTTGGATTTGGTCTAATGATAGATCCGTCAGAATAGTTAGAGTCGACATGCCCAAGTAACCTTTCTCTGCACATCCTACTTTCTCGCTATCGATATGAGCAGCTAGCTACTTGCTAAAAATCGAAGTGAAATGTGAAAAACAAAAGATTTACACAGCCTATATATACCCTATATTAATATGAAAATAATATTACCCGTCTGGACATTCGCATGTGTAGAAAAAGGTTACACAGCATCACGCCTAAAATCTTTCCCTAAAAAACTTAGGGTGATCTTCAGAATCGTTGTTTCTATACATATGATTCTGGTAGGCGGTTTGGTTTTTAAGGAAGAGCCAACAAATGACTAAGGAAAAGGAGGCTGCGCAACTGCAAACTGCAAAGAGTAATTTGCCACACGTGAGCAGGCCACAACTTTTTCTATGGCAAAAGTACGCTTTAAGTGTCAAAATTTAGCATGAATGGATACTTAAGTATCAAAAGTTACGAAAGTAACACTTAAATGCCAAAATCAAAGTAAAATGAATTATTTAAGTGACAATCCGGCCAAAATGCCGACGTGCACAATTTCCGATGAAGCATGTGCAAAATAGTGGTTTTCCATGCCGACGTGACAATATAAAAATGACATCGTTTTGGTGCTAACATGGTAAAAATTAATATAAAAATTAATTAAATTTAACTTAAAATAAAAAAAAAATAAAAATTACTTAAAATAAATAAAAATATTTTAAAAAATTAAAAAATATATAAAAAAAAAAAGAGGCGACTCCGGCCGATCGACGAAGAGGGCTTGCGAGCCCTTGCCCCGATCTAGGGCGAGGGTCACGACCCTCGCCTAGATTTGGCGAGGGTTGGCAGCCCTCACTCGGTCGGGCCAAGGGCCGTCGCCCGCTAGACTTGTAGGGTTTTGTTTTGAATTGGTTCAAAACCATTGGAAATTGACCTAGCGGGCAGCGGCCCTTGGCCTGGTCGGGCAAGGGCTGCCAACCCTTGCCTTGATTTGGGGCGAGGGCTCATGGGCCCTCACCGCCGGTCGGTCGAGTTCACTAGCCCTTGCCGCCGGTCAGCCGAGTTCGCCAGCCCCTGGCTAGGGCTCGACGACCCCAGCCGACCCTCCCCCCTCCGTCGCCAACCTTTCCCAGTGACGGCGGGGAGGCGGCAGCGGGCGAGGGCTACCCTCCGCCTCCCTTTTTTTTATAAATTTTTTTAAAAATGATTTGTTTAAATAATTTTTAAATTTGTTAATATTTGTATTTTTATTTTAAAATATTTTAAATAATTTTATTTTTAAATTTAATTTAATTAATTTTATATTAATTTTTTACCATGTCAGCACCAAAACGATACCGTTTTGCACTTGCCTTGCTGGAAAATCGCCATGTCAGCATTTTGGCTCGATTAGCACTTAAATGATCCATTTTGCTTCGATTTTGGCATTTAAGTGTTACTTTCATAGCTTTTGGCACTTAAGTGTCTCTTTGTGCCAACTTTTGGCACTCCAAGGATCCGCAGATCCTTTTTCTATTGGTGTTTCTGCTGACAACCTTCTTTTTGAATAATTTGAGATGTATTGGAATTATTTAGCTATTTGGTAAGTAAAGTGACCAAGGGGAGAATAAATTTTCTGTTTTTAGTCGTAGTATCAGGTAATTCGAATTTTATGAAAGCATGCCAATAATCTCATTCTTGGACATCGAGAGAGAGAGAGAGAGAGAGAGGGCAGAACCCAAATTATCCTGACATTATTTATTAAGGTAGGTGATTAATAGGAATTGACTTTTGCGACTAAATACTTTTCATCGAAGAGTGCCATCTCCCTTCCCTTGTTGAGTGCTCAACTACTAGAAAAGTGTAAGAGGCCAGAACCCAAATTATCCTGACATTATTTATTAAGGTAGGTGATTAATCGGAATTGACTTTTGCGACTAAATACTTTTCATCGAAGAGTGCCATCTCCCTTCCCTTGTTGAGTGCTCAACTACTAGAAAAGTGTACGACTTCTTCGGGCAAGTTTTTCTATTTTTATTAGACAAGACAAGTCTTGTGACAATTCCAAACAGGAAATTTTGCAAATATAGAAGGAAACAAATAACTTTGCTTCACATGGAACAGAAAGTACACAAAGTTTCTCGAAATTCAATTGACAATAAAGTCTAAAGACATAAAGATGCAATGCCGAAATTTAATCGGCGATGCATATCTAGAAGCTACAACTACAAGACACATCGGAATTAAATCGATGATATGATTCTGGAAACTATAACTATAGTGCAAAAATTGAAAGTGAAAATGTTTGTTTGTTGTGATGTCTTGAGTAGTGGAACTCGTGTATTTTTAATGCTTACAACATAACACGAGGGCAATTCTTCTGCAAGTTTAACCATATTTTCATATCTCTAAACGATCTCATCTCCAAGTGTTTATTCCTTTTAAAATTGTGCATTGATCTTTCGCACTTGTTAGTTCCATATTTTCGTCGTCGGTGGCATGATCGACCAATTTTTGGAAAGTGACATCACCCTATTTTCAATTCCTGTACAAAACAATACACACACACACACACACACACACACACACACACACACACATATATATATATATATATATATATTATGTATGTATATATTTCATTATTTATTTATTTTGGTATCAATCGGCTCGAGGATTGACAGTTCAGTACAAGGAAAAGGACCATATTCATCACGTGGACACGTAACTATTACCTTAATTCCAATTGGGGTTGAGGAAGACGACGGGATCCGATTATCATTACCCCCAAGAAACGAAAAATTTGATACTGACATATCGAAAGCTACTTCATAGCCATGGCACTACTGGACTTCCCAGATTCCATTTTCAAGTGAAAATGGTGATTGGAGACTTCTATCTAGTGTCCCGGGCAGAGATGGAAAAAAAGCAGAAGCACCCAATGGCAGGGATTTCTCTTCGACGAGTCACCGGCGAAGGCGCTCCTTCGACGTCCCCGGTTTTTGACAGCAAGGAATCTGATCTTTTGGAGAGAGTACAAGCATGTTACTGATCGAAAGGCTTCATGGACCATTTAAAAAGTGTCCCCTTTTCACCAGGGACATTTGAAAAAATTCTCTCTGTCCAAGGTGTAAAATACGGCTGAAAGCAATGTTTTCAATGGTGGTAATTTGTCCTCCTTTCTACAGGGTCTTCACTTAGCTTGTTACTACCTGGTGATGATGGTTTTGTGTTTTGTAGTAATTTTGACGTGGTGTGTGGTAGATGGCTTTATCTTCCAATTGATGCTCTTTCTTCCACATGTTAATCCTTTATTTTTATTTTCATTTTTATTTTTATTTTTATAATGCATCTATTGTAAAATCATGATAGTATTGGTACTTTTGCAATATCTATGAATTGACAATTTATTTAAAAAAATTTCTAAACAAGAGGAACCTTGCCCCACAATAAAAACTATCATGCTCTAAACGAAAGTGACTTCTACCATAATTTTCAGATAGTTATTTAATCATCGACCTTTATATCAAAGACTAATCCTTTTTTATTAACAATCATAAGTGAACCAATTCTATCAGTGGAGTTGCTTAGTTTCTGAGGAGGGACTTAGTGGTCAAGATGAATTGTGAATGACTTATCTCGAACTAAAAAATATAATATTGAATTGTCTTAACAACACGAATCATTGAGTCTTAACTTATTCGGTTGTCCATATATAATATCAAAAATTTTCCGTCACAGTGAAAGGAAGAAGTCCCACATCATATGGCTAGAGTTAAAGGAAGCAACTAATGATACTAGTTGGCCATTAACTTCGTGACTTAAACTTTTTTGAGTGGGAGGTGAATCTAAGTAGATCATCAATGAGCTCAACTTTGGGCTCTCTCTCGAATCTCCTCCTTGTGAAGTTATTAGAGTTACGTGAGGCATGACTTGTGCATTCCCTGATGCTCTAATAATATGATCTTGCATTTATTCTTCATTTCATGCGACACATAAGTTGGTCCATGAGAATCTATGAAGCACGGAGATGTTGTCGGAGCTTCTATGTCATGTCTAACTCATGTTAACGCATCCGACACACTCGGATACGCAATCAACACATGTTGGATTTTTCGGCACATGGTCAACTTTTCTTGACATATTTTAACACGTGTGTCCAGGAGAGAGAATTGTTGAAGAACACAATGTAGGGTGGAGGTAAGGGCGAGTAGAGGTGAGGCCGCGAGAGACGGCAAGGTTGCGATAGCAAGGGAGAGTAGAGACCAAGGCGACTAGAGAGCCGCAATTGTGATGCCGCAATGGAGAGTCGGCGGTGAGGATGCAGCTATGAAGGAGGAAGGCTCGGAGGTGAGGCGGTGTGTGATTATGATGAGGCGACCGAGAGAGAGAGTAGAGACTAAGAGGAAGAGGGCTGTGCGAGGAGGAAAAGGTAAAGGCTAGGGTTTTTGAGGGAGGAAACTAAAAAAAAAAATAGAAATGGGATTTTGATGGGACGTTTTTCTTTTTCGGAGGGTCGGTGGATGAGAGGATGACTTCAATTTTTAATAAAGAAAGTGACAACCTGACAGGTGGGGTGGGGGAAAAGACGTGGGAAAGAAACGAGGGGTGAAAAAAAAAATTGAGGGTTGGGGTTGAGGGTGGACCGCAAGGGGCTTTTTTTTTTTTTTTTTAATCAGAAAAATAAATAAGAGAGGTTACAAAGTGATTTTGGAAAATAAAAATAATTTTGGTTATTGTAGAAGATTATAGATTTATTTAAATAATTTAATTTTAATTTCTTATTAGTCATTAGTTTCATCAATAACTTTTGTTAGAGTTAGAAACATGTTTCCAAACATGTATACACATTAATTATGAATATATTTTTCAAATTTCCTATCAATAGATTTCTTAATATTATTAGTATAAATTCATTACATGCTCTCTTTTTTATTATTTATTTAATTGTGAATTTGAATCAAATTAATTGACATAAAAATATTCATTTAATATAAGCGTGTTATAACATGTCAAAATTTTCTATATTTTAAAAATGACGTGTCGGCGTCGTCATATCGTATTATGTTCGTGTCCCTATTGCTTGTCGATGCTACTTAGATGAGAATAACTCAAATGAGTTCCGCCCTATATATAATTCGTTGGGCTTATACACATGAATTAATGAATGAGAGAGCAAAGAGAGATGAGTTGATCAAAAGTGGTAGATGGCACGCCTAAAAAGGAAGGGTTTGGTGGGTGTTTTGGACCCCGGAACCAAAGTTACAGACGAAGTTTCTGCGAAACCGGGTAAGCGGAAAAACCTCTTTGAGGTATGCCAATGACGATAGCTACGCGGTAATCAAGCACTTTGGTCTTAATTAATTCTAATAACTTCTGAGTATGGATATGTTTATTGGTCCTGTAATTCTCGGAGCACATAATTCGTCATAGAAAAATTTATTAAAACAGTGCTACACGTGTGCACAATTAAGTTCTCTAAGATTACGTAATTACATATTTCATTTAATTCTTTTGGTCAGGCATGGCATTGTAAGATATAGTGGTCGATCTCTTTTATCACTTTTTGACAATTCCTCTGTCTGGTTTGCTTAATACCGTGGCCCAAATGGAATTGGAGCAAAGTTGAAGCATGCTGGCCCAATTAGCCTCTAGTTGGCAAAAGGGCAGTTGAGTTGTGGCCACTGACACTGAGCCGAAGCGGTTGGGCTGACGCCAAGCCTCGGTAGGGATGCCGGACCTGCTTCAGAACGGGTCTGAAAAGCATCAGTGGGGGAGAGAGAGAGGATCATCCGCTTCGACCACCACTTCGCATCGCTTGAGGAGGATCATCCCGCCGCGGTTGGAGATGGCGATGCCTTAATTGGTATTGTCAAGGGCGCGCTGAAGATTACGAGAGTGAGAAAGAGAACCAAATCCTTTGTTGAAGGTGGCTCCAGGTTCGACACGTCACCAACGACCAGGTCGCCGGTGTTCAGCACCAGGGGCTACCGCCGATGGAGCTGCTAGTGGGGCGATCTTGCACGATCCAGATTTGAAGTAGAAGTGTTTGTTGCAGATTTGGAATCTCCAAGCCTGCGACGACACTTTCATTTGTTTTTCTGAATATTCTTCGTTACAATTTTTGGAGGCTAAACAGTATTCTGGTATTTCTCTTTTTTTTCCGTAGATTTATTAAACCTTTTAGTTACTTTTGGACAAAAAAATATTTTAGTCTTCTCTTATTTTGGTTTTTTCCTGATAAACTTACTATATAAACCTTTTAGGTTGCATTTAGGCTTTCTTTTTGTATTACATGCTAGGATTAGGTTAATTTTTTTTATTTGCTGGCTGCGCTTAGAATTAACTTTCATCACCTAGATTAAAAAATTTAATTTATTAGGCTAGTATACGTATATTTTAGTGCATAGCTCTCAGGGCCTTATCTTGAGACTTTATAGTAAGGTCTTATATAGTCTTGTCCAAAAAGCCTCGGCTTATTTCTCGTTTTCTTTCTTTTGCCCTTTTTATTTATTTACTTTGTTATTGACCATTTAATTTTATTGTTAGCGTACTTATAGATGATAACATAGATTTATAGGCTTTTAGGAAATAAAAAAAAAGAAAAAGAGAGAGATTGCATGAAATGTGTTTTACTAAAAAGGAAAAGGTAATAGTTAAGAGAGTTTACGATAATTAGTGTCACCAGGTTTCCGAACCCCAAACTTTTGGTTCGCAAAAGTAAGGCAAGCTTCCATGCTATACTTGGCTCCTAAAGGGCCTGGAAGAGGTTAGTAACGACTAATTTTAAAAACCAATGAGCAATACATGAGAAAACAAGTGGTAGTCGGTAGGATTTGAGAGAACCCGTGCAAATGTAAGCAGTAAGCACGAACTAGAAAGAGGGTTATTTGACCCGCCTAACAATCTGTTAAACCCCTCGAGGTCCATCTCAAGAGGGCTGTGACACAACATTTCCATATTTAAGGGGAAAATTACTAAGAATTTGAGGGTGGTTGGATTGGGAATAGGTCGAGTTTGGAAATGGGTCGCTAAAATTGTATTATATAAAAAATTATCAATATGGACTGAATGGGTCAATTTTGGTTAGATTCATTTTTTACCCATCCAAACTCAACCCAATTCCTAATTTGATGATGCTTTCTCAACTTAAGTATTTGATTTGAAAGTGAGTTTATTACGGGAAAATTAAAAAAAAAGGTTGTAAATCTATTGTATTGGTACCAATTCAATTATAAATATTTTATTTGGAACAATTTAAACCTAAAAATTTTCACATTAATACTATAAGTTTATGATTTTTTTGGTATTTTTCCCAATTTATTACATACCCTCCTTTTTGGGTTTTTCACTTTGGAACCCATTTGACATAAATTGACGTGATATTAACCCACTCCAATACATACGAGTTAAAATATGGATTTGTGACCTATTTTTGACGTCCCTACCTGCATGCTACAATTAAGGATTTTTTTGGGTTTTGCTCAAGAGAACCCTCTGATGCTAAGGTTGATTTAGGGCTACGATAGTGCCAGAATTGCCACTGTTGGTTTGTGTCAAGTGTACAGCAATTGTGGGAGCACTCATTTTTTTGTGCCATTCACCTAGCTTCGGTTCCCAATTTGGAGATTATCCAATCAACTTCCGATGATGGCTCTTCTCATGCTTGTATTTCCCATAGTGGTCAAATTTAGGTTTTCTAGACTGTGCCTTCCTATGCTCTTCCAACCAAAAAAGCGGCAAACTTAATTTTCTCTTCCCTTCATCGGGTAATCGATTGTTGCCGCTCCTCGTGCGTGATCATAAAATAAACTTTATTGAGGGACATGAATGGCTCAAGGTTGAGTTTTTGCATTGAGGCCCGAACGAAAGTGGGAGAACTTCTCCACCTCCTTCTTTTTGCATACTTGTGGTTCCAACACATGTATATTATGGGATATCATCGTAATCGTTGACTTCATCCCGTAGGACCTTCAACTTAGTGTAATTTTTCACCATCAAGACCCCTCCTTGTTGTAGCGGTCCGATCTCAAATTTGATATCGTGGATGCAAGGTCCGTTCCTTTGAGTGAATCTCTCCTTTGGCTCATCCCACATTACCTTTACTTCCTCTATGTATGCCAAGGTTCCCTATAAACTCTTTTTGAGGAAATTGAAAATCCATGAAAATTATCATGGAAATACAGATGTCCTAGGCATCAAATATAGGTGCTGTTGGATTTTGTTTTCTCTAGTGATCTGTTGATAAACTCAAATTGGTTTCACCTGTAATGCGTTTCTCATCGCCTTCGATCATGTTGTGTAGTTATCTCATGTCATCACGCACAAAAATATGCTCTTGAGATTGTTGGAAGTGTTGAGATAAGATGGTGAGGAAGGGTCAATCATCTCATTCTTACAAATGCTTCCTCAGCCATATAGCAAAGGATGCGGCTCATGCCTAGTGCGTTTCAATCTCTTTGCTATGGTACTACGAGAGAATTCATAAGTGGCTTCTATTAATCATCGTAGATTGCAAAAAAAAAAAAAAAAGATATTGCCCAATAAAAAAAAAGAGGGGAATCTACCAAACCTACGAATTATCTAACTAATTAAAAGATACACAAAATGTCATGCTAACTAAATATAGAAAGTAGATCTTCCGTAATAAAAAAAGGAAAATCTATCAAATCTACCTATTATCCCTAATAAATCGCAAGAGATACAAAAAATATCATGCTAACTGAAAAACAATCAGTAGATCTTCCCCAATATAATAATGGGATAATGACACAAACGATCTTTAAACTTTGGCTCAATGTGCAATGTGATCCCTAAATTTTTAATTTGTTTAATGTAGTCCCTAGAGTTTTTGTATATGTTCAATGTAGTCCATGAACTATATAAAAATATTTAATATAGTCATTTCATAATTTAATATCATAGATAATATTGAATATTTTCATATAGTCTAAAATAAACATGTATAAAAATTTCAATGATTACATGAAACAAATTAAAAGTTCATGGATTACATTGTACATCGAGCTAAAGTTCATGGACCATATTAAACAAATTAAAAATTCAGAGATTATATTACGCATTAAGTGAAAGTTCATGAATAATTTGCATCATTTTCCCTAAAAAGAGTGTCAGAATTCAGCAATCCACATTGCATAAAATGATTATCGCAGCAAACCAAGTAAACACCTTCATTAGATAAAAACATAAAGACCTTGAAGACTTTACTTAACCAGGGATATTTGTCTCGTAAGCGTGAAATTATCTCCATGAATATCGATGTTTTTATTCTTGCAATAATTCTGAAAAACTTTACGATGGCCCATAAACAAACGAACTCCTCCATGGTACCCTTCACATTGTAGCCGATTCACCTACGTTCACACCCATTTTGAATCAATCCTTTTAGATATTGAGAATATACAAATAACTCGTGAGATTTCTCAAAATACATTGGCAGAGACTGGACACACAATGTTGCTCTCACGTCAATCATCAACTCATCAGAGCACAACTTCCAACCACATTTCTAAAACTCAATCACAATTAAGAGAATCGAAACAAACCGAAATTGTGATAAAACAAAACGTAGCTAGATTCATGACGCAATCACAGTACAAAGGAGTCCACACAACTTCTCAACGTCAATTGAAGCCAATCTAAAAAAATTAAACCAAAACCTAGATCGCACACATCGAAGTGAACCTTACAAAAAATAGAAAGAATTAAAGTGGACGAAGTGAGGTGTGATGACGAATTTGTTGGAGGGACGCCATCGAAAGAAGGCCCAAAAGTTACCGAGGCTGAAAGATATGGTACGACCATGATAGACGTTGCTAGGGTACCCCAAGAGACTGACATGAGTGTAGAAATTGCGCTCGATCACCGTGTCGGAAACAGCTGGGGATTTAGCACCATCCATGGCGCGTCAATGTGATCATGGGTGCGTGAGAAAGAGAAAGAGGAGTCAACTAATGAACCGTAGTTGCCGATGGAGCTTTGGAGGTGACGATGGAGGAGTTGTGCTGGAGGCGAAGGAGGCTTGGGACCTAGCAATTGCGATCGGTAGGGCTCTTGGGGGAGGTGACGTGCCAGAGACAGATCTAAGCTTGAGACCCAGTAGTAGCGACCAACGAAGGCTCCTTGGGGAGGCGGGTGCAGTGGGGATGTATTGGAGAAAGAGGGAGAGAGAGTGTGTGTCTTGGTTGCTCTTCTCTGAGAGACGAAGTAAAAAGCCCATGAAAACTGAAAAGAGGAGAGAGAGTTTTACCCGGGAGATTAAATGTCAACATTTACTGTTGCTTGTGCTTAGTCCTTTTTCATTATCACCGTAGTCTACCAGCCAGAGGAGAAAGAAAAGGAAGCCTCTTATTTTAATTTTTTATTTTCCATCCGATCGACATTAAAGGACATGTGTCGCCTTTTGAGTGGAGCTGACAAGGCTCACGCACGCCATATGGACTAATGACATGTGATTACAAACCACTGAATATTTTCTCATCACGTCCACGACTACTCAAGGCCTATGCGATTAGAGTTGCAGCCAATGACTTTCCTTTGAATATACGTCTTAGGCTCCAACTATTTTGCAAAAAGCATTTTCCTCATTTTTCAGCATTTGGTTTGTTTAGAAAAACAAGTCAATGAAAAATATTTTCTTAGTCAATGGAAGCCTATGCTTAAATTCAGAAAATTGATTTTCGCTCTAAAAAATCGAAAAGCATTTTTCAAAATATGACTAGACATCGGCGTTTAAACTCAAAATTGACACTTAAGCATTTAAACCTCATGTTGAGTCCTGGCGATCATGACCAGGTCTTCGGTGTCTAGGCGTGGGTCCATTGATGCTAGGCCTAAAGGCCTGGTGCCCGTACTTGATGGCTCGGCACTTGAGTTCGGGCCCATAAAAGCCATGCTCAGCTCCCCAATGCTCAAGATGGTAAAAGAAGCATGTTATATTGATCTTTTCTTGCTATCTGCAACTTTTCAAGCTTCTACACGACTTGCTGCAAACCTCAAAAGGTTATCATTTAAGCTAACAAATTAAATGAGCCCAAGACCCTCAGAAACAATGATGCAACGCAAGTACCTTCTTCCTTTTCTTACAGCTAGGCTAGGGTTTGCTTTGTTTCTATGACTTTCACTTTCGCTGAAAGTGAACTGAATTTTATAATATATATATATATAGGTCAATCCAAATGGATGGTTTCAAACTTATAATCGAACCTGTACTTAACGGTTTCAAGAATGCTAACCGCTCGTTCTGAGCGGTTCATGGTTCCTTTGCATACCCTCAATACGTAGGATTGTTAAAAAAAGCTCGGCTTGGCCAACTTTTTTCGGTTCAAGTCTCCTCTAATTTGAGTAAGAGCTCTAAAATTCAGGTGTTAATCCCTCTCTCGGGCCGAGTTGGGCTTTTTTGATACCCTGGACTGTGACTTGAAAAAACCCTAGATAGTAGAGACTCGTCCCATAAATCAAACGCTCTTTCTCGTCCCCCTCGTCCTCCGCTTTGACTCTCCTCCACGAACACCCTCACTCACCTCCACCCAGAAATCAAACGTATAAATCATTTAGCGTGTCCGTCTTGACTATAGCGTCAAAGGCTGCATTTAGCATAGGAGGCCGTGTGCTTGATGTATTTCATAGCTCCTTGACCCCAAGCATAGTGGAGGCTTTTATATGTGCTCAAGATTGTTTATGATCTGTGACACTTTCGTGTTTGATTAAGGAGGACTTAGAAGAACTTGAAATCTTTGAGTTAGGTGAAAATTTTTGTTGTAGAATATTTATACTCTTCTATATTTCAATAGATACATTAGTTCTCATTTTTATTGTGAACTTAATGTAAAGTTGCTAGCTACGACCATTGAGCCAAACTCGAAATTGACTTCTCATGATGATTGACAAAATTGGAGATTGGTACTTGTTAAAAAATGCTTTTATTTTCATTTGCAGCATGATTTTAGAATCTGTTTCAGACTGCTAATTACCAGACTATTACGATTGTTAGCTGATGAATTATCTTTGATTAGTACCTCGATGTGCATGACCTCGATGTTTTTATTCTGCACTACCCTTTTTTACTACTATATCCAGAAAAGAAGGTATTGTGCCTGCCTTTGTGCCCTACCTTTTATTAGATATTGCAGGTAGAAATGTTGCATGCCATCCATCATTTTTCTTATGTTCTGGACTATCCTTTGCAGCAGGGGCGGTGTTTGGTTGGACCTTTGGATAGGAATTCACCAGCCATTCGTTGCAACTCTACCGATTGGATACCATGGCAGCGCAAGTAAAGTTCTTGGAGTAGTGGGTGAAAAAAGACTGAAGCCTTCGTTTTACTTCCTTTGGATAAGATCGAGATGTAGTTGTCTTGTCAATCGTGGATGTTATCGTGGCTACATCTTTTGAAGTCTTCTGGATTTAGACTTCCAGACTCTTGGCTTTGCTAATTTATATGATGAAAAGTTGCTCATTTTTGTGGAGACTGCATTGTCAGAGCTAGTTCTATGATTAAATATTTATGACGTGAGAGTACATGATCAAGTAGCCTCTGTGTTCAGAACTTTGGTTGGGCGTTCTAATAAATCTGTGGAATCAACAAGTAGAAGTTTGAGAAATAAGAAAAAGAGTGAAACAAACATAGGCAATAGCACTAAGTTTTAATTTAGTTGAGATGCGTGATGCTTAGACCCATAAGTGATTTCTTGGGAAACTGCTTCTTCTTGGGTGAGATTTGAATTGTAAGATCTATTAGTTTCCGTGTTATTCACGACAATATGTCAACCCCTAAATGTTTGAGCTTTTGACTAAATGAAAAAGAAACCAAGAAGAGTTTTGGAATATCCAATTTGGCTAAAAACGAAAGTCAAAGCAGTGCGTATCTTCTCCAGGTACTGAATACTCCTGGTCTTGCGTACCTGAGTCGTTGAGTGTTTACCAATCCGAAAGTATAGATTAAATGATGAAGCAAATCGTTTTCATATTCCTTAATCTGTACCTCCAAGAAAACCAAAAATCGATTACCTCATTTGAAACCTCGTCCCCGAAGCAAAATGGTACTGATTTGTAGTGGATGTTTCGTGCCTAATATTCTAGCTTCCGGTGTCAACTACACAAAGTCAAAATTACGAGAACCAGCGTGAGATTAGAAAATTAGTTTCATGGGAAGACTTTTTATTTGTCAAACCCCTGAAGTGCATCATCAATCATGCTGATTTTAAGCTGGTTCTGTCCGTCTCCACACGAACTTGCGGATGGCCAAATGAATAATATATCTGCCAGCAAAACAGGGAGAACAAACAAAAACAACGAGACGCGAACTTGCGTATGACAAAATGAAAATGATATCTGCCAGCAAAAAAAAAAAAAAACTTTCTTTTCCCTTTCTCTCTCTCCTCCCTCACCTATCATGTGTAAAAAGAAAAAAAAAGTTACAGAAACCATGTAGCTAATATTTATCTAAAATACGACTACCTGTCTCATGTAGATTACATAAATGGTTATAGTTTCTTGTCCACAAGAAAGAAGTTAGAAAGAACCAGCAAATGACAACTCGGAAAAGGAGGCCGTTACAAACTGCAAAGACCATCTGGTCACGGGAGCAGCTAAGAAAGAACCAACGAATGACGACAACTCGGAAGCGGAGACTGGGCGAACCGCAAAAGAAATCATTTGCTCCCGCGAACGGCTCCTTAATGTCCCACGACAACTTCTTTAATTGGTGTTTCTTTTGACCGACTTTCTTTACCATAATCCAAGATATCTGTTAAATTTTTTTAATAATAAACCGCATTTTCATATAATAACTTTAAGCTTTTAGAATAGTTTTTTTTTTTTTTTTGGTAAAGAAAGCTTTTAGAATAGTTAATCTCACATAATGTCAAAATTAGTGACATTACATCCAATTGCACATGAGAGGGGAAGTGTTAATATATTTAAATAATAAATCACATATTCATGTAATGACTTAAATTTTTAAAATAATTATTAATGGTCTTAAAAAATCTTAGAAGGTATCAAAGCTGGTCATGAGTTCAAGTTTTTCTACCAAGCCTTACCATAATAGCACCCTCTTACCATCACGTTAAAAAGCAGGGTTTAATAAATTAATACCGTGAAGTGTGAAATAAATAAACGGGTTTTAATGGAATTGCACACGAGAGAAAAAAAAAAATCTCCCCATTTTGATTGTTGTCCTCCGAGTAAGAAACCATTTTCATCATTTTACAAATGTAGAAAAATGAACAAAAATCGATTCCATTATAAATCTATACGAGCCGCCTTTTCCAAGGCTCTCCAACTTGCTCATACATAGTTGGGTATGATCTTTGGTTTGTTCTTTCCTCTTCCTGTTCAATATATCTTATAGTAACGAGTGGATCCAATTTTCTGATTGGGGTTGGGTCTTGCCTTGCCTTTCTCCATGCATTCATACTGACGACTAACGAAGACACAAAAGAACAAAAAAATGCTACGTGGAATTGTCCTAACTTTTTTTATTTTACGTAGGCACCCGAACGAGCACATCGAAACTTCCAGGAAATATTCATCACGACCAGCGAACACGCCGCACGACTAACCTATAAATTTGACCAGTCCACCACATCTCTCCCACTCAAGCAAGACCAACCCTCATCTCTCTCTCTCTCTCTCAAGTGCACCGCAGAGAAAGCACGATGGCTTGCATGCAGGAAGAGAAGGAACCAGCAGTGAGGAGTCGAGAGGTGCTGCTTCTTCCTCCCAGGCGTGGTCGCATTAAGCGTCTCTTATTCGCCCGCCTGTTCCGAAGCATTAGAGCCCTCGTCGCTAAAATCTTGGGCTCTCTTCTCGGCCGCGACTGGACGCCCGCCCCCACGTCGCCTCTCGTGTCTTCGCTTACCCGCTAGGTTTGCAAGAAGAAATCGCCCCTGGACCCGCTGCATGATGTCGATCGGTTGTGCCGTTCGGTTCCTGAGATCTGTGTTTGTGTTCTGCTTTCTGTAATAGTTCCGAGCGGGAAAAATGGCTACGTGTTATTTCGTCCGATGTTATGTTATTTCGTCCGACATCTTCTGCTGCTTTGTCTTCAATCTTTCACCGGCTCTGCCGGACGTCGTTGCCCAGAATTCTCGGCGACACGAGCGACCGGTTCTGGAAAGTGACGTCATCCTATGTTTCGGTTCCTGTACATGAGGAAAACATAAATAATATATATTGAAGTCTTTTCTTATGATAAAATATTGGGTTCCACGTGCACATCCTGGGGCCCACTCTTCTCTCTCTTTTTTTTTTTTTTGTTCTTTTTTCATCTTCTCCCGGCCACCTCCGGAACGGCACCGTCTCGCCGCCGCTCGGGAAGTTGACCTCCCTCACTCACCCTCGCCGCGCGCGATTCTTTCAATGAAGAAGGCATCAATCTATTTACAAGCAGAGAAAGTCCCTCGAGCGACGTCGCGGCGCACGAGCCGCCGGGGAGCTCCCCAGCGAGGGAATAGCCCGCGCGGAAGAACGCCAGGTCCGAGCAGCTCCCTATCCCGGCCGGGGATCTCGCCGCTCATGTCGTTGCCCGACGAGTCGAGCGAGCGGACAGGGTGAGAACTGATGGGGTTTGTGGCGTCACAGATCGGCAACGGGATTGCGCCCGCGAGGTGGTTGTTGCCGGTGTTGAAGTGGGTCAGGTTTCCACTCAATCTGGAAGATCGAAGGGGGGGGGGGGGGATGACGCCGCGGAAGGCGTTGTTGGAAACTTCATGGTCTGGACGGCGCTGTCCCACCAGGAAAGGATGGGGATTTCGCCGGAGAGCCCATTGAAGCCGATGTCGAGGACTCGGAGCTCGGCTAGGGTGGCGAAGAAAACGGCAGACAGGGGGCCGGACAGCGTGTTGCACGAGAGGCTGAGGTGGGTGAGGGAGGTCAACTTCCCGAGCGATGGCGAGACGATGCCGATCAGGAGGTGGCCGGGGAGAGAGAGACGGAGGCAGAGAGAAAAGCAGGAGAAACAAAGGGAAGAAAACGAAAAGAAAGTGGGACACGCATGTACACTTGATTAACGATCGCTAGAAATTGCACAAAAAAAATCATCAATTTTGCGATGATGTCTAATAACAAGGACAAGAATATCAGACAAATGGTTGAGAACTTCACCTATGAGTTAGGAGTAGAGAAAAAGTGTTCACAATTATTGTGAATGATGTTAGTTCGAATTGAAATTAGGATAGATAAAAAAAAAAAAAAAAAGTTGAAAATTTTTGGCCAATATAAAAGTTCCTCAAAATCTTGAAAAACCCTAAACATGAGTCACTGGAAACATGAGTCATTGGAAATTACAAACAGGAAAATATCCTTAAAACTTAGTGCATCACATTTATTCATATTAAAAGTCATTTTACTTTATCTATCTCATGATGAATTTGTTCTCTTAAATGCAAAGCCCAGATCTAATGAGAGGACTGTTCCTCATTCCCTCCACTTGAAGAGAAGATATCGTGTGTGTGGCCAAAGAAGAAGATGAACGGTATAAGTTTCGGTCTTTCTTCACAAAATATTATTTTCTTTTTCTTTTGTACTTTTTTTTTATCTTTGCTTTTCTTTTTACATTTTTAATCATTTTTCTGATGTGGCACTTGTTGGACGCTATATTGGCACCACATATCTTAACAAAGTAACAAAAAAGCCATACCAACATTTTCCGTTGTCAAGTTGTATGAAATTAACTGGAGGGTTTGATTGCATTATACGAAATTTTATAACTCAATTGCATTTTGAAAAAAAAAAATATTAGGACTTTTGATACCCTTTTATCTCTGAAAATTTATATCCATAACAAGATTACTACGGGGTTGTTGAACTTCATAATCTTGAGACTACTGTGAGTGTGTGATTCTGAAGAATGATTTACAAAATCAATTTGTAAAATGAGCTGACAAAATCAATAAGTACGTGAACAAGCGAGCCATATGAAACCAACGTCCGGAAAAGCACAACAAATCATTCTAAAAAATTAATTCAGTTTTCCATTCCTCGTAAGAACATTATCAACTTGGAAAGCAAACGCACAACTATGTAAAAAGTTAATTATTGAATGTAAAATAGAGATCACATGGACCCCGAATGTCCATCGCTTGATAAACTATGTCAAAGTCATGGGAGATGGGGCCAAGCAGCAGAAGAAGCTTCAGAGCAAGTTCGGCTCCCCTGCGTTTATTTATAGAACCATGCACAATAACCAGATTCAAGAGTCACCTCTCTCGTTACACCCGAGGGAAAAAAAATCCCTCTCTCTTTGAAGTTTGTTTTGATTAATTAAACTCATCTCGTGCTGAGCAAAACATCTGGTGATCTTGATCATACCCCGCGAAGCACGGGAAAGAAAGCGCGATGGATGCCATGCCAGAAGCTGTGAAAGAGAAGGAATTAGCAGCAAGGAGACAAGAGCTGCCGCTTCATCCTCCCAGGCGCGGACGCATAAAGCGTCTTGTGTTCGAATGTTTATTTGGAGGCCTTGAGGCCCTTGTGGGTAGAAGCATCGGCCTTCTTCTTGGCCGCAACAGAACCTAGGCTCCCACATAATATCACAAGTCCCCTCTCTTATCTTCGCTTCCTCGTTCTGGTTGATAGAAAGTAAACCCTAGACCGCTCGATAATGTTAATCGGTTGTAGCATTTGATTCCTAAGTTCCGTGTTAGCGTTCTGCTTCTGTAGCAGTTTCGTGAAGGAAAATGGCTCCATGTTTTTCAACTGATGTACTGCTCTCTTATCCGACGTCTTCTTCTACTTGTTTTCAATCTTCCACTGCTTCAGTATCCATCGCGTCCCAAAGTTCTCGGTGATATGACCGAAAGATTTTGGGAAGCCAGGTCAACCTTTGTTGAATATCTGCACAGATGAAAAAGGATCAATGATATATAAATATATTAGTTTTCTAGGGGCCTTATTTATGTTTGTACCAGTCGCAATCAGCATAAGAAACAGGACCAGAAACCTTCGTGCGGACACGGATCAATTATTTCAATTTCCAATCTGGTACTAGATAACCAACCCAGATTTGCAGAGATGTCAAGTCTGTAGAATTTTTTATCGGATGGAGGAAGCCGACGAGATCGATGTTTCTCTAAAGGGACAAAAGTATCCGACACTCGTCCAATGTCTGGACTCGGTTGACTTTCCTCAAAGCACACCAATCGGTAATAATAACGAGATCTATGAGTGACCTTAGTGGCCAGCCAGTGCAGCTTAAGTACAAATTGGTGGGCTTGTATGGACCTGTGCGGTCGGTCACGGCTCCTAATTTTCCCATGGATAAGGAACCCATGAGAAGCCAAAAACCCAAATAAAATATTATTTCTTTATAACTTAAATAATCCACTATTTCGGTGCCACTGCGCGGAATTTTTTTGGTCCAAGTCTTGTCGGCTCACATTTCAGATTTCTTTGATATTATTAATGAAGCTAAGAGAGCAGTATTTAATGCATGTTTTTAAGAACTAGCATGAACTATCTAGAGTTTACTTGGAAGGGGATGCTGCAGGATAGTTCATGTAGTTAAACAGAGACCAAAAAGAGAGAAAAAAACCAAATGAGGGCATTAGCTTATAAAATTTATACCCACAATAAGTTGACTATCAAAGTGCTTTACTACCCATAATTTGAAGGTTACTATAATGGTGTGATTGTCAAGAATCATCTACAAAATTGATTTATAAAATGGCCTCACAAAGTAAACAAGTACATGAACAAGTGGGTCATATCAAATAAGCGTCCATAGAACATCATAGATCAATTTCACAAACTCAATTGGAATTTTCATTTCTTGTGTGAATACGAATCAAACTCAAAAAGCAAATGCACAACTAAATGAAAAACAAGAGTTATTGAATACAAATGTACATGACTTATTAGAATAAAATAAAATGATAGTCATGGGAAGGGCTCAAGCAACGGGTTCGAGATGATGAACCTAATCAATGCCGTAGTGGAGATGAAGCATTAAGGGACGCCTTTAGAAAAAAACTCCATTTCAAATCCTTCCAGGAAGGTTCCACTTTGACTTTATATATAGAATATCTATTCATATCGGAATTAAGAATCATTCTCTCTCATAAGTCATTTGAGTTATCTGAATCTAGAACGCGGATCTAGGATATTCTTTTCTGATTCCAAAACATAGTAAAAAGTATCCGATCGGTGCAGATCTTTTTCGATGGACATATTTGTCAACATCGTATGATCGACAATCTAAAAAAGGCCCTCACATTTCCCAATACAAATCCAGGTTTAAACCTTTTGGTTTTGTCATGTTCTTTTCTATAATTAAATAAGAGGAAGGAGAACAATAAGGAAGGGCTGAGAATGACGCTGAGAGACTTTGGTCTCGTTTGTAAATTTGTGGGGAAAAAGATGCTTTAAACCCGTCTTAATCATGAGATACACAAGTATAATCAGAGGATAAGAAAGTAGCCGTTTGGTGGAATAATGGGAAATTTTCCCCATCAACTGAAGGATTATGAGGATCAATATGCCCTCACCTTTTTGATTTCTAATCATTTCGTGAGTCACTAATGGAAAAAGGTTTTTTATTTTCTATGCGTTGTTTACATTTGATTTGTTTTCACAAATAATCATATTATTTCTTAACTTTTTTAGCTTGCAAGGCTATTTCACCTAGTATCTTACAAGTGATTCGGTGCTACGCTTTTGGACATGCCTAGGTATTCTATACACATTCACAAGGATCACGAAAGACCCATCCTTAATCTCAAAGAGCAGCGGGGTTGATTGAAAGTTGACATCCGCATGAAAATAACCTTAGCTGTTTGGGCCAATATGGTCTAGATTTGGAACTGGTCTAATAATAGATCCATCAAAATACTTTGAGTTGACATGCCCAAGTAATTTTTCTCTGCACATCCTATTTTCTCGCTTTAGATATGAGCAGCTAGCTACTTGCTAAAAATCAAACTACCCACCATCCTCACAATGTGATATGTGGAAAATAAAAGATTTACACAGCCCATATATCCTATATTAATGCGAAATAATATTACCCATCTCGATGTCAGCATATGTAGAAAGAGGTTGTACAGCATCGCGCCTAAAATCTTTTCGTAAAAAATTTACGGTTATCTTCAGAATCGTTGTTTCTAAACATATAATTCTGGTAGGCGGTTCAGTTTTTAAAGAAGAACCAACAAATGACTAAGGAAAAGGAGGCGACGCAACTGCAAACTGCAAAGAATGATTTGCCACATGTGCGCAGGTCGTCAATCTGCATTCACAACTTTTTCTTTTGGTGTTTCTGCTGACAACCTTCTTTTCGAACCATTCGAGATGTACTGAACAATTTAGCTATTTGGTAAGTAAAGTGACCAAGGGGAGAATGAATTTTCTGTTTTTTAGTCGTAACATCAGGCATTCCGAATTTTTATTTGAATTTTATGAAAGCCTGCAAATAGTCTCGTCCCTGGACATCAAAAGAGAGAGAGGCCGGAACCCAAATTGTCCTGACATTATGTATTAAAGTAGGTGATTCATCGGAATTGACTTCTGCGACTAAATACATCAAGCACTCAGCTACTGCAAAAGTATTAGAAGTGGCTCCTTTGGGCAAGTTCTTCAGTTTTTATTAGAGGAGACAAGTCTTATGGTAATTCCGAACAGGAAATTTCACAAATATAGAAGGAAACCAATAACTTTGCTTCACACAAAACAGAAAGTACACAGACTTTCTTGAAATTCAATTGACAACAAAGTCTAAAGACATAAAGATGCAATGCCTGAATTCAATTGGCGATACGGATCTAGAAACTATAGCTAAAAAACACATCGGAATTAAATCAATGATGTGATTTTGGAAACTACAACTTAAAGTGCAAATGTTGGTTTGTTGTGGTGCCTTGAGTAGTGGAACACGTGTTTATAATGCTTACAACATAACTTGAGAGCAGTTCTTCTTCTGCAATTTTATCCATATATTTTTTTTTTATCTCTAAACGATCTCATCTCCAAGTGTCTACTCACTTTAACATTGCACATTGATCTGTAGTACTTGTTTGTTCCATATTTTCATCCTCGGTGGTATGATCAACCGATCTAGGAAAGTCAAGTCACCCTATTTTCAATTCCTGCACGCAACAATACATGTATGCATATAAATAAATATATATTTATCATTATTTTTTGTTTGTGTCAATTAGCACGAGGATTGACAGTTCAGTACAAGGAAAAGGACCATAACCCATTATGTGGGCACGTAACAATCACCTTAATTCCAATTGGGGTTGAGGAAGACGATGAGATCCGATTATCATTACCCCCAAGAAACGAAAAATTTGATACTGCCGAATCCCGATACCATTAATTAATCACCCATGGATAAAGTTCCCTTCCTCATGCGGTCGATGGGACCCGAAAGGTCGAAAGCTACTCCATAGCCATGGCACTACTGGACTTCCCAGATTTTATTTTCAAGCGAAAATGGTGATTGGAGACTTCCATCTAGTGTCTCGGGCAGAGACGGGAAAAAAGCAGAAGCATCCAATGGCTGGGATTTCTCTTCGACGAGACATCGGCGGGGCGCTCCTTCGACAGCAACGAATCTGACCTTTCGGAGAGAGTACAAGGATGTTACTTATCGAAAGGCCTCAGGGACCATTGGAAAAGTGTCCCCTTTTTCACCAGGGACATTTGAAAAAATTATGTCTCTGTCCACGGTAAAATACCGCAGAAGCCAATGTTTCCAATGGTGGTAATTTGTCCTCCTTTCTACGGTGTCTTCACTTAGCCTGTTACTACTTGGTGATGATGGTTTTGTGTTTTGTATTAATTTTGATGTGGTGCGCGGTAGATGGCTTTATCTTCCAATTGATACTCTTTCTTCTACATGTTAATCCTTTTTTTAACTTAATTTTATAATGCATTTATTGTAATATCATGATAGTATTGGTATTTTCTATAATATCTATGAATTGACAATTTATTTCAGAAACCTTACCAAACAAAAGGAACCTTGTCCCACAAGAAAAACTATTATGCTCTAAATGAAAGTGACTTCTACCATCATTTTCAGAAAGTTATTTAATCATCGACCTTTATATCAAAGACTAATCCTTTTTTTTTTTTTATTAACAATTGTGAGTGAACAAATTCTACTGGTGGAGTTGCTTAGTTTCTTGGGAGGGACTTAGTGGTCTGAATGAAAATATAATATTAAATTGTCTTAACAATTTCTTAACTTATTCAGTTTTCCAAATATAATATCAAAGATTTTTCCATTGTAGTGAAAGGAAGAAGTCCCACATCAGAGGGCTAGAGTTAAAGGAAGCAACTGATAATACTAGTTGGCCATTAACTTCATAACTTAAACTTTTTTGAGCGGGAGGTTAATCTATGTAAATCATCAATGGGCTCAACTTATGGGCTCTCTCTTGAATCTTCTCCTCATGAAGTTCTTGTCGTTACATGAGGCATGACTTGTGCAATCTTGGATGCTCTAATAATACGATCTTGCATTCGTTCTTCATTTCATGCGACGCATAAGTCCATGAGAATAACTCAGATGAGTTCCGTCCCAGATATAATTCGTTGGGGGTTATAGATATGAATTATTGAATGAGACAGCAGAGAGAGATGAGTCGGTCAAAAGTAGTTTTGATCCCACGCCTAAAAAGAGAGGGGGGTGGTTCGGTGGGTGTTTTGGGCCCCGGAACCAAAGTTAAACGGGATAAACGGAAAACCCTCTTTGAGGTATGCAATGACGATAGCTACACAGTAATCGAGCACTTTGGTCTTAATTAATTCTAATAAACTTTTGGGTATGGATATGTTTATTTGTCCGGTAATTCTGGGAGCACATAGATCGTTGTGGAAAAACTTATTAAAACAGTGCTACACGTGTGCACAATTCAGTTCTCTAAGATTAGGTAACTACATATTTTATGTAATTCTTTTGGTCGGGCATGACATTATAAGTTATACTTGTCGACCTCTTTTATCACTTTTTAAGTATTCCTCTGTTTCGATGGTTTGCTTAATACCGTGGCCCAAATGGAATTGGAGCAAAGTTGAAGCACGCTGGCCCAAATAGCCTCTAGTTGGCAAAAGGGCAGTTGAGTTGTGGCCACTGACACTGGGCCGAAGCGGTTGGGCTGACGCCAAGCCTCGGCACGGATGCCGGACCTGCTTCAGAACGGGTCTGAAAAGAATCAGTGGGGAGAGAGAGAGAGGATCATCCACTTCGACCACCACTTCGTATCGCTTGAGGAGGATCATCCCACCGCGGCTGGAGATGGCGATGGCTTAATTGCTATTGCCAAGCGCGCACTCAAGATTACGAGAGTGAGAAAGAGAACCAAACCTTCGTTGAAGGTGGCTCCGGGTCCGACATGTCACCAACAACCACATCGCCGGTGATCGTCACTAGGGGCCACCACCGACGGGGCCGCTGGTGGGGTGATCTCGCACAATCCAGACTTGAAGTAGAAGTGTGTGCTGCAGATTTGGAATCTCCAAGCCTACGACGACACTTTCATTTGTTTTTCTGAATATTCTTCTTTACAATTTTTGGAGGCTAAACGGTATTGTGGAATTTCGTTTTTCTTTTTCGTAGATTTATTAAACCTTTTAGATACTTTGGACAAAGATATATTTTAGTCTTCTCTTATTTTGGTTTTTTCCTGATAAACTTACTATATAAACTTTTTAGGTTGCATTTAGGCTTTCTTTTTTGTATTATATGCTAGGATTAGGTTAATTTTTTTATTTGCTAGCTGCGCTTAGAATTAACTTATCATCACCTAGATTAAAAATTTTCATTTATTAGGCTAGTACACGTTTATTTTAATGCATAGCTCACAGGGCCTTATCTCGAGACTTTATAGTAAGGTCTTATACAGTTTTGTCAAAAAGCCTCAGGTTATTTTCCGTTTTCTTTCTTTTGCCGTTTTTATTTATTTACTTTGTTATTGACCATTTAATTTTATTGTTAGCGTACTTATAGATGATAACATAGATTTATAGGCTTTTAGGAATTAAAAAGTAAAAAGAGATTGCATGAAATATGTTTTACTAAAAGGGAAAAGGTACTAGCTATGGGAGTTAACCATGACTAGTGTCACCAAGTTTCCGAACCCCAAACTTTTGGTTTGCAAAAGTAAGGCGAGCTTCCATGTTATACTTGGCTCCTAAAGGGCCTGGAATAGGTTAGTAATGGCTCTAATTTTAAAAACCAACGAGTAATACATGAGAAATCAAGTGTCAGTCATTAGGGCTTGAGAGAGCCCATGTAAATGTAAACATCATCTAGAAAGAGGGTTGTTTGTTCCAACCTAGCAATCTGTTAGACCCCTCAAGGTTTGTCTCAAGAGGGTCATGACACAACATTTCCATAGTTATGGGGGGAAATTACTAAGAATTGGAGAGCGGTTGGATTGGGTATAAGTTAGGTTCGAATATGGATTGCTAAAATTGTATTATATAAAAATAAATCAATATGAAGTAAATGGGTCAATTTTTGTCATATTTATTTTTGACCCTTTCAAACCCAATTCCCAATTTGACGATGCTTTCTCAACTTAAGTATTTTGATTAAAGGGGTCGAAAGTGACTTTCTTGCACACCCTCCTTTTTGGGCTTTTTCACCTTGGAACCCATTTTGACATAATTTGACAAGATATTAACCCACTCCAATACATATGAGTTCAAATATGGGTTTGTGACCCATTTTTGACACCCCTACTTGCATGCTGCAATTAAGGAAGCCTTTTGGGTTTTGCTCAAGAGGACCCTCCGATGCTGGGGTTGATTTAGGGCTATGGTAATGCCACAATCGTCGTCGCTGGTTTGTGTCAAGTGTATGGCAACTGTGGGAGCACTCATTTTTTGTGCCGTTCACCGAGCTTCGGCTCCCAATTTGGAGAATATCCAATCAACTTCCAATGATGACTCTTCTCATGCTCGTCCTTCCCATAGCGGTCACATTTAGGTTTTCTTGACTATGTATTTTCTACTCTTCCAACCAGAAAAAGGGAAAACTTGACCTTTTCTTCCCTTCCTCAGATAATTAATTGTTGCCGCTCCTCCTGTGTGATCATAAAATAAACTTTACCAAAGGACAGGAGTGGCTCAAGGCTGAGTATTTGCATTGAGGCCCAAATGAAACTGGGGGATCTTCTCCACCTCCTTCGTTTTCGCATACTTCGTAGCTCGAACACATGTACATTATGGGACATCATTATAGTCATTGACTTTATCCCATAAGACCTTCAACTTAGCACAGGTTTCCACGATCAAGATCGCTCCTTGTTGTAGTGGCCCAATCTCGATTTTGATGTCGTGGATGCAAGGTCCAGACATTTGAGTGAATCTCCCCTTTGGCTCATCCCACATTGCCTTTCTACATATGCCAAGGTTCCCTGTAAACTCTTTTTTAGGGAATTGAAAATTCATGAAAATTATCATGGAATTACAGACGTTGTCGGCATCAAATTCGAGTGCTGTTGGATTCAGTCTAGTGATCAGCCAATAAACTCAACTTTTTTTTTCTCCTGCAATGTGTTTATCATCGCCTCTAACCATGATGTATAGTTGTCTCGGGTAATCATGCACGGAAATACGCTTCCAAGATTATTGGAAGTGTTGAGATAAGGTGGTGAGGAAGGGTCCATCCATCTCATTCTTGCTAATGCTTCCTTAGCCATATCACGAAGGACGGGGAACATGCCTAGTGTATTTTAATCTCTTTGCTATGATACCATGAGAGAATTCGTAAGTGGCTTCTATTACTTGTCGTGGAGTTCAAAAATAAATACAAGATAATGCTCAATGAAGTCGTTAGAGTTTCTAATGCATCAAACTCGAGAATTTGACCGGAAATCCGCAATGGTCATTACGGCACAAATAAAAAAAAAAAAAAAAAAAGAGAGGAAAATCTACCAAATCTACCGGTTATCTAACTAATTATAAGAGACACAAAATGTTATGCTAACTAAATATAGAAAGTAGATCTTCCCAAATAAAAAAGGAAATCCACCAAATCTACCTATTATCCCTAATAAATCATAATAGATACACAAAATATCATGCAAAAACAGGTGGTAGATCTTTCCCAATATAATCATGGAATAATGACATAAACGATTATTAAATTTTGGCTCAATGTGTAATATTATCCCTGAACTTTAACTTAATATTTAATGTGGTCCATCAACATTTAATTTGTTTAAAATAATCTCAAGAGTTTTTGTACATGTTCAATGTGGTCCTTGAACTATATGAAACTATGAAATATAATCCCTCCATAATTCAAGATCAAGGACAACATGTGGGAACTAAAATGAACATGTACAAAAAATTTAGGGATTCCATTTACATTGAATAAATTAAAAGCTCATAGACCACATTATATATTGGGTTAAAGTTAATAAACTTTATTGAATAAATTAAAAATTCAGGAATCACATTGTATATTGAGTGAAAGTGCATCATTTTCCCTATAATCATATAAAACATGTGCTGTTAAATAAGAAAAGGAGATCATATGGACCCTGAGTATCCATGACTTATCAGAATAAAATATATGGAAGTCAGTATTGAGGAGGAGATGAAGCATCAATTGACGCAGTTAGATAGATAGCCGTTTGGGATCCTCCAGGAGTCATATATATAGAAAATCCACTCACACCAGTATGCAGAATAACTCTCTGATTACAAACCGGAGATCGGTTGGTTAGCCATGCATGTCAACGTCGACAATATACGAAAAGCGCCTCACAGTTCCCATTACAAAACCTGCTAGGTCTAAATTTTTATATATTTTTCTGATACGTTGATAAAGGAGGGAGAATGATAAAAAAAAAAAAAAAATGCTGTTGATAATAATGATATGAGACATTGGTCGCATTTGTAAATTTGTGGCAAAAGAATATTTAAACCAGTAACTTAATCGTGATTTACCATGTATAATAATAGGACAATGAAGTAGCTGTTGGTTGTAATGACAGGAAATTACCCCCATCAACGGACCGATTAGGCCCCCAAACCTTTGATTTTAAGCATTTCCGTAATCAGTAACGGCCAAAGTGCGCAAACTTTTTCTCGTGCGATTTCTATGTTGAATAGTCAAACCATTTATTCTCTTATAGCTTGTAAAACCATTTCAGGTAGAACGTTAAGAGTGCTCCGGGACCACGCGTTTAAACGTGCCCAAGTGTTGTAGGCGTGTCGGCAAGGATCAAAGATGAAGACTCGGTTCAAATCGTAAGTGGAGTAGGATCCGTTGAAATTTCACAAGCCAAAAAAAAAAAAAAAACCAAAGTTTTTTGGGCTCTAGACTTGCAATTGGGTCAATAATCGATTGATGGCAATGATAAGAGTCGACATGCTCATGTGACCGATTCGTACATGTCACACGTTTCTCACCATTTCAAAGTCAGTGACATGCTAAAAATAAAATCACCGACCATCTCCTCGCTTTCCAATATGAGATGTGTGAAAGGAACTAATGTTTATCCAAGAGAAAACTACCCGTCTCGATTGTGTTAGATGCAGGATCTAATAGTTTTCCATCAAAAAATTACAATAATCTTTAGAATCGCAGATTCTCTACATGGTTATAGTTTCTTTTTTGACAAGAAAGAACTAAGAAAGCGCCGACGAATGACAACTTAGAGAAAGGAGGCCGTTGCAAACTGCGAAGATCATCTGCTCACGCGAGCAGCAGACGACAAACAGCAAAAAAATCATTTGCTCCGGCGGGTACCTTGTTAGTGTCCATAGACGACCTTTGTATTTGTGTTTTTTTTACTTTCTTTTAGAATAATCCGAGATATCGAGGAAGAGAGAGCAATGCTGACAGCCACCAAGGCAAGAAGGCAAGAAAGAAAACGTAAGAGAGAGAACGTGATGTGAAATGTCCTAAAATTGTTTACTTTACGTAGGTACCGGAACCGAGCGCATCGAACTTTCCAGGAAATATACACCACGACCAGCGACCATGCCGCACGAGTGCGACTAACCTATAAATACGAACATCACATTTCTTCTCAACCCAGCAGGACCAGGCTTCATCTCTCTCTCTCTCTCTCTCTCTAATAGCACGGCAGAGGAAGCACGATGGGGTACCTGCCGGAAACCATGAAAGAGAAGGAATCAGCGGCGAAGAGTCGGGAGGCGCCGCTTCCTCCACCCAGGCGGGGGCGCATAAAGCGTCTCGTGTTCGCCTGCTTGTTCCGATGCTTTAAAGCCCTCGTCACTAAAATCTGGGGTTTTCTTCTCGGCCGCGACGCCACCTGCGCTCCCACGACAAAGCAAAAGTCGGGTCTCTTATCATCGTTCGCTCGCTGGGGTTGCCGGAAGAAATCATCCTAGCCCGCTCGATAATGTCGATCGGTTGTAGCGTTCGGTCCTGAGTTAGTAGTAGTTCCGCGCAGGAAAATGGCTGCGTGTTCCATCGCCTGATGTCGTGTCATTTCGTCCGACGTCTTCTGCTGCTTTGTCTCCAATCTTTCAACGGCTCAGCCGGACGTCGTTTCCCAAAAATCTCGGCCACACGAGCGACCCAGTTCTGGAAAGCGACGTCCATCCTACGTTTCGATTCTTGTACACGAGGGAAAGATAAATAATATATATATTTTATTGAAGTCTTTTCTTCAGAGAAAATATTGGGTGTCCACGCGCACACCCTGGGCCCCACTCTTCTCTCTCTCTCTTCTTCCTCCGCCTCTCCATCGCCGGCCACCTCCTGATCGGCACCGTCTCGCCGTCGGTCGGGAGTTGACCTCCCTTCCCCACCTCAACCTCTCCCGCAACCGGCTCACCGGCCCCCTCTGTGTCATTTTCTTCGAGGCGCTTGGCGAGCTCCGAGTCTTCGACCTCGGCTTCAACGGGCTATCCGGCGAAATCCCCATCCTTCCCGGGGACAGCGCCGTCCAGAACACGGATTTTTCCAGCAACGCCTTCCGCGGCGTCATCCCCCTTCGATCTTTCAGTCTGGGCGGAAGCTGATCAGCTTCAACGCCAGCACCAACCACCACGCAGGCGCAATCCCATCGCCGATCTGTGACGCCTCAAACCCCAATCAGTCCGGGCCTCGTCCGCTCGCCTGACTCGTCGGGAAACGACCTGAGCAGCGAGATCCCGGCCAGGATAAGGAGTTGCTCAGACCTGGCGTTCTTCCGCGTGGGCTGCAATTCCCTCGTTAGGGAGCTCCCCGACGGGGATTTCGCCGGATAGCCCGTTGAAGCCGAGGTCGAGGACTCGGAACTCGCCGAGCGCCTCGAAGAAAACGACGGACAGGGGGCGGACTGCCCGTTGCGCGAGAAGTTGGGGTTGGTTGAATGAGGTCAACTTCCCGAGCGACGGCAAGACGGTGCCGATCGGGAGGTGGCCGGGGAGAGAGAGGCGGAGGTCGGAGAGATAGAGACAGAGAGAGAAGCAGAAGAGACAAAGGGTAAACAAAAAGAAAAAGGAATCTGAAGTTTTTGAAGAGTGGGAAAAGCATATACCCGCGACAACAAATTAGTGGTTCTTACTTGGCAGTTCGCACAGCTCGAGGACCGATAGATATCTCCATATCAATATCATGTGTCAAAAGGTTGTAATTCGATCCACGTAATCTATATAACTTACACGAGAATTAGTGGCAATGAGCTTTGATGAGGAAATAAATGTCAATTTCTTCGACTGTCGAGGTCGAAGGTAGCATTCACAGTCGATGTAAATTTATCTTTCCACAAGCGACCTTCTATATCCTTGATTGGATGGTTAACAAGAAATTGATGATTTAATAAAACCCTTAATCAATGCTGGATTAAAATGCTCATTTGTTTTTTTATTTTCTTTTACATCAGTAGTGTATGCCCTAGTTTTCATAACATTATAAGTAAGCATATATAATACTAATCCATTCAAGACCACTCTGTCTCTATGTCGTGGTGGCACAAATTATACATGCTTTTCCCCTGCCTATTAGTCACCGAGTCTTAAGTCATTCGGCTGTCCATGTGAAAATCACGGCAATAGAAAGAATTCTCACATTAAAATGTTTAGAGTTAAAAGGAGTAATTGATAATATCTAACTGGTCATTAGTTTTATGGCTTAAACTTTTGAGAGCAATCGATAATACAAAATTGGCATTAACTTCATGTCTTAAACTTTTGAGGGTCGGTCCAAAAAATTGTCGGTGGGCTCATATAATAGGCTTCTTCTTGGATTTTTGTGGAGGCACGACTCACACAACCCTGGATGCCTTAATAATACGACCTTACTTTCATCCTTCAGTTCATGCAACACGGAAGTCAATCCATGATAATAACTTAGATGATAATTCAATGGGGTTATGTATGCACATGGATGAGCGAGAGTAGAGAGAGATGAGCTTATCAAAAGTAGTAGACGCCAGGTCAAAAGAGAGTCGCAAGGGTTTGGTGGGGGTTTTGGGCCCGGGAACGAAGGTATGGACAGACGAAGCTTCTGCGAAACGCGTATTGGGGAAAACGGGGTTCCAATGCAAATAACGATGGCCATGCCGTAATCGGCAACTTTCCTCTAAATTAACTATAAATCAACTTCTGGGTTTGTTAAATCTTGGAGCATCTCAATTGTCGTTGAGAAATTTACTAAAATAGTGCCGCACGCGTACATAATTTAGCTTACTAAGATTTGGTAATTATATATTTGATGTCTTTCTTTTGGTCGTACATGGCATCATAAGTTAGTTTCCATCTCTTTTTTTTTTTTTACTTTTGATTAATCCTCTAGTTCGATGGGTTTGCTCAATAATGTGGCCCAAACGGATTTGAGCACCCGTTGAAGTATGTACACAAAATATTATGCTAACTAAAAAACAGAAAGTAGATACCCCCTAATATAATTATATGAACCATGTGTTGTTGAATATTGAAAGGGGATCATATGGACCCGGCATGTCCATGACATATATATAACTTCGTTTGGGATCCTCCTGGGAGCCGTATAGATAGAAAATCCACTCACTATACAATCAAGAATTAATCTCTCACTACACCCAAGAGTCAAATTATGTTAAGACCCCCCCATGACCAGTTATCTCAATCCAACAGATGGATTGAGAAGATCTCATTCTGATTCCTAATCATAGCAAAAAGTGCATTAGCTTCCACATACTTGATTCGGAGATTAGTTTGTTGGCCATCCCTTTTCGACGTCGTCTGATTGACAATAAAGGAAAAGTACCTGAAAGTTCCCATTTCAAACCCTGGTCTAAATCTTTCTGATATTTGATAGAGGAGGGAGAACGATCCAAAACTGTTAATGATGATGATATAAGACTTTGGTCCCATTTGTAAATTTGTGCGAAAAGACTATTTAATCCAGTACCTTCATCGTGAGATACCATGTATGATAATAGGACAAAAAGTAGCTGTTGGTTCCCATCTTCCCATCAACTGAAGGTTGAGGCCCCTAAACTTTTTGGTTTTAATCATTTTGCTAATTGATAATGGGAAATAGTACTTCATTTTCTACACGCGAACTTCTTTCTACGTGATTCTTTTCTTATTTGTAGCTTGCAAAACTGTTTCACAGCGTGTTAGAGTGCTTCGGGTCCACACTTTTAAACATGCCCAAGTACTGTACACGAATTACCAAGGATCGACCGGGAAGACTCGGTCCATATCTTAAGTGGAGTAGGATTATTCGAAAGTTTACGTGCCAAAGAAAAAAAAAACACCTAAGTCATGTGGGCTGTAGACTTGCAATTTGGTTTAATAATCAATCAGCCACAATACCGCGTAACTGTTTTTTTCTATATATCCCGTGTTTTTCTTCGTTGAGAAGTTAGTTACTTACTAAAAAGAAATTTCTTATGCACAAAAAAAAAAGTTACATAGACCGTGTACCATATATCTAAAATACACCTACCTGTCTTGACTATATTAAATGTAGGATCTAATATTTTTCAATCAAAGAATTAGAGCGATCTTCAGAATCGTAGATTTTATATATGGCTATAGTTTCTTTCAAACAAGAAAGAAGTTAGAAAGAACCAAAAAATAACAACTCGCAAAAGGAGGCCGTTTCAAACTGAAAAGACCATTTGGTCACGTGAACAGCTAAGAAAGAACGAACCAATGACGACAAATTAGAAGAGTAGACTGGTCAAACCGCAAAAGGAATCATTTGCTCGCGCGAGCGGCTCCTTAATGTCCCTTGACAACCTTTTAATTGGTGTTTTGACCGACTTTCTTTTACAATAATCCAAGATATCTGTTAAAATATTTTAATATTAAATCACATATTCATATAATAGCTTTAAATTTTTTGAACCTTTAACAATAATTATACAAAATTTCACATGATATTGAAATTAATTGACAGTGATCTCATAAAATTTTACAGTATATCAAAGTTGATCATTCACATTAAAAAGCATGGTTTAACAAAAAAAATATCTTGAAGTGTGAAATAAATGGGCGGGTTTTAAATGAAATTGCACACGAGAGAAAAAAAAAAAAAAAAAACTCCCCCCATTTTGATTGTTGTCTTCTAAGTGAAACCATTTTCATCATTTTACAAATATAGAAGAATGAACAAAAATCAATTCCATTATAAATCTATACGAGCTGCCTTATCCAAGGCTCTCCAACTTGCTCATACATAGTTGGCTATGATCTTCGGTTTGCTCTTTCCTCTTCCGGTTCAACATATCTTACAGTAACGAGTGGATCCAGTTTTCTGATTGGGGTTGGGTCTTGCCTTGCCTTTCTCCATCCATTCATGCTGACGACTAACAAAGACACAAAAGAACAAAAAAGTGCTACGTGGAACGTAGGCACCGGAACGAGCACATCGAAACTTCCAGGAAATATTCATCACGACCTGCGAACACACCGCACGACTAACCTATAAATATGACCAGTCCACCATATCTCATACCCAAGCAAGACCAGCTCTCCCTCTCTCTCTCTCTCTCTCTCTCTCTCTCTCTCTCTCTCTGCCTCTCTCTCTCTCTCTAAAATGCACCGCAAAGAAAGCGCGATGGATTACATGCAGGAAGAGAAAGAACCAGCAGTGAAGGGTGGAAAGGTGCCGCTTCTTCCTCCCCGGCGCGGTCGCATAAAGCGTCTCTTATCCCGCCTGTTGCGAAGCTTTGGAGCCCTTATCGCTAAAATCTTGGGCTCTCTTGTCGGGAGCGACGCGATGCGCGCTCCCACGTCGAATCAAACGTCGCCTCTTGTGTCTTCGCTTACTCGCTAGGTTTGCAAGAAGAAATCGCCCCTCGACCCGCTGCATGATGTCGATCGGTTGTGGCGTTCGGTTCCTGAGATCTGTGTTTGTGTTCTGCTTTCTGTAATAGTTCCGCACGGGAAAAATGGCTACGTGTTATTTCGTCTGATGTTATGTGATTTCGTCCGACATCTTCTGCTGCTTTGTCTTCAATCTTTTCACCGGCTCTGCTGCCGGACGTCGTTGCCCAGAATTCTCGGCGACACGAGCGACCAGTTCTGGAAAGTGACGTCATCCTATGTCTCGATTCTTGTACATGAGGAAAACATAAATAATATATATTGAAGTCTTTTCTTCGTATAAAATATTGCACGTGCACATCCTGGGCCCCACTCTTCTCTCTTTCTTCTTTTCTTTTTTGGTTCTGTTTTTCATCTTCTCCCGGCCACCTCCTGAACGGCACCGTCTCGCCGTCGCTCGGGAAGTTGACCTCCCTCACCCACCCTCGCCGCGCGCGATTCTTTCAATGAATAAGGCATCAATCTATTTACAAGCAGAGAAAGTCCCTCGAGCGACGTCGCGGCGCACGAGCCGCCGGGGAGCTCCCAAGCGAGGGAATAGCCCGCGCGGAAGAACGCCAGGTCCGAGCAGCTCCCTATCCCGGCCGGGGATCTCACCGCTCAGGTCGTTGCCAGACGAGTCGAAGGAGCGGACAGGGTGCGAACTGATGGGGGTTTGTGGCGTCACAGATCGGCAACGGGATTGCGCCTGCGAGGTGGTTGTTGCCGGTGTTGAAGTGGGTCAGGTTCCACCCCATCTGGAAGATCGGGGGGGGGGGGGGTGGAATCACGCCACGGAAGGCGTTGCTGGAAAATCCACGGCCTGGACGGCGCTGTCCCTCGGCAGGGAAGATCGGAGACAGAGAGAGAAGCAGGAGAGACAAAGGGAAAAAAACAAAAAAGAAAAGGAATACAAAGCTTCTGTAGAGTGGGACAGGCATGTACACGTGGCGACAAATTAGTGGACTAATGTATGTCTGACTGGGCACTACTCGAGGACCGATGACTATCCTGTGTCAAAAGCTTGTAATTCGATCCACCTGTTTTTTTTTTTTTTCCTTACGTGAGAATTGATGACAGTGAGCTTTGATGAGGAAATAAATGTCGATTTCTTCGATTGTCGAGGTCGAAGATGGCGCTCACCGTCGATGTGAAAATATCTTTCCACGAGCGGCCTTGTACACCCTTTATTGGATGATTAACGAGAAATTGATTAGTTAAATAATACTCTCAATCAATGGTGGATTAAACTGCTCCTATAATTTAATAATTTTTTACATCGGTAGTGTATGCTCTAATTTTTGTAACATTATGAGTGAGCATATATAACATTAATCCATTCAAGACCTCTCTCCCTCCGTCATGATGTCTCTATGTGGTTTGTTTTTTCTCTTTTATCTTGTCTATTAGTTACCAAATCTCAAGTATTTGGCTATCCGTATGAAAAGCTAACGATTTACCCATCATGTTACTAGAAAGAATTTTCACAATAAAATGCTTTAGAATTAAAAAGGAGTGATAGATACTATCTAGCTAGTCATTAGTTTTATGGTTTAAACTTTTGAGGGAAAGTTGATTCAAATAGATTGTTAATGGGCTCAAATTATAGATTTCTTCTTGGATTTTTGTGGAGACATGACTTGCGCAACTCTGGATGCTTTAATATTATGAAATCCATTCTTAATTTCACGCGACAAAAAAGTTGATCCGTGAGAATGACTTTAAATGATAATTCAAGGGTTATGTATGCACATGAATGAGAGCGTAGAGACATGAGTAGATCCAAAAGTAGAAGACGCAATGTCAAAAGGAGGTGCAGGGGTTTGGTGGGTGTTTTGGGCCCGTAACGAAGGCATGGACAGACGAAGCTTCTGCGAAATGGCGTATGGGGAAAACAGGGTTCCAATGCAAATGACGATGGCCATGCCGTAATCGAGCACTTTGGTAAAAATTAACCCTAATAAACTTCTGGGTTTGGATAATGCCTATTAGTCCGAGTAGTTAATTTCTGGTAATTCTCTGAGGGCATAACTTGTAGAAAGATTTACTAAAATAGTGACGCATGTGTACAAAATTTAGGTTACTAAGATATAGTAATTACATATACGATGTTTTTCTTTTGGTTGTGCATGGCATCATAAGGTAGTTTTTTTTTTGGTAAAAGGTAATAGGTATATAGACAACTGCACAAAAAGCTATACAGAAGTACAGCAAAGGGAGGGGACCCGGCACCAGCTCACACTCAGAAGGACAGAAAATCCAAACGAGTGGAAGGGGGCCAAGGCCAAGGGGAGAAAAAAGGGGCGGGGGGAAGAGCTGCAAGAGAGATACATTGCAGATAAAAGCAGTAGCAAAAGAATGCCAAAACAGCGGCCAAAGGCAAAGAGCACACAACACTGTGGCCCGCACAAGGAAAAGACACAAAGAGGAGAAGAAGAATAGGAGAGACAGCAAGATGGGAACCCAACCCGCAACAGGATCGGGAGAGATCCATAAGAAGTATCAACCAACAACAGCGAGATGGGCAACAATGTAGCAAAGGATAGGCATCATAAGGTAGTTTCCATCTCTTATTATGGCTTTTGACTATTCCTCTAGTTCTATGGGTTTGCTTAGTACTGTGGCCCAAATGGATCTGAGCACCATTGAAGTGTGTTGGCCCAAAATAGCCTCTAGTTAGCAAGAGGGCAATTAAGTTGTGGCCTAGTTGCTACGACATAAGTCATGCAAGTGGTTGATTGCGTATATAATGTGATGATTGAATGGGTTGGGTATTTGATCTTTGGTGGTGAGGACGTGCAAATCTAGAAGGCAAGCTAACATTGGGCTGAAGCAGTTGGGCTGACCCCAAGCCCCGATATGAGTGCCGGACCTGCATGCTATAAACAGGAAAGTTTTATGGGTTTTACTCAGGAGGGCCCTATGATACGTAAGTTAATAAAGGAAACGTGTGGAGTAAAACAGTAGGAGAGAGCTGAAAGAGGCGGGAATTAGACATATCACGCTGTTGCCCCGCTATCTTCTATTCATAGGCCGCTCTAAACGTGACCCCCATGAAAGTCCCTTCGATGGGCCGCGCGACTAGGCCTCCCTCTCATTTTGTGCCATCTCGGTGTCATTTTAGATTTACGTACTTATCAAGCAAGAGAATACCGTTGGTGTGAAAAAAATAAGACCACTGGGCAACTCTGAAAAGGGTTATTTGGTTGCTGTAGAATCGGAAATGTGAATCAGTGATCATCTTGCACAATCCCCCTGATGCACAGCGAAGGAAAAAAAAGAGTTGAAGGACTACAAGTTGAGAAGGGAAGTTGAGGAAACTAAAGGAGTATATTCGAAAGGGAAACGAAACTAAAGGAGTAGATTCCCCTTGCACAACTCCCTCCAATGATCGCTCCTATTTTTAGGTCACTGCATTAGTTGAATCGACAAGTAAACCAGCCAAGAGTGACATGGACGATCAAGTAAAACCCCTTTTGTTTTCGCCCTCCTTATCTTCTCTATTTCTGCTGCTAACCACAACATTACCAAAATGGCTAGAGATAAGTGACTTTTATTAGGGGTGTGCAAAACGGACTACTTGAATTGGAAATCACCTAGATTAGACTGAACCAACCAATATGATCTAGTTCTCGGTTCCAAAATTGGAACTAGTGTTCAAGGGTCCGATCGTTACCAAATAAATATACTTTTTATTATGATTATTTTTTCAAAAAAATAGTAAAGTGTGAGCTAAACCCTATCTCATCCAGTGGCATTACGAGCTATAGCATAAATGACTTTTCACTCACTGTCGCTTTCTTTAATATCTTAAGATTTGTCTCTTTCTCTTGTTATGCACTAACACTCATCAATGGGGAAACCGATTACTCCTAACCGTTACCATTGATGGTGACAAACAACCGAACTCTCTACACTTTTGCCTAGGATAGGGCCAAATAAGTATTTGAATTTGATAAGTGATCATTAGTTTTCTGTTGTTTGATGATATATGATTGAAAATGTTTTTTGATGTTTAAATCTCATTGGAAAATAATTTCAATCTCATGACTTTATTTAAAAAAATCAAAATTACATATTTTTTATTTTAAAAAATAATTTTTTAATTTTTAAATTTTTTTTTATCTTTTAGAAATTTGAATTTTGAAATTTGAATTTTTTTCCTTTTTAAAATGAAAGAAAAGAAAAATAATACTAAATTCGATTTTTTAAATATAAATAATTTAAAATTGATTTAAAAAATATTTTATACGAATAAAAGTTTCATTAACCTATGACCCTAAAACTACGAAAATATTTGGAAAAATGTTTTTGGTTCTTTCAAAGGGGAATTTTTTTCCTAGAATTTATGTCACGCCTCGAAACGTCGAGCGCGCCAACATCCCGCCATGGTCATAAAAATTCGACATTCCCAGGTGGTGTCGCCGACCCCAAATTAATTATTAATGCACAAGCGGAACGTACTAAGAAGCACCTTACAAAAAAAAAACATATGGGATAGGACAACAGGAAGATCAATTCAAAACAAATATCATACTTTCATACATCATTGACAATCCAGGGCTTACATACACCAACAGGATCCGGAGACTATATGCACCAAAAATGGGTCAGAGTTTATGTGCATCAACAAAAGAAGGGGGTCAGCCTACATAACATGGATTAGTCCACCAAAAAGAGGAACAGTCCTATAACTACTACTCGGACTCGTTCGTCGATCCCACATCCTTCACATCAGACAACACCGGGTCCGGAGACGATGGGTTATCCACCCTACCATCAGGCAGGTCAGCTACACCCTCACCTAGGATGGCATCCATCACGGCTAGTGGGATATCAAAACTGTCAAGTGGACCAATCCTAAAGCCATTGGCCCCAAAACGGAACCAAGCCCTATACCTATGGGGTACCCTAACATCTTCAGTCTCTTGATCCATATAGTAGTCATGATCAACTCGTAGACCCAATGGCTCCCAGGGTCAGGGAAGTTGTGCACTTGCTCGATAATTTGCACTGGGATACCATTCTTCTTTGGGGGCCCCGCCATCTACGGTCCTGTAATATTTTCCCCAAACCAGGATGAGACTTTGTCTCAGCAAGTTCACCCCTCCTAAACCCCTATTAGAAAGAAAATACGCCCCACAGTGGTCTAGCCACGCAGTACAGAAGACTTACCTCGCCTTCTAGCCTTTCTGCAGATTAGTACAATTCATAGCACTCAAGTACAAATTATAATAAGCACGTGGACTATCGGAACACAATCCAATTCATTTAATTTCAAATTCTTAACAAGCATTCAAATCATCATTCATTGGCACCACACAAGGGCATAGCCTACTCGCAGTTCGGCTATCTACTGACATAAAGCTAGGCATCGCCTCCCCCCTTGGAGCGCGGCTTCGTCAGTACCTCGACGGCGTTCCCGAAGGAGCATGGGCCCAGAATCAACTACGACCCGCATCCATCGCGTGGGCATCCCATATAGGGGCAATTCCTATTAATAGTTCAAAACAATTCCTCACAATTATCGTACCACAACTCATAATCAATTTAAAGCACTTCACACGTCATTCACATATTACAATTGCAACATTAATCTTTAAGAACCCAATTTCGATATCAAAACGACATTTGAGATTTTCTAATTAAAATCAATATTTTCCTCAATCAACACTCAATTTGCCTTAACCATTCATCAATTCCAAATTCTAAATATACAACGACGATCGGCACGAAATTTTGAGCAATTAAGGCCAAAAATAATTTTTCGAGTTTTTTATAAATAATATTTTAATAGTTTTCGGAATATGATTTATTATTAAATAATCCAACAATTTCGAACCATTTATTTAAATCATAAATAAATTCCTTTAAGTCACATCAAGGCTTATTTTAAATAAACCTACTTAACCCTTAAACTAAACATGCTTTACTTTAATTAAACCACCTAATCTAATCCATATTTAAATGAACTAATAAAACAACCTAATTCCAATCAACCTAAACTAAACGCACTTAAGACATGATTAACCCGCTAATCGGGGTTTAGTGAGTTAAACTCACCGGAATCGCTTTCCGACGAGTCTCCGGCGAAGAGCACGACGACGCCGACGACAAACCTACACGGATCAACACCAAATGAGGACTAATAGGAGGCCAAAATGAGCTTGGAAAGAGCTGGTTCTTGCTGGTTTTTCCAGCACTAACCAAGCTTCGAAGGGTGGCGGACGATGGCTGAACGAGCGGAGGAACGACGGAGAAAGACCGGCGGAGGAAGCTAGGGCTCCGAACAGCAGCTCACGGCGACGGATGGCAACGACAGGGGCTTCAACGGCGACAAACAGCAAGCGGCTTGGAGCGACGACGGTTGGGACTCGCGGCGGAGAAGGAGGCAAGGCGGCTCGGCGCGAAACGGGAAGGCGGGCGGTTGCGCGCATGCGAGCGGCGACGGTGAACTCCGGCAGCAAGCGACGAACGGCGACGATCGTGCGGGCAACAGGGCGGACGGCTGCTCACAGATCCGCTGGTTTTCTTCCTCCTTCCTCTCTCTCTCTCCTCCAAGTTCAAAAGGAAGAAGATGATGGGGACAAGGGGGAAGTGACATCCCACCTTTCCAAGGCCTCATCCCCACCTTCCATTTGTCATAACCCTAGCCCATCTTGCCTCATTCATGACATCACAGGTGAGGTCATCATCCACTAACTCCAAACCCTCCACAACTTAGTCCAATAGGTTCAATCTCATTTTCCCCCGGGGTCCAAATTCTTGCACATTCCCTTACTTCAATTTCCATCAATCCTCATCTAATTGAGTCCAAATTAAAGTCCACAAATTAATCAAATGTTCCTAATAAGATTTGTGATGCACCGTGACTTCCAATTTCAGAATTCGATCACAATTTCATGGTTAATTTCACTTTGGCACAATACTAGTGCATTCTAATCTACCGAGCAGCATTTACAAATTTTTATGCATTCGACTTGCGGTTGATTATTTCAAGCCACAACTTTCAGTTGTCGGGGGAAATCTCAATGTTTCAAATACGGGCACAGGGTACCCAATCGTTAGAAAAGTCGGCCCAGTGTCGGTCGGCAAGAATTGTGCGATCCGGTGGAATCACCCACACCTGATCACATGCCTCTGTCGAGCCAACTTATTTCCAATCTCTAGTCGATTTTTATTTGTGCCGTAATGACCCTTGCAGATTATCTCGATCGAAAGGTCGCTTATTAATCAAATTCTCGAGTCTTATGTATTAGAATTTCTTAACGGCTTCACCGGATAGACTAGTTTTCGCATGAGTGGCCGACTCAAGGAAATGGACTATATGCGTGCCAACAAAATACCCGTCTAAATTTATTGAAATTAAAATTGGAAAATCGAGCTGTCACAACCCTTCCCCTCTTATAAAAATTTCGTCCTCGAAATTTAAATCATTACACATCTGAATTGAAAAGGTGAGGGTACAATTCTCTCATCAAATCTTCGGTTTCCCAAGTTGCTCCTTCAGTGCCGTGGTGTTGCCAAACCACTTTGACCAACGGAATGGTCTTGGTGCGCAAAACCTGCTCCTTGCGATCCACTATTTGAACCGGGCTTTCAACGTACGACACCCGGTCATCCACGTCTAATTCCTCAAAATTTAGGATGTGTGCCGGATCAAGTTCATATTTCCTTAACATCGATACGTGAAAGACGTCATGCACTTGTGCCAACCTCGACGGTAACGCAAGACGATACGCCAGAGTCCCTATTCTTTCCAAAATCTCAAAGGGACCTACGTATCTCGGACTCAATTTTCCCTTTTTGCCAAAGCAGGAAGTACCTCTTATCGGTGACACCTTCAGAAAGACATGCTCACCAACTTGGAACTCCAATGGCCTTCGACGCTTATCAGCATAACTTTTCTGGCGGCTCTAAGCGGTCTTTAATCTGTTTCTGATAACCGCAACTGCCTCCACTAACTGCTGGACCAACTCCGGGCCGGTGATCTTCCTTTCCCCAACTTCATCCCAACAAACTGGCGTTCTGCATGTCCTGCCATACAATGCTTCAAAAGGAGCCATCTGAATACTCTGCTGGTAACTGTTGTTGTAAGCGAACTCGACCAGATGAAGCTGTTCCTCCCAGCTTCCTTTGAAGTCCAAGACGCAAGCTCGCAGCATGTCCTCAAGAGTCTGAATTGTCCTCTCAGACTGGCCATTAGTCTGCGGGTGATAGGCCGTGCTATACTGCAGCTTCGTTCCTAAAGTAGATTGCAAGCTCTTCCAAAAAGCGGTGGTGAACCTCGGGTCTCTATCTGAAGTAATCGTGACCGGCACACCATGCATGCAAACTATCTGACGAACGTACAAATCTGCGAGTCTATCCAAGCTCGAGTCCCTACGAATTGCAATGAAGTGAGCCGACTTTGTCAGTCTGTCGACTACTACCCAGATTGAATCATTCCCTCTCTGGCTCCTCGGTAGTCCCGTCACGAAGTCCATTGTGATATGCTCCCATTTCCATTCTGGGATTTCGAGGGGTTGTAGAAGTCCTCCCGATTTGCAATGTTGAGCTTTCACTTGCTGACACGTCAAACACTTGGCGACATGTTTGGCGGTGTTCGTCTTCATGCCACGCCACCAGAAGTGTTGACATAAATTCTGATACATTTTGGTATTACCAGGATGAATGCTGTAACTGCTACGATGCACTTTTGACAGAATTTCTTCTCTAAGCCCCACATCGTCAGGTACAACCAATCGTCCTTGGAACCTCAATGTTCCATCCTTAGAAATCTGAAAGTCAGCCTTCCTTTTCGCTGCATCCTCTTGCAGGGTCTTCTGGACATCTGGATCCGTCTGCTGAAGCGTTCTGATTCTGACCTGCACTTCCGGCTCAATTCTAAGGGTAGCCACAAGATTCGAAAGGTGGCCTACCTCAAACTTGAAATCTGAATCTCGTGCTCTTTCAATTAGACCCCATTCCTTGAGTACTATCTGAGCAACTGAGGACTTCCTACTCAGTGCATCAGCGACCTTATTCCCCTTTCTCGAGTGATACAAAATCTCACAGTCATAATCCTTCAAGAGCTTCATCCACCGACGCTGTCTCATATTCAACTCCTTCTGAGAGAATAGGTACTTGAGACTCTGATGATCAGTGAAGATCTGAAATCTTTCTCCACACAAATAATGCCTCCAAATCTTTAGTGCAAAGATGATTGCTGCAAGCTTCAAGTCATACGTCGGGTAATTCAACTCGTGAGGTCTCAACTGACGGGACGCATATGCAACAACCCTACCATTCTGCATCAATACGCAACCCAATCCCTTAAACGATGCATCGCTGTAGATCTCAAACCCTCCTGGATCGGATGGAATAGTAAGCACGGGTGCGGTAGTTAGCTTATACTTAAGCTCTTAGAAACTACTCTCGCACTTATCCATCCACACAAATTTCTCTTCCTTCTTCAGTAATCTCGTCATCGGCGATGCTAACCTTGAAAACCCTTCTACAAACCGTCTGTAATACCCTGCTAAACCCAGAAAACTTCTAATCTCTGTCACTGTCATCGGTCTCGGCCAGCTGATCACTGCTTCAATCTTTGCGGGGTCCACTAAGATTCCTTCTCTAGAGATGACATGACCTAGGAAAGCCACACGAGTCAGCCAGAACTCGCACTTACTAAACTTGGCGTATAGCTCGTGATCTCTTAAGGTCTGAAGCACTATCCTTAAATGTTTTTCATGATTCTCAGTACTCCTTGAATACACCAGGATGTCGTCGATGAAAACAATTACAAACTGGTCCAAGTACTCTTTAAACACCCGATTCATCAGATCCATGAAAGCAACCGGGGCGTTTGTCAACCCAAACGGCATCACAGTAAACTCATAATGGCCGTATCGGGTGCGAAACGCCGACTTCGGTATGTCTTTCTTCTTGATTCTTAGCTGATGATACCCCGTCCTCAAGTCGATCTTAGAAAATACCAACGCTCCTTGAAGCTGATCAAACAAGTCATCGATCCTTGGTAATGGATACTTGTTTTTAATCGTCACCTGATTGAGTTGGCGATAATCGATGCACAAACGCAAGGAACCATCCTTCTTCTTTACGAACAGAACTGGCGCTCCCTAAGGTGATGCACTAGGACAAATAAATCCTTTATCCAACAACTCTTGCATCTGCACCTTTGGTTCTTTAAGTTCTGATAAGGCCATCCAATAAGGAGCTTTAGAGATCGGTTCTGTCCCGGGGGCTAATTCGATCACAAACTCTATCTCTCTCTCTAGCAGTAAACTCGGTAACTCTTTTGGAAACATGTCTGCAAACTCTTGTACCACTGTGATATCTTCAATCTTTAACTCCTCCACTGTCGTGTCTACGACAGTCGCTAAGTAACCTTGGCAACCCTTGCCTAGCAAGCGAGTTGCTTTGAGCGATGAAATTAAGGAAACCGAGGGTCCTCCTCGATTCCCAATAAATTCGAAGCTCTCACCCCCTAACGGGTTAAACTGAATCGCTTTATGATAACAGTCCATTTTAGCTCGTTGCTTGGTGAGCCAGTCTATACCAATTATCACATCAAAATCAAACATGGCTAAGACTATCAAGTCTATCCTCCCCTCTCGCTCACCAATCACTAACTTGCAACCGAGACAACCCACTGTAGCTAACACTTTATCTTTCAACGGCGTAGATATGCTAATCACAGACTCCAACAACTCAGAAATTAATTCTACCATTTCAACATATCTTTCAGCTATAAATGAATGAGAAGCTCCAGGATCAAATAAAGTATAAGCAGGTTGGTCGTTCAGCAAGACCATACTTGTGATCACGTTAGGCGCATCCTCCGCCTGTCCTCTGGTGATCGCATAAGTCCTTCCTTGAGCTGGAGGTCGGTTCAATCCACCCTGCGGCATGATCTGCAGCGCGACACCTCTGTTCTGACCCAATGGGGGTGGTGGCGGCAACTGACGCTGTCCCATCTGATTCTTGGGGCAATTCCTGGATATGTGACCCTGTTGGCCACACTCATAACAGGCTCCTGTCCTAGAGGGACATGGGCCTGTACCGTGTCGTCTTCCACAGGAACGACACACTCCCTGATGGTTCGGTGATGGCTTTCCTATCCCACCCTTCCTGTTGAGTGGAACAGGATATCTTCCTCTAGACATTGGCCTCTTCCCAAACCGATTACCTTCTCTATTCGAATTAAACCGCGACCCAGATGAAGCAGCTCTCTCATTCTGGTCCTTCTCAATCAGTTGGGCCCGCTTATAAAGGTCCTTGTACTCCTTCAAATCCAATGGTACCACAAAGCTCCTCACCTCTGGCTGAAGCCCATCTTTAAATCTTCGAACTCGATCTACCGGTTTTTGAACCAACTCAGGGGCATACTGTGACAGTTTAGCGAACTTCGCTTCATACTAATCAACTGTCATCGTACCTTGCCGAAGGCGCTGGAACTCCGCCATCTTCAACTCTCTAGCACAATTAGAAAAATACTTCTCATTGAAGGCCTCCAGAAACGCATTCCACTCTGGAGCTACACCCTCAGGGAACATTATCCCTTTATTTATCTTCCACCAAGTGGCTGCGATCCCCCTCAACTGATAGGCTGCCAGCACGACTTTCTCTGCTTCAGAGCACATCAGCAGCTTAAAGGCATTCTCTAGTTCCTGAACCCATAGTGCTGCAACTTCGGGATGTCCCGCTCCCGTGAACGTTGGCGGATTCAACCTCAGAAAATGTTGTACTAGCTTCTGTCTAGGCCTCCCAGCGACCACATTCTCAGGCGGAATTTCCTCAAGTTCCTCTTCTGGCTCAAGAACCGGTGCGGCGGCAGCTGCGGCAGCGGCATTAGCGGCGGTAGCAGCATTGGCGGCGTTAGCAGCATTGGTGGCAGCGGCGATAGTAGAGGTTGAAGCGGCGGCCTGCTGGTCTAGTCTGACACCCATCATCTCAAGCATCTACATGATTCCAACAAACCTCGAATCCTCAGGGGCCACAGCATCCTCTGGAGGCGACGCTGCACCACTCGCACTGGCCTCAGCCTACACTCTTCCCGAGGCACTTCGGGCACCGACTCATCGATGGCCCACCCCGAAACACGGGGCCTACTGCTCTCTTCCTAGAAGCTCTTGGCACTCGGTCACTCATGCTACAAGCTCAATATAGATGCCTATTTGCAAATTCCAATATAACATCAGAATCTAAGTGACCTCACACAAGCTAACAAACAACTAACAATCACTTGCATCAGTATAATAAAAGCCTTTCCTACCAACTATCCCATGACTCCCACGCACCTTATCACTCCATACATGAACCATGCTCTGATACCATTTAAACAGGGATGTCACGCCCCGAAACGTCGAGCGCGCCAACATCCCGCCATGGTCATGAAAATGCGACATTTCCAGGTGGTGTCGCCGACCCCAAATTAATTATTAATGCGCAAGCGGAACGTACTAAGAAGCACCTTACAAAAAAAAAACATACGGGATAGGACAACAGGAAGATCAATTCAAAACAAATATCATACTTTCATACATCATTGACAATCCAGGGCTTACATACACCAACAGGATCCGGAGACTATATGCACCAAAAATGGGTCAGAGTTTACGTGCATCAACAAAAGAAGGGGGTCAGCCTACATAACATGGATCAGTCCACCAAAAAGAGGAACAGTCCTATAACTATTACTCGGACTCGTTCGTCGATCCCACAACCTCCACATCAGACAACACCGGGTCCGGAGACGATGGGTTATCCACCCTACCATCAGGCAAGTCAGTTACACCCTCACCCAGGATGGCATCCATCACGGCCAGTGGGATATCAAAACTGTCAAGTGGACCAATCCTAAAGCCATTGGCCCCAAAACGGAACCAAGCCCTATACCTATGGGGTACCCTAACATCTTCAGTCTCTTGGATCCATACAGTAGTCCTGATCAACTCGTAGACCCAATGGCTCCCAGGGTCAGGGAAGTTGTGCACCTGCTCGATAATTTGCACTGGGATACCATTCTTCTCTGGGGGCCCCGCCATCTACGGTCCTGTAATATTTTCCCCAAATCGGGATGAGACTTTGTCTCAGCAAGTTCACCCCTCCTAAACCCCTATTAGAAAGAAAATACGCCCCACAGTGGTCTAGCCACGCAGTACAGAAGACTTACCTCGCCTTCTAGCCTTTCTGCAGATTAGTACAATTCATAGCACTCAAGTACAAATTATAATAAGCACGTGGACTATCGGAACACAATCCAATTCATTTAATTTCAAATTCTTAACAAGCATTCAAATCATCATTCATTGGCACCACACAAGGGCATAGCCTACTCGCAGTTCGGCTATCTACTGACATAAAGCCAGGCATCGCGTCCCCCCTTGGAGCGCGGCTTCGTCAGTACCTCGACGGCGTTCCCGAAGGAGCATGGGCCCAGAATCAACTGCGACCCGCATCCACCGCGTGGGTATCCCATATAGGGGCAATTCCTATTAATAGTTCAAAACAATTCCTCACAATTATCGTACCACAACTCATAATCAATTTAAAGCACTTCACACGTCATTCACATATTACAATTGCAACATTAATCTTTAAGAACCCAATTTCGATATCAAACCCGACATTTGAGATTTTCTAATTAAAATCCATATTTTCCTCAATCAACACTCAATTTGCCTTAACCATTCATCAATTCCAAATTCTAAATATACAGCGACGATCAGCACGAAATTCTGAGTAATTAGGGCCAAAAATAATTTTTCGAGTTTTTTTAATAAATAATATTTTAATAGTTTTCGGAATATGATTTATTATTAAATAATCCAACAATTTCGAACCATTTATTTAAATCATAAATAAATTCCTTTAAGTCACATCAAGGCTTATTTTAAATAAACCTACTTAACCCTTAATCTAAACATGCTTTACTTTAATTAAACCACCTAATCTAATCCATATTTAAATGAACTAATAAAACAACCTAATTCCAATCAACCTAAACTAAACGCACTTAAGACATGATTAACCCGCTAATCGGGGTTTAGTGAGTTAAACTCACCGGAATCGCTTTCCGACGAGTCTCCGGCAAAGAGCACGACGACGCCGACGACAAACCTACACGGATCAACACCAAATGAGGACTAATAGGGGGCCAAAATGAGCTTGGAAAGAGCTGGTTCTTGCTGGTTTTTCTAGCACTAACCAAGCTTTGAAGGGCGGTGGACGGCGGCTGAACGAGCGGAGGAACGGCGAAGAAAGACCGGCGAAGGAAGCTAAGGCTCTGAACGGCAGCTCACGGCGACGGACGGCGACGACAGGGGCTTCGGCGGCGACGAACAGCAAGCGGCTTGGAGCGACGACGGTCGGGACTCGCGGCGGAGACGGAGGCAAGGCGGCTCGGCGCGAAATGGGACGGCGGGCGGTCGCGCGTGGGCGAGCGGAGACGGCGAACTCTGGCGGCGAGCGACGAACGGCGACGATCGTGCGGGTGACAGGGCGGACGGCTGCTCACGGATCCGCTGGTTTTCTTCCTCCTTCCTCTCTCTCTCTCCTCCAAGTTCAAAAGGAAGAAGATGATGGGGACAAGGGGGAAGTGACATCCCACCTTTCCAAGGCCTCATCCCCACCTTCCACTTGTCACAACCCTAGCCCATCTTGCGTCATTCATGACATCACAGGTGAGGTCATCATCCACTAACTCCAAACCCTCCACAACTTAGTCCAATAGGTTTAATCTCATTTTCTACCGGGGTCCAAATTCTTGCACATTCCCTTACTTCAATTTCCATCAATCCTCATCCAATTGTGTCCAAATTAAAGTCCACAAATTAATCCAATGTTCCTAATAAGCTTTATGACGCACCGTGACTTCTAATTTCAGAATTTGATCACAATTTCACGGTTAATTTCACTTTGGCGCAATACTAGTGCATTCTAATCTACCGAGCAGCGTTTACAAATTTTTATGCATTCGACTTGCGGTTGATCATTTCAAGCCACAACTTTCGGTTGTCTGGGGAAATCTCAAGGTTTCAAATACGGGCACAGGGTACCCAATCGTTAGAAAAGTCGGCCCAGTGTCGGTCGGCAAGAATTGTGCGATCCGGTGGAATCACCCACACTTGATCACATGCCTCTGTCGAGCCAACCTATTTCCGATCTCTAATCGATTTTTATTTGTGTCGTAATGACCCTTGCAGATTATCTCGGTCGAAAGGTCGCTCATTAATCAAATTCTCGAGTCTTATGCATTAGAATTTCTTAACGGCTTCATCGGATAGACTAGTTTTCGCATGAGTGGCCGACTCAAGGAAATGGAATATATGCGTGCCAACGAAATGCCCGTCTAAATTTATTGAAATTAAAATTGGAAAATCGGGCTGTTGCAATTTAAGCTTTAAAAAGGAAACCTAGGTAAATTGTGGTTATGAGAGGTGATGAATCATTGTAATTATTCAATTAAGAATATAGGTGGAATTTGGATGGACTTTGAAACCTATGATTAGTTAGGTTCCATGTTCCGGAGTATATATGGCAGGTTCTAGATTCCAAAAATTTGGGTATGGGTTCCAATAGGTAAGTTCCAAGTTTCGAGTAGATATTGGACTAATATTGTAATCACTCATTCCTAGTCATAGGTAGGATCTGATATTTTTTCGTAAAAGAATTAGAGTGATCTTCAGAATCGTAGAATCTATACATGGTCATAGTTTCTTTTCGACAAGAAAGAACTCAGAAAAAAAGCAACAATTAAAAACCAAGAAAAGGAGACGGTGCAAATTGCCAAAGATCATTTGCTAGCGGGAGCAGCCAAGAAATAAGTAACTAATAAACAACCTGCAGAGAGTCATTTGCCACCCATGAGCAGCTCATTAATCTCCGTTGGCAGCACTTTTTACTTGTATTTCTATAGAGGAAAAGTACCAAAAAAGCCTTAAACTTATTATATTGATATCAATTCAATCATAAACCTTTTAATTGAACTAATTAATCTTAAGCATTTTCATTTTTTGCCAATTTAGTTCATCCAGCCAATTTAAGTTAGAATTACAAGCGTTGACTCTGGCCGATTAGACATAGCATAACCTGGTGCTGACATGAATATTATTTTTCAATTTTTAAATATTTTCCTGAATTTAAAAATTCTCATTTCGGTTGACGACCTTCTTTTAGAACAATTTGAGAGACATTGGACTAATTTACTTATAGGTAGGTAAAGCGACTTAGGGAGCATATAAATTTTCTTTTATAGTCTCAAAACGGGGGTTTTAGAATATGGGTCCAAATTTTGTGAAAACACGCAAATGGCCCTAACATTATATATTTACGTAGGTTTATAATATTCTGCACTTTCGATCTTTTTATATATATTACCTGCGCTGGTCTTCCGTTGACGTTGAAACATATGGAAGTACCGTGTCCATCCGAAGCATGATCCTTCGAGGAAGCCCCAACTCCAGAGACACATTTCAGTATTCACTCACCGATGACTAGCCCTATAAATATAAACACCAGATCTCTCCACCCAACCAGCAAGGCAAAGCCTCGTCTCTCTCTCTCTCTAAAGAGCACGGGAAAGAAAGCGGCGATGGCTTCCATGCCGGAAGCGATGGAAGAGAAGGGATTAGCAGCGATGAGGCGAGAGCTGCTTCTTCATCGTCATCCTCCCAGGCGCGGGCTTGTAAGGCGTCTCATATTTGCCTGCCTGCTCTGCAGCTGTAAAGCCCTTGTCGCTAAGATCTCCGGCCTTCTCCTTGGCCACAGGCTAACGTGGGCTCCCACACTGAATGAAGAGCCACCTCTCTTCTCTTCGCTTGCTCATTGGGGTTGCTGGAAGAGATCATCCTAGACCACTCGATAATGTTGATCTGTCGTGGCGTTCGATTCCTGCGTTCTGTGTTTGTGCTCTTTGTTTGTAGTAGTTTCGCGCGGGAAAATGGCTGTGTGTTTTACGTCTGATGTTCTGTTACTTGTTTTCGATCTTTCACTATTTCAGTTAAACATGGTGTTCCAAAATTCTCGGTAGCATGGGCGACTGATTTTGGAAAGTGACGTCAGGTTCGGCTCATGAGCATGAGGAAAAGATCCATACAATAAGCTTCTATTCTGTCTTAATAAAATTTTGGGTGCTTGAATACTGGGACATATAGTTGTCCAGTGAATTGTCGCCACGTGTAAACACTGCAATTTCTTCTCCCGTTAATCTCTCTCTTCGTCCTCCGCCTCTCCCTCCCCGGCCACCTCACTGCCTCGTGGTCGCTCGGGAAGTCGACCTCCCTCACCCACCGTCCTGCCGCGTGATTCTTCAATGAAGAAGGCAACGGTCCAGTTAATTCCCAATAATGTTTAGCTATGGAGCCACTGAAATTGTTGGAACTTGGAAGTACAGATTAAGAACGCTGAGATTGCTCAAATTCCCAATCTCATGGCCAATTGGGCCGTCGATTGATTCACACGCAGAGAAAGTTCCTCGAGTGACATCGCAGCGTGCAAGTCGTCAGGGAGCTTACCAGCAAGGGAAGTGCAGCCTGCGCGGAAGGACGCCAGGTCCGAGCAGCTCCCTATCCTGGCTGGGATCTCGCTGCTCAGTTTGTTGCCCGACAAGTCGAGCGAGCAGGCAAGGTGCGAACTGATGGGGTTTGTGGCATCACAGATCGGTGATGGAATTGCGCCCGTGAGGTGGATGTTGCTGGCGAAGCACGTCCCCACCGCCCCCGCATTCCTCAAGAGCCCCCCACTGGTCGCAGCTGCTAGGTCCTGAGCCTCGTCCGTCTCTAGCACATCGCCTCCCCTGTCGCCTCCAGAGCCCCATCAGTGGCTATGATTCATCAACTGACTTCTCTCTCTCTCTCTCTCTCTCTCTCTCTCACGCACGACGGCACTGACACAGCAATCGAGCACAAAGTCTACACTTGCATCGATCTCTTGGGGAATCCTAGCAACATTTACCATGGCTGCACCATCTCCCTCAGCCTTGGCAACTTCTGAGCCTCAGTTCGAGATCATCCCTCTGACGAGTTCATCATCACACCTCACTCCGTCTACTTTAAATTTCTCAATCATCTAGTAAGGTCCACCTCAATGTGTGCGTGATTTGGATTTTGATTTGATTCTTCTGGAACGGCATCTATTGACGCCTAGAAGTTGTGTGGACACCATTTGCACTGAAATCATGTTATGGATCTAGTTGTTTTTAACTTTATTGCGATCTTGATTTGTTTCAATTCTCTTGCTCGTGCTTGAGTTTTGGAAATGTGGTTGGAAGTTATGTTCTGCTGAGTTGATCTTCAGGTACAATAAGTCCATGGATTCCATTTTAATCTCAACAAGGTCGGATTTGATCTTGTTTTATCTTTTGCGTAAAATGGTCTAGGCCTGTCCAATAGATAGCGACTTGCTCGGTGCATGTCATTGTCTGTCTCTTAATTTTTCAAAAAATTTAAATTGGACATAGTCTAAATGTTGGAGGAAACAGGATACATTCTCGCCTCCAAATAATCATCTCGCTGCCATCCCGAGACGATACAGGCTGGACACACTCTCAATTAGGCAACTCGCTTCAATAAAGAGAGATTAAAGATATAACTGAGGACAAGCAGGCATTGCAAGAGCATCAATAGCCGACCACCACATCACTAGACTTTTCACTGCACGAAGCAATGGTAATTAATAAATGAAATAAATTCCCAATCTGCCGGGACTCATCAGTGCTAACTAATTCTTCAATGTGTTAAGACCCTAAACACTTTACCTGACCAGGGATATGTCTCATGAGAGACTTGGAATTATTTCCATGAAAATCGATGCTGTTTAATTGCAATAACTCTGAAAAACTTTACAAAGGGCCATGAGCAAACGAACTCCTTCACAGTACCCTTCGCTTTGTAGCCAATTCACCAACGTTCCCATCCATTTTGAGTCAATCCTCTCAAGCAGCGAAAACATACAAATAACTCGCCAAAAAAAGAAAAAAAGATCTTAAAATACAGTTGCAAAGACCTGGACAAACAATGTTGCTATCACGTTAATCATCAACTCATCAGAGCACAACTTTCAACCACATTTCGAAAACTTAAGCATGAGCAAGAGAATTGAAATGAACTGAGATAGAGTTTAAGTGAGATGCAACTAGATTCATGATGCGGTCACAGTAAAAAGGAAGTCCACACAACTTCCCGGCATCAATTGACCCCAATCCAAAAGAATTAAACCAAAACCCAGATCGCTCATACATCAAGGTGAAGCTTACCAAAAATCAAGAAAATTAATGTGGACGGTATGACGTGTGATGACGAACTTGTTATAGGGACGCTATCGAACGAAGGCCCAGAAATTGCCGAGGCTGAGAGATAGGGTGCACGATAGATGTTGCTAGTAGGGGTGTGCATGGTCCGGGCGGGCAGTTCCCGACTGTCAAAATCTGTTTGAAGAAGAAGAATAGCTAGAAGAAGATGTGGGAAGATTTCTGTGTATATTGATTCGTATTGTAAAGTGATGTACAGATCTATCTTTATATAATACAAGGAGAACAATAAATAAAGAATGAGTATATTTCTTAAATCTAAGTGTATCAGATCTAATCCTAAATTGACTAAAATAAATGATCTCTAGAACAGTATCATATCTTCCAACACTCCCCCTCAAGCTGGTGGCTTGTATATGTCCAAGACGCCAAGCTTGTCTAGGAGATATGAATGCTGTCTCTGACTCAAAGGCTTGGTAAATATATCAACAGGTTGTTCTATGGTTCTGATTCCCTTTGCTTCAATTATTCCTTCTTGGATCTTCTCTCGAGTGAAATGACAATCGACTTCTATGTGCTTCGTTCTTTCATGTAACACAGGATTTGCAGCAAGTTTAAGTGCAGAATCATTGTCACAAAACAGCAAGGTTGGTCCCTTGACTTTCACTCCAAGGTCTAGAAGCAATCCTCGTAACCAAACTACTTCACAAACAGCCTTCGCCATGGATCGATACTCAGCTTCTGCTGATGACAAGGATACGGTAGATTGTTTCTTTGTTTTCCATGAGAGTAAAGATTCCCCAAGTTTTATGCAGAAACCAGTGATGGATCTTCTACTCATAGGACAAGTTGCATAATCCGCATCACAGTAAGCTGTCATTTCCACGTTGCAATTGCGAGAAAGGAGGATTCCCAATCCCGGACATTTCTTCAAATACTTCACCACCTTCAAAGTAGCATTCATGTGAGACTGTTTTGGTCTATGCATGAATTGACTGAGTGTCTGAACAGCATAACAAATGTCAGGCCTCGTCATAGTCAGATAGATGAGTTTCCCAACTAGTCTCTGATAACTTGACGGATCCTTGAGCTGCGGATCATTTTCTGTAGACTGAAGACCCGCATCATAGTCCGCAGTAGTTAATTTGACATTTTGCTCGATAGGAATGGCTGCTGGTTTGCATCCTGATAATCCTGCTTCTGATATAATCTCCAGCACATACTTTCGTTGACTAAGAGAAATACTTCGTTCCGAACGTGCTATCTCAATCCCAAGAAAGTATTTTGGTGACCCCAAATCTTTAATATGAAAAGCAGTATGGAGATTTTCTTTAAGGGTCTTCACAGCAAGTTCATCATTTCCCATGATAAGTATGTCATCAACGTATATCATTAAGTAGACAGATGACGTACCTTTTGTCCAGGAGAAAAGTGCATAATCATGCTTAGATTGTTTGAAACCTACAGCTGTGAGTGCACTGGTGAACTTGGCATACCACTGTCGCGAGGCCTGTTTGAGTCCATAAAGGGATTTACGAAGACGACACACCATGGACTCCCCCTGTCTCCGTAAACCAGGTGGAAGATCCATATAGATTTCTTCATCTAAATCTCCGTGAAGGAAAGCATTATGAACATCCATTTGATGTAATGACCAATCACGAAATGCAGCAATGGATAGAAAAGTACGAACTGTGACATCTTTTGCTACTGGGGAGAAAGTCTCGTGATAATCAAAGCCCTCTCTCTGAGTGAAACCCTTGGCCACTAACCGAGCCTTGTATCGTTCAACAGACCCATCTGCTCTATATTTGATCTTGTATACCCACTTACATCCAATCGACTTGCGATGTGGTGGTAATGATACAATATCCCATGTATGATTGTCCATTAAGGCATGCAATTCCTTTTTCATGGCTTCTTGCCAACGTGGGTCTTTGATAGCCTCATCATAATGAGACGGTTCTTGTTCCTCAAATACTTTACTAATGCAGCACATATGATCAGGTGATAACCTATGGAAAGATACATATGTGGAGATGGGATAATGTGTACCTGATGAATTTGAAGCCGCGCAAACATAATCTTTTGTCCATGTAGGTGGACGGGTAATGCGCCCAGATCATCTAGGCATCTGAGGCTCTGAAGTTGAAGATATCTCCTCATTGTGTCCCATTTCTTCATTATTGATATGCTCTGGAGATGTCGCATCAACTTTTTCTGTATTTCTCATAGGAGAATGCATATTGGACTCATCCATGGAATTTTCATCAGAAGCTGAGGATGATGCTTCTTGTACATTTGGTAGAATGTACGTTTGGCTAGGAAGTGGATCTTCATCTAATATAAAACGAGTAGAGTCGGAAGCCCTATCGGAATTTTCAGAAGATTCCGACTTATCTCGGAAGGGGAATATTTCCTCGTGAAAGATGACATCCCTGCTTATAAAAAATTCTCCAGTGGACAGTTCAAAAACTCTATATCCCTTTTGTAGAGTTGGATACCCCATAAATATGCATTGACGGGCTCGAGGACTCATCTTGTCTCGAGATCCTACCGTGGTCACATAGCATAGACAGCCAAAAACTCTTAAGTGATGAATTTCCGGTTTCCTTCCATAAAGCATTTCAAACGGAGTCTTGCCATTAAGGACACGACTTGGCATACGATTAATCAAATAAGCAGCCGTGACTACACAATCCCCCCAAAAATTATCAGGAATAGATGCTTGAAATTTTAGGGCACGAGATACCTTTAATAAATGACGGTGCTTACGCTCAACAATGCCATTTTGTTGCGGGGTATAGATACATGAGCTTTCATGCAAAATTCCATTGAGGAGAAGAAATTTTCACATTCATTGCTGAAGAACTCCCTTCCATTGTCAGTGCGGATGCGATGAATAGACTTCCCAAATTGATTTTTGGATAAAGAAAAGAAAGTCTGCATATAATGGAAGACTTGGCCTTTTGACTGCATCAGAAAAACCCATGTGGCTCTTGAAAAATCATCCACAATTGTGAGAAAAAAATGGGAACCATCACGATGTTGTGTGTGATAAGGGCCCCATATATCAGCATGGATTAAAGAAAAAAGACTCTTTGCACAAGAAACGCTATTTGGAACGGGTGCACGAGTTTGTTTTGCTAGAGGACAAACGGGGCAATGAGAACAAGGAAAAGAAGCACTATGACCCAATCTTTGATGATTAAGGGAATTTTTATCATTGGTAGCAGAATTACACAATGACATTTTATTCAATTCAACATATGATAAATTGGAAATGCTGGGAACCTTGATCCAGAAATATAGCCCTTGAGAGATACTACCCAAGCCCATCGGTCTGCCAGTCGAAAGGGCCTGAAATATACATTTATCAGAATGAAATAGGACTTGGCACGAATTCTCTTCACAGACTCGAGAAACCGATATTAGATTGAAGTTGAAATCAGGAACATATAATCGTTCTTGAGTGTTATGAGTGGGCTAAGGTTTACTGTTCCAATCCTCTCTTTAAATCACCGCTTCTAGAGAACCCTAAAAGTCCACTCGTTCGGTCTCCTTGACCCCTTTTTGCTGCTCCTCTGTGAAGAGCACCTCCATGGACAGCGAGTGCAACGCCATCTTTATGAGTCTCGGGCACAGCAAGACGCTGGCTTTCCTCCTGTATGGCAAGCTGGTAGATCCAAGTGAGCGTCGGCGTAGGATCCATGGTAAGTATCTGCGTCCGAAACGAGAGGTAAGATTCATTTAGGGCGAGAAGAAATCTTGTGATTTTCTCTCGTTCACGGATGGCCCGATATTGTTGTAGGGTTGATTCCGGTCCTTCTAGTTTTTCTTCCACCGCCTCCAACTCATTCCATAATGCAGAAATTTTGTTGTAAATACTGGCCACGCTCATATTTCCCTGTTTCAAATCTGAAAGTTGTTGGGTTAGCGAAAAAACTCGAACTCGATCTAATTTCCCGTACATTTCTTTTATATTTTCCCACATCTGTTTTGGGTCTTCCGTCGGTGGTAACCCGGCCGCGACTTCGGAGGTAACACAGTTTCCGATCCATGTTCGGACTAACTGGTTGCATTTCCGCCATAATCGTGCCTGCCGCTCGTTGGATGGAATTTGAACGGTTCCATCGATAAATCCGTCCTTTTCTTTCGTTACCAACGCTCGCCGGAATTCCCGCGACCAGCTTGAGTAATTATCGGTGCCGGTTAGTTGCTGGGCAATGAGCCGTAGCTCTAGGCCGTCGGCCGTTGTGGTGTAAAGCGGGTCGCCGGGTTCCGGTCGTCCGCTGGCGGCGACAATCGGATATGGAAAATAACCGGGTCGGGAACCGGGTAGGGATTCGATCTCAAACCCGGATTACCCGATTCGGGCACACGATCCGCATAAAATAAACCCGGCCCGGTGGATGAGCCTGCCCCAGGTGCGGTCGGTGAGCCTCCATCGGGTGGAATTTGTTCTCCGTGGGTTACCTGCGATGGCCCATAGAACCATGGGCCGGGCGCCATTTGGACAGGCAGCCACTGGATGGATTGGCCCGTGATGGGTTGTCCCTGGTTGGGCTGGGCCCGAATCCTTGGCGCCTGGGTCAGATCTGAGACATTAGTCTCTTGCTGCATTGTTGATTCTTCTGGGATCCCTTCTTCCGACGCCGACGAATGGTCTTTAGGCATGGTGTCGGTAAGTATAGGAGGTAAGGAGAAACGAAGTCGTTTATTTTCAAAGAAAGTTCAACTACTGATTCCTACACCGGAGTGCTAACCTTGTTTTGCAGGTTAGGGTTTATACAGCAACAAAGTGATAATCTATCCGGTAGGCAATCAAGAAAGAAGTTTTGCGGAAGCTAGGTAAAGAGCGTCTGCTCTGATACCATGTCAAAATCTGTTTGAAGAAGAAGAATAGCTAGAAGAAGACGTGGGAAGATTTCTGTGTATTTGATTCGTATTGTAAAGTGATGTACAGATCTATCTTTATATAATACAAGAAAAACAATAAATAAAGAATGAGTATATTTCTTAAATCTAAGTGTATCGGATCTAATCCTAAATTGACTAAAATAAATGATCTCTAGAACAGTATCATATCTTCCAACACCGACCTAGAACCGGGAACCGCCCGTTAACAACCGGTTCCGAAAAATTGGAACCGGGATCCACCCGTTTGTTGCGTGGATCCACCCGGGAACCGGACCGCCGGTCGGTTCGGTTCCGGATGGATCCATGGAACCGATTTTGACCTTGAAATTTTTTGGTTTTCAACAAAAAAAACAATTACGCGACATCAAAGCAAGCCAAAGAAAGAAAAATTAAATTTAAGTACGTGGAACAAATATTTATTTGTTGTAATTATAAATGTATCTCGTAGATAAAAAACGCGAACAAATGGAATGCAACATTCTCCCATTTCCTACTTGCAAATAACCATAGATGGTTCAATTTTCTTTGACCAAAGGTAAAGGTTCCCTAGAGAGTGAGATGAGATGTAGGGTTTCTCTTAGTAATTTTTTTAATATTAAAAGGTTCCGGTCCGGTCGGGTGGGCGGATCCGCCCACGGAACCGGGAACTGGACCGGTACCCACCGGTTCCAATTTATTGGAACCGGGAACCGGACCGGTTCCCTCAAGATCCGCCGGTTCCGGGCGGTTCCGATCTGATTCCGGGCGGTCCGGGCGGATCCCGGGTATTTTGCACACCCTAGTTGCTAGGCTTCCGCAAGAGGCCGATGCTAGCGTAGACCTTATGCTCAATTGCCGTGTCAAAAACAGCCGGGGATTGAGCACCATTCATGGCATGTTGGTGTGATCGTCTGTGCATGAGAAAGAGAGAGAAGAGTCAGCTGATGAATCGTAGTCGCCAATGGAGTTCTGGAGGCAAAGGGGGCTTGGGACCTAGCAACTGTGACCAGCGCGATTCTTGGGGGAGGTATCGTGCCAAAAAGCTCGAGAGCCAGCAGTTGCGACTGGCGGGGGATCTTGGAGGACGCAGATGCGATAAGGACGTCTTTGGAGAATGGGGGGGTGGGGGAGAGAGAGAGAGAGAGTGTGTGTGTGTCCTGGTTGTTGTTCTCTAAGAGACCAAGTGAAGAAGCCCTTGAAAATTGAAAAGATAAGAGAGAGTTCTAAGGAGATTAAGTGTAGGCATTTATTTTTACTTATTCTCAAACCCTTTTGCATTATCATCGTAGTCAGCCAACCAGAGGAGAGAGAAAAGAAAGCCTCCAGTTTTAATTTTTTTATTTTCCATCGATCCGTATTAAAGGACATGTATCGCCTTTTGAGTAGAGCTGACTAAGCTCACATACGCCACATGGGCTGGTGACATGGTGGCTATAAATCACTAAATATTTTTTTATCACTTGGATGACTACTCAAGGCCTGTACGATTAGAGTGTAGTCAATGAGTTTCCCTTGTCTTAGACTCTGTTTATTTTGCGAAAAACATGGTCCTCATTTTCTAACATTTAGTTCGTTTAGGAAAGTAAGTCAATGGAAAATATTTTATTGGTAAGCCGAAAATCTATGCTTAAATTTAGGAAAATGATTTCTTCTTTGAAAAGTTAGAAAACATTTTTTTTTTTTTTAAATATGACTAGATATTGCCGTTAAGACCCAAAACTCTACACTTAGGTATAGAAACCCCCATGTTAATTCTTGGCAATCAAGACCAAGTCTTCGATGCTTGGGCTCGGGTCCATTGACACTGGGCCCAAAGCCATCGTGCCCATGCTTGATGCCCTTACAGCCAAGCTTAGGTCTATAAAGGTTGTGGTTGAGTCCCCAATGCTCGAAATTTGATCCCCAACACTCAAGTGTAGGTCCATAAAGGCTGTGTGTGAGTTCCCAATGCTCGAGCTTGGTTCCTTGGTTAACGACATGTTCGTTTTTATAAAAAATATTTTTAAAACATCAAAATTTTTATTATTTTTATTATTTTCTTTCATTTTCCTTTTCCAACCTGACAATCGGCCATAGGTGGGGGACAAGCTCACCCAAGGCCGCTGTTGACACCTCAATTTTAATTAGGTTAATTTTATTTTATCATTTCGGATAAATAAGATAATTAATAAACAAAGCAAAAACAAAGCAAAAACAAAAAAAAGCAAAGCAAAAGCCCAGCCCATTCTTTTTTTTTTTTCTCCTTTTCTTCTCCCTCCGCGTGGCCCCTATGGCCCACTTTCCTTCACCCCCGGCCCGGCCCCTTTCTCTCTTCTTCTTTCTCCTTTCCTTTCCTTCGCCGCTGCAACTCACGCGCGCGAGGCAGGCCGACGCGCGAAGGACGGCCTACGGCCGAGGAGTGTAGGGCAACGTCGGCCGAAGGGGATAAGATTGCAGGCGCCATTAATGTTGAGCGAGCTTCGCTGGAAAGCTCGATGGGACACCGGTTCAGCCAAGCGGAACCGGATGCCGGCGGCTGAGGCCCTTCGTCGACCGGATTTCCTTCGCCTATAAATAAGTGGCCGCAAGCATCGTCGGAGGTGGTGGCAAGCTCGAAGATCCTTCACTGAGAGACATCGGGAAGGGTTGAAGGGCAAGCGCAAGAGAGAGCTCGAGTCGCGAGCTCAGCCCACCTTCTACCGAGAGACTTCGGGGAAGGCCGGCCGCAAGCGACTCCGAGAAGGTCAGATCCGGCCGGTGGAGGCTCAGATCTGGCTTGAGTGAGAAAAGATCGAGGCCGAGGAAGGTCCGGCCGAAATCTACGCCTCAGATCTAGTTCTTTTTTGCTACTGTTGTTGCCGCCGAGCGCCGTTCACCTTGACCGAGTCCCAACGCCGTTGCCTCGAAGGGTTTGTTGTCATGTTTCCCCCCCGCGAAGCCGTTGCTGTGATCGATTTGCCGAAGCCACGCCAGATCGGGAAGCCGAGTTGCTGCCGTCGTTGTTCGCCGCGACCTCCATTGTCACGAACCGCCCTCTTGCTGTCGCCATCCCCGTTCGAGAGAAGGTAAAAAAGGCGTCATTGTTCATCGTAGCCGTTCTTCGTGGTCGCCGCCATAGTCGCCGTCGCCGTTGTCACCTTCGTCGTCACCGCCGTAGTCGCCGTCTCTGTTGTCACCTTCATCGTCACCGCCGTAGTCGCCGTCGTCGCCAAGCACCTCGATTCGCCCCCTTGGCGCCGCGGATTCGCAAACCCTAGGGTTTGCGATTTCCGGGTCGTCGAATCGAATCCGGGTCTCGGAACCGGGTAGGGTTTCACGAGATTCCGGGGCGGCGGGAAGCCGGGTCGCGAAGTCGGGTCGGATCCGGGTAGGGTTTCGTGGGGAGTCGGGTCGCGGAGCGGGCTATCGGGCCGGGTTGTCGGGCCGGGCCGGGTGTCCCCGAATGCCTGGCTACGACGCCGTTTCAGTAAATAAATAAATTATAAAAAAAGACAAAAAAATCCGAGTCGGGCCCGCAACGCGGGCCCATCCTCGTTCGGATCGCTGGCCCGGGTTGGACCCAACTCGCGAATCCGACTCGGGTCAATTTTTATATTATTTTAATATAAATTGATATTTTAAATAAATAAATAAAATAAATAAATATTTTATTTTCCAAAAAAATCAAAAAATATTTTATTTAAAAAATGTTAAAAAAAGGTTTTATTTTCCAAAAAAATCGAGAAAAATCAAAAAATAATTTATTTTCCAAAAATATTTTATTTTTCGAAATATCAAAAAATCAAAAATAGTTCTTATTTTCCAAAAAATGCCAAAAATCAAAAAAAAAGCCAAAAATTCATAAAAAAAGCCAAAAATTCATGAAAAAGCCAAAAAAATTCAGAAAAAGCCAAAAAGACTTGTATTTTTCCAAAAAAAATACCAAAAAAACCTAAAAAAATCCCTTTTGTGTCCAAGAAATTAGAAAATGACTCAAAAAAATGTTTTCCTCCCAAAATGCATGGAAAATCCCTCGAACATCCAAAAAGAACTCGGGATTTAAACAAGATTAGGTACCGAAAGGGCATTAGTGATTAACTAGTGTAATCAAGTCTCGATCCTAATTTCTCTGGTTGCGTAGGAGTGAGTATTTCTCGATACTTCACTTGGGTTTCTAATCAACCTACCCCAAATCGATTAGTGGCGACTCCATTTTAAAAATTGATTTATATGTTAAAAAATTTAGAATATTAAAGTCGTGAATTGGTGGACTTGGGAGAGTCCGGGCATGACTAATTTCAGCCGAGCCATTAGCCTCCTTAGGCACTCGTACCCGATTGCAGGCGCCGAAAAAAAGAGGTCGCGACAGCTTGGCGACTCCGCTGGGGAATTTGGGGACTTAGGCCTTTTTTGTCTTGTTTAATATCTTTACTGACTTAGTTTTTACATGCAGGTCAGTGGCTTAGATTTTTTTTTTTTAATCTTGCTTAAGATAAATTATCTTGTGATTATAAGCTGTTATGCGTGCTTTACTGTTTTAAACACTACAAATGGCACACACAACCCGGCTGCCGGACCTGGGCCGCCATAGGATTTCTAGGATAGTGTTAAGAAAGATACGACCTCGAACGCGAGACTGCGATGTAGAGGTCGCCTTTCTTTTCCCCGAATTTCTTAGCCGAGGTTAAGGGGGTATGCTGCTAACGCGAGATTGCGATGGGCGGATACCCTTTTAATTTCATCAATCCTTCTGAGTTAGAAATCGAGCCACACATCCCATCTGTATGTCTTTGTGCTTGCCATTTTATTTAAAAGCAAAGTGATTTCTTTTACTCAGTCTTTTCTGGCTCATGGCAAAATAGGGTCAGGTTGTGTATTCCCTTTCTTATATGCGATGGGAAGATTTGATATCCAGTTCATATCTACCTTAAAGGAAGAGCTTCTCAGATGGTGGAAACAGTTAGATCAACTCGGCCAAGAGTGCGTTAAAACAAGAATCGGTCATCTCCTCCCATTGCTCCAAATCAATATCCACTCTGGGGTCATGCAAGCATTACCACATTTCTGGTGCCCTGAAGCATCCACCTTCATGTTTGGCAGATTTGAACTGACTCCGACTTTAGAAGAGTACAGTCTTGCCATAGGAATGCCCCTGGGAAGCGAGCTTGCCACACCACCAATCGGCATCAACCCTATGGTTAGCCTATCACGGTTTCTAAAAAATCATTCAGTAAGAGAAATTGTTCAAGCCAACAACAATGCTTTTCCGCTATCATCTTTAACCGAATGCTTTGAAAAACAATCAATGACCCAAAAAGCCAAGATCTTCCTCTTAGCATTCTTTGGCTTTATTATTTTTCCCCATCGAAAGAATGCTATAAATCCTTCAATCACATGGGTGGTAAATCAAGTCATTTTTGGAGCAGGATATGTAAACATGGTTTTAGCCGAAACGTTTTATCCCTTAATCGTTTTAAAGAAAAAAAAAGAAAAATCATGAGGGCCGCCCCAAAAATTTTGCAAATGTGGTTCTTTTCCCATATCAAAGGATTCGGGCACCTCATGCAAATATTTGAAATCAATGAATTCAAACACCCATTGCAAAAGTTTCAAAGCTTGGAAAAATACTCTCCCAACAAGGAATATTCTCGATGGATTAACTTATTAAGAAACCCTGTCCCCGAGACATTCCTATGGCGAGCTAAGTGGTTCTTTGCGGGAGGCGCGCTTTGCGCTTAATTATTACAACCCCATCCCGTTGCTGGGCCTCTCCGGAGCTACCTCATATTATCCATATAGGGTGGCTCGTCAGTACAGGGTCCAAGAAATCCCGCCACCGCTCAAATCAGGATTGTTCTGAATCTTTTTCACCCGTACAGACTACAACTACTTGGAGGAGATCCGCATAATTCAAAACGAATGGAATAGATGTCACACTGAAAAGATTGTCGTACCTAGAAGGTTAAAAGGACAAGAAAAGGCTCATCATGCATCCACATTCTACATCCTCAACCATATAATTCCCGAGGACTTGCAACCAGTAATCCCCCATGTAGTTGATAAACTTACCCTGCAAGGGCGAATTGAATCTCTTGAAAAGAGCTTGGAGACAAGCAGGAGACACGTATCGAAGCTAGTACGAAGAAGCAAGCAGCTCCACAAGACTGGAACTTCCCATCACATATAAAAATGGGTGGCAGGACTTTTGATGTGAATATCTCTAATGTGAATATCTAGGGTCGTTCTGACTTATGTAAAAAGCCCTTTTGGCATTGTATAAATCTCCTGTTAATAAATAAGAATGACTCGACCCTTGCTATGAGCCAGTTTTCTATGTGTTTCCCTTATTTACGTTTTCTCCACTTTCTATGCTGACAGGTAATCATATCATAGTTGTATTTGCCAAATCCAAAAGCTAGAATGGCTAAAGAAAACGTACCAAGCCGTGTCGAGATTATGGAAAGTGAAATGAAGCAAGTCTTCAATGTGCTTCAACAACTCTCAAAGCAAATAGATTCCATCCAAGGAAAATTGGCTCCCACCCCAGCCTCAATCGAAGTATTGTTGCCGCAATCGTCTACCCGAGGTGATCAAGGAAGAGATACTGATGATAACATGCCCGAATTGGAGGATGATACACACCAAATCATAGTTGAGAAAGCAAAGCCCAACAGTTTGTCTAAGACTGAACATGACAAACGCCTTGAGAAACTTGAAGAGAGGCTAAAGCAATTGCAGGGTCTTCAGGATCCTACTCCAACAGACCTCTCCATCTATTCTAAGGTCAAAATGCCGAAAAAATTCAAAATGCCTGAGTTTGAGAAATACGATGGCACGACCTGTCCAAGAGCTCACTTGTAGATGTATTTGGTTCGAATGACCCAGTACGCTAATAATGAACCTTTAATGATCCAGTTGTTCCAATCAAGCCTAGTAGGTCTTGCCCTGAGGTGGTACATCAAAAAGAACATAAACCTCATCGAGACATGGAGTGAAGCAAGTGAAGCATTCCTCAAACAGTACAAATTCATAATGGACATTACCCCTTCTCGTGAGGATCTCGATCGCACAGAAAAGAAGAAACAGGAATCTTTCAAAGAATATGCTATTAGATGGAGGAATCTCGCCGCCCAAATCAGTCCTGAGCCAACTGACTTTGAATTGAGAAAAATGTTCATCAAAACCCTCCCTTTCGAATACCGCAATCGGATGGTGACTACGATCGCTGAATCATTCAATCAACTCATTCCAGTAGGAGAACAGATTGAGACAGGTTTAAGGGGACGGCTGGTTCCCGAGCCGCACTGTCGGCGAAGGCTCAACATGAAAAAAGATAAAGAATCCTTGATTGATGTCAATGCTACCTACACTGCAAACACTAGTCATCTCCCGACTGTTCAGACAAACACAGGCCAACAATAGACTAATAGCCATCCACCCCAGTGCTACAACAACCGAAGACAATTCACTCTGCTTCCTGGATCTCCCTCCCAAGTTTTGGCAATCCTCCGAAACAAGAGCCTCCTTTCAACTGAGCCAAAACGACCCAATGCTGAAAACTTTTCCAGCTATGACCCGTCCAAAAAATGTGACTATCACATGGGAGAAGTAGGCCGTTCAACTGATGAGTGTTTCGTCCTTAAGCATCGGATCCAGAACTTGCTGGATACTAAGGCCTTCTCATTCCAAACTACAAAGCCAAATGTCCAAAGCAATCCGCTCCCTGATCATGCTAACAAAGTAAACATGATATTCAATTATGAGGCTGGTCAAATTAGAAATGTCAATGCACATATTGTTGACATCTATCGAGGGCTAGTAGAAACTGGGTATTATCCGGGTAATGAGATACCACCCTTTGCAATAATGGAGGAAAGGGTATTAAGAATGATAGAGGCCGGAATAATCGTGTACGCCAACCACGCCAGCATAGTTTCTACCATATCGCAAGTCCTCATCAACTGGGATGAAGAATTTGCTGCTCTAAATGCGAAAAAGGAGAAGAATGATTTCACCTCACCTGAGAGCATCTTTGAAAGGAAGGGAGCCATTGTTCAAGCATCAACAACGGAAACGGCTATAGTCATCGAGATCCCCCAGCCTTACAAGTATGAGTACAATAATGCAGTACCATGGTCTTATGACCTCGATGTTGGTTTAATCACGAGATCTGGGCGAACCTATGCTCAAGCAAATACTCAGTCTGCTAAGCTTGTCACTGATGAAGAAGCTAAAGAGTTTTTAGCCATAGTTAAGGCCAGTGAATATAATGTGGTGGAACAGTTACGAAAATCACCAGCACAGATTTCTTTGCTGGAATTGCTTCAGACATCTGTCAAGCACCAGAAATCCCTCATGAAAGTATTAAGTGAAGTACATGTCCCTGAAACGATTGAGCATGACAAACTCGAGGAATTTGTCAGTACCATCCTTCTAAAGGATCAAATGGCATTTTCTGATAAAGAAATTCCTGAAGAAGGTAGAGGACACACCAAGGGCCTCTACATATCAGTCAAGTGCAACGCATCTCACGTTGCTCGAGTGCTGATTGACAATGGATCTGCTCTTAACATATGTCCACTAGCGACACTCTGTCGTCTTAAAATAGAGAGATCATGGATCCAGGTACCCAAGACTTCTGTTCGAGCGTTCGATGGAACAAAGAAGGAAACTAGTAGGAGAAATTGAGCTCGACATTCAAATTGGCCCAACCATATTCAAAATTTTGTTCCAGGTGATGGATATCCCCACTGCATTTAATTTCCTCTTAAGGCACCCATGGATTCACGTCGCAGGAGCAGTACCTTCGAGCCTCCACCAAAGTGTGAAGTTCGTGGTTGGAGGAAAAATGATCACGGTCCGTGGGGAGGAAGATCACCGCATCTACCGTGAGACGGCCATCCCTTATGTTGAACCTAGTGACAAAAGCAAAGCCAGCTATCAATCGTTTGAGCTTATGTCTACTATACACGAAACTCGAGGGACTTTGCCCCTCGTCCCCGAGGTATCAAGCGCTGCAATCATGGTAGGAAAAATCATGGTTGGACACGGTTTTATTCTAGGACAAGGACTTGGTAGGAGAAGTCAGGGCATCCGTCTGATATTGCTAGTATGAGTACCTAGAGGGGGGTGAATAGGTATACAACGAATTTTCTTGAAGATTGCACAATACTTTAGACAGTTAAAGAATTCGCAATAATTAAATATCAATCGTGAGGCGAGTAAGGGAAAGAGAGAATTGAACACTCGGTTTATAGTGGTTCGGCTTGATTCAAGCCTACGTCCACTCTTCGCTTGACAGCCGATTGGCTGGATTCCACTATAATCAAAGAGCTGTTACGGTGTTGATCTTCCTTGAATTCTAGGTGTAAATGATCTACCACACTCTCTCAAGGTGTCACCAAATATAAACACTCTCTGTGTATACAATTTCGCTCGAACAGTCTCGACTAATAATCAAAGGTCTTCAGACTCTGGAATTTTTCTATAAATCACACACTTAAAACAACTAGAACGTCTTCCTTTTATACTCCTTCATGCCATCATAGCCGTTGGCACTTACCAAAGGAATTCCTCCAATCTACCCGTTGGACGGAATCAATCAAGAAGATCATCCGAGCTATTTAAGGAATCGATGATAGCCCATCAATCTGTTCGCCCATACAATCGGGATCTTGGTTTCCAAGAATAGAACATTCCAAGAATACTTCGTCGACCATCGGATCTTCAATCGATCTTAGATAAGAATTAAAGAATCCGAAATGATTATCCAACCAAAGAATCTTTTCCAGAGGATAGGATCGAATCCTCAACCATAGACCTCGGCTTTGGATTTCCTTCGTCACTAGATTGGAAAGGCGTCGGTGAGAACGAGACTTAAGTCTTGAGTCTTGAGTCTTAAGTCTTAAGTCTTGAGTCTTGAGTCTTGAGTCTTGGGTCTTGAGTCTTGGATCTTGAGTCTCGAGAATACAAAGTCTTCGGACTTTAAAGCGTCGGTCTCCGAACATCCATACTTTAGGGCGATAGAAACGTTTTGTCGCTTCAAAATATTCTGGAAAGATTTCTCCAACAATCTCCCCCTTTTTGATGGTGACAAAACTTTCTTGTAGATTTGAACAACTTTGACCTGCAAAAACATTTCTCAAGCAATATGGCTAACTCAAAAGATTAATAAAGCAACCAGACTCTGCATCCACAGAAAATTGGTTAGACTTTCATGAGAAACACCATATAACAACACTTGAATAAATGCAACCAGTCAAGCATCACAATCCACACAGTCAATTCAGTCAAATTCACACCCAAGTTCAAGTTCTCAAGTCATACTCAAAAATAAACATAACCACTAAAAAGTTTTTAAAAGATGTTGGTTCAAATTGGTTCTCCCCCTTTTTGTCGGCATTGAAAAGGGTGAGAAAGGAGTCATGTACGCTTGGGAATGCGCACGATCTGGAAATCCCCAATGGGTGGACTACTCCTTCGAGCTTCTTCAAGTCTTCTCTCGGATGAGCTACCTCTTCTCCCTTGGCATTGGCTTGAAGTTGCGGAGCGAGGTCTTTGAATTTATCCTCGAGAGAGGCGAAGATGCTTGTCCAGCATTCTTCAAAGCTTGGATTTCACGAGTCCGAACATATATCGGCTACGCATTTCCGAAGAATATTCATGATGCTACGAAAATCTGCAGAATCATCCGTCCGTGTACGTATTGGCATGAGCTTTCTTTGATTGAGTAAATGCGGACGATGGCGCTTCGGTATAGTCGGCAGATTTGGAATCGACGTATCACCTTCTTCGGGCAATTGAGAGACTGAACTTCTTACAGGTCTTCGGAGATTGTCTTAGATCTTCACTGACAGCAGCATGAGGTGTAGACCTCTCTTGCTCTCCAACTCCCCCTGTCTCTAGGACATTGAGAGGGGAAAAGTGATGATCATGCTCTTTATTTCCCTTCTCTCAGTTTGTCGAGACTTTTCTTTTCTCCTTTTCCTTCTTCTTCAACTTCTTTCTCCTTCTCTCTCTGTTCTTCCTCTTCTCTCGTTCTGTTCTCCTTCTTCTCTCGTCCTGCTGAAGATGCATCGGATGAGACACGAACGTCTTGTTCTTGTCGGCGCTTGGATAGTGGGATCTTCATCATCTTCATCTTCATCCTCAAGGATGAGAGTTCTTTTCTTCTTCTTCGATGGGGCACCCATGGCCTCCTTTCCTTTCCTTTTTGAAAGCGACTGGACTGGAGATTTCACTTTGAATTTCTCCATTGCCTTGGAGAGTTCTTGCAGACGCATCTTCATTAACATTTTCAACCCTACCACCATCTTATCACACGGTCGAACACAAAATGTATGTGGCAGATCAATGTTCGGATGTCGAAGATCTTGGTCACCGGACCAGGATAAGGCAATTGTCCTTTGTCTTTTGACACTTTGCTCTGTACATATGGAAGAGAATAGTGTGCGGGAGAGAAAACTTCCGTCTGAGTTGATCGCATACATCAACTTTGCTTGAGAAAGAGACACGAAGTCTTTGATGTAGACTTGATCCGAGATAGTTGATCACAATCTTATGAAGCACAATGTTGATGGCATTCATCTGGAATAGGTAATTTTCTTCTCTACGTCCCTATCTTTGACAAGATCCAGAGTAGTACGAGCAGGTGAGACTTTGATTGGAAGATAACGTCCTCGTTCAACTCCAACTATGTCCGCTAACATATTCACATCTACCACGTAGACTTGGTCTCGAACACTGAATGAAATTCTATTCTCATCCAAAAAGCTAAGATTTGAATAGAAATAAGCGGTCAGTTGAGCATACCCGTTCGTAGAGTCAGAGCAAAAAGTCTCAAGTTGAAGCAAATTCAACTTTTCTCTTAAGTTCACGTTGATGGTGTCCAGGGAGTCAAAATCGACACTTCTAGGGTTTATCACTCCTCTTTTCAACAGCCTGAAATACGCTTTTTCCTGATCCTTGGATTTAAACAAATCCATCCGATTTCCTTTCACCTTTGCCGCCACACCCATTCTAGGTTTAAATTCAAGGAACATTTTGTCATCATCGTTCCGTCAATCAGATTTTGTCCTGGCATACGAGGATCACTCGGAATGTTCTCAAGAGCCTCCTCTGCCCTTCCTTTAGGAGCAATTCCCAAATCCTCCATTTTCGCAGAAAAAGATATTCATTCCCATAATTTTTGTCCTTAAGGAAGTCATCTATATACTTTAATGAAGTACCGGTGTTTTTCAACGCACGATAAAGCTTATAGATAACGGAGGGTTTTGGACTCTTCTTGGGTCGGCATCCTCGATTATCTCTTCTTCCAGATTTTGACTTGCACCTTGTGGGGCGGGGAGACGATGAATGACGTGGAGGAGAGCGAATCGGACTTTGTCGCTGACTTGATAAGTCTTCTTCTTGAGTAAGATCGAAGTGAGTCGGTCCCTTCTCCATTCTTTGTGGTCCCCTGTTTGCGATTCTTGATGATTTCCTCGAAGACGACATCTTTCTTTGTCTATTGGAAGATTCCTTCACTTGCTTTTCCCAAGAAAAATGACCACTTTCTCGACGATGAACAAGAAATAGAAACAAGTATCGGGAGGAGAGTGCCTTTTAGGGTTTTGAAAATTGGGCGAAGAAAAGCGTATATATATATACCTCGGATTTGAAAAGAGAAGTTTAATCGGTACAAGGAAAGTGTACGAACACTTCTTTTCAAAATCAATAACTGCCAAAATTAATTCCTTGAAAAGACAAGTTTTCAAATTTCACACGAATTATATCTGAATGAAAGAACGTACCTTTTCGAGATAAAATAGCAACTTACGAGTCTTTAGCCATGAATGATTGAGTCTCATGATTCAAAATCGAGAGATCGAGTCTTAGAAATGGTGAGTCTCTAGACTTTAACTTCTTCAAGCTTCAAAATGTTGAGTCTTGAGCGAATAAAGTCGAATTGATTTTTCTCCAAAGGCTTTGTGAATATATACGCTAGTTGACTCTTCGAATCAACAAATTGAATCGAGATTTCTCCATTTTGAATATGATCTCTAAGGAAGTGATGTCGAATCTCAATATGCTTTGCTCTTGAATGAAGAATTGGATTTTTGGTGAGATTGATCGCGTTTGGTGTTGTCACATCGATTTACGTGCATGAGTCTTCAATGCCAAAGTCTTGTAGCTGTTGTTTTATCCATAGAATTTGCGAACAGCAGCTTCCAAGAGCTACATACTCGCTTCTGTCGTTGAGAGAGCTACGGTGCTTTGCTTCCTTGAGAACCAAGACACTTTGTCCTATTTCCAAGCGATTGACAAGTTCCGAAGTGCTCTTTCTATCGACTCGCAACCGGCGGATCTGCATCCGAGTATCCTAGAAGATTAAAGTCTCCCCTCTTTGGATACCAAAGACCGATGCTTGAAGATGAGGCAACGTATTTGATAATACGTTTCACGGCAATGAGATGTGATTCTCTAGGATCTGATTGAAACCTAGCACGAGATACAAACACTCAACAAAATATCAGGTCTAGAAGCGGTAAGATAAAGAAGTGAACCGATCATGCTCTGTACAGCTTTTGATCTACTTTCTTCCCTTCTTCATCCTTGTCTATCTTCGAGAACATGACATTGGTATGTCGGTCTTTTTGCACTTTTCCAATCCAAATCTTTTGACAAGATCATTAGCATATTTTTCTTGGAAGATAAAAGTTCCTTCCTTCAATTGCTTTATTTGAAGGCCAAGAAAGAATGTTAATTCTCCCATCATACTCATTTCAAATTCGTCGCATAGACTTAGAAAATTTCTTGCAAAGACTTTCATTAGAGGATCCAAAAATAATGTCATCAACATATATTTGAACGAGTAAGAAACTTTTGTTTTCCTTTTTGATGAACGAGTAGTATCTACTTTACCTTTGACAAATCCGTTCGTAATAAGAACTTACTTAGTCTGTCGTACCAAGCTCGAGGTGCTTGCTTTAGACCATACGAGCCTTTTTCAGTCGAAGGCGAGTCGGCTTCTTTGGGTCTTCAAATCCAGGCGGTTGTTCCACATAAACTTCCTCTTGGATAAATCCATTCGGGAAAGCACTTTTGACGTCCATTTGGAATAACCTGAAATTTTTGTAACAAGCAAACGCAAGTAATAGACGAATAGCTTCTAACCTTGCAACTGGTGTGTAAGTCTCGTCATAGTCTATTCCTTCTTCTTGCGTGTATCCCTTGGCCACGAGTCTTGCTTTATTGCGTACGACTTTTCCTTCTTCGTTCATCTTGTTTCTGAATACCCATTTGGCTCCAATAACAGTTTTACCTTTCGGTTTAGATGTCAATTCCCGGACATCATTAATATTGAACTGTATCGAGCTCCTCTTGCATAGCTTCGATCCAGCTTTCATCGGATAAAGCTTCTTCTATGCTTTTTGGTTCAATTTCAGAAATGAGAGCAACAAAGCACTAGACTCTTCACGCCTTTTTGATCAGTGCGGATTCCTTCATTGATTTCGCCAATAATGAGATCTTTAGGATGACTGGATTTGTGTTTCCGATTCTTGGTTGATTTGCTTGGATTATGATCTCTTTCTTTATTTGAATCTTCATGAGCTTCTTGATGTTGGAATTCCCGAGTCTGAGATGCTTCTTGAGTTGAAGACTTTGGAAGGTCTAGAGTGAGTTAAGACTCTTCATATTGAGTCTATTTGGATTCATCTTGCGCCGAGTCTTGGAATTTGACATTCATTGATTCTTCCCCTGGTGGCTTTTCTTGTTATAGACTCGTAGGCTTTGCTTGATGTAGAATATCCAAGGAAGATGCCTTCATCGATCTTTCTTCAAACTTACCAACTCGATCACTTGCATTTTTCAAAATAAAGCATTTGCAACCAAACACATGAAAGTATGAAACAATAGGTTTCTTACCTTTGAATAGTTCGTAAGGGGTTTTCTCAAGAATAGGTCTTAGGAAGACTCTATTGATGATATAGCATGTTGTTGAAACAGCTTCAGCCCAAAACCGTGAAGAAATTTTGCTTTCAATTAAAAGTGTTCTAGTTTCTTGAAGAGATCTATTCTTTCTTTCCACAACTCCATTTTGCTGAGGAGTGTATGGAGAGGAGAATACATGTTTAAAACCAGATTCATCACACAATTTTGTGAAATCTTGATTTTCAAATTCACCTCCATGATCTGTTCTTATACTTGAAATAGCACATCCTTTTTCATTTTGAACCTTTTAGCAAACTTCTCAAAGTACGAAAAGGTTTCGACTTACTTGCAAGAAAATATACCCGGGTAAAGCGAGAGTAATCGTCTACAATTACTAGACAATACTTCTTACTTCCAATGCTCTGGGTTCTTGTTGGTCCGAAGAGATCCATATGAAGCAACTGCAGTTCATGATTAGTAGATACATGATTTGTTTGCTTAAATGAATTTCTTACCTGCTTTCCCCGAGAATGCATGGAGTGCATGAATCAGACTTTTGGTATGGCAATTTGGGTAGACCTCGAACAAGCTGCTTTGATGAGATTTTGGCTAATTGCTTCATATTGACATGGCCAAGCTTTACGTGCCATATGCTTGCTTCATCTTGGATTGAAATTAGACATTGAGATTTATTCAATTTCATGTCTAAGAGGTAGATGTTTCCATGTCTTCGACCCATGAAAGACTCGGTAGAATCTTTACTAATTCCATAGCAAATTCTTTCTTGAAAGGAGATCTTGAAACCGGTATCACACAATTTGCTAATCTTTGAGAAGGTTATAGTTGAGTCCTTCTACTAGAGAAACATTGCTTATTGTGAGATTTCCAATTCTCACAGTTCCAAATCCCACGATGCTTCCTTTGCCGTTTCCTCCAAATGAAACATTTCCGCCGTTTACTTGAACAAGCTTTATGAAGCACTTTGAGTCTCTGTCATGTGTCTTGAGCATCCGCTGTCAAGATACCATTTTATCTTTCTTTTGACGGAGACTCCGCATTCAAGTGAGAGTCTCAAGCTTTCTTTGGTACCCAAATTTTCTTGGGTCCTTTGGAGTTAGTAGGATAAGCATTATTGGGCCATGCTTTCTTAACAGGTTTCCAAACCATAGGACAGTCTTTTTCAAAATGATCTAGACTGTTACACTTTGAACACCTTAGAGCATTTCGACCAACGAGACTTTACGAAAACTTTCTTGAAATGATTTTTGTAAGCTTCTCTTGACGGTCTTTTCTTAATTCTTTCTTTAACTTTAGGAAAATCAATCAAGGGAATTGTTTCCATTTGTCATGCCTAACCAGACTTATTGAAATAGGGTCTTTGAACCGAAAGCACTTTTTCAAGCTTTTCGGATCCTATCGAAAACTTCTTTGAAATATTTGATAAGTCTGTTTTTAAGAAAACATTTTCTTTAAAAAGATCATATTCTTTTTCTTTAAGAGCAGAAACATTTAGGTCTAGACTTTTAACTCTTTCTTCTAAAATAACTTCCTTTTGTTTCAGAATTGAGTTTTCCTTTTTAAGTTCGGAAATTCTTTTGAGAGAAGTCTTAAGAGGCGAAACACAGTTCATCAATATATTTAGAGACTTTGACAGGAATTTTAAAATCACTTACCTCAAATTCACATGGAAGTCCGGAACAGAATTTGAGTCTGAATCTGAATGTGCCATCAAACATATGTTGGCATATTCATTATCACTCTCTTCACATTCTCGTATCACTCCGGGTTTCGGCTTTGAGAGCTTTTGAAACTTCTCAGCTTTTCCTCTTTTCTTTTGAAGAGGACGGTTGGGTACGATGTGTCCCTTCTTTTTACATTCGAAGCAAACTACATCTTTGTTTGGTTCCTCATCATCAACAGACTTAGTCGCTGTCTCGAAAACTTTGTTTCCTTGGGATGAACCTTCGCCTTTACTATTCAGTTTTCGAATCTTCTTATCATGAGAGCGAGCTCCTCATCATCCATATCATCTTGAGAATCTGCATCATCGAATCGTCATTTGATTTTAGTGCAATAGATTTCTTACCTCTTGGATCTTCGTCTTCATTAATTCGTTCCACTTCGTAAGGCGAAGAGTTCCAATCAGCTCGTCTGAGATAATGGCATGATTCTTTGCGTCTCTCTTATTGAAGTCTTTATATGATTCCAATCCTTGGAGAGTCCACGCGAAGCTTGTTCACCTTCATGGGATCAGAAATTTTTGTCCTTGGTTCTCAAGACCATTGACAATATCTGTAAAACGACTAAACATGTCGGTTATAGATTCTCCTGGTTTCATTTTGAAGGCTTCATATTGACCAAGGAGAATGTTAATTCTGGTCTCCTTCACTCGTTTGTCCCTTCATAGGTGATGTGTAATCAATCCCATACTTCTTTTCTGTAACACAAGAAGATATTCTATTATATTCAGTTGGAGATAAAGCACAATATAAAGAGTAAATTGCTTTTGCATCGAGTGCTTGTCTCTTGTTTATCTCTTCCGAGACATTCCGCTGGTTTCAATAGTGTCTTTCCCTCTTTCGAGATTGATGCAGCAGCGGGGAGTGATTCCTCTTTCCACAACGTCCCATTCCGGAGGATCCTTTGATCGAAGGAAAGCTTTCATCTTGTTCTTCCGGATGTTGTAATCCTTTCCATTGAAGTAGGGAGGTCTGGTATTGCTTTGCCCTTCCATCAGCCCCGGTGCTAGCATACTAGCCATGGATCTTTTACTCGAAGTAAAACATTTCAAACAAAGTAAGAACACGGGCTCGATACCAATTGATATTGCTAGTATGAGTACCTAGAGGGGGTGAATAGGTATACAACGAATTTTCTTGAAGATTGCACAATACTTTAGACAGTTAAAGAATTTGCAATAATTAAATATCAATCGTGAGGCGAGTAAGGGAAAAGAGAATTGAACACTCGGTTTATAGTGGTTCGGCTTGATTCAAGCCTACGTCCACTCTTTCGCACCGATGCCGATTGGCTGGATTCCACTATAATCAAAGAGCTGTTACGGTGTTGATCTTCCTTGAATTCTAGGTGTAGATGATCTACCACACTCTCTCAAGGTGTCACCAAATATAAACACTCTGTGTATACAATTTCGCTCGAACAGTCTCGACTAATAATCAAGGGTCTTCGGACTACGGAATTTTTCTATCAATCACACACTTAAAACAACTAGAACGTCTTCCTTTTATACTCCTTCATGCCATCATAGCCGTTGGCACTTACCAAAGGAATTCCTCCAATCTACCCGTTGGACGGAATCAATCAAGAAGATCATCCGAGCTATTTAAGGAATCTGATGATAGCCCATCAATCCTGTTCGCCCATACAATCAGGATCTTGGTTTCCAAGAATACTTCGTCGACCATCGGATCTTCAATCGATCTTAGATAAGAATTAAAGAATCCGAAATGATTATCCAACCAAAGAATCTTTTCCAGAGGATAGGATCGAATCCTCAACCATAGACCTCGGCTTTGGATTTCCTTCGTCCTTTGGATTGGAAAGATCGGTGAGAACAGACTTAAGTCTTGAGTCTTGAGTCTTAAGTCTTAAGTCTTGAGTCTTGAGTCTTGAGTCTTGGGTCTTGAGTCTTGGATCTTGAGTCTCGAGAATACAAAGTCTTCAGACTTTAAACTGTCGGTCTCCGAACATCCAGACTTTAGACTGATAGAAACGTTTTGTTAGCTTCAAAATATTCTGGAAAGATTTCTCCAACACTGTCAACCCATTAAAGCCCTGAGGAGACCCTATACTATCGGTTTAGGATATTCCCCAGATAAAAAAGAGAAGAAAAAAATCGGCCTTGTATATCTCCGTCTCGAGGAAACTTTCCCAGGCCCAGCTAGGATGATGCACGAGGAAGAGGAAGCGAATACTTCAAAGTGGTTCAACCCCGGAAGCGTGAAATTGTCCATAATCCAGGAAGACACAACTTGGCCCTCACTTAAGAAAGAGGGGCCAGATGATGTGACCTCCATGTTCGGGGACATTTTCATAGGTGCCATTGAGGAAGAGCATTTAGAAGAGACAAGCGATAACTTCTCGTTCATCCAGCTTCAACACCAAGTCGAAGAATTATGCGAGACTGTACATCATTTGACAGAAAGCTTCGCTCAAGCTACCCGTGCATTCCGCTCTCGTCACAATGAGGAACTGGTAGTAAATGAAGAAGACCCTACTGACATGACTTGGCAAGGGGCACGAATACCCTTATCCCCAAGAAGCACACGACCATATTCGCCTCTTCCTAAATCAATGGCCATTATTTTCCCCATCCTCCTAGAGCAAGGGATAATCGGCAGGGAACTGAACCATCCTACCCCCGAGTACTTCCTTGATTATGATCCATCCAAGCAATGTGATTACCATTCAGGGGAATTAGGACACTCGTTAGATGACTGCACCATCCTGAGAGACAAGGTTCAAGATCTTTTGGATGCTGGGTATTCACGTTCCGCTCTCCATGGCTGTATTTTGGCAATGATCACCTCCTCGTGGTACCCAGCACCCGTACCATGTTCCCTGAGCATGCTAAGGAGGCGCATAAAGGAGAGGCAATCATAGACACTTTGGGCCAACCAAGTGGTAAATTTGACTACTATGTCAATTATTCAATTCCCTAAAGTTTCTATGATCATCATCACAGCATCGTCCCTGATGGATGGGGAGACATGGATGATCTGAAATCTACAAAGCCGGGAGCACAAGGAGACATGACTGGCAACTGGTATGAAGACTTCTTCGTGGGCGCTATCAACGCAGGACCGTCAAGGGAAATGGGTGCAGACCCGCTCAAGTAGAATCCTTTTTAATTCCTTTGCATACTCCCCTACGCTGGAGCTTGTACATATTTTTTAATGTCTGGCTTGTTTTGTTTTCAACATCAGTTCCACTTAAGGAACTATTTTTTGAAATCACTCTGTAAATCCGTCTACTAATAAATAAAGTTGAAAACATTTTGAGGGCATGAGGAGACACACCAAACCGGCCCGTTGATGATAGCCAGCCGTCAAATGAAAGAAGAAATTTGAGGCCCGGGTCTCCTCATGTTTCCTTGTCTTTAATCTTTAAAAGCAATTTATTACCTTTTCAAAAGAAAGAAGCATGCATGCTACTAACTTTATTTGTTCCCTTAACCTCTCTACTCTATGACACAGGAATAATCTAGCGGCAGGCGAGGGTATGGGAACGGTCCAGACCAATACCGTAAGTAGCCATGATAGCAATTCTGATGATTCAGATGATGATTTTGATGATTTCGACAAAATTCAACGGAACTGGAAGCGCCACGAAGAAACAAGGGCCCCTACTACTGAAGACACCGTCATTGTCAATTTAGGCAGCATAGAAGATCCAAGGGAGATAAAGATTGGTGCGAACCTCCCTAAAGAAGAAGCTGCAAGCTTAATTGCCCTCCTAAAAAGGTATCAAGATGTATTCGCATGGTCATATGCCGATATGCCAGGCCTCGATCCAACGATCGTGGAACATAGCTTGCCGACCAACCCTGATGTGGCCCCCAAGAAGCAGCGGCTAAGAAGAGCTAAGCCTGAAATGTCAAAAAAGATTGAAGAAGAAGTAATGAAGCTCGTGGAAGTAGGCTTCCTCGAAGTCTCGCAATATCCTAGTTGGGTAGCAAACATTGTACCGATGAAGAAGAAAGATGGTCGAATTCGGATTTGTGTCGACTACCGCGATTTGAACAAAGCAAGCCCAAAGGATGATTTCCCGCTACCTCACATAGACGTTCTTGTGGATAGTACTGTTGGATTCAAACTTTTCTCTTTCATGGATGGGTTCTCAAGATATAACTAAATAAAAATGAAGGAGGAAGACAAGGAAAAGACGGCATTCATTCACTATAAGGTTATGCCTTTTGGCTTGAAAAACGCTGGAGCAACTTACTAGCGTGCCATGGTCACCCTTTTCATGACATGATGCACAAAGAAATTGAAGTATATGTCGATGACATGATCGCCAAAACCAGACATGGAGAAGACCATGTGAAGACCTTGGAAAAATTATTCAATCGACTTCACCAATTCAAGTTGCGCTTGAACCCAGCAAAATGTGTGTTCGGGGCAACTTCTGGCAAATTACTTGGATTCATTGTGAGTTATGAAGGGATAGAAGTGGACCCGTCAAAAACTAAAGCAATATTTGAGATGCCTCCTCCCTCGATTTGTAAAAGAAGTCCGGAGTCTCCTAGGAAGATTAAATTACATTGCGCGATTCATTTCCCAGCTTTCCGAAACTGCAAAACCTTTCTTTAAACTTCTCAAGAAAGATGCACAAATAAAATGGGATGATGACGCAATTGGCGTTTGAACATCTAAAGCAATACTGATGAAACCCCCGGTTTTAATACCCCCGACTCCAGGACACCCTTTGACCCTCTACCTTACCATCAGCAGTGAATCCCTAGGTGCAATGTTGGCACAGAAAGGACCCCATGATGGGAAGGAGCGAGCCATTTACTATTTGAGTAAAAAGTTCACTGCGTCGGAACAAAACTACTCCAAGTCAGAAAAAACATGCGCTGCATTGGTATGGGTGTTGCCCAGACTCCGGCAGTATACCTTGCATTACCAGACATTCCTTGTAACTGAGAATAAGCCAATCAAGTATTTGCTCAGTTGCCCGGCCTTGGTGGGAAAATTGGCCAAATGGCAAATCCTGATCTCAGAATTCGACATCCACGTGATGTCGTAAAAATCAGTTAAAGGTCGAGTGATTGCTGATATGTTAGCAGATTGCCCTAAAGAAGTGTGCGAGGATCATTCCCCAGACGACCGAATTTCAACAGTAGAAGAGGACACATGGACTATGTTCTTTGACGGAGCTATAAATTTGTTAGGTTCAGGCATCGGGGCAGTCTTGATATCCCCAAATGGACAACATTATCCCGTGGCTGCAAAGTTGATGTTTCCATGCACCAATAATATAGCCGAATATGAAGCATGCATCCTCGGCCTCCAAGCGGCTATTGAAATGGAAGTGTCGAAACTAAAAGTGTTCGGTGACTCCACCTTAATTATCCTCCAGACTGTGGGCGAATGGAAGACAAGAGACGCCAAACTAGTGCCTTATCACGACTATTTGGAAGAATTGGTAGGAGAATTCCAGGACGTCTCGTTTGAATACCTACCTAGAATTCATAACCAGTTTGCTGATGCACTAGCAACACTATCATCTATGTTGCAAGTAACGAAGGGATTAGAAGTAAAGCCTTTGAAAATTGAAGTCCTGACAAGACAGGCCCATTGCATGACTATAATTGAAGAACCCGACGGAAACCCTGGTATTATGACATCATGAGATACATCCGAAGCAAGAATTTCTGAAGAAAGCACTCCCTCGATCGAAAATACCGATGAAAATGGCTTCGAGGTTCTTCGTCAGCGGTGAAAATTTGTACAAAAGATCATATAACTCAGTCTTGCTAAGGTGTGTGGATGCAAATGAAGCCACACAAATAATGCAAGAAATACATGGGGGAGTATGTGGCCCTCACATGAATGGACGTATGTTGGCCAAGAAAATTATGAGGTTGGGTTATTACTGGTTCCCTTTAGAGAGTGATTGTGCTCAGCATGTGCGAAGCTGTCATCGTTGTCAGATTCACGGGGACAAGATAAATGTCCCTCCAACTGAATTGCATCAGTTATATGAGCCGTGGCCATTTTTAATGTGGGGTATTGATGTAATTGGCCCAATCAATCCGAAGGCATCAAATGGGCACCGATTCATTTTGGTCGCAATCGACTACTTCTCAAAATGGATTGAGGCTGCATCCTATGCAAGCGTAACTGCACGAAACGTTATGAAATTCATCAGACGTGACATAATTGCCCGTTATGGCATACCAGAAGCTATCATGACCGATAATGGGTCAAACCTAAACAACAAGTTGATTGATCAATTGTTTTCTGAGTTCAAAATCCAGCATCTGAACTCGTCCCCTTATCGTCCACAAATGAATGGAGCCGTGGAAGCCGCTAACAAGAACATCAAGAGAATCCTATCCAAGACAGCTGAAAACTACCGCGACTGGCATGAGAGGTTACCCTTCGCACTAACAGCATATCGAACTTCGATTTGAACTTCCACTGGGGCAACGCCTTTTTCCTTGGTTTATGGCATGGAGGCGGTTTTGCCTGTAGAAGTAGAAATCCCTTCCTTGCGAATTTTATCACAGGCAAGATTGTCCAAGGAAGAATGGACACAACAAAGGTTTAAGCAACTGAATATGATCGACGAAAAATGACTGAAAGCACTCTGTCATGGTCAGTGTTACCAGCAGAGGGTAGCTCGATCATTCAATCAAAAGGTGCGACCCAAGCACTTTAAGGTAAACGAGCTAGTCTTGAGAAAGATACTGCCAATCTTTCCAGACCCTGGAGGCAAGTTTGCCCCAAATTACAAGGGTCCCTATGTAGTAAAGAAGATACTTCTCGGAGGAGCCTTGATTCTGACTGAGATGGATGGTCGGGAATTCACTAAACCAGTTAATTCCGATGCTGTGAAAAAGTACTACCCTTTAAAGATGTCCATTGTCTGGCATTGCCAAGCATTTCTCTATCATAATGAAAATGCCTATGCACCTTTATATATGAGTGATGTGTTTACACTATCATCAAAACCGTGTGTTTGGGTTGACTCAATGAAGAAAAATGAATGGTAATCATCAGCATTTAAGGAAGTGTTGAAAATCAAGTAGCAAACTCAATGGCATAACTTAAGCAAATCGACATTACCCAAGCAATCGCGTAAGAGTAATCCATGTCAATTTCACCCAGCTAGGTGTAAGGGACGCGTCATTCAAGAATCTATCTGGTCAAAAGGAATCTTCTGTCCCAGTCAATAATCTTAGAATTTGGAGGCCTCACTTCTTGCTCTAGACACATGCTCTTGCAAGAAGTAATTACCATTGGAGAATTGGAGGTTTTGATTGTCCATCTCAGATTCCATAGAAGCTTGAAGTACATGACTTTGCTCAATGCTGCTAATGGTCATATAGTCAAAGACAGAAGGAGAAATTCCACAGAAGGAAGGCGCTGAAGATGAATCAATGACCAGCAATCATGCATACATGGTCATAAATGAGGGAGGCCAATTGAAGGAAACATTGAACTATGCTAAGATAAAGAAGCCATCATCGACATTCAAATATCTTTAAGAGCCAACATAAATAAACTCTGGGGGGAAAGGTAACTTGGCATCATTTCTGACACTCACTCTTTAAACTCATATTGACATGAGGCATTGGGATTCAAGAACCAGATTAAATGGTTAAATAGAGCAAACCAAGTGATCCAAGCCCGAGGCAAAAACAAAGACGTTCAATCAAATTCTTAATCCTTGGCTAATCATTAATGTGTCATATCCCTAATCAATAGGGACAACCATCGACACCCCTTTGTGAATAACCCTTTTGATGTTCAAAATTTATCAATACTATTCTGTTGACCCTTCAAGCTACTAAGAAGGTCTTTTTGAGCCAAAACCATTCATTTATTTTGAGAGTACAAACTCTCTCATGTTTAAAATTCTGCATGCCTTTTCCAAATGGATTTTTGCATGATGATTTTGTCTGTCTAAATCATTGATTCCATTAAGGATTATTAGAATAGACAACTAAATGAAGAATACAAGATTAATCGAGCATGCTGAATGAGGCGCGTCAGAATGATGAAAGGCAAGCCATATCCTACACACCGTCCCCTATCTATACACTTGTGAGATGAGTACAGAAGATTCCATGACTACAGGGTAAAGAGTTCTATCGCGAATGGTACGATAACCAAAGTAGTGAGAGGCGTTCCATCGCTCACCCCATTGAGCCCCATACACTGGTGAAGCATCTCTCATACCCCCGTTAAGAACCACCCCACATTGGGGCAGAGCGGAGGCAAAGCAGCATCACAAGGTGAGAAGAGAGATAGAAATTTTCTTGCTCGCACTTGCATCAATCTTCGGGTGTCTTTATTGCATATGAACACTCGCGTTAATTTAAGTGCCCTAGAATGACAAAGAGCAATTCTTTCTCTACGCACTTGTATTCATTGTAGACAAAACAGAAGTTACTACCATTTAAGCAGCATAGCTCGGAGCGCTAGCTGAAGACGCAGACTCAAGAGTTTAACAACAGTGTCGTGATTGAACTTGCCTAAGCTAGTTCCTCTAATGACAAAGAATGAAAAAAACAGGGGCATAAAAAAGCAGTGTACCTGGTAAGAGCAAGGTCAATGCCCATAAAAGAAGAACTGGAATAAAAATAGGGGCATGAAAAAAAGCAATGTGCCTGGTAAAAGCAAGGCCAATGCCCCCCAGTCAAAATGCAGCCAAAAAAAGTTGTTGTGGTCCATAGAACCTCCATCTGACAAGAAAGACTAGTGACAAATGCCAAGACAGTCACCAACTCTCACCCTCTTACATGTGAGCCAAGTCTACGTTACATCCCATTGTAAAAGTCTCTTCAGACTAGGGCACTTCAATTAACGTAGGATTTCATATGTCTATAAACATTGCTTGAAGAAGTACAAGCAAGATTACTCTATCTCTTTTCGCAGGATTCTTGACTTGCAAACCCGGAGACAATCGTGCGTCACTCTATTCATAAGCCTTGACCTTGATGGTCCGCTTCGATGAGCCGCTGACCAAGACTTCATCACAGTTTCAACAAAGACCTCTCACATTGGTAAAGTCGTACCGTTTGCGAGAATACTCAGACCCCTGCTAACATGATGACAGTGAGATAGTGTGTTCCTTATGAATCCTGCATCAATGGTCAGGATAGCCTTTTCCATGAGAGTAAACAGAAAGTCCTTTTAGACTGAAAGTCCCTCATCTAGCATGCTCAAGACATCTACATTCTAAATGAAGGTTGTCTTTCAAAATCTTCCCCAATGGAAATCAAAAGATGCAGAATTGACAAAATTATCATGCATGAATCTCATTTGAACTCATGAATTTACAGTATATACAATCATGTGTGCATATTGTGCAAATAGCAGACATACTCTTAAAGATCAGAAATATTGCCAGGTAAGCATATCTCTATCCCCATTTGTCTCCTATCACTGTCCAGGTACTCTCTTCTTGACACTCAGCCTATTCGAGTCGTCACTTGAGTTCGGGTGCTTGCAATTGTCTCAGTATCCCATTGTCTTTGAGTACCCACCACTTGCCGGGTATCCCCATATCGTCAAGTACCCATCGTTGTCCATGTACTTGCTTTTCATGACACTAAACCTGCCCGAGTTGTCCCCAAATAATATAGCAGCTGTTCGAGCATTCCATTGCTTTGCTTGGCACCACCATCCAAGTATGCTTTCTAGCACTTGGACCAGCCTGAGTGGTCCCAGATCATATCATTAAATACTTGTGTTTATCCAAGTATTCGAGTACTTTGTACACCTGCGGTTACCTAGGTGTTTCAGCCCTTTTGAGTGCTTACGGCCATCCAGGTAAGCCTTGTGTTATATTCAAGTTTATGTTACCAGGAGGTGAGAGACCTTCACGAATATGCGGGGCACGCCCTCGATATTCCCATTACCAGGAGGTGAGAGACCTTCAAAAATACCTCAGGTACGCCCTCGATATTTCCCAATTGCCAGGAGGTGGGACACCTTCACAAATATCCAAGGTATGTTCTCAATATTTCCAATTATCAAGTACCCCTTCGATACTTGTGAATGTCCAAGTATCCCCCAAGAATTTATACTTGTGATCATCCAAGTACCCCTTCAATGCCTATGGTCAGCCAAATACCCATTTTGACGCCTGCAAAGGCCCAAATACCCTTCAGGTTAATACTTGTGAATATCCAGGTACTCTTTGATATGCTTGTGAATGTCTAGGTATCTTCCAAATCGATGCTCTGAGAAAGGTCGGCGCATCACCCGACAAAGGTTAGGTCCCAACTGGTGTCTTCGACAGAAGTCAAACACCCCACAAATCGATACCCTGAGAAAGGTCGGCGCATCACCCGACAAAGGTCGGGTCCCAACTGGTGTCTTCGAAAGAAGTCAGACACCCCACAAATCGATGCCCTGAGAAAGGTCGGCGCATCTCCCGACAAAGGTCGAGTCCCAGCTGGTGTCTTCGACAGAAGTCAGACACCCCACAAATCGATGCCCTGAGAAAGGTCGGCGCATCTCCCGAGAAAGGTCGGGTACCAAGTGGTATCTTCGACAGAAGTCAGACACCCAACAAATCGATGCCTTGAGAAAGGTCGACGCATCTCCCGTCAAGGCGACCGAAGAAAGGTTCGGGTCCTAGACAAACAACTTATTGCTCTAACAGGCGACCGAAGAAAGGTTCGGGTCCTAGAGGAGCAATTTCCCGTCAAGGCGACCGAAGAAAGGTTCGGGTCCTAGACAAATCATTGATTGTTTTAACAGGTGACCGAAAAATGGTTTGAGCCCTGGAAAAGCAACCTCTTCATATCACCAAGTAAGATGACGCCTTGATACTTGCCAAACTCGGGGTTCACACCCTATCTCACTCACTCCCGGTAAGTAACTACAGGTATCTTCTTATCTGTCTTAGTATATGTAATGTTATATTGCTCTTTTTACATAGGATAATCAGTCCCAAATAAAATATAATCTACTACGCATGCATGGATAAAATTGAGGCATCAGTCTGTCTTTGAATGCAACCTCTGCGAGCTCACCTTCAAAGAGGGGCAGCTGTTGACACCTCAATTTTAATTAGGTTAATTTTATTTTATCATTTCGGATAAATAAGATAATTAATAAACAAAGCAAAAACAAAAAAAGCAAAGCAAAAGCCCAGCCCATTCTTTTTTTTTCTCCTTTTCTTCTCCCTCCGCGTGGCCCCTACGGCCCACTTTCCTTCACCCCGGGCCCGGCCCCTTTCTCTCTTCTTCTTCCTCCTTCCCTTTCCTTCGCTGCTGCAACTCACGCGCGCGAGGCAGGCCGACGCGCGAAGGACGGCCTACGGCCGAGGAGTGTAGGGCGACGTCGGCCGGAGGGGATAAGATTGCAAGCGCCATTAATGTTGAGCGAGCTTCGCTGGAAAGCTCGATGGGACACCGGTTCAGCCAAGCGGAACCGGATGCCGGCGGCCGAGGCCCTTCGTTGACCGGATTTCCTTCGCCTATAAATAGGTGGCCGCAAGCATCGTCGGAGGTGGTGGCAAGCTCGGAGATCCTTCACTGAGAGACATCGGGAAGGGTTGAAGGGTGAGCGCAAGAGAGAGCTCGAGTCGCGAGCTCAGCCCACCTTCTACCGAGAGACTTCGGGGAAGGCCGGCTGCAAGCGACTCCGAGAAGGTCAGATCCAGCCGGTGGAGGCTCAGATCTGGCTTGAGTGAGAAAAGATCAAGGCCGAGGAAGGTCCGGCCAAAATCTACGCCTCAGATCTGGTTCTTTTTTGCTACTGTTGTTGCCACTGAGCGCTGTTCGCCTCGACCGAGTCCCAACGCCGTTGCCTCGAAGGGTTTGTTGTCGTGTTTCCCCCCCGCGAAGCCGTTGCTGTGATCGATCTGCTGAAGCCGCGCCAGATTGGGAAGCCGAGTTGCCGCTGTCGTTGTTCGCCGCGACCTCCATTGTCACGAACCGCCCTCTTGCCGTCGCCATCCCCGTTCGAGAGAAGGTAAAAAAGGCGTCATTGTTCATCGTAGCCGTTCTTCGTGGTCGTCGCCATAGTCGCCGTTGCCGTTGTCACCTTCGTCGTCGCCACCGTAGTCGCCGTCGCCGCCAAGCACCTCGATTCCCCCCCTTCGGCGCCGCGGATTCGCAAACCCTAGGGTTTGCGATTTCCGGGTCGTCGAATCGGATTCGGGTCTCGGAACCGGGTGGGGTTTCGCGAGATTTCGGGGCAGCGAGAAGCCGGGTCGCGAAGTCGGGTCGGATCCGGGTAGGGTTTCGTGGGGAGTCGGGTCGCGGAGCGGGCTATCGGGCCGGGCCGGGTGTCCCCGAATGCCCGGCTACGATGCCGTTTAGTAAATAAATAAATAATAAAAAAAAAAAAAAAAGACAAAAAAATCCGAGTCGGACCCAACTCGTGGATCCGACCGCGGATCCGGCCGAGTCGTTTTTTTATATTATTTTAATATAAATTGATATTTTAAATAAATAAATAAATAAAATAAATATTTTATTTTCCGAAAAAAATCAAAAAAATATTTTATTTAAAAATGTTAAAAAATGTTTTATTTTCCAAAAAAATCGATAAAAATAAAAAAATTATTTTCCAAAAATATTAAAAATATTTAAAAAATATTTTATTTTTCGAAAAATCAAAAAATCAAAAATATTTCTTATTTTCCAAAAAAATGCCAAAAATCCAAAAAAGCCAAAATTCATAAAAAAGCCAAAAATCCAATAAAAAAGCCAAAAATTCATTAAAAAAAGCCAAAAATTCATAAAAAAAAAAAGCCAAAAATTCATGAAAAAGCCAAAAAAATTCAGAAAAAGCCAAAAGACTTGTATTTTTCCAAAAAAAATACCAAAAAAACCTAAAAAATCCCTTTTGTATCCAAGAAATTAGAAAATGACTCAAAAAAATGTTTTTCCTCCCAAAAATGCATGGAAAATCCCTCGAACATCCAAAAAAACTCGGGATTTAAATAAGATTAGGTACCGAAAGGGCATTAGTGATTAACTAGTGTAATCAAGTCCCCGATCCTAATTTCTCTGGTTGCGCAGGAGTGAGTATTTCTTCTGATACTTCACTTGGGTTTCTAATCAACCTACCCCAAATCGATTAGTGGCGACTCCATTTTAAAAATTGATTTACAGGTTAAAAAATTTAGAATATTAAAGTCGTGAATTGGTGGACTTGGGAGAGTCCGGGCATAACTAATTTCAGCCGAGCCATTAGCCTCCTTAGGCGCTCGTACCCGATTGCGGGCGCCGAAAAAAAGAGGTCGCGACACCGGTGTTGCTCGAGCTTCCTCGAGGTGCTTAGTATTTCGGGGAGAGGCTTAGCAGTCAAGATGAATTGTAGAGCAATCAAGTGGACAACTTATCTTGAAAAAAACATGAATGAGTTATCGAGTCTTAAGTTATTCGGCTGTCCATACCAAAAGTTAATGATTTACCCATCGTGGTAATAGAAAAAATCCTCATATTAAAATGTTTATAATAATTCATCTCATCAAATAATTTGAGTAGCCATTATTCTAGATTTAAACAAATTAAATATTCAAAATGAGTTGAATATATTACTTGGATAACCATCTGTAACATTATTTTTGTCCACCGTTTAAACTTACCAGATTGGAAGTCAAATTAACAAATTCCGCTAATTTGTATTAATAGAATTATAAAATTAGATATTTTCATATAGTCCATAGACTAAATTGAATATTTACAAAAAAAAAAAAATTATGGAAAATATTAAACAAATTAAATAGTCAATGATAATATTGTATATTGGATTAAAGTTCACGGATCAAGTTGATCAAATCAAATACTCGGGATGAAATTGCATATTTAGTCAAAATTTACTGACTATGTCTGTTATTTTCTCATAATACAACTACGTGTCTGAACCGTGTTAGATAGGATCTAATATTTTTCCATAAAAGAATGAGAGTCATCGTTAAAACCGGACTTCCCATGCATGGTTTCCGGTTTCTTCTGAACAAGAAAGAACTGAGAAAAGAAGCGACAATTAACAACTCGGAAAAAGGAGGCAGTTCAAACTGCAAATTGCATAGATCATCTGCTCACGTGGGCGGCTAATAAATGACCCACAAATGACGAACTCGGAGGAGGAGAACGCCAACCTCAATGAATCATTCGCTCACGTAAGCAGCTCGTTAATGTCCATCACCAACCTTTTTTATTCATTTGGTGTTTCTTTCCGTCGTCGGCTTGATTAATTTAAAGTATCAGACTCCTCTAAACTTTCCTCGAAATGTAGGTTTTGACCAGCAAACATGCCGAACGACTGAACATATAAATATGATCACCCCATCTCTCCATCCAAGCAAAGACCGAGCCTCCCCTCTCTCTCTCTCTCTCTCTCTCTATAAAAAGCACGGGAAAGAGAGCGCGATGATCTCCATGCAGGAAGCCATGAAAGAGAAGGAACCAGCGATGAAGAGTCAAGAGGCGCTTCTTCTTCCTCGCCGGCGCGGACGCATAAAGTGTCTCGTGTTCGCCTGCTTGTTCCGAAGCTTTGAAGCCCTCGTCGCTGAAATTCCGGGCTTTCTTCTGGGCCGCGACACGACGTGCGGTCCCACATCATCCTAGCCCGCCCGATAATGTCGATGTGCTGCTGCGTTCGTTCCGGAGTTTCTGTGTTTGTCTTCTGCTTTCGTAGTAGTCTCGTCCGATGTTCTGCCATCTCCTCCGACGTCCTTTGCATATTCGTTTTCAATCTTTTCACTGCTTTTTAGTCGTACATCGCCTTCCAAAATTCTCGATGATGTGGCCGATTTGGGAAAAAGACGTCATCCTATGTTCGATAATTTACATTTTTATATTGGGCGCCAGGTAGGACAGACATTTGTCCACTAATTTGTTGCCACGGGGACATTCTGGGCCCCACTCTACAGAAACTTAGGATCCCTTTCTCTTTCCCTTGTATTTGTTTAAATCTTCGCCTTTTAGGGCAGGTTTGTTCACCATTCATATAGTATCTGATTCTGATTTTTTTGTTCTCGAGAGTTGTTTGGGAATAAAATCGCGTTTGGTAAAATTTTGTTATCGAGAACAAATTTTTATTTTTTTAATTCTCGAAAGTAGATTTAGAATAGAATTAAGAATAAAAAAAAAAGTTGATTCTTACTCTCGAAAACAAATATAAGAATCAAGACCATATTTCTCTTCTTTTTCCCTTTTCTTCTTCTTCATCTACCGCCATCCCACAGTTGCTGTTTGCTGCGCCTATCGCTGCCGGTCGCCGGAGGCTCACCAGGCTAGGGCAAGGTCGAGCCTCGCTAGTGGCCAGCGGGCCTTGCCAAGCCCCGGTGAGGCCTACTTGGCCACCGATGAGGCTCGACCAATGAGGGCCGGCCTTGTCGAGGATTGGTAACGCTTCAGTGAGGTCGCTGGCCCTCGTCTAGTAGATCGCTAATCTAACAACCGGCCACCTGAAGAAGAAGAATATGAGAGAGAAAGAAAAAAAAAGAAAAAAATTTATTTAAAAATTAAAAGAAAATGATTTGGAGTAGAAATTTTGAGCATGATACCAAATGCAATTTTATTCCAAAATCAAAAATTTTGGACGATTCTACCAAAACAGCTTAAAATGCTTAGAAATTATTCTTGGGAACAGAATAAAAAAGAATTATTTCTTATCAAAATTTGTTTCCGGGAACGGAATCGTTATCAAACGTACTCTTACTCTCGCTCAATCCTCCTCCACCTTTCGCTTCCGGTCCACCTCTTGAATGGCACCATCTTTGTATGTCCAATTTTTTTATTTAATTGTCGAGTTCGAAGGTAGCATTCACCGCTGATATAAAAATATCTTTCCACAAGCAGCCGTCTACACTTTTCATTGTATGCTCTAATTTTCATAACCTTATTAGCGAACACATGTACCGCTAATCCATTCAAGACCTCTCTCCCTCTTTCATAGTGTTTATATCTGGCGGCAGAGCAAATTAAACGTGTTCTCTCTTTCCCCTTGTCTATTAGGGTTCGGAAGCGAGTCACTAAAAATCGAAATCAAAATTCGAAAGAGGGGCGTGCGAACTTTATTCTGGAGCTTCATCCAAGTGGCCGAGTAAGGTTTTGAAAATTAACGACGTTTGCCAAACTACAAAATCCCTCTTGAACGAAAAAAAGTCAACATAAGCGTTGGCTTACGTAGGAGAGACCTTACATGATCTGAGTATCGAAGATTAATCCTTTCTATATTGTTGATCATGAGTGAGCAAAATTCTATAGGTGGAGGTGCATAGTTTTTTTTTGTAGAGGCTCAGTGGTCAAGATGAATTGGTCTAGAGCTAAATTATAAGTTGGTTGTCGATCTCTTTTATGACTCTTGACTGTTCCTCTAGTTCGATGGGTTTGGTCAATACTGTGGCCCAAATGGATGTGAGCACCACTGAAGTATGTTGGCCTATATAGCCTCGTTTCGGCAAAAGAGCAAGTACATTGTGGCCTTGTTGCTAGGACATAAGCCATGCAAGTAGGTTGATTTTGGGCCTAAAACCTGAGATCCACATCCATGATCGCCGATTGCAGAAATTGTTAGGCATTGATTGCAACGGCGATTTGAAAGAAAAAACATAAACTTCTGAACAGATTGCCTATATCATGCGATGGTTGAATGTGTGGAGTAATTGATTAGAGGTGGGGAGGACGTGCAATTCTAGAAGGCTGCTAACATTGGGCCAAAGCTGTTGGGCCGATCCCAAGGCCCGATGTGGGTGCCGGACCCGCACGCCACAAACAGGAAAGTTTTCTGGATTTTACTCCGGAGGACTCTCTGATATGTAAGTAAAGTAAAGAGTAAGGTAAAAGAGAGAGCTAAAAGAGGTAGGAATGAGACATACCACAATGTTGTCCAGCCCTCCTCTATTCAAAGGCCGCTCTAAACGTGACCTCCAAGCGAGTCCCTTGGATGGGCCGCACAGCTAGACATCCCTCGGCTTGTGCCATCTCGGTGTCATTTGAGGTCTATGTATTTATCAAGTGAGAGAATACCATTCACACTACCAAATAAGACCCTTAGGTTTTTTTTTTTTTTTTTGTGCAAAAGACAAACCAGCTTGGCAACTCTGAAAAGGGTTATTTGGTGTTGTAGAATTCAGTAATGTGAACTATTGATCATCTTGCACTATCCCCCTTATGCACAGCGAAGGTAAAAAGAGTTAAAAGACTAGAAGGTGAGAAGGGAAGTTGAGGATGTTATTTATTTTTTGTGATCCCACATTTATACCCAAATTTTCTCCTAAAAGTTATGACTATTCGACATGAAGTTTTCCACGCTTCGTGCCTTTTCGTTGACAACCGTTCGTCTTGATGGGAGACGATGTATAAATGGGGACGTACGTTCATTTCTGACGGGTGATCAAGGTCTAACACAAAATCCTCACATTTAGAATACACCATCAGTACGTGAGGAAATTTGGTTAGTAGAGTGCGCCTATTGCTTTCTTGTTTTTCAGGAGATTCGACGAACGTGAATGCAAACAATGGCTGGAGGTTTGTCTACAAACGATCTTGGCTTCCGCATATGAATTATTTATGTCTTACATTTGGTATCAGAGCATGTTTATAGCCTCTGCCTTGTTTTGTTAAATTTTGGTGTATTTTCGGTGTGTTTTCCATGAATTTTCGGCTATTTTATGAGGATGAACAGTAACTTGAAGTTTTGAGGCCGAGAGAAAAACTCAACGATTCCGGGCAAAATCCGCACTACCCACCCCTTGATTTCGGACCCATTCGGTCGCACCGCCATAAGGAACGTTAGCCATGAGTTTTTCCGGTATATCGGAGTTTGCCGGAGGCTAATCGGGCGGCGGAAGTCGTGGTGGTTGAGGATTTGCGTTTGAGGAGTTTTTCGTTTGTTTTTGGGGCCAATTTTTGCTCATTTTCGCCGAATCTTGGACCCATGTGGTCGTGTCGACGTTCTCTTCAAAACCCATGAATTATTTCGGTCTTAGATGGGCTGCCGGAGAAGAAACGGAGAAGAAATGGCGGCTGAAAATGGCGAAAAACCGGCGGAGAGGCCTCCGTTCGCGCAAGGGAGAAGGCGCGTGGACTCCACGCGCGCGCTGCAGTTGCAGGCGCGTGGACCCACGCGCCACGCGCCCATACGGGCGCGCAACCGCTGCGCGCGTGGGATCACACGCGCGCAGTTGCTAGGCGCGTGCAACGCAGCGCCCGCGCTGAACGGCGCGCGTGGGCACGCGCCCGCGCGGGTTCTGGCGCGTGCCGAGCACGCGCCTGTGCGCTGGACGCGCACGTGCTCGGCACGCGCCTGACGTCCCCTCTTCCGCGGATTCTTTTTTCACTTTTGCCCCAATTTTTAAAATTTTTTGCAATCTTGCCCTTGGCCAATTTATTTATTTACTGTTCTGCCCTTGAGGTATTTATTTATTATATCATTTCATGCATTGTTATGAATATTTTATGCATGAGATTAAATGTCCAATGGTCCATATATTTAATTAATTAGGAGTGGCCACAGCATCTTTAATTAATTAAATTATATATTAAAAAGCCTCGGATCATATTTAGAAATGGACATTAATTGTAATTAATTATATTAATATGATGAATTTTATCCCACAGGAATTTTCATTATATTAATATGATTAATTAGGATGAAATATCATATTATTTTTCTTAATTTACCCACAAGGATTAAGAAAATGCATATAATATGGTAGTTTCTTCATGAAGTAATTATGAATCTATTTAAATTAAAAACTTAGCCCACATGTAGTTTTTATGTTATGTGATTCATATTGTGACATGTTTACATTGGTAAAACATGACTTATTTATATTTGCCTCAAATTTTGTGACATAAGCATGATTATTTGATATGCGGTTTCGCAACTTGTGAATTTCTCTGAATTTAAGTTTGATGTTCCGTGCATTGAATGGTGAGAGCTATAAAATTTGGAAGGAGTCAGTTCTTCTTCAATTGGGGTGGATGGACATTGACTATGCTATAAGGAAAGACGAACCACCTGCTCCCTGCGATTCGAGCACTCAATTTGAGATAGCTCTTTATAACCAATGGGAGCGGTCCAACCGCGTTTGTGCCATGTTTATAAGAGCTAAGATATCTCCAAGTATTCGTGGTTCAGTTACTCAGCATAACAATGCTAAGGCTTTATTGGAGGCTATAGATGCGCAGTTTGAAAGTTCTGAGAAGGCGCATGCCATGACCCTGATTATGAAGTTTTCATCATTGAAGCTCACTAGTGTTAGAGGTGTGCGTGAGCACATCATGCAAATGAGGAACATTGCGGCTCAGCTTAAGAACCTTGAGGTTGAGATATCTGAATCATTCCTTGTGTATTATATTCTGAACACTCTCCCACATCAGTATGCACCTTTCAAAATCTCTTATAACACACATAAGAATAAATGGTCTATTAATGAACTCATGACCATGTGTGTTCAAGAGCAAGAAAGACTGGTTATGGAATTGGGAGAAAGTGCTCATTTGGCAACACAAGGAAAGAATAAGGGCTATGGCAAGAATAAGGGAAAAGGTAAAATACCTCCCCAAGTTGACATTAAGAAAGAATCCAAGTGTTTCTTCTGTAGACAGAAGGGGCATATAAGGAAGGATTGTGTCAAATTTAAGGCCTGGCTCGAGAAGAAAGGTAATCCAATCTCTTGTGTTTGTTATGAATCTAATATGACTGATGTAAGTCACAACACTTGGTGGATTGATTCTGGATCTACAATCCATATTTCGAATTCCTTGCAGGGTTTTCAAAACCACCGGAAGCCAGTGGGAAGTGAACAAAGCATCTATTCTGGAAACAAGATGCGTTCGCATGTGGAAGCTATTGGGACATATAGACTAGTTCTCAATAGTGGTTTTGTTTTAGATTTGGAAAAGACCTTTTATGTTCCTAGTTTTTCTAGAAACTTAATTTCAGTTTCAAAACTTGTACCTTTGGGATACTCTTTTAACTTTTCAAATTCAAACTTTAGTTTATCATTTAAATCTGAAATTGTTGGGAGTGGTATTTTGTCTGATGGTCTTTTTCGAATTAATTTACAAGACAATACCTATTATGATGCGATGCATGTTCATGATAAAGCTGGTATGAAACGATGTGTTGTGAAAGAACATTCCTCTATGTTGTGGCACCGGAGATTGGGACATATCTCCATAGAAAGAATTAAGCGATTAGTAAATGATGGAGTACTCGATACTTTAGATTTTACTGATTGTGATACTTGTGTGGACTGCATAAAGGGAAAGCAGACTAACAAGTCAAAGAAAGGTGCCAAGAGGAGTACAGAAATATTAGAAATCATACATACGGATATTTATAGTCCGGATATGGACTCATGTGGTCAGAAATACTTCATCTCCTTTATAGATGATTATTCACGTTATATGTATCTCTACTTGATTCATAATAAATATGAAGCATTAGATGCCTTTAAAGTATTTAAGGCGGAAGTAGAGAAACAATGCAATAAGCAAATTACGATCGTGAGATCAGATAGAGGTGGAGAATTCTATGGTAGATACACTGAAGATGGACAAGCACCTGGTCCATTTGCAAGATTTCTTCAAGAGCATGGAATAGTTGCCCAATATACTATGCCTGGTTCTCCGGACCAAAATGGCGTAGCGGAAAGAAGAAATCGGACCTTATTAGACATGGTGCGTAGTATGCTTAGTAGCTCCAAACTTCCTAAATTCTTATGGACTTAAGCACTTTAGACGGCGGTGTACATATTAAACCGAGTTCCGACCAAGGCTGTCCCAAAGACACCTTTTGAGTTATTTAAGGGTTGGAAACCGAGTTTGCATCATGTGCGCGTTTGGGGATGCCCGTCTGAAGTAAGAATTTATAATCCACAAGAAAAGAAGTTGGACCCAAGGACCATAAGTGGGTATTTCATTGGATATGCCGAAAGGTCCAAGGGATATAGGTTTTATTGTCCATCTCATACCACTAGGATTGTGGAATCAAGAAAGGCTAAATTTCTTGAAAATGACTTGATCAGTGGGAGCGATTGACCAAGGGATCATGTTCCTAAGGAAGATCATTCAGACACTCAACTTTCCACCTCAAGTTTAAGGCTAGTTGTTGCTCATAATGCCCCTACAGTTCAGCCGGCTATTGAACAACCAATTGTTGAAATTCCACAACCTGCTGATATTAATCTAGTGGATCCAGTTGTTCAGCAATTACCAGAAACTGTTGAACAACCAGTTGAGCAACATGCTCCTCAAGAAAATGTTGATCCAACATTGAGAAGATCTACTAGAACAAGGAAATCGGCTATTCCTAGTGATTATATTGTGTATTTACAAGAGTCTGACTACAATATTGGAGCTGAGAATGATCTTGAAACGTTTTCACAAGCCATGGATAGTGATAAATCCAATTTGTGGTACAATGCCATGAAGGAAGAGATGAGTTCTATGGCATCTAACAAAGTCTGGGATTTGGTTGAGTTACCTGATAGTGCGAAGGCTATTGGTTGTAAATGGGTCTTCAAAACTAAGAAAGATTCATTGGGTAACATTGAAAGATATAAAGCTAGACTTGTTGCCAAATGATTCACTCAAAAGGAAGGAAACGATTATACTGAGACTTTTCTCCTGTATCTAAGAAAGATTCTCTTCGTATTGTTTTGGCATTGGTTGCCCATTTTGATATGGAATTACATCAGATGGATGTGAAAACGGCGTTCCTCAATGGAGAACTAGAGGAGGAGGTTTACATGAAACAACTGAAGGATTCTCCTCTAGTAAAGGTGAGCATTTGGTGTGCAAGCTTAAGAAATCTATATATGGCTTGAAACAAGCATCCCGCCAATGGTACTTAAGGTTTCATGATGTTATCTCTTCATTTGGTTTTATAGATAATGTCATGGATCAATGTATATACCAGAAGGTTAGTGGGAGCAAAATTTGTTTCCTTGTGCTGTATGTGGATGATATACTACTTGCAACCAATGATAAGGGGTTGCTACATGAGGTGAAACAATTCCTCTCTAGGAGTTTTGACATGAAGGATATGGGTGAGGCATCTTATGTCATTGGCATTAAGATCCATAGAGATAGATCTCGAGGAATTTTAGGACTATCTCAAGAAACCTATATCAATAAGGTCCTAGAGAGATTTCGGATGAAAGATTGTTCACCAAGTATAGCACCCATTGTGAAGGGTGACAAGTTCAATTTGAACCAATGCCCGAAGAACGATCTAGAAAGGGAACAAATGTGCAACATTCCATATGCTTCTGCTGTTGGAAGCTTGATGTATGCTCAGGTTTGCACTCGACCTGACATTGCTTTTGCTGTTGGAATGTTGGGAAGATATCAGAGTAATCCAGGTTTAGACCCTTTGGAGAGCTGCAAAGAAAGTGTTGAGATACCTTCAAGGTACCAAAGACTATATGCTTATGTATAGACGGATCGACAATCTAGAAGTGATCGGTTATTCGGATGCGGACTTCGGGTTGCATTGATTCACGAAAATCAACATCTGGATACATTTCCATGTTAGCTGGCGGAGCCGTGTCATGGAGAAGTGCCAAGCAGACTTTGACTGCTACTTCCACTATGGAGGCTGAGTTCGTTTCTTGTTTTGAGGCTACCTCGCATGGTGTATGGTTGAAGAGTTTCATTGATGGGCTTAGAATTGTTGATTCTATTTCTAGGCCATTAAGAATATATTGTGACAATTCAGCTGTAGTTTTTATGGCTAAAAATGCCAAAAGTGGCAGTCGAAGTAAGCATATCGACATTAAGTATTTAGCCATAAGGGAGCGTGTTAAGGAGAATAAAGTGGTCATTGAACACGTTAGCACTGAATTGATGATAGCTGATCCTTTAACTAAACGCATGCCACCGATGAAGTATAAGGATCATGTAACTAGTATGGGAATAGGTCCCATTATGTGATTTGTCGACATATGAACAATTTTTGTTGTATGGAACTCTTATTCAGTTGTAATGTTGATTCTCAATTTTTGTGTACACATTTTGTTGTTTATGAGAATAACATTTATCCTTGGTTCTGGAATAAACATAAGGTTTATTCATTAAGATATGTTGTCACATATAGGCTGATATTAAAGAAATAAGATGCATTGTGATACATGGAAGGTGTTACTCACTCTTAGAGGACATGTCGCCATGATCCATGTGTTTTGTTTCTTTTCTTTAAGCATAAAGTTTTCGTGGAATTAGTTGAATGATTCGTATGATGAAAATGATGGGATCAAGTGGGAGAATGTTATTTATTTTTGTGATCCCACATTTATACCCAAATTTTCTCCTAAAAGTTACGACTATTCGACATTAAGTTTTCCACGCTTCGTGCCTTTTCGTTGACAACCGTTCGTCTTGATGGGAGACGATGTATAAATGGGGACGTACGTTCATTTCGACGGTGATCAAGGTCTAACACAAAATCCTCACATTTAGAATACACCATCAAGTACGTGAGGAAATTTGGTTAGTAGAGTGCGCCGCTGTCTTTCTTGTTTTTCAGGAGATTCGACGAACGTGAATGCAAACAATGGCTGGAGGTTTGTCTACAAACGATCTTGGCTTCCGCATATGAATTATTTATGTCTTACAGAGGAAACTACATGAGTAGATTTGATGAGGTAACAAAACCTTAAGGGGAAAAAGAGTAGATAGAAGACTTGCCTCTTGACCATCTTAGTTTTCAGCCTCCGATGACTGCTCATATTTTTTAGGTCACTGCATTAGTCGAATCCACAAGTAAGCCAAAGTGGTCCGAGAGCCAAAGTGGTCCGAGCTAGAAGATATTATTTTGTTTTCGCCCTCCTTATCTTCTCTTTTTTTTATGCTGCTGACCGCAACATTACCAAAGTGGTCCGAGCTAGAAGATCTTTTCTGTTGATGGTGACAAACAACCAAACTCTCTGCACTTCTGACTAGCAAATTGTAGGGCCAAATACTATTTCAAGTATATTATTATCGACCACCATCCAAAATAGTATCCCCAATGGACCAAGGAGATCTTCTTGGATATTAAGACCCATTTCTAGAGATTTCCCTCGTCCCAATCTATGATGCTCTAATTTTTTATTTGGGTGATAAAGCAAGCAGCTTCTCTTTGCAAAAAAATTGACTTTAGTCATGAGGGAAATACCAAAGTGAATATTTATTAGATATGTACTTTAAAAAAGTTGATTTGTTCTTTTATGTGTAAGTAATAAGAAGGGATTTTTTTTTTTTTTTTTTTTTTTTTTTTTTTTTTTTTTTTTTTTAGTGTTGAAGTCCATCATCGGGTGAAAATACTTTCAAGAAATTGTGGAAGTAATGCGATGACTACATACTAAAATCTCAATGAATACAATGAAGCCACATATATGTTGCTTCATGTATTGTATTCCCAATTTAGATGACCTCATTTGGTTTCACTTTTAAGATCACGAGGATTCACTACATGAATTTCCTTGAGTTTTGACAAAAGCACACCAACCACGTGATTTTTTGAAAATTTATGCATTTTCTACGACCCGGTAATGTAAAAATTTGCAATTGAACATTTAGATTGAAGTTTACCTAGGTTGATGCAATATCGACATGTAGCAATTATAAAGTCTTATGAAGGTGCACCTATGTTATGTTTGTTCATTCGGTATATGGTATGATATCATATTATACTCACAACTGATATCATGTTATACTCACAACCATTAAAGGATAGATATGATATCAAATTGTATTACTAATGCAGGAGTATCCAATCCAAAAATTTAAGTTGATATAAACCGTACAAACCACATAGACAAGCCCTTTCTCATGTGTAAGCTGGATTGAGAATGACAAGTGGAATTAACAAACGGGGGAGTGTTACACACGAAATAAACTAGGGGGTGAAACCTGATTTTGTTACTGTGTCAAAAGGTCAAACCCAAAGTCTATACTAATAGATGGAGAGAGACCCTATTAGTATAAAGTTTAGATAAACCCATAACCAAGCGATATGGGGTAAGTGTTTAGGAGAAGTTTCATGCATCCGTTTGCTTTGATGAAATACTACCGGTGTCTCTTATATTTTAGATTGCCTCGAAACATTGGTTAAAAGGTAAAAGTTGAACCAAACCAAGAACTTCAATGGATTTGAGCAAGGAAGCTCAATCCCATGTCGAAGAGCTGAACTCAATGTTGAAGGTTAGACCGCTACGTTTCGCGAGACAAGAGGCATATTCTCCTCAAAATAGAGGGGGGTGCTGACTCTCTGGACATGTTGCGAGTTGAGAGGACCAGCTTATCGTGCATTATCTCATATACGACATGATTTACAGCTTGTTTTTCCTAATTGGAAGATAATTTATGACAAATGGCGTTTACATGAAATTCATAGAAGTTGCCAATTTGATTCCCTAAAGTTGCAAACGGTCATCTTGAAGTATTAGTTTTTGTGTCCGATCCGTTAAACGTTATGACTAAACTGCATTCTTCCATCCCCAAACTCTTTTATTTAATCAAGCACCAAACTTCAGTCCTACATTTTTTTGAAAATGAAAAGATCATATGCCACATAAATACTTTTGCGGTTCCTGCTTGCCAAGGCATTAAAGGGTCCAGAGGGAAGGTATTCAAGTTCAGATTTTGGTTACTACGCCGTCAACTGCCTAGAAAATTAAAACCTCATCTCAATTTTTCAAAAGACTTGTAAAGTCTTGAACTTATGTTCGGATACACCTGTCCATACTAGAACCTGGGTATATGTAACTCAATATATCGTGTCAAAATATATTAATATTGACATGTAGACCTGTATATAAATCCTTTGTAATCAATTTGAAACCCGAATACGTCTTAGCTTATAACAGGGTAGTCAACAGACAACTTTTTGCTGAAAAGAAATGATCGAACGGGCCCATTTTAGTGTCCACCGCTCATCTACGCATGTCAATTATTATGCATCTTCCCTTAATAAAAAATAGTGCAGTCACGATCATCGATTATTATAGTTAAAGCATCCATCGATTGCAATTTGAATTTGCTAGAAAAATGGTGCGTTTAACCGTCGCTATATCAGCTCACGGTAGATTAAACTCTGGTAATTTCTCTTGCGAAATCATCTCAAGTAGCGTAATAGAACTGCAGCTTTCGATAATATAGCGGAGGAAAAGATAGTTATTATCAAATGTCCCATAATCGAAGTGAGGCACCACTTTCTCCTGAAGCTTTTCCAATCATCATCACGGGCACACGTGCTAACCCTTTATAGCGGTCGAGTTTGCAATTTTCAATCTCAAATGGAAGGTGTCCAATCATGTCAAACCGAAACAGACATAAGGTTAAGTCTGCACGAGGATGGCCACTGGGTCATGTTGCAATTCCTTAGGACAAAGTTCTTTAACACAGATGTAGACCCCTTCCAAATCGTTCCTTATCAAGCATATCATGAACAAACGAATTCTTGATCATATCCCTTCTCCTTGATTATGTGGGCCATTGCTCTTGTCTACTTGCTCAACGGGGACCAAACTTTACACACTGACAAAAAAAAAAAAGGTTCGGATGATCTTTGAAATCTCTATTTCGCATTTTACGGATTGCTCATGAGCCATCAACATAGTATGATCTGCAAAAGTTAAGTCTCCCATGACTTTTGAATTGTGGGTACACGTAAACTTAAAAAAAAAACCCTTCATTTTTTCCTATCACTTTCTCTTCTTTTCCTTGCCCGTCGAGAAAGATGTTATACACTCCTGAAGCGTTTGTGCGATCTTAATCAGGCCGGCAAACAAAACATTACACACACGCACTAGAAAAAAACACCACTATATAATAATGTGGCAAGAAAGCTGAGAGAGTCCAACACGTACACACAATGATATAACCGCCCAAATGATCCAAAATATGGGGGATTGGGGGGCATCTATACAGACGAGAGATGGGACAAAGTGATGACACATATAAGACAAACCATATGTTGATCCACAGCATCCAAAGCCCATGCATGCCCAAAACTAGAGAGAGATTTAGGCTTTGGGAGATAGGAACCAGTGGATGAAGCTTTGGAAGGTAGCGACGTCACTGCGATAGTGGGTCTGCGTGAACTCAAAGAGGTCGGACCATGTGAAGTCCGGGTACTTCCTTGGCACTTCCTTGTCGGTCCCAAGAAGATCTGGTGGGGGTCTCACAATCCGGTCCTCTCTCGGGCACACGAAGAACACCAGTGACTTCCTCTCCCTCTCCCTGTTCACCACCGCCCTGTGCAAGCAGCTCTTGTACATCCCATTCGTTAATGCCTGCATCTCAATACTTTCTCGATCAATTGCCATTAAAACAACTGTTGAGATGGCTTTCTAACTCTAACTCGACAAATATAGAAACCATGGATGGTGTCCTAGGGTTTTGGGTGAAATCTCAGAAGAAAACAATTCGCCCTCCTCTTGTCTCAGTAATGCTTTAGTTTCGCTCTTAAAGCTCCTTACGCATCACACTCTCATCTTGAACAAACCCTAAATTATTATGGAGATGGAGGCAATAAAACTAGTGGTCCCACGAGTGCCCACGTCGCCTTGCATGTTCATTGGCAAGCACATACGGTCGAAGGACAAGTTGGCTGATGATTCAGCGGAACAGCTAAAATACAAGACAAAAAGTAGAGGTCGAGGTAACTACTGTTCCAACGATGACAAGTTAGTATTATTACTTCTAGCTACTCCGATTGTTATTGACCCAACGATGTATAACCACTTCCTCGGCCAATTTCATCCTGCCTGTTTTAGTTGTGGCGCGTCAAATCATTGTCAAGAATGATAGATTTTGCATTACTAGGACGAGAACCAATAAAAGTACAATTTTTAGTATCAAGAACGGACGAGAATAGCGCCACAAGTCGATTATATATGAACCGACCGGGGATGATTTATTTGACTGAACAGTATGGACTACTTTTAGTTAGAATTACTCGGATTGTGCAAGCCTTTTTTCCTGGCTTGCCGTGTATCTTTTTTCAACTTCTCTTTTCATGATAGGTTCACTTTAACAAATTATAAAGAGGCAAAGCTAATTGATGAGCAACTTTTTCATCGTTCTATTTTGGACTCTTACGTACATCATCTATATTACAAGTCCTAAAATTCGTCATATCCAAACTTTAGACATGTGACCTTTGAGGTTGTTAGAAAGTTAACCCCAAAGTTAAATTTTTAAATGAAAGTAAGTTACATTAATACAAATACTATTATAATCCCGTACCTAAGCATGTTTGGTATTTTATAGCACCCGCTCTCACATGTATATCACAATAAATCCCTATAAACAACAGGAATGAAATTGCGGAAATGAGAATAGGATGAACAAGAGCCACGCCCAGAATACGTTGATATACAATTGGGCCAGGATGGATGTGGAAACAGGCTCACCTAATTCCAATTCAAGAACTTTTCAAGTTGGATTCTTTCATGTGAGTATGAGACTTATTACAATCCTGTATTTAAGTAATGAGTGATATTTTATGTCGGTCATTACTTTGCTCATTCTTACTATTCGAAAAACAACAGAAATTATGTTGCATGATCATTATATATTGGAAAAGAATCAGCGATGATGATGATATCGATGAGTGTATTTTGAAAAATCCTCCGACTCATTGCAAAAATAACAGTAATTACTAGATTTATCAAAGTTTAGAACTTTCAAATGGAGTTGGGAAAAAGTTGTGGGAAAGTACCATAAAAGTGTCTCCAATGTTGATGACGAGTGCGTCTTGACGAGGCGTGATGGCTTGCCACTTGTTGCTGGCAAACACTTGGAGGCCACCGACTTGGTCCTGGTGGAGGATGGTCAAGGATGTCGGGTCGGTGTGAGGACCGGTGCCCATCGCGAGCCCGTTGTTCAGGCACGGCGGGTACGAATTGCACCTCATTATTGAGCTCCCGTCCTCGAAGACGTCTCTGTAGTGCATGCGGTCGATCCCCAAGCTTATCGCCAGTAACTCCATGATCACCAGTGCTAGCTCCTTCATCGCTTCACAATACTTCTGGTACACCCATCTGATTAAGATCGCGTGCGTATTTAGGGTTGAGTGACAGTTGCTAATGAAGATGAAGATAAAGATGAAGATGAATGAGTTGCTTGTGTACAGATTTTCTCCATTACCAGGGGACCTCACCAAAGTCACGTCCCGTGATCATCTAAGTAGGGCACCTATTTATGAAAGGGCTTTGGCATCATAATTGTGAAGACGCCTATAAATGGAAGTACTGCTTTTCACTGTCTATGTTTCCATGGAAAGTTAACCTATTTTTGCAAATCTATAATGATTAAGTTCAAGACTTTTCCATGCATGCATTGGTAGCGGTATATGAGGTAAGAACAGCGGGCGCCCCCCCACAAGAAAAAAAGAAAAAGCAGAAAAATGACTTTGAAGGAAGCATTGTTCTCTGATATAAACGGGAAGAGATTAACCAGTAACTGAATGAAAATTTAAACTTTTATTTTGGCAAGATGTTAAATTTTGTAATTCTATGACCAACTCATCTATGTTTGCATTTAGGGCGATCCACTTTCAACATTATTTTTTTCCTATTGACATGAAGAAAATTCAAGACTCATGCAAAGCATCTAAATCGGGTTAAATAAAAAACCTAAGATCAGCCCGAGGTATTTTATTTTTTTTTTCTTATTTAAGGCTGTGGAATTATCTATTTTGATATAGATATAGATATAATCAACATTAATAACCACAAAAATTATCTTACCCTGTATGTTCAAAATCATCGCCCAAGACAGATTTGAAGTAATCAACCACCAAAAGCTCAGAGCTCTCGTTCTTGCGAAACTCAAAAGAGAAAGTCTCCTTCCATGGCAACTTGGATGAGTACCTATCCGCATGAGCACCGGCGTAACCAAACACTCCACCGGGCCTCCTCTTCATGCCGAGCTTCTTGCTGATGGGGAGCTTGAAAATCGAGTCAATCTCATTGTGGGCGGCGCTTATGAGGCCTGGGTCGACTCCATGGTTGATGACTTGGAAAAAGCCATGGTTGGTGCAAGCAGTCCTGATGAGCTCAGCTGCTCGGGAAGTTGCTTCTTCATTGCCTTTTAGGAAGCCTGACAAGTCTATGAGTGGCTCTTTGAGGTCTTCTTGGGTGCGAACAAGGTCTTTGTGTGGCCAAATGAACTCTTTTGGCAAGTTTGGTTGCTTTTGAAGCAAGGAGGAATCAAATACGAGGGTCTCCTTCCCATCCTTTAGCTCCATTGCAGGACATAAAACATGGGTTGATGGGGAAGTTCTTGTGTCCAATAAGAAAGACATGTTTTTTATGCTCTTTTGCTGCTGAAAAAGCTGGCTACTTATAGAGCAACCACAAGAAGGGGGCCACCGGTTCGGACAACGAGACAAGGAGAGATTATTGAGAATAATTTTTTCTCTTTTATTCAGACTCCGAAGTATCACCAAAGAAAAAGATAATTATATCTTAAATTATAATGCAAAAAAATCATATCACCCTCTACTTGAAAAAATTTTGTGCATTACGTCGGCTACCCTGCAATCCTTGGAGTCTTAAACAACGCAAGTGGCTTAGTGGTTTGTGTGCATCGGAGTGGATTTATTGAATGGAAAAGTGTAAATTACTCATACCGTGAAAAATTGATGAAAATGTTAGAATACTTAAATAATAAACCACACTTTTATCTAACAGTTTAAATTTTTAGAACAGTCGACCGTGATCCATAAAATCTCACATGATATTAAAATTGAAAGTCCTTAATTTAAATCTTATCAAGCCTCATTTGCCTCTCCATTTGAGATAGATTTATTCAATTGCAAGGATGAAAATCTATTGACCTCAATTAACCGAATAAAATTACCTTCTTGTATTGATGATATATATATATAAAATTTACCTAACACTTGAAAAACTTGATTTGATACTTTAAAATCGTAATTCTAACTTTCGTAATGGAATGGATTTAGAGCCCATTTGGTTATCTGTGGCTGAAAGGTAAGCTGTGCTGTGAAGTACGTTGATGTGCTTGGTAATACGTATTTTAAAGTTGCAACACTTTAAAATTGAGTAATCAATGAAAATCCCATTAAAGGTACAACACCCTTAATGATTGCTAAGCTGTTGTAGAAAGGTTGTATTAAATTGCCTCTTATTAGGCACACTAATGATGTAAAAAGAGTTTTATGCCGTTATCATTAAAGAGGTGAGACGTATATATTTGATAGTTAATTACGCAACTAAATTTTCATATATCGATATCACATTTACAATAGTAATATGAATTATTTACACTGCAAGTATACCTAATAAAATTCCTTTCCTTATGTGACAATCTACGGATTAATCATTCCCCATCCATCATGTTGTGTGCGAGACTAGTTAATCAATATCACTTATCTGCGATATTGCTGACTCAGATATGACATTCTTGTCATCTTATATTGACACGTTACTTCACTCGAACAAGCTGGAAGAAACGATTTGTCTTTGAGTAGTTGCGACATTGATAATTTGATGGTAACAATGTGGACATTTGGGGATGGAGGGGCCGAAATGTGATGTTTGGGAACAGTTCTGGGACCAAGACTAGAATTCACCTTTCTTTTCTAATTGAGTTATAATGGAACGACAGGCAAAATATATATTTCGATTGATCTTGGAATTCGGTGCAATACTCAATAAGATCACAAACTGCGACCAAATATTTAAATAAAGTAGGACATAACCAACACTCGCAATTAATCCATTACATTTCTTAGCATACTAATTTGATAAATTGGTCTTAGACTACTGATAATTATTTCAATGAATCATTATCAACGATAGGGTTGAGAAAGGTTATCAAAGATTGGGAGTAGAGAAAGGCCAAAAGCCACCCATTTTGTACCTAATTATCATTAACTCGTGCATATCTTATATGCCTAAAAAATCCATTAAAATGTAAGTTGTCATACAACAGTCCATTGGAAAAGTTGAAGCAAAGGTTTGGAGAAGAGGGTTAAGGGCGAGCAGCAGCCACTAACCCAATCACTTTCTCACTAACAAACAACTAGATCACTTAATTTTTTAAATTAAATTGGAACATTGTATTCTGGTAGAATTATTAAAATATGACATGTACTAAGTGTTAGAGAGAAAATTACTTGATGGATCCTCATTGATTTCCCTCTTAGGTCATGATGGATCCTCAATGACTATATTAATCAAGCTAACGATGCAAAAACTATTACACGAGATTAGTTTAACAGATCACACGTCAAAGACTTGTTGGACAGTTGGATATGATTGGCTTGTTTAGATATGAGAATTTGATACGCCACTTTATGGATTCAGTGCATGAATCAATATTTGTTCTGGTAGGCTTTCGTACTCTTACCATACTTACAGACTCGTGGTTAAAAAAGTTGAAATTTCAAGGCTGTACGTGACTTTAACCATCTTTAATGCTCCATTCGTCCTATACGACGGTATATTGTCTCTCTCTCTCTCTCTCTCTCTCTCACCTGAATAAAGTATCTGTCAAGGGTGCATGCGGGTGAAAAAGGACGTAAGACACGAGACAAAATACATGCATTCCAAGATCGTCATGGAGAGGCGTAGACAAATTTGGTTAATGAGAATCAATTTCCAAATTCCAACACTAGTCTTGTTCCACGAAGAAGACAAGAAATCATGTGACCCCGATCCCTTTCCTCACAGTTGTCCACCAGCCAAGTGCAGCCCCCCATGCCCATGGTCATTTGTTCTGTAATAAGATCATTTCTCCTAGGGCTAGAAATATTAAGAAGAAAATAAGCTGATTTTACTACATGCGTGGCCATCTGTGTACTTTCGCGTTTTTCCAGCTAGGCCCGCGATGCAAGGAGAGGCTGGAAAAGCCCCGGCCCGCTCATCTTTGTGAAAATTTTCATGCACTATTTTGCTGTTATATGAACAGTCTTGAATGACAAGTTAGGTTCAATTCTAGGGTTTAGACTTATGACGACGACCACCCATCTGGTCAAATCTATTTTACACATGGCCAGAGCCATTAGTGCTCGCAGTAGAGTCGTCCATGAATCAAGCTGCAATCCTTTAAATAAATAGCGACAGCGTAAATAAATCATAGGAGTTAGCTTTAGCTTCTTTTTAAATAAGAACAATGCAGTAGAGGGAATTTAAAAATTTCTATATATTTCTTTAAACATATCAATTGATAGTATATGAGTTTATTTATAAGTTTTATTATATGACTATTTAAGGTAACAAGGTATTACCACATCAATTATAATCCATCACGGTTATGCACAATTAAGAGAGAGATATGTACAATGATGTTGTAAATTAAGTTGGATTACAACCAATTGCAATGGAATCTACCTATCAGAATGCGCAATTGTGGCCATATATTCTCTTTGCAGAAAAAAAGTAAATAACACAGCAAATAAGAGGCAAGAAAAATGATACACTAGAATTTTTACGTGGAAATCCAATGTGGGAAAAATCTATGGATGCTGATTTAGGAACAACTCCATTATAATCAAGGACGTTGATTCAGGAGCAGCTTCACTATAATCAAGGGATTGCAATTAACACTCTAATGGTGTTTCTCTCACCATAAATTTTCACAACTATCACAAAACAAATTGTCAGTTGATGAATTCTTAAAATCTCTCTTGTTTATATACATTATTGAAAACTCTTGTAATCTCTTCAAAGTAATTTTTGGTGCACATAGAAACCTCCACCTAAGCCCTTTTGTTTATAGTGGTAGACCTCAACCTAAGCTAGGAATCCTCCCTAATTAATTGACAATCACCTCCCAATGAGAAATCTCCTAGATTAATTGGAAATCTCTAATTCAGTAATCACCAAAATTGGTTCCATCTTGGTATTCTTCCTAAATAAGACTCCTTATCTAGACTTCTTCCATTTCAATGTCCCACCATAATAAGACTCTTTCCTATTAGGTATTCTTGATGAGCAATCATCGGGATATTTCAAATTGACTCCCAAACATGTTGGGCTGCTCCCAAAAATCGTGCTGGATATGGAGAATCTAGGAAAACATACTGTTTATCTCTAACACTTTCTTAAGGGCAAATCACAGTGAAACTGCATTAAACTGTAAGTAGAGTTGAAAATACTATATCGAATGTTTCCAATCAAAAAGAGTAGGTTGGAGGAAGTAAGTGTGTTAATGCTGAGTCGTTAGGATTTTGGTTGGCTAGAGGTTGTAAAACTTCTCCCTCTTTGAGCAAAAATTCTCATATTTATGGGAAAACCATCTTATCATATGTCTTTGAAGAGACTATATCATGGGAAAATTCAATGACATAAATAGTGTAAATTACTCGTGGTATGCAAAGGCCAATAAGTTGCTAACATTGCGAGACTTACAGATTTTGACTTGAGCCATGCAAGTTCTCTTTTCTCTTTTCCTTTTTTAGTTATTATTTTAAAGATTTTTCTCTCTATTGGCTCTTTGGCGTTTTATACCAACGAAATCCACCTAATAAAGATTTATGATCTGAATCATTTAACCATCTTGTTCAGGGATACGAGGCTCTATGGGCCCCTATGTGTATGTAATTATTGGGAGAAGGCATCGTTGTCATGATCTCAGCTTCATTTATTATGAAAGCTATTGAGGTCGGAAGTGAAAACAATAGAGGGATTAAGTGCTGACCACAAACGCCAGATGCTTAGACAAATCCATACGCCACATGTCCACAGATTATATTCCCAGAATAGCGCGAGATCTTCACAACTTTCTAATGATTTTTTGTTGAGATGCCTAACTAAGCTTAGCTCTAGCTTGACATTTTGACCCAACAACTTATATGAGCTTGCGTTTTCTTTCTTCGGCTTTTGGATGTATACGACGAACCCGACAGGATCAAACATCGGGAAAACCAAAAACAAAATTACATAGTGAGAAGTGCGACTTTGGACTAGACTAGTGCAAACAGACGAAAGGCCTGATTCATTGGGACATGTTCCTTATTCGAGATCGATTCTAACAATATTTCCGCGATTTGTTTGGCCCTACACCTACTTGCGCTCAATGGCCTTGAAGAGCCCTAGCTAGCCAAAACCTCGCAACAGTGCATCTAGTTTAGTCAAATGCATCATTATCAATTATAAAAGACAATTCAATATAGAGGTTAATCAAACTTTTCACATGATTTTGACACTCGGCTATTGTGGATTTTGATGTATGTGTGGTTTTTGGTTAGATATGCTATGCATAAATGTTGCTATTTGAAAAAAAAAAAAAATAGTCCAAAAAGTCCCCTTCTTATTGCATTTTGATAAAATCAGTCTTCAACCTATTTTACTTTTGTCATATTCAGTCCTAAACATTTTAATTACATCAATTAAGTTATAAAATTTTCATGTTTTATCAATTGAATCTATTTAGCCAATTTTAACCACAAAATATTAATGTGGCAGTCCAAGTGTTGATCGTCCTACGTAGCATTCGGCACTAACGTAAACAATTTTTTTTTTTAAAAAATTGAATTTTTTTTTTCCATTTTCTGTTTTTTCTTTCCTTTTTGCTAATGGCCAGTCTTAGGCATGGCTTAAGAGGGCTGAAGAGGGCTGCTCTTGTTGGGGTGAGATCGCTCTTGACGATTGATGGTCGGAGAGGGCTGGGCAAGGGTTGCAACTGCTGGGGCGACAACCACCAGTGGAGCTGACCTCGCTTGCCAAGGGCGAGGGTCGATTGATACTAAAATTAAATAAATAAATAAATAAAAGATTAGAAAAGATAGAAGGAAAAACCAAAAAAAAAATAAAAAATTATTAAAAAAAAAAATCTATGTCACAAATCGATTGATTGCGCCAAGTAAATTTTAAGTAAAAAATGGCTTGGTCGACTTGATTAGGAAAATGTGAAAATATTTATAATTCAATAAGTGAATTGATAAATATGTCATAGGTTTATGACTTTTTAGACAATTTTCCTCTTGTAAATCTAATTTCATATGATTTGTGTGTGTGTGTGAGGAAAGTGTTAGCCTTAATCTCAAGCAAATGTGAGTCCACCATTGTTGGCATTTTTAGTAAATTCTGTGGCCATCTAGGGTAAAAGCTTCTCAACGAGACCAATCAATCAGAGATACTTGAGAGTATAGGAACTAGGAAAATAAAGCCCAAAGTAAACATCACACCTTTCGCGATACTTCTCGGTGAGATAGAAGGGCCCCATTGCCTGCCGCCGCCACCTAAATCCGTGACCCCAAGGGAGAATTTTCAGGTTCAGGTAACGCCTCGCCGATCCTTGCTGTCCGACGTTATGCGCGCGCGCACGACATCATTGGACACGTTGGCGATGGTAAAGCACATCGGAGAAATTCACGTGGTCCTCGGTATTCGACCCATATGCGCCGCTCGTGAATCAGAAGCCCTCATGAGGCTTGATCGTAACCTTGGACATGTGTCGCGCACGTGAACGCGGCACAGCATGCGGGCCAGCGGGGCGTTTAATTGGGTGTCCGTCGCAATTGGGGTCCTGTTCTTGATTTGCACCTGCGAGAGATTGGTCGCGTCAACGTCAAGATCTTTGCATTGAATTGCATGAACAGGCGGAACTTGTCCAATCGGATTTTGAGTTGTCGCGCGATTATTAGGCTTGGCGTAGATAGCGGCAGATGTCGTACTACCCACGTGTTAAAGCCTTCTTTCTGGTGAGTTGGGCATTATTTAGCATTAGAAATGCAACTTACCCCGCTCCATCTCACGCGAGACAAATCTGCAAGGAGTAACCGGTTCATGAAATTTGTGGCTTACATGTATCACCTCGACTCTCGAGAGTCATGCTTGCTGCACCCGTGGCCCATATACGACTTAGGTTTTAGAAATCGTCGGTATTCTTGATGCTGTGGTCTTCGACATGGGAGCCAGCTTGTCACATTTATGACTCGGGAAAAATAAAAAAACGTTGACATCACCATCCTTACGGGTTCCTACACCCTACGCCCATCTCCTGTTATCACTTATCAGTCATTGGTTTTGTGTCTTTTGCCTACATTTATGGCTAACAAGCCTGCGTGTGAGGAAACCACGAATACCCCAGCTAGGTGATACTAGAATTACGAAAGCATGATTTGCTTAGCGTGATTTACGCACCATGGATGATTGACACATCTGCCAGGGAGTTCTCACGGATGATGTTTTAATAGGTACTCTAACTATGGCAACAAAAGAGACTTGCCACAAACGAGACTAAGTGGGATGGATCAGAAGGTTAATTAGGCCTGTTAGACAGTGATTTGAATAAAGCTATTGAACATGAAAGAACAATGAGAACCAAGTTAAGAAGATAAAGAATCCCTCTGGAAATCAGCAAAATCCTAATTATTAATTTCCCAAGAGTTAATAAGCCCAAAAGAATTTCTCAATGAGATTTTTTTCTGAATGGAGAAAGAGATGTTGGAGAAATCTTTCCAGTAATATTTTGAAGTTCGACAAAACGTTTCTATCATCGCCTAAGTCTCTGGATGTTAGGAGACCGACAGTTTAAAGTCGAAGACTTTGTATTCTCGAGACTCAAGATCCAAGACCCAAGACTCAAGACTCAAGACTTAAGACTCAAGACTCAAGACTTAAGTCCGTTCTCACCGAGTCTTTCTAATCCAAATGACGAAGGAAATCCAAAGCCAAGATCTATGGTTGAGGATTCGATCCTATCCTCTGGAAAAGATTCTTTGGTTGGATAATTATTTCGGATTCTTTAATTCTATCTAAGATCGATTGAAGATCCGATGGTCGACAATAATCTTGGAATGTTCTATTCTTGGAAACCGAGATCCCGATTGTATGGGCGAACAGGATTGATGGGCTATCATCGATTCCTTAAATAGCTCGGATGATCTTCTTGATTGATTCCGTCCAACGGGTAGATTGGAGGAATTCCTTTGGTAAGTGCCAACGGCTATGATGGCATGAAGGAGTATAAAAGGAAGACGTTCTAGTTGTTTTAAGTGTGTGATTGATAGAAAAATTCCGTAGTCTCAAGACCCTTGATTATTAGTTGAGACTGTTCGAGCAAAATTGTATACAGAGAGTGTTTGTACTTGGCGAGACCTTGAGTGAGTGTGGTAGATCATCTACACCTAGAATTCAAGGAAGATCAACACTGTAACAGCTCTGTGATTATAGTGGAATCCAGCCAATCGGCTGTCGGTGCTGAAAGAAGAGTGGACGTAGGCTTGAATCAAGCCGAACCACTATAAACCTAGTGTTCAATTCTCTCTTTCCCTTACTCGGTCTCTCGATTGATATTTAATTATTGCAAATTCTTTAACTGTCTAAAGTATTGTGCAATCTTCAAGAAAATTCGTTGTATACCTATTCACCCCCTCTAGGTACTCATACTAGCAATATCAATTGGTATCGAGCCCGTGTTCTCACTTTGTTTGAAGTGTTTTTACTTGAGTAAAAGATCCATGGCTAGTATGCTAGCACCGGGCTGATGGAAGGGCAAAGCAATACCAGACCTCCCTACTTCGATGGAAAGGATTACAACATCCTGGAAGAACAAGATGAAAGCTTTCCTTCGATCAAAGGATCCTCCGGAATGGGACGTTGTGGAAAGAGGAATCACTCCCGCTGCTGCATCAATCTCTCGAAAGAGGGAAAGACACTATTGAAACCAGCGGAATGTCTCGGAAGAGATAAACAAGAGACAAGCACTCGATGCAAAAGCAATTTACTCCTTATATTGTGCTTTATCTCCAACTGAATATAATAGAATATCTTCTTGTGTTACAACAAAAGAAGTATGGGATAGATTACACATCACCTATGAAGGGACAGATCGAGTGAAGGAGACCAGAATTAACATTCTCCTTGGTCAATATGAAGCCTTCAAAATGAAACCAGGAGAATCTATAACTGACATGTTTAGTCGTTTTACAGATATTGTCAATGGTCTTGAGAACCAAGGACAAAAATTTCTGATCCCATGAAGGTGAACAAGCTTCTGCGTGGACTCTCCAAGGATTGGAATCATATAAAGACTTCAATAAGAGAGACGCAAAGAATCATGCCATTATCTCGTAGACGAGCTGATTGGAACTCTTCGGTCTTACGAAGTGGAACGAATTAATGAAGACGAAGATCCAAGAGGTAAGAAATCTATTGCACTAAAATCAAATGACGATTCGATGATGCAGATTCTCGAAGATGATATGGATGATGAGGAGCTCGCTCTCATGATAAGAAGATTCAGAAAACTGAATAGAAAAGGCAGAAGGTTCATCCCAAGGAAACAAAGTTTTCAGAGACAGCAGACTAAGTCTGTTGATGATGAGGAACCAAACAAAGATGTAGTTTGCTTCGAATGTAAAAAGAAGGGACACATCGACCCAACCTGTCCTCTTCTGAAAAGAAAAGAGGAAAAGCCGAGAAGTTTCGAAAGGCTCTCAAAGCCGAAACTGGAGTGATACGAGAATGTGAAGAGAGTGATAATGAATATGCCAACATATGTTTGATGGCAAACTCGGACTCGGACTCAGATTCGGATCGACTCGACAGTGAATTCGAGGTAAGTAATTTTAAAATTCCTATCAAAGTCTCTAAATATATTAGTGAACTGTGTTTCGTCTTAAGACTTCTCTCAAAAGAATTTCCGAACTTAAAAGGAAAATTCAAATCTGAAACAAAAGGAAGCTATTTTAGAAGAAAAAGTTAAAAGTCTAGACCTAAATGTTTCTGCTCTTAAAGAAAAAGAAGATGATCTTTTAAAAGAAAATGTTTTCTTAAAAACAGACTTATCAAATATTTCAAAGAAGTTTTCGATAGGATCCGAAAAGCTTGAAAAAGTGCTTTCAGTTCAAAGACCCTATTTCAATAAGTCTGGGTTAGGCATGACAGCGGAGACAATTCCCTTGATTGATTTTCCTAAAGTTAAAGAAAGAATTAAGAAGAGACCGTCAAGAGAAGCTTACAAAAATCATTTCAAGAAAGTTTTCGTAAAATCTGTTGGACGAAATGCTCTAAGGTGTTCAAAGTGTAACAGTCTAGATCATTTTGAAAAAGACTGTCCTATGGTTTGGAAACCTGTTAAGAAAGCATGGCCCAATAATGTTTATCCTACTAACTCCAAAGGACCCAAGAAAATTTGGGTACCAAAGAAAGCTTGAGACTTTCACTTGAATGCAGGTCTCCGTCAAGAGAAAGATAAAATGGTATCTTGACAGCGGATGCTCAAGACACATGACAGGAGACTCAAAGTGCTTCATAAAGCTTGTTCAAGTAAACGGCGGAAATGTTTCATTTGGAGGAAACGGTAAAGGAAGCATCGTGGGGTTTGGAACCGTGAAAATTGGAAATCTCACAATAAGCAATGTTTCTCTAGTAGAAGGACTCAACTATAACCTTCTCAAAGATTAGCCAATTATGTGATACCGGTTTCAAGATCTCCTTTCAAGAAGGAATTTGTTATGGAATTAGTAAAGATTCTACCGAGTCTTTCATGGGTCGAAGACATGGAAACATCTACCTCTTAGACATGAAATTGAATAAATCTCAATGTCTAATTTCAATCCAAGATGAAGCAAGCATATGGCACAGAAAGCTTGGCCATGTCAATATGAAGCAATTAGCCAAAATCTCATCAAAGCAGCTTGTTCGAGGACTACCCAAATTGCCATACCAAAAGTCGACTCATGCACTCCATGCATTCTGGGAAAGCAGGTAAGAAATTCATTTAAGCAAACAAATCATGTCTCTACTAATCATGTACTGCAGCTTGCTTCATATGGATCTCTTCGGACCAACAAGAACCCGAGCATTGGAGGTAAGAAGTATTGTCTAGTAATTGTAGACGATTACTCTCGCTTTACCTGGGTATATTTTCTTGCAAGTAAGTCGAAACCTTTTCGTACTTTGAGAAATTTGCTAAAAGGTTCAAAATGAAAAAGGATGTGCTATTTCAAGTATAAGAACAGATCATGGAGGTGAATTTGAAAATCAAGATTTCACAAAATTATGTGATGAATCTGGTTTTAAACATGTATTCTCCTCTCCATACACTCCTCAGCAAAATGGAGTTGTGGAAAGAAAGAATAGATCTCTTCAAGAAATGGCTAGAACACTTTTAATTGAAAGCAAAATTTCTTCACGGTTTTGGGCTGAAGTGTTTCAACAGCATGCTATATAATCAATAGAGTCTTCCTAAGACCTATTCTTGAGAAAACCCCTTATGAACCATTCAAAGGTAAGAAACCTATTGTTTCATACTTTCATGTGTTTGGTTGCAAATGCTTTATTTTGAAAAATGCAAGTGATCGAGTTGGTAAGTTTGAAGAAAGATCAGATGAAGGCATCTTCCTTGGATATTCTACATCAAGCAAAGCCTACAGAGTCTATAACAAGAAAAGCCAGTCTGTGGAAGAATCAATGAATGTCAAATTCCAAGACTCAGCGCAAGATGAATCCAGCCAGACTCAATATGAAGAGTCTAAAGTCACTCTAGACCTTCCAAAGTCTTCAACTCAAGAAGCATCTCGGACTGAAGTTCAACATCAAGAAGCTCATGAAGATTCAAATAAAGAAAGAGATCATCAATCAAGCACATCAACCAAGAATCGGAAACACAAATCCAGTCATCCTAAAGATCTCATTATTGGCGAAATCAATGAAGGAATCCGCACCAGATCAAAAAGGCGTGAAGAGTCTAGTGCCGTTGCTCTCATTTCTGAAATTGAACCAAAAAGCATAGAAGAAGCTTTATCGATGAAAGCTGGATTGAAGCTATGCAAGAGGAGCTCGACAGTTCAACATTAACGATGTATGGGAATTGACATCTAAACCGAAAGGTAAAACTGTCATTGGAGCCAAATGGGTGTTCAGAAACAAGATGAACGAAGAAGGAAAAGTCGTACGCAATAAAGCAAGACTCGTGGCCAAGGGATACACGCAAGAAGAAGGAATAGACTATGACGAGACTTACGCACCGTTGCAAGGTTAGAAGCTATTCGTCTATTACTTGCGTTTGCTTGTTACAAAAATTTCAGGTTATTCCAAATGGACGTCAAAAGTGCTTTCCTGAATGGATTTATCCAAGAGGAAGTTTATGTGGAACAACCGCCTGGATTTGAAGACCCAAAGAAGCCGACTCGTCTTCGGACTGAAAAAGGCTCGTATGGTCTAAAGCAAGCACCTCGAGCTTGGTACGACGTGACTAAGTAAGTTCTTATTACGTAACGGATTTGCCAAAGGTAAAGTAGATACTACTCTGTTCATCAAAAAGGAAAACAAAAGTTTCTTACTCGTTCAAATATATGTTGATGACATTATTTTTGGATATTCTAATGAAAGTCTTTGCAAGAAATTTTCTAAGTCTATGCGGGACGAATTTGAAATGAGTATGATGGGAGAATTAACATTCTTTCTTGGACTTCAAATAAAGCAATTGAAGGAAGGAACTTTTATCTTCCAAGAAAAATATGCTAATGATCTTGTCAAAAGATTTGGATTGGAAAGGTGCAAAAAGACCGACATACCAATGTCATGTTCTCAGAAGATAGACAAGGATGAAGAAGGGAAGAAAGTAGATCAAAAGCTGTACAGGAGCATGATCGGTTCACTTCTTTATCTTACTGCTTCTAGACCTGATATTTTGTTGAGTGTTTGCATCTGTGCTAGGTTTCAATCAGACCCTAGAGAATCACATCTCATTGCCGTGAAACGTATTATCAAATACGTTGCCTCATCTTCAAGCATCGGTCTTTGGTATCCAAAGAGGGGAGACTTTAATCTTCTAGGATACTCGGATGCAGATCTGGCCGGTTGCGAGTCGATAGAAAGAGCACTTCCGGGAACTTGTCAACCGCTTGGAAACAGGACAGTGTCTTGGTTCTCAAGGAAGCAAAGCACTGTAGCTCTCTCAACGACAGAAGCAGAGTATGTAGCTCTTGGAAGCTGCTGTTCACAAATTCTATGGATAAAACAACAGCTACAAGACTTTGGCATTGAAGACTCATGCACGGAAATCAGATGTGACAACACCCAGTAGCGATCAATCTCACCAAAAATCCAATTCTTCATTCAAGAGCAAAGCATATTGAGATTCGTCATCACTTCATTAGAGATCATATTCAAAATGGAGAAATCTCGATTCAATTTGTTGATTCAAAGAGTCAACTAGCAGATATATTCACAAAGCCTTTGGAGAAAAATCAATTCGACTTTATTCGCTCAAGACTCAACATTTTGAAGCTTGAAGAAGTTAAAGTCTAGAGACTCACCATCTCTAAGACTCTGAACTCTCAGACTTTAAATCATGAGACTCAACATTCTTGGCTAAAGACTGTAAGTTGCTATTTTATCTCGAAAAGGTACGTTCTTTCACTCAGATATAATTTGTGTGAAATTTGAAAACTTGTCTTGTTTAAGGAATTAATTTTGGCAGTTATTGATTTTGAAAAGAAGCGTTCGTACACTTTCCTTGTACCGATTAAACTTCTCTTTTCAAATCCGAGGTATATATATATATACGTCTTTCTTCGCCCAATTTTCAAAACCCTAAAAAGCTCTCTCCTCCCGATACTGTTTCTATATCTTGTTCATCGTCGAAAGTGGTCATTTTCTTGGGAAAAGCAAGTGAAGGAATCTTCCAATAGACAAAGAAAGATGTCGTCTTCGAGGAAATCATCAAGAATCGCAAACGGGGGGGACCACAAAGAATGGAGAAGGGACCGACTCACTTCGATCTTACTGAAGAAGAAGACTTATCAAGTCAGCGACAAAGTCCGATTCGCTCTCCTCCACGTCATTCATCGTCTCCCGCCCCACAAGGTGGAAGTCAACATCTGGAAGAAGAGATAATCGAGGATGCCGACCCAGAAGAGTCCAAAACCCTCTCGTTATCTATAAACTTTATCGTGCGTTGAAAAGCACCGGTACTTCATTAAAGTATATAGATGACTTCCTTAAGGACAAAAATTATGGGAATGAGTATCTTTTTCTGCGGAAAATGGAGGATTTGGGAATAGCTTCTCAAGGAAGGGCAGAGGAGGCTCGAGCGAACATTCCTAGTGATCCTCGTATGCCAGGACAAAATCTGATTGACGGGAACGATGATGACAAAATGTTCCTTGAATTTAAACCTAGACTGGGTGTGGCAGCAAAGGTGAAAGGAAATCGGATGGATTTGTTTAAATCCAAGGATCAGGAAAAAGCGTATCTCAGCTGTTGAAAAGAGGGGTGATAAACCCTAGAAGTGTTGATTTTGACTTCGGACAGCATCAACGTGAACTTAAGAGAAAAGTTGAATTTGCTTCAACTTGAGACTTTTTGCTCGACTCTACGGACGGGTATGCTCAACCGACCGCTTATTTCTATTCAAATCTTAGCTTTTGGATGCGAATAGAATTTCATTCAAGTGTTCGAGACCAAGTCTACATGGTAGATGTGAATATGTTGGCGGACATAGTTGGAGTTGAACGAGGACGTTATCTTCCAATCAAAGTCTCATCTGCTCGGACTGCTCTGGATCTTGTCAAAGATAGGGACGTAGAGAAGAAAATTACCTATTCCAGGATGAATGCCATCAACATTGTGCTTCATAAGATTGTGATCAATCTGTCTCAAGACCGAAGTCTACATCAAAGACTTCGTGTCTCTTCCCCGAAGCAAAGTTGATGTATGCGATCAACTCGGGACGGAAGTTTTCTCTCCCGCACACTATTCTCTTTCATATGTACAGAAAGTGTCAAAAGACAAAGGACAATTGCCTTATCCCGGTCCTGGTGACCAAGATCTTCAGACATCTCGAACATTGATCCGCCACATACATTTTGTGTTCGACCGTGTGATAAGATGGTGGTAGGATTGAAAATGTTAATGAAGATGCGTCTGCAAGAACTCTCCAAGGCAATGGAGAAATTCAAAGTGAAATCTCCAGTCCAGTCTGCTTCAAAAAGGAAAGGAAAGGAGGCCATGGGTGCCCCATCGAAGAAGAAGAAAAGAACTCTCATCCTTGAGGATGAAGATGAAGATGATGAAGATCCTTCTATCCAAGCGCTGACAAGAACAAGACGTTCTGTGTCTCATCCGACAGTACTTCATCAGAACAGAGAAAAGCAAAACAGAGAAGAGGAAGAACAGAGAGAGAAGGAGAAAGAAGTTGAAGAAGAAGAAGAAGGAGAAAAAGACAAGTCTGCTGACAAATCTGGAGAGAAGGAAAATGAAGAGCATGATCATCACTCTTCCCCTTTCGATGTCCTAGAGACAGGGGGAGTTAGCGAGCAAGAGAGGTCTACACCTCATGCTGCTGTCAGTGAAGATCTAAGACAATCTCAGTAAGACCCGGAAGAAGTTCAGGTCTCTCAATTGCCGAAGAAGGTGATGCATCGATTCCAAATCTGCCAGACCATACGTAAGCGCCATCGTCTCGAATACACACCATCCGAGAAAGCCAATGCCGATACGACGGATGATTCTGCAGATTTTCGTAGCATCATGAATATTCTTCTGGAAATGCGTAGCGATATATGTTTGGACTGTGAAATCCAAGCTTTGAAGAATGCTGGACAAGCATCTTCAGTCTCTACGAGGATAAATTCAAAGACCTTGCTCTGCAACTTCAAGCCAATGCCAAGGGAGAAGAGGTAGCTCATCCGAGAGAAGACCCGAAGAAGCTCGAAGGAGTAGTCCAGTCCATTGGGGATTTCCAGATCGTGCGCATTCCCAAGCAGACGTGACTCCTTTCTCACCCTTTTTAATGATGACAAAAAGGGGGAGAACCAATTTGAACATATCTTTTAAAAACTTTGACTTTTTGTGGTTATGTTTATGTTTGAGTATGAACTTGAGAACTTGAACTTGGGTGTGAATTTGACTGAATTGACTGTGGATTGTGATGCTTGACTGGTTGCATTTATTCAAGTGTTGTTATATGGTGTTTCTCATGAAAGTCTAACCAATTTTCTGTGGATGCGAGTCTGGTTGCTTTATTAATCTTTATGAGTTAGCCATATTGCTTGAGAAATGTTTTTGCAGGTCAAAGTTGTTCAAATCTACAAGAAAGTTTTGTCACCATCAAAAAGGGGGAGATTGTTGGAGAAATCTTTCCAGAATATTTTGAAGTCGACAAAACGTTTCTATCGAGCCTAAGTCCTGGATGTTAGGAGACCGAGTTTAAAGTCGAAGACTTTGTATTCTCGAGACTCAAGATCCAAGACCCAAGACTCAAGACTCAAGACTTAAGACTCAAGACTCAAGACTTAAGTCTGTTCTCACCGACGATCTTTCTAATCCAAAGGACGAAGGAAATCCAAAGCCAAGGTCTATGGTTGAGGATTCGATCCTATCCTCTCGGAAAAGATTCTTTGGTTGGATAATTATTTCGGATTCTTTAATTCTATCTAAGATCGATTGAAGATCCGATGGTCGACGAAGTAATCTTGGAATGTTCTATTCTTGGAAACCGAGATCCCGATTGTATGGGCGAACAGATTGATGGGCTATCATCGATTCCTTAAATAGCTCGGATGATCTTCTTGATTGATTCCGTCCAACGGGTAGATTGGAGGAATTCCTTTGGTAAGTGCCAACGGCTATGATGGCATGAAGGAGTATAAAAGGAAGACGTTCTAGTTGTTTTAAGTGTGTGATTGATAGAAAAATTCCAGTCGAAGACCCTTGATTATTAGTTGAGACCATTCGAGCAAAATTGTATACAGAGAGTGTTTGTACTTGGCGAGACCTTGAGTGAGTGTGGTAGATCATCTACACCTAGAATTCAAGGAAGATCAACACGTAACAGCTCTGTGATTATAGTGGAATCCAGCCAATCGGCTGTCGTGCGTAAGAGTGGACGTAGGCTTGAATCAAGCCGAACCACTATAAACCTAGTGTTCAATTCTCTCTTTCCCTTACTCAGTCTCTCGATTGATATTTAATTATTGCAAATTCTTTAACTGTCTAAAGTATTGTGCAATCTTCAAGAAAATTCGTTGTATACCTATTCACCCCCCTCTAGGTACTCATACTAGCAATATCAAGAGAGAGCTAAACTAGCGATGGACAAGACAAACACGGGCTTCCGCCTTTGTTGCAACATTCATGGTTATGATCTCCGAATACGTTGACTTGACTACCCTATGTTACATTTTTACATGCCAAGGTTTAAGCTCGAAAGCTCATGGAGGTTCCTTCAAAAGCCTAAATCACAAGGTAACAACTGGGGAAGCAGTCTTTTTTTTTTTGTTAGGCTTTCGTCTAATTTTTAAGCTCGGACAGCAAGTTAAATTGGATATTTGAAACTACAACTAGAAGTAATGGGTTGAAGAGTGTTCTCATATGCCCTCCAAACTATTACATTGCGAGAATGATGATAGGAATAGTAAGTGTGATTACGAAAATGAGACGGCAGACTACTACATAATTTATGGTCAAGCAGCATTGTTAAAACTTTATTATATCACCTAGTAAATTAATTTTCTGAATAAATTTGTCCATAAAATTGCCATTTTTCTAGAGAAGATTTACATAGACCCCTTTTGTTTTATAATGAGGAAGCCCATACCTTAGGTAGGTGAACCCATTTCTATGAGATGCCCTACTGGCATCATGGTCTAATTAAGGGAAAAGTGTCAAAAAAGTCCTAAACACATTTTTTTTTTTGGTGTTTATTTAGTCCTAAACATTTTTCCGTTGTGCCAATTCAGTCCTTTCCGGCCAATTTTAGTCGGATTTTGCTGACTGGATGCCAGCCGATTGATGTGGCTAGATCGATTGTCGTGGATAATTTTTAATAATATTTTAATATGTTTGAATTTTGAATTTTTTTTCTTTTTTTTCCTCTTTTTCCTCCAACCAGTCACCGGACCTTGGCGACCGGCCAGAGGTGACGGCCAATGAGGTTGAGTGGCCATGAAGGCGAGCCTTGTCCGCTCGGCGCAAGGCCGCCCTCGAGGCCTAGGCGGTGAGGCTCGCCCTCACCGGATTTGGCGAGAGTCGGGAAGGTGAGGTTGTTGGGTGGTGGTGGATGTTGCGACAAGGAAGGATAGGCGGCGATAGAGGAGACAATGCTGTTGCGAGGGTTTCAACATCCAACTCTCGTGGAAGTATCGTCTCGGCGAGGGCGAGCCCGGCCAGCTTGACACCGAGGCCAGCTGGAGGCTACCTCCTTGCGCCAAGCTGGCGAGGCTCGACTCTTGCCAAAGGCGGCGAGGGCGAGCCTCACCGCCCAAGCCTCGAGGGTGGCCACTAGCAAGGTGGCTGGCAAGGTCAACCTCACCAGCCGTCGCCTCTGGCTAGTCGCTGAGGTCCAGTGACTGGCTAGGGGAAGAAGAGGAGAAGAAAAAAAGAAAAAAAGTTTAAAATTAAAATTAAAAAAAAAAAAAAATTAAAATATTATTAAAATATTATTAAAAGTTGTCCACGTTAGCGCCGATCAAGCCACATCAGCCGACCGGCGTCCAATTAACAAAATCCGGCCAAAATTGGCCGGAAATGACTAAATTAGCACAACGTAAAAAGGTTTAGGACTAAATCAGCACTACAAAAAATGTTTAGGACTAAATTGGCACAAAGACAAAATGTTTAGGACTTTTTTGGCACTTTTCCCATCTAATTAATATGCGAGTCAAAGGCTGGGAAAGTAGCTCGAACATGGAACTGTTTTCACTTGGTGGTGTGGCTTATGGGATCTGTGTGCTGTACATCTCTAATCTAACAACGTAAGTTCGTTATTTAACCACTAAGCCAGTCCCGTGAGGTTATCATACACATTAGCTAATTTAATAAAATAAAAGTTTTGGCAATGTAAGTCAGAGATGTGTACACTGAGCTCACATAGAGAAAAGATAAACTTCAACAAGCAAAGTGATTTCTTAATACATAGAGTAACTCATATGCAAAGTCTATACATCTCTCTTTTTTTTTTTTTTTTCTGTTTTTGGTGAGAAAGAAGAAGACATATCCACACATGGCAAGGTATGCCCGGCTTGCCAGCTTTCTTCGCCAACCAAATGAAATGGCATGTTCAATTTCAATGACGCAAATAAAATTTAGCTGTCATAGTTTGAGCTTATAGGACATGCATTTTCTGGGGTATTTAGAAGATAAATTCACATCTTCAATTCCCTCCTGCAAATGTCGCCATAATGATCCAACCGATTAGTTTGAGGGAATCAATTTCTTAACGAAACATGTAACCATAATTAAGAAAGTGAACATTTATTTTGAGAAGAAATTACTCTAATTGTTTTTCCTCACTGCAGCAATTTGGGGAGATTTGGACCTACCTATATTTAGGTAGGCTTTTCATTAAATCCTTTGTCATGTGGCAATATGTGCCAAGCGGCTATCTACAAGAAATAAAGAAGAAAACGCTTTCTCTATCTTCAATTATTATGTGTACATGTCTCTCCATAATTCAAATTGTAGGGTATGTTTGGATGATATTTGACTTCTTAGCGACTAAGCTTCGACTTTTATTTATTATCGAACAATGAATATTAAAAAAAAAAAAAATCTATTGATGAGGACAAATAGGTCATTCTAAATCATTTGATTTTTTTTTTTCAAATTTAAATTTAAAATATTTATGTTTATATTTAGATATCGATTAACAGCTTTCACTTTGAATAAAATAAAGGCCTAACAAGTTGTTAGTACAATTTTAGACCAAGTTATTATTATTATTTTTTTAAGTTTCCCCAGACAAATATCAATGTATTATGGCCCAATGAGTCGACATGACCCCAAGATTTTCTGAACAAAGACCGTGACCGATTCATGAATGAGCGACCTTTAGCCTATCTCCCAAAGACCTTTAAGATTCTTATGCTCTGAGTGGGAAAACGAGCACATGTTGACGTTGGAAGGCTACACTGCTAGGGAATACTAAATTGAGCACGTCTTGACTTTGGAAGACTGCACAGTTAGGGAATACTAAATTGATCAACTCGTGATAACATGATGCTTTTAGTTGATTGCTAGGCCTTTAGGTTAAATTTTGATTGCTAAAAACTCCAAACTAAATTTGCAATGAAAAGGAAAAGCTAATTGCTTGAATGATATCAGTAAGAACGCATCACTTCAAGTCATGCCAATTTTATGGATACATATTCCTTAACAGAACTTGGATATTTATGTGAATTCATTGAGGTGAAACCATCATCTACGAATTATTCTTAGATAGATACATAGATTGTTCTAGTAATGAAGCTAAGATCTGCCGCTTAAGTGTGGCGCAGAAGGAAGGGACTCGATGCAAGTTTTTCGTTAAGATTTTCTGTGGCCGTGGTCGCAGCTTTCCTGTAAATACGGATTCTTTACGATTGGTTGTGAGCTGCTGACTTGACACGTGGGTGCTGTCCACTGCCGAGTTATTCTTCCATGCATATAATGTGAGGTCGAAAGTATTATGGGCTGTCGGATCGTTTGAGTCCATGAAATCCAACGGATCGGTCCATGACGGCTGGGCTTACTCGAGGTTGGCCGAGGGCTGCCATGGCATACACGGTACCTACCATTCAAGAGGGTATCATGTGCATGAGATACATCATGCAGGAGCAAAATATGAGGAATCAAGTCCATTCTAATTAAGAATTTTATAAGGTTAAACACATGACGATCTGGTCAATTGGTTATACCATGTAACATGTATAATCGATAAATTATATGTTTCGGTTAAGCATTTCGGAAGTATATTAGAAAGGCAATATTTAAAAAGGAGAAAAAAAACAAAATAAACTTTCACAACAGAAAAATCTGGTTTGCAATTAATTTTGCACTGAACATTAATATCTATGTTCATCTTTGGTCATCAATCTGAAAAGAAAATATTGGACGATACATATCTATCTATATATCTATCTACACATTAAATAAAAATATAATTATTAAACCATTAATTAATAACATCACGTGGGCCACAATTATTCTTACAAAGGGATCCTTGGAGATGAGTATTGCGGTGTGGACATAATGGACCCTTGGATGCTCCATTGCACATTTTAGCTAGGCTGCGCTTGTTAGCTAGGATCACTCATATGTAGAGGAAGTCCAATGAATTGCAAGTACAAAAAGAGTTTGAGCCAATATGATAAGTCATATGGAAACATAGGGCTTCTCACTATCTTTAAAAGTGGTAGCCGCAAAAAAGACATAATAACAAGAGAAAAAGAGGAAGCAGAAAATCTAGGGGTTGAGGCAAAGTCTGATTTACATCAAACTGGTATCGGAGGTCGATTCATGGTCTAATTGAGCTGAAATTTTGTCAGCATGTTTGTGGCGCATTCTTCTCGAATCTGAAAGGTTTGATTTTTGTTTGAAACTCCATACATAAGGTTTTTCATGGATTGATCAAAACCTATGTTTTTTGTTAGATTTATCATTGATCTCTTGTGAAATTCAAGTGTATTGCCAAGAATTATGTTCTTGAGATATTTGCTGCTATGTACCTTTAGTATTTGCTAGAGAAGAATATTGTTCACCCAATTTTGTTGAAAGTGAAGAATTTCAAGTGGACTCCGGTCCCGTGGTTTTTGATCTTCTCACATCGAGGAGGTTTTCCACGTAAAAAATCGTCTTGTGTTCACATGTTTGGTATTTATTTTACTCTACTATATCAATTCCTATTAGGTTTACACAAGAGGGAAGATTATTTTATTCCGATGCATTAATTTGATATTGTTTGAATTGTTACTATTCTCCCATTAGCACTCGCATTAGTGGCGATCACCTGGTCGTAGTGCTTGGGTACCTATTTTACAAGCAAGTGCAGGTGACAAGAACAATCTAGAAGTAATGAAAGAAGTTGAGCTTTGAAGTTAACGGCCAGTGACGATTCTTCGATTGAATAAATCAAAGAGGAAAGAGAAGCCCATTTGAAAAAAAAAAAAAAAAGGGAAAAGAAGCTTGGAAGACACTGGGACTTAAGGAATGATGGAAGGGAATAAAAAAAGAGATCAAAAAAGAAAAGAAATCAAAAAAAGAGAGGGAAAAATAATACAAAAATAAGTAAATAAAAATGAAGTAGAATAACCCAGATTTCAAATGAACATATTCAAACTTGAAAAGGATTTTTCTAATTCTCGAAGAATGAGGGGCAAGGAGATTGATTGAGAAAGATCTCCTGTTCTTATTATAAGATTGTGATTGGATCCTTAGATGTTTGGTAAAAAGAAGAATCTTCTCCTTTGAGAATAATTCAAAATGGAAAGTGTTCCATTGGAACATGAAAACGTAACTCAATTGGTCCTAGTAGATTGTCGCCTATATGAAGTGAGCCCGGAATCTTGGCTTCGCTTCTCAAAAACATATCGAGCATGGAGTACTCTAGATCCTAGAGCTTTGAAGATCAACATTGATGGAGCTTTCATCCCTGTGTCTCACGAAGGCTTGGTGGCTATACTCGAGATCATTTTGGTTGAATCGTTGCTGGATTTACAAGGTGTGTCAATGCCTCTTCGGCTCTGTAGACGGAAACTCAAGCCTTTTCTCTCACCCTCCGAGACTTGTTGTAGAAAGGACAAGCAAATCGAACTCTCACATTGGAATCAGATTGCTAGATCCTAGTAGATGCTGTGAACAATCCTTGTTCAACGCCATGGGAGATACAAGCACCGATCGCTGAGGCTGCGGCGCTGCTCTGAGGGTTCCCTAATCTGTGTGTGGTCCATTGCAGCAGAGAAGCAAATGAGGCCGCCAGTTGGGCTGCCAAAGCCCATTAGTCCCGAAGCCTACCTCCGAATTGGCCCTTTTCTATTCCCCTCCCCCCTCTTTTGGATATTATCTGTACTGACTTAATGGCAAACGGTTCAACTCATCGTTAAATTTATAAATTATGCCAAAAAAAAAAAAACCAATACAAATGATTTGAGATCAATTACGTGGAACTGGAGGATGACCACCTTCAATTAGTGATTAGGAAGCAATAACAGCCTATCCAAGCCGCAAGCAAAATCAAATCGAATAATGAGCAGAGTTAAAAGCAGTATCTGAGGATTTAGGTAAAATTCACCCAGGATGAGCTAATCTTCACTCATTCTCTACACCCTAGTTAAAAGCAAAAACAAAGGATTTAGGTAAAATTCACCCAGGATGAGCTAATCTTCACTCATTCTCTACACCATATGTCTAGTCAATTACTTCCAAAAGCAAAAACAAAGGAAAAATATTCATACATGGTGAGTGCTTGAATGAATGATTCTCCTCAAAATTCCTCTTTAGCGAGACATGCACTTGATATGTATTTAATCATAAAAAGTTGATGACCCTTGCTAGTAGCTGACCATAGCAAGTAGAACGATGTCTGTTTTAATGGTTCCCAGTTAAAATTAGCCAAAAAGTCTATATTGACAAATTGTTGAAATATATATAATTAAATTGGTCAAATTGAAAGGTTCAAAACTATATTGACATTTATATAATAGATTTATGATTTATTTTTGCATTTCCAAAAAAAGACTAAATGGAAGCTTCGATCTCAAACTTCTATGAAAGAATTCCCTAAACACTCGTGCCTACATTTCTGCTATTAATATAACAAATCCACCGGCTAACTATTGATAACTTCCCAATTTGAGTTCAATATAATCAGCGAGCATTCTATATAGAGCACTCATCTTTCCATTATAATAACAATTTATGTTTATATTCTCAAAACGATCATATCTTTACACATGATTTTTCTTCCATATCGTAGGTTTGTCCATCAAGCCAAGGACTGTACATTTTGACAAAAAATGAACACAATAAAAGACATAAAGTTAACGTAAAGATCTTTGATATGTATTGGCCGCAAATTGAATACGGCCGCCTATAAGATGACAACAAATCATTATGTGGATCTCATCTTCGTTTATATGAAAGTTATTGATATAGGAAATGAAAACTCTAGACGGATTAAGCGATAGCTTACACGTCGACCCAGCAACTCATTTGATCTCATTATTTTTCTTCGGCTTTTGGATGTACACGACGAACGCGACAGGATCAAGCGCCACAAAAGACAGAATTACATGGTAGGAAGTGCGACTTTGGACTAGACAAATGCAAACAGACCAAGTGCAATATTTGTTGGGACATCTTCCTTATTCGAGATCAATCTTGACAATAATTCCGAGATTCGTTTGGCTCGTTGGACTTGAGGAGTCCTAGCTAGCCAAAACCTAGCAAGAGTGCATCTGATTTAATCTAGGGCGTCGTTATCAATTTAATAGTCAATTTAATATAGAGGTTACTCTTAACTTCGCACAATTTTGACACTAAACTAACGCAGATTCGTTTTGCATAATCTTTGCTCTCAGTGTTATTCTATTCTTGTTCAGTTGAGTAAATCCATTTCCATATGATAATGTGTGTACGCGCGAAATGCATTGACGTTAATATCAAGGAATGTCATTCCACGAGGTTTTAGTTTCGTCACTAAAATTTTTATGGGGCCGTTTTGTTGGCTAATCTAGCAAACTCCATGGCAATCTAGTGCAAAACTTTTTTTGAAGAGACAATCAGAAGGATTTTTTTTTTTCCAAGGTCTGAAAACGTAAATGCCATTCCCTTAGAAGTTCACCAGATTGGAGAAGTTTTAGAAGTTCGCGTTGATTTTAAAACACACTCGGCTTTAAGGGCTGGCCGGATACGGGTTGAGCTTCCTCTAAATGAACCTCTAAAGACTGGCAAACTGGTTAGAATTGATGGGAGAATGATGTGGTTGGATTTCCGTTATGAACGGTTGTCTCCTTTCTGTTATTCGTGTGGGAAGCTTGGCTATTACGCCTCATATTGTGCAGACTATCCTTATGATGAAGCTAAAAATGATGGTAAAGAAAAGATGGCTTATGGTCCTTGGTTGAGAGCGGAGGTTAACCAATTTAGTCCTTATTGGCAAGCATTCTACAACCCACCGGAGCATCCTATTCAGAATGAAGAAACCGTACCTGAGACACCTCCAAACTTACTACCGAATGTTCCTTTACTGGCTGATACAGAGCATCGCACTGAAGTTCCAGCAGCTCCACCTGCTCCACCAGCAGTGCAACATCATTCTGCTCTCAGTGAGACTATCCAGCACTCCCGGCAGCCTTCTCTACAACCAGGTCAGATTTTCTCAACGGATTTAATCCTGCACAAACCAAATGAAGGGCCCCATTAGTTCTAGTATTGAAAAACCAACACATCAGAAAATGCATGCTCCCGACTTACTACTAAGATGAGCCCTACGAAGAAACAGAAAAGATATTCTCCCTATGAATCGAAACAGATCATATTAGAGCAGTTTGATGATGCTCACTTGCTGGACGCACTTTTTGTTTTGGATGCAGCGAAGGGGATTCGTGGGCTTTGGTGGCTGGCCCAAACAGCCACCGACTTACAAATGAAGCTTATCGCTGGAACCGTCGGGGTTTGGGCAATCCCCCGACAGTTCAAGCTTTAAAGGCCTTGACGGCCAAAGAAAAGCCTGACTTTTTGTTTTTAATGGAGACTAAAAATTCTGAGATGGTTCTAAATCGTTTGCAGCGACGTTTAAAGTTCAGTCACTCTTTTGTTCAGAATCCTGTAGGCTTTGCTGGTGGCTTGTCGCTTTTTTGGAATGAAACTATTTCGGTAGACATGGTATCGTATTCAGCGGAATATTTTGATCTCATCTGTCGGGATTTTGTGGAAGACAAGCTTATGCGCATTACCTGTCTTCATGCTCCTTACTCGTACCATAATCGACAGTTACTTTGGGATAATCTTCGTCTGATTAGTTGCTCCAATACCCTCCCTTGGATATGTGCTGGAGATTTCAATGAAGTCCTGTACCCATGGGAAAAGGTTGGAAGGCGGGCTTCGGAAGGGTATAGAATGCAATCTTTTAGAGATGTAATCAATGACTGTGATTTTATGGAGGTTGAGAGCAAGGGCTGCACTTTTACATGGTCGAATTATAGGGATGGTCTGGAACAAATCAAAGAACGGTTGGACCGTGTTCTATGTACGACGTAGTGGCAGCTTCTCTACCCTGCAGCTCAGGTTTTTGCTTTGCCAGCTATGGGGTCTGATCACAGCCCACTTCTCTTGTCCACATCGTTATCTTATCCCCGAGGTCCACGCCCTTTTGTCTTTGAAGCGTTTTGGAATCACGATCCGGAGTGTAGAGCGGTTATTTCTGACACATGGGACTCCATCCAGGTACGCAATTCCCCTCTTTTGCGCAAACTCAGAATTGTTTCTTCTAATCTACGAAAATGGAGTCGGTCAAAATTTGAGAATGGGCATTTGAGGGTGCCGACTTTACAAAGAAGCTCCAATCTATTATTAACAAGCCATATCTTTCCCAAACCGATACCGATGAAGAAATGACTACGTGGGGAAATTCAGACACTATGGCAGCATGAAGAACAATTTTGGGCTATGCGTTCTCGTGTTAATTGGTTAAAATGGGGAGATAAAAACAGCAAATTCTTTCATGCCACCACAGTGCAACGGAGACAACGCAATAGGATTGGAATGTTAAGGGATGAGAGCAGTAACTGGGTGAGAGATATTCCGACCTTAAAGGACATGACTTATGATTATTTCTCCAACCTATACACTTCTGTTGGTTACAGGGACTATAGACCAGTCCTAGATCAATGTCACCCATTAGTGTCTGCTGAGATGAATGTGAGCTTAATTGCTGAGCCTACAAGAGAGGAAGTTGACTGGCAACTTTTCAGTTGGGGGCGCTGAAAGCTCCGGGGCCTGATGGTCTGAATGGACTTTTTTATCAGACACACTGGGATATCGTTCAGCATGATATATTCCATTTAGTTCAGGAGTTTTTCTCTTCGGGGGTTCTGCCGAAAGATCTTAATAAAACTGTACTAGTGTTGATCCCCAAGATCAATCACCCTGAGAGCCTAGATCAATTTCGTCCAATTAGCCTGTGTAATTATGCATATAAGATTATCTCTAAGGTATTGGCTAATCGTCTCAAGCCATGGCTTGGGGATCTTATCTCTCTGGAACAGGCAGCCTTCGTGAGCGGGCGTCAAATACAGGATAATGTTTTGATTGTTCAGGAGGTTATTCATCAGTTCAAAACAAGGATCAGGAAGCGTCATTTTAATGCACTACTCAAGATGGACATGCAAAAAGCTTACGACAAGATTGAATGGGATTTCCTGCAGGATTATCTTCTTAAATTGGGATTTCATCATTCCTGGGTTAGTATGGTCATGCAATGTATCACTACTTCATCTTTCAGTGTACGTTTCAATGGGGTACAACTCCCATATTTCCAACCATCACGAGGCTTACGTCAAGGAGACCCGCTTTCCCCTTACATATTCATTTTAGTGGCGAATGTCCTTTCCTCCCTTATTCATCAGGCTGTTAATACGGGACATCTCAAAGGGATCCGGTTTGTGTTCGCCCTACTCTTTCTCATCTATTTTCGCTGATGATTCGGTCTTTTTCCTAAAAGGAACACTTATGGAATGTCGAATTTGGCCAATATCTTGAATCAATATTGTCTAGCTACCGGCCAAGTAATCAACGGAACAAGTCTCGGCATGTTTTTTACTAAATCCTGTCCTTGGAGTCTTAAGCTTAATCTAGCGGCAGAATTTAGGGTCCCGATCTTAGCGAAGTATGGGAAATACTTAGGACTCCCTTCGATTGGGGCCGATCCAAATCGGATATGTTTAGCTGGATATTAGGCAAGGTGAATGCAAAACTTGAGGGCTGGAAAGAACTTTTGCTGTCGAAAGGGGAAAGGAAATCCCTCGAAATCTGTCGTGCAAGCTATTCCGGTATGCGATGTCCATTTTCAAACTTCCTATATCTTTGTGCCATAAGATTGAACAGAAAATCTCCAATTTCTGGTGGAGAAATAATAAACGAGAGGAAGGGGGTGCATTGGCAAAGCTGGGAATTGTTAAAGACGAGACAAGGTGAATGGTGGCCTAGGCTTTCGCGATTTGTTAGCTTTTAACAAAGCGCTACTTGCCTTGAGCATGGCGTCTATTTCAACAGCCACACTTGTTATGGTGCCGTCTCTTCAAGGGATTATATTTCCACAGTAAAGATATTCACTCTGCTGAACTCGGCACACGCCCATCCTGGGGTTGGCGGAGTGTTCTTTTTGGAAGGGACGCCATCCTACCAAATGTACGATGGTCTGTTGGGGATGGGAAGAACATCAAAATTCGTGAACACAGTTGGTTACCCTCTGGCCCTATTGGCGGACTAGCTACAAGAGATGAACCGAGGCTGGTGGCTGATCTTATTGACCCAGTCCACCATACTTGGAACGTTAATCTTATCACCCAATTATTTAACGACAACATCACATCAGAAATCTTAGATATCCCTATCAGACCGCAACATGCTGCTGATCAGATAGTGTGCACAGCAACGAAGGATGGCCATTATACAGTAAAAAGCAACTATAGAACTATTGTCAGCAAGCCAGTAAAGCCACAGGATCATCATGCATCATCATCCTATCAACAACCCAGTTTTCTTTGGCGCAAACTATGGAAGATCAAAACAACTCAGAAAATCCGTCTATTTTTATGGTCAGCATGCCACAATGCCCTCCCTACCAAGGCAAATCTATATGCTAGGCACATCACCTCGGATCCAATTTGTCACATATGCAACCAAAACTCTCCCAGAAACAATCGAACATTTATTCTTTTTTGCTCATGGACACACGACATATGGGAGCATCAGCAGATCAGTATTCCAGTTTCTCCTCTCAGCATTCATCGTCTTGATGAGTGGTTTTCAGACAGAGCCAGCAACACTAACCTCGGTACTGGATTGAGACCATCGCCCATGTATTTTAAGCGAGATCTCGGTGCCAACGAAACAATCGAATCTTCCGTCAAATCCGTCCCGATCCAACCCGAGCCGTGATCGATGCCCTTGCCCGACTCGGATTCATGGCATTTCTTCTGCACAGCATCAAGGACCGCACGAATCGCACACAACGTATCCGGATGAACGACGATCAGTTTTACTTTGGAAACCTCCGGATCGAGGATATCTAAAATGCAATATAGACGCATCTCATCAACCAGGAAGTCATGAAGGCAACGTAGCGTGTATCAGTCGAAATCATCAAGGGGTACTCACCGATGTCTATACCCGTCGATGTCCCGCCGCTTCTCCCTTTCAAGCCGAAGTACAGGCGCTAGCTTGCGCTCTTAATCATCTGCTGCATCAGGGACTCAACATGGCCAACATCATCATCGAATCAGATTGCTTGGCCATGCTCGAGATTCTTCATGAGAAACAGAGCCCCCCGTGGAAAGAACGAGCGCTGTTCGCAGAGATTTCTCATCTGCTCTCTCTGTGCCCTAACTTCAGTCTTCAGTATTGCAAGAGGGAAGCTAATGGAGTTGCTGATTGGGCTGCCAAGGCCCACGGTAGATCAGATATGGCCCATAACTGGAATATCTTTCCTCCTTTAATATTACAGAATTTGGTAGCTGCCGAAGCATTAGCTTCTGGTTGTACTACCCAGATCTTTTGTAAAGCTACTAATTAGCAATGGAATATCTATATTTCTGACCAAAAAAAAAAAAAAAAAAAAAAAACTATTGAATACTTCCCAATTTGAGTTCAATATAATCAGCGAGCATTCTATATAGAGCACTCATCTTTCCATTATAATAGCAATTTATGTTTGTATTCTCAAAACGATCATATCTTTACACATGATTTTTCTTCCATATCGCAGGTTTGTCCATCAAGCCAAGGACTGTACATGTTGACAATAAATGAACACAATAAAAGACATAAAGTTAACGTAAAGATCTTTGATATATATTGGCCGCAAATTGAATACTGCCGCCTATAAGATGACAACAAATCATTATGTGGATCTCATCTTTGTTTATTATGAAAGTTATTGATATAGGAAATGAAAACTCTAGACGGATTAAGCAATAGCTTACACGTCGACCCAGCAACTCATTTGATCTCATTGTTTTTCTTCAGCTTTTGGATGTACAGGACGAACGCGACAAGGATCAAACGCCACAAAAGACAGAATTACACGGTAGGAGGTGCGACTCTGGGCTAGACAGATGCAAACAGACGAAGTGCAAGACTTGTCGGGACATCTTCCTCATTCGAGATCAATCTTGACAATAATTCCGAGATTTGTTTGGCTCATTGGACTTGAGGAGTACTAGCTAGCCAAAGTGCATCTGGTTTAATCTAGTGCATCGTTATCAATTTTGGTAGTCAATTTAATATAGAGGTTACTCTTAACTTTGCACGATTTTGACTACAAACTAATGCAAATTTTGGTGTGCGTGTAAGATATTTGGTCAGATTCATTTTTCATGGTCTTTGCTCTCAATGGTATTCTATTCTTGTTCAGTTGAGTAAATCCATTTCCATATGATAATGTGCGTACGCACAAAATGTGTTGACGTTAATCTCAAGGAATGTCATTCCACAATGTTTTAGTTTCGTCACGAAAATTTTTATGGGGCCGTTTTGTTGGCTAATCTAGCAAACTCCATGGCAATCTAGTGCAAAACTTTTTTGAAGAGAGAATCAGAAGGATTTTTTTTTTTTTTTCCAAGGTCTGAAAACATAAATGCCATTCCCTTAGAAGTATTTAGTGAATACAAGTTTAAAACTTCAGAGCAAATCAAGTTCCAAGGGGCTTGAGGTGGATAAATAGTCCAATTACTAGGACTTTTCTTTCATTAGGCTTTGGCGACCTAGTCGGCTATTTTGTTGGATTCCCTGCTGCAATAGGCTAACTTAAGGCCTGAAAAACTCAACATCATCTAATATTCTCTCCCAATTAGTGCATCCATTGTACTTCCTAGTTCAGTTGATTTGTGCTCGATAAGGCTCTTATTAGATCTGCATTGTCGGACTCAAGACTTAAACGAAGCTTCAGTTCATGCGGAAAGGGAGAGGAAGATTAGGATTTCCACCATAACTATGCACTCCCACCTGTGCGGCCGAGCTAGCATGTGCTAATCTCGCAAATCCGTCTACCAATCAACCCATGGAGTCTCGACAAATGCAGGCTATGGCTCCTTCCAACGATTCGGCAACAAAGGAACCGTCATGTTGATCTTCAGAGTGCGTGGATCGGAGATACTTGAGAATGTGGGAAATTAAAGCACAAAGAAAATAGCAGACGTTTCATGACATTTCTATGGGAAAAAGAAGGGCCCAATTGCAACCCAAACCCACAAGAGAGAATTATCTGGTTCAGGTTTTGCCTCTGCGATGCTTGTTGTTCACTGCTATGTGCGCACACGACATCACTGGACGCGTTGGCGATAGTTCGAGCCCATCGAAAAATTCAAGTGGCCTTGTATGCACTGCTCGTGAATCAAAAACCCTCATAAGATTTAATCATAACCTTGGACGTGTGTCATGCACGCGAACGGGGCACAATATGCCGGCCATCTTGGGATTTGATTGATTGCCGTCGCAATTGGGGTCCTGTTCTTGATTTGCAACTGCGAGAGATTGGTCGTGCAAACATCAAGATCCTCGCATTAAAATTCATGAACTGATGGAAGTCCTAAAATTGGATTTTGAGTTGTCACAAACTGCACATTGGAGTTGATAGCGGCTGATCTCGTACCTACCCGCTCATCACAGCTTCTTTTGTGTAATTCAAGCACTATCGAGCATGGGAAGTGTAACTACCCCACTCCATCTCACACGAGACAAATCTTCAAGGAGTATCCGGTTTATGAAATTTGTGGCTCGTATGTATCACTTCAGAAACGCTCACGAGTCATGCTTGCACCGCATATTCCACACACGTATTCGAGCGTACACAATAAAATATTGTTTCGATCACAATAAAATATTGAGACAACCAGAAAATTATTAGTCCTGTAATTTGTTTCGATCACAATAAAAGAACTAAGAAAATCAAATATTAAAGAGCACGCACAAAATATATATCACTTGGGACAACTATAAAATTATTAGTCCTTTTCGATTACTTTCTTCATAACTTGTTTTGATTACAATAAAATATTGAGTACACAATAAAATGACTAAGAAAGTAAAATATTGAAGGGCACATGCGAAATGCACATTCTGGTTCAAACGTTGAAGAGCATGTGCCGAAATACGTATCACTTGGGACAACTATAAACTTATTATTCTTTGTCGATCACTTTCTTGATAACTTGTTTCAATCACAATAAAATATTGGATACACAATAAAAGGACTAAGAAAGTCAAATATTGAAGAGCGCACGCAAAATGCAAATTCATCCAACGTTGAAAAGCGCACGCAAAATACATATCACTTGGGACAACAACACCGTCGTTTGTTACAATTTTGAATGAAATCTCTTCTTTCTAATCATACATAGAATGGAAGAAAGCTTTACCGACTAAAAATAAAATAAAATCATATAGCCTTGTTCTCAGAACCCTTTCTTTTGTGTTACTTTAGACTGCTACTTAAGATTTCATCAAAGGAGGACGCAAAAGAGAAGTGCACAGTAAACAATGTTTCTAACTTTCTATCACCATGGGCCCTTTGATCTACCTTCTCCTTTTGCGTACGTTCTTGCTTAATTCATTCATTATTGATGAATTCTCTTTTTGCCCGTCCTGGATGGATTTGGACACCCGGACTGCTAAAATGCTAAAAGTTGGCACAAATGGACATTTAAGTGCCAAAATTAGAGCAAAATAGATCACTTAATTGCCAATTCGGCGATGGCTCAACCCTTAGCTGTCACCCTACTTTTTTTTTTTTTTAATTAATTTTATAAAAATAATTTTTTAAAATTTTAAAATTTTTATTTTAAAATTTTTTAAATAAATTTAGTTTTAAATTTTATTTAATTAATTTTTTACCACATCAGCACCAAAACGATGTCGTTTTTGCATTGTCTAGCCACTTCAACGTGCAAAACAATGCCGTTTTGCACTTGCTTCATTGGAAATTGCACACGTTAGTATTTTGGTCGGATTAGCACTTAAGAGTTTGTTCGTTTCGCGGAAAATGGTCCATTTCTGGAAAATATTTTCTCTGAAATCATTTTCCAGGAAAATGACAATATTTTCCGGCATTCGGCTAAAACTTGAAAATGTTTTGGAAAATGTTTTCCGGTGTTCGGTAAGGAAAATATTTTCTAACCCTTTTGCTTGGGAATAGTTTAACATGGCCGGCGACAAGAAGTCATAGGCCTTCGATACAGTTTTGGCGCTCGGTGACAAAAGCTTCGTGTGGCAAACACTGCATTCTATAATCCCGTTCTTCATTGATTTGCCCCTAAAATCTCACGATCTCATCAGATGTATCAACAGATAAACTCCAAAATCAGCACAAAACCAAGTAGAGGATTGATTCAATAGAAGCATTTCTACAGGACTTGCATTTCAGGTCAAAACCATGATCTTCATTGCCTTAATCAATGCTAGAAGCTCGCAAGACAAAAATCTAGACTCATCTCCCAAGTGCAAGGAAAATCAACAGAACACAATTGTAAGACTTCTCTCATTCATTAGGATCAGCAACTCAATTCAATTCTCCATCGACATCAGAAACTCAAATCCGAATGCCACCGTTACGACTAGACTCCCACCAGATCTCGCCTTTAACACAACACCATGCGAACCCACCTCATTTTTCTTGAATACAACTTCAGAAAATCCAAAATCGATGCGATCCCAATGAAACCAAGATCGCGGACCACAGATCTCACCAGCAGGAAATTAAATTCAAGCGTTCGCCTGACGAGATAGTCGTAACCGAATTGTGAACAAGAGCGTCGCTCCTGGATCAATGAGAGCGAGCTGCAAAACAAAGACTCACCAGAACGCGCGATGGATTTGCGTTCATTCTTTTAGTAAGCAAGCGTTTTCAATTTGCGGTCTTCAATTGGTCCTTCAAAAGGCCATCACATTAACTTGGACAAATTGTATATGAGAGATTACATTAATTCATTTCCTAATGGGGATAAAGACACAAATAGTTCCTGAAATTTGGCTCAATAAATAATGTGGTCCCTAAATTATATGGAAATATTCAATATTGTCATTTCATTATTTTAAGTTCAAAGATGATATTGAATATTTTCATATAATTTGGAGACTAACTTGAATATGTATCAAAAGTTCAAAGATCATATCGAATAGATTAAAAATTTAGGAAAGATATTATATATTGGATTAAAGTTTATGGATCGCATTGAACAAATTAAAAGTTTATAGACCACATCACATATTGATCAAAGTTCATGGACCATTTGTGTTATTTTCCTTTCTTAATCCAAATGAGACGGACTTGTTATTGTTTATATACCTTAAAGACAAGTAAGAATATCGACAATGAAATTACATTATGGGATGGACAAGAAGCCCTGACTAATTGGGCCCGCCTTCACAGACAAAGTGGAGTCGGCCCATAATGTGATCAACAATGAAAAAGCAAGAAGAAGAGTTGTGGGAATCTCCTATTTGCCTGGAAGGCAAAGGACGAAGGATTTGGTCTAGAAAAGGAACATTAGTACCGTTTTTATGGTTTTTGAGTGTCATAGAGTGTTTAGCCAATGAGTCTTGAACAATATCAGCAAAGACAGATTCATGAAGCATGTTTCTACAGGGGGAAATTTCGACATAATTAGATGCATACACAGAGTATTAGAACTGATTAACAAGTAAGATCCAAACTAATTCGTGATATAATTAGGGGCACTTGCACGCCATAGTCATTTTATGGAGGGAAAAGAAAGGAGGGAATTAACATCTGAACTATTGAAAAGGAAACCTAAACCAAAAAAGACGAGAAACCAGGGTCACTTCGCCAATCAGCTCTTGAGACCGGAAGGATTGGGCATCGACAATCTTTCGGCTGCTAGCCATAATCATCTCGCCGCATGTTTTGAAGGAAAAAAAGAAGCCGAGTACACCATTCCGTTCCATCACTCACCTCCTCTTTGGCCTCTTCATCAATGCCCTCTTTCTTGTCCTCGTTGTTGCCATCGCATTCGCCTTCACCTTTGCCTTCCACCTTCCTTCTTATTGTCATTGTCCACAAAATGAACTCGCGGAGGCCCACGAGATGACCATAGAACCTCCTGCGCATTGCTATCCTAGTAGCCGTCATCATCCTCGCTGTTGTATTCACCCTCGCCATTGTAGTCACCCTCGTCACCATCTTTACCGCCATTGTCTTCCTTGTTGTCATCGTATTCATTGTTGTTGTAGTCATCACCGTCATCTTGCTGAGGCTTGAAATTATCATGTTCAAGGTGGATTAAACATCTTAAGAAGAAAATGTCAAAATCCCCAAATATCATATTACTTTACATTAATCCCTAATTTGAACACCCAAATGCAAGCAACTAGCAAGAATCAACATAATCTCTTAATTCCATCCAAATTGATTGATAGAAAATATTGAGGTGACTTTTTCCTGGTAATTAATTGGTACTCGGATTTGGAGAAAGTGGGGCAAAGCAAGGGATAGAGATGTGCAGAAAGCCCTTCTTTTGATTAAAACCCAACAATTCATATCAATTTCTTCAATTATGGTTAATAGATGCAGCAAACTTGCGATTAACTTTCCCTAGATTTAATTTCAGCTTTTCAAAAAATTCATATGAGTTTTGAATAGAGAACATTTAGTTGAGTTTTAGGTTGTTGTCATCTCTTACCTCTTGTTTGCCTTCTTCATCATCTCTCTCCCTCCTGCCGTCCTCATCCTTGCCCTCATTGTCATTGTAATTCTCAACATTATCATCGCCATAGTTGTAGCCATTGTTGTCCTCATCATCCTCACCGTATCGTCCCCGTCCTCATCACCTTCGCCTTCCTCATTGAAATCGTCATTCTCAACATTATCATCCACAGAACCAACCAGCAAAGGCCCTCGAGATGACTGGGAAAGCTCACACACATTGTTGTCCTTGTCATCCTCACCGTCACCGTCATCGTCCTCATCATTACCGTCCATGGAACAAACCGGCGAAGGCTTGCCCAATGAATGCATATTCTCATCATCTTCGCTATCGTCATCCTCATTGTCCACATGAACATGGTCATCGTCATCATCATCCTCCTTGCCATCATCATCATCATTATCTATATGCACATGGTTGTCATCGTCGTCATCTTCCTTCATCATCATCATCATCTATATGCACATGGTCATCATCTTGACCTTGCCACTGTCCTCATGCTATTGTCATTTTCCTCCTTGCCGTCGACCTTGTCACCGTCCTCATGCTCGTCACCATCATCTTGCTGAGAGAGGGAGGTTCAAAAGTATCATATCTAATGTGGATTAAGCATCTTAAAGAAGATGATAGATTTCCCAAATATCATATGACTATAATCCTAAGTTTGAACACCCAAACGCAAACACCAAGCAAGAATCAACATAAAGGGTTTTCCCTACACTTAATCCCCCTAAAAATGCTTTCTAAAGCATCAATTGAACAAATGTCTATAAGAATCAAGCAGCATTCACATATTCACATATCTTTATTCCCTCAAAATGAAGAAAAGAAGGAAAATCTTATTCTAGAGACAAATGAAGAAAAGAAAGAAATCTGGTATGATAATTGTGGAAAATGGGTCAGGTTGGTGTCATAGCTTGTTGTGTCGACTCTTAACAAAGATGGTGGCCGGGGGTGGTGCTCGCTTGATTAATGGCTGGTAGGTTGTTTGTGGCAATGAGGGCGCCAGCACCGTTAGACACATACAAGGGTTGGCAAGCCCTCGTTTGCAAGCAACGAGGCCGACAGCCCTCACTGATACGCAACGAGCGTCCTAGGCCCTCGCCGATGCAACCTGACGGTCTTATCTTCTTTTTCAAAAAAAAAAACAGCTTTGTAATTATTTTAATTCTTATCCTCTTTTCTTTTACCTTCTTTTTTCCCCTAATTTTTATCTTCTTTTTTAAAAAAAAAAATCTAGCTGATTTGCACTGAGAAGAGCTTAATGAGACACCACACTACTGTGAACACACCACACTTAAGCAAACTCAAAGCATGGATGAATATAACTTCATTGGAGAGAGATTACAATTTTGGCCATGAATACAATATAGCCATCAATATCAATTGATTGTAGTAATATGAGGAAATGCGGTTGAGCAAGTTGCTTATCACACTGGATTGAGAAGTTGTAATTGCCTTATTTATGCTCATGTGAAAGATGGCACTCGGGCAAGGACATACATATTCCTAAACTATGCATTAGCACCACAGACACAAGATATGGCGCAAGTATGAGTTTTTATCTAGAGTTATGATTAGCGAAGATGTTACCTTTGACGAGTTTGCTCTATCTTATATTAGGAGAGAGTAACCAATTGTAAAGAAAGATCTAAGTGGTGTACATATAAATAAGTGGAGTTACAAAAAGAGCACAAACATTAGCAGATTGCCGAAGAAGTTGCGGATTTTGTAGATTTTCTTAATATACTAAAAAATAAAACATGTAAAATGCTTAATTGTGATATTTAGATTCTAAATAGGAAGGGAAAAAGTAGAAAAAGAAAGAATGGGACCATCACTTTGTAATTGAATGATTGAGGGCAAGTCCTTTTAATGTAAATAGGGTGGATTTAGTTATATTGGGAGGTAAAAAGAGCACCAACCTTGTTTTAGGTTCTCTGTGAGTTTTAGTTTAAAAAAAAACAGTATGAGAGAATGAAACACTAAATAAGAATTGGGTGAAATCAAAAGTTGGAATCCAGAGATTATTTTTATGTTAGAATCTCCTAATTTGCGGTGGATCTATCATTGTTACATTTCCTGGGGATCTAGATCACTTTTTGAGTTGACCTACGCAAATTGTGGTGTATTGAATCTATTTCTTATTTAATCTTCTAGTATCTTGTGATTTTGGTAAATTGCATGATCCTATTACACAGATTGATTTTAGCAAGTGAAAAAAGAAGACATGAAGTTTCATCCTCCATTTTTAGGGTAAAAATAGGCTCCACATCACCACAAAATGAACTAAGAGCACAAATAGGAAGAAGGAGAGTATGAATTCTCAGTCAAATGGTGAGTGATGTAAGATTCATAGCCTCACTTCCGAAGTTGACACACATATAGCAAATGAAAATTTCTAGTAATATGGGGATTTTTATTTTTTTATGTGATTATCCTTAGTTGCACATTTTGGAATCACTTTCTCTCTCTCTTCACTAGAATAGAGCAGAAATAGAAAGTGAATAAAGCAAAAGAAACACTGATGATCCATAAATAGAAAAAAGGCGCACCTGTTCCAATAGAAGATCCCTTGTTGCTATTTCCGTTTCACAATCATAAAAAGTAGTATCTAATTCAGAGTCCGACGCTTGTGTTGGGGCATTTAGAGTCTTCTCTCTGTAAGACTCCCAAGTGGTGCTTGAATCATCTGGACTAGTGTCAAGTAACTCCCCACAATCCCTCATTTGTATCCGACATTCCTTTGGTATTTTTGAGCTTGATACATCAATAATCCTTTCCATTGATCTACACCTATGAACTTTCAGCTGCTCCAAACACTCTAATTCGTCCATGCCCTCTACAACTTGCAAACTCTCACACTCTACAATGCCTAATCGCGTCAAGTTCTTCAAGTTTGACAAACCACCTATCTTTTTAATGAAGTGCACCCTTCGACAGAAAATACTCCCAATGGTTTGAACGTAGAAGCAAATTGAATCTCCTCTAGCTCTGGGCACCTCAAGAGTTGGAATACTTGAAGCATCTTTAGAAAGCTTGAGACAATGGACACTCTCCTCCCATCATTAGTCAACTTGGTAGCTTGTAGCTCATTAAACCCTGGCTCCTCCGATGGATTAAGAAATCTCTCTAAAGATTTGCAGTCCTCAATACATAATTCCTCTAAAGATATTAAGGCACCGAGAAAATGAACTTCAACTAGCCCAGTGCAAGAAGACACCTCGGCTTCTCTCCGTTTTCTTAAACCTGATGGAAAGGATAATCTTTTGACAAGTTCACACCTTATGATAGTCAACTTTTCCAACTGAGTAAGCCCGTCGAGTTGTACTTGTTTCACTTGAGTGCGATTGAGCTCTAGAACTGTCAAGTTTGATGGAAGTTGTTCGAGAGATTCAAAATCTAATCCATACATAGTAAGTTCCTTTAGTAGAGAAAGGGGGCCCAAATCTGTAGGCGGTGCATGGACATTTAAAAGGCACAAGTGCTGCTTCCTCAATTTGGATAACCTCCCTATCCACTGCAAGTCACAAGTTTTTATATTTGATGTGGCCTTAGATTCAGAACCATCAGATAGGAGTAGTTCAACTATATTAGTAAGGTTTGAGAGGTTAGGGACTGTCTGCAATGAACTAGATCTCCACCGTAGAGTGGTCAAACTTCTAGGGAGCTCTGGTAACTCTTGGAGCTTATGACAATGCTCTAAGTCTAGTGTTTGGAGGCAACAAAGCTGGCTCATTGTATTGGGCACTTTCACAATCGGTGTGGATGATACATTGAGAGATGATAGGCTTGATAGTCTTCCAATGGAATCTTGTAATATTGTAATAGGCGTGTGAGATACATCCAACTTCATCAATGACTCTAATTTCGAAACTGATTTGGGGAGTTCACTCAAGCTATCACAATTCTTAAGAGAGAGGTGCTGAAGATTCGATAGCTCTCCAATTTGTTCAGGCAATTTTCCAAGACTCTGACATGACTCAATACTCAAATCAGTCAACCACCGCAAATTTCCAATAGAGCAGTCAATTTCCATCAAAGATGAACATTTAGAAATACTCAACTTCTCTAAAACTAAGTATTGAGAAAATGTTGGTGTCCTGTAAATCGACATATTATTCTCAAGAGTGAGAACCTTCAATTTCCTCCCATCCTACAAAAGCCAATGAAACATCAGCATGGACACTTGGATGTCTATACAAGGGAGACATAGGAATTTAGGCTACTAACTTGGACCATTTGTCCTTTGATCCTCTCATGAAATGAGAAAATTAGACTATAAATACATTGAATTTTGACCTTTATTGAATAAGAAATTAGGCTGAGAGGGAAACTGACATACCTTAATAAGGCCCCTGACATGATCATCCGTGAACCCATGGCCAACGAAATTCCCCACAACCACATTTTCTAGATGCAAATTGGTTGCCTCAAAACGTGGATGCCGTTCGGAACTTTTATCAGGGTAAAACACACTGATCCATTTCAATTCGGAAAGACAGCCCGCAAAGTCGCCTTGGCAGGTTATGTTATGCAACCACAGCAGCCGAAGATGTGGGAAACGTTTAATTTCCTCCGCAGTGATGGTTAAGTTATTATCGGTCCTTGACCAATTTGTCAAATCCAGTGCTTGAACGCTACTCTTGATCTGCCAATGACATTGAGGAGCAGGAGCAAGAATTTGTCAATATCATTCATTTTTATTCCGTTGAAGAGAAGAAAAAAATGGAACATAAGAGGAGCTCTCAATTTAGAAAGATGAATCCTTAATCATGAACACGGTAAGTAATTTTCTATTCGAATTAAATTTGGTCACCACATTACCTCTATTGATCTTAATTCGCGAGTGACGTCGTCTGGAGCCCACAACCTGGAACGCTCTTGATTAGCAATTGCCCTTCCAAGATCTCTAAATTGATCATGCATCCAAAACTTATTTTCATCTAAAACCTTTATAGTGCATCGGTTAATAAGGACATCAATAGCATACTCTGGGCTAAACCCACAATCTTTCCATGCAAAGACTGGATTAGTCTTATCTTTATCAATGAAAAAGCATGCAATATCGAGAAATATCTGCTGTTGATCCATTTCTAAGGCATCATAGGTAATCCTTAGCTTTCCCAAGACATCGCTACTTGGTGTTTTTCTTAGCTTCTCTAGCATCTCTTGCCATATTTTTTCCTCATTCTGAAGAAAAAGCAATGAACCTATTGCCCGAAGAGCTGAAGGGAGTCCACCTGTAGTAGAGATGATGTCTTTTGAAGTGTCATATAGTTTGTCTGGAGGAAAGTCATCATCGAAGGCATGCCTACTAAAAAGCTGAAGTGCATCTTTGTTGCTTAACACCTCCATTTCATAAGGCACAATTTCATACTTCAGTCCTCTGATTTTTATAACACTTTTGTCCCTAGTGGTAACAAGTATCCTAGTACCATTGTACAGAGAATCAGTTCCAATAAGGTATTCGATTTGGTTTCCCTCATCAACATCATCCAATACAACTAGTACCTTCTTGTTGCAAATTGTTTCTCTAATTGTATTGATTCCATAGTCAATGTGATCAATATTGCGAGCCACTCTAGAATTAGAGATATCAGATAACAATTGTTCTTGCAGCTTGACTAGGCCTTTGGTTTTTGCTGTTTCCCTTACACCATCAAGAAAGCTACAATTTTTCCCAAAGCGAGGACATAGTTGGTTATAGATGATCTTGGCAAGTGTTGATTTACCGATACCGCCCATCCCATAAATTCCAATAACCCGCACACCACCGGATTGGATGTCCAATAGACCATTTATGGTGGCTATTCGATCCTCCATTCCAACTAAATCTCTAGTCACTTTTCTTTGTCTTGTCTTGAGCCTAACCACAACCTCGAAAACAACAGCCTCGATAAGATTCCCATCGCTGCGACAAAGTTGAACAGTTTCAATTGGAAGTGGTAACAAATTTGTTTAATTGCACGTTGACCAACCATCTACTAAGTTAACCGGTTGGGAACACAAGGTTAAAAATTTATGAAGGGAAAACTCTTATTAAAAAGAATAGAAACGGAGTATATAAATAAGTGGTTCTTATTCAAATATCAAACAATTATCTGTTATATCCCTTTCATAGATCAATTTCATAAACTAATCAAAAGGTAGATACTGATTAGTTAAGTGATGAAGCCAGGAATCTAAAGTTGACAGTTTCTTATTGCATGTGAGAAATAACACAACGTAAGAGACCAATATAAAAATAATGCGAGAAAAGGTACTTTTGTGTTTTACCGACATAATAATTCTAAACTAAACAGCACGAAGTTTTCTAAGTTCATTTTATTTGAATTTCATCGTGTTCGAAGACACTAAACTTTGACTCTACCTTATTATTTCACTTATAAACACGCATGCACGCATGCACGTGGCAGGCTTTTGGGTGAGGTTTACCCAGCAGTTTACTTTTCATGGTCACTCTACCTAGTAGTCATACGCGTTATCACATGTCTATAGACATTTGTCTTCATCATCATGAGACAACTAGTTTTGGGGTGTCGAGAGGCAACTAGAATTATCCAACGAAAAATGGCACGAAACAAACGGGACTTGACCAAGACTAATTACGTTACCCTAAAAACTTCAGGAACATGATGAATTTACAAACCTTAACATCCATTACCAGTTTAAGTTGAAGGAATAGAGAAAGATAAATGTTTGATTATTAAAGGAATTAATGTATTAGAAGTCTTAAAATTTGTCGTGAAAATGTAATTGAGTGTTAAAACGTTTAAAATTTGTAATCAACTACTAAAATTTGTCAAATCGATACAACCAAATTGTTCCTTTAGCTCTACCCACGTTAATTGACGGAAAAAATTGACCTGTCACTAGAAAATAGGCTGAGAAACTAACAGATAAAAGAATAAATGAAGAGGCACGAAGAACAGTGGAAAGAAATCTCGCTTGCTCCCATCCCCAGTAACTTTTTCTCCAATCTGATCAATTGTTGACTCTTCATTAAAACTTTCCATGGTTTCTTAAAATTGAGTTATTGAGACAGGAGTTCGAAATACTACATGGAAACTCTACTGGCCATGGGTGTGAGCTCGAAGGAGCTCCAACCACCATGGCCGAATGACCGAACTCAATGAAGCTCGAGCTACTGTAGCCCCAAGCTTGACGAAATTCCAGCCGTCATGGCCAAACTCGATGAAGCTCGAGTGGTCAATGGAGTTCTCAATGGTGGCTAAGGTCGAACAACCTCAAATTAGAGGTCGTATGACCTCAGATATGAGGTTTCACGCTGGGTTTGTGGCCCAAACTTAAACCCGGGTCTTTCCGTGCGCGGTGATGTGTTGCACGATTTTAATGGTGGAGGCGGCAACCTGATCTGGCGACGGTAGTGGACGAGTTTGGCAAAGTTGGTCTAGTTCTTAAGATCCTAGGCGGTGGTGGGGGATGAGTTTGGTGGTGGTTAAGTGCGAAGTTGGTTGTGGAGGCTGAATTTGATTGTGGTGGAGGTGGTGTCTGATTCCATGTGGTTGTCTTCAAGCGTGAGGGTAGCCGGCAAGGTAGTAGGTGGTGGTGAGTCTAGCGGCAGATGTTTGAGGCAACGGCTGCCGGCGACCATGGACAGCTTCAGTGACTAGCTGCACTACTGTTTGATCAACAAGCGTTGATACCAGTGGTCTGACTGATGAAAATGGTGTAAGCGGAGCAGCTTAATTGCTGCTGTCAGAACAAATCTTATTTCAGAATCTAAGGCTTCGGCTTTGTGAGAACAATCCAAGTTTTTCTCAACCATCATGTTCTTGAACGAATGGAGTCTTACTATTATAAGATTCCGAGAGAGAAATTCCGATGGCTCGCATTTTCTTTTGCTTTCAAAAAAAAAAAAAAAAATAGCTTTTCTATCTTTTTATCCTTATCCTTCCTCATTTCTACTATTAAAATGTTAAAATTATTTTTTCTTTTTAATTTTTCAAGTTTTTTTTTTCAATATGATGTTCGGTAAGTCCCACATCGTTGCCACATGTAATAAGAAAATAATAGAAAATTTGTAATACATTCATGGATCAAATTGGTATGAAAAAGATGAAGCAAAGCCAATTTCTTATACAATAGAAATTAGGTCAAAAGCAAAATTGTAATAATTGTATTAGGTCTGAATAAATTTGGATATCTCGTGATTAAAAAAAAAAAAAAAGAATTTGAGAATTTCCTTTTAAATTTAGAAAAATTGGAGTTAGAATATAATTAATGAATCTTTATAAGATCTATTGCTCGATTGTAAAAGATAATTTGACATTCACAGTTAGATAGTTACCCTGGATATTTCTTCAGCTGCCACCCCTTGGTGTCATCAACTTCATTGAGAGCCTGGCGCCATGACTCTATATCCTCAGAGCTGAACTTCTTCTTCTGATCCTCCATCCTTTGCTCCAAATTCAGTATGGCATCACGATACAATGGGGTTTTCAATTTCACATCAGCAGGTTTCACGTCATAAAAGATGGGCAATATCACCTTCTCATTTCCCTCTTCTTTAGATTTAGAGGTGTTCTCCACCATCTTTGCAAGCTCGCGGAGACACCAATGACTCGAAGCATAGTTTTGGGAGAAGATGGGTATGTAAAGCTTAGAGTCGTCGATCGCTAGCAAAAGGTTGCCTCTAATTCTTTCTCCTGGTTGAAGCTCTTCATCGTCCATGAAAACGTGAATCCCAGCATCTACCAAGGCGTGGTAGAGGCTATTGGTGATTCCCCGACGAGTGTCGGGCCCTCTAAAACTCAGAAACACCTGATACTCACCTCCTAATGGGTTGTTGGTGCTCATTCTTGTCTCTGAGTTTGCCATGCGAGCTCCCTTCACACTTCACAAGTCACCTCTCTCTCTCTCTCTCTCTCTCTCTCTCTCTCTCTCTCTCTTAAATAGGCAGGATTGAGATACTTTTTCATCTAGCACGTTGTACTGGGTATAAGTAATTTCGCACGAACCGAGGAAACTGTTGACATACTTTTGTTGCATTTTTTGCTTGAGTTTGAAAAGTACAAACACTTATTTACACGTAGAAGATTGGCAATTAGTTTAATAATCTACCAACTCCTATTCCTTTGACTTACCAAAATCCTCAAACTTAGTTTATTGAAGTATATGACACTCCACACTTTCTATCTTGTTTGGTTTTGAAAAATTTGACCCAAGATTTGCCATTAAATAAAAGATTCTTGTATAGAAAATATACATTTGCTCACATTCATGGCAACAGGTGCAGCATATTGTTCCAGGGCAGTTACAGTGAATAAAGTTGATGGCTATGAAAAATAAGGTGGAGGACATTATGACATATTTTCAATTTAACTCCACATATTTGAATTTGACCCATTTTCCATTAAATAAAGATGTATAGGCCACTTCACAACAGGTGCCGCTTCCAAGTTACAGTGAATAAAGTTGATGGCTATAAAAATAAGGTGGAGGACATTATGACTACAAGAACACATAGTGGTGGAGCTTTCCGCACGCCCAATTTCTTTCGAATTTCTTCTTCATGCTTTTCACGTGGTGCTGGCTGTGCAGACAATGTTGCTTCTCAATTCACTTTTGAACTTTTGGATTAGAAAAATATGAACTCCCGCAATTAAATCATTTACGATTATTCTATAGCTATTCTATAGTTGGGCTTATTTAAAATCCCAATCCAATAATCTAGATTTACAATATATGTAGATAAATACATAATAACAAGATATACCCAAAGAATCATTTTTCATGATGACCCATGAAGCTCTAGATAAATAAACAATCTCCTTCATGTTGCACATATTAGATTTGCTGCATTGTTCACAAAAAATACTCCACCTAAGTGCTACCTAAACAAATCAGACTGCATAAATATGGTTGGAAGAAAAGTGAAACCAAACTAAACCAGATCGTAGTCAGGAACCAACCAAACCAGACCATTTTTATGGTTGGGTTGGGTTTGATTTATTTTTTATTTTTCTCTTTATCTTTTGTAATTTCGTAAATAAATAAAAAAATCTTTTTTCATAAATTCCTTTTTTCTCTTTAAATCTTTTGTAATTTAGTAAAAATAAACAACAAAATTAAAAAAAATCAAACACTCAAAAAAGAATTTAGTTTGACGGTTCATTTTTAAATTAAACCGAACCAAATCGACAAAAAAGGGTTTGCAAACGGTTTGAAAACCTAGTTCTAAATGCTATTTTTCTTGAATATGATTAGTAAAAATAGAGTATTTCAGTTTTTTTTTTTCTTTAGCAAGCGTTTTTGTTAACAAAAAACAAAAGCAAGGAAAAGCCAGAATAAAATTGGATTGGAGAAATTTGACCTACCTAATATAAGTTGCATTGGTTTTAGGGATAGAATACAGTTAATAGGCTCAAGCTATGATTGACTTGTACCACAAAGAGAAATTGTACATCAAGATGAAACCCTACCATCAAGATTACCATAGTTAAGCTATGATGTCCTAAGAACCTATATCGGATGGATAGACTTGTGCAACCGTGGCATATATGCTACTTGAACATAAACTTAATTTCATATCCTTCTAAAGGGAACTGATGATTAATTCCATAAAATAAGGAATTTTTATAGTACATGTCCAACTAAAAACTGTTATATATAATGATATTTGTGTGATAAATTTTTCCCTCCTCTCATTTGGAAACTTTTGCATTTATAACATCTATATATAATATGTTTATATTTATTGGAGTTGGACTTATAGTGTTGGATATGGAAGCTTGGTTCTGATAACACAAATTGGCTTTCATGACGCCACACCACTAGTTGATTTTTTGCTAGATTAAATAACTAATATTTATTTTCGACTCCAATGGTCTGCAGATTAAATAATTAACATTTAGTCAGTGTAATGGGGATAAGATAAAATAAAAAGGTCTGAAACTTTGGATTGGACTCGAAAGAGGGGGACCACACAAAGTTTCCCAGAGCCACGTTCATTAAAACCAAATGCCAAACGGACTCTTCTAAAGGCAAAATTATTGAAACGTCTTTTAATGGGATATGTCGGCTTCAACTGGATGACTCCAATATAGCCGAAGTCCAATATGATGTCTCTGGGCCATAAATCAGTCAAAAATAAATGGAATGTCGCAATCATCTGGAAAAGCTGCCAAGTAACAGAATCTATCTCTATCTTTATGAAAGTATTGGCAGATTAAGTTTAAAGAATAGATAAGTAGGGTTACGATATCATGTCAGAGAAAAACTAAAATAGATGATTTGGACTTTGAGGAAGGAGGACTCAGAAAACATCACAACGAAATTGTGATATCATGTACATTTTAGTTGTGTTTGCTTAATTGTATAACAAGAAATTCGATATCGATGGTAGGGAAAATTATATAAAAATTTTAAACATATGACATTTTTGTATTTAAATTTCACAAATTGAGTTATAAATATTTTCACGTTTTGTCAATTGAATCCATCTAGCCAATTTTAACATGGACATTAGATGTCAGATAGGATGGCCGATGCTATTGCAAACAAATATTTTTTATTTTTCATTTTTCTCTACCAAGTCTAACAAGGGCTGTAACTCTCACCCGTGACTGGTGAGGGTTACCGGGCTTTGAAGAGAATAAAGGAAAAGGAAGGAAAAAAAGAAAAGGAAAGAATTTTTTTTTTTTTTTAAATTTCAAAAATTATAAAATTTGTCCATATCAATCTTTGGTTGTGTCACGTAAAATAATTGGTATCTACATCAATAATTTCCAGCTAAAATTAATTGGATAAACTCGGATAGCAAAATATGAAAAGATTTAGGATTCAATTAGCAATATCAATAAGGTTAAAGACTCATTTAACAATAGGTTTCAAACTTTTTGGACAATTTTCCCATTAACATTAAGCTAGTAAGGGAACCTTGTTTTCTTTTTCTTTTTTGGTGAAAAAGTAAGGAAACCTTGTTTAATTCTGAATATTTCAGAAAACTGAAGAAAAATATTTATATAATATTAGGAACTAACGACTATTTCCAAATGAAATTAAGAAAAGAACTGAAATAATTGATGTAATTTATGTTATCAGGGTCCAAAAATCACGTTGAGTTCGCCTTAGGTTTATCAAAAGGAGAATAAGTTTACATGATTTAATGTGCTAGAGCCAGCCTGTTTTTTTTTTCTTGTTCTTCTTTTCTGTAGGAACTCCTATCAAAAACGGGGGAAAAAACCTTTTCTTACGTGATGTTCAAATATCACCTTGTGTTCTTCCCTAGATAAAAAGACAGTTTGTCCATTTGAACAAATCGTCCTTTGCTTAACGAAAATCTCCATGACCCACTCAGGATATGATTCACATCTTTCCACGTCATGTTTAATCAAGATTCCAATGCAACAACTAAAGCACGACATCATGCCACCGTTTTTGGGACTACATTTCAAAACACATTTGCACTGCACAAACTAGATATCATAATTACGAATTTTTAATGTGCGGACAAAGACAAGTTTGGAGAAATTAGGGAAACCGACACCGCTCGTGTCGACAATCGCTTGCTGATAAAGTTCCGCGACCTACATTTGGCAGGGGAAATGAAGCAAAGTAGACAAAAACAAGACGAAAATAAAATGAAATATCGCAACCAAATGGAAAAGCTACCAAGTAACAGAATCTATCCCTATCTTTGTAAAAGTATTGGCTGATTAAGTTTAAAGAACAGTTAATTAGGGTTATGATATCTATCTCACAGGAAAAAAAAAAAAAAAGGTGATCAGGAGTTCGAGGAAGGAGACTAAGAAAACATCATGATGAAATTGGAAATTGGAATTCCATTATGATCTCATGTACAATTAAGATGTGTTTGCTTAATTGTCTACTAGGAAATATGGTCAGACGATCAACAAGGAGCTGGTGGAAAATCCTTCCTTAACTTTGAATATTTTGGAACACTAAATACAAAATTAAATAATGTTAGGGACCAATGACTATTTCCAAACGAAACTGAGAAAATAAATGAAATAATTTATGTACTTCATGTTGTCAGGGTCCAAAAATCACGTCGACTTTGAACATAGGCTTATCAAAAGAAGAATAAGTTGTACATGATTTAATGTGCTGGGGACCTTTTTTCTTATTTTCTTAAATAGGAACTCCTTTCGAAATATCTTACCAAAAAAAAAAAAAAAAAAAAAAAACTCCTATCCAAATAGGGGGAAACCCATCTCTTACCTGATCTTAAAATATCACCTTATGTTCTTCCTTAGATAAAAAGACAGCTTGTCCTTATGAAAAATTCGTCCTTTGCTCGACTAAAATCCCTACGAGCCACTCATGATATAATTCATATATTTCCACGTCATCTTCAATCAAGATTCCAATGTAAGAACTAAAGCACAACGTCACGCCACCCTGTTTGGACCACATTTCAAAACACATTCACATTGCACAAGCTAGAAATCATAATTACGAATTTTAATGTGCGCACATGTGTGAGTTTGGACAATATAGCGAAGCCGACTGCACCCAAACAAAATTCTTTCAAAAATGAGCATGGCCAGATCTTGGGCTGCAGCGTTGAACACCTGAGGAAGATCCCAATGATAAGCGTGGTGAGCCTCCTCTTGAGCTGCCTTGTAATTGCTGTTGATTCTTGGTTCTTGGGTTCTCGGATAGACTATCAGGAATAATTTCTTCAAGGAATCAGGGATCAATGTGACTCCCACCAGTGTAAGTAAGTAAATGAATTTCGTTAAAATTAACATTAGCGTATATAACTTTTTCACATAATGTACTTATAATTATTATGAATAGAAGTGCATAATCCAAACAGCATTAAGTCGGTTTGAAGAAAAGTACAACTAAGCTAAATCGAATTGTAATCAAGAACCCACGAAGCTAAACCATTTTTTGTGGTTTGATTCGGTTCTGTCATTTTTTTCTTCTTTCACTATTTTCTCTCCGTCTTTTGTTAAAAAAAAAAAAAAAAGTCAAATTCTACACTCACAACAATGCACAAATTCGCGCGATCAAAACTATTCCAATAGGCTGCGTCATGTATAAGTGGTAAAAAAAATTAACAAAATCAATAGCTTATACCATATGGTTCGGTGGTTTGATTTGGTTTTCATGCCTTCATATTTTTTTTACCTATATTTTATTAGTAGTTTTGGTTCAGGCCTATGAATATTACTGGATATATATACACATGTATTTTTTTCTTGTAATTGAGAGATGTAATAAAGAGGTGCAAAATACTAATTATAGTAAAATTCTCAGCTAGATGTCGCCCTACTTTATGGGTAAATCTGGATAAACCTTGCATCTCAAATTCTCTTTTTCATTTTTACTCTATTTTCTGTGTGATTATGCAGTGAATTCTAACTAATAGTGACCATGCTATATATGATCTTTGATGATTATGTTTAAACCCAAAGATACAAATATCGTATCTGGGGGTATAATTGGCACTTGCCCCATTTATTTTGCTGGATCAAATAACTAATTTTTTATTTGTGACTCCATAGTCATGCTAGATTAAAACAATTAACATTAAGTCAGTGAAAATGGATAAGAGGAAATAAAAAGATCTCGAACTTTAGATTGGACTCGAAAGAAAGAATAGGCACAAAGCTTCATAGGCATTAAAGGGATGTGTCATTGAAGGGATGTGTCGGCTCTATCTGCATAACTCCAAGATAGTCAATGTCCAATATGATGTTCTCTGGGACCATAAAGCAGAAAAAATCAAAATGAATGTCGCAATCATACGAACACACTGCCAATTAATAGAATATATCTCAATCGTTATCAAAGTTGACATATTATAATTAAAGAACAATTAATTAGAGTTATGATATCTATATCTGGAAAAAGAAAAAAAGACAAATAGATGGTTAAGACTTTGAGGAAGGAGGACTAAGAAAACATCATAATGAAATTGGAAATTCGTTCTCATCTCATGTACATTTAAGTGTGCTTGCTTAATAGCATAATAAGGAATTTGGTTAGACGATTAACAAGAAGCTGGTAAGGACACCTTCTTAGTTCTGAATATTTTGGAAAACAGAAAAAAAAAAATTATATAATGTTAGAAACCAACAACTTCTTTTTCTTCAAAAGAAGTTAAGAAAAGAGAAAGAATAATTGATGTATTTCGTGTTAATGTTATAAGGTTCATAAAATCATGTCAAATTTAACTTAGACTTATCAAGAGGAGAATAAGTTTACATGATTTAACGTGTTAGAGCCTGTTTTTCTTCTTGTTTTTCTTCTTTTTCTCTAGGAGCTCCCATCAGAAAAGGAAAAAAAAAAGAACTTTTTTCTGACCAGATTTTCAGATATCGCCTTATGTTCTTCCTTAGATAAAAAGACAGCTTGTCCTTATGAACAATTCGTCCTTTGCTCGACAAAAATCCCTCCAAGCCACTCACGATGTAATTTATATCTTTCCACGTCATCTTTAATCAAGATTCCAATGCAAGAACTAAAGCGCAACATCACGCCACCCTTTTTGGACCACATTTCAAAACACATTCACATTGCACAAGCTAGAAATCACAATTACGAATTTTAATGTGCGCACATGTATGAGTTTGGACAAAATAGCGAAACCGACACTGCACCCAAACAAAATTCTTTCAAAGATGAGCATGGCCAGATCTTGGGCTGCAGCGTTGAACACATGAGGAAGATCCCAAGGATGAGCATGGTGAGCCTCCTCTTGAGCCGCCTTGTCATGTAGGACATGACTAGCATCTCAGTTAGCCTGGGGACGTACGACAATGAGGTGAATAATTGGAGACCCTAATTATCATATTTGCAGGAATTGCTGTTGATTTTTGGTTCTTGGGTTCTCGGATAGACCATCAGGAAGAATTTCCTCAAGGAATCAGGGATCAATGTGATTCCCACCAATGTAAATAAGTGAATGAATTCCTTTAAAAATAACATTAGCGTATATAACCTTTTCACATAATGTACTTATAATTGTTATGAATAGAATTATGGAAGTGCACAATCCAAACAGCATAAATTCGGTTTGAAGAAAAGTATAGCTAAGCTAAACCTACTTATAGTCAAGAACCCACAAAGCTAAACCCTTTTTTGAAGTTTGATTTAATTCAATCAATTTTTCTTCTTTCACTATTTTCTCTCCATCTTTTGTAATTACATGAAAAAGAAAAGTCATTCTACACTCACAACAACACACAAATTCACACGATCAAAACTATTCCAATAGGCTGAAGTGGTGAAAATAATTAACAAAATTAATAATTTATACCATATGGTTCAATGGTTTGATTTGGTTTCCATGCTTTCATATTTTTTTATCTATATTTTATGAATAGTTTTGGTTCAGGCCCATGAATATTACTGGATACACACACACACACACACACACACACACACACACACACACACACATATATATATATATTTTCTTTTTATTGTAATTGAAGGACATAACAGAGAGGTGCGAATACTAATTATAGTGGAATTCTCAGCTAGATGTAACCCTAATTTCAGGATGAATCAAATTGAACCTTGCATCTCAAATTTTCTTTCTTCCTTTTACTCTCTAGTTATTTTGTGATTATGCGGCGAATCCCAACAATTAGTAGCTATGCTATATATGGTCTTTGATGATTATGTTTAAACCCAAAAATATCGGAATCATATCTAGTGGTCTTATTGGCACTTGCCCATTTATTTTGCTAGATCAAATAACTAATATTGTATTTCCGACTCCATAGTCGTGCTAGGTTAAACAATTAAAAATTAAATCAGTGAAAATGGGATGAAAGAGGGAAGATACACAAAGTTTCACGGGTATTAAAGGGATGTGTCAGCCTTATCTGCATAATTCCAAGATAGTCGATGTTCAATATAATGCTCTGTGGGACCAAAAAGCAAAGAAATCAAAATGAATATCACAATCACGTGGAAACACTGCCAATCAACAAAATATATCGTAATCGTTATTAAAGTTGACAAATTAGAATTAAAGAACAATTAATTAAAGTTATGATATCTATATCTGGACAAAAAATAAAAAGATGATTAGGACTTCAAGGAAGAAGGACCAAGAAAACATCATAACGAAATTGGAAATTCCATCCTCATCTCATGTACATTTAAGTGCGCTTGCTTAATTGCACAATAAGAAATTTGGTCAAACGATTAACAAGAAGCTGGTAAGGACACCTTTCTTAGTTCTGAATGTTTTAGAAAAAAAAAATTGTATAATGTTAGAAACCAACAACTCTTTTTCTTTTTTCTTTTTTTTTCAAAAAAAAAGTTAAGAAAAGAGATAAAATAATTGATGTACTTCATGTTAATGTCATCAGTGTCATAAAATCATGTCAAAATTAAATTAGGCTTATCAAAAGGAGAATACGTTTACATGATTTAACGTGCTAGAGCCTGTTTTTCTCCTTATTCTTCTTTTTCTATAGGAACTCCTATCAAAAAAGAAAAAAAAAGGGACTGAACTTTGGATTGGACACAAAGTTTCACATAGCCACGTTCATTCAAACCAATAGCCAAAAGGGCTTTTTTAAAGGCAAAATTATTAGAATATGGATCAATTGGACGTGTCGGCTACCACTAGATCATTCAAAGACAGTCGATGTCCAATAAAAAAAAAAAAAAAATGAAATGTCGCAATCACATGGAAAAGCTGCAAAGTAACAGAAGCTATATCTATCTTCATAAAAGTATTGGCTGATTAAGTTAAAGAACTCACGATATCTATATCCGGAAAAAAAAAAATTAAAAGGTGATTAGGATTTTGAGGGAGGAGGACATAGAAAACATCAAAACGAAATTGGAAAATAGAAGTCCATTGTGAAATCACATATATTTAAGTTGTGTTTGCTTTATTGTATAATAAGAAATTTGGTCAGACGATCAACAAGAAGCTGTGGAATGAAAACCTACTTTAATTCGGAATTTGAAAAACTGAAATTAAATTGATGCATTTCATGTTATGAGGCCTAAAATCATGTCCAGTTTAACTTAGGCTTATCGAAAGGAGAATAACTTTACAAAATTTAATGTGCTAGAGCCACTTTTCTGGTTCTTCTCTTTTTTTTTTTTTTTTTTTTTTGAAGGAACTCCTATAAAAAAAATGGGGGAAAAAAACCTTTTCTTATCTGATGGTGAAATATCACCTTTTGTTATTCCTTATTAGTAGAAGAGATAGCTTGTCGTGATGGATAAATTGTCCTTTGTCGGCCTACAATATATTTCATATCTTTCCACGTCATTATCAGTCAAGATTCCAATGCAACAACTAAAGTACTGCAACTTTATTTCACATACTTTCAAATCATCACTCCAACTTTATTTCACATGCTTTCAAATCATCACTGATCAAGATTCCAATACAACAGTTAAAAATGCTGTATAACAACAACCATTTTGGCCCACATTTCAAAGCACAATCACAACCACATGATAGTTATCAGAATCACGATTTTTTGTGTGCACACACGTATACATGTGAACCTAATTGGTGAAGCCAGCACCACACTCAAACAAAATTTATTCGATGATGAGCTTGACCTGCTCTTGAGCTGCGACGTTAAACACCCAAATATGAAGACGATGCCGGCGATGAGCATGGTGAGCCTCCTCCGAAGCTACCTCATCGGGTATGACACGAAAAGTGTCGTGGTCAGCCCGACAAGGTAGAACGATCCCATGAACAATTAGAGACCCTAGTTGTCGTACTTGCAGTAATTGCTGTTGATTCTTGGTTTTTGGGTCCTCCGCCAGACCACCGGGAAGAATTTCTTCAAGAAATGAGGCCCATGTGACTCCTCTTGTGTAAATGAGTGAATGAATTTCATTACAAATAACACTATATGACTTTTTTCATTTAATTGCTTGTAATTGTTGTGAACGGAAGTCCACATGTACGTGTGTAGTTGTCTCGACGTTCTTTCACAACACTTACTTCCTTATTTGTAACTATCAGGAGGTGAGCAACGCGATTGATGCGATTTGGACGTTAAATCAAACCAACTGCATAAATACAGTTCGAAGGAAAGTGATACTAAACTAAATCGTTTTATAGTCAAGAACCCACAAGGCCAAATCCTTTTTTTTCCCGTTTTGATTAGGTATAATTTTCCTTTCTTCTTTCACTTATTTGTCTCCAACTTTTACAATTTCAAGACACTCACAACAGTTCATAAATTCACACAAAATGAAAATCAAACCTAATTCATCAAGCTACTTAATATATGGATGGTAAAACTAATTAACAAAATTCATAATTGATATAATGCCGTTTTGCAATTCGGCTTAGTTTCAGAAAAAGTTGAAACCAAATCATGTTAGACGCAAATTGCGCAACCCCAAAGATCTCCATAACTGAACAAGAACATGCATAATGAGTAGAAAGATTAACGCACCTGGATCCATCGAACATAAAAGCAAAAGAGAAAAGGGATTACCCACATATAAATGGGATCCACGCATCAAGTCCTTCTCCCTATCGCCCTCCGTATCACCTGGCTCAACGAGGCGGCCCTCACGTTTAGCGTTAGGTAAACGCCCTTAGGTGAGGATACATGTGAGAATTAGGGTTAGAGGAGACTGGAAAGACTATTTATAGAGTTTAGCTTAGTCCCCCCCCTCATTCTGCCAGCCAGCTCAACCCCCACACTAATGCCCACCCATATTAGACTAATTAAGAAACCTTCTATCTCTCTTTAGACCAACCCTGTTTTACGGTAACCGTAAAAACAGTAAATTACAATATCAATTAATTTAGTCCACATTAGGAAAACTATTACAAATCAAACCTCATAAAACAATTCAATTTGATTTGTGAACCGTTTTTTTTTTAAACGGTATTCTTATACTAAACTAAACCGCCAAAAAAAAAAAAAAAAAAAAAACTTGGTTGGATTTGGTTTAATTATTTCTTTTGAGGGAAAATAGTTTTTTATTATTTGATTTCCGAACAAAGCAAATGTTCATATGTATTATCTATTTATATTTGTAAAATATTATACCGAATCAGATTTTTTTTTTTTTTTTTTAAGCAAGCGATCTTGAGGATATTGACATCAATATATTGATTTGATGTCATTTATGTAATAAAAAAGTCACCGAGCGTGTCATCTGATTTTTTTTTTTATAAGAATCATATACGGTTTGCTTATATCTATTGGAATTGTTCTTATAGTGTTAATAAGGAAACTTGTCTCTAATGCAAGACATTGACTCTCATGACTTTGCTCAGATATCACCCATCATGTATTTGGGAGTGAATGTAGTGGTAGCATCACCAAAGATCAATGGTAGCAATGAAGTAGGTTGAAATTACATCGACTTCGAGAGATTTGTATGTGAGATTGATTGCGCTAATTCGTTTCCTAATGAGATGTTCCTGTTTTTGTATATATACTTCAAAGACGAATAAGAGCTGTGGTAATAAAATTACAATTCATTTTGGACAAGAAGCCCTAAATAATTGGGCCAACCTTCAAAGGAAAATCTGTGTTGGCCCATTAATTTGATCAGTGCTAAAAAAGCCTTCAAGGGGAAGAATTGAGTGTATCACCTGTTTGCCTGAGAGGCCGAATGAGGATTTGGTCTGGGAAAAGATAATTCATGCTATTTATAATTGCAAGCGTCGTAGAGTAGCAAGCCAACAAATTAAGAAGGGAAAAGAACAGAACCAGACAAGAACCACACAAAAACTAAGGTGGTTTTGCGCCTTAGCTCGACATCGGCAGGATATGGGCATTCAACACTCATTCAACACTCTCGCCACATGTTTCGAAGGGAAAAGGAAGCCATGTACGTAATTCTATTCCAAGAAATTCCTTCCCCAACCAAGTTGGACATGCTTGACAGAGATATGACACAATCTATGCATATCGGCTCATCACAAAGTTTGAGCTCAGGTTTCATAAGTTCTTAGCTTATCATTTGAACAGCCCATGTGCTCAATTCTATTCTAATAGAGTCGAAAGGGGACACGGGAATTTACAGTTTCACTGTGCTGGCTAGCATGAAAGCCTTGTACACGATGCACCTGACCAAATCAAGACCACCCAATGCGTCCTGAAGCTCTTTCACCATGCCTTCGGATAACAAATCAACACCTTGTTCCTTAGCTGTAGTAACTGCAGACCATGACCTTGAAATCCTCAAAAACCCTCTGAAAGAGAGCTCCTTCGGTATATCAAGTGGCAATGGCTTGCCTTCGCATTCCAACCCCACACTCTCAAATGGGAAAGGGAGTTTCTTTTAACAATCAATTAAGAACTTTATGTTGCGGTCCGAAAAGGGCAGTGTAGTTTTGTGGAAGTTTTTCATGACCGGATCATTTGTAGGGCTCACTTCAAGTTCATTGTAGCACCACACTGCAATCACGCCTCCCAGCTTCCGGGGCAGACGAGTCACGAGGGAGTATAAATTGGGGAGGTCAAACCAATGCACTGCTTGAGCCACCGTAATCAAATTTACTGAATTTTCCCCTCCAATTAAGCTCATGATTTTGTCCTCAGGGTGTGAATGTAGCGGACCCTAAATGCTGCATCACACATTTTAGCTAGGCCACGCTTGCATCAGTGGCGATCACCTCGTCATGGTGCTCGGCCTTGGGTCTTCCTCTACTCTTGGGTCGTCTTTGCCTTGGGTCTTAGTTTTACTTTGATAACTGCACTCCCCATGATTAAACTCTAGACTTTTCCTAGATTTAGGAAAGGAAAAGTAAGGAACATTTAGACTGATAGTGCTATTTTCTTATCACCATTTCATCTATACTATTAATGTACTTTGTAATCATAAGTATATAGTTTATACCCATTTACGATTTAAGTCTCTTTTGGGGGGAAATGTGGACTTGATTTTTTTTTTTTTGGATGACCCGGGAACTCCGAGGTGACGCTAGCGGAGGACCCACCACCCCGACGTCACACTTAAGATCCCGTGCGGCCAGCGAGATTCGAACTCCTCTCTTCCTCGCAAAAGATCATGGGAGCCTTATCTAACTGGGCCACCACAAGTGGTGGTATGTGGACTTGATTTTACTCCTTTCTAACAAGAAAAAATGTTGACTCTTGTAAAAAGCTCTTCTCATTGATATACTACTATCTATATTGAGTTTCGTCTTTTATTTTTTGTTTAATTTGAATCTTAGAGCTCGTATACTTTGACGTACTTTTTTGTTAAATTTGAAACTGAAGGCTTTATTAATTAAAAGGCTTAAGGCCCGTCCGCCCAAGTTGGGCCCAGAAAGCCCGACCCACAGGAATAGGGCCCGTGGAAAGGGAGAGGTATAAAAGGGAGGAGAGAGAGAAAAAAAGGCACCGTTTTATTTTAAGAAAAGACGTACGTTTTCTCTACGCTCTCTCTCTCTCTCTCTTGTTTTTCCTTCAAAGCAAAACTAGTGAAGCGCTCGAAGGATTTTTGCCTCCTCGGATTGAACAGGGCCTAGTTTCTCTTCCTCCATTGACGTCGGTGTTTAATCTATGGCTTAAAAGGTACGCTCGACTCCGTGGTGTGCTTTAGGATCGGTGATACGTGTTGTTTTTCTGGGTTCGTCTTCCGCATTGATTTAGGGGTTCGATTTAGTGTCGAATCCGGTTTTCGGGGATCCGTTAATCCCAACATTGGTATCAGAGCTATAGTTCACGTTTTCCTGACCTGTTTGAAGTTTTTTGATTGATTTTTTCGCAAAAACAATTTGGCCGTACGGATCGGGCCCAGAAATCCCGACACCCGAGCGCTGTTCGGCCATTTTTCCGAGTTTTCGTAAGTCGAAATCGAATTCTGAAGACACTGGGTGAAAGAGGACGTCGAGACGAGTCTAGCGACATGTCGTCACCGCCGGGCGACACCGTACGCGTCCACATGAGCGGCCAGAAGGCGCTGCGCGTGGGCGCGACGCACCCAAAGCGCTGGCATTGGCCAGCACGTGCGGCACACACGCCGGTGACGAACCGGCACGTGCTCGCCGGCGTCCGGTGAACCGGCACGCACCGGTCGGCGAACCGACGCGTGCTGACGTCACACGCTGACGTCAGCATGACGTCACCCAACGGTCGGTAACCGCTGGGATGACGTCATCGATGACGACGATACGGTCACTGGCCGGCGACCCGACCGGCGACCCGACCTGACCCGACCTGCGGACGCAGGCACGCGCGCGGCACGTGCCGGCTGACGTCTGCGTGACGTTAGCCCGCGCATGCACGCGGCACATGCGATCGGTCCGTGCAAGCGGTCCGACCGGTCCGACGACCGTTGACCACCGTTGACCGTTGACCGACGACCGTTGACCGTTAACTTTGACCGTTGACCCGAAAAAAAAAATAATGTGTTTCTTTTTCAATTAAGTCTATGTGGATTATATGTAATACCTTATTTGTTCTGCATTTGTTGCAGGAACAATGCCTCCCTTGAGGTTGTGCACACCTATTCGCGCAGTTACCGATGAACAAAAAGGAAAGGTGTCTAAGCTGATAGCTGAGCTGACTGATCATCGATGGGAGAGTGGTGACTTAATTGATCACGTCCTTGAAGTCAACGAGAAAAATCAAAAGGTCATATGGAATGGTCGTCCTATCCCACAATTAGAGATGGTGCGATTTTTCATGAACACTCTTCCACCTGAATGGCAAGATGTGTTGAATCGCATATGGGATGTCAATAGAGCTGCTTCATATAGGAAAATTGTGATGGATTTTGTAAATGAATATTACTCGATTGTTACAAGGGAAAAGATCAAGAAATTGAACAAAAGAGGATCTTTCCCAATTCGTGTGCTGACTTGGTGTTAGTTATATTGGCTGAACTTAACTAAGTGTACTTTGTGGACATCTTAATGTAATGTTTACTACCTGATTGTTGTTGATGTAGCAACCTATATGTTATTTGTATTGATTGAAAGCATTATTGTTTTATTGGAATGCAATTATCTGTTGCTTTCTGTTATTGCTGGTTGCTGTGGGTAATTAGCTAAGGGTAGTTATAGAAGTTTTTGTAACTTCATAGAATTAATTTTACATATGACAATTATATTAATGATAATTTTAAGTTAGGATTTTTAGAGGATGATTGGAAATGTAGTGACCTTTTGATTCTAAAGCCTTATTTGAAATTATTCATTAATATGATGGGTCTATGCAAATAGGGATGCATAAATGATAGGCATTAATAATTCGTACATATTTGTCTGATGTATTCAAATCAATGGCTTCAGCCACAAAAAGCATAGTTGCCGAGCTGAACAAAGGTGAAAAGCTCAATGGTGACAACTATAAAATTTGGCAAATGAAAATCCAGTATGTGCTGGAAGAACAAGAAGCACTTGAGGCTCTTAACCTAACCATGGTAGAACCTGAAGAAGGAAGCACTGCACAGCACATAAGAGATAAGGAAGCTTTTGCTGCGTGGAGAAGAAAGAACTTTCTTGCTCGCATCACGTTGCTAAGCAGCATGGACAATGACGTCATGCGAGAGTTTAGGCGTTTTAACAATGCCAAAGAAATGTGGGAGGCATTGGTAGCTAGATTTGGTCATACTTTGGTGACCAGATTGAGACATCTCACTATTAGGTTTGACTCTTATAAGAAGCCTCATGGTCAGACCATGAAGCAACATCTTAGAAAGATGTCAAACATGATAAATGAGCTGAAAGATGCTGGCCATGTCCTCACAGATAAGCGGCAGGTACAAGCAGTGATTCGTTCCTTGCCTCAGAATTGGGAGCATATGAAGGTGCACCTGACCCATAATGATAATATCAAAACCTTCGGGGATGTAATGCGCCATCTTGAGCTGGAAGAGGACCGCCTCTTGGCGGCTAAGCCGGATGCTGAACTCTATCATGCTAGTTCTAGCTCACATGGAGCTTCGAGCTCCAAGTACAAACGCCCTAACTGGTTTGATAAAGGGAAAGGCAAGGAAGAAGCAGGTCCTTCAGGGAAGAAACCCAAGTTTAACCAACATGATAGAGGAAAGCGTCCTCGCATGAAGAAGCTTACCAGGGTGAAATGCTTCAATTGTGACAAGAAGGGTCACTATGCTCGCGACTGTCGTGAGCCAAAGAAGGTATACACCCCTTGTACTTTTTAGAACTTTGCTTTTGTGTCGAGTTCTGTGTTCTTAGCTGAGTCTAATCCTTTGTGGACTGTGGATTCAGGAGCGATGGACCATGTAGCGAAGGATAGAGGATCCTTCGTGGAATTCCGACGAGTACCTACTGGAACTAAGTGGATCTATGTGGGAAACAACTCCAGAGCTGAAATGAAAGGAATTGGCACATGCCAACTGAATATGCGTGGTTGACGCACCTTGTTCCTACATGATGTGTTGTATGCTCCGGAGATTCGTCGGAATTTAGTGTCTGTTTTAGTGCTGGTTAAATTAGGTTTTAAGATGAACTTCTATAATAGAGGTGTGGATTTGTTTTTAAATACAAATTACTATGGTTGTGGTTATTTTCTGGATAGTTTCATTGTATTGGATATTGAGTATGTTAATGCAAATGTTTGTTATTCCCTTATCACATCTCCTAATACCTATGATAATGATGTGAATGTGTGGCATGCTAGATTTGGTCACATTGGCCAACAACGTATGAATAGACTAGCCAAAGAGGGCTTGTTGGGCAACATTTAAAAAGTCGATTTGCCCATATGTAAGCATTGCCTAAAAGGGAAAACGACACGGAAACCATTTGAAAAAGGTAAAAGAGCTGAATTTCCTCTACATTTAATCAATTCTGATGTATGTGGTCCAATGAATGTGAGAGGAAGGCATGGGGCTGTTTATTTCATCACCTTTATTGATGATTATACTCGATTCGGATATGTCTATTTGATTTCTCATAAGTCTGAAGTAATAAATTGTTTCAAAAGGTTTATAAACCTGGTAGAAAATCAATTAGACAAGAAAATAAAAATATTGAGATCTGATCGAGGTCAAGAATATTTATCTGATGAGTTCAGAAAATTATGTGATGAAAAAGGAATAGAAAGACAGTTGTCTATTCCGTATACTCCTCAACAAAATGGTGTTGCGGAGAGAAGAAACAGAACCCTACTGGAAATGGTTAGGTCAATGATGGCGCATGCTAATTTACCAATTACTTTTTGGAGTGATGCATTGTTAACTGTTGCCTATATACTTAACCGAGTGCCTTCCAAATCAGTTACTTCCACTCCATATGAGTTATGGACAGGTAGAAAACTGGACTTAAGTTTTCTTAAGCCATGGGGTTGTGCTGCCTATACACATGATTCCTCTCACAAGTTTGGGAAATTAGGTCCCAGAGGAAAGAAGAGTATTTTCATAAGATACTCAGAACACTCAAAAGGGTATGTATTCATTGGTGAGCAGGAAAGTGGGAGTATAACTGAATTTGAATCACGAGATGTCACATTCTTAGAGGATGAGTTTCCTAAGAAGGGCGAAATAGGGGAAGATCACTCCCTATTTGAGATCTTGGATCAAGATAATGATATTAGTGGAGTTCATCCAAGTAGGAGCATAATAGGGAATGATGTGCAAAGTGTACATGATCTCATACGAGTGGGAGCATAATGGGAAACAAGTGCATTTTCCCATACGACGAACAAGTCGCCAAAGTATTCCCCGTCGATGTTTTGACATTGAAGGGGAAACTTTTATGGTTGCTCCACAAGGTGAGGATGAGCCAAGAAATATCAATGAGACTCTGAATTGCCCTAGTAAGGAAAAATGGATTCACGCAATGGAAGAGGAAATGGAGTCAATGAAATCAAACCAAGTCTGGGAACTGGTTGATCTTCCAAAAGGACGCAGAGCTATTGGGAACAAGTGGGTTCTCAAAATAAAGCAAAATGCTGATGGTTCGATAGAAAGGCATAAGGCTCGCCTTGTGGCGAAGGGGTATAATCAACAGGAAGGAATTAATTATGAAGATACGTTTTCTCCTGTAGTAAGATTTACCTCAATTCGCATTATTCTGGTAATAGTGGCTAGTTTGAATCTTGAGTTACATCAGATGGATGTAAAGACTGCTTTCCTCAATGGAGAATTAGAGGAAGAAATATATATGGAACAACCTGCTGGTTTCATAGTGAAAGGCCAAGAAGAAAAGGTATGTCGACTTTTGAGGTCGATATATGGCCTTAAGCAGTCATCAAGACAATGGTATATACGTTTTCATAATGCCATAATGGCATATGATTTTACAATGATTGATGAGGATCATTGTGTATATATCAAAAGATCCAAGGATCAATTTGTGATCATATCATTATATGTTGATGATATACTGATTGCCGGAAGCAATATGGAGTTTGTTAATACTGTCAAGAGTTGGTTGTCTTCCAACTTTGAGATGAAGGATATGGGTGAGGCTGCATACATTTTTGGAGTTAAGATTTCGAGAGATCGTTTGAAGAGATAGTTGTCTCTTTCACAAGAAACATATATAAATAAAGTTCATGAACGATTTCGTATGCAAGATTGTAAACCCATAGACGCTCCTATTGCAAAAGGTGAAGGATTGGGCCATAGACTGTGTCCAGGGACTCCACAAGAAAATGAACAAATGAAACATGTTCCTTATGCTAGTGCTGTTGGGAGCTTAATGTACGCTATGATGTGTACAAGACCCGACATATGTTTTGCAATTGGAATGGTGAGTAGATACCAATCCAACCCAGGTCCAGCACATTGGAAAGCCGTGAAGAGAATACTGAGGTATCTAAAGGGAACTGCTGATTTCAAGTTGAATTACCAAGGAAAGGATCTGCGACTTGAAGGCTATTCAGATGCTAATTGGGGAGGTGATTTAGATGAAAGGAAATCTACCTCTGGATTTGCTTTCTTACTGAACAATGATGCCATATCATGGAGCAGTAAGAAGCAAACTTGTATAGCCTTATCCACGATGGAAGCTGAGTTCGTGGCACTATCGGCAGCAGTACAAGAAGGAGTTTGGCTTAAGAGATTTTTGGATCATTTAGGTGTTATTGAAAAAGCTGCAAATCCATTATTGGTTAACTGTGATAGCCAAGCAGCTATAGCGTACACTAAAGATCCAAAATATCATGGCAAGACCAAACATATAGATACCAAGTATAACTTTGTAAAAGATATGGTTGCACGAAAGGATGTGAACTTACAGTACATATCTACGCATAGAATGGTAGCAGATCCTATAACAAAGCCAATACCTAGAGATGTGTTTTGTGGTCATGTAAAATCTCTAGGATTGCGTAGAGTCTGATGTACTGAATTGTAATTTCCCTGAGTTGTTCACATTTATGAAATTTTGGTTTTTCATTGATTGATGCCTATGAATATTTGTGTGATCTTTATGCATCTTAATGCTCAGTGCATTATTTTTAAGTTGAGAAGTATGTCGGACAGATATAAGATTAGCCCACTCACACGGATAATCGCCTATGTTTACTGTGTGATAAATAGAGATGAGACTGTTTTTAAGCTTATTATCTAGGTGATAATCGAGAGCTCAAGCTTAAAATATGTATGTCGCCTTAACTGAGTGTTAAGATGAGGACATAACACTAAAGATGTCCGAAAGTAGGATATCCCACATATTTTACTTTATCTGTCTAAGATGCCAGATGTGAGTTCTGATGAATTTTGTGAATGAGTAGATACGTGAACTCAAGTTAGACATTGGGTATGTCTGAACTATCATCTGTACGTTATTGAAAGATATAGACATACGCTCCATGGGAAATGAGTTAATACCGTAATACGTATTTCATACTACATATGCATGAGACGACCAATAAGAGTGGCAAAAAGTTTGATCTCAACTTTTATGACGTGTGAGACTCTTGAGGAAAAGAATTCCTCAATTTTTTGTCCCCTCATGACTCTTACTTATTCTCAAGGTTTCTATTTAGTATTTGCTATCTTAGAGTGTTGCCAATGGTCATGAGTCGATTCGATCTAATGGGGCATTTCTAGAAAAGCAAGCTGAACTGAAATTGAGAGTTTGAAGGAAAGAGGAAGATCGATTTTGGAGAATCACATTGTGGTTTTGTATTAACTGGTCGACCAATTATGACTGTCTTTGTGATAATTATAATTGTGAATACAATATATATATATATATATATGTTTAAAAGAGATCAAGAGAAATATAAATGTGATCGATCGATCTAGGGTACTGCATACTGAATTTACTCAGAGTGAGACACCCATTATGAACTGCCATATATTCCTAACATATGTATAGCAACGAGCTCTCAAAGTATACTGGTCGCACGGATTATTCACCGGTATGAATGTTAAAGAGAGGTAAAGAGAATCCTGTTCGGCCCACCATGTGCGAGTGGGAGATGAAGGCTTTATTAATTAAAGCGCTTAAGGCCCATCCGCCTAAGTTGGGCCCAGAAAGCCCGACCCACGGGAATATGGTCCATGGAAGGGGAGAGGTATAAAAGGGAGGAGAGGGAGAGAGAAAAAGGCACCGTTTTATTTTAAGAAAAGACGTACGTTTTCTCTACGCTCTCTCTCTCTCTTGTTTTTCCTTCAAAGCAAAACCAGTGAAGCGCTCGAAGGATTTTTGCCTCCTCAGATTGAACAGGGCCTAGTTTCTCTTCCTCCATTGACGTCGGTGTTTAATCTGTAGCTTAAAAGGTACACTCGACTCCGTGGTATGCTTTAGGATCGGTGATACGTGTTGTTTTTCTGGGTTCGTCTTCCGCATTGATTTAGGGGTTCGATTTAGTGTCGAATCCGGTTTTCGGGGATCCGTTAATCCCAACAGAAACATTTGAGACTTCCACAACACTCAATTTTGATATGTAGATCGTCAAATACTTTCACAATAAATTTTAAAAAATTCAGATAATATTTTTAATTTTGGTGGAAAATAATAAAATACTATATTTCTACTTAAGTGCAATTAAACAAGCCCAATCTGTAGTTTTTCATTGGATTCTACAGTCCCCCGTATATGAAAGGGCAGGATGTAACCACCAAGCTCGCTGGTTCACATCGGCCAATAAACCAAAAAGAATACTCTAAGTAATCTTATAAGGTAATTGACCATTTGGGGTGGCATTGAAACCTGTTAGGAGCTACATTTTGTTCAAGCCCTCTCACCCTATGATCATTTTTGTCCCTATTCTGATCGCATACAGGCCTAGTCTAGCCACAAACCATATATGTACTAGAAACAATCCTCCTCTAACAATCTGTAATGACCCGGGCCAACTAGATACATGTAAGCCAAGTATAAAAAAAAAATACTCAGAGTAACTACACAAAGTATCGAGAATAAGTGTTAGCTTATAAATTACTCAATAAGACCTCTCCTGATTGATATAGGGTCTTGAGATATCACATATAACTCGTTAAACTTCGTCCAAGCCGTTGTATTAAGAGTGAATAAGTTTCGACCATCAGATGATCTCCACTAATTGACAGAGGACGTGAGATATCACTCATAATAGGTCAAACTCAATCTAAGCCTTTGGCTTTAGAGAGTGAATAAATTTCGATCGCCAAATTATTTTAGAAAAATAGAAAAAAAGCTTATGAATATTTAATCAAAATTATTGACTATAAGATTGTCGGCGTTATGTTGATGAAGGAAAATTATGAAATGTAAAAAGTCCTTAAATTTAGAAACTGTAAATGAAGATCATTGTCATAATTTACTCGGAATAGAGAAAAAGCTTATGAATATTTAATCAAAATTATTGACTATCTGTCTAGATGGAGTTTCGCCTTTTATTTTTTGTTTAATTTGAATCTTAGAGCTCATATACTTTGACGTTCTTTTTTGTTAAATTTGAAACATCTAGACTTCCACAACACTCAATTTTGATATGTAGATCGTCAAATACTTTCACATTAAATTTTAAAAAATTCAGATAATATTTTTAATTTTGGTGGAAAACAATAAAATACTATGTTTCTACTTAAGTGCAATTAAAGAAGCCCAATCTATAGTTTTTCATTGGATTCTATAGTCCCCGTATAGGAAAGTGCAGGATGTAACCACCAAGCTTAGCTGGTCCACATTGGCCAATAAACCAAAAAGAATACTCTAAGTAATCTTACAAGGTAATTGACCATTGGGGTGGCATTGAAACCTATTAGGAGCTACATTTTGTTCAAGCCCTCTCACCCTATCATCATTGTTGTCCCTATTCTGATCGCATACAGGCCTAGTCTAGCCACAAACCATATATGTACTAGAAACGATCCTCCTCTAACAATCTGTAATGACCTGGGCCAACCAGATACATGTAACCCAAGTATAAAAGAATACTCAAAGTAACTACACAAAGTATTGAGAATGAGTGTTAGCTTATAAATTACTCAATAAGAACTCTCTTGATTGATATCGGGTCTTGAGATATCACATATAACTCGTTAAACTTCGTCTAAGCCGTTGTATTAAGAGTGAATAAGTTTCGACCATCAGATGACCTCCACTAATTGACAGAGGACGTGAAACTCAATCTAAGCCTTTGGCTTCAGAGTGAATAAATTTTGATAGACAAATTATTTTAGAAAAATAGAAAAAGCTTATGAATATTTAATCAAAATTATTGACTATAAGATTGTCGGCAAGTTATCTGTTGATGAAGGAAAATTATGAAATGTAAAAAGTCCTTAAATTTAGAAACTGTAAATGAAGATCATTGTCATAATTTACTCGGAATAGAGAAAATAAAAATTACAAGAAGTTCATGTTGTTTACTATATTTCATGAAAACTTATAAACGTCACAAGATTTTTAGGTAAAATTACTATATTTTAAAGGGTGATCATTAATATGTCATTTGCGAGGGCTTATAGGAAAGTTATCATTAATAAGGAAAATTATTGAGTATAAGCATCATCACAAACGCCAATTTATGGTATCTTACTATACTCTAGGTTAATTGCTAAGTATTAACATTTTCGGGTCATGAACTCTAAAGACAAATAACAAATCGAAAATATAAATTGCCAATTGTAAGTCAAAACAAATTACAGTCACTGACATAAATAACAACCAATGAAATAAAGTTACAACATGTAGGCCAAGCCAAGCTTATTTTGACATCTGAATTTTAGTCGACAATTCAACAATTCTTTTATTTTTATTTTTTTTAAAGGAGAGAAATAACAAAAAGAAGGGCTCCAATTCGGTCCATGCGAAAAGAACATGACATAACTTTTTGGACTTGGTCCATTTCGCCTTACCCATCAGTTCAACTCAATTCATTTCGCAACGCTCAAGCCCCAAAACCCACTATTGAAGATTTCTAATTTGCTCAAAATCTCTACTGCACAATAGCCCACGCAAGTACAACTATCAGTGCCCATCGCCATGATAGCTTAGCTCTCTCTGGATCCGCCCAGCTCCAAAAAGTTTCTTCACCATGCACCAATCAACGCCAGAATCCACTGATCACCATCTCCGACCACCAGCTTTCATCGTCGCATCCCATAGCTGAACACCGCGAGATCGGCCGTAACAGGATGGGGGCAAAACAGAGCATTAGTTTTTAGAGTTATAGAGGGTTCATTGAAAGATCTTTCTCATCGATTGCTCTCATTCGCATGTTTTCTTCGTCGATTCAATCGCCGTAGCTGCCGTCGATCGACGTCCTCCGCCGTCTCCAAGCTTCGCTGGCCACGCCTCTGTTCTCTCCTGCATTTCTGATCGGCGTGTCCAGAGTGCTTCGCACTCGCTCAATACTTCTGCGCGGGCGTTGAACTTCATAATAGCCGACGCATCTAAAACCTTTATCCTTTGGTATGGTCATCGGCAGAGTCAGAAAATCCAGCTTCCCTAAGATACGACGAATCCAGTTTCCGTTCGAACTTCTCCGCTGCTTCGTTCATGAATGATCTCGCAAGACTCTTATTGTTCGTCTCGAGCTCGTGTTCCAGTATCCATACCTCCATTAAACCAGGTAAACTCATTCCCCTCTTTCCTGCTCTGTTGCGGTGAATGTGTAAACGAACCACGTTCATGATGGCTCTGTGATTTTTAGCACTGATTTTAGGATGTCAGATGAAAACATGGCTCTGGTTCAGTTCCATAGCTTGAGTCAATCGTTCTGTTGCGCGTGTATCGTTTGACAAAACGCCTCAAAGGCTTGACCGAGAAATAAATCATGACAATGTCAGATCTGACAACGTGTTGATACGAATCGTTTCTTAGAAGTTGATTTACTAAGTATATAGATCTGATACCACTCACTGTTTCATTGTTACTGAATCTGAACCTCCGTTTTTTTGTTGTTGTTTAGTGTGTTCTCCGTACCGGATGATCGTCTCATGATGAACAATGGCGAGGAAAATGAGCGAAAGCCACCGGTATGCATATTACCAAATATCCACTATTGTCTTGAAATTGCTCCTATTACCTTTGGTAGTTTTTGATATTCAGAGAATGTCTGCCGATATGAAAATTTTTGTCACTGGATGGCTGGTGATAATGGCTGAGCGTAATGGCTGATTGTGAAAATTTGGCGTTTGTTGACGGAGGTAGTTGATGGTGGAACATAGATTGGTTTACAACTTATGATTTTGATATGTTGATCCATGGTTGTAGGAGTGATCAATTCCTGGTCTGGTTCAATTCCACCTAGAAACTGGAAATCGAATCAGGAGAACCAGTTTTCAATTTTTGAGACCGGGAACTGAACCGGACCGACCTAGTACTAGGAACCGAATCGGACCAACCAAACCAACCTAGGATCGAGAATCAGATTGAACCAACTAGCTTGGTCCCAAGACCCGATTACTTAGCAAAAAAATTTAAGAAATATACAAGAATTGTTACTGTTTTTAAGTTTTATTGCTATTTTTAAGAAATTAAAAAATATTTTTTGAAAAAAGGGTTAGTCCAATCGGTCCGGTGCGGTTCTGATTCTGGTCCGATTTCGTTTCCCCTTGAAATCGAGAACCGGATCGACAATCACCGGTTCCATTTTTATGAAACTAGGAACCAAACCGATCCCTCTAGGAACTGGACCCAACCGGTCTGTCTAGTCCAGTCTGGGCGATTCTCGGTTTGGGCTATCTAGTGTGCTCACCTCTATATGGCTATTATTTTTGAAGTTCTGGAAGTCTCATGTATTAGTTAGGATTTTTTTTTTTTTTTTAGTCCTACTCATTCTCAAATTTTGTCTTGTCTCTTAAGAAACAATGAAAGTCGAAACCACATTCAAACTATTTGACCCCACTCCAACGCTTTGAGAAGATGAGAAATTGAACCGCCCCCCTCCCCCTCCCCCTCTCCCTTCTCATAAGACAAGGATGGTCACTATAGCAAACCCAATAGTTTTATTAGTTGGGAGTTTGTTCTCAAATTGCAAAAAGAGCTGCATAGAACTAAAAGAGCTCTGATTCGTGAAAGGGCTCAAAGAGAAAGCGAAAAAAAAAAATGAAATGCTGATAAGAAAGAAGAAGAAGAAGAAGAAGAAGAAAATTAGTTATAAGAGATAATGGTTAGGCTTGCGGTAGTTTCAGCTTAAGAAGGCTTATTATGGTCTTAGTGTAAGTGGGCTTGACTAGGCTAAATAAATATGGGCCGAGTTCTTGTGTGTTGGATTTAATTTGATTAATGTAGGTTTACTTTAATAAGCCCATTGGTGTTTGTGGTCCAATTGACACACACACATGGGATATGGACATTCCCACCAAGATGGGAAATTGTAAGGAGAATATCCATGGTAGAACAATTCAGAATCAGTTTATTGTCTCGCCTCACTAGAATAAAGCAGAGATAGAAAGCAAATAAAGCACAAGAAACAGTGATGATCCATGAAAAGAAACAAGGCACGCCATTTTCAATAGAGGATCCCCTGCTTCTATTTCAAAGGCGCCCTCATATTGGTCGTTTTAGGATTTTCTCTCTATAAGACTCCCAAGTGATGCTTGAACCATCTTGATCAGTGTCGAGTAACTTCCCACAATCCGTTATTGATATCTCGCACTTATTTGGTATTTTAGAGCTCGATGCATCAATAATCCTTTCCATTGATTTGCACCCTTTAACTTTCAACCATTGCAAATGCTCTAATTCGCCAATGCCCACGACAACCTGCAGGTTTTCACACCCTATAATAGTTAATCTCTCAAGGAGTTTACACCCTTCGACAGTCAACTTTTCCAACCGAGCAAGCCCATCAAGTGGTAGTTGTTTCACTCGAGTGCTTGTGAGCTCTAAAACTGTAGAGTTTGATGAAAGTGGTTCAAGGGTTTGCAAGTCACTCTCTTGAAGAGTGAGAACCTTCAATTTCCTTGTCTCCTACAAAAGCCAATGAAACATCAGGATAGACACTTAGATGTCTGTATAAGGACAAATACAGATTTAGGCTCCCAAATTGCATCATATGTCATTTGATTTTCTTGCTAAATGAGAAAATTATACTATAAATCCATTAAATTTTGTCCTTCATTAAATGAGAAAATTAGGCTATGAGGGAAACTGACATACCTTGATTAGGCTGCCGACCTCATCATCTGTGAACCCAATGCCAAAAAGATTCATCACAACAACGTTTTCGAGATGTGAATTGGTTGCCTCACCACGTGGATGGTGTTGGTGTTGTAGAAAAGGATATATTCCAGGGTAACAAACACTAATCCATTTCAACTTGGACAAACAGCCCGTAAAGTCGCCTTGGCAAGTTACATCAGAAAACCAAAGAAACCGCAGATGTGGGAACCGTTCAATTTGCTCCAAAGTGACAGTTAAAGGAGGTTGAGCCGATAAGTCCGATTGCAAACAGAGGGCTTGAACACTTCGCTTGATCTGCCAATAACATCGAGGAGCAAGAACATGAATTCTCAATACCCCTCAATTTTATTTCGTCGAGAGAAGAAAAAGTGAAACAGAAGAGTAGCTCCCAATTCATAAACGTGAATCCTCAATTAAGAACACGGTAAGTAATTCCCTATTCAAATTTGGTCATACTTTACCTCTGTTGATTTTAATTCGCAAATGATGTCGTCTCTAGCCCATAATCTGGAATGCTCTTGAGTAGCAATTGCCCTTCCAAAATCTCTAAATTGATTATGCATCCAAAACCTATTGTCATCCGTAACCTTTATCATGCACCTATTAATAAGGACATCAATAGCATACTCTGGGCTAAACCCACAATCCTTCCACATGTAGATTGGATCAATCTTATTCCAACCGATGAAAAAGCATGCAACATCAAGAAATATCTGTTGCTGATCCACTTCTAAGGCATCATAGGTTATCCGTCGCTTTTCCAAGACATCTCCATGTGGTGTTTTCCGTAGCTTCTCTAGCATCTCTTCCCATATTTTTTTCTCTTTCTGAAGAAAGAGCGATGAACCTATTGCTTCAATAGCTAAAGGTAGTCCACCCGCAGTAGAGACGATGTCTTTTGAAAGAGTGTCGTAATCGGCTTGAGGAGAGTCTTCATCAAAGGCATGCCTACTAAAAAGTTGAAGTGCATTCTTGTCACTCAACCCCTTCATATCATAAAGCATGATTTCATACTTAAATCCCCTAATATTTAGAACCCTTTTGTCCCTAGTGGTAACAAGTATCCTAGTGCCGGGACACAAAAAATTCGTTCCAATTAGCTCTTGGATTTGGTTGAGGTCATCAACATCGTCCAAAACAATCAATGCCTTCTTGTTGCAAATTGTTTCTCCAATTATATCGGTCCTATTATCAATCTTTTCAATATTCCGAGCCACTCTAGAACTAGACATATCGGACAATAATAGTTTTTGCAGCTCGACTAAGCCCTTGGTTTTTGCCGTTTTGCTTACATCATCAAGAAAGCTGCAGTATTTCTTAAACTTAGGATATTGTTCGTTGAAGATAATCTTGGCAAGTGTTGATTTACCAATGCCGGTCATCCCATGAATTCCAATAAGCCGCACATCTTCAAGCTGCACATCTTCGGTCACTTTTCTTTGTCTTCTCAGGAGCCTATACACAACCTCTTCAACAACTAACTTGACTAGGTGCCCATCGCTGTCACAAAGTTGAACAGTTTCGATTGAGAAAAGGCAACAAATTCATTTCAGTGCATGTTGACAAACCATCTACTAAGTAACCGAGTGGGAGCACAAGGTTGAAAAAATTTTGGAGGAAAAAACTTAATATGTAACCGTCTACTAATTTTAAATATTAAATATTGTTAGCATGTTGGAAGGATTTCAAATGACGATCAAATCTGGGATATATTGTAGTATTCAACCAAGGCGGGACTAAAATGTTAATCCGCCCCCGCATAGTGAATTGTTCCCATGTAAGAAACTTTGATCTTATGAAAGAATAACATAATGTTATGAAATCGAAATACTTGCCCAAAAGATTAAAAAAAGAACAGAAAAGGAGCATATAAATATGGTTCTTATTCAAATATCTAACGAGTGTTTGTCGTATCTCTTTTATGTCAATTTCAAAACCAAATCAAAAGGTAGATGGTAATCAGTTAAGTCATGGAGCCAGCAATCTAATGTCGATACGTTATTATATTGCATGTAAGAAAGAACACCACGTAAGAGACTAATATAGAAATACTGTAAGAAAAAGTGTTTTTGTCTTTCACCGAAATAAAAATACTAAACAGCATTGAGTTTTGTGAGTTCATTCATTAGAATGTTCATCGTGCTCAAGACACTAAAAATTTATCGCTATATTATTATTTCACTCAAAACAAGAAAAATTAATCTCCATCAAGTGTCTTTATATGTATAAAAGCTCGCATGAGGTTGAACCGTGGGGAAAGTACGCTCACGTGGGAGTTTTACTCAGTAGTTTACTTTTCGTGATCATTCTACCCAGCAGTTATATGGGTTTTCATATGTCTATATGTATGGACATTTGTTTCTATTATTACGAGGCAACTGTAGTTTTTCATCAGGCAACTAGAATTTATCCAATGAAAAAGGGCATGAAACAAACGGGACTGGACCTAGAGGGATTAAAGACTTGATAAAATTCAACATCACCCCCCAAAACTTCAAGAACATGATGAATTAAAAATTTGAACATCAATTGCAAGTTTAAGTTGAAGGAATAGAGAAAGGGAAATGTTTGATCTTTAAATCAAGTAGTAGAATTAAAATATAAATGTGCGATGAGTTACAGCAATATTAGATTTACTTTTTTCTTTCGACGAGGAAAAGAATTTAACAAATGCAACTGCATTCAATTCTATAATCAAGTTCTCTGGCATACACCAGGAATCTCAATATACATGGATCGAGTTAGTGTAAAAAAGATGAAGAAAAGTCAAATTTTTATACAATGAAAATTAGGTCAATAACAAAATCATAATCATTCTATTAGGTCATAAAAAATTTGGATATTTCGTGATATAAAAAATAAAATGACAAGAATTGGGACTTTTTATTTCAATTTAGGGAAATTGGAGTTGGCATATAATTCATGAATTTACATTAGATCTACCTTTCAATTGTAAAAAATAATTTCCACATCACAGTTAGATGGTTACCCGGTATGATCCCGCAAGGCAAACCCACGGATGCCACCAACTCTTCTCAAAGCCTGCTTCCAAATCTCTATATCCGCAGAGCTGAACTTCCCTCTGTGAATCTCCAGGTCATTACCGTACAAGTCGGTTCCCAGCTTCACATCAACAGGTCTCACATTATAAAAGATGGGCAATATCACCTTCTTATTCTCATCTTCTCCAGATTTCGAGATGTTCTCCACCATCCTTGCAAGCTCACAGAGACACCGACTACTCGAAGCATATTTTGGGGAGAAAATGGGTATGTAGAGCCTAGAGTAATCAATCGCTCGTAGAATCTTGCCACCACTACTTTCGCCCGTTTGAAGTGTCTCATCTCCATTGAAGACGTGAACCATAACTTCAGTCAAGTAATGATAGAGGGTGTCGACGAATCCACGACGAGTATCTTGCCCACTAAAACTTAGGAACACATCGTATTCACTATCGGAGTTGTACTTACTACCGGAGTCATCATCGGAGTTGATGTCTAATAAATTGTTTATGGCTGCTATTTGATCCTCTGTTCCGACTAAATCTTTGGTCACTTTTCTGTGCTTTATCCCGAGCCTTTTTACAACCTCTTCGACAACAAACTTGCTTAGATGCCCATCGCTGCCAGAAAGTTTAACAGATTCAATTGAGAAAACGTAACAATTTCAATTCCTTGCATGTTGACCAATCATCTATTAAGTAACCGGGTGCGAACGTGAGGTCAAAAATTTTGGCGGAAAAAACTCATTATGTAAACGTCAACTAAGTTCAATCTGATTATCTTAAATAGTGTTAGAATGTTGGAAGGGCTTCAGACAATGATCAAGTTTGGGATACATAGCAGCATTCAACCAAGGTGGGACTAGCCAGTTAATCCACCAATTGTTCCCATGTAAGAAACTTTGATCTTATGAAGGAATCACATAAGGAGAATGACAAGCTAACAGAGCTGTTATTGGGAGGCACCTGACGGTGCGTTCTCCACCGCACATATTGCAAGAGAAATCGGACAACTGGCTTTACCGGTTTCTCTTTGCTTATTCATTCTCTGTCTGCCATCCATAAGGCAAGTCTAATACCAAGATAAGCAAAGAGAAGACCGGAGAGAGAATCTTTGCTTATTATTCTCTTCGCTTGTTCATTCTCTGCCATCCGTGGTTCTCGTTTTGTTTATTCTTATTATTGTTTCTTTGCTTTACCGTATGTCGCACTTCAATTTTTTTATTTTTCCATTGTTACAACTAAAATGATCTCTAACACAATTTTCCCATAGCAGAAAACATACAACCTACTCAATTCAGTATAATATAAGTCATCTACACATGGACAATTAACAAGAAAATCGCTTCGATTTGTCTAATTCTAAACACTTTAAATAAGACAAAATTAAAAAGATGACGAGCTTAATCAAGAAAAAAAGATTTATTAGAGTTTCAACTCACTCCTCAATTTTGCTAAATGTAATGTCTTTCCCAGAGTTATTATAACAAAAGTATTTACTTTAGACTTTTCTACTATCATTTTTTATATTACTTAAGTCTATTTCTTTTAGTAATAGTAACACCATATTTACACAAATTAAATCATCGATAAGTTCAACTCAAGTCAATACCAATGCAAGTTAACTCGAAATCAAAATCATGATCATCTTGTGACTAGCAAACAAGGCAAAGCATTTAAAACTATATTGAATTTGTTTGATTAAAATTTTCACCTCACTTTTTTTCTTTTTTACGTACAACACCTCTTTTTCACCATGCTTGCCAACTTTCAATTTAAAATAACTAAACTAAATAAATATATATCGTGATTTAGTTCAACAAATGCCATAAAGAAACTCATTGCAATGTACAAGTTTCACTTGTTGGGTAATTCTTTGAAATCTCATCAAATTGGGTAAAAATACAAGTGTGGTTGCTAATTTGACTTTTATAATATCTATAATAGGTTAAAGTGCTATCGCGGGTACGCTGCAAAAGAATTGGGCGTTTTATTTGAGTAGTCACTTAATTTTTTTTTCTTTTTAAAGTTCACATGCACCAATTAGATTTCCTTCTGATTTGTTTCATTTCCTTTTTGGAAAAAAGAAATACTATCCAATATTTGAGAATTTTTTGTCTGAGATTTGTTTTCCAAATTTGCTTCATTTCTATTTATTGTGTAGGTTCCAGTTGCCAATTGTATTTCAATGGCACTTTGTAGTAAAAAGGCACCATTATTTACGAGTAATGGTGCCGTTAGCTTGGCAGCTCTCCATCACATAATCAGATTATATTCTAGTAATGTTATAAGATAGACAATACTTGTGCAAAAAGACTGAAAAAGAACAAAAAAAGAGTATGTAGATAAGTGGTTCTTATTCAAATAACTGATAAATCAATTTCATAGATTATTCAAAAGGAAGATCCTAATCAGTTAGGTGATGGAGCCAGGAATCCAATGTCGACTCTTTTTTATTGCATGTAAGAAAGAGCACCACGTAAGATACCGAATTAATATAAGAATAGTGTAAGAAAAGGCGTGTTCATTTTTTACCGAAATAAAAATACTGAACAGCATTAAGTTTTGTAAGTTATTTTTTTTTTCGGTTCATCTTGTTCAAAGATACCAAAAATTTATCATTACATCATTACACTAAAAAAAAAAAAAACTTAATTTCCATCGAATGCCTTGATTTCTCATTTGTATGAGGCATAAAATTATCACATATTGTATATACATATAATGAGTAAAGTTCACGCGAGATTGTGTGACGTGGAATGCTCATGTGTTAGTTTTACCTAATAAGTTACATTTCGTGTTCACTTTAGCAAATCTCTAATTCTCCATCTCTAATTCTTGTGTATATTTGGATAGTTTACCTATAATCGTGTGTATATTCTATTTTGAAATATTTATAGACCGAGTTTTTTTAATGGAACAGATTCCCACATCTAAGTTATAAAAAGAAAATTTAAATGGTATTTAAGGATTGAGCATATTCTGCATTTAGAATTATCTGCACAAAATCATAATGATTTTTCAAATTGATGAGAACAAAATCTCGCGTGCGTCTAAGTTTCATAAGCCGAATTTTTAAGTTGATGGAACAAATTCCTGCATATAAGTTAGCAAAAAAAAAAAAAAAACGCTTGAAAAGTTATATTCCAGGATACGCATATTATGGGTCTACGATTATTAGCCCATATTTGATTAATAAAGGATTTTAGATGATAATTTGGTAAATTACGCATTGTTTTACAAATAATGGATATTAAGAACTAAATAAATAAAAATACCATTATTACATAATTTCCCTTATTTCATAAATTTTATAGATAAATATGACTAATGCATAATTAGTGATGAATGTTATGATAAAATGCATAATTATATACAACTCTAATAAGATAATTTTTTAAAATATTTATACAAGAAATTACAGCTCAACACGTAAAACAAATTAAGGGTGAGTTACTTTTAATTTTAAAATTACTCGTACATGATTAAATTAATAATCGAAGATAATTGCTATTACTGTATAGTTGATGAAGACAATTCCTATCGCTTTATAATTGGTGACAGTAAACTTTGAATTGAGGACTAAGATAAGTTTTTAAAGTATTATATTGATTTCGATAATTCTTGAAGAAATTATGACAATAAAACATAATCTTGTTAGCGATATTTTATTACATAAACGTCATAAAATTACAAAATTTAATACCTTTTACAAAGAGCACGTAGGTGATGAAAATAGAATAGACATAAATGTGAACATTCGGCAATAAGATATGTCTGCTTTGATTCATAAGATTTGAAGCTGAAGGAACTTGATTAGAAAAGTGATACAAATTTAATCACTTGATGAGACAAACTAGAAGTTAAGAAAAATTGATTGGAAAAAAAATGATCAAGTTCTGGGACCATATGCATAGTTATATCGTTTTAATAATGAATACGGAGAATATGAAACAAGTAACTTTCCCTTTAAATAATACTTCATGCGAAAGATAGATGGACAAGATAAATATGTAAATGAGTATATATGAGGACAAACCCAGCTAATCAAACAGAAGAATCACGCTACTTGGCCAATAACATGGATGAGCGTGAACTTGAAGGGGAGAGAGGGAGAGGGAGAGAGAGAGAGAGTGAAGGGGAGAGAGAGAGAGAGAGAGAGAGAGAGAGAGAAATGTCCACTTCGACCGACTTTCTCTTTTCTTTTCGCATATTTGATAGATATCCTAATCAACCTAGCACAAGACTCCCTAAAAAAAAAAAAAAAAATTACCTAGCTACGTGTTGGTGCTGATAAATAAGATTTCGTGTATATTAGATAAATGAATATTTTAGGACTCATTAAAGAAAAACAAGGCAAGTTTGTTGAACTTTGTAAAATGATCAAAGCAATACCCATCAACGTTCAGTGTACGCAATAGAATTTATCGACACACGGAAAACTTTTTTTATGTTTATTAACATTATGATGATTCTTTTTAATATTTTTAATGCTATCTAAAGCTCATTTTTGTACCAGCAACAAGTTAAAAGTATAGTCCGAGTCATATAATTCAAGATATATCTTATCGGAATTCTATTATAACTTAAACAATTGATCATGCTTCTTTTAATTTGATATTAATTATCTATCATAAAGATGTCAAAGTATGGGACCATCAATATTTCTCTAAACACGCATGTCTATGTAACATGACAAATGTAAGAACGTCAGTCAGAAATATAAACTGATATCATGATACAACCAAACTAAAATTAACAAAGTTGTGAAAAATATTCAACTTGAAGCATTAGTAAATGCAAACTCTTCCTCCTCTTCTTCTTCTTCCTTTTTTTTTTTTTTTTTCGAAACTGCAAACTATTCTAACAACCAACTTTTGCAACAAAACTTTTAGAAAAGGGATGGATATGGGAATATTTTTATTCAAGAGACAATAGACATTGAAGAATTACCAAGTTTCCGTGATCGAGGAAACTTGAAGAGCATCTTGGAACCGTGCAAGACAAAGACATCTTGCTAGTTAGGGTTATTGAAAGAATATTTGGCAAAGTTAACAAAAATATTTAAAAGGAAAAAAGAACGACTATCAGGGTATCTGATTCCGTTTTCTCTTTTGAGCAACCTCCTACGAAATTTGAGGGATGACAGATCTGGGCTAAAGTCTTATGTTTATTTCTCTTTTGCTTTTTTTTTTTTAATGGGGTGGCAGGCTTGGCTATAAGAACTTTTTTTTTTAAAAAAAAAAATTGATGTGTTGGACTTGTTATGATGAAATTACAAGGAGCTTAAAGTGGGGCGACAGCTCTTGCCTTCTCTTTTTGGCTCCGCAGCTATCGGTTAAATGGGGCATCACATGTCAATATATATGGATATTTCTCTTTCCTATTATGTGGCAACTAGATCTTCTTTCCTTATTCTTTTGGGTCAGGAGGCAGCTAGAATTTGTTCAATGAAAAAGGGCACGAAACAAACAGGACTGGAACAAGACTTCAGGAACATGATGAATCACAAACTTGAACATTTATTGCAAGTTTAAGTTGAAGGAAAAGAGGAAGAGAAATGGTCGATTGTTAAATCAAGTAGTATTATCAAAATATAAATGTGGGATGCGTTATTGCAATGTTAGTTTTTTTTGTTCTTTTGATGTGGAAAAGAACTTAGGAAAAACAACACAAATGGTCCCGAAACTTCGATCTAATATGTAATGCGGTCTTAAACTTTTAATTCGTTCAATGTGATCCATAAATTTTAACCTATTATGCCTTGAACTTTTAATTTATTTAATGGAGTCTATGAACTTTTGGCATATATTCAATCCGGTTTCTAAACCACATGTTCATGCAGTCCTGAATTTGAATTAATAGAAAAACAACATGAACATTTTCAGATAGTTGAAGGACTAAATTAAACGTATACCAAAACTCTATAGACCACATCAAACAAATTAAAATTTCATGAATAACATTTCACATTAGGCCAAAGTTCTAAGATATATTAAGCAAATTAAAAGTTTAGGTGACCACATTATGTATTGAACCAAAGTTTATGAACTATTTGCTTCTCTCCTCTTTTTTTGATCATGACATATCCAAATATTTTTCTGACCTAATAGGATTATCATAATTTCATTTTGGACCTAATTTCCATCGTATAAAAAATTGGCTTTGCTTAATATTTTTCATACCAACTTTTGATCCATGTATGTAATTAGATTCCTAATTTATGCTAGTGAACTTTATATGAACCTGTATGCAATTGCATTTGAAAAGTTGTTTTCCCAGTCAAAAAGAAGTTCAGGAAATTGGAGTTGGAATATAATTAGTGAATTTTTATTAGATTTATGGTCCGATTGTGAAAAATAAATTTCAAATTCACGGTTAGATGGTTACCCTTTATATTTCTCCCGGTCGCACCCCATGGTGGCATCAACTTCGGAGAGAGCCCGCTCCCACTCCTCTACTTCCTCTGTGCTGAGCTTCCTCTTTTCCTTTAACGCCGATATGTCCTCTTTATACCTGCCCTCTTTCAGTTTGACTTCATCTGGTGTCACATCATAAAAGATGGGTAACATCACCTTTTTATTCCCATCTTTAGATTCATAGGTGTTCTTCACAATCTTCACAAGCTCATCGAGGCACCAGTGACTCGAAGCGTAGTTTTTGGAGAAGATGGGTATGTAGAGTTTAGAGTCATCGATTGCTTGCAGAAGTTCGCCGTCAATTCTTTCACCTGGTCGAATCGATTCGTCATCGATGAAAACATGAATCTCGACTTCCAACAAGGCGTGGTAGAGGATGTCAGCGAATCCACGACGAGCGTCGGGTCCTCTAAAATTCAAAAACACCTGGTATTCACCTCCTAATGAATTGCTAGTTCTTATTCCTGCCACGCTCGAACACGTTCGGATATGTTTGGACACGCGGTTACCACATGTCGGAAAACCCGACACGTTTCGACACGCGTGTCCGAAAAACAATGGAGGGTAGAGGTGAGGGTGAGGGAGCAGAGACGAGCCCGTAAGCGACGGCGAGCCTGCAACGGCAAGCCCGCGACGGCGAGAGACAACTAGAGAAAGAGCAGAGACTGAGGTGAGGGCCGCCACTTTGTGATGCTACGATGGATCGGCGACCAAGCTGCAGCTGCGAGGGAGGAAGGGCCGAAAGTGAGGCGGCGAACAATTGTGATGAGGACCGAGAGTAAGCAGAGATCAAGGGGAAGAGGAGAGGAAGGGGTCGTGCGGCGAGGAGGAGGAGAAGAAAGAGGGCGCTGCTAGGGTTTTTGAGAATGAAACTCAAAAGAATATAAAAGGGAGGGAGGGGGAAGTGACAGCCTGTAGGTGGTGGGGGAGGGCAAGAAAATAAAATAAATTTGGGGATGGGGAAAGAGACGAGGGAAAGAAGGAAGTTAGGGTTAGGGTGGACTCCTCGATGGAACTTTTTTTAATCAGAAAATTAAATAAATGAAATTGAAAGGTAATTTTGAAAAATAAAAGTATTAAATATTGAATTATGATAAATTTTGGTCATTATAAAATATCATGCATTTATTTAAATAAGTTGATTCTAATTTCTTGTTAATTATTAGTTTTGTCAATAACTTTTGTTAAAGTTAGAAACATGTCTCCAAACATGGATACGCATTAACTATGAATATGTCTTTTAAATTTTCAATGAATAAATTTATTAATATTATTAGTGTAAATTCATTGTAAACTCTTTTTTTAATTATTTATTTATTTATGAATTTGAATCAAATTAATTAAAAATAATAATATCCATTTAATATACAACGTTTCCTAACATATTAAATTCTATTTTTGAGAAATAACGTGTTGACGTGTAGTGTCACGTGTCGGTGTTACTTAGCATTCGAGCTCTCTTCGCACGTAACAAAGCCGCTCTCTCTCTCTCTCTCTCTCTCTAGTAGGTACTCTTGAAAACTTTTTCACCTAGCACATCGTACTGACTGTAGGCAATTTCGCAAAAGGCTGAAGATGTTTGGCAGATCTCGATACAAGCCAGCGACTTTAATATAGAAGTCACAATGAAGACTTCTTAAGACTTATCGAAGACCCTTAAAATACGGGAAAATTACCAAAAAAAATCATAAACTTATTATAATTGTGTCAATTTAGTCATAAACTTATTTTTGTGACCAATTGAGTCATAAAAATTTTAAAATTATTCCCAATCTAGCCAAAATTACCCAGCGGCCTTTTGTTAAATAATATTTTATTTTTTGAAATATTTTTTATTTTATTTATTTATCTTTTTTCGTTTTCCTCTCTTTTTTTTTTTTTGTTTCCTTCTCCCTCTTCCTTCTTTCTCCCTCCTCCCTCCTCCTTCCTTTGGCTTGGGCGACCAACCAGGCTGGCTGGTCACCGGACTAAGGCAATTCGGCGGGGTTTCGCCTCGCCGTCACTAGGTGCGAGCTCACCGACTAGTGAGGTGAGCCTTCGCCAGACCCAGCGACGGTGAGGCCCCCCTCCCTCCTTCCTTTGGCTTCGACAACCAGCTAGAGGGGAGAATTGGCCGATCGCCGGACTGAAGCAACCGGGCTAACTCGCCTCATCGTCATAGGGCGAGGGTGAGCTCGCCCAACCACTAGCGAGGCGAGCCCTTGCTAGATTTGGTGAGAGGGGCCTCGCCGTCATCGGATTCGGCGAAGGCTTGCCTCACCAGTCGGTGAGCTCGCACCTAGCAACGGTGGGGCGAAACCTCGTCGGATCTAGCAAGGCGAGCCCCCGTCGAATGTGGCAAGGCAATCCAATAGGGCGAGCCCCTGCCGAATTTGGCGAGGGCTCGCCTCGCAGTCGCTCGAATGACAAGCTCCCCTCGCCAAGCGATCGTGAGGCGAGCCCTCGCCAGATTAGATGGGGGCTCGCCCTGCCGTCGCTGGGTGTGAGCTCGCTGGATTGCCTCAATCTGGCGACTGGTCATCAGAGCCGAAGGAAGGAGGAGGGAGGAGGGAGGAGGGAGGAAGAAGGAAGAGGGAGAAGGGGAAAAAAAAAGGAAAAAGATAAAAGATAAAAAAAAAGATAAAAAATAATAAAATATTTCAAAAATTATTATAAAAAAGGTCGTGGCACCGCGGCAACAAATTTTTGGTCGGATGGACTGATCGTGAATGATTTTAAAATGTTTAGACTCAATTGGAAAAAAATATATTTGGATTAAATTGGCACAATTATAATAGATTTATGATTTTTTTGATAATTTTTCCTTAAAATACTATTAAGTTTGCAAAGACTTGAGATATGATAACACTGCCAATCGATTCAGAAAAATTAAAATTGACTTAGCTAATCAAAATATTCTAAGAGTTTCGGTGTATTCGGATCTAACCTGCAATCGGATCCTTCTTTTTCGTGCTTTTCACGTGGCTCTGTCTCCGTAGAAAATTCAGAAGTCGATAAAGTTATGGATCTAAAAATAAAAAAGTGGACGACATCAACATGACATGACAAGATCACATGGAGTTCCTTCTTTTTCGTGCCGTTCACATGACTGGTGAATATTTTCTCCTGCCAGTCCATTCATTCAACAACTCCACTTTCTTTTTCTTTTTTTTTGGTCAGAAACAACTCCACTTGCCGATCTTTCACCACCGTCACCTCGGACCACGTCCTCAAAGATCACTAGGATCCATTGAAAGAAACCTCCTTTTGTTCGTATTAATAAAATTGATTGATGTGTTATCATACCTTCATGAAAACAAAAAGAAATCAATAGGCATGATTTATGATAGATTGTTTGAACTCAAAAAAGAAAATTTCTTTGTGAATACTTTATTAATCGCTAGCAGGCACATGAAGAAGAAAGAAGACAAAAGGACGGATTGGTGGCACCTAGAAAAAGTTCTTCTCCATTGAATGCTATGTTTGAGCAAATAGTCATAGGGCGCAACACTTTTTCAATACTAAATATTTAGCTACGAATAGATTACTTGTGAATCATTTAAACAAGCCAAAGAGAAAAGCAAAGGTTAGCTTCATAAATAGAGAATTGCAGTATGAGCATTTGCATTAAAGTCCTCCCTTTAGTCTTCTTTAGCTTCATAAATAGACAAAAGGACGAATAGATTACTTGTGCTCTTGTTCCAAATTTCCAGGGTTATTCTTCTTTTGGTTCCAATATTTGGTATCAAAACTAGAAATAACGTTTATCAATTGCATCCAATTGCAATTTACAAAGCTGAGCGAAAGAAATTTCAACAATTGATCTGTCTAAATAAATATTTTTTAAATTGTAAGATTTATGAAATTTGGTGAAAAATAATTATATTGAAGTGACTGTTAAATTAATAATTCGAATTTGAATATAAATATCGATTTTGTTAAATTGAATTTATCGAGGCAGATCTCTTCAAACGGATTAGAATAATTCGGACGGAGAAGCTCTTCTTTGTTGGACTTGCTTTTGGCCGTTGAAAAGAAAGTGAGGGAAGATATGGGCACTAAAAGACAAAATAAGGGGCTCATTTATTTTATGAATATTTATTTATTTATGGGTAAAGAAGTCTATCACTAAGAGGAAAGAAAGAAACCTACGACGCCTTTCCCGAGTAGCGTTCTGTCAATAAAGGTTTGACCGCTCTGGCGGCCCGAGAGGCAGAGAGCCGAGTCCGCCGTGATGATCAAGATCGAGGATCCAATCTACGACCTGGTAGAAGAGGACGAGTACGACAGGCTCGTGGCCAAGCGTCGCGAAGAAGAGGACTGGACCAGACCTAATTGCTCCTCTGATGAAGTATCAGAAGGTCAGAACTCCAAATGCTTATGGGTCCACTTCTATTAATCTTTATTTTAACAGCAGTCTTGCGGATTTTGTTGAATTCGTAGGTTCGAAACAGTCTCGTGGGAGAGAATGTTCAGAAAAAGAACATAGGCGGTGAAGAAACCTGCACCGTCTTCGCTATTTGCTGCAGCAGCTATGATGGGAAAGCAGACGTTGTCTTAAAAAAATAAGGAAAAATTTCAAATAAAAATTCAAAGTGGATCAATTTTTTCAAATAAAGATCTAAAATAAACTTTGTGTCAGATAAAGACCTAAAATAAATCCATTATCTCAATTAAGGACTTAAGCTCAGCGTCGCCAAATATTCACCATTATTAAGCATGCAACATTTTCAACGATTGGAGTTTGGGCAATTGTCCAAAAAAATCTAGAGAAAATTAATAAATCTTAAAATAGAAAAAAAAAACCCTAGATTTTTACGGTCTCTCCACCTATCCTCTGCAAAGTCAAAAACCAAAGTTCTCCCCATTCGTTGTACCCGTCCTCTGCAAAGTTGAATACCCAAATTCTCTGTCGGTTGAAGCACGAACTCAAAAACAAGAAGAAAACCATATGCTTCTTTCTTTATTTGTGGATACCCAAATTCTCCTCCAATCAAGCAAAGCGAGGAGCGACAAGAATTGAGTCACGACGATGACCAGGCAGAAATTTGGTTGAGGAGCAGTGAAGTAGAAGAAAGAAGAAAACGTAAACATCTAATGAATAGCCTAAATTTAATTAATTTAGAATTTTCCCTTTTTTTTCCAATTACAAAATTCTAACAAAATTGCCCCTATTTTAATAACTAGAAAATGTCCGCCGATGAGCTAAGGTCCTAAATAGAGATTAACTTGATCACTTCGGGTCTTTATTTGACACAAAAAATTTACTTTGGGTCATTATTTGAAACAATGGGTCCACTTTGAGTTCTTATTTGACACAAAGTTCACTTTGGGTCCTTATTTGAGAAAATAGATCAACTTTAAGTCATTATTTGGAATTTTTCCAAAAAAAAAAAAGAACAGAAAAGGGAAAAAAAAAAACCAAAATAGGAAGTTCAAAAATATTATTAAAAATATCAATGTTAACATCGATCATACCACAAAAGACGGTCGGCGTTCACGTCAACGATTTATAACTAAAATTGACTGAATAAATTCAATTGATACAAATACATTTGAGACTAAATTAGTTAAATTAAAAATTAAAACTTAATTAATATCAATCGGTTTTTTTGATACTCTTCTTGACTAAATGGCTAGATTTAGTCTAATGAACAAAAATTAATACACAATATTATATGGTCATCTCGAAAATAATAAGATGGGTTGTTCATCCTTTCACAAGCTTCTCACAAACGTGGTTAAAGAATCGTACCCCTTCTTTTGTCGGATAAAAATGTACCTTTCTTTTTCTTCCTATCTTTTTGCTCAAAACAGTTGTACCTTTTCTTTTTTCTTTTCTTTTCTTCTCTTAAACAATCGTACCTTCTTGTGCTTGTCACATGGGATGTGGACGGCATCTGCTCTAAATTCACTTTTGTACTTTTGAATAACAAATAATACGATCCTCAAACATTTAATCTTTAGTTCTCTAGCAATATCTACAGTTGGACATAATTAAAATCCCATGACTGGCCCGTGTTCCTGAGCCATATTGATGATTACTCGCGGTTTACATAAATTTATCTTATGCAACATAGGTCTCGAGTAACTTTCACTTTATATTTGGTTTGCAAATATGATATTAAAAAAAAAAAAAAACTCGGTGCTCGAAGACAGTCAAAGCCCTTCGCACTGATAGCATATATACATATAACACGGCCCATGCCAAGGATCAGAATTTAAGCTCACCTTGAGAGTGTCTTGTCTTACAGGTCTTGTTATAAAAGTTCAAACAATTCAGCCCAAAGCTTTAGCCCATGGGAAGCAAAAAACCAAGCCCATGTTTACTGAGAAAAGCCCAAACCTTTACAAGCTCAGCCCGCTTCAAGACTCAACAAGCCCGGCCTTGATGACTTCTTTCTTTCTTTCGCTTTTGATCCTCCGCCTCCGCCGACAACGTCGCCTGGCCTCCTTCGGCGCGCGCGCTCGTCATGCTCAACCAGCGGCTCCCCCGGATTCACTCCTCTGCTCAGCGCGCACAGTTATGTATGTGTGCTGACGGGGGCGCGATTTGCGTGTACGACGAAATGCCTGACTTGAAACAGGGAGAAAACAGCCATAGATGGAGCTCCATCGAGCTCAAATTTGTCATTTCAAGCTCTACCTTACTGGATTATGGCAATGAAACTGAACCCAAGTTTTCTGGGTTATCGGATTTTCGATTTTCGATTTTCGATTCAATCGTCGCACTGATTTCTCGTTTCTTTTGTATTTCCAGCAGTTTTATCCTCACTTTTGAAGCTCCTCTTCATTGACGGCGACATGGCTATAGAGCAGCACCTCGGAAGCTCCCTCTCGGATAAATCCACATCTTCCTCTTTAACGCGCGGAAGACCTCTCTTGGATTCCACTGATCAATTCACTTTTTCCGATATTCTCAGGCTACGGACAACCACAGTTTCCGTTGCAGGTTCCTGATTTCACTACTACTCCCTGGACACTCTGTTCGCCCTTGCTCACAGTCGCCGCAACCGAAGACCTCGTAAAGTGATCATTTCTACTTGTTTCGTTGATTCCCGTCCTAGAAGCCGTACCTGTGTTTGCCTTATTCATATCTGATCAGTAATCATCCCAGGTCATAATTCTTTGCTAGATCGAACTAAATTTGCTCTGTTTTAAATGATTGCGAATAAAAACATAGCCGAGAAGTTTGGTTACGGGTTAAGTGAAAATAAAGGTTCTATTAATGATTTAAATATGTTGATGATTTTGTGATAGCCTAGATGTGAATCATAGCTTCATTACTGCATATGGACTTCATGGCAGGGAATTGTAGGGGTGTCAGTTCCCGAACCGAAAACCGAACTGAACCGAACCGAAAATTCATTCGGTTCGGTTTTCATTAAAAACCGAAAATTTTCGGTTCGGTTCGGTTTTTATCGGTTAACCGAACCGAACCGAACCAACAAATAAAAATGGAGAAATAAAAATGGAGAAATCTAAGTTTAACAGAAAAAAAAAAAATAAAAACCGAAAACCAAAGGCTAAAAACCGAAAACCGAAAAACCGAAAAACCGAACCGAACCGAAATTTTGGTTCGGTTTCGGTTCGGGTTCGAAGATTTTTCTAACGGTTCGGTTCGGTTCGGTTTTTCAAAAAAACCGAACCAAACCGAACCGTTTACACCCCTAGGGAATTGTATGCACCCTATAGAGACGAGTGAAAATGGTGGCAGCGAAATTACAATTCGTGCTGGGCAAGCCCCAATTCACATTTTTTTATAACAAGCAGTGTCGTGGAGTGGTAAACCAATGAGTCTTGAGCAATATCAGCAAATACAGATTCGTGAAGCATGTTTCCACAAATGAACTCTCGTTGACGTAATTAGAAATGCATACACCGAATTGGAACAGAATAAACTAAGATCCAAACAAATTCGTCAAATAAACAGGGCACTTGCGTACCATTGTCTGGTTGTGGATGGAAAAGATGAGCGAATTAACGTTTGATCTATGGAAATTGGAAAGAATAAAACCTGGTATGAACCAAGACAGACGAAACAACTGAGGCACTTTCGCTCCTCGGACTTTGAGACGCGAAGTATGTGGCCATTCGACACTCTTTCAATTAATAGTCATAGTCATTTCGCCACCTCTATTGAAGGAGAAAAGAAGCCAAGTCTGACATGCTTGACAGAGATAGGGTATCTGCATATCAGCTGAGCACAATGTCTCAGCTTGTATAAATTGGCAACTAACAACATCATTTGAACTGCCCTTTATGTTCAATTCTATTCTAATGGAGTCAAAAGAAGACTCGGAAATTTACAGCTTACACTTGTGCCGGCAAGCATTAAAGCCTTGTACACAATGCTCCTGACCAAATCAGGACCATCCCATGCATCCTCAAGCTCTCTCACTAAGCCTTCGGATAACGGATCAAACCTCGTTCCTTAGCCGTAGTAACTGTGACCCTGACCTTAACACCCTCGGAAACCCTTCGAAACAGAGATCCTTTAGTATATCCAGTGGCAGCGGCTCACCTTCACATCCCAACCCCACACTCTCGAACGGAAAAGGAAGTTTCTCGTAACCATCGGATATGTGCTTTATGTTGGGGTCCCAAAAGGGCAGCGTAGTTTCATGGAAGCGTTTCATGACCGGATCAAATGTAGAGCTCATTCCAATGTCATTGTAGCACCATACTGCGACCACACCTCCCGGCTTCCAGAGCAGACGGGTCAAGAGGGAGTAAAAATTGGGTAGGTCGAACCAGTGCACCGCTTGAGCCACCGTAATTAAATCCACTAAATTTTCACCTCCAATTAAGGTCATGATTTCATCGTCGGAGATGGGTATTGGGGTGTGGACGTAATGGACCCTCGGATGCTGCATCGCACATTTTAGCTGGGCTGTGCTTGCATCAGTGGCGATCACCTGGTCATAGTTTTGGGCTACCTATTTTACAAGCAAGTGCAGGGCATATGAATGGAGTTGTAAGTGAGGAACAATCTGGAAGTAATGAAATTCGATTGAATAAATCAAAGAGGAAAGAGAAGCCCATTTTAAAAAGACAAAAAAAGGGAGAAGAAGCCTGGAAGACACTGAGACGGGTTGAACTTCAGTTTTAAAGTTCACATTCAAAACAACACAAAGGATTTGAGATCAATTACGTGGAACTGGAGGATGACCACCTTCAGTTAGTGATTAGGAAGCAGTACGCAGCCTATCCAAGCCCCAAGCAAAATCAAATCGAATAAATCAACTTCTTATCAATGAGCAGAGTTAAAAGTAGTATATGAGGATTCAGGTAAAATTCATCCAGGATGAGCTAATCTTCACTCATTCTCTACACCCTATGTTTAGTCAATTATTTCCAAAAGCAAAAACAAAGGAAAAATATTCATACATGGTGATTGCTCGAATGAATGATTCTCCTCAAAATTCCTCTTCAGTGAGACATGCATTTGATATGTATTTAATCATAAAAAGTGTCGAATTTCGCATGATCTGCGATCATATCTGACCTAGCCCATTTTTCTTTTTGCAAAATCCAGAAAATCTGCTCACACCGTCATGGCTTCCGATAAATGTTTTTTTTTTTGGTAAAGGGCTCCCCGATAAATGTTGTGTTCCATCGTATCAAGAAAAACAGTAAACTTGCTACTAATCTTGCACACAGAAAAGAGAGAGAGAGAGAGAGAGATAGGACTCACGCTGAGGGCGGCTTGGCCATTGCCGGCGCCGACGTCCTGGGCGAGGGAGTGACGAGGAGTGCGAGAAGCGAGCATGGAGTACTAGTGTGCCGAGTATGTCGGACGAGCGTCCACGTACATCTACGCTTGCTTGTCGAACAGACCCCCCATCTCCTCTCTCCCCTCCCGATCTGCATCTGCTCGCATTGCCCATGCCTTGGGTCTTGGTTTCTGCTCTGTTCATTGCACTCCCTAATATTCAACTCTAGACTTGCCCGATATTTGAAAAAGAAAAGTTGGGAAATATTAACAAATGATGCGATTTTCTAATAATCATTTCCTCTATATTGTAATTGCACTTTTTAATCAAAGGAATGTAGTGTATATCCATTTATTACGCTTTTAGTTTATTGGGGGAATATTACCTAAAAAAAAATCCTAAACATATTATATGAACACCAATTCAGTCTTAAACTATAAATCTTTTGACAATTTATCAATATAATCCTTCCGATCAATTTTGACCAAAAATTGACGACATATACCATCTTGTACTAACGTGAATAATTTTACAATTATTTTTAATTTTTCATACTTTTTTCCATTGTGGTAGGTGAGGACAGGGCTTGAAGCCTTCACCAGACCTTAGCAGTTGCCTTCCCTGCGATTGGCGAGGGCTGCGACCCTTGCTGGTAGCTGATCATACCAAGTAGAACGATGTATGTTTTACTAGTTTTCGGCTAAAATTAGCCAAAAAGTCTATATTAACAAATTGTTGAAATATTTATAATTAAATTGGTCAAATTGAAAGTTTCAAAACTAGCTTGACATTTATATAATATATTTATGATTTATATTTGTATTTCCAAAAAAAAAAAAAACTAAATTGAAACTTCGATCTCAAACTTTTATGAAAGAATTCCCTAAACGCTCGTGCTTACATTTCTGCTGTTAATATAGCAAATCCCCCGGCTAACTATTGAAAACTTCACCTGTTAACTTCTGAACTTCACATCTACGGCTCCTGGTTATGAATCCTGAGGATGAATCTGTGCGTCTTGCTGCTTTGTGTCAACGTCTGGGTCGCCTTTGCTCTGAACAGGAAATAGAAACATGGGAGGAAGAGCCAACCCCGGCCACAGTAGCAGAATGTCGTTTAACCCTGGTGGGTAAAGTTTTCACCCAATCACCTGTTAATTTCACAGCATTACAGAGCACTTTAAAAAGGATATGGAGGAACGACCATGTTGACTTTGCTCAAACAGAAAATGGTTTATATCTGGCGAAATTTAGGACAGAAACTGAGAAAAAAAGAGTGTTGGAAGGTGGACCATGGCTCTTTTCTAGTCACCTAGTCTTCTTTCGACCTTGGATTCCTAATACTCCTCTCCAACATTATGACTTTACACGATGTCCTTTTTGGGTACACGTTGTTGGTTTGCCATTAGAGTGGACTACAGAACAGATGCTCCGAAAGGCAGTTCACCAGATTGGAGAAGTTTTAGAAGTTCGCGTTGATTTTAAAACACACTCGGCTTTAAGGGCTGGCCGGATACGGGTTGAGCTTCCTCTAAATGAACCTCTAAAGACTGGCAAACTGGTTAGAATTGATGGGAGAATGATGTGGTTGGATTTCCGTTATGAACGGTTGTCTCCTTTCTGTTATTCGTGTGGGAAGCTTGGCCATTACGCCTCATATTGTGCAGACTATCCTTATGATGAAGCTAAAAATGATGGTAAAGAAAAGATGGCTTATGGTCCTTGGTTGAGAGCGGAGGTTAACCAATTTAGTCCTTATTGGCAAGCATTCTACAACCCACCGGAGCATCCTATTCAGAATGAAGAAACCGTACCTGAGACACCTCCAAACTTACTACCGAATGTTCCTTTACTGGCTGATACAGAGCATTGCACTGAAGTTCCAGCAGCTCCAATTGCTCCACCAGCAGTGCAACATCATTCTGCTCTCAGTGAGACTATCCAGCACTCCCGGCAGCCTTCTCTACAACCAGGTCAGATTTTCTCAACGGATTTAATCCCTGCACAAACCAAACAGAAGGGCCCCATTAGTTCTAGTATTGAAAAACCAACACATCAGAAAATGCATGCTCCCCGACTTACTACTAAGATGAGCCCTCTGAAGAAACAGAAAAGATATTCTCCCTATGAATCGAAACAGATCATATTAGAGCAGTTTGATGATGCTCACTTGCTGGACGCACCTGTTTTGGATGCAGCAGAAGGGGATTCGTGGGCTTTGGTGGCTGGCCCTAAACAGCCACCGACTTACAAATGAAGCTTATCTGCTGGAACTGTCAGGGTTTGGGCAATCCCCTGACAGTTCAAGCTTTAAAGGCCTTGACGGCCAAAGAAAAGCCTGACTTTTTGTTTTTAATGGAGACTAAAAATTCTGAGATGGTTCTAAATCGTTTGCGGCGACGTTTAAAGTTCAGTCACTCTTTTGTTCAGAATCCTGTAGGCTTTGCTGGTGGCTTGTCGCTTTTTTGGAATGAAACTATTTCGGTAGACATGGTATCGTATTCAGCGGAATATTTTGATCTCATCTGTCGGGATTTTGTGGAAGACAAGCTTATGCGCATTACCTGTCTTCATGCTCCTTACTCGTACCATAATCGACAGTTACTTTGGGATAATCTTCGTCTGATTAGTTGCTCCAATACCCTCCCTTGGATATGTGCTGGAGATTTCAATGAAGTCCTGTACCCATGGGAAAAGGTTGGAAGGCGGGCTTCGGAAGGGTATAGAATGCAATCTTTTAGAGATGTAATCAATGACTGTGATTTTATGGAGGTTGAGAGCAAGGGCTGCACTTTTACATGGTCGAATAATAGGGATGGTCTGGAACAAATCAAAGAACGGTTGGACCGTGTTCTATGTACGACGGAGTGGCAGCTTCTCTACCCTGCAGCTCAGGTTTTTGCTTTGCCAGCTATGGGGTCTGATCACAGCCCACTTCTCTTGTCCACATCGTTATCTTATCCCCGAGGTCCACGCCCTTTTGTCTTTGAAGCGTTTTGGAATCACGATCCGGAGTGTAGAGCGGTTATTTCTGACACATGGGACTCCATCCAGGTACGCAATTCCCCTCTTTTGCGCAAACTCAGAATTGTTTCTTCTAATCTACGAAAATGGAGTCGGTCAAAATTTGAGAATGGGCATTTGAGGGTGCCGACTTTACAACAGAAGCTCCAATCTATTATTAACAAGCCATATCTTTCCCAAACTGATACTGATGAAGCAGAACAACTACGTGGGGAAATTCAGACACTATGGCAGCAGGAAGAACAATTTTGGGCTATGCGTTCTCGTGTTAATTGGTTAAAATGGGGAGATAAAAACAGCAAATTCTTTCATGCCACCACAGTGCAACGGAGACAACGCAATAGGATTGGAATGTTAAGGGATGAGAGCAGTAACTGGGTGAGAGATATTCCGACCTTAAAGGACATGACTTATGATTATTTCTCCAACCTATACACTTCTGTTGGTTACAGGGACTATAGACCAGTCCTAGATCAATGTCACCCATTAGTGTCTGCTGAGATGAATGTGAGCTTAATTGCTGAGCCTACAAGAGAGGAAGTTAGACTGGCAACTTTTCAGTTGGGGGCGCTGAAAGCTCCGGGGCCTGATGGTCTGAATGGACTTTTTTATCAGACACACTGGGATATCGTTCAGCATGATATATTCCGTTTAGTTCAGGAGTTTTTCTCTTCGGGGGTTCTGCCGAAAGATCTTAATAAAACTGTACTAGTGTTGATCCCCAAGATCAATCACCCTGAGAGCCTAGATCAATTTCGTCCAATTAGCCTGTGTAATTATGCATATAAGATTATCTCTAAGGTATTGGCTAATCGTCTCAAGCCATGGCTTGGGGATCTTATCTCTCTGGAACAGGCAGCCTTCGTGAGCGGGCGTCAAATACAGGATAATGTTTTGATTGTTCAGGAGGTTATTCATCGGTTCAAAACAAGGATCGAAGCGTCATTTTAATGCACTACTCAAGATGGACATGCAAAAGCTTACGACAAGATTGAATGGGATTTCCTGCAGGATTATCTTCTTAAATTGGGATTTCATCATTCCTGGGTTAGTATGGTCATGCAATGTATCACTACTTCATCTTTCAGTGTACGTTTCAATGGGGTACAACTCCCATATTTCCAACCATCACGAGGCTTACGTCAAGGAGACCCGCTTTCCCCTTACATATTCATTTTAGTGGCAAATGTCCTTTCCTCCCTTATTCATCAGGCTGTTAATACGGGACATCTCAAAGGGATCCAGCTTAACAGGTTCTGTCCTACTCTTTCTCATCTATTTTTCGCTGATGATTCGGTCTTTTTCCTAAAAGGAACACTTATGGAATGTCAGAATTTGGCCAATATCTTGAATCAATATTGTCTAGCTACTGGCCAAGTAATCAACAGGAACAAGTCTGGCATGTTTTTTACTAAATCCTGTCCTTGGAGTCTTAAGCTTAATCTAGCGGCAGAATTTAGGGTCCCGATCTTAGCGAAGTATGGGAAATACTTAGGACTCCCTTCTGATTGGGGCCGATCCAAATCAGATATGTTTAGCTGGATATTAGGCAAGGTGAATGCAAAACTTGAGGGCTGGAAAGAACTTTTGCTGTCGAAAGGGGGAAAGGAAATCCTACTGAAATCTGTCGTGCAAGCTATTCCGCAGTATGCGATGTCCATTTTCAAACTTCCTATATCTTTGTGCCATAAGATTGAACAGAAAATCTCCAATTTCTGGTGGAGAAATAATAAACGAGAGGAAGGGGTGCATTGGCAAAGCTGGGAATTGTTAAAGACAGACAAGGTGAATGGTGGCCTAGGCTTTCGCGATTTGTTAGCTTTTAACAAAGCGCTACTTGGCAAGCAGGCATGGCGTCTATTTCAACAGCCACACTTGTTATGGTGCCGTCTCTTCAAGGGATTATATTTCCACAGTAAAGATATTCACTCTGCTGAACTCGGCACACGCCCATCCTGGGGTTGGCGGAGTGTTCTTTTGGAAGGGACGCCATCCTACCAAATGTACGATGGTCTGTTGGGGATGGGAAGAACATCAAAATTCGTGAACACGATTGGTTACCCTCTGGCCCTATTGGCGGACTAGCTACAAGAGACGAACCGAGGCTGGTGGCTGATCTTATTGACCCAGTCCACCATACTTGGAACGTTAATCTTATCACCCAATTATTTAACGACAACATCACATCAGAAATCTTAGATATCCCTATCAGACCGCAACATGCTGCTGATCAGATAGTGTGCACAGCCACGAAGGATGGCCATTATACAGTAAAAAGCAACTATAGAACTATTGTCAGCAAGCCAGTAAAGCCACAGGATCATCATGCATCATCATCCTATCAACAACCCAGTTTTCTTTGGCGCAAACTATGGAAGATCAAAACAACTCAGAAAATCCGTCTATTTTTATGGTCAGCATGCCACAATGCCCTCCCTACCAAGGCAAATCTATATGCTAGGCACATCACCTCGGATCCAATTTGTCACATATGCAACCAAAACTCTCCAGAAACAATCGAACATTTATTCTTTTTTGCTCATGGACACACGACATATGGGAGCATCAGCAGATCAGTATTCCAGTTTCTCCTCTCAGCATTCATCGTCTTGATGAGTGGTTTTCAGACAGAGCCAGCAACACTAACCTGGTACCTGGATTGGAGACCATCGCCCATGTATTTTGGCAGATCTGGTGCCAACGAAACAATCGAATCTTCCGTCAAATCCGTCCTGATCCAACCCGAGCTGTGATCGATGCCCTTGCCCTGACTCGGATTCATGGCATTTCTTCTGCACAGCATCAAGGACCGCACGAATCGCACACAACGTATCCGGATGAACGACGATCAGTTTTACTTTGGAAACCTCTGGATCGAGGATATCTAAAATGCAATATAGACGCATCTCATCAACCAGGAAGTCATGAAGGCAACGTAGCGTGTATCAGTCGAAATCATCAAGGGGTACTCACCGATGTCTATACCCGTCGATGTCCCGCCGCTTCTCCCTTTCAAGCCGGCATACGGGCGCTAGCTTGCGCTCTTAATCATCTGCTGCATCAGGGACTCAACATGGCCAACATCATCATCGAATCAGATTGCTTGGCCATGCTCGAGATTCTTCATGAGAAACAGAGCCCCCCGTGGAAAGAACGAGCGCTGTTCGCAGAGATTTCTCATCTGCTCTCTCTCGTGCCCTAACTTCAGTCTTCAGTATTGCAAGAGGGAAGCTAATGGAGTTGCTGATTGGGCTGCCAAGGCCCACGGTAGATCAGATATGGCCCATAACTGGAATATCTTTCCTCCTTTAATATTACAGAATTTGGTAGCTGCCGAAGCATTAGCTTCTGGTTGTACTACCCAGATCTTTTGTAAAGCTACTAATTAGCAATGAAATATCTATATTTCTGACCAAAAAAAAAAAAAAAAAAACTATTGAAAACTTCCCAATTTGAGTTCAATATAATCAGCGAGCATTCTATATAGAGCACTCATCTTTCCATTATAATAGCAATTTATGTTTGTATTCTCAAAACGATCATATCTTTACACATGATTTTTCTTCCATATCGCAGGTTTGTCCATCAAGCCAAGGACTGTACATGTTGACAATAAATGAACACAATAAAAGACATAAAGTTAACGTAAAGATCTTTGATATATATTGGCCGCAAATTGAATACTGCCGCCTATAAGATGACAACAAATCATTATGTGGATCTCATCTTTGTTTATTATGAAAGTTATTGATATAGGAAATGAAAACTCTAGACGGATTAAGCAATAGCTTACACGTCGACCCAGCAACTCATTTGATCTCATTGTTTTTCTTCAGCTTTTGGATGTACAGGACGAACGCGACAAGGATCAAACGCCACAAAAGACAGAATTACACGGTAGGAGGTGCGACTCTGGGCTAGACAGATGCAAACAGACGAAGTGCAAGACTTGTCGGGACATCTTCCTCATTCGAGATCAATCTTGACAATAATTCCGAGATTTGTTTGGCTCATTGGACTTGAGGAGTCCTAGCTAGCCAAAGTGCATCTGGTTTAATCTAGTGCATCGTTATCAATTTTGGTAGTCAATTTAATATAGAGGTTACTCTTAACTTTGCACGATTTTGACTACAAACTAATGCAAATTTTGGTGTGCGTGTAAGATATTTGGTCAGATTCATTTTTCATGGTCTTTGCTCTCAATGGTATTCTATTCTTGTTCAGTTGAGTAAATCCATTTCCATATGATAATGTGCGTACGCACAAAATGTGTTGACGTTAATCTCAAGGAATGTCATTCCACAATGTTTTAGTTTCGTCACGAAAATTTTTATGGGGCCGTTTTGTTGGCTAATCTAGCAAACTCCATGGCAATCTAGTGCAAAACTTTTTTTGAAGAGAGAATCAGAAGGATTTTTTTTTTCCAAGGTCTGAAAACATAAATGCCATTCCCTTAGAAGTATTTAGTGAATACAAGTTTAAAACTTCAGAGCAAATCAAGTTCCAAGGGGCTTGAGGTGGATAAATAGTCCAATTACTAGGACTTTTCTTTCATTAGGCTTTGGCGACCTAGTCGGCTATTTTGTTGGATTCCCTGCTGCAATAGGCTAACTTAAGGCCTGAAAAACTCAACATCATCTAATATTCTCTCCCAATTAGTGCATCCATTGTACTTCCTAGTTCAGTTGATTTGTGCTCGATAAGGCTCTTATTAGATCTGCATTGTCGGACTCAAGACTTAAACGAAGCTTCAGTTCAAGCGGAAAGGGAGAGGAAGATTTGGATTTCCACCATAACTATGCACTCCACCTGCGCGGCCGAGCTAGCACGTGCTAATCTGGCAAATCCGTCTACCAATCAACCCATGGAGTCTCGACAAATGCAGGCGATGGCTCCTTCCAACGATTCGGCAACAAAGGAACCGTCATGTTGATCTTCAGAGTGCGTGGATCGGAGATACTTGAGAATGTGGGAAATTAAAGCACAAAGAAAATAGCAGACGTTTCATGACATTTCTATGGGAAAAAGAAGGGCCCAATGGCAATCCAAACCCACAAGAGAGGATTATCCGGTTCAGGTTTAGCCTCTGCGATGCCTGTTGTTCGCTGCTATGTGCGCACACGACATCACTGGACGCGTTGGCGATAGTTCGAGCCCATCGAAAAATTCTCGTGGCCTTGTATGCACTGCTCGTGAATCAAAAACCCTCATAAGATTTAATCATAACCTTGGACGTGTGTCATGCACGTGAACGAGGCACAATATGCCGGCCATCTTGGGATTCGATTGATTGCCATCGCAATTGGGGTCCTGTTCTTGATTTGCAACGGCGAGAGATTGGTCGTGCAAACATCAAGATCCTCGCATTAAAATTCATGAACTGATGGAAGTCCTAAAATTGGATTTTGAGTTGTCATAAACAGCACATTGGAGTTGATAGCGGCTGATCTCGTACCTACCCGCTCATCACAGCTTCTTTTGTGTAATTCAAGCACTATCGAGCATGGGAAGTGTAACTACCCCACTCCATCTCACACGAGACAAATCTTCAAGGAGTATCCGGCTTATGAAATTTGTGGCTCGTATGTATCACTTCAGAAACGCTCACGAGTCATGCTTGCACCGCATATTCCACACACGTATTCGAGCGTACACAATAAAATATTGTTTGATCACAATAAAATATTGAGACAACCAGAAAATTATTAGTCCTGTAATTTGTTTCAATCACAATAAAAGAACTAAGAAAATCAAATATTAAAGAGCACGCACAAAATATATATCACTTGGGACAACTATAAAATTATTAGTCCTTTTCAATTACTTTCTTCATAACTTGTTTCGATTACAATAAAATATTGAGTACACAATAAAATGACTAAGAAAGTCAAATATTGAAGGGCACATGCGAAATGCACATTCTGGTTCCAACGTTGAAGAGCATGTGCCGAAATACGTATCACTTGGGACAACTATAAACTTATTATTCTTTGTCGATCATTTTCTTGATAACTTGTTTCAATCACAATAAAATATTGGATACACAATAAAAGGACTAAGAAAGTCAAATATTGAAGAGCGCACGCAAAATGCAAATTCATCCAACGTTGAAAAGCGCACGCAAAATACATATCACTTGGGACAACAACACCGTCGTTTGTTACAATTTTGAATGAAATCTCTTCTTTCTAATCATACATAGAATGGAAGAAAGCTTTACCGACTAAAAATAAAATAAAATCATATAGCCTTGTTCTCAGAACCCTTTCTTTTGTGTTACTTTAGACTGCTACTTAAGATTTCATCAACAGGAAACGCAAAAGAGAAGTGCACAGTAAACAATGTTTCTAACTTTCTGTCACCATGGGCCCTTTGATCTACCTTCTCCTTTTGCGTACGTTCTTGCTTAATTCATTCATTATTGATGAATTCTCTTTTTGCAAAGCCGTCCTGGATGGATTTGGACACCCGAACCGCTGAAATGCCAAAAGTTGGCACAAATGCATACTTAAGTGCCAAAATTAGAGCAAAATAGATCAATTAAGTGCCAATTCGGCGATGGCTCAACCCTTAGCTGTCACCCTACTTTTTTTTTTTTTTTTTAATTAATTTTTTAAAAATAATTTTTTAAAATTTAAAATTTTTATTTTTAAATGTTTTAAATAAATTTAGTTTTAAATTTTATTCAATTAATTTTTTACCACATCAGCACCAAAATGATATCGTTTTTGCATTGTCTAGCCACGTCAACGTGCAAAACAATGCCGTTTTGCACTTGCTTCGTTGGAAATTGCACACGTCAGTATTTTGGTCGGATTAGCACTTAAGAGTCCATTCGTTTCACGGAAAATGGTCCATTTCCGGAAAATATTTTCTTAGAACTCATTTTCCAGGAAAATGACAATATTTTCCGGTGTTCGGCTAAAACTTGAAAATGTTTTGGAAAATGTTTTCCGGTGTTCGATAAGGAAAATATTTTCTAACCCTTCTGCTTGGGAATAGTTTAACATGGCCGGCGACAAGAAGTCATAGGCCTTCGATACAGTTTTGGCGCTCGGTGACAAAAGCTTCGTGTGGCAAACACTGCATTCTATAATTCCGTTCTTCATTGATCTGCCCCTAAAATCTCACGATCTCACCAGATGTATCGACATATAAACTCCAAAATCAGCACAAAACCAAGTAGAGGATTGATTCAATAGAAGCATTTCTACAGGACTTGCATTTCAGGTGAAAACCATGATCTTCATTGCCTTAATCAATGCTAGAAGCTCCCAAGACAAAAATCTAGACTCATCGCCCAAGTGCAAGGAAAATCAACAGAACACAATTGTAAGACTTCTCTCATTCATTAGGATCAACAACTCAATTCAATTCTCCATCGATATCAAAAACTCAAATCCGAATGCCACCGTTACGACCAGACTCCCACCAGATCTCGCCTTTAACACAACACCACGCGAACCCACCTCATTTTTCTCGAATACAACTTCAGAAAATCCAAAGTTGATGCGATCCCAATGAAACCCAAATCGCGGACCGCAGATCTCACCAGCGGGAAATCAAATTCAAGCGTTCGCCCGACGAGACAGTCGTAACTGAATTGCGAACGGGAGCGAAAACGTCGCCCCTGGATCAATGGGAGAAACGTCGCCCCTGGATCAATGGGAGCGAGCTGCAAAACAAAGACTCACCAGAACGCACATGCCTCGGGATTGTCCCCCTCCCCCCCCCGGTGGTGAATTCACACACCGGCAGCGAAGAGGAAGCAGAGCATGTTGTGGAGATTGAGCACCGCTGGACGAGGGGGATGCTCCGCTGCGGCTAATTGTCGGCGTCAAAGGAGGAGGAGGACGAGATCAGAAACCCAGGGCTTCGTGAGGGCGGAGATCCAGCACCACCGGCCTCGCCGCTGCTAATTGTCGGCATCGAAGGAGGAGAACGAGATCAGAAACCCAGAGCTTCGTGAGGGCGGAGATCCAGCACCACCGGATGAGGGGATGCTCCACCGCTGCTGATCGTCGGTTGAAGGAGGAGGAGGAGGATGAGATCAGAAACCCTAGGTTTTGTGAGAGAGGAAGCACAAATGGTAGATGAGTAAGGAAAGAAGCGCAACAGAATCATGCGAGAGCGCGCGTACGGACGGGAAAATGATTTCCTCTCTTGAAAAGAGGAAATCATTTTCCACAATTTGATGGGAAGATTTCCTATTGACCAGAAAACATTTTCCTTGACCATTTATTTTCCGCCATCCGAACACCGGAAATTCCGGAAAATGTTTTCCCGGAAGTTATTTTCCGTGAAACGAACGGACTTTAAGTGATCCATTTTACTCCGATTTTGACACTTAAGTGTCACTTTCGTAACTTTTGATACTTAAGTGTCCCTTTGTGCCAACTTTTGGCACTTGAAGCGATCTTTTGCTGATGGATTTGCGTTAAGTCTTTTAGTAAGCAAGTGTTTTTCAATTGCAGTCTTCAATTGGTCCTTTGAAAGGCCATCACATCGACTTGGACAAATTGTACATGAGATTGAATACATTAATTCATTTCCTAATGGGGATAATAACACAAATAGTTCCTAAAATTTGGCTCAATAAATAATGTGATCCTTGAATTATATGAAAATATTCAATACTGTCATTTCATTATTTTAAGTTCAGGGATGATATTGAATATTTTCATATAATTTAGAGACTAACTTGAATATGTATCAAAAGTTCAAAGATCATATCGAATAAATTAAAAATTCAAGGAAGACATTATATATTGGACTAAAGTTTATAGATCACATTAAACAAATTAAAAATTCATAGACCGCATCACATATTGATCAAAGCTCATGGACCATTTGTGTTATTTTCCCTTCTTAATCCCAATGAGATGGACTTGGTATTGTTTATATACCTTAAAGACAAGTAAGAATGTCGATAATGAAATTACATTATGGAGATGGACAAGAAGCCCTGACTAATTGGGCTTGCCTTCACAGACAAAGTGGAGTCGGCCCATAATGTGATCAACAATGAAAAAGCAAGAAGAAGAATTGTGGGAATCTCCTGTTTACCTGGAAGGCAAAGGACGAAGGATTTGGTCTAGAAAAGGAACATTAGTACCGTTTTTATGGTTTTTGAGTGTCATAGAGTGTTTAGTCAATGAGTCTTGTCCAATATCAGCAAAGACAGATTCATGAAGCATGTTTCTGGGGAAATTTCGACATAATTAGATGCATACACAGAGAATTAGAACTGATTAACAAGTAAGATCCAAACTAATTCGTGATATAAATAGGGGCACTTGCACACCATAGTCGTTTTATGGAGGGAAAAGAAAGGAGGGAATTAACATATGAACTATGGAAAAGGAAACCTGATAAGAACTAAAAGAGACGAGAAACCAGGGTCGCTTCACTAATAAGCTCTTGAGACCGGAAGGATTGGGCATCGACAATCTTTTAGCTGCTAGCCATAATCATCTCGCCGCATGTTTTGAAGGAAAAAAAGAAGCCGAGTACACCATTCCGTTCCATCACTCACCTCCTCTTCGGCCTCTTCATCAATGCCCTCTTTCTTGTCCTCGTTGTTGCCATCGCATCCGCCTTCGCCTTTGCCTTCCACCTTCCTCCTTATTGTCATTGTCCACAGAATGAACCCGCGGAGGCCCACAAGATGACCATAGAACCTCCTGCACATTGCCGTCCTAGTAGCCGTCATCGTCCTCGCCGTTGTATTCACCCTCACCATTGTAGTCACCCTCGTCACCATCTTTATCGCCATTGTCTTCCTTGTTGTCATTGTATTCGTTGTTGTTGTAGTCATCACCGTCATCTTGCTGAGGTTTGAAATTATCATGTTCAAGGTGGATTAAACATCTTAAGAAGAAAATGTCAAAATCCCCAAATATTATATTACTTTACGTTAATCCCTAGTTTGAACACCCAAACGCAAGCAACGAGCTAGAATCAACATAATCTCTTAATTCTATCCAAATTGATTGATAGAAATTATTGACGTGACTTTTTCCTGGTAATTAGTTGGTACTCGGATTTGGAGAAAGTAGGGCAAAGCAAGGGATAGAGATGTGTAGAGAGCCCTTCTTTTGAGTAAAACCCGACAGTTCAATATCAATTTCTTCAATTACGGTTAATAGATGCAGCAAGCTTGCGATTAACTATCCCTAGATTTAATCTAAGCTTTTCAAAAAATTCATATGAGTTTTGAACAGAGAACAATTAGTTGAGTTTTAGGTTGTCGTCTCTTACCTCTTGTTTGCCTTCTTCATTATCCCTCTCCTCCTCGTCCTCATCCTTGCCCTCATCATCATTGCCGTCGCCATAGCTGTAGTCGTAGCCGTCACCTTCGCCTTCCTCATTGAAATCGTAATTCTCAACATTATCATCCACGGAACCAACCGGTGAAGGCCCCAAGATGATTGAGAAAGCTCACGCACATTATTGTCCTCATCATCCTCACCGTCATCGTCCTCGTCCTCATCATCCTTGCTATGGCTGTTGCTGTCACCTTCGTATTGACCTTCCTTGTCGACATCGTCGTTCTCATCATTACCATCCACGGAACCAACTGGCGAAGGCTCGCTAGACGAATGCGAAAGCCCATGCACATTGTGGTCTTCGTCATCCTCACCATCATCGTCCCCGTCCTCATCGTCCTTGCTATGGCTGTTGATGTCGCCTTCCCATTGACCTTCCTCGATAACATTGTCGTTCTCATCGTTACCATCCACAGAACTAACCAGAGAAGGCTCGCTAGATGAATGCAAAAGCTCATGTACATTGTTGTCCTCGTCATCCTCACCGTTATCATTGTTGTCTTCGTCATCCTTGCTATCGCTATTGCCATCGCCTTCACATCGACCTTCCTCGTCGACACTGTCATTCTTATCATTACCGTCCACGGAACAAACCGGCGAAGGCCTGCCTAATGAATGCACATTCTCATCATCTTCACTATCGTCATCCTCATTGTCCACATGCACATGGTCATCGTCATCATCATCCTCCTTGCCATCATCATCATCATCATCTATATGCACATGGTTGTCATCGTCGTCATCCTCCTTGCCATCATCATCATCATCATCTATATGCACATGGTCATCATCGTCGACCTTGTCACTGTCCTCATGCTCATCACCATCATCTTGCTGAGAGAGGAAGTCGTCATCCTCCTTGCCACTGTCCTCGCTATTGTCATCCTCCTTGCCGTCGACCTTGTCACCGTCCTCATGCTCGTCACCATCATCTTGCTGAGAGAGGAAGGTTCAAAAGTATCATATCTAATGTGGATTAAACTTTGTTAAAAAAAAATGTGGATTAAACCTCTTAAAGAAGATGATAGATTTCTCAAATATCATATGACTATAATCTTAAGTTTGAACACCCAAACGCAAACACCGAGCAAGAATCAACATAAAGGGTTTTCCCTACACTTAATCCCCCTAAAAATGCTTTCTAAAGCATCTATTGAACATGTGTCTAAAAGAATCAAGCAGCATTCACATATTCACATATCTTCGTTCCCTCAAAATGAAGAAAACAAGGAAAATCTGATTTTGTATACAAATGAAGAAAAGAAGGAAATCTAATTTTGGAGACAAAAGTGAATATTTGCAGGGATCAAATACTGGTACGATAGTTGTGGAAAATGGGTCACGTTGGTGTCATAGCTTGTTGTGTCGACTCTCGACAAGGATGGTGGTTGAGGATGGTGCTCGCTTGATTAATGGTTGGTAGGTTGTTTGTGGCAATACTGGTGCCGGCACCGTTAGACACATACAAGGGTTGGCAAGCCCTCGTTTCCAAGCGACGAGGGTCGATAGCCCTCACTGATACGCAACGAGGGTCACAAGCCCTCACCAATGCAGCCCCACAATCTTACCTTCTTTTTCAAAAAAAAAAAAAAAATCGCTTTGTAATTCTTTTAATTCTTATCCTCTTTTCTTTTACCTTCTTTTTTCCCCTAATTTCTATCTTCTTATATATATATAAATTCTAGCCGATTTGCACTAAGGAGAGCTTAGTGAGACACCACACCACTGTGAACACACCACACTTAAGCAAACTCAAAGGATAGATGAATATAACTTCATTGGAGAGAGCTCACTCTTTACAATTTTGGCCATGAATACAGTATAACCATCAATATCAATTGATTGTAGTAATTTGAGGAAATGCGGTTGAGCAAGTTACTTATCACACTTGATTGAGAAGTTGTAATTGCCCTATTTATGCTCATGTGAAAGATGGCACTCAAGCAAGGAGATACATATTCCTAAACTATGCATTGGCGCCAGAGACACAAGATATGGTGCAACTATGAGTTTTTATCTAGAGTTATGATCAGCGAAGACATTACCTTTGATGAGTTTGCTCTATCTTATAATAGGAGAGAGTAACCAATTGTAAAGAAAGATCTAAGTGGTGTACATATAAATAAGTGGAGTTACAAAAAGAGCACAAACATTAGCAGATTGCCAAAGAAGTGACGGATTTTGTAGATTTTCTTCATATACTAAAAAATAAAACATGTAAAATGCTTAATTGTGATATTTAGATTCTAAATAGGAATAGAAAAGGTAGAAAAAGAAAGAATGGGACCATCGCTTTGTAATTGAATGATTAAGGGCAAGTCCTTTTAATGTAAATAGGGTGGATTTAGTTATATTGGGAGGTAAAAAGAGCACCAACCTTGTTTTAGGTTCTCTGTGAGTTTAGCTTGAAAAAAATAGTACAAGAGAATGAAACACTGAATAAGAATTGGGTGAAATCAAAAGTTGGAATCGAGAGATTATTTTTTACGTTAGAATCTCCTCATTTGCGGTGGATCTATCATTGTTACACTTCCTGTGGATCTAGATCACTTTTTGAGTTGACCTATGCAAATTGTGGTGTATTGAATCTATTTCTTATTTAATCTTCTGGTATCTTGTGATTTTGGTAAATTGCATGATCCTATTACACATATTGATTTTAGCAAGTCGAAAAAGAAGACATGAAGTTTCATCCTCCAATTTTTAGGGTAAAAATAGGCTCCACGTCATTTGAGTAATTGTGATACCACAAAATGAACTAAGAGCACAAATAGGATGAAGGAGAGTATGAATTCTCAATCAGATGGTGAGTGATATAAGATTCCTAGCCTCACTTCCGAAGTTGACACACATATAGCAGATGAAAATTTCTAGTAATATGGGGATTTTTTTATGTGATTATCCCCGGTTGCACGTTTTGGAATCATTTTCTCTCTCTCCACTAGAATAGAATAGAAATAGAAAGCGAATAAAGCATAAGAGACGCTGATGATCCATAAATAGAGAAAAGGCACACCTGTTCCAATAGAAGATCCCTTGTTGCTATTTCCGTTTCACAGTCGTAAAAAGTAGTATTGAATTCAGAGTCCGACACTTGTGTTGGGGCATTTAGAGTCTTCTCTCTGTAAGACTCCCAAGTGGTGCTTGAATCATCTGGACCAGTGTCAAGTAACTCCCCACAATCCCTCACCTGTATCCGGCACTCCTTTGGTATTTTTGAGCTTGATACATCAATAATCCTTTCCATTGATTTACACCTATGAACTTTTAGTTGCTCCAAACGCTCTAATTCATCCATGCCCTCTACAACTTGCAGACTCTCACACTCTACAATACCTAACCGTGTCAAGTTCTTCAAGTTTGACAAACCATCTATCCTTTTTAATGAAGTGCACCCTTCAACAGAAAATACTCTCAATGGTTTGAACGTAGAAGCAAATTGAATCTCCTCTAGCTCTGGGCACCTCAACACCTAGAATACTTGAAGCATCTTTAGAAAGCTTGAGACAATGGACACTCTCCTCCCACCATTAGTCAACTTGGTAGCTTGTAGCTCATTACACCCTGGCTCCTCCGATGGATTAACAAACCTCTCTAAAGATTTGCAATCCTCAATACATAATTCCTCCAAAGATATTAAGGCACCGAGAAAATGAACTTCGACTAGCCCAGTGCAAGAAGACACCTCAGCTTCTCTCAGTTTTCTTAAACCTGATGGAAAGGATAATCTTTTCACAAGTTCACACCTTCTGATAGTCAACTTTTCCAACTGAGGAAGCCCGTCGAGTTGTACTTGTTTCGCTTGAGTGCGATCAAGCTCTAGAATTGTCAAGTTCGACGGAAGTTGTTCGAGGGATTCAAAATCTAATCCGTTCATAGTAAGTTCCTTCAATAGAGAAAGGGGACCTAACTCTGTAGGCGGTGCACGGACATTTAAAAGGCACAAGTGCTGCTTCCTCAATTTGGATAACCTCCCTATCCACTGCAAGTCACAAGTTTTTATATTTGATGTGGCGTTAGATTCAGAACCATCAGATAGGACCAGTTCAACTATATTAGTAAGGTTTGAGAGGTTAGGGACAGTTTGCAATGAACTAGATCTCAATTGTAGAGTGGTCAAACTTCTAGGGAGCTCTGGTAACTCTTGGAGCTTATGACAATGCTCTAAGTCCAGTGTTTGGAGGCAACAAAGCTGGCTCATTGTATTGGGCACTTTCGCAATCGGTGTGGATGATACATTGAGAGATGATAGGCTTGATAGTCTTCCAATGGAATCTTGTAATACTGTAATAGGCGTGTGAGATACATCCAACTTCATCAATGACTCTAATTTCGAAACTGATTGGGGGAGTTCACTCAAGTTATCACAATTCTTAAGAGAGAGGTGCTGAAGATTCGGTAGCTCTCCAATTTGTTCAGGCAATTTTCCAAGACTCTGACATGACTCAATACTCAAATCAGTCAACCACTGTAGATTTCCAATAGAACAGTCAATTTCCATCAAAGATGAACATTTAGAAATACTCAACTTCTCTAAAACTAAGTATTGAGAAAAGGTCGGTGTCCTATAAATCGACATATTATTCTCAAGAGTGAGAACCTTCAATTTCCTCCCATCCTACAAAAGTCAATGAAACATCAGCATGGACAATTGGATGTCTATACAAGAAATACATAGGAATTTAGGCTCCTAACTTGGATCATTTGTCCTTTGATCCTCTCACTAAATGAAAACATTAGACTATAAATACATTGAATTTTGTCCTTCATTGAATAAGAAAATTAGATTGAGAGGAAAACTGGCATACCTTGATCAGGCCACTAACATGATCATCCGTGAACCCATGGCCAACAAAATTCCCCACAACCACGTTTTCTAGATGCAAATTGGTTGCCTCAAAACGTGGATGACGTTCGGAACTTTTATCAGGGTAAAACACACTAATCCATTTCAATTCGGAAAGACAGCCCGCAAAGTCACCTTGGCAGGTTATGTTATGCAACCACAGTAGCCGAAGATGTGGGAAACGTTTAATTTCCTCCGCAGTGGCGGTTAAGTTATTATCAGTCTTTGACCAATTTGTCAAATTCAGCGCTTGAACGCTACTCTTGATCTGCCAATGACATTGAGGAGTAGGAATTTGTCAATATCATACGTTTTTATTCCGTTGAAGATAAAAAAAAAAAATGGAACATAAGAGGAGCTCTCAATTTAGAAAGACAAATCCTTAATAATGAACATAGTAAGTAATTTTCTAGTCGAATTAAATTTGGTCACCACATTACCTCTGTTGATCTTAATTCGCGAATGACGTCGTCTGAAGCCCACAACCTGGAACGCTCTTGATTAGCAATTGCCCTTCCAAGATCTCTAAATTGATCATGCATCCAAAACTTATTTTCATCTAAAACCTTTATAGTGCATCAGTTAATAAGGACATCAATAGCATACTCTGGGCTAAACCCACAATCTTTCCACGCAAAGACTGGATTAGTCTTATCTTTATCAATGAAAAAGCATGCAATATCGAGAAATATCTGCTGCTGATCCATTTCTAAGGCATCATAGGTAATCCTTAGCTTTCTCAAGACATTGCTACTTGGTGTTTTTCTTAGCTTCTCTAGCATCTCTTGCCATATTTTTTCGTCTTTCTGAAGAAAAAGCAATGAACCTATTGCCTGAAGAGCTGAAGGGAGTCCACCCGTAGTAGAGATGATGTCTTTTGAAGTGTCATATAGTTTGTCTGGAGGAAAGTCAACATTGAAGGCATGCTTGCTAAAAAGTTGAAGTGCATCTTTGTCGCTTAACACCTCCATTTTTAAGGCACAATTTCATACTTCAATCCTCTGATTTTTATGACACTTTTGTCCCTAGCGGTAACAAGTATCCTAGTACCATTGTATAGAGAATCAATTCCAATAAGGCATTCGATTTGGTTTCCCTCATCAACATCATCCAATACAACTAGTACCTTCTTGTTGCAAATTGTTTCTCTAATTGTATTGATTCCATAGTCAATGTGATCAATATTGCAAGCCACTCTAGAATTAGAGATATCGGATAACAATTGTTCTTGCAGCTTGACTAGGCCTTTGGTTTTTGCTGTTTCCCTTACACCATCAAGAAAGCTACAATTTTTCCTAAAGCGAGGACATAGTTGGTTATAGATGATCTTGGCAAGTGTTGATTTACCAATACCGCCCATCCCATAAATTCCAATAACCCGCACACCACCGGATTGGATGTCCAATAGATCATTTGTTGGAGAAATCTTTCCAGAATATTTTGAAGCTGACAAAACGTTTCTATCAGTCTAAGTCTGGATATTCGGAGACCGACAGTTTAAAGTCTGAAGACTTTATGTTCATCAGACTCAAGACTCAAGACTCAAGACTATTCTCACTGACAGTCTTTCTAATCCAGTGGCGAAGGAAATCCAGAGCCGAAGTATATGGTTGAGGATTTGATCCTATCTTCTGGAGAAGATCCCTTGGTTGGATAATCATTTCGGATTCTTATCTAAGATCGATTGAAGATCCGATGGTCGACGAAATATTCTTGGAATGTTCTATTCTTGGAAACCAAGATCCTGATTATATGGGCGAACAGGATTGATGGGCTATCATCAGGTTCCTTAAATAGCTCGAATGATCTTCTTGATTGATTCCGTCCAACGGGTAGATTGGAGGAATTCCTTTGGTAAGTGCCAACGGCTATGATGGCATAAAGGAGTATAAAAGGAAGACGTTCTAGTTGTTTTGTAGAGCGTGATCGATAGAGAAATTCCAGAGTCTGAAGAGCCTTGATTATTAGTCGATACAGTTTGAGCGAAATTATATACACAGAGAGTACTTATTCATAGTGATACCTTGAGCGAGTGTGGTAGATCATCTACATCGAGAAGTCAAGGAAGATCAACACTGTAACATCTCTTTGTTCATAGTGGAATCCAGCCAATAGGCTGTCAGTGCAGAAGAGTGGACGTAGGCTTGAATCAAGCCGAACCACTATAAACCGCGTGTTCAATTCTCTCTTTCCTTTACTCAGTCTTACGATTGATTATTAATTGCTGCAAATCCTTAAATTGTCTAAATATCGTGCAAACATCAAGAGAATTTTATATACCTATTCACCCCCCTCTAGGTACTCGTACTAGCTATATCAATTGGTATCAGAGCCTGTGTTCTCACTTTATTTGAAGTGTCTTACTTCAGAGTAAAAGATCCATGGCTAGTATGCTAGCACCAGGGCTGGTAGAAGGGCAAAGCAATACCAGACCTCCCTACTTTGATGGAAAGGATTACAACATCTGGAAGAACAAGATGAAAGCTTTCCTTCGATCAAAGGATCCTCTAGAATGGGACGTTGTAGAAAGAGGAATCACTCCTATTGCTGCATCAGTGTCTGAAAGAGGGAAAGAAATTGTTGATACCAGCGGAATGTCTCAAGAAGAGATAAACAAGAGACAAGCACTAGATGCAAAAGCAATTTACTCTTTATATTGTGCTTTGTCACCAACTGAATATAACAGAATATCTTCTTGTGTTACCGCAAAAGAAGTCTGGAACAGATTACATATCACCTATGAAGAGACTGACCGAGTGAAGGAGACCAGAATTCACATTCTCCTTGGTCAATATGAAGCCTTCAAAATGAAACCAGGAGAATCTATAACTGACATGTTTAGCCGCTTTACAGATATTGTCAATGGCCTTGAGAATCAAGGACAGAAAATTTCTGACCCCATGAAGGTGAACAAGCTGCTGCGTGGACTCTCCAAGGATTGGAATCATATAAAGACTTCAATAAGAGAGACGCAAAGAATTATGCCATTATCGTAGACAAGCGATTGGAACTCTTGGTCTTACGAAGTGGAACGAATTAATGAAGACGAAGATCCAAGAGGTAAGAAATCCATTGCATTAAAATCTAATGATGATTCTGATGATACAGATTCTGAAGAAGATCTGGACGATGAGGAGCTTGCTCTTATGATAAGAAAATTCAGAAAGCTGAATAGAAAAGGAAGAAGGTTTAACTCAAGAAAACAAAGTTTTCGGAAACAGCAAACCAAGTTTGTTGATAATGAGGAACCAAACAAAGATGTAGTCTGCTTCGAATGTAAGAAAAAGGGACATATCAGACCCAACTATCCTCTTTTGAAGAAAAAGAGAGGAAAAGCCGAAAAGTCTCGAAAAGCTCTCAAAGCCGAAACTTGGAGCGATACAGAGTGTGAAGAAAGTGATGAGGAATATGCCAATTTGTGTCTGATGGCACAATCGACTCAGGACTGGATCGATTCGGGCACGGTGAATTTGAGATAAGTGATTTTAAAATTCTGTCAAAATCTCTAAATACATTGATGAACTATGTTTTAGTCTTAAGACTTCTCTCAAAAAGATTTCCGAACTGAAAAAGGAAAACTTAGCTCTAAAAAAAAAGGAAAATACTTTAGAAGAAAGAGTGAAAAGTTTAGACTTGAATATCTCTACTCTTAAAGAGAATGAAGATAAACTTTCAAAAGAAAATGCTTTCTTAAAAACTGACTTATCAAATATTTCAAAGAAATTTTCAATAGGGTCTGAAAAACTTGAAAAAGTTCTTTCAGTTCAAAGACCTTATTTCAATAAGTCTGGTCTAGGTATGACAGCAGAAACAATCCCTTTGATTGATTTTCCGAAAGTAAAAGAAAGAATTAAGAAAAGACCGTCGAGAGAGGCTTACAAAAATCATTTCAAGAAAGTTTTTGTAAAATCTGTAGGTTGAAATGCTCTAAGGTGTTCAAAGTGTAACGATCAAGATCACTTTGAAAAAGAGTGTCCTATGGTTTGGAAGCCTGTTAAAAGGGTATGGCCTAATAATGCTTATCCTACTAACACCAAAGGACCCAAGAAAATTTGGGTACCAAAGAAAGCTTGAGACTCTCTTTTGAATGCAGGTCTCTGTCAAAAAGAAGGTAAAGTGGTATCTTGACAGCGGATGCTCAAGACACATGACAGGAGACTCAAATTGCTTCATAAAGTTTATTCAAGTAAATGGTGGAAAAGTCTCATTTGGTGGAAACAGCAAAGGAAGCATTGTGGGATTTGGAACAGTGAAAATTGGAAATCTCACAATAAGCAATGTTTCTCTAGTGGAAGGACTCAACTACAATCTTCTCAGCATTAGCCAATTGTGTGATACTGGTTTCAAGATCTCCTTTCAAGAAGGAATATGTTCTGGAATTAGTAAAGACTCGACTCAGTCTTTCATGGGTCGAAGGCATGGAAATATCTACCTTCTTGATGTAAGACCAAATGAATCACAGTGCCTAATCTCTGTTCAAGATGAAGCGATCTTATGGCACAGAAAGCTTGGCCATGTCAACGTGAAGCAATTAGCCAAAATCTCATCAAAGAAGCTTGTTCAAGGTCTACCAAAATTGCCATATCAAAAGTCTGATTCATGCACACCATGTATTATGGGAAAGCAGGTAAGAAATTCATTTAAGCCAATAAATCATGTCTCTACTAATCATGTACTACAGTTGCTACATATGGATCTCTTCGGACCAACAAGAACCCAGAGCATTGGAGGTAAGAAATATTATCTAGTAATTGTGGACGATTACTCTCGCTTTACCTGGGTATATTTTCTTGCAAGTAAGTCAGAAACCTTTTCGTACTTTGAGAAGTTTGCTAAAAAGGTTCAAAATGAAAAAGGTTGTGCTATTTCAAGTATAAGAACAGATCATGGAAGCGAATTTGAAAATCAAGATTTTACAAAATTTTGTGATAAATCTGGTGTTAATCATGTGTTTTCCTCTCCATATACTCCAAAGCAAAATGGAGTTGTGGAAAGAAAGAATAGATCTCTTTAAGAAATGGCTAGAACACTTTTAATTGAAAGTAAAATTTCTTCTCGATTTTGGGCTGAAGCTGTTTCAACAGCATGCTATATCATCAATAGAGTCTTTCTAAGACCTATTTTAGAGAAAACCCCCTATGAATTGTTCAAAGGTAAGAAGCCTATTGTTTCATACTTTCATGTGTTCGGTTGCAAATGCTTTATTTTGAAAAATGCAAATGATCGAGTTGGTAAGTTTGAAGAAAGATCAAATGAAGGCATCTTCCTTGGATATTCTACATCAAGCAAAGCCTACAGAGTCTATAACAAGAAAAGCCAGTCAGTGGAGGAATCAATGAATGTAAAATTCCAAGACTCAACGCAAGATGAATCCAGTCAGATTCAGTATGAAGAGTCTGAACCTACTCCAGACCTTTCAAGGCTTACAACTCAAGAAGCATCTCAGTCTCTGGAAGTCCAACATCAAAATGTTCCTTGAATTCCAACCGAGAATGGGAGTGGCAGCAAAGGTGAAAGGAACTCGGATGAATTTGTTCAAATCAAAGGAGCAGGAGAATGTGTATTTCAGGCTGTTGAAAAGAGGGGTAATAAACCCTAGAAGTGTCGATTTTGACTTCCTGGACGCTATCAACATGAACTTAAGAGAGAAGTTGAATTTGCTTCAACTTGAGAATTTTGCTCGACTCTACGGACGGGTATGCCTGGCCCGACCGCTTATTTCTATTCAAATCTTAGCTTTTGGATGCGAATAGAATTTCATTCGGTGTACGAGATCAAGTCTACGTGGTAGATGTGAATATGTTGGCGGACATAGTTGGAGTTGAACGAGGACGTTATCTACCAATCAAAGTCTCACCTGCTCGTACTACTCTGGAACTTGTCAAAGATAGGGACACAGAGAAGAGAATTACCTATTCCAGGATGGATGCCATCAACATTGTGCTTCATAAGATTGTGATCAACTGTCTTAGACCGAAGTCTACGTCAAAGACTTCAGTGTCTTTTTCTGAAGCAAAATTGATGTACGCAATCAACTCAGGACGAAAGTTCTCTCTCCCTCACACAATTCTCTTCCACATGTACAGAGCAATGTCGAAAGACAAGGGACAATTGCCTTATCCTGGTCTGGTGACCAAGATCTTCAGACACATGAATATTGAACCACCCCATACACTTTGTATTCGACCGTGCGATAAGATGGTGGTAGGTTTGAAGATGTTAACGAAGATGCGTCTGCAAGAGCTTTCCAAGGCAATGGAGAAATTCAGAGTAAAATCTCCAGTTCCGTCTGCTTCAAAGAGAAAAGGAAAGGAGGCCATTGGAGCCTCATCGAAAAAGAAGAAAAGAACTCTCATCTTAGAGGATGAAGATGAAGCGGATGAAGATCCCACTATCATTGCTTTAACAAGAACCAGACGTTCTGTGCCTCAACGACAGAACTTCAGAAGAAACAGAGAGAAGAAGAGGAGCAAGCCAAGATCAGAGAAGAAGAAGAGCAGAGAGAGAAGGAGAAAGAAGATGAAGAAGAAAGAGAAGGAGAGAAAGAAAAGTCTGCAATTGAATCTGGAGAAAAGGGAGATCAAGAGCATGATCATCACTCTTCCCCTTGTGATGTCCTAGAGACAGGGGGAGTTGGCGAGCAAGAAAGGTCCTCACCACATGCTGCCGATAGTGAAGGTCCAAGACAATCTCCAGCAGACCCAGAAGGAGTTCAGGTTTCTCAATTGCCTGAAGAAGGGCACGATACGTCGACTCCAAATCTGCAAGATTATAAAGAAGCTCCAATGTCTGCATTCACTCCATCTGAAAAAGCTCATGCAAGTACACAGACGGATAACTCAGCAGATTTTCGTCGTATTCTTGATATTCTTATGGAAATGCGGGGACATATATATGCTCTAGACTGTGAAATTCAAAACATCAAGAATGCTGGCCAAACATCTTCGGTTACCCTGGAGGACAAAATGAAAGACCTCGCTCTACAACTTCAAGCCAATGCTAAAGGAGAGGAGGTAGCTCAACTAAGGGAAGACTTGAAGAGGCTAGAAGGCATAGTTCAGTCTATGGGAGATTTCCAGATCGTTCGCATTCCCAAGCAGACCTGATCCCTTTCTCACCTTTTTAATGATGACAAAAAGGGGGAGAACCAATTTGAACCAACAACTTTTATCAACTTTTAAACTTTGAATAATTTGTGGTTATTTTTTGGTTATGTTTTTGAGTTTGAATTGAGTGAACTTGGGTGTTAAATTTGACTGAATTAGCTGTGGATTTAGATGCTTGACCGGTTGTATTCATATCAAGTGTTGTTTTATGGTATTACTCATGAAAGACTAACCAATTTGCTGTGGATGCAGAGTCTGGTTGTTTTATTAATCTTTATGAGTTAGCCATATTGCTTGAGAAATGTTTTTGCAGGTCAAAGTTGTTCAAATCTACAAAGAAAGTTTTGTCACCATCAAAAATGGGGAGATTGTTGGAGAAATCTTTCCAGAATATTTTGAAGTTCGACAAAACGTTTATCGATCCCCAAGTCTGGATATTCGGAGACCGACAGTTTAAAGTCTGAAGACTTTATGTTCATCAGACTCAAGACTCAAGGCTCAAGACTATTCTCACTGACAGTCTTTCTAATCCAGTGGCGAAGGAAATCCAGAGCCGAAGTATATGGTTGAGGATTTGATCCTATCTTCTGGAGAAGATCCCTTGGTTGGATAATCATTTCGGATTCTTATCTAAGATCGATTGAAGATCCGATGGTCGACGAAATATTCTTGGAATGTTATATTCTTGAAAACCAAGATCCTGATTATATGGGCGAACAGGATTGATGGGCTATCATCAGGTTCCTTAAATAGCTCGAATGATCTTCTTGATTGATTCCGTCCAATGGGTAGATTGGAGGAATTCCTTTGGTAAGTGCCAACGGCTATGATGGCATAAAGGAGTATAAAAGGAAGACGTTCTAGTTGTTTTGTAGAGCGTGATCGATAGAGAAATTCCAGAGTCTGAAGACTCTTGATTATTAGTCGATATAGTTTGAGCGAAATTGTATACACAGAGAGTACTTATTCATAGTGATACCTTGAGCGAGTGTGGTAGATCATCTACACCGAGAAGTCAAGGGAGATCAATACTGTAACATCTCTTTGTTCATAGTGGAATCCAGCCAATAGGCTGTCAGTGCAGAAGAGTGGACGTAGGCTTGAATCAAGCCGAACCACTATAAACCGCGTGTTCAATTCTCTCTTTCCTTTACTCAGTCTTACGATTGATTATTAATTGCTGCAAATCCTTAAATTGTCTAAATATCGTGCAATCATCAAGAGAATTTTTATATACCTATTCACCCCCCCTCTAGGTACTCGTACTAGCTATATCATCATTTATGGCTGCTATTCGATCCTCCATTCCAACTAAATCGCTAGTCACTTTTCTTTGTCTTGTCTTGAGCCTAACCACAACCTCGAAAACAACAGCCTCGATAAGATCCCCATCGCTGCGACAAAGTTGAACAGTTTCAATTGTGAAGTGGTAACAAATTCGTTTAATTGCATGTTGACCAACCATCTACTAAGTTAACCGGTTGGGAACACAAAGTTAAAACTTTTATGGAGGGAAAACTCTTATTAAAAAGAATAGAAAAGGAGTATATAAATAAGTGGTTCTTATTCAAATATCAAACAATCATTTGTTGTCTCCCTTTCATAGATCAATTTCATAAACTAATCAAAAGGTAGATACTGATTAGTTAAGTGATGAAGCCAGGAATCTAATGTTGACAGTTTCTTATTGCACGTGAGAAATAACACAACGTAAGAGACCAATATAAAAATAGTGCAAGAAAAGGTACTTTTGTGTTTTACCGACATAATAATACTAAACTAAAAAGCCCGAAGTTTTCTAAGTTCATTTTATTTGAATTTCATCGTGTTCGAAGACACGAAACTTTGACTCTACCTTATTATTCCACTTATAAACACGCATGCACGCATGCACGTGGCACGCTTTTGCGTGAGGTTTACCCAGCAGTTTACTTTTCATGGTCACTCTACCTAGTAGTCATACGCGTTATCACATGTCTATAGACATTTGTCTTCATCATCATGAGACAACTAGTTTTGGGGTGTCGAAAGGCAACTAGAATTATCCAACGAAAAATGGCACGAAACAAACGGGACTTGACCAAGACTAATTACGTTACCCTAAAAACTTCAGGAACATGATGAATTTACAAACCTTAACATCCATTACCAGTTTAAGTTGAAGGAATAGAGAAAGAGAAATGTTTGATTATTAAAGGAATTAATGTATTAGAAGTCTTAAAATTTATCACGAAAATGTAATTAAGTGTTAAAACGTTCAAAATATGCAATCAACTGCTAAAATTTATCGAATCGATACAATCAAATTGTTCCTTTAGCTCTACCCACGTTAATGGACGGAAAAAAAATTGACCTGTCATTAGAAAATAGGCTGAGAAACTAACAAATAAAAGAATAAATGAAGGGGCACGAAGAACAGTGGAAAGAAATCTCGCTTGCTCCCATCCCCAGTAACTTTTTTCTCCAATCTGATCATTTGTTGATTCTTCATTAAAACTTTCCATGGTTTCTTAAAATTGAGTTCTTGAGACAGGAGTTTGAAATACTACATGGAAACTCTACTGGCGATGGCTGGGAGCTCGAAGGAGCTCCAACCACCATAGCCGAATGACCGAACTCAATGAAGCTCGAGCGACTGTAGCCCCAAGCTTGTCGAAATTCCAGCCGTCATGGCCAAACTCGATGAAGCTCGAGTGGCCAATGGAGTTCTCAATGGTGGCTAAGGTCGAACAACCTCAAATCGGAGGTCGTATGACCTCAGATATGAGGTTTCACGCTGGGTTTGTGGCCCAAACTCAAACCCGGGTCTTTCCGTGCGTGGTGATGTGATGCACGATTTTAATGGCGGCGAACCCTAATGGTGGAGGCGGCAACCTGATCTTGGGACGGTAGTGGACGAGTTTGGCAAAGTTGGTCGAGTTCTTAAGATCCTAGGCGGTGGTGGGGGATGAGTTTGGTGGTGGTTAAGTGCGAAGTTGGTTGTGGAGGCTGAATTTGATTGTGGTGGAGGTGGCGTCTGATTCCATGTGATTGTCTTCAAGCGCGAGGGTAGCCGGCCAGGTAGTAGGTGGTGGTGAGTCTAGCGGCAGGTGTTTGAGGCAACGGCTGCCGGCGACCATGGACAGCTTCAGTGACCAGCTGCACTACTGTTTGATCAACAAGCGTTGATACTGGCGGTCTGACTGATGAAAATGGTGTCAGCAGAGCAGCTTAATAAGGTGAGCTTTTCCTTTTTATAAACAATTGCTGCTGTCAGAACAAATCTTATTTCAGAATCTAAGGCTTCGGCTTTGTGCGAACAATCCAAGTTTTTCTCAACGATCATGTTCTTGAACGAATGGAGTTTTACTATTATAAGATTCCGAGAGAGAAATTCCGATGGCTCGCATTTTCTTTTGCTTTTTTTTTTTTTTATAAAAAAAATAGCTTTTCTATCTTCTTATCCTTATCCTTCCTCATTTCTACTATTAAAATGTTAAAATTATTTTTTCTTTTTAATTTTTCAAGTTTTTTTTTTTTTTCAATATGATGTTCGGTAAGTCCCACATCTTTGCCACATGTAATAAGAAAATAATAGAAAAATTGTAATACATTCATGGATCAAATTGGTATGAAAAAGATGCAGCAAAGCCAATTTCTTATACAATAGAAATTAGGTCAAAAGCAAAATTGTAATAATTGTATTAGGTCTGAATAAATTTGGATATCTTGTAATAAAAAAAAAAAAAAGAGTTTGAGAATTTCCTTTTAAATTTAGAAAAATTGGAGTTGGAATATAACTAATGAATCTTTATAAGATCTATTGCTTGATTGTAAAAGATAATTTTGACATTCACGGTTAGATAGTTACCCTGGATATTTCTTGAGCTGCCACCCCTTGGTGTCATCAACTTCATTGAGAGCCTGGCGCCATGACTCTATATCCTCAGAGCTGAACTTCTTCTTCTGATCCTCCATCCTTTGCTCCAAATTCAATATGGCATCACGATACAATGGGGTTTTCAGTTTCACATCAACAGGTTTCACATCATAAAAGATGGGCAATATCACCTTCTCATTTCCCTCTTCTTTAGATTTAGAGGTGTTCTCCACCATCTTTGCAAGCTCGCGGAGACACCAATGACTCGCAGCATAGTTTTGGGAGAAGATGGGTATGTAAAGCTTAGAGTCGTCGATCGCTAGTAGAAGGTTGCCACTAATTCTTTCTCCTGGTCGAAGCTCTTCATCATCCATGAAAACGTGAATCCCCGCATCTACCAAGGCGTGGTAGAGGCTATTGGTGATTCCCCGACGAGTGTCGGGCCCTCTAAAACTCAGAAACACTTGATACTCACCTCCTAATGGGTTGTTGGTGCTCATTCTTGTCTCTGAGTTTGCCATGCGAGCTCCCTTCACACTTCACAAGTCACCTCTCTCTCTCTCTCTCTCTCTCTCTCTCTCTCTCTCTCTCTCTCTCTCTCTCTCTTAAATAGGCAAGATTGAGATACTTTTAGCACGTTGTACTGGGTCTCTCTCTCTCTTAAATAGGCAGGATTGAGATACTTTTTCATCTAGCACGTTGTACTGGGTATAAGTAATTTCGCATGAACCGAGGAAACTCTCTCTCTCTCTCTCTCTTAAATAGGCAAGATTGAGATACTTTTAGCACGTTGTACTGGGTCTCTCTCTCTCTCTTAAATAGGCAGGATTGAGATACTTTTTCATCTAGCACGTTGTACTGGGTATAAGTAATTTCGCGTGAACCGAGGAAACTGTTGACATACTTTTGTTCACTTTTTTGCTTGAGTTTGAAAAGTACAAACACTTATTTACACGTAGAAGATTGGCAATTAGTTTAATAATCTACCAACTCCTATTCCTGTCACTTACCAACTCCTTTAAAGTTACTAACTATTATTCGATATCACCAAACTTAGTTTGATTGATATACCAGCATTTGTCAGTCGCTAGGCAACTTTCTATCTTGTTTGGTTTTAAAAAATATTAACATTTATTAATGCTTTCAAGATGTTTAACTACTTTAATAATAAACCATCGTCTATTCTTCCAGCTTATTAGAAAATATACATTTGCTCATGGACAGGAGATGCCATGGCAATGCCAAGGTTTGTTACTTGAAGCATATTGTTAAGCCAGGGCACTTGTTAGCCACATCCAATAAATAAGTTTCTTTCTTCAATATAATAATTGTGCATAACGTGAGATAAATAGTTCTTGGATACTGATAAAATTTCTCTGTATGCATATTTTCAATTTAACCATCGTCCTCGAAACCCTTGCTAATAAAATCCTCACTAGAAGTATATGACACTCCACATATTTGAATTTGACTCATTTTCCATATAATAAAGATGTATAGGCCACTTCACAACAGGTGCAGCTTCCAAGTTACAGTGAATAAAGTTGATGGCTATAAAAATAAGGTGGAGGACATTATGACTACAAGAACACATAGTGGTGGAGCTTTCCGCACGCCCAATTTCTTTCGAATTTCTTCTTCATGCTTTTCACGTGGTGCTGGCTGTGCAGACAATATTGCTTCTCAATTCACTTTTGAACTTTTGGATTAGAAAAATATGAACTCCCGCAATTAAATCATTTACGATTATTCCATAGCTATTCTATAGTTGGGCTTATTAAAAATCCCAATCCAATAATCTAGATTTACAATATATGTAGATAAATACATAATAACAAGATATACCCGAAGAATCATTTTTCATGATGACCCATGAAGCTCTAGATAAATGAACGATCTCCTTCATGTTGCACATATTAGATCTGCTGCATTGTTCACAAAAAATACTTCACCTAAGTGCTACCTAAACAAATCAGACTGCATAAATATGGTTGGAAGAAAAGTGAAACCAAACTAAACCAGATCGTAGTCAGGAACCAACCAAACCAGACCATTTTTATGGTTGGGTTGGGTTTGATTTATTTTTTTTTTCATTTTTTCTCTTTATCTTTTGTAATTTCGTAAAAAAAAAAAAAATCTACGCTCACGACGGTTCATAAATTCCCGCAGAATGCAAATTAAACCTAGTTCTAAATGCTATTTCATATATGATTAGTAAAAATAGAGTATTTCATCTTTGAACAAAAAACAAGCAAGGCGAAGTACCACAAAGAGAAATTGTACCTAGTTGCATTGGTTTTAGGGATAATTAGGCTCAAACTGATGAGTTGCACTACATCAAGATGACACCCTACCATAGTTAAGCTATGATGTCCTAAGAACCTATATCGGATGGATAGACTTGTGCAACCGTGGCATATATGCTACTTGAACATAAACTTAATTTCATATCCTTCTAAAGGGAACTGATGATTAATTCCATAAAAGAAGGAATTTTTATAGTACATGTCCAACTAAAAACTGTTATATATAATGATATTTGTGTGATAAATTTTTTCCCTCCTCTCATTTGGAAACTTTTGCATTTATAACATCTATATATAATATGCTTATATTTATTGGAGTTGGACTTATAGTGTTGGATATGGAAGCTTGGCTCTGATAACATAAATTGGCTTTCATGACGCAACACCACTAGTTGATTTTTTGCTAGATTAAATAACTAATATTTATTTTAGACTCCAATGGTCTGCCAGATTAAATAATTAACATTTAGTCAGTGAAATGGGGATAAGATAAAATAAAAAGGTCTGAAACTTTGGATTGGACTCGAAAGAGGGGGACCACACAAAGTTTCCCAGAGCCACGTTCATTAAAACCAAAAGCCAAACGGACTCCTCTAAAGGCAAAATTATTGAAACGTCTTCTAATGGGATGTGTCGGCTTCAACTGGATGACTCCAATATAGCCGAAGTCCAATATAATGTCTCTGGACCATCAATCAGTCAAAAATAAATGGAATGTCGCAATCATATGGAAAAGCTGCCAAGTAACAGAATCTATCTCTATCTTTATGAAAGTATTGGCAGATTAAGTTTAAAGAATAGATAATTAGGGTTACGATATCATGTCAAAGAAAAAACTAAAATAGATGATTTGGACTTTGAGGAAGGAGGACTCAGAAAACATCACAACGAAATTGTGATATCATGTACATTTTAGTTGTGTTTGCTTAATTGTATAACAAGAAATTTGATATTGATGGTAGGGAAAATTATATAAAAAAATTTAAACATATTTCATTTTTGTATTTAAATTTCACAAATGAGTTATAAATATTTTCGCGTTTTTTAAATTGAATCAATCTAGCCAATTCTAACATGGACATTGGATGTTAGATAGGATGGCCGATGCTAATGCAAACAAATATTTTTATTTTTCATTTTCTCTACCAAGTCTGACAAGGGCTATAACTCTCGCTCATGACTAGTGAGGGTTACCGGGCTTTGAAGAGAATAAATGAAAAGGAAGGAAAAAAAAAGAAAAGGAAAGAAACTTTTTAAAATTTCAAAAAATTATAAAATTTCATTCACATCAATCTTTGGTTGTGTCACGTAGAATGATTGGTATACATCAATGATTCCAACTAAAATTAATTGGATGAGGCTACAAAGAAAATATGAAAAGATTTAGGATTGATTAGAATATCAATAAGGTTAAAGACTCATTTAACAATAGGTTTAAGACTTTTTGGGCAATTTTCCCATTAACATTAAGCTAGTAAGGAAACCTTTTTTTTTTTTTTTTATGGTGAAAAAGTAAGGAAACCTTGTTTAATTCTGAATATTTCAGAAAAATGAAGAAAAATATTTATATAATTTTAGGAACTAACGACTATTTCCAAACGAAATTAAGAAAATAACTTAAATAATTGATGTAATTTATGTTATCAGGGTCCAAAAATCACCTTGAGTTCGCCTTAGGTTTATCAAAAAGAGAATAAGTTTACATGATTTAATGTGCTAGAGCTTGTTTTTTTTTTTTTCTTCTTGTTATTCTTTTCTGTAGGAACTCCTATCAAAAACGGGGAAAAAAAGCCTTTTCTTACGTGATGTTCAAATATCACATTGTGTTCTTCCCTAGATAAAAAGACAGTTTGTCCATTTGAACAAATCGTCCTTTGCTTAACGAAAATCTCCATGACCCACTCAGGATATAATTCACATCTTTCCACGTCATGTTTAATCAAGATTCCAATGCAACAACTAAAGCACGACATCATGCCACCGTTTTTGGGACTACATTTCAAAACACATTTGCACTGCACAAACTAGATATCATAATTACGAATTTTTAATGTGCGGACAAAGACAAGTTTGGAGAAATTAGGGAAACCGACACCGCTCATGTCGACAATCGCTTGCTGATAAAGTTCGCGACCTACATTTGGCAGGGGAAATGAAGCAAAGTAGACAAAAACAAGACGAAAATAAAATGAAATATCGCAACCAAATGGAAAAGCTACCAAGTAACAGAATCTATCCCTATCTTTGTAAAAGTATTGGCTGATTAAGTTTAAAGAACAGTTAATTAGGGTTATGATATCTATCTCATAGGAAAAAAAGAAAAAAAAAAGAAAGAGGTGATCAGGACTTCGAGGAAGGAGACTAAGAAAACATCAAGATGAAATTGGAAATTGGAATTCCATTGTGATCTCATGTAAAATTAAGATGTGTTTGCTTAATTGTCTACTAGGAAATTTGGTCAGACGATCAACAAGGAGCTGGTGGAAAATCCTTCTTTAACTTTGAATATTTTGGAACACTGAAAACAAAATTACATAATGTTAGGGACCAATGACTATTTCCAAACGAAACTGAGAAAATAAATGAAATAATTGATGTACTTCGTGTTGTCAGGGTCCAAAAATCACGTCGACTTTAAACATAGGCTTATCAAAAGAAGAAGAAGTTGTACATGATTTAATGTGGTGGGGACTTTTTTTCTTCTTTTCTTACATAGGAACTCCTATCGAAATATCTTACCAAAAAAAAAAAAAAAAAAAAAAAACTCCTATCGAAATAGGGGAAAAACATCTCTTACCTGATGTTAAAATATCACCTTATGTTCTTCCTTAGATAAAAAGACAGCTTGTCCTTATGAAAAATTCGTCCTTTGCTCGACGAAAATCCCTACGAGCCACTCATGATATAATTCATATCTTTCCACGTCATCTTCAATCAAGATTCCAATGCAAGAACTAAAGCACAACGTCACGCCACCCTTTTTGGACCACATTTCAAAACACATTCGCATTGCACAAGCTAGAAATCATAATTACGAATTTTAATGTGCGCACATGTGTGAGTTTGGACAAAATAGCGAAGCTGACACTGCACCCAAACAAAATTCTTTCAAAAATGAGCATGGCCGGATCTGGGCTGCAGCGTTGAACAGCCGAGGAAGATCCCAATGATAAGCGTGGTGAACCACCTCCTGAGCTGCCTTGTAATTGCTGTTGATTCTTGGTGCCTGGGTTCTCGGATAGACTATGAGGAAGAATTTCTTCAAGGAATCAGGGATCAATGTGACTCCCACCAGTGTAAATAAGTAAATGAATTTCGTTAAAAGTAACATTAGCGTATATAACTTTTTCACATAATGTACTTATAAGTTATAATTGTTATGAATAGAAGTGCATAATCCAAACAGCATTAAGTCGGTTTGATGAAAAGTACAACTAAGCTAAACCGAATTGTAATCAAGAACCCATGAAGCTAAACCATTTTTTGTGGTTTGATTTGGTTCGATCATTTTTTCTTCTTTCACTATTTTCTCTCCGTCTTTTGTTTAAAAAAAAAAAAATCAAATTCTACACTCACAACAATGCACAAATTTGCGCGATCAAAACTATTCCAATAGGCTGCTTCATGTATAAGTGGTAAAAAAAAAATTAACAAAATTAATAGCTTATACCATATGGTTCGGTGGTTTGATTTGGTTTCCATGCCTTCATATTTTTTTACCTATATTTTATTAGTAGTTTTGGTTCAGGCCTATGAATATTATTGGATATATTAACACATGTATTTTTTTTCTTGTAATTGAGAGATGTAATAAAGAGGTGCAAAATACTAATTATAGTAAAATTCTCAGCTGGATGTAGCCCTACTTTATGGGTAAATCTGTATAAACCTTGTATCTCAAATTCTCTTTTTCATTTTTACTCTATTTTCTGTGTGATTATGCAATGAATTCTAACAAATAGTGACCATGCTATATATGATCTTTGATGATTATGTTTAAACCCAAAAATACCAGTATTGTATCTGGGGGTATAATTGGCACTTGCCCATTTATTTTGCTGGATCAAATAACTAATTTTTTATTTGTGACTCCATAGTCATGCTAGATTAAAACAATTAACATTAAGTCAGTGAAAATGGATAAGAGGAAATAAAAAGATCTCGAACTTTAGATGGGACTCGAAAGAAGGAACAGACACAAACCTTCACAGGCATTAAAGGGATGTGTCGGCTCTATCTGCATAACTCCAAGATAGTCAATGTCCAATATGATGTTCTCTGGGACCATAAAGCAGAAAAAAATCAAAATGAATATCGCAATCACATGAAAACACTGCCAATTAATAGAATATATCTCAATCGTTATCAAAGTTGACATATTATAATTAAAGAACAATTAATTAGAATTATGATATCTATATCTGGAAAAAAGAAATGGTTAAGACTTTGAGGAAGGAGGACCAAGAAAACATCATAATGAAATTGGAAATTCATTCTCATCTCATATACATTTAAGTGTGCTTGCTTAATTGCATAATAAGGAATTTGGTCAGACGATTAACAAGAAGCTGGTAAGGACACCTTTCTTAGTTCTGAATATTTTGGAAAACAGAAAAAAAAAAAAAAAAAAACAAATGTATGTTGTTAGAAACCAACTTCTTTTTCTTCAAAAGAAATTAAGAAAAGAGAAAGAATAATTGATGTATTTCGTGTTAATGTTATCAGGTTCATAAAATCATGTCAAATTTAACTTAGGCTTATGAAGAGGAGAATAAGTTTACATGATTTAACGTGTTAGAGCCTGTTTTTCTTCTTGTTTTTCTTCTTTTTCTATAGGAGCTCCTATCATAAAAGGGAAAAAAAAAAAAATTTCTGACCATATTTTCAAATATCACCTTATGTTCTTCCTTAGATGAAAAGACAGATTGTCCTTATGAACAATTCGTCCTTTGCTCGACAAAAATCCCTCCGAGCCACTCACGATGTAATTCTTATCTTTCCACGTCATCTTTAATCAAGATTCCGATGCAAGAACTAAAGCGCAACATCACGCCACCCTTTTTGGACCGCATTTCAAAGCACATTCACATTGCACAAGATAGAAATCACAATTACGAATTTTAATGTGCGCACATGTATGAGTTTGGACAAAATAGCGAAACCGACACTGCACCCAAACAAAATTCTTTCAAAGATGAACATGGCCAGATCTTGGGCTGCAGCTTTGAACACCTGAGGAAGATCCCAAGGATGAGCATGACGAGCCTCCTCTTGAGCCGCCTTGTCATGTAGGACATGACTAGCATCTCAGTTGACGTACGACAATGAGGTGAATAATTGGAGACCCTAATGATCATATTTGCAGTAATTGTTGTTGATTCTTGGTTCTTGGGTTCTCGGATAGACCATCAGGAAGAATTTCCTCAAGGAATCAAGGATCAATGTGATTCCCACCAGCGTAAATAAGTGAATGAATTCCTTTAAAAATAACATTAGCGTATATAACTTTTTCACATAACGTACTTATAATTGTTATGAATAGAAGTGCACAATCTAAACAGCATAAATTCGGTTTGAAGAAAAGTATAGGCTATAGCTAAGCTAAACCTACTTATAGTCAAGAATCCACAAAGCTAAACCCTTTTTGTAGTTTGATTTAATTCAATCAATTTTTCTTCTTTCATTATTTTCTCTCCATCTTTTGTAATTACATGAAAGAAAAAAAAAAGTCATTCTACACTCACAACAACACACAAATTCGCACGACCAAAACTATTCCAATAGGCTGAAGTGGTGAAAATAATTAACAAAATTAATAATTTATACCATATGGTTCGATGGTTTGATTTGGTTTCCATGCTTTCATATTTTTTTTTATCTATATTTTATTAATAGTTTTGGTTCGGGCCCATGAATATTACTGGAAATACATACACACACACACACACACATATATATATATACACATATATACATATATATTTTCTTTTTATTGTAATTGAAGGACATAACAGAGAGGTGTGAATACTACTTATAGTGGAATTCTCAGCTAGACGTAACCCTAATTTAAGGATGAATCAAATTGAACCTTGCATCTCAAATTCTCTTTCTTCCTTTTACTCTCTATTTATTTTGTGATTATGCGATGAATCCCAACAATTAGTAGCTATGCTATATATGGTCTTTGATGATTATGTTTAAACCCAAAAATATCAGAACTGTATCTGGTGGTCTTATTGGCACTTGCCCATTTATTTTGCTAGATCAAAAACTAATATTGTATTTCCGACTCCATAATCGTGCTAGGTTAAACAATTAAAAATTAAATCAATGAAAATGGGATGAAAGAGGGAAGAGACACAAAGTTTCATGAGTATTAAAGGGATGTGTCAGCCTTATCTGCATAACTCCAAGATAGTCGATGTCCAATATGATGCTCTGTGGGACCAAAAAGTAGAGAAATCAAAATGAATATCACAATCACATGGAAACATTGCCAATCAACAAAATATATCGCAATCGTTATTAAAGTTGACAAATTATAATTAAAGAACAATTAATTAAAGTTACGATATCTATATATGGACAAAAAATAAAAAAGATGATTAGGACTTCGAGGAAGAAGGACCAAGCAAACATCATAACAAAATTGGAAATTCCATCCTCATCTCATGTACATTTAAGTGTGCTTGCTTAATTGCATAATAAGAAATTTGGTCAACCGATTGACAAGATGCTAGTAAGGACACCTTTCTTAGTTCTGAAAATTTTAGAAAAAAAAAAAAAAATTGTATAATGTTAGAAACCAACAACTCTTTTTTTTTTTTTTTTTTTCAAAAAAGTTAAGAAAAGAGATAAATTAATTGATATACTTCATGTTAATGTTATCAGGGTCATAAAATCATGTCAAAATTAAATTAGGCTTATCAAAAGGAGAATAGGTTTACATGATTTAACGTGCTAGAGCCTGTTTTTCTCCTTGTTCTTCTTTTTCTATAGGAGCTCCTATCAAAAAAGAAAAAAAAAGGGTCTGAACTTTGGATTGGACAGAGAGTTTCCCATAGCCACGTTCATTCAAACCAGTAGCCGAAAGGGCTTTTTTAAAGGCAAAATTATTTGAATATGTATCAATTGGACGTGTCGGCTACCACTGGATCATTCGAAGACAGTCGAGGTCCAATACAAAAAAAAAAAATATGAAATGTCGCAATCACATGGAAAAGCTTAAAAGTAACAGAAGCTATATCTATCTTCATAAAAGTATTGGCTAATTAAGTTAAAGAACTCACTATATCTATATCTGGAAAAAAAAGATTAAAAGGTGATTAGGATTTCGAGGGAGGAGGACACAGAAAACATCAAAACGAAATTGGAAAATGGAAGTCCATTGTGATCTCACATATATTTAAGTTGTGTTTGCTTTATTGTATAATAAGAAATTTGGTCAGACGATCAATAAGAAGCTGTGGAATGAAAACCTACTTTAATTCTGAATTTGGGAAACTGAAAAGCAAAAAAGAAAAATTATATATATATATATAGGAACTAATGACTTTATTTTCAAACGAAATTAAGAAAAGAAATGAAATAATTGTTATGAGGCCCAAAATCATGTCCGGTTTAACTTAGGCTTATCGAAAGGAGTATAACTTTACAAAATTTAATGTGCTAGAGCCATTTTTCTGGTTCTTCTTTATTTTTTTGAAGGATCTCCTATAAAAAATGGGGAAAAAAAACCTTTTCTTATCTGATGGTGAAATATCACCTTTTGTTATCCCTTAGTAGAAGAGACAGCTTGTCGTGATGGATAAATTGTCCTTTGTCGGCCTACAATATATTTCATATCTTTCCACGTCATTATTAGTCAAGATTCCAATGCAACAACTAAAGTACTCCAACTTTATTTCACATGCTTTCAAATCATCACCTGATCAAGATTCCAATACAACAGTTAAAAATGCCGTATAACAACAACCATTTTGGCCCACATTTCAAAGCACAATCACAACCACATGATAGTTATCACAATCGCGATTTTGTGTGTGCACACAGGTATACATGTGAACCTAATTGGTGAAGCCAGAACCACACTCGAACAAAATTCATTTGATGATGAGCTTGACCTACTCTTGAGCTTCGACGTTAAACACCCAAGGATGAAGACGATGCCGGCAATGAGCACGGTGAGCCTCCTCCGAAGCCACCTCGTCGGGTACGATGCGAAAAGTGTCGTGGTCAGCCCGGCAAGGTAGAACGATCCCTTGAACAATTGGAGACCATAGTTGTCATACTTGCAGTAATTGCTGTTGATTCTTGGTTTTTGGGTCCTCTGCCAGACCACCGGGAAAAATTTCTTCAAGAAATAAGGCTCATGTGACTCCTCTTGTGTAAATAAGAACGTGTTTGGTAACATTTTGCGTTTAAAAATTGTTTTAACAAAAATAAAAAAAAAAAGTATTTTTATTCCGGAAAATAATTTTTAAATAAAAAACGTGTTTGGTAAACATTCAGGAATAAAACTTGAACAGTAAAACACGTTTGGTAAATTTGTGTTCTTTTTTTTTTTCTGTTAATTTTTTAATATTTTTTTTTTTCTTCTTTTGGCCGGTCGCCGGCCTTGGCCATGGCCGGCGACCAGCCAACGAGGGCCAACGGCCTCACCCAGCCACGGCGAGTCTCGCCGACCCCCGGCGAGGCCGAGCCTCGCCATGGTTGGGCAAGGCTTGGCCTCGCCTTGGTTGGGCGAGCTCGAGCTCGCCTAGATTTGATGAGCCCGAGCTTGCCTAGCCACCGGCGAGGCTCGGCCTCGCTGGGCCACCGCCAGGCCAGCGAGCCTCGCCGGTGGTTGGGCGAGCTCGGGCTCGTCAGATCTGGGTGAGCCCAAGCTCGCCCAGCCAAGGCGAGGCCGAGCCTCACCAGGAGCCGGTGACGCTTGGCCTCCCCGAGGGCTGGTGATGTTCTGGTGAGGTTGCCAACCCTCAACGGCTGATCACTGACCATGGGCTGAGGTCGGCGACCGGCCAAAGAAAAAGAAAAAGAAAAAAAAGAAAAAAAAGAGGAGAGAGAAAATGTGTTCTTAAAAATTGTTGAAACAAAACCACGTTTTTCTTTTTTCTTGTTTACATTCCAAATGTATTTCAGGAATAAAAAAATATATTTCAAAACAAAACGCAAACAAACGCATTTATATTCTTTTTTTTCTAACAAAAACAGAAATTTTGTTCGTAAACGAAACAAAGAACATTAACAAACAGGCTCTAAGTGAATGAATTTCATTACAAATAACATTATATGACTTTTTTTCATTTAATTGCTTGTAATTGTTGTAAACGGAAGTCCACATGTACATGTGTAGTCGTCTCGACGTGTTTTCACAACACTTACTTCCTAATTTGTAACTATCAGGAGGTGAGCAAACAATTGATGCGATTTGGACGTTAAATCAAACCAACTACATAAATATAGTTCGAAGGAAAGTGACACTAAACTAAATCGTTTTATAGTCAAGAACCCACAAGGCCAAATCCTTTTTTTTTTTTGCTTTGATTAGGTATAATTTTCCTTTCTTCTTTCACTTATTTGTCTCCAACTTTTACAATTTCAAGACACTCACAACAGTTCATATATTCACACAAAATGAAAATCAAACCTAATTCAACAAGCTACTTAATATATGGATGGCAAAACTAATTAACAAAATTAATAATTGATATAGTGCCGTTTTGCAATTCGGCTTAGTTTCAGAAAAAGTGGAAACCAAATCGAACCTCATAAAACAGTTCAATTTGATTTGTGAATCCTTTTTTTCAAAACAGTATTCTTGTACTAAATTGAACCGCCAAAAAAGAAAAAACTTGGTTGGACTTGGTTTAACAGTTTGAACCACTTTTTACTCACCCCTAATAATTATTTCTTTTGGGGTAAAATATTTTATTATTATTTTATATCCGAACAAAGCGAATATTCATATGTATTATCTATTTATACTTATAACATATTATACTGAATCAGATTTTTTTTTTTTTTTTTAAGCAAGCAATCTTGAGGTTATTGACATCAATATATTGATTTGATGTCATTTATGTAATAAAAAAGTCACTAATCGTGTCATCTTAAAAATCATACTTTTCTATAAAAATCATATAGGTTTTCTTATATCTATTGGAATTGTTCTTATAGTGTTAATAAGGAAACTTGGCTCTAATGCGAGACATTGATTCTCATAACTTTGCTAAGATATCACTCATCTAGTACTTGGGAGTGAATGTAGTGGTAGCAACACCAAAGATCAATGGTAGCAATGAAGGAGGTTGAAATTACATTGAATTCGAGAGATTTGTATGTGAGATTGATTGCGTTAATTCGTTTCCTAATGAGATGTCCCTGCTTTTGTATATATACTTCAAGACTAGTAAGGGTGCATTTGGTTCAGCATGTCTAATGGACTTTTAGCCTCCAAAATCCCTTGAGGAAATATTGAACTGTTTGGCACCTATTTTGAAGAAGCTTTCACTTTAAAAGTCAACATTTGAAAAGCTGAAAGCCAAAAAATAATCGGAAGGCTAAAAGCTAGCATTTATGCACTAACTTTGGACTTTCAGCATTTAGTCAAATGCTAAAACTCATTTTTTTTTCAAATATTACCCTCACTAATTTTTCAAAATTCCAATTTTATCCTTCATTAGTTTTTCTTTTAAAAAAATTAAAAAAGACCAAACCCTTCACCAGATTGGCAAAGGGCTACAGTTGTTGGTGAGCTAGATCTAGCGCTAGGGATCGTCAGTCAAGGTCGCCTAATGTTGGGCGACCTTCGGCAAGAGGCATGTGACCCAGCCAAGGGCCGCTAGAGGTCGCACGACCCAAGCGGCGTGCAACCTAGGCAACCATCACCTGGGTCTCCCGGCCTTAGGTAACCCTCGCCTAGGTGTCACAAGGGCTGCGCGACCCAGGCGAGGATCACCTGAGGCCACGACACCTAAGCAACGGTCGCCTAGGTCACGGGACCCTTGCCGAGGGTCGCTTGAGGTCGTGCGGCCTCTGGTGGCCCTCAACTGGGTCATGCAAGCCTCGCTAGAGGTCACTAGATGTCTTGCGAACTCGATCGACGACCACCAATGCTAAATCTAGCTCGCTGGTAGCTGTAGCCCTTCGCCAGTCCGGGGAAGGGTTTGGTCATTTTTCCCAAAAAAATATAGTATATATAATATATCCAAAGCTCATTACAAATAAATTTTTGCCAAACACACATTCAATTCAAAGTCTATTTGGAAAGAGGTTTTAACCAAATACAATTTGTATTTCTTCAAATAGCTTTGACTTTCAGCGTTTGCATTACACTCAAAACCTATTTGCAAAACCGAACCAAATGCACCCTTAACCCACAAAAATTAACGTGACAAAGTAACGGGCTCAAACTTACTTGTGTTTGGGTTCTCTAGCTTTAACCTTCCAAAATGAGGCAACTACAACTAAAATTCAATGCGCAGCACACTGCTTATGGAAACTGATCTTGCCGAGTAGCAGAATTTAAAACTCCGTAGTTTTCTTCCTTTTTCTTTCTGCACTTCGGTTTGACTATGAGTTATTGTATAATAAAGAATCAATTGCAAAAACTTTCTTGAGAAGCCGTGGAAATGACCTATCCAACTCGATGCTTCTCAAGGCTCGGGTCAGTTCAACCTGGACTGTAAAACTAAAAAAGCAAAACAATAACATCTTTTTATTGCAGAAAGGGTGTCGGGGATTTATGGAGCATTGCTCCATTGGTCGTGTTCACCTCATAATTTTCAAATATAAAGGGAACTCCTCATTTTGCTTAATATTGTTTAATGAGACTGCTTCAGAGATATTATGATGACATACAACTGTACAAAAATGCAACTAATTTAAACTAAGCACACAATTCAATGAAATTGTGAACATTCCCATAGCTACTTAATACGTGCTTGAGTTCAATCAAACATGGGAATGGCTTTGGTGATTCATCAAATGAGATAAGCGTAGACCGACATGTAGCTCCAAAATTATAGCGCCTCATCATTCAATTTCACTTTCTGGAAGGTCATATTTAGTATATATATATATATATATATATAAAAATAGCAATATGGACTAGTCACATAGTGATATGAAAAAAATTAATTGAATACGAATAACAAAAAAGTGTCATAATTTTCACCAAAAAAAAAAAAGTATCGTAACAATTAGCCTTGTCTTGGTCATGAATCAGGCTCTCTCCAGTTGTGACTCGTCAGTGATAGCCATGATATGAAGGAAGTTCTTAGGCTCTACGCATAAAAATTAATCGATAAAGGATAAGTGTTCGCTCTCCAAAGAATGCGAAAACATGAGTTAGACGTTAAATTATTATTTTTTGGGAAGAAAGTTAAGACTTTAAATTAATGATGCTTCGAAAGATTTAAATAATAAATTATCTAGAACGAGCGATTGATCCGAAGATATCATCTAGAATGAGACGCGAGAGGGCTCCAAATCCTCCTCAAATCGATTGCGCAGGTCCCTTTTCCCTCTCGATGTACCTTTTCCCCCTCGGCTTTTCTCGGATTCCCTTTCTATTTCGGTGTCTGCATAAGGCTGGTCGCGGATCTCTCTGAGGGAAAAGGTTGATTGGTCTTAATCAAAACAGGATCTCTGCCTTCTTTTCCTCAAAATGGACGAGAGATCTTTTGTATCCCTTGCACGCAAAGCTGAATGGTGCTTCTTACAATTGCCAAAAATTACGTCCCGCGTATCGTAAATAATTAATGGAAAATCAGGATAGTGCGCCAAACACAGGTTTTTTTTTTTTTCTCCTTTTTGGGCTTCGAGCAAACATGAAGGCCTGGTTCCTGTTTCTCTTTTTGCCAGAGATCCCTAGCCCTCCCTTCAATTTCGGTCAGACCTCTGAGCTGTGGTGGTAAAATTACAATTCTCATTGGACAAGGAACCCTAAATAATTGGGCCAGCCTTCAAAGGAAAATCTGTATCGGCCTATTAATGTGATCAGCGCTGGAAAATCCTTCAAGGGGAAGAATTTTGTGAATCGCCTGTTTGCCTGAGAGGCCGAAGAAAGAGGATTTGGTCTGGGAAAAGATAATTCATGCTATTTATGATTGTAATGTTATTTATGATTGTAATGTTATTTATTTTTGTGATCCCACATTTTAGACCCATATATTCTCCTAAAGTTGCGACTGTTCGACATGAAGTTTTTCCACGCTTCGTACCCTTTCGTGACAACCGTCCGTCTTGATGGGAGACGATGTATAAATAGGTGACGGGGTGATAACAAGGTCTAACTCGAACTCTCTCATTCAGAATACACCATCAGTACGAGAGTGAATTGGGATAGTAGAGTGTCCCCAATTTTTCTTGATTTTTCAGGACATTCGACGAACGCGAACAAGAACAATGGCTGGAGGTTTGTCTTTAATTGATCTTGGCTTCCGCATATGAATTATTTATGTCTAATATTTGGTATCAGAGCGTTTTAAGAGCCTCTGCCTTGTTTTGTTGTATTTTCGTGTGTTTTTTGGGCTTTTAGAACATGAACAGTAACTCGGAATGTTGAGGCCAAGAGAGAAACTCGCAAATTCCGGGCAAATTCCAGTGACCCACCCCTTGATTTCGGACCCGCACGGTCGCACCACCATAAGGAACATTAGCCATGAGTTATTCCGGTATATCAGTGCTCACCGGAGGCTAATCGAGCGGCGGAAGTCGCAGTGGTTCAAGGAATTGTGTTTTGGGAAATTTTCGTCTGATTTTGGGGCCAATTTTTGCTCATTTTCGCCGAAACTTGGACCCATGTGATCGTACCAACATGCTCTTCAAAACCCATTATTTATTTCTGTCTGGGATGGGCTGCCGAAGAAGAAACCATGGTGAAATCGCATCTGAAAATGGTGAAAAACCGGCGAAAAGGCTTCTATTCGCTCAAGGAAGAAGGCGCGTGGAGCCCACGCGCACGCTGCGGTTGCAGGCGCGTGGAATCCACGCGCCATGCGCTCTCACGCGCGCTCAACCGTTGCGCGCGTGTGACCACACGCTTGCCGCGGGAACGGGCGCGTGCCAGGCACGCGCCTAACGTCTCCTCCGCGTGGCTCCTTTTTTACACTTTTGCCCAAATTTTTAAATTTTTGCAATCATACCCTTGGCCAATTTATTTATTTACTGTTTTGCCCTTGATGTATTTATTTATTATGTCATTTCATGCATTTTTATGAATATTTTATGCATGAAATTAAATGACCGATGGTCCATATATTTAATTAATTAGGGAGTGGCCACAGCATCTTTAATTAATTAAATTATATATTAAGAGCTTCGGATCATATTTAGAAATGGACATTAATTGTAATTAATTATATTAATATGATGAATTTTATCCCACAGGAATTTTCATTATATCAATATGATTAATTATGATGAAATATCATATTATTTTTCTTAATTTACCCACGGGGATTAAGAAAAGGCATATAATATGGTAGTTTCTTCATGAAGTATTTATGAATCTATTTAAATTAAAAACTTAGCCCACATGTAGTTTTTATGTTATGTGATTCATATTGTGTCATGTTTACATTGGTAAAACATGATTTATTTATATTTGTCTCAAATTTTGTGACATAAGCACGATTATTTGATATACAGTTTTGCAACCTGTGAATTTTTCTGATTTTAAGTTTGATGTTCCTATACTGAATGATGAGAACTATAAAGTTTGGAATGGGTCAATTCTTCTTCAATTGGGTTGGATGGACATTGACTATGCTATAAGGAAAGACGAACCATCTGCTCCTACTGATTCGAGCACTCCAGTTGAGATAGCTCTTTATAACCAATGGGAGCGGTCCAACCGCGTTTGTGCCATGTTTATAAGAGCTAAGATATCTCCTAGTATTCGTGGTTCAATTTCTCAGCATAGCAATTCTAAGGCTTTATTGGAGGCCATAGATGCGCAGTTCGAGAGTTCTGAGAAGGCGCATGCCATGACCCTGATTATGAAGTTTTCATCATTGAAGCTCACTAGTGTTAGAGGCGTGCGTGAGCACATCATGCAAATGAGGAACATTGCAGCTCAGCTTAAGAACCTTAAGGTTGAGATATCTGAATCCTTCCTTGTGTATTATATTCTGAACACTCTCCCACAATAGTATGCACCTTTCAAGATCTCTTATAACACACATAAGAATAAATGGTCAATTAATGAACTCATGACCATGTGTACAAGAGGAAGAAAGACTGATTATGGAATTGGGAGAAAGTGCTCATTTGGCAATACAAAGAAAGAATAAGGGCTATGTCAAGCATAAGGGAAAAGGTAAAATACCTCCCCAAGTTGACATTAAGAAAGAATCCAAGTATTTCTTCTATAAACAAAAGGGGCATATAAGGAAGGATTGTGTCAAATTTAAGGCCTGGCTAGAGAAGAAAGGTAATCCAATCTCTTGTGTTTGTTATGAATCTAATATGACTGATGTAAGTCACAACACTTGGTGAATTGATTCTGGATCTACAATCCATATTTCGAATTCCATGCAGGGTTTTCAAAACCACAGGAAGCCAGTGGGAAGTGAACAAAGCATATATTCAGGAAACAAGATGCGTTCTCATGTGGAAGCTATTGGGAGATATAAACTAGTTATCAATAGTGATTTTATTTTAGATTTGGAAAAGACCTTTTATGTTCCTAGTTTTTCTAGAAACTTAATTTCAGTTTCAAGACTTGTACCTTTGGGATACTCTTTTAACTTTTCAGATTCAAACTTCTGTTTATCATTTAAATCTGAAATTGTTAGGAGTGGTACTTTGTCTAATGGCCTTTTTCGAATTAATTTACAAGACAATGCCTATTATAATGCGATGCATGTTCATGATAAAGCTGGTATGAAACGATGTGTTGTGAAAGAACATTCCTCTATGTTGTGGCACCGGAGATTGGGACATATCTCCATAGAAAGAATTAAGCGATTAGTAAATGATGGAGTACTCGGTACTTTAGATTTTACTGATTGTGATACTTGTGTGAACTGCATAAAGGGAAAGCAGACTAACAAAACAAAGAAATGTACCAAGAGGGGTACAGAAATATTAGAAATCATACACACGGATATTTGTAGTCCGGATATGGACTCATGTGGTTAGAAATACTTCATCTCCTTTATAGATGGTTATTCACATTACATGTATCTCTATTTGATTCATAATAAGTATGAAGCATTAGATGCCTTTAAGGTATTTAAGGCAGAAGTAGAGAAACAATGCAATAAGCAAATTAAGATCGTGAGATTAGATAGATGTGGAGAATTCTATGGTAGATACACTGAAGATGGACAAGCACCTGGTCCATTTGCAAGATTTTTTCAAGAGCATGGGATAGTTGCCCAATATACTATGCCTGGTTCTCTAGACCAAAATGGCGTAGCGGAAAGAAGAAATCGGACCTTATCAGACATGGTGTGTAGTATGCTTAGCAACTCCAAACTTCCTAAATTCTTATGGACTGAAGCACTTAAGATGGCAGTGTACATATTAAACCGAGTTCTGACCAAGGCTGTCCCAAAGACACCTTTTGAGTTATTTAAGGGTTGGAAACTGAGTTTACATCATGTGCGCATTTGGGGATGCCCATCTGAAGTGAGAGTTTATAATCCACAAGAAAAGAAGTTGGACCCAAGGACCATAAGTGGGTATTTCATTGGATATGCCGAAAGGTCTAAGGGATACTGGTTTTATTGTCCATCTCACACCACTAGGATTGTGGAATCAAGAAATGCTAAATTTCTTGAAAATGACTTGATTAGTGGGAGCAATCGATCGAAGGACCATGATCATAAGAAAGATCATACAGATACTCAACCTTCCACCTCAAGTGTAAGATTGATTGTTGCTCATAATGCCCCTTCAGTTCAATCGGCTATTGAACAACCAATCGTTGAAGTTCGACAACCTGCTGATATTGATCTAGTAGATCCAGTTGTTCAGCAATTACCAGAAACTGTTAAACAACCAATTGAGCAACAAGCTCCTCAAGAGAATGTTGATGCAACATTAAGATCTTTTAAAATAAAGAAATCGGCTATTCCTAGTGATTATATTGTGTATTTACAAGAGTCCGACTACAATATTGGAGCTGAGAATGATCCCGAAATGTTTTCACAAGCCATGGATAGTGATAAATCCAATTTGTGGTACAATGCCATGAAGGAAGAGATGAGTTCTATGGCATCTAACAAAGTCTGGGATTTGGTTGAGTTACCTAATGGTGTGAAGGCCATTGGTTGTAAATGGGTCTTTAAAACTAAGAAATATGCATTGGGTAACATTGAAAGATATAAAGCTAGACTTATTGCCAAATGATTCACTCAAAAGGAAGGAATCGATTACACGGAGACTTTTTCTCTCGTATCTAAGAAAAATTCTCTTCGTATTGTTTTGGCATTGGTTGCCCATTTTGATATGGAATTACATCAAATGGATGTGAAAATGGCATTCCTCAATGGAGAACTAGAGGAGGAGGTTTACATGAAACAACTTGAAGGATTCTCCTCTAGTAAAGGTGAGCATTTGGTGTGCAAGTTTAAGAAATCTATATATGGCTTGAAACAAGCATCCCGCCAATGATACTTAAGGTTTCATGATGTCATCTCTTCATTTGGTTTTATAGAGAATGTCATGGATCAATGTATATACCAGAAGGTCAGTGGGAGCAAAATTTGTTTCCTTGTGCTGTATGTAGATGATATACTACTTGCAACCAATGATAAGGGGTTGCTACATGAGGTGAAACAATTTCTCTCTAAGAGTTTTGACATGAAGGATATGGGTGAGGCATCTTATTTCATTGGCTTTAAGATCCATAGAGATAGACCTTGAGGAATTTTAGAACTATCTCAAGAAACCTATATCAATAAGGTCCTAGAGAGATTTCGGATGAAAGATTGTTCACCAAGTATAGCACCCATTATGAAGGGTGACAGGTTCAATTTGAACCAATGCCCGAAGAATGATCTAAAAATGGAACAAATGTACAACATTCCATATGCTTCTGCTGTTGGAAGCTTGATGTATGCTCAAGTTTGCGCTCGACCTGACATCGCTTTTGCTGTGGGAATGTTGGGAAGATATCAGAGTAATCTAATTTTAGACCACTGGAGAGCTGCAAAGAAAGTGATGAGATACCTTCAAGGTACCAAAGACTATATACTTATGTATAGACGGACTGACAACTTGGAAGTGGTCGGTTATTCGGATGCGGATTTCGCAGGTTGCGTTGATTCACGAAAATTAACATCTGGATACATTTTCATGTTAGCTGGCGGAGCCGTGTCATGGAAAAGTGCCTAGCAGACTTTGACTGCTACTTCCACTATGGAGGCTGAGTTTGTTTCTTGTTTTGAGGCTACCTCGCATGGTGTATGGTTGAAGAGTTTCATTGCTGGGCTTAGAATTGTTGATTCTATTTCTAGGCCATTAAGAATATATTGTGACAATTCAGCTGCAGTTTTTATGGCTAAAAATGCCAAAAGTGGCAGTCGAAGTAAGCATATCGACATTAAGTATTTAGTCATAAGGGAACGTGTTAAGGAGAATAAAGTGGTCATTGAACACGTTAGCACTGAATTGATGATAACTGATCCTTTAACTAAAGGCATGCCACCAATGAAGTATAAGGATCATGTAACTAGAATGGGAATAGGTCCCATCATGTGATTTGTCGACATTTGAACAATTTTTGTTGTATGAAACTCTTATTCAGTTGTAATGTTGATTCTCAATTTTTGTGTACACATTTTGTTGTTTATGAGAATAACATTTATCCTTGGTTTTGGAATAAACATGGGGTTTATTCATTAAGATATGTTGTCACATATTGGCTGACATTAAAGAAATAAGATGCATTGTGATACATGGAAGGTATTACTCATTCTTAGAGGACATGTCGCCATGATTCATGTGTTTTGTTTATTTTCTTTAAGCATAAAGTTTTCATGGAATTAGTTGGATAATCCGTATGATGAAAATGATGGGATCAAGTGGGAGAATGTTATTTATTTTTGTGATCCCACATTTTAGACCCATATTTTCTCCTAAAGTTGCGACTGTTCGACATGAAGTTTTTCCACGCTTCGTACCCTTTCGTGACAACCGCCCGTCTTGATGGGAGACGATGTATAAATAGGAACGTACATTTATTTCTGATGGGGTGATGATAAGGTCTAACTCAAACTCTCTCATTCAGAATACACCATCAGTACGAGAGTGAATTGGGATAGTAGAGTGTCCCCAATTTTTCTTGATTTTTCAGGACATTCGACGAACGCGAACAAGAACAATGGCTGGAGGTTTGTCTTTAATTGATCCTGGCTTCTGCATATGAATTATTTATTTCTAACATGTAAGCGTTGTAGAGTGGCAAGCCAACAAATTAAGAAGGGAAAAGAACAGAACCAGACAAGAACCACACGGAAAACTAAGGTGGTTTTGCGGCTCAGCTCGACACCGGAAGGATATGGGCATCCAACACTCCTTCAACGCTCTCGCCACATGTTTTGAAGGGAAAAGGAAGCCAAGTACGTAATTCTGTTCCAAGTCATTCCTTCCCCAACTAAGTTAAACATGCTTGACAGAGATATGACACAGTCTATGCATATCGGCTCATCACAAAGTCTGAGCTCAGGTTTCATAAGTTCTTAGCTTATCATTTGAACGGCCCAATTGCTCAATTCTATTCTAAAAGAGTCGAAAGGGGACACAAGAATTTACAGCTTCACTGTGCTGGCTAGCATGAAAGCCTCGTACACGATGCACCTAACCAATCAAGACCACCCAATGCGTCCTGAAGCTCTTTCACCATGCCTTCGGATAACAAATCAAAACCTTCTTCCTTAGCTGTAGTAACTGCGGACCATGACCTTGACATCCTCAAGAACCCTCTGAAAGAGAGCTCCTTCAGTATATCAAGTGGCAATGGCTCCCCTTCGCATCCCAACCCCACACTCTCAAATGGGAAAGGGAGTTTCTTTTAACAATCAATTAAGAACTTCATGTTGGGGTCCCAAAAGGGCAGTGTAGTTTTGTGGAAGTGTTTCATGACCGGATCATGTGTAGGGTTCACTTCAAGATCATTATAGCACCACATTGGAATCATGCCTCCCAGCTTTCGGGGCAGACGGGTCACGAGGGAGTATAAATTGGGGAGGTCAAACTAGTGCACTGCTTGAGCAACCGTAATCAAATTCACTGATTTTTCGCCTCCAATTAAGCTCACGATTTCGTCCCTGGGGCGTGAATGCAGTGGACCCTAAATGCTGCATCACACATTTTAGCTAGGCCACACTTGTATCAGTGGCGATCACCCTGTCGTGGTGCTCGACCTTGGGTCTTCCTCTGCTCTTGGGTCGTCTTTGCCTTGGGTCTTAGTTTCTGCTTTGATAATGCACTCCCCATGATTAAACTCTAAACTTTCCCTAGATTTAGGAAAGGAAAAGTAAGGAACATTCAGACATATAGTGTTATTTTCTGATCACCATTTCATCTATACTATTAATGTACTTTTTAATCATAAGTCTCTTTTGGGGGAAAAAGGACTTGATTTTACTCCTTCCTAACAAGAAAAACTCCTTTCTAACAAGAAAAATGTTGACTCTTGTAAAAAGCTCTTCTAATGATATATTATTATCTGTCTAGATTGAGTTTCGCCTTTTATTTTTTGTTTAATTTGAATCTTAGAGCTCGTATACTTTGACGTTCTTTTTGTTAAATCTGAAACATTTGAGACTTCCACAACACTCAATTTTGTTATGTAGATCGTCAAATACTTTCACATTAAATTTTAAAAAATTCAGATAATATTTTTAATTTTGGTGGAAAACAATAAAATACTATGTTTCTACTTAAGTGCAATTAAACAAGCCCAATCTGTAGTTTTTCATTGGATTCTACAGTCCCCCGTATAGGAAAGTGCAGGATGTAACCACCAAGCTCGCTGGTTCACATCGGCCAATAAACCAAAAAGAATACTCTAAGTAATCTTACAAGGTAATTGACCATTTGGGGTGGCATTGAAACTTGTTAGGAGCTACATTTTGTTCAAGCCCTCTCACCCTATGATCATTTTTGTCCCTATTCTGGTCGCATACAGGCCTAGTCTAGCCACAAACCATATATGTATTAGAAACAATCCTCCTCTAACAATCTGTAATGATCCGGGCCAACTAGATACATGTAAGCCAAGTATAAAAAAAATATTCAGAGTAACTACACAAAGTATCGAGAATGAGTGTTAGCTTATAAATTACTCAATAAGACCTCTCCTGATTGATATAGGGTCTCAAGATATCACATATAACTCATTAAACTTTGTCTAAGCCGTTGTATTAAGAGTGAATAAGTTTCGACCATCAGATGACCTCCACTAATTGATAGAGGACATGAGATATGTCACTCATAATAGGTCAAACTCAATCTAAGCCTTTGGCTTAAGAGAGTGAATAAATTTCGATCGCCAAATTATTTTAGAAAAATAGAAAAAAAATATGAATAGTTAATCAAAATTATTGACTATAAGATTGTCGGCGTTAATTGTTGATGAAGGAAAATTATGACATATAAAAAGTCCTTAAATTTAGAAACTGTAAATGAAGATCATTGTCATAATTTACTCGGAATAGAGAAAATAAAAATTACAAGAAGTTCATGTTGTTTACTATATTTCATGAAAAGTTGATAAACGTTAGAAAATTCAAACTGGCAAGATTTTTAGGAAAAATTACTATATTTTAAAGGGTGATCATTAATATGTCATTTGCGAGGGCTTATAGGAAAGTTATCATTATTAAGGAAAATTATTGAGTATAAGCATCATCACAAACGCCAATTTATGGTATCTTACTATACTCTAGGTTAATTACTAAGTATTAACATTTTCGGGTCATGAACTCTAAAGATAAATAACAAATCGAAAATATAAATTACCAATTGTAAGTCAAAACAAATTACAATCACTGACATAAATAACAACCAATGAAACAAAGTTAAAACATGAAGGTCAAGCCAAGCTTATTTTGACATCTGAACTTTAGTCGACAATTCAAAAAATTCTTTTATTTTTTTCTTAAAGGAGAGAAATAACAAAAAGAAGGGCTCCAATTCGGTTCATGCAAAAAGAACATGACAAACTTTTGGACTTGGTCCATTTCGCCTTACCCATCAGTTTAATTCAATTCATTTCGCATCACTCAAGCCCCAAAACCCATTATTGGAGATTTCTAATTTGCTCAAAATCTCTGCTGCACAATAGCCCACGCAAATACAACTATTTAGAACCCATCGCCATGATACTTAGCCCATCGCAAAAGTTTCTTGCCAATCAACGCCAGAATCTAGGGCTGCTCTCGGGTCAAGTTTTGTTACCTGACCTCCAATAATGCCCAGCTCGAAAAATTTGCCTTTTTTTTTTTTTCTTCACCGTGACCAATCAGCCCCAGCCAGAATCCACTGATCACCATCTCCGACCACCAGCTTTCATCGTCGCATCCCATAACCGAACACCGCGAGATCAGCCATAACAGGATGGGGGAAAACAGAGCACTAGTTTTTAGAGTTACAGAGGGTTCACTGAAAGATCTTTCTCATTGATTGCTCTCACTCGCATGTTCTCTTCATCGATTCAATCGCCGTAGCTACCGTCGATCGACGTCCTCCGCCGTCTCCAAGCTTCGCTGGCCACGCCTCTGTTCTCTCCTGCATTTCTGATCGGAGTGTCCAGAGTGCTTCGCACTCACTCGATACTTCTGCTCGGGCGTTGAACTTCATAGCCGAGCGCATCTAAAACCTTTATCCTTTGGTATGCTCATCGGCAGAGTCAGAAAATCCAGCTTCCCTAAGATAAGACGAATCCAGTTTCCGTTCGAACTTCTCCGCTGGTTCGTTCATGAATGATCTCGTAAGGCTCTTATTGTTCGTCTCGAGCTCGTGTTGCAGTATCCATACGGCCGATAAACCAGGTAAACTCATTCCCCTCTTTCTTGCTCTGTTACGGTGAGTTGTGTAAAAGAGCCACGTTCATGATGGCTCTGTAAGATCTTTTTGGATGACTCGTGATGGTTCTGTGATTTTAACACTGATTTTAGAATGTTAGACGAAAACATGGCTTCGGTTCCGTTCCATAGCTTGAGTCAATCGTTTTGTTGCGCGTATAGTGTTTGACGAAACACCTCAAGGGCATGACCGAGAAATAGATCATGACGGTGTCAGATCTGAAAACGTGTTCATATGAAACGTTTCTTAGAAGTTGATTTACTAAGTATATAGATCTGATACCACTCATTGTGCCATTGTTACAGAATCTGAACCTGCGTTTTTTTGTTATTTATTGTGTTCTCCGTATTGGATGATCTTCTCATGATGAACAATGGCGAGGAAAATGAGTGAAAGTCACCGGTATGAATATTACCAAATATCCAGTGTTGTCTTGAAATTACTCATACTAGCTTTGGTAGTTTTTGATATTCAGAGAATGTCTGCCGACATGAAAATTTTTGTCACCAGATGGCCGGTGATAATGGCTGAGCGTAATGGCTGATTGTGAAAAGTTGGTGTTTGTTGACGGAGGTGGTTGATGGTGGAGCATAGATTGGTTTACAACTTATGGTTTTGATATGTTGATCCATGGTTGTAGGAGTGATTGGTTCCTGAACCGGTTCGGTTCCACCTAAAAACTGAAAATCGAATTGAGAGAACCGATTTCTAATTTTTGAGATTAGGAACTGAACCGGACCGACTTAGTATTAGGAACCAAACCAAACCAACCAGACCAACCTAGGATCGAGAATCGAAATGGACCAACCAAGCTTGATCCCATGAAACCGATTACTTAGAAAAAAATAAAAAAAATTAAGAAAAATACAAGAATTGTTAGTGTTTTTAAGTTTTATTGCTATTTTTAAGAAATTAAAAAATATATTTTAAAAAAATGGTTGGTCAATCGGTCCGGTGCGGATTTTGATTTTGGTCCAATTTCGGTTTTCCCCCGAAATCTGGAACCAGATTGACAATCACCAGTTCCATTTTTATGAAACTAGGAACCGAACCAATCTCTCTAGGAACTGGACCCAACCGGTCTATCCGGTCCGCTCTAGGCGATTCTCGATTTGGGCGATCCAGTATGCTCACCCCTATATGGCTGTTATTTTTGAAGTTCTAGAAGTCTCATGTATTAGTTAGGATTTTTTTTTTTTTAGTCCTACTCTAACTCTCAACTCATTCTCAAATTTTTTGTCTTGTCTCTTAGCAAAACATGAAAGTTGAAACCCACATCTGAAACTATTTGACCCCATTCCAACGCCTTGAGAAGATGAGAAATTGAACCCCCCCCCCCCTCCCTCATAAGACAAGGATGGTCACTATAGCAAACCCAATGGTTTCATTAGTTCGGAGTTTGTTCTCAAATCACAAAAAGAGCTGCATAGAGCTAAAAGAGCTTTGATTCATGAAAGTGCACAAAGAGAAAGCGAAATAAAAAAAATGAAATGCTAAAGAAGAAGAAGAAGAAGTAAATTGGGCTCAATATTTTTTTTTGGTCGAAAGGGCTCAATATTAGTTATAAGAGAAAATGGTTTGGCTTGCGGTAGTTTCAGCTTAAGAAGGCTTATCATGGTCTTAGTGTAAGTGGGCTTGACTAGGCTAAATAAGTATGGGCTGAGTTCTTGTGAGTTGGGTTTAATTTGATTAATGTAGGTTTACTTTAATAAGCCCATTGGTGTTTGTGGTCCAATTGACACACACATGGGATATGGACATTCCCACTAAGATGGGAAATTGTAAGGAGAATATCCATGGTAGCACAATTCAGAATCAGTTTATTGTCTCGCCTCACTAGAATAAAGCAGACACTAGAATAAAGCAGAGATAGAAAGCAAATAAAGCACAAGAAACAGTGATAATCCATGAAAAGAAACAAGGCACGCCATTTTCAATAGAGGATCCCCTGCTTCTATTTGGTCGTTTTAGGATTTTCTCTCTATAAGACTCCCAAGTGATGCTTGAATCATCTTGACCAGTGTCGAGTAACTTCCCACAATCCGTTATTGATATCTCACACTTATTCGGTATTTTAGAGCTCGATGCATCAATAATCATTTCCATTGTTCTGCACCCTTTAACTTTCAACCATTGCAAATGCTCTAATTCGCCAATGCCCACGACAACCTGCAGGCTTTCACACCCTATAATAGTTAATCTCTCGAGGAGTTAACACCCTTCAATAGTCAACTTTTCCAACCGAGCAAGCCCATCAAGTGGTACTTGTTTCACTGGAGTGCTTGATAGCTCTAAAACTGTGGAGTTTGATGAAAGTGGTTCGAGGGTTTGCAAGTCACTCTCTTGAAGAGTGAGAACCTTCAATTTCCTTGTCTTCTACAAAAGTCAATGAAACATCAGGGTAGACACTTAGATATCTGTATAAGGATAAATACAGATTTAGGCTCCCAAATTGCATATATGTCATTTGATTTTCTTGCTAAATGAGAAAATTAGACTATAAATCCATTAAATTTTGTCCTTCATTAAATGAGAAAATTAGGCTACGAGGGAAACTGACATACCTTGATTAGGTTGCTGACCTCATCATCTATGAACCCAAGGCCAAAAAGATTCACCACAACAACGTTTTCGAGATGTGAATTGGTTGCCTCACCACGTGGATGGTGTTGGTGTTGTAGAAAAGGATATATTCCAGGGTAACAAACACTAATCCATTTCAACTTGGACAGACAGCCCGTAAAGTCACCTTGGCAAGTTACATTAGAAAACCAACGAACCCGCAGATGTGGGAACCGTTCAATTTGCTCCAAAGTGATAGTTATAGGAGGTTGAGCCAATAAGTCCGATTGCAAACAGAGGGCTTGAACACTTCGCTTGATCTGCCAATAACATCGAGGAGCAAGAACATGAATTTCTCAGTACCCCTCAATTTTATTTCGTCAATAGAAGAAAAAGTGAAACAGAATAGTAGCTCCCAATTCATAAATGTGAATCTGCAGTTAAGAACACAGTAAGTAATTCCCTATTCAAATTCGGTCATACTTTACCTCTGTTGATTTTAATTCGCAAATGATGTCATCTCTAGCCCATAATCTGGAATGCTCTTGAGTAGTAATTGCCCTTCCAAAATCTCTAAATTGATTATGCATCCAAAACCTATTGTCATCCGTAACCTTTATCATGCACCTATTAATAAGGACATCAATAGCATACTTTGGGCTAAACCCACAATCCTTCCACATGTAGATTGGATCAATCTTATTCCAACCAATGAAAAAGCATGCAACATCAAGAAATATCTGTTGCTGATCCACTTTTAAGGCATCATAGGTTATCCGTAGCTTTTCCAAGACATCTCCATGTGGTGTTTTCCGTAGCTTCTCTAGCATCTCTTCCCATATTTTTTTTTCTCTTTCTGAAGAAAGAGCGATGAACCTATTGCTTCAATAGCTAAAGGTAGCCCACCCACAGTAGAGACGATGTCTTTTGAAAGAGTGTTGTAATCGGCTTGAGGAGAGTCTTCATCAAAGGCATGCCTACTAAAAAGTTGAAGTGCATTCTTGTCACTCAACCCCTTCATATCATAAAGCATGATTTCATACTTAAATCCTCTAATATTTAGAACCCTTTTGTCCCTAGTGGTAACAAGTATCCTAGTGCCGGGACACAAAAAATTCATTCCAATTAGCTCTTGGATTTGGTTGACGTCATCAAAATCGTCCAAAACAATCAATGCCTTCTTGTTGCAAATTGTTTCTCCAATTATATCGGTCCCATGATCAATCTTTTCAATATTCTGAGCCACTCTAGAACTAGACATATCGGACAATAATAGTTTTTGCAGCTCGACTAAGCCCTTGGTTTTTGCCGTTTTGCTTACATAATCAAGAAAGCTGCAGTATTTCTTAAACTTAGGATATTGTTCGTTGAAGATAATCTTGGCAAGTATTGATTTACCAATGCCGGTCATCCCGTGAATTCCAATAAGCTGCACATCTTTGGTCACTTTTCTTTGTCTTCTCAGGAGCCTATTCACAACCTCTTCAACAACTGACTTGACTAGGTACCCATCGCTGTCGCAAAGTTGAACAGTTTCGATTGAGAAAAGGCAACAAATTCATTTCAGTGCATGTTGACAAACCATCTACTAAGAAACCGAGTGGGAGCACAAGGTTGAAAAACTTTTGGAGGAAAAAACTTAATATGTAACCGTCTACTAATTTTAAATATTTTAAATGTTGTTAGCATGTTGGAAGGATTTCAAATGACGATCAAATCTGGGATATATTGTAGTATTCAACCAAGGCCGGACTAAAATGTTAATCCGCCCCCGCATAGTGAATTGTTCCCATGTAAGAAACTTTGATCTTATGAAAGAATAATCATAATGTTATTGAAATCGAAATACTTGCCCAAAAGATTAAAAAAGAGCAGAAAAGGAGCATATAAATATGGTTCTTATTCAAATATCTAACGAGTGTTTGTCGTATCTCTTTTATGTCAATTTCAAAACCAAATCAAAAGGTAGATGGTAATCAGTTAAGTCATGGGGCCAGCAATCTAATGTCGATACGTTATTATATTGCATGTAAGAAAGAACACCACGTAAGAGACTAATATAGAAATAGTGTAAGAAAAGGTGTTGTCGTTTTTCACCGAAATAAAAATACTAAACAGCATTGAGTTTTGTGAGTTCATTCATTTGAATGTTCATCGTGCTCAAAGACACTAAAAATTTATCGCTATATTATTATTTCACTCAAAACAAGAAAAATTAATCTCCATCAAGTGTCTTTATATGTATAAAAGCTCGCATGAGGTTGAACCGTGGGGAAAGCACGCTCACGTGGGAGTTTTACTCAGTAGTTTACTTTTCGTGATCATTCTACCCAGCAGTTATATGGGTTTTCACATGTCTATATGTATGAACATTTGTTTCTATTATTACGAGGCAACTGTAGTTTTTCAGCAGGCAACTAGAATTTATCCAGTGAAAAAGGGCATGAAACAAACGGGACTGGACCAAGAGGGATTAAAGACTTGATAAAATTCAACATCACCCCCCCAAAACTTCAAGAACGTGATGAATTAAAAAATTTGAACATCAATTGCAAGTTTAAGTTGAAGGAATAGAGAAAGAAAATTTTGATCTTTAAATCAAGTAGAAGAATTAAAATATAAATGTGCGATGAGTTACAGCAATATTAGATTTACTTTTTCTTTTGACGAGGAAAAGAATTTAACAAATGCAACTGCATTCAGTTCTATAATCAAGTTATCTGGCATACACCAGGAATCTCAATATACATGGATCGAGTTAGTGTAAAAAGATGAAGAAAAGTCAAATTTTTATACAATGAAAATTAGGTCAGTAACAAAATCATAATCATTCTGTTAGGTCATAAAAAATTTGGATATTTCATGATATCAAAAATAAAATGACAAGAATTGGGACTTTTTATTTCAATTTAGGGAAATTGGAGTTGGAATATAATTCATGAATTTACATTAGATCTAACTTTCAATTGTAAAAGATAATTTTCACATCACAGTTAGATGGTTACCCGGTATAATCCTGCAAGTCAAACCCGCGGATGTCACCAACTCTTCTCAAAGCCTGCTTCCAAATCCCCATCCGCAGAGCTGAACTTCCCTCTGTGAATCTCCAGGTCATTACCATACAAGTCGGTTTCCAGCTTCACATCAAGACGGCTCACGTTATAAAAGATGGGCAATATCACCTTCTTATTCCCATCTTCTGTAGGTTTAGAGATGTTCTCCACCATCCTTGCAAGCTCACGGAGACACAATCCACTTGAAGCATATTTTGGGGAGAAAATGGGTATGTAGAGCGTAGAGTCATCAATCGCTTGTAGAAGTATGCCATCTATTCTTTCACCCGGTAGCAATGCATCTTCATCACGGAAGTGTCTCATCTCCATTGAAGACGTGAACCATAACTTCAGTCAAGTAATGATAGAGGAAGTTGGTGAATCCACGACGAGTATCGGGCCCACAAAAATTGAGGAACACATCGTATTCACTATCGGAGTTGTACTTACTACCGGAGTCATCGCCAAAGTCGATGTGTAATAAATTGTTTATGGCTGCTAATTGATCCTCCATTCCGACTAAATCTTTGGTCACTTTTCTGTGCTTTATCCCGAGCCTTTTTACAACCTCTTCGACAACAAACTTGCTTAGATGCCCATCGCTGCCAGAAAGTTTAACAAATTCAATTGAGAAAACGTAACAATTTCAATTCCTTGCATGTTGACCAATCATCTATTAAGTAACCGGGTGCGAACGTGAGGTCAAAAAATTTTGGCGGGAAAAAACTCATTATGTAAACGTCAACTAAGTTCAATCTGATTATCTTAAATAGTGTTAGAATGTTGGAAGGGCTTCAGACAATGATCAAGTTTGGGATACATAGCAGCATTCAACCAAGGTGGGACTAGCCAGTTAATCCACCAATTGTTCCCATGTAAGAAACTTTGATCTTATGAAGGAATCACATAAGGAGAATGAGAAGCTAACAGAGCTGTTATTGGGAGGCACCTGACGGTGCGTTCTCCACCGCACATATTGCAAGAGAAATCGGACAACTGGCTTTACCGGTTTCTCTTTGCTTATTCATTCTCTGTCTGCCATCCATAGGCAAGCCTAATACCAAGATAAGCAAAGAGAAGACCGGAGAGAGAATCTTTGCTTATTATTCTCTTCGCTTGTTCATTCTCTGCCATCCGTGGTTCTCGTTTTGTTTATTCTTATTATTCTTTCTTTGCTTTACCGTATGTCGCAGTTCAATTTTTTTATTTTTCCATTGTTACAACTAAAATGATCTCTAACACAATTTTCCCATAGCAGAAAACATACAACCTACTCAATTCAGTATAATATAAGTCATCTACACATGGACAATTAACAAGAAAATCGCTTCGATTTGTCTAATTCTAAACACTTCAAATAAGACAAAGTTAAAAAGATGAAGAGCTTAATCAAGAAAAAAAAGATTTATTAGAGTTTCAACTCACTCCTCAATTTTGCTAAATGTAATGTCTTACCCGAGTTATTATAACAAAAGTATTTACTTTAGACTTTTCTACTATCATTTTTTATATTACTTAAGTCTATATTTGCACAAATTAAATCATCGATAAGTTCAACTCAAGTCAATACCAATGCAAGTTAACTCGAAAATCAAAATCATGATCATCTTGTGACTAGCAAACAAGGCAAAGCATTTAAAACTATATTGAATTTGTTTGATTAAAATTTTCACCTCACTTTTTTTCTTTTTATGTACAACACCTCTTTTTCACCATGCTTGCCAACTTTCAATTTAAAATAACTAAACTAAATAAATATATATCGTGATTTAGTTCAACAAATGCCATAAAGAGACTCATTGCAATGTACAAGTTTCACTTGTTGGGTAATTCTTTGAAATCTCATCAAATTGGGTAAAAATACAAGTGTGGTTACTAATTTGACTTTTATAATATCTATAATAGGTTAAAGTGCTATCGCGGGACACTGCAAAAGAATTGGGCGTTTTATTTGAGTAGTCACTTAATTTTTTTTTTTTTTAAGTTCACGTGCACCAATTAGATTTCCTTCTGATTTGTTTCATTTCCTTTTGGAAAAAAGAAATACTATCCAATATTTGAGAATTTTTGTCTGAGATTTGTTTTCCAAATTTGCTTCATTTCTATTTATTGTGTAGGTTCCAGTTGCCAATTGTATTTCAATGGCACTTTGTAGTAAAAAAGGCACCATTATTTACGAGTAATGGTGCCGTTAGCTTGGCAGCTCTCCATCACATAATCAGATTATATTCTAGTAATGTTATAAGATAGACAATACTTGTGCAAAAAGACTGAAAAAGAACAAAAAAGAGTATGTAGATAAGCGGTTCTTATTCAAATAACTGATAAATCAATTTCATAAATTAATCAAAAGGAAGATCCTAATCAGTTAGGTGATGGAGCCAGGAATCCAATGTCGACTCTTTTTTATTGCATGTAAGAAAGAGCACCACGTAAGATACCGAATTAATATAAGAATAGTGTAAGAAAAGGCGTGTTCATTTTTTACCGAAATAAAAATACTGAACAGCATTAAGTTTTGTAAGTTATTTTTTTCGGTTCATCTTGTTCAAAGATACTAAAATTTTATCATTACATCATTACACTAAAAAAAAAAAAAAAACATAATTTCCATCGAATGCCTTGATTTCTCATTTGTATGATGCATAAAATTATCACATATTGTATATACATATAATGAGTAAAGTTCACGCGAGATCGTGTGACATGGAATGCTCATGTGTTAGTTTTACCTAATAAGTTACATTTCGTGTTCACTTTAGCAAATCTCCAATTCTCCATCTCTAATTCTTGTGTATATTTGGATAGTTTACCTATAATCGTGTGTATATTCTATTTTGAAATATTTATAGACCGAGTTTTTTTAATGGAACAGATTCCCACATCTAAGTTTTAAAAAGAAAATTTAAATGGTATTTAAGGATTGAGCATATTCTGCATTTAGAATTATCTGCACAAAATCATAATGATTTTTCAAATTGATGAGAACAAAATCTCGCGTCTAAGTTTCATAAGCCGAATTTTTAAGTTGATGGAACAAATTCCTGCATATAAGTTAGCAAAAAAAAAAAAAAAAAAAAAAAACGCTTGAAAAGTTATATTCCAGGATACGCATATTATGGGTCTACGATTATTAGCCCATATTTGATTAATAAAGGATTTTAGATGATAATTTGGTAAATTACGCATTGTTTTACAAATAATGGACATTAAGAACTAAATAAAATAAAATAAAATAAATAAAAATACCATTATTACATAATTTCCCTTATTTCATAAATTTTATAGATAAATATGACTAATGCATAATTAGTGATGAATGTTATGATAAAATGCATAATTATATACAACTCTAATAAGACATTTTTTTTTTAATATTTATACAAGAAATTACAGCTCAACACGTAAAACAAATTAAGGGTGAGTTACTTTTAATTTTAAAGTTACTCATACATGATTAAATTAATAATCGAAGATAATTGCTATTACTGTATAGTTGATGAAGACAATTCCTATCGCTTTATAATTGGTAACAATAAACTTTGAATTGATGACTAAGATAAGTTTTTAAAGTATTACATTGATTTCGATAATTCTTGAAGGAATTCTGACAATAAAACATAATCTTGTTAGCGATATTTTATTACATAAACGTCATAAAATTACAAAATTTAATACCTTTTTACAAAGAGCACGTAGGTGATGAAAATAGAATAGACATAAATGTGAACATTCGGCAATAAGATATGTCTGCTTTGATTCATAAGATTTGAAGCTGAAGGAACTTGATTAGAAAAGTGATACAAATTTAATCACTTGATGAGACAAACTAGAAGTTAAGAAAAATTGATTGGAAAAAAATGATCAAGTTCTGGGACCATATGCATGGTTATATCGTTTTAATAAAGAATACGGAGAATATGAAACAAGTTGACTTTCCCTTTAAATAATACTTCATGCAAAATGAGTATATGAGGACAAACCCAGCTAATCAAACAGAAGAATCACGCTACTTTGCCAATAACATGGATGAGCGTGAACTTGAAGAGAGAGAGAGAGAGAGATGTCCACTTCGACCAACTTTCTCTTTTCTTTTTGCATATTTGATTGATATCCTAATCAACCTAGCACAAGAGTCCCTAAAAACAAATGACCTAGCTACGTGTTGGTGTGTTGGTGCTGATAAATAAGATTTCGTGTATATTAGATAAATGAATATTTTAGGACTCATTAAAGAAAAACAAGGCAAGTTCGTTGAACTTTGTAAAATGATCAAAGCAATACCCATCAATGTTAAGTGTATGCAATAGAATTTATCGACACACTGAAAACATTTTTTTGTTTATTAACATTATGATGATTCTTTTAATATTTTTAATGCTATCTAAAGCTCATTTTTGTAGCAGCAACAAGTTAAAAGTATAGTCCAAGTCATATAATTCAAGATATTTCTTATTGGAATTCTATTATAACTTAAACAATTGATCATGCTTCTTTTAATTTGATATTAATTATTTATCATAAAGATGTCAAAGGATGGGACCATCAATATTTCTCTAAACACGCATGTCTATGTAACATGACAAATGTAAGAAAGTCAGTCAGAAATATAAACTGATATCATGATACAACCAAACTGAAATTAACAAAGTTGTGAAAAACATTCAACTTGAAGCATTAGTAAATGCAAACTCTTCCTCCTCCTCTTCTTCTTCTGTTTTTTTCTTTTTCGAAATGAAAACTATTCTAACAACCAACTTTTGCAACAAAACTTTTAGAAAAGAGATGGATATGGGAATATTTTTATTCAAGAGACAATAGACATTGAAGAATTACCAAGAAAAGGGAAAATTCCGTGATCGAGGAAAATTGAATAGCATCTTGAAACCGTGCAAGACACAGACATCTTGCTAGTCAGGGTTATTGAAAAAATATTTGGCAGAGGTAACAAAAATATTTAAAAGGAAAAAAGAACGACTATCAGGGTATCTGATTCCGTTTGCTCTTTTGAGCAACCTCCTACGAAATTTGAGGGATGACAGATCTGGGCTAAAGTCTTATGTTTATTTCTCTTTTTCTTTTTCTTTTTCTTTTTAATGGGGAGGCAGGCTCGGCTATAAGAAATTGTTTTAAAAAAAAAAAAAAATTGACGTGTTGGACTTGTTATGATGAAATTACAAGGAGCTGTGGGGCGACAGCTCTTGCCTTCTCTTTCTTGGCTCCGCAGCTCTCACTTAAATGAGGTATCACATGTCAATATATATGGATATTTCTCTTTCCTATTATGAGGCAACTAGATCTTCTTTTCTTTTTCTTTTGGGTCAGGAGGCAACTAGAATTTGTTCAATAAAAAAGGGCACGAAACAAACAGGACCGGAACAAGACTTCAGGAACATGATGAATCACAAACTTGAACATCCATTACAAGTTTAAGTTGAAGGAAAAGAGGAAGAGAAATGGTTGATTGTTAAATCAAGTAGAATAATCAAAATATAAACGTGGGATGTGTTACTGCAATGTTATTTTCTTTTTTCTTTTTGATGTGGAAAAGAACTTAGGAAAAACAACACAAATGGTCTCTGAACTTTGATTCAATGTGCAATATGGCCTTAAACTTTTAATTTTTTAATTTATTCGATGCAATCCATGAACTTTAATTTATCATGCCTTGAACTTTTAATATATTTAATGGAGTCTATGAACTTTTGGCATATATTCAATCTAGTTTCTAAATTACATGAAAATATTTAATGTAGTCCTAAACTTGAATTAATAATAAAAAAAAAACAACATTGAACATTTTTAGATAATTGAATGACTAAATTAAACGTGTACCAAAACTCTATAGGCCACATCAAATAAGTTAAAAGTTCAAGAATAACATTTCATATTAAGCCAAAATTCTAAGATATATTAAGCAAATTCAAAGTTTAGGTGACCACATTATGTATTGAATCAAAGTTCATGAACTATTTGTGTTGTTTCTCTCCTCTTTTTTTGATGATGACATATCCAAATATTTTTCTGACGTAATAGGATTATCATAATTTCATTTTAGATCTAATTTCCATCGTATAAAAAAAGTTGGCTTTGCCTAATTTTTTCATAACAACTTTTGATCCATGCATGTGATGAGATTCCAAATTTATGCCAGGGAACTTGATATGGACCTGTATGCAATTGCATTTGAAAAGTTGTTTTCCCAGTCAAAAAGAAGTTCAGGAAATTGGAGTTGGAATATAATTAACGAATTTTTATTAGATATATGGTCCGATTGTGAAAAATAAATTTCAAATTCATAGCTAGATGGTTACCCTTTATATTTCTTCTGCTCGTACCCCATGATGGCATCAACTTTGGAGAGAGCACCCTCCCACTCCTCTACTTCCTCTGTGCTGAGCTTCCTCTCTTTCTTCAACGCCGATATGTCCTCTTTATACCGGCCCTTTTTCAAGTTGACTTCATCTGGTGTCACGTAATAAAAGATGGGTAATATCACCTTTTTATTCCCATCTTTAGATTCAGAGGTGTTCTTCATGATGTTCACAAGCTCACGGAGGCGCCAGTGACTCTTAGCGTAGTTTTGGGAGAAGATGGGTATGTAGAGCCTAGAGTCATTGATTGCTCGCAGAAGTTTGCCACCAAATCTTGCACCCCACTGAATCAATTCGTCATCGATGAAAACATGAAGTCCGGCTTCCAACAAGTCGTGGTAGAGGATGTTGGCAAATCCACGACGAGTGTTAGGTCCTCTAAAATTCAAAAACACGTGGTATTTACCTCCTAATGAATTGCTGGTTCTTGTTGCCATCTCTGATATCGCCATACCAGCTCACTTCGCACCTAACAAACCGCCCCCCCTCTCTCTCTCTCTCTCTCTTTCTAGTAGGCACTCTTGAAAAGCTTTTTCACGTAGCAGTGGTAGCACATCGTACCAGCTGTGGGCAATTTCGCAAAAGGCCGAAGATGTTTGGCTGATCTCGATACAAGCCGGCGACTTTAATATAGAAGTCACAACGAAGACTTCTTAAGACTTATCAGAAGACCGTTGAAATACTATTAAGTTTGCAAAGACTTGAGATATGATAACACTGCCAATCGATTCAGAAAAATTAAAATTGACTTAGCTGACCAAAATATTCTAAGAGTTTCGGTGTGGTCGGATCTAACCTGGAATCCATGAGACCGGTTCAGACATTAACGACAATTGGTGATACATAATTTCTAACCTAGAGAGAAGTGGCCTTATTATAAAAAATTTGTGAAAAATTTGCTTCCAAATGATGAACGGGAAATGTTATGGCCTCGCCAAAGATCATTAGTAGAAAGGCAGTGCTTTCAAAATGACAAAATTTTCTTGTGTAAATATTTAATTTAATCAGTACCCTCGGAACACTAGTTAAACATACTGCTTATTTAAAAAATACAACATATATTTGAATTTGAATCCTTTTGCCAGAAAAGACGGGCGTGGGCAATTCCGCAGCAGGTGCAGCGTCCACCTTACAGTCAATAAAGTTGATGGAAATAAAAATAATAAGGTGGACGACATAATCAGTGCAAGATCACATGGAGTTCTTTCTTTTTCGTGCTTTTCACATGGCTCTCTCTCCGTAAACAATTCAGAAGTCAATAAAGTTATGGATTTAAAAATAATAAAGTGGACGACATCATCATGACATGACAAGATCCCATGCAGTTCCTTCATTTTCGTGCTTTTCACATGACTTTGGTGATGTATAAAAAAAAGATCCTCATAACATTTGCTTCCGAGTCATGAACAGGAGGCGCTATGACGACCAATAAAGGATTATTATTAAAAATTTCCGTTATCGAGTGCTTTCTAAGCACTTATTAATCATTCCACACCTAAAAGAAAAGACGTGACTTTATTGATTATATATAATATAAAAAATAGTATTTTGAAAATGACAAATTTTATGTGTGGATTTTTTATTTAAGCAGTAACGATGGGCATTCGTCGGTAATTAGAAAAAATTATACTTTAAATATTTACATTTGACCCCATTTGCAATAAAAACAAATAACGGCATGGGCAACTTCGGAGCAGGTGGAACTTCCAATTTAATGTCATTAAAGTTATTGCCTTAAAAAATAATAAGGTGGGGATCAGTTCGAAAAATGGACACAATAACACATGCAACTGTACCTTTTTTTTTTTTTTTTTTTCGTCGGATGGTTGTTCTCTCGCAACATTGTAAATTCACAATATATCTATATGAATACATAAAAATAAAAATAAAATCCTAAATAAATCACCTTGAGATAATATATAGAACCCTAGATTACTAGAAGAATCTCCTTCATATTGTAAAGATTGGATTTGCTGCGTTGTTGGCAAAAATGCTCAACTAAGCATTGTTTAAGCATATGTTTACTACTCACTGGGGAGATCATGATCTTTTGAGTACGTTGAAAAGAAGGGAAAATATTAAATATTTAGCTCACTGTTAGAGCGTTGGCTTTATTCCAACGCTCTTAAGAAATGAACAAACAACTTATGAAATAATAAGAGGAGTAGCTAAGATTAATAAACAATGTGAAATGGCCTTAATATTTGAAGCAATTTACAAACATGCCCTTCTCAGTCAGATAAAGAAGGTCACACTTATTCACTTTCCCTGCGACATAAAGGCTTTATAAGCCACATTCCTCACCAGCTTCGTATCACCCTTTAGTCTTTATTTGTGCTCTTGTTCCAAATTTCCAGATTATTCTTCTTTTGGTTCCAATATTTGGTATCAGAGCTAGAAATGTCGCCTACCAATTGCGTCCAATTGCAATTTACAAAGCTGAGCAAAAGAAATTTCAACAATCGGTCTATCTAGATAAATATTTCTTTTAAATTGTAAGATTTATGAAATTTGGTGAAAAATAGTTATACTTAAGTGACTGTTAAATTAATGTTTCTAATTCGAATTTAAACTTGAATATCGATTTGTTAAATTAAATTTATTGAGGAAGATTTCTTCAAACGGATTAGAATAATTCGGACGGAGAAGCTCTTCTTTGTTGGACTTGTTATTGGCCGTAGAAAAGAAAGTAAGGGAAGAAACGGGCACTAAAAGACAAAATAAGGGGCTCGTTTATTCTATGAATATTTATTTATTTATGGGGTAAAGAAGTATATCACTAAGAGGAAAGAAAGAAACCTACGTGGCCTTTCCCGAGTAGTGACGTTTTTAAATAAGATTTTAATAATTTTCTGAATTTTTAATATTTATTTTGGTTTTTTATTTTATCTTTTCTTTTATGTTATTTATTTATTTTATTTTTTGCCGAGGGCCGGCAAGGGCCGCTGGCCGACCCTTGCGGGTACTTTGCCGGTTCTCGGCGAGGGCCGCAACGCCTTCGCTGTGGTTGACGAGAGCAGAGCGGCCCTCGCCTGATGCCCTCGTTGTGGCTAGCGAAAGCCTGGACCACAGACAGAGAGTTGGAAGAGAAGCAACAAAGAGTCGCCGGCCAGCGAAGGAAATTAGGAGCCACCTCGACAGCGCATCAGGAGTAGTTGCGGTGCCGCGAGACCCTCTGCGCTGGCGGCCCGAGAGCCGAGTCCGCCGCGATGATTAAGATCGAGGATCCAATCTACGACCTGGTCGAAGAAGAGGACGAGTACGACAGGCCCGTGGCCAAGCGTCGCGAAGAAGAGGATTGGACCAGACCTAATTGCTCCTCTGATGAAGTACCAGAAGGTCAGAACTCCAAATGCTTATGGGTCCACTTCTATTAATCTTTATTTTTACAGCAGTCTTGCGGATTTTGTTGAATTCGTAGGTTCAAAACGGTCTTGTAGGAGAGAATGTTAAGAAAAAGAAGATATGGCGGGGAAGAAACCTGCACCATCTTCGCTATATGGTGCAGCAGCACTGATGGGAAAGCAGACATTGTCTCCAAAAAACTAAAAAGAACAGAAAAGGAAAAAAAACCAAACTAGAAAGTTAAGAAAATATTATTAAAAATATATATGTTAACATTGATTATACCACAAAAAACGCTTAGTGTTCATGTCTGTTAACCACAAAAAACGCTTAGTGTTCATGTCAGTAGCGATTTTCAAGTAAAATTGATTGAATGAATTCGATTAATATAAATATATTTGATACTAAATTAGTTAAATTAAAATTTTAAAACTAAATTAACTTTTTGATACTCTTCCTAACTAAATGGCTAGGTTTAGTCTAATGTACAAAAATTAATACACAATATCATATGGTCACGGATCTCGAAAATAATAAAATGGGTTGTTCATCATTTTACAAGCTTCTCACAAACGTTGTTAAAGGATGTATATTGGCACATATCTATCTTTAAAAATGAGTTCTAATAGCTTTGGGAAAACACACATATAATTGTGGTAGCTAGACATGCGGCAACATAAGACATCTTAACGTTGATCTATTACATCTAAAAGTTATTGGGTGCACCGGATTCATGTGAGCCATAAACTTCAGTAGACCTATAAGGGACCCAAATTATGAGATATCTCACGTAAATCAGGTGAATGTAAAAATTCCACTATTCCATTTCTGCCAATATTTGGAACTTATCAACTACCCAAAAAAAAAAAAAAAAAAAAAACATTTGAGACTTACCCTTACGTTTTAAAGAAATATCGAATGGTAAGTTCTTTTTTTTTGGTGACCCAAGGAAACCTAGCACGGCCGGCAGCCGGAGAATAAACCCTGGGGGTACACGTGCTAGCCACCACACACGTGCACCAGGTAAGTCGCCTAAATGCCTCTGCCAGCTTCCCCTGCGAAGCTCGGCCTCTCTTTTGGGAGAGAAAGTTACGAACCGGCAAAGCTACCCTAGTGGGTGGTTCCAATGGTAAGTTCTTTATCTCGTACTTTTAAAGAATTTTTTTTTTTATTTTTATGATAGCACGCCTATAGTTTTTACTTTGAATACAAAAGATCCAACGGTTATTCAACCGTGTCGAACCAATCCATAAGAAATCATGCCTAGATCTAAATAAACAATAATAATGTATATGACTATAGATGAACAAAAGAGTAATTTACGATAATTAAGATTCGTCAAGTAATCGATCACTATTTCTAACTTCCCGATTTAAAGTCAACATAATCATCAAGCATTCTATCAATCACTCTTCGTCCCAGTCTTATAACAAATTGGGTTTATAATCTCTAAATAATCATATGTTTAAACATTATCTTTTTTTAGGTTTGTCCACCAAACCAAGGACTATACATAAAATGAAGACAACAAATGACATAATGCTAATTAAAAAAGACTGCATTTCACATATTTGAATTTGGCTCCATTTACCACAAAAGACGCGCGTGTGCAACTTTGCAGCAGGTGCAGCATCCAATTTCCGGTCAATAAAGTTGATGGACTTAGGCTGTGTTTGGGAAATGCTTTTCCAATGATCTTTGGAGGGCTAAAGGCCTTTGGGCCAAGGAGAGAGTGTTTGGGAAGATTTTTTTTACTTGCCTTTGGGAAATGCAAGCCTTCCCAAGGCTGAAAGCCCAAGGCAAGTTAGGGACTCTCTTGGGCATTCAGCCTTCTCGGAAGGCTGATGGAGAGTTAAGACAAAAAATTTTCTTCCATAAATGTCCTTGTTAACATTTCGTTTTTCTGGTTTCGTCCTCGTAACTATTCACGTTCTTCTTCGTTGAGGTTGGCCGACGAAGTTGCACCGAGCTGTGAGGGGCTAGCGATGAGTTGGACAGAGGCAGCAAGAGGCCGGTGTGTCACGGTGACTGTTGGCGGCCAGTCGCGTGACCTCGGCAACCCTTGCAAGTCGTGCGCCATGACCGCTGCAACCCCCGGCAACCACCCACATTTGGGTTGCAACAAGGTCGCGCGATTGCTGCAACCCCGCGACGCTGCGACCCCCGGCAAATCTAGGTCATCGGAGGTCTCCACGACCTAGATCTAGGCCACGCGACCTCCGACAACCCAAATCGCGCACAGATTTGGGTCCCCGGAGGTTGCCGCGACCCAGATCTAGGCTGCGCAACCTCCGGCGACCCAAATCGAGCGATTGGGATCGCGTGATCTGGTCGCAACGATCTGGTTGCGATTAAGGTCGCCGCAACCAGATCGAGCGGCCCGGCGATGATCTGGGTCGCGGCGACCCTCGCCGAAAGGTCGCGCGACCCCCGCACCGCAACCTCTGTCTGGAGGTCGCCAGGGCCGCTCGATCTGGTTGCGGCGACCCTCGCCGACCGCCTGCCTCTCGCCGAACCACCTGCCCCACACCGGACCCTCGCCGGACCGCCTACCTCTCGTCGGCAGTAACCAGCCAATTCTCTTTTTATTTCATTTTCTTTAATGACAAAAGTCTTTTGCACATTTAATTTGTCCAAACACTATTTTGCTAAAACATATTTGACAATGGACTTTTATAAATACGATTTACCAAATATAATTTGCATTTCTAAAAACTCCTTTAACTCAAAGATATTTATATTTTCTCACAGACTTTCCCCAAAAGTTTCCCAAACGCACCCATGACAAGGTGAAGGACATTATCATTACAAGATCCCATGGAGTTCCTTCTTTTGTCGTGCTTTTCACATGGCTGTGTCTATGTAGAAAATTCAGAGTCAATAAAGTTATGGATTTAAAATTAATAAATTGGAGGACATTATCATTACAAGATCACATGAAGTTTCTTCTTCTTTGTGCTTCTCACAGGGCTCCGGCGATGTAGACAACACCTGTTCTGAATCCACTTTAGAACTTATGGACAAATAAAACAAGATCATCTAAATTTGCTTCCGAGTTGTGAAAGTGAGGTGCTATGGTGACCAATCAAGGATTATTATTAATTTTTTTTATCGAGTGCTTTCTAGGAACTTATTAATCATTCCACACCAAATAATAAGTGACTTTATTAATTATGTATAATATAATAGTATTTTGATAATAAAAAAAAAATTTATGTGTAAGAGTTTTTTCAAATCAGTAAAAATGGACATTCGTTGGTAAAATCCTTATTAGAAAAAAATTATACTTTAAATATTTGCATTTGACCCCATTTGCAATAAATAGAAAAACGTGCATGGGCAACTTCGCAGGTGCAACTTTCAATTTATAGTTATTAAAGTTGATCCCTTTAAAAATAATAAGGTGGGGACTAGTTAGAAAAATGGCTAATACCTTAAAAAACCCTAAACTGGTACACTTGTGACAAATTTACCCCAAACTATTTTTTTGACCATGAAAAACCCCAAACTGTTATACCTGTGACAAATTTACCCCAACTGACTATAAAAAACCTTAAATTGGTATATTTATGACAAATTTACCCCTAAACTAATTTATTTGACTGGAAAAAACCCCAAAATGGTAAATTTGTGACAAATATACCCTATGTTAAATTGAATTAATACCACAAAAAAATCACAAAAATTGTAAACGGTGACAAACGGAGCGTAAAATCCTAAATTGGTATACCGGCCAACCGTCATGTGTCATTTAACTTAATAATTTGAGAATAAAATTTAACGAAAACTAACAGAGGGTAAATTTGTCACAAGTGTACTAGTTTAGGGTAAATTTGTCAAATGTTTACCAGTTTTGGGTTTTTGGTGGTCAAAAAAATAGTTTGGGATAAATTTGTCGCAAGTGTATCAATTTGGGGTTTTTTAGGGTATTAACCCTTAGAAAAATGGACACAATAGCACATGCAGGTGCAGCTGTACCCCTTCTTTCGTTGGATAGAGATGTACCTTTCTTTTTTTTTTTATCTTTTTTCTCAAAACAGTCGTACCTTTTCTTTCTTTTTCCTTTTTTTTTTTCTTAAACAATTGTACCTTCTCGTGCTTGTCACATGAATCTGGAAATGTGGACGGCATCTGCTCTAAATTCACTTTTGTACTTTTGGATTACAAATAATACAATTCTCAAACATTTAATCTTTATTATTGTTCTCTAACAATATCTACAGTTGGATATAATTAAAATCCCATGACTGGCCTGTGCTCCTGAGCCATATTGATGATTACTTGCGGTTTACATAATTTTATCTTATGCAACATAGGTCTGAGTAATTTTCACTTTACATTTGGTTTGCAGATATGATATTAAAAAAAAAAAAAAATCGGTTCTCGGAGACAATCAAAGTCCTTCGCACTGATAGCATATATACATATAACCCGGCCCATACCAAGAATCAGAATTTAAGCTCACTTTGAGCGTGTCTTGTCTTACAGGCCTTGTTATAAAAGTTCAAACAATTCAGCCCAAAGCTTTAGCCCATGGAAAGTAAAAAAGCAGGCACATATTTACTGGGAAAAGCCCAAACCTTTACAAGTTCGGCCCGCTTCAAGACTCGACAAGCCCGGCCTTGATAACTTCTTTCTTTCTTCCATTTTCGGGCAGCGGAGAAAAAATGGGCACATTACCGATCCCGCGAACTCACGCTCCGCCGCGAGAGGAAGGCGCGTTGGCAGAAATGGACGTCATGCGCCGCTGCTCCTCCTCCCTCCTCCTTCCCTCGGCCTCCGCCTCCGCCGACAACGTCGCCTGGCCTCCTTCGGCGCACGCGCTCGCGCTCGTCATGCTCAACCAGCGCCCAGCGGCTCCCCCCGATTCACTCCTCTGCTCAGCACGCACAGTTACGTATGCGTGCTGATGGGGGTGCGATTTGCGCGTACGGCGAAATGCCGACTTGAAACAGGGAGAAAACAGCCATAGATGGAGCTCCATTGAGCTAAAATATTTTCATTACAAGCTCTACCTTACGGGATTATGGCAATGACACTGAAGCCGATTTTTCTCGGATTCTCGGATTTTCTATTTTCTATTTTCGATTCGATCATCGCACTGCTTTCTCGTTTCTTTTGTATTTCCAGCAGTTCTATCCTCACTTCTGAAGCTCCTCTTCATCAACGGCAACATGGCTATAGAGCAGCACCTTGGAAGCTCCCTCTCGGATAAATCCACATCTTCCTCTTTAACGTGCGAAAGACCTCTCTTGGATTCCACTGATCAATTCACTTTTTCCGATATTCTCAGGCTACGGACAACCGCAGTTCCCGTTGCAGGTTCCTGATTTGACTGCTACTCCCTGGACACTCTGTTCACCCCTGCTCGCAGTCGCCGCAACTGAAGACCTCGTAAAGTGATCATTTCTACTTGTTTCGTTGATTCCCGTCCTAGAAGCCATACCTGTGTTTGCCTTATTCATATCCGATCAGTAATCATCCCAGGTCATAATCTTTTACTAGATCGAACTAAATTTGCTCTGTTTTAAATGATTGCCAATGAAAACATAGCCGGGAAGTTTGGTTACGGTTTAAGTGAAAAATCATCCGTGATAAAGGTTCTATTAATGATTTAAATATGGTAAATTTTTATTAATTTACTGGAAGTGTCATGGAGTAGTAAACCAATGAGTCTTGAACAATATTTCAAATACAGATTCGTGAAGCATGTTTCCACAAATGAACTCTCGTTGACGTAATTAGAAATGCATACACCGAATTGGAACAGAATAAACTAAGATCCAAACAAATTCGTCAAATAAACAGGACACTTGCATACCATTGTCTGGTTGTGGATGGAAAAGATGAGCGAATTAACATTTAATCTATTGAAAATGGAAAGAATAAAACCTGGTAAGAACCTAAATAGACAAAAAAACTGAGGTAATTTCGCTCCTCGGACTTTGAGACCCTTCGCTCCTCGGACTTTGAGACCCGAAGGACGTGGCCATTCGACACTCTTTCAACTAATAGTCATAGTAAAAATCTGACACGAGCCTTTCTATTTCATGTTGACGGAAGAAAACTTCTCTCTCAACGAATGTTGAGTTTCTCTCTATCCCGAGTGTGATAGAAACCCCCTTTTCCCCAAAAACCCACTCGATTGAACCCTAAACCCCACTCCCATGGACGATCCTCGAATGTTTCCTCCAGATTAACCATCCCCAACCCTCAACCTTCGCTGCATCCACCCATAGAGATTGGGTTGGAGATTCGCATGGCCTCTCGTTCAACTTCTACGGAGGTCTAAGGAAGATCCCCTTCTGCTTTCAGCGAAATCTTCTTTGTCGCAACTTCAAGGTGAAAAATGCTGTTCCTCTTTGGTTGATAGCAGCTGGTAAGATGCGTGACCCTGTAGCCCTATCGTTTGATTCTGTGCATCCTGTCCATTTGATGAGAATCCCTGCAACACACAAGCACCGAAACCCTATTTAGACCTAGAAGTCCCAAAAACCAAACCAAAAGCATTCATATACAGGCTTCCTTCTGCCTCTATTACCAGAACCTATAAACCCGCAAAATCCCAATGCAGACACCACCAGCCATCGAGCTCCCTTCATTCCAGAATTTTTAACTTGTTACCCCCATTAAGATAGGCACAACTGGTAGAAAATGGCAAGGGGGGAGGATAACCACCTACGAATGGTTGCACTATGTAGGAGAATGGGTGATTTATGGTCTGAAGAGGATATAACAAATCTAGGGGCAAACATCCTAGAGCAAGAACGGCAAGAAAGTGAACGAACTCTCTATGGCAAGCTTTACTCCAAGCCAAACGTCAATTTCCCGGCTTTTCTGGACACTATGACAAGAGCTTGGAAAGTTGCCTCAGTTAAATGTGAGCAGATTGAAACAGGTTTCTTCTCTTTCTTATTCAACTCCATTGAAGAGAAAAAAAAGGGTATTAGAATCGGGGCCGTGGTCTTTCTCAAGTAATCTGCTAGTCCTTAAGGAAGGAGATCCGAACGTACCTGAGCATTGCTATGAATTCTCGCACTATGCATTATGGGTGCACATTATAGGCCTTCCTCGAGCCAGGGTAAATGAAGATTCCATCCGGCGATTAGCTTCCAAACTGGGGCAAGTTGAAGAAATCAAAATAGAAGCACGAAACAAAACAGCTCGGAAAACTGGTAAAGCAAAGGTGTTGCTGAATCTGTCTAATCCACTCAAAACAGGTACCATTATCACTGTAGGGGACAAAAAATGGTGGATAGAATTTAAGTACGAAAGGCTTCCACACTTCTGTTTTTCTTGCGGACGCATCGGACATTATGCTAACTATTGCCCAGAAATACCTTATGAGGAAACCGGCTTAGCTCAAGATCAGCCAGGGCGTTATGGGGCGTGGTTGAAGGCAGAGGTCCGAGATGTTAGCCCCTACTGGAAGACCTTCTATGGGAAAATAGAACTCTCTGTCATGGATGAGGAGGTTGTGCCAGAAATTCCAATCATGGCCACTAATACACCCCTGAGAACAGAGCCAATAGAAACGAATGATTTAGCTATAGTCCTGGTCCATCCTACTGTGAAGGAGAACCAATTTGAGACCCCAAAGACAGACCTAACATCACCAAACAACAATAAAAGACTACAGCAAAACAACCTGCTACTTCTCTCTTCTACAGGAATTGATGAGGAACACACGAAGGCAAATAAAGGGAAGGCCGTGTATAAGCATCCAGTGGTTAAAAAACAGAAGCGAGTCTACCCGTATGAGAAGAAGACCTCACTGGATCTCTCAATGGATGAAAAAAAACTCCTAGATGCCCCAGTTCTGTCATGGGAAGGGGCAAATGCATGGGCCTTGGTGGCTGGCCCTAATAAGCCACCCAATCAAAGATGAAACTACTAAGCTGGAACTGTCAGGGGTTGGGTACACCCTTGACAGTTCAGCACCTGAGAGCCCTGGTGGCTCAGGAAAGGCCCAACATGGTTTTCCTCATGGAAACCAAGAATAAATCATATGTTATCAATAGAGTGCAGAGAAGGATTCAGCTCCCACACTCTCTAATTATCGAACTAGTTGGTATTGCGGGAGGTCTAGCCCTACTGTGGGATGAGGAAGTGAAAGTGGATGTGCACAGCAGCTCAAACGAGGTCATTCATGTCAAATGTCAAGATGTAATTGGTGGCTACTCCATGTGGATATCCTTTCTACACGCATCAACAAATTTCCAAGAGAGATTATGGCTTTGGAACTCCTTCCAAGATAGCAACTATAATAACACATTTCCATGGTTGTGCATAGGTGACTTTAGTGAAGTGCTTTACCATTGGGAGAAGGTAGGAAGGCGAGAGGTAGACCGCTATAGAATGGCAGCTTTCCGAAGCTTCTTAGACGCTTGCTCGCTGATGGATATTGAAAGCAAGGGTTGCTCCTTCACCTGGTCAAACAATAGGGAAGGTAATGAACTAGTAAAAAGAGACTGGACAGAGCAATATGCAATATGGAATAGAGAACTATTTACCCCAATGCGGAGGCCTTTGCTTTCCCAGCAATAGGGTTCGACCACGGTCTTATCCTTTTATCCTTCAATCCATCAGAGTTGCGAAGGAAGAAACCTTTTCGTTTCAAGACATACTGGCTAGAACATCCAGACTGTGAGAATGTGGTCAAGCAAGCTTGGAATGGAAATCATATAGATACACTTACTATGGTAGGCAAAACAAGGCGGGTGGCTGCTGAATTAAGTAAATGGAGTAGGAGGATCTTCCAGAATGCTCAAAAACAGATTCATCCACTCAGGTGCAGGCTCCAAACTTTGATGAACAGCACTGCAAGGGAGCAAAATAGAGAGGAAATCAACCACATAACAAGGAAAATTGAAGAACTATGGCGACAAGAAGAGATGTATTGGTGTATGAGGTCGTGAATTCAATGGTTAAAGTGGGAAGACCAAAATTCCAAGTTTTTTCATGCTACAACAGTGCAGAGGAGACAACGTAACAAAATATCCATGCTGCGAATCAATGATCAGACCTGGTGCAGGGATCTCTCTACCCTTAAACAACATATCTGTGATTTCTATCAATCCCTTTTTAGTTCGTGGGAGAAAGGAACTACCAACCGGTATTAGATCAATGTACAACGATGGTGCATGAGGATATGAATGTTGACCTGATCAGAACAGTTACACGAGACGAAGTAAAAGCAGCAGTTTTCTAGCTAGGGGCTACAAAAGCATCGGGCCCAGACAGACTTAATGGAGTATTTTATCAGAATCACTGGCCTATTATACATGAAGACATATACAGCATGGTTCATTCTTTCTTTGAGCAAGGTACTTTTGATCCTATGCTTAATAGAACGCATATTACCCTTATCCCCAAAGTCACAAATCCAGAAGAGATCACCTAATTTAGGCCTATAAGTCTGTGTAATTTTAATTACAAGATCATAACAAAGGTGCTGGCCAATAGACTGAAACCATGGCTTCCGGACCTTATTTCAGTAGAGCAAAGTGCCTTCTTAAAAAACCGTCAGATACAGGACGACATCTTCATAGTCCAGGAGGTGATACATCAACTTAGGGTGAGAAGGAGAAGACGTAATTTTCAGGCCATCCTAAAACTCGACATGCAGAAGGCTTATGACAGGGTCGAGTGGGATTTTTTTATGTGATTACATGCTGAAATTGGGGTTTAATGCTAAATGGGTAGGGTGGATAAAATATTGCATCTCATCAGTGTCTTTTAGTATCCTGGTTAATGGAGAACCCTCTGCTATCTTTCGACCTACCCGAGGAATTCGACAAGGCGATCCTCTTTCCCCCTACCTATTTATTATCATGGCCAATGTCCTATCAACCCTTATGGGAAAAGCAGTTTCAAATGGAAGCATTAGGGGTATCCGCTTGAACCACACATGCCCAACTCTCTCACATCTTCTCTTTGCTGATGATGCAATTTTTTTCCTAAATGGAACGATTGGAGAAGCTCAGAATATGGCTAATGTGCTAAATCAGTATTGCTATGTGTCGGGACAAGCAATAAATCTAAACAAATCGGGGCTGTTCCAGGAAGAGATTGCCCACGAGAGATTAAAGCATAACCTAGCAGCTGAATTGAGAGTTCCACTTATAGATAAAAAGGAAATACTTGGGTATTCCATCTGAATGGGGTCAAACCAAAAAGCAAATGTTTGCATGGATCCTCACTAAAGTTGAACGGAAACTCGAAGGATGGAAAGAGAGGCTGATTTCAAAAGCAAGGAAGGATGTTCTTATCAAGACAGTTATTCAAGCCCTACCTCAATATGCTATGTCTATATTCAAAATTCCAGCATCTATTTGCAGGACTATTGAGCAAAGAATAGCTTCCTTTTGGTGGAAACATAATGCAGCTAGAAGAGGTATATACTGGAAAAAGTGGGAAGATCTGAAAAGAAGGAAAGATTGTGGAGGCCTCGGTTTTAAAGATTTAATGGCCTTTAACAAAGCAATGCTGGGGAAGCAAGCTTGGAGATTTGTTCAAACACCGGATGCATTATGGTGCAAAGTGCTCAAAAGCATTTATTTCCCTAGAGGAGATTTCTGGTCAACAAACAAAGGCTATCGACCTTCGTGGGGGTGGCAAAGTCTATTGATGGGAAGAGAGGCGATTGAACCTGACTCTAGATGGGAAGTGGGGGATGGGCAACACATAAGAATACGACAGGATACCTGGCTACCATCCGGAAAACTATATGGCCCTGCAAATCGAAATGAACCAAGGGTGGTGGCTGATTTAATTGATCAGGAGGCACATGAATGGGATGTCCAAAAAGTTAACAACCTATTTGAGGAAGAGATTGCCACAGAGATCCTAACCATTCCTATCAGCATAACACCTTCTTCAGACAAGTTAGTATGGATTGCAAACAGCGCTGGAACCTACAGTGTGAAAAGCGGCTATAACAGAATACACAACAAGGCTGCCACCACCAATCCAAATATACCATCATCTTCCTACCAAATACCCAAGGCGCTATGGCATGAGATATGGCACATTCAGACATTTCCCAAAATTCGCTTCTTCCTTTGGAATCTATGCACCAATACACTTCCTACAAAGGAAAATTTGTATAGAAGGCAAATGCTAAACGACCCTACCTGTCAGGTGTGCAGACAAGCCCCGGAATCGCGAGCACCTCTTCACTCTGCGGACCAAGAATATATGGTCAGATCCTTCTCTCCATGCCGACACATCCCCAGAGCGAATCACCCGTATAGACAAGTGGATTGTCGAAAACCTTACCTCACGAGCCGATCAACACTCAAAAGCCCTGTTCGCGGGAGCGTTTTGGCAGATCTGGAAGTGCCGAAACAGAGCGATCTTCCAAGGACGCTAACCAAACCCTACGGAAGTTAAAGCTGAAATGAGCCTTACAGCATATCTCTTCCTGAAATGGAACAAACCGGGGAAGGAAAATGGACGAAACTCACCGAATACCCACAATCCAGAGCTGAAATGGACACCACCTGCAGCAAAGGAGATGAAAATCAACGTCGACTGCTCCTGGTGTGAGTCGACCAAGGCGGGTTCGATTGCGGGAGTTTGCAGAAACAACGCCGGAACCCTCACCCATGGATTTGCAAAGCCGATTCCCTAGCCTTAAGAGAAGCGGTACTTTGGGTGAGAAACAGAAGACTCGCACGAACAGGGGAAGACTTGCAACTTCAAGGAACTGATCTGCATGTGATTATTTCATCAGACAACTTATCTCTCACAAACAGCTTATCAAGCCTAGAAGAACCACCATGGCTGGGCCGGCCCATTGTAATAGACTGTAGAGGAATTCTGGGCCAACTAAATGGAGTATCCATCACCTATGAGCCACGAGACACCAACAAAGCCGCGGATTGGGTTGCCAAGGCCCACCGAACCAACTCACTTCCTAGTAATTGGACGGCTAATCCTCCTCTCTCTTTATGTTTGATCTTATGTTTAGACATGCCTACTTATGGTACCCCTTTAGCGGGTTAGTAATGAAATTATCATCTATCGACCACAAAAAAAACTAATAGTCATAGTCATTTCGCCACCTCTATTGGAGAAAAGAAGATAGGGCATCTGCAAATCAGCTGAGCACAATGTCTGAGCTTGTATAAATTGGCAACTAACAAGATCATTTGAATTGCCCTTTTTGTTCAATTCTATTCTAATGGAGTCAAAAGAGGACACGGAAATTTACAGCTTACCTTGTGCCGGCAAGCATTAAAGCCTTGTACACAATGCACCTGACCAAATCAGTACCACCCCGTGCATTTTCAAGCTCTCTCACTACGCCTTCGGATAACGGTCAACACCTCATTCCTTAGCCGTAGCAACTGCGGACCATGACCATAACACCCTCATAAACCCTTCGAAAGAGAGATCCTTTGGTATATCCAGTGGCAGTGGCTCACCTTCACATCCCAACCCCACACTCTCGAACGGGAAGGGAAGTTTCTCATAACCATCGGATATGTGCTTTGTGTTGGGGTCCCAAAAGGGCAGCGTAGTTTCATGGAAGCGTTTCATGATTGGATCAAATGTAGAGCTCACTCCAATGCCATTGTAGCACCATACTGCCACCACACCTCCCGGCTTCTGGAGCAGACGGGTCAAGAGGGAGTAGAAATTGGGTAGGTCGAACCAGTGCACCACTTGAGCCACCGTAATTAAATCCATTGAATTTTCACCTCCAATTAAGGTCATGATTTCATCGTTGGAGATGGGTATTGGGGTGTGGACGTAATGGACCCTCCGATGCTGCACTGCACATTTTAGTTGGGCTGCGCTCGCACCAATGGCGATCACCCAGTCGTAGTGCTATAAGCAAGTGCAGGGCATATGAACGGAGTTGTAAGTGACGAATAATCTGGAAGTAATGAAATTCGATTGAATAAATCAAAGAGGAAAGAGAAGCCCATTTTAAAAAGAAAAAAGAGGGAGAAAAAGCCTGAAGACACTGGGACGGGTTGAACTTCAGTTTTAAAGTTCACATTTAAAACAACCCAAAGGATTTGAGATCAATTACGTGGTACTAGAGGATGACCACCTTCAGTTAGTGACTAGGAAGCAGTACACAGCCTATCCAAGCCCCAAGCAAAATCAAATAGAATAAATCAACTTCTTATCAATGAGCAGACTTAAAAGCAGTATCTGAGGATTCAAGTAAAATTCAACCGGGATGAGCTAATCTTCACTCATTCTCTACACCCTATGTCTAGTCAATTACTTCCGAAAGCAAAAACAAAGGAAAAATATTCATACATGGTGATTGCTCGAATAAATGATTCTCCTCAAAATTCCTCTTCAGCGAGACATGCGTTTGATATGTATTAAATCATAAAAAGTGTCGAATTTCGCATGATCTGCCATCATATCTGGTCTAGCCCATTTTTCTTTTTGCAAAATCCAGAAAATCTGCTCACACCGTCACGGCTCCCGATCAATGTTGGGTTCCATCGTATCAAGAAAAACAGTAAACTTGCTACTAATCTTGCACATAGAAAAAAAGAGAGAGAGAGAGGACTCACACAGAGGGCGGCTTGGCCATTGCCGGCGCCGACGTCCCGAGTGAGGGAGTGACGAGGAATGCGAGAAGCGAGCATGGAGTACTAGTGTGCCTAGTATGTCGGACGAGCGTCCACGTACATCTACGCTTGCTTGTCGAACAGACCCCGCATCTCCTCTCTCCCCTCCCGATCTGCCTCTGCTCGCATTGCCCTTGCCTTGGGTCTTGGTTTCTGCTCTGTTCATTTCACTCCCTAATATTCAACTCTAGACTTGCCCGATATTTGAAAAAGAAAAGTTGGGAAATATTAACAAATGATGCGATTTTCTAATCATCATTTCCTCTATATTTTAATTGCACTTTTTTTATTAAAGGAATATAGTGTATATCCATTTGTTAAGCTTTTAGTTTATTGGGGAATATTACCAAAAAAAATCCTAAACATATTATATGAACACCAATTCAGTCTTAAACTATAAATCTTTTGACAATTTACCAATATAATCATTCCGATCAATTTTGACCAAAAATTGACGACAGATACCAAGTCTTGTACTAACGTGAATAATTTTACAGTTATTTTTAATTTTTCATACTTTTTTCCATTGTGGTACCAGACCTTAGTAGTTGCCTTCCCTGCGATTGGCAAGGGCTGCGACCCTTGCCAGTAGCTGATCATACCAAGTAGAACGATGTCTGTTTTACTAGTTTTCGGCTAAAATTAGCCAAAAAAGTCTATATTGACAAATTGTTGAAATATTTATAATTAAATTGGTCAAATCGAAAGGTTCAAAACTAGATTGACATTTATATAATATATTGATAATTTATATTTATATTTCCAAAAAAAAAAACTAAATTGAAACTTCGATCTCAAACTTTTATGAAAGAATTCCCTAAACACTCGTGCCTACATTTGTGCTGTTAATAGAGCAAATCCACCGGCTAACTATTGATAACTTCCCAATTTGAGTTCAATATAATCGGTGAGCATTCTATATAGAGCACTCATCTTTCCATTACAATAGCAATTTATGTTTGTATTCTCAAAACGATCATATCTTTACACATGATTTTTCTTCCATAAAGCAGGTTTGTCCATCAAGCCAAGGACCGTACATTTTGTCAATAAATGAACACAATAAAAGACATAAAGTTAACATAAAGATCTTTGATATATATTGGCCGCAAATTGAATACTGCCGCCTATAAGATGACAACAAATCATTATGTGGATCTCATCTTCGTTTATTATGAAAGTTATTGATATAGGAAATGAAAACTCTAGACGGATTAAGCGATAGCTTACACGTCGACCCAGCAACTCATTTGATCTCATTGTTTTTCTTCGGCTTTTGGATGTACAGGACGAACGCGACAGGATCAAACGCCACAGAAGACAGAATTACACGGTAGGAGGTGCGACTCTGGGCTAGACAATTGCAAACAGACGAAGTGCAAGACTTGTCGGGACATCTTCCTCATTCGAGATCAATCTCGACAATAATTCCGAGATTTGTTTGGCTCATTGGACTTGAGGAGTCCTAGCTAGCCAAAACCTAGCAAGAGTGCATCTGATTTAATCTAGTGCATCGTTATCAATTTTGATAGTCAATTTAATATAGAGGTTACTATTAACTTTGCACGATTTTGACAACAAACTAATGCAGATTTTGGTGTGCGTGTAAGATATTTGGTCAGATTCATTTTTCATGGTCTTTGCTCTCAATGTTATTCTATTCTTATTCAGTTGAGTAAATCCATTTCCATATGATAATGTGCGTACGCGAGAAATGTGTTGACGTTAATCTCAAGGAATGTCATTCCATGATGTTTTAGTTTCATCACTAAAATTTTTATAGGGCTGTTTTGTTGGCTAATCTAGCAAACTCCATGGCAATCTAGTGCAAAACTTTTTTTGAAGAGGCAATTAGAAGGATTTTTTTTTCCAAGGTCTGAAAACGTAAATGCCATTCCCTTAGAAGTATTTAGTGAATACAAGTTTAAAACTTCAGAGCAAATCAAGTTCCAAGGGGCTTGAGGTTGATAAATAGTCCAATTACTATGACTTTTCTTTCATTAGGTTTTGGCGACCTAGTCGACTATTTTGTTGGACTCCCTGCTGCATAGGCTAACTTAAGGCCCGAAAAACTCAACATCATATAATATTCTCTCCCAATTAGTGCATCCATTGTACTTCCTAGTTCAGTTGATTTGTGCTTGATAGGGCCCTTATTAGATCTACATTGTCAGACTCAAGACTTAAACGAAGCTTCAGTTCATGCGGAAAGCGAGAGGAAGATTTGGATTTCCACCGTAACTATGCACTCCACCTGTGCGGCTGAGCTAGCATGTGCTAATCTGGCAAATCCTTCTACCAATCAACCCATGGAGTCTCGACAAATGCAGGCGATGGCTCCTTCCAATGATTCGGCAACAAAGGAACCGTCATGTTGATCTTCAGAGTGGATCGGAGATACTTAAGAATGTGGGAAATTAATGCACAAAGAAAATAGCAGACGTTTCGTGACATTTCTATGGGAAAAAGAAGGGCCCAATTGCAATCCAAACCCACAAGAGAGAATTATCTGGTTCAGGTTTTGCCTCTGCGATGCTTGTTGTTCGCTGCTATGTGTGCACAAGACATCACTGGACGCGTTGGCGATAGTTCAAGCCCATTGAAAAATTCACGTGGCCTTGTATGCACTGCTCGTGAATTAAAAACCCTCATAAGATTTAATCATAACCTTAGACGTGTGTCATGCACGTGAACGTGGCACAATATGCCGGCCATCTTGGGATTTGATTGATTGCCGTCGCAATTGGGGTCCTGTTCTTGATTTGCAACGGTGAGAGATTGGTCGTGCGAACATCAAGATCCTCGCATTAAAATTCATGAACTGATGGAAGTCCTAAAATTGGATTTTGAGTTGTCACAAACTGCACATTGGAGTTGATAGCGGCTGATCTCGTACCTACCCGCTCATCACAGCTTCTTTTGTGTAATTCAAGCACTATCGAGCATAGGAAGTGTAACTACCCCACTCCATCTCAGACGAGACAAATCTTCAAGGAGTATCTGGTTTATGAAATTTGTGGCTCGTATGTGTTGGGATTAACGGATCCCCGAAAACCAGATTCGACACTAAATTGAACCCCTAAAACGAATGCGGAAGCGAAGCCCAGGAAATACACGTATCACCGATTGTAAAGCACACCACGGAATCGAGCGTACCTTGTTAGCCACAGATTAAACACCAATGCTGAAGATTGAGGAAGAGAAAACGATCATATTCGATCCAATGACATCGATTGGCCTTGAAGGAAAGACGGTGTCGCCGTTTGCGCTTGTCTTCTTTTTTTTGGAGGGAGATAGGGAGAGCGTTGGAAAGAGAGGGAGACGTACGTACGGTAATGCCAAGAGGTGCGTTCTCTCTCTCTCTCCTCCCTTTTATACGTCCCTCCATCCATAGGCCCTATTTCCGTGGGTTGGGCTTTTAGGCCCAATATGGGCGGATGGGCCTTAAGCCCATTTCATATAAAACCATCATCTCCCACTCGCACATGGTGGGCTGAACAGGATTCTCTTTACCTCTCTTCAACATTCATACCGGTGAATAATCCGTGCGACCAGCATACTTTGAAAGCTCGTTGCTATACATCTGTTAGGAATATATAGTAGCTCATAATGGGCATCACACTCTGAGTAGATTTAGTATGCAGTTCCCTAGATCGATCGATCACATTTATATCTCTCTTGATCTCTTTTCAACAATGATATATATAGTATTCACAATTATGATTATCACAAAAACAGTCATAATTGATTAACCGGTGAATACAAAACTACAATGTGATTCTCTAAATTCGATCTTCCTCTTTCCTTCAAACTCTCAATTTCAGTTCAGCTTGCTTTTCTAGAAATGTCCCATTACATCGAATCATCTCATGACCATTGGCAACATCCTAAGATAGCAAACACTAAATAGAAATCTTGAGAATAAGTAAGAGTCCTGAGGGCACTAAAATTGAGGAACTCTTTTCCTCAAGAGTCTCACACGACATAAAAAGTTGAGATCAAACCTTTACCACTCTTATTGGTCGTCTCATGCATACATAGTATGAAATACGTATTACGGTATTATCTCCTTTCCCATGGAGCGTATGTCTACACCTTCAATACCGTACATATGATAATTCAAACATACCCAATGTCTAACTTGAGTTCACGTATCTACTCATTCACAAAATTCATCAGAACTCACATCTGGCATCATAGACAGTGAGCTATTTTACTTTCAGACATCTTTAGTATTATGTCCTCATATTAACACTCAGTTAAGGCGACATACGTGTTTTAAGCTTGAGCTCTCGATTATCACCTAGATAATAAGCTTAAAAATAGTCTCATCTCTATTTATCACACAGTAAATAGAGGCGATTACCCGTGTGAGTGGGCTAATATTATATTTGTCCGACATACTTTCTCAACTTAAAGTAATGCACTGAGCATTAAGATGCATAAAGATCAAACAAAGATTCATAGGCATTAATAATGAAAACACAAATTCATTAAATGTGAACACTTAGGGAAAATATAATATTCAGTACATCAGTTTCTACGCAATCCTAGAGATTTCATATGGCCACAAAACATATCTCTAGATGTTGGCTTTGTCATAGGATCTGCTACCATTCTATGCGTAGTATGTACTCTAAATTCACATCTTTTCGTGCAATCATATCATTTACAAAATTATACTTGGTATCTCTGTGTTCGGTCTTGCCATGATATTTTGAATCTTTGGTGTAAGCTTTTGCTGCTTGGCTATTACAGTTAACTAACAATGAATCTGCAGCACTTCTAATAACACCTAAATGATCCAATAATCTCTTAAGCCAAACATCTTCTTATACTACTGCTGATAATGCCATGAACTCAACTTCCATCGTGGACAAGGCTATACATGTTTGTTTCTTATTGCTCCAACATATGGTGCCATTATTCGGTAAGAAAACAAATCCAGAGGTAGATTTCCTATCATCTAAATCTACTCTCCAATCAGCATTAGAATGGCCTTCAAGTTGCAGATCATTTCCTTGGTAATTCAACTTGAAATCAGCAGTTCCCTTCAGATACCTCAGTATACTCTTGACGGCTTTCCAATGTGCTGGACCTAGATTGGATTGGTATCTACTCACCATTCTAACTGCAAAACATATGTCGGGTCTTGTACATATCATAGCGTACATCAAGCTCCTAGCAGCACTAGCATAAGGAACATGTTTCATTTGTTCTTTCTCTTGTGGAGTCCCTTGACACAGTATGTGGCTCAATCCTTCACCTTTTGCAATAGGAGTGTCTATGGGTTTACAGTCTTGCATACGAAATCGTTCAAGAACCTTATTTATATAGGTTTCTTACGAAAGAGACAACGATCTCTCGAAATCTTAACTCCAAGAATGTATGCAACCTCACCCATATCCTTCATCTCAAAGTTAGAAGACAACCATCTCTTGACAGTATTAACCAACTCCGTATTGCTTCCGACAATCAATATATCATCAACATATAATAATATGATCACAAATTGATCCTTGGATCTTTTGATATATATACAATGATCCTCATCAATCATTGTAAACTCATATGCCATTATGGTATTATGAAAATGTATATATCATTGTCTTGATGACTGTTTAAGGCCATATATCGACCTCAAAAGTCGACATACCTTTTCTTCTTGGCCTTTCACTATGAAACCAGCAGGTTGTTCCATATATATTTCTTCCTTTAATTCTCTATTGAGGAAAGCAGTCTTTACATCCATCTGATGTAACTCAAGATCCAAACTAGCCACTATTGTCAGAATAATGCGAATCGAGGTAAATCTCACTACAGGAGAAAACGTATCTCCATAATCAATTCATTCCTGTTGATTATACCCCTTCGCCACAAGGCGGGCTTTATGCCTTTCTATCGAGCCATCAGCCTTTCACTTTATTTTGAGAAACCCACTTGTTCCCAATAGCTCTGCGTCCTTTTGGAAGATCAACAAGTTCCCAGACTTGGTTTGATTTCATTGACTCAATTTCCTCTTCTATTGCATGAATCCATTCTTCCTTATTAGGGCAATTCAAAGCCACATTAATATTTCTTGGCTCATCCTCATCTTGTGGAGCAATGATAAAAGTTTCCCCTTCAATGTCAAAACGTTGACGAGGAATACTTTGGCGACTTGTTCGCCGTATGGGAGATTGTACACTTAGCACATCATTTTCCATTATGCTCCCACTTGGATTAGATAATGACAATATCATCTCATCATGTGGTTGTAATTGAGAATGAGTTGAATTCAATTCATCACTTCTCATATTACTCCCACTTGGACGAACTCCACTAATATCATTATCTTGATCCAAGGTTTCAAATAGGGAGTAATCCTCACCTATTTCGCCATACTTAGGAAATTCATCCTCTAAGAATGTGACATCCCGTGATTCAAATTCAGTTATACTCCCTCACCTGTGAACACATACCATTTCGAGTGTTTGGAGTATCTTATTAAAATACTCTTCAATCCTTTGGGACCCAATTTCCCAAACTTGTGAGAAGACTCATAAGTATAGGCAGCACAATCCCATGGCTCAAGAAAACTTAAGTCCGATTTTCTACCTGTCCATAACTCATATAGAGTGGAAATAACTGATTTGGAAAGCACCCGGTTAAGTATATAGGCGGCAGTTAACAACGCATCACTCCAAAAAGTGATAGGTAAGTTAGCATGCGCCATCATAGACCTAACCATTTCCAGTAGGGTTCTGTTTCTTTTCTCTGCAACACCATTTTGTTGAGGAATATATGGAATAGATAACTATATTTCTATTCCTTTTTCATCACATGATTTTCTGAACTCATCAGATAAATATTCTCGATCTCGATCGAATTTAAATACTTTTATTTTCTTGTCTAATTGATTTTCTACCAGGTTCACTAAACCTTTTGAAACAACATAATGCTTCAGATTTATGAGAAATCAAATAGACATATCCGAATCGAGTATAATCATCTATAAAAGTGATGAAATAAACAGCCCATTGCCTTCCTCTCACATTCATTGAACCACAGACGTCGGAATTGATTAAATGCTAAGGAAATTCAGCTCTTTTACCCTTTCCAAATGATTTCTTTATTGTTTTCCCTTTTAGGCAATGCTAACATATAGGCAAATCGACATTTTCAATATTGCCCAACAAGCCCTATTTGGCTAGTCTATTCATATGTTATTGGCCAATATGACCAAGTCAATCATGCCACATAATCACATCATTATCATATGAAGTAGAAGACATGAAACAAGGGAACAACATATTGACATCACCACAATCAACATTTAATACAATAAAATCATCCAGAAAGTAACCACTACCATAGTAATTTGTATCCAAATACAAATCTACATAGCTATTACAGAAGTTCACACTAAAACCAAGTTTAACTAACACCAAAAACAGACATTAAATTTCGACGAATATCTAGAGCATATAGAACATCATGTAGGAACAAGGTGTGTCCACCACGCATGTTCAATTGGCAGGTGCCAATCCCTTTAACTTCATCTCTGGAGTTATTTCCTACATAGATCCATTTAGTTCCAGTTGGTACTCGCCGAAATTCCACGAAGGGTCTTCTATCCTTCGCTACATGGTCTATCGCTCATGAATCTACAGTCCACAAAGGATTGGATTTAGCCAATAATTCAGAACTTGACACATAAGCAAAGTTCTCAAATGTACAAGAGGTGTTAACCTTTTTCAGCTCACAACAGTTGCGAGTATAGTGACCTTTCTTGTCACAATTGTAACACCTCACCCTTGACATTTTCTTCTCTTGAGGACATTTTCCTCTCTTGTATTGATTAACTCTTGATTTCTAGCAACAAGAACTTGATCCTTTGCATTCCCACATATTGAACGAATCAATACGTTTGCGCTTAGAGCTCAAAACCCTTTATAAGCTAGAACTAGCATTGCAAATATCTATTTTCGGCTCACATGCCGTCAAGCGGTCCTCTACCAGCTCAAGGTGGCGCACATCATCCTCAAGATCTTCCATAACATAGTCAAGAGCTTCTAGTGCTTCTTGCTTTTCCAACACATATTGAATCTTCATATTCAATATTTCACAATTGTTGCCGTTCATATCAGCAATTACGTTCTTAATTGCTGAAAACATCGATCTGAATACATCAGATATACATGCACGAATAATTAATGCCTATCATTTATGCATCCCTATTTGCACAGACCCATCATATTAATGAATAATTTCAATGAAGGCTTCAGAATCAAAAGGTCACTATGTTTCCAATCATCCGCCAACCATGGAAAAAACTTTTGGAGAGCATTCATGTCGCCACCAAGGCGCATTCACTTTGCGCCATGTGGCGCTCAATCTAAGGGTTAAAGTTTTGGTTAACTCAATCTTATAGTACTCTCTTACAAAAGCTTCCACCAGCCTCTTATAAGCTGGGACTACGTTGATCTCCCATAGCCGATCTAATACTGCTTGCCATTCAGCTGGAAGAGTGTTCATCAAAGCCGGCACCTTCTCAAAATCCGGCATAAGATAACCATTCCAAATGATTTCCTGTATCATCTTATTGACCCTGATCATGTGTGATACTAAATCACCATCAAGCCATCGATAATCAGCTAACTCTGTCATCAGCATTTTCAGTCTAGCTCTTCCTTGGTCCGTTCTCGGGATTGCAGGTATTTGTGCATAACGCATCATAGTTCCTGCAACGAATGCAAAACTTAAATAGATCACTTATAATCCACAATAAACAAAATGGAAAATACATAATTTTCCATGATTCATGCAACAAATGTAGAATAAAAAAATGGACTACCTCTAACCCACACAGACATAATTGAAAAAGAAACAAATTCCTTTTTTTTTTTTTCAGGTCAACAGTAAAAGTCAATGGTCAACGGTCATGGTCAATGGTCGTCGGACGTTAGACCGGACGGACCGGATCGGGCCGAGTCGGATGAACCGACTGCACGTGCCGCGCACGTGCGCTGGCTGACGTCACACAGACGTTAGCCGGCATGTGTGCGGCACATGCCAGGCGTCCGTAGTTCGGGTCGGGTCGTCGGCCGGCCAACGGTCGTCGACGATGACGTCATCCTGGCGGTTACCGTGATGTCACGACGACGTCAGCATGTGTCGGTCCGCCGACTGGCGCGTGCCGGTTTGCCGGCCGCCAGCGCGTACGTGCCGGTTTGCCACCGGCGCGTGTGGCGCATGCGCTGGCGAAGCCAGCTCTTCCAGGCGCATCGCGCCCACGCGCAGCGGCTTCTAGCCACACGTGTGGGCGCCTGCGGCGTCTCTCGGCGGCGTACGACATGTCGCCGGACTCATCTTGACGAGCTCTTTCACCCAGTGCCTTCGGAAATTGATTTCGACTTACGGAAACTCAGAAAAAGGACGAATAGTGCTCGGGTGTCGGGATTTCTCGCCCTGATCCATACGGCCGGAAATTTTCGCGAAAAATCAATAAAAAAACATCAAACAAGTCGGGAAAACGTGAACTAGGGCTCTTATACCAATGTTGGGATTAACGGATCCCCGAAAACCGGATTCGACACTAAATCGAACTCTTAAAACGAATGTGGAAGCGAAGCCTAGGAAATACACGTATCACCGATTGTAAAGCACACCATGGAATCGAGCGTACCTTGAGCGTACCTTGTTAGCCACATATTAAACACGAATGCTGAAGATTGAGGAAGAGAAAACGATCATATTCGATCCGATGACATCGATTGGCCTTGAAGGGAAGATGGTGTCGCCGTTTGCGCTTGTCTTCTTTTTCTTGGAGGGAGACAGGGAGAGCGTTGGAAAGAGAGGGAGACGTACGTACGTTAATGCCAAGAGGTGCGTTCTCTCTCTCTCTCCTCCCTTTTATACGTCCCTCCATCCACGGGCCCTATTCCCGTGGGCCGGGCTTTTAGGCCCAACATGGGCGGACGGGCATTAAGCCCATCTCATATAAAACCATCAGTATGTATCACTTCAGAAATGCTCACGAGTCATGCTTGCACCACATATTCCACATACGTATTTGAGTGTACACAATAAAATATTGTTTCGATCACAATAAATTATTGAGCCAACCAGAAAATTATTAGTCATGTAGTTTGTTTCGATCACAATAAAATATTGGGTACACAATAAAGGGACTAAGAAAGCTAAATATTAAAGAGCACGGACAAAATATATATCACTTGGGACAGCTATAAAATTATTAGTCCTTTTTGATTACTTTCTTCATAACTTGTTTCGATCACAATAAAATATTGAGTACACAATAAGAGGACTAAGAAAGTCAAATATTGAAGGGCACATGCGAAATGCACATTCTAGTTCCAACGTTGAAGAGCATGCGCTGAAATACGCATCACTTGGGACAACCATAAACTTATTATTCCTTTTCCATCACTTTTAACTTGTTTCGATCACAATAAAATATTGGATACACAGTAAAAGGACTAAGAAAGTCAAATATTGAAGAGCACACGCAAAATGCACATTCATCGAACGTTGAAAAGCGCACACAAAATACATATATCACTTGGGACAACACCTTTGTTCGTTACAATTTTGAATGAAATCTCCTCTTTCTAATCATAGATAGAATGAAAGAAAGCTTTACCGACTAAAAAAAAAAAAATCATATACAGCCTCGTTCTCGGAACCCTTTCTTTTGTGTTACTTTAGACTGCTACTTAAGATTGCATCAAAGGAGGACGCACAAGAGAAGTGCACAGTAAACAATGTTTCTAACCTTTTGTCACGATGGGTCCTTTGATCTACCTTCTCCTTTTGTGTACGTTCTTGCTTAATTCATTGATTATTGATGAATTCTCTTTTTGCCTAAAAGCCGTCCTAGTTGGATTTGCATTCATTCTTTTAGTAAGCAAGCGTTTTCAATTGCGGTCTTCAATTGGTCCTTCAAAAGGCCATCACATTGACTTGGACAAATTGTATATGAGATTACATTAATTCATTTCCTAATGGGGATAACGACACAAATAGTTCCTGAAATTTGGCTCAATAAATAATGTGGTCCCTGAATTATATGGAAATATTCAATATTGCCATTTCATTATTTTAAGTTCAGGGATGATATTGAATATTTTCATATAATTTGGAGACTAACTTTTTTTTTGGTCGTAAAAGTATTTTCATTCATTCATTCATCAGTAGAAGTGCTACAAGCGACACTAGAAGAAGATTCAAAACATAAAATGTCCCACAGAGATTGGGGGGGGGGGGGGAGAGATTTTCACCCTAGAGGAAGAGTCTTTGTGCAGTGTGCTTTTGCAATCTAATCTACTGCTTGGTTGGACTCCCGTGGGATATGTGTAATACTCATTAAAGGTAATTGGGCCAGCAAACGTTTGCCTTCTTCCATTATATTGCCCAAAGCCCATGGGATTTCTTCTCGGCCCATAAACATCTCAACAACTGAGAAACTATCACTTTCACATTTGTACTTGCCTTTTTGATGCCCTTTTTGCTTCACGTGCTATACATGTCTTTGGTTTAGAAACTGAACTCCGCTCACAAGTGCTAGGGTTTCAGCTTAAAGGAGAGAACTTGCCCAGATTTCTGCCGTGAAGCCATCAACCAAGAGGCCTCTTGAATCGCGTAAAACTCCTGCAATTGAGCTTAGTTTGTCTGGATTTATCCATGAGCAGTCAACGTTCAAGGTTTGGAGGCCTTCAGCCGGTGGGTGCCAGCAAATCAGTGAGTTTTCGTCTTTGGGTTCCTTCGATTTCTTCATTTGAATCCAACGGCTAAAGCTCTTGACTTGCGTTGTTGCTGCAATAACCAAACCAAGTGGATCGAATTTTTTACCTCGAAAGATGAAGTTGTTTCTACTTTTCCATATCTGCCATAGTGTTGTTGCAAGTAGTTCATCTCCTGAAGTTTTTGCTTTTGTTCCAAAAATTTCCAACAGCCATTTGTCTAGTCTGGTGATGTTCAGGGCATTTATGTTCAATTCTATTCTTGGATCTGACCACACTTTGGTCGTTTCTTCGCAGAGCAAAAACAAATGCTCTGTTGTTTCCGATTCTCGAGTGCAAAAAAGACAAAGCGGATCAGGTAAAGCTTTTCTCTTAAACAAATTCTCCTGTGTTGGCAAGGCATTTTGGCACAAACTCCAAAGGAAGATCTTTATTTTTGGGGGGATATGTAGGTTCCAAATCTTAGTCCATAAGGAGGGGGGGCTGAAAAGATGCTGATGCTATATTTGTGTCTAGATCTGTAGTCTTAGCTTGCACCTTGCTGTAGTCGCTTTTCACTAAGTAGGTACCCAATTTATTTCCGGACCAAATTTGTTTATCCTCCTTTGAGTTGGGAGTAATAGGGATGGTTAAATTTCATTGGCCGTTCTCTCATCAAAGAATGTTCTTATTTTGTTTTTAGCCCACTCTGTCTTCTGTTCATTAAACAACTCAGCAACCATGACTGGATCATCCCGATTTGCTGGTCCCCTAACTATCCCGACAGAAAGCCATCTATCTTCTTGAATCTTAATAGTTTTGCCATCTCCAATTACCCATTTCATATCTGGTTCTATGGCTTCTCTACCCATAAGGATGCTTTGCCATCCCCATGAAGGACGGTTCCCCTTCTTTGCTCGCTAGAATTCTGATTCAGGAAAATAGATGCCTTTTAGAATTTTTCCCCACAAGGTTGATGGACTTTGTGATAATCTTCACGCTTGTTTACCTAGCATGGCGACGTTTAACGTTTTCAAGTCTTTGAAACCGAGACCCCCTTCGTCTTTTTTGGTTTTGAGAACTTCCCATTTTTTCCAGTGTAGTCCCTTCTTTGCTTTAGTTTGCCGCCACCAAAAGGAAGTAGTTTTTCTTTCAATAGCATTACAGATAGAATTTGGAACTTTAAATACTGACATTGCATATTGAGGGATTGCTTGCACCACACTCTTGATTAGAATTTCTTTCCCAGCTTTTGTAAGAATCTTTTCCTTCCAACCTTCGAGCTTCATATTCACCCTCGCCAATATCCATGCAAACATTTCTTTCTTTGAGCTTCCCCAATCAGAAGGTATACCAAGGTATTTCCCTGTCTTTTCAATTATCGGAACTCTTAATTCATGTGCCATATCTCGCTGACGATTCATAGGGCAGCCCCTACTAAAGTACACACCTGATTTGTTGAGGTTAATTGCCTGGCCTGTGGCATAGCAGTATTGATTTAAGATTGAGGCAACTTGTTGGCATTCTTTGATAGTCCCTTCTAGAAAAAAAATATAGCATCATCAGTAAACAATAGGTGTGTTAGGGTTAGACAATACTTGTTGAGAGTTATCCCCTTTATATCTTGTTTTTCCAACGCTCTATGCATCATCCAAGACAAGACATTGGCCATAAGAATGAATAAATATGGCGATAGGGGATCTCCTTGTCGTATCCCACGTGATGGTGAGAAATATGACGTTGGTTCTCCATTAACTTTCACACTGAAGGAGACAGATGATACACATTGCATAATAAGTCCTACCCATCTTTCACAGAAGCCCATTTTTAGCATACTAGCCCTAAAAAAAGTCTCACTCAACCTGATCATAAGCTTTCTGCATATCCAATTTTAGGATAGCTTGGAATTTCTTTTTCTTGTTTCTAATTTTCAGTTGGTGCAATACTTCTTGAACAATCAGAATATTGTCTTGTATTTGTCGATTTTCCACGAAAGCACTTTGTTCATTTTCAATGAGCATAGGTAGCCACTTCTTTAGCCGATTGGCCATGACCTTCGATATGATCTTATAGCTAAAGTTACAAAGGCTAATTGGTCGGTATTGGCTAACACTTTCTGGATTCTTTATCTTTGGGATGAGTGTGATGTATGTTTTGTTTAAGAGGGGATCGAGTATACCTATTAAGAAGAACTCTTGAACTAGTTGGAAGAGGTCGACTTTAATATCTTCCCAAGCATGCTGATAAAATTGGCCATTTAGTCCATCAGGACCTGGTGCTTTGAGTGCTTCTAGCTGGAAATTTGGAGACTAACTTGAAAATGTATTAAAAGTTCAAAGATCATATCGAATGGATTAAAAATTTAGGGAAGACATTATATATTTGACTAAAGTTTATGGATCACATTGAACAAATTAAAAGTTCATAGACCGCATATATATTGATCAAAGTTCATGGACCATTTGTGTCATTTTCCCTTCTTAATCCAAATGAAACAGACTTGTTATTGTTTATATACCTTAAAGACAAGTAAGAATATCGACAATGAAATTACATTATGGGATGGACAAGAAGCCTTGACTAATTGCGCCTGCCTTCACATACAAAGTGGAGTCGGCCCATAATGTGATCAACAATGAAAAAGCAAGAAGAAGAGTTGTGGGAATCTCCTATTTGCCTGGAAGGCAAAGGACAAAGGATTTGGTCTAGAAAAGGAACATTTGTACCGTTTTTATGGTTTTTGAGTGTCATAGAGTGTTTAGCCAATGAGTCTTGAACAATATCAGCAAAGACAAATTCATGAAGCATGTTTCTACAAGGGAAATTTCGACATAATTAGATACATACACAGAGAATTAGAACTAATTAACAAGTAAGATCCAAACTAATTCGTGATATAAATAGGGGCACTTGCACACCATAGTCATTTTATGGAGGGAAAAGAAAGGAGGGAATTAACATCTAAACTATTGAAAAGGAAACCTAATAAGAACCAAAAGAGACGAGAAACTAGGGTCACTTCGCCAATCAACTCTTGAGATCGGAAGGACTGGGCATCGACAATCTTTCAGCTGCTAGCCATAATCATGTCGCCACATGTTTTGAAGGAAAAAGAAGAAGCCGAGTACACCATTCCGTTCCATCACTCACCTCCTCTTTGGCCTCTTCATCAATGCCCTCTTTCTTGTGCTCGTTGTTGCCATTGCATTCGCCTTCACCTTTGCCTTCCACCTTCCTCCTTATTGTCATTGTCCACAAAATGAACCCGCAGAGGCCCGCGAGATGACCATAGAACCTCCTGTGCATTTTCCTAGTAGCCGTCATCATCCTCGCTGTTGTATTCACCCTCACCATTGTAGTCACCCTCGTCGCCATCTTTACCGCCATTGTCTTCCTTGTCGTCATCGTATTCGGTGTTGTTGTAGTCATCACCGTCATCTTGCTGAGGCTTGAAATTATCATGTTCAAGGTGGATTAAACATCTTAAGAAGAAAATGTCGAAATCCCAAGTATCATATTACTTTACATTAATCCCTAGTTTGAACACCCAAACGGAAGCAACTAGCAAGAGTCAACATAATCTCTTAATTCCATCCAAATTGATTGATAGAAAATATTGAGGTGACTTTTTCTTGGTAATTAGTTGGTACTCGGATTTGGAGAAAGTGGGGCAAAGCAATGGATAGAGATGTGCAGAAAGCCCTTCTTTTGATTAAAACCCAACAGTTCATATCAATTTCTTCAATTATGGTTAATAGATGCAGCAAGCTTGCGATTAACTATCCCTAATTTAATTTCAGCTTTTCAAAAAATTCACATGAGTTTTGAACAGAGAACAGTCGGTTGAGTTTTAGGTTGTTGTCGTCTCTTACCTCTTGTTTGCCTTCATCATCCCTCTCCTCCTCGTCCTCATCCTTGCCCTCATCGTCATTGCCGTCGCCATAGCTGTAGCCGTAGCCGTCACCTTCGCCTTCCTCATTGAAATCGTCATTCTCAACATTATCATCCACAGAACCATCCAGCGAAGGCCCTCGAGATGACTGGGAAAGCTCACACACATTGTTGTCCTCGTCATCCTCACCATCACCATCATCGTTCTCATCATTACCGTCTACGGAACAAACCGGCGAAGGCTTGCCCAATGAATGCATATTCTCATCATCTTCGCTATCGTCATCCTCATTGTCCACATGAACATGGTCATCGTCATCATCATCCTCCTTGCCATCATCATCATCATCATCTATATGCACATGGTTGTCATTGTCGTCATCCTCCTTGCCACTGTCCTCGCTATTGTCATCTTCCCTGCCGTCGACCTTGTCACCGTCCTCATGCTCGTCACCATCATCTTGCTGAGAGAGGGAGGTTCAAAAGTATCATATCTAATGTGGATTAAACATCTTAAAGAAGATGATAGATTTCCCAAATATCATATGACTATAATCCTCAGTTTGAACACCCAAACGCAAACACCAAGCAAAAATCAACATAAAGGGTTTTCCCTACACTTAATCCCCTTAAAAATGCTTTCTAAATCATCTATTGAACAAATGTCTATAAGAATCAAGCAGCATTTACATATTCACATATCTTTTTTTTTTTTTGTGACCCAAGGAACTCCCGCACCGTACCAATGCAGACGGCCCGACAGGCCCGGGTTAACAGGGGGTAAAACCTAGGGGCGACATGTGCTAGTCACCACACACGGCCACCGGGTAAGTCACCCTGCGTTGCCCGGGATTTGAACGCTTGACCTTTTGCAAGAGGAAGAGCGCCCGCTCCAGCGACGCCACCTAGGTGGGTGGTCATATTCACATATCTTCATTCCCTCAAAATGAAGAAAAGAAGGAAAATCTGATTCTAGAGACAAATGAAGAAAAGAAAGAAATCTGATTTTGGAGACAAAAGTGAATATTTGCAGGGATCAAATACTAGTATGATAGTTGTGGAAAATGGGTCAGGTTGGTGTCATAACTTGTTGTGTCGACTCTTAACAAAGATGGTGGCTGGGGATGGTGCTCACTTGATTAATGGCTGGTAGGTTGTTTGTGGCAATGAGGGTGCTAGCACCATTAGACACATACAAGGGTTGGCAAGCCCTCATTTGCAAGCGATGAGGAACGACAGCCCTCACTGATACGCAACGAGGGTCCTAGGCCCTCGTAGATGCAGCCTGGCGGTCTTACCTTCTTTTTCAAAAAAAAAAATAATATATTTTAGCTTTGTAATTCTTTTAATTCTTATCCTCTTTTCTTTTACCTTCTTTTTTCCCTTAATTTTGATCTTCTTTTATAAAATAAAATAAAAAAATTCTAGCCGATTTGCACTAAGGAGAGCTTAGTGAGACACCACACTTAAGCAAACTCAAAGGATGGATGAATATAACTTCATTGGAGAGAGCTCACTCTTTACAATTTTGGCCATGAATACAATATAGCCATCAATATCAATTGATTGTAGTAATATGAGGAAATGCGGTTGAGCAAGTTGCTTATCACACTGGATTGAGAAGCTGTAATTGCCTTATTTATGCTCATGTGAAAGATGGTACTCAGGCAAGGAGATACATATTCCTAAACTATGCACTAGCACCACAGACACAAGATATGGCGCAAGTATGAGTTTTTATCTAGAGTTATGATCAGCAAAGATGTTACCTTTGACGAGTTTGCTCTATCTTATATTAGGAGAGAGTAACCAATAGTAAAGAAAGATCTAAGTGGTGTACATATTAATAAGTGGAGTTACAAAAAGAGCACAAACATTAGCAGATTGCCGAAGAAGTGACGGATTTTGTAGATTTTCTTAATATACTAAAAAATAAAACATGTAAAATGCTTAATTGTGATATTTAGATTCTAAATAGGAATAGAAAAAAAAATATAGAGAAAGAAAGAATGGGGCCATCACTTTGTAATTGAATGATTGAGGGCAAGTCCTTTTAATGTAAATAGGGTGGATTTAGTTATATTGTGGGGGGGGAAGAGCACCAACCTTGATTTAGGTACTCTGTGAGTTTTAGTTTTAGTTTTTTTTTATAAAAAAAAAACAGTATGAGAGAATGAAACACTGAATAAGAATTGGGTGAAATCAAAAGTTGGAATTGAGAGATTATTTTTATGTTAGAATCTCCTAATTTGCGGTGGATCTATCATTGTTACACTTCCTGTGGATCTAGATCACTTTTTGATTTGAGCTACACAAATTGTAGTGTATTGAAACTATTTCTTATTTAATCTTCCGGTATCTTGTGATTTTGGTAAATTGCATGATCCTATTACACATATTGATTTTAGCAAGTGAAAAAAGAAGACATGAAGTTTCATCCTCCATTTTTTAGGGTAAAAATAGGCTCCACATCATTTGAGTAATTGTGATACCACAAAATGAACTAAGAGCACAAATAGGAAGAAGGAGAGTATGAATTCTCAGTCAAATGGTGAGTGATGTAAGATTCATAGCCTCACTTCCAAAGTTGACACACATATAGCAGATGAAAATTTCTAGTAATATGGAGATTTTTTTTATGTGATTATCTCTAGTTGCACATTTTGGGATCATTTTTTCTCTCTCTCTTCACTAGAATAGAACATAAATAGAAAGCGAATAAAGCAAAAGAAATAGTGATGATCCATAAATAGAAAAAAGGCGCACCTGTTCCAATAGAAGATCCCTTGTTGCTATTTCCGTTTCACAGTCATAAAAAGTAGTATCTAATTCAGAGTCCGATGCTTGTGTTGAGGCATTAAGAATCTTCTCTCTGTAAGACTCCCAAGTGGTGCTTGAATCATCTGGACTAGTGTCAAGTAACTCCCCACAATCCCTCATCTGTATCCAACACTCCTTTGGTATTTTTGAGCTTGATACATCAATAATCCTTTCCATTGATCTACACTTATGAACTTTCAGCCGCTCCAAACACTCTAATTCGTCCATGCCCTCTACAGCTTGCAGACTCTCACACTCTACAATGCCTAATCGCGTCAAGTTCTTCAAGTTAGACAAACCGCCTATCCTTTTTAATGAAGTGCACCCTTCGACAGAAAATACTCCCAATGGTTTGAACGTATAAGCAAATTGAATCTCCTCTAGCTCTGGGCACCTCAACAGCTGGAATACTTGAAGCATCTTTAGAAAGCTTGAGACAATGGACACTCTCCTCCCACCATTAGTCAACTTGGTAGCTTGTAGCTCATTAAACCCTGGCTCCTCCGATGGATTAAGAAACCTCTCTAAAGATTTGCAATCCTCAATACATAATTCCTCCAAAGATATTAAGTCATCGAGAAAATGAACTTCAACTAGCCCAGTGCAAGAAGACACCTCGACTTCTCTCAGTTTTCTTAAACCTGATGGAAAGGATAATCTTTTGACAAGTTCACACCTTCTGATAGTCAACTTTTCCAACTGAGGAAGCCCGTCGAGTTGTAATTGTTTCACTTGAGTGCGATCAAGCTCTAGAACTGTCAAGTTCGACGAAAGTTGTTCGAGGGATTCAAAATCTAATCCGTACATAGTAAGTTCCTTTAGTAGAGAAAGGGAGCCCAAATCTGTAGGCGGTGCATGGACATTTAAAAGGCACAAGTGCTGCTTCCACAATTTGGATAACCTCCCTATCCACCGCAAGTCACAAGTTTTTATATTTGATGTGGCCTTAGATTCAGAACCATCAGATAGGAGCAGTTCAACTATATTAGTAAGGTTTGAGAGGTTAGGGACGGTCTGCAATGAACTAGATCTCAACCGTAGAATGGTCAAACTTCTAGGGAGCTCTGGTAACTCTTGGAGCTTATGACAATGCTCTAAGTCCAGTGTTTGGAGGCAACAAAGTTGGCTCATTGTATTGGGCACTTTCACAATCGGTGTGGATGATACATTGAGAGATGACAGGCTTGATAGTCTTCCAATGGTATCTTGTAATATTGTAATAGGTGTGTGAGATACATCCAACTTCATCAATGACTCTAATTTCGAAATTGATTTGGGGAGTTCACTCAAGCTATCACAATTCTTAAGAGAGAGGTGCTGAAGATTCGGTAGCTCTCCAATTTGTTCAGGCAATTTTCCAAGACTCTGACATGACTCAATACTCAAATCAGTCAACCACCGCAAATTTCTAATAGAGCAGTCAATTTCAATCAAAGATGAACATTTAGAAATACTCAACTTCTCTAAAACTAAGTATTGAGAAAAGGTTGGTGTCCTGTAAATTGACATATTATTCTCAAGAGTGAGAACCTTCAATTTCCTCCCATCCTACAAAAGCCAATGAAACATCAACATGGACACTCGGATGTCTATACAAGGGATACATAGGAATTTAGGCTACTAAATTGGACCATTTGTCCTTTGATCCTCTCACTAAATAAGAAATTTAGACTATAAATACATTGAATTTTGTCCTTCATTGAATAAGAAATTAGACTAAGAGGGAAACTGACATACCTTAATCAGCCCCCTGACATGGTCATCCGTGAATCCATGGCCAACGAAATTCCCCACAACCACATTTTCTAGATGCAAATTGGTTGCCTCAAAACGTGGATGACGTTCGGAACTTTTATCAGGGTAAAACACACTGATCCATTTCAATTCGGAAAGACAGCCCGCAAAGTCGCCTTGGCAGGTTATGTTATGCAACCATAGTAGCCGAAGATGTGGGAAACGTTTAATTTCCTCTGCAGTGACGGTTAAGTTATTATCAGTCCTTGACCAATTTGTCAAATCCAGTGCTTGAACGCTACTCTTGATCTGCCAATGACATTAAGGAGCAGGAGCAGGAATTTGTCAATATCATACATTTCTATTCCATTGAAGAGAAGAAAAAAATGGAACATAAGAGGAGCTCTCAATTTAGAAAGATGAATCCTTAATTATGAACATAGTAAGTAATTTTCTATTCAAATTAAATTTGGTCACCACATTACCTCTGTTGATCTTAATTCGCGAATGACGTCGTCTGGAGCCCACAACCTAGAACGCTCTTGATTAGCAATTGCCCTTCCAAGATCTCTAAATTGATCATGCATCCAAAACTTATTTTCATCTAAAACCTTTATAGTGCATCGGTTAATAAGGACATCAATAGCATACTCTGGGCTAAACCCACAATCTTTCCATGCAAAGACTGGATTAGTCTTATCTTTATCAATAAAAAAGCATGCAATATCGAGAAATATCTGTTGTTGATCCATTTCTAAGGCATCATAGGTAATCCGTAGCTTTCCTAAGACATCGCTACTTGGTGTTTTTCTTAGCTTCTCTAGCATCTCTTGCCATATTTTTTCCTCTTTCTGAAGAAAAAGCAATGAACCTATTGCCCGAAGAGCTGAAGGGAGTCCACCTGTAGTAGAGATGATGTCTTTTGAAGTGGCATATAGTTTGTCTGGAGGAAAGTCAGCATCGAAGGCATGCCTGCTAAAAAGTTGAAGTGCATCTTTGTCGCTTAACACCTCCATTTCATAAGGCACAATTTCATACTTCAATCCTCTGATTTTTATGACACTTTTGTCCCTAGTGGTAACAAGTATCCTAGTACCATTGTACAAAGAATCAGTTCCAATAAGGCATTCGATTTGGTTTCCCTCATCAACATCATCCAATACAACTAGTACCTTCTTGTTGCAAATTGTTTCTCTAATTGTATTGATTCCATAGTCAATGTTATCAATATTGCGAGCCACTCTAGAATTGGAGATATCGGATAACAATTGTTCTTGCAGCTTGACTAGGCCTTTGGTTTTTGCTGTTTCCCTTACACCATCAAGAAAGCTACAGTTTTTCCCAAAGCGAGGACTTAGTTGGTTATAGATGATCTTGGCAAGTGTTGATTTACCAATACCGCCCATCCCATAAATTCCAATAACCCGCACACCACCGGATTGGATGTCCAATAGACCATTTATGGTGGCTATTCGATCCTCCATTCCAACTAAATCTCTAGTCACTTTTCTTTGTCTTGTCTTGAGCCTAACCACAACCTCGAAAACAACAGCCTCGATAAGATCCCCATCACTGCAACAAAGTTGAACGGTTTCAATTGTGAAGTGGTAACAAATTTGTTTAATTGCACGTTGACCAACCATCTACTAAGTTAACCGGTTTGGAACACGAGGTTAAAACATTTATGGAGGGAAAACTCTTATTAAAAAGAATAGAAAAGGAGTATATAAATAAGTGGTTCTTATTCAAATATCAAACAATTATTTGTTGTATCCCAATTTCATAAACTAATCAAAAGGTAGATACTGATTAGTTAAGTGATGAAGCCAGGAATCTAATGTTGACAGTTTCTTATTGCACGTGAGAAATAACACAACGTAAGAGACCAATATAAAAATAGTGCAAGAAAAGGTACTTTTGTGTTTTACCGACATAATAATACTAAACTAAACAGCATGAAGTTTTGTTAAGTTCATTTTATTTGAATTTCATCGTGTTCGAAGACACTAAACTTTGACTCTACCTTATTATTTCACTTATAGACACGCATGCACGCATGCACGTGGAACGCTTTTGCGTGAGGTTTACCTAGCAGTTTATTTTTCATGGTCACTCTACCTAGTAGTCATACGCGTTATCACATGTCTATAGACATTTGTCTTCATCATCATGAGACAACTAGTTTTGGGGTAACGAAAAATGGCACGAAACAAACGGGACATGACCAAGACTAATTACGTTACCCTAAAAACTTCAGGAACGTGATGAATTTACAAACCTTAACATCCATTACCAGTGTAAGTTGAAGGAATAGAGAAAGAGAAATGTCTGATTATTAAAGGAATTAATGTATAAGAAGTTTGAAAAATTGTCGCGAAACAAATCGATACAATCAAATTGTTCCTTTAGCTCTACCCACGTTAATGGACGGAAAAAATTGACCTGTCATTAGAAAATAGGCTGAGAAACTAACAAATAAAAGAATAAATGAAGGGGCACAAAGAACGGTGGAAAGAAATCTCGCTTGCTCCCATCCCCAGTAACTTTTTTCTCCAATCTGATCATTTGTTGATTCTTCATTAAAGCTTTCCATGGTTTCTTAAAATTGAGTTCTTGAGACTGGAGTTTGAAATACTACATGGAAACTCTACTGGCCATGGCTGTGAACTCGAAGGAGCTCCAACCACCATGGCCGAATGACCGAACTCAATGAAGCTCGAGCGACTGTAGCCCCAAGCTTGACGAAATTATGGCCAAACTCGATGAAGCTCGAGTGGCCAATGGAGTTCTCAATGGTGGCTAAGGTCGAACAACCTCAAATTGGAGGTCGTATGACCTCAGATATGAGGTTTCACGCTGGGTTTGTGGCCCAAACTCAAACCCGGGTCTTTACGTGCGTGGTGATGTGTTGCACGATTTTAATGGCGGTGAACCCTAATGGTGGAGGCGGCAACCTGATCTGGCGACGGTAGTGGACGAGTTTGGCAAAGTTGGTCGAGTTCTTAAGATCCTAGGCGGTGGTGGGGGATGAGTTTGGTGGTGGTTAAGTGCGAAGTTGGTTGTGGAGGCTGAATCTGATTGTGGTGGAGATGGTGTCTGATTCCATGTGGTTGTCTTCAAGGGCGAGGGTAGCCGGCAAAGCAGTAGGTGGTGGTGAGTCTAGCGGCAGGTGTTTGAGGCAACGGCTGCCGGCGACCATGGACAGCTTCAGTGACCAGCTGCACTACTGTTTGATCAACAAGGGTTGCTACCGGCGGTCTGACTGATGAAAATGGTGTAAGCGGAACAGCTTAATAAGGTGAGCTTTTCCTTTTTATAAACAATTGCTGCTGTCAGAACAAATCTTATTTCAGAATCTAAGGCTTCGGCTTTGTGCGAACAATCCAAGTTTTTCTCAACGATCATGTTCTTGAACGAATGGAGTCTTACTATTATAAGATTCCGAGAGAGAAATTCCGATGGCTCGCATTTTCTTTTGCTTTTTTTTTTAAAAATAAAATAAAATAGCTTTTTATGTTTTTATCCTTATCCTTCCTCATTTCTACTATTAAAATGTTAAAATTATTTTTCTTTTTAATTTTTCAAGTTTTTTTCAATATGATGTTTGGTAAGTCCCACATCGTTGCCACATGTAATAAGAAAATAATAGAAAAATTGTAATACATTCATGGATCAAATTGGTATGAAAAAGATGAAGCAAAGCGAATTTCTTATACAATAGAAATTAGGCCAAAAGCAAAACTGTAATAATTGTATTAAGTCCAAATAAATTTGGAGATCTTGTGATTAAAAAAATAACAAGAATTTGAGAATTTCCTCTTAAATTTAGAAAAATTGGAGTTGGAATATAGTTAATGAATCTTTATAAGATCTATCGCTCAATTGTAAAAGATAATTTTGACATTCACAGTTAGATAGTTACCCTGGATATTTCTTCAGTTGCCACCCCTTGGTGTCATCAACTTCATTGAGAGCTTGGCGCCATGACTCTATATCCTTAGAGCTGAACTTCTTCTTCTGATCCTCCATCCTTTGCTCCAAATTCAATATAGCATCACGGTACAATGGGGTTTTCAGTTTCACATCAGCAGGTTTCACGTCATAAAAGATGGGCAATATCACCTTCTCATTCCCCTCTTCTTTAGATTTAGAGGTGTTCTCCACCATCTTTGCAAGCTCACGGAGACACCAATGACTCGAAGCATAGTTTTGGGAGAAGATGGGTATGTAAAGCTTAGAGTCGTCGATCGCTAGCAGAAGGTTGCCACTAATTCTTTCTCCTGGTCGAAGCTCTTCATCATCCATGAAAACATGAATCCCAGCATCTACCAAGGCATGGTAGAGGCTATTGGTGATTCCCCGACGAGTGTCAGGCCCTCGGAAACTCAGAAACACCTGATACTCGCCTCCTAATGGGTTGTTGGTGCTCATTCTTGTCTCTGAGTTTGCCATGCGAGCTCCCTTCACACTTCACAGGTCACCCACCCTTCTCTCTCTCTCTCTCTCTCTCTCACAAATAGGCAAGATTGAGATACTTTTTCATCTAGCACGTTGTGCTGGGTATAAGTAATTTCGCACGAACAGAGGAAACTGTTGACATACTTTTGTTCACTTTTTTGCTTTGAGTTTGAAAAGTACAAACACTTATTTATCTCTCTCTCTCTCTCTCTCTCTCTCTCTCTCTCTAATAGGCAGGATTGAAATACTTTTTCGCACGAACCGAGGAAACTGTTGACGTACTTTTGTTCACTTTTTTGCTTGAGTTTGAAAAGTACAAACACTTATTTACAAGTAGAAGATTGGCAATTAGTTTAATAATCTACCAATTCCTATTCCCATGACTTACCAACTCCTTTAAACTTACTAACTATTATTCGATATCACCAAACTTAGTTTGATTGATATACCGGCATTTGTCAGTCACTAGGCAACTTTCTATCTTGTTTGGTTTTAAAAATATTAACATTTATTAATGCTTTCAAGATTTCTAACTACTTTAATAATAAACCATCGTTTATTCTTCCAGCTTACTAGAAAATATACATTTGCTCATGGACAGGACATGCCATGGCAATGCCAAGGTTTATTACTTGAAGCATATTGTTAAGCCAGGGCACTTGTTAGCCACATCCAATAAATAGGTTTCTTTCTTCAATATAATAATTGTGCATAACGTGAGATAAATAGTTCTTGGATACTGATAAAATTTCTCTGTATGCATATTTTCAATTTAACCATCGTCCTCGAAACCCTTGCTAATAAAATCCTCACTAGAAGTATATGACACTCCACATATTTGAATTTGACCCATTTTCCATTAAATAAAGATGTATAGGCCACTTCACAACAGGTGCCGCTTCCAAGTTATAGTGAATAAAGTTGATGGCTATAAAAATAAGGTGGAGGACATTATGACTACAAGAACACATAGTGGTGGAGCTTTCCGCACGCCCAATTTCTTTCGAATTTCTTCTTCATGCTTTTCACGTGGTGCTGGCTGTCCAGACAATGTTGCTTCTCAATTCACTTTTGAACTTCTGGATTAGAAAAATATGAATTCCAAATCATTTACGATTATTCTATAGCTATTATATAGTTGGGCTTATTTAAAATCCCAATCCAATAATCTAGATTTACAATATATGTAGATAAATACATAATAACAAGATATACCCGAAGAATCATTTTTCATGATGACCCATGAAGCTCTAGATAAATAAACAATCTCCTTCATGTTGCACAGATTAGATTTGCTGCATTGTTCACAAAAAAATACTCCACCTAACTGCTACCTAAACAAATCAGACTGCATAAATATGGTTGGAAGAAAAGTGAAACCAAACTAAACCAGATCATAGTCAGGAACCAACCAAACCAGACCATTTTTATGGTTGGGTTGGGTTTGATTTTTTTTTTCTCTTTATCTTTTGTAATTTCGTAAATAAATAAATAAAAATCTACACTCACGACGGTTCATAAATTCTCACAGAATGCAAATTAAACCTACTTCTAAATGCTATTTCATATATGATTAGTAAAAATAAACAACAACATTAATAATTTAGCTCTGCAATTTGATGTAGTTTCGAAAAAAGTTGAAGCCAAACCAAACCGCAAAAAAGAATTTAGTTTGATTTGTGAGCCTTTTTTTTTTTTTTTTTTTTTTCAAAAGAGTGCTTTTAAACCGAACCAAATCGACAAAAAGGGTTTGGTCTAGTTGGTTGAACGGTTTGAACTTTTCTTGCTAAGTCCTTATAATTATTCATCTTAGGATAAATAGCTTTTTCCATTATTAATTCTTGAACAAGGCGGAGGTTCATGTCTAGTTTGTAATTATAAGAACGCACTCCTACAATAGATTCTTTCTTTTTTTTTTGGCTTTAGCAAGCGTTTTTGAGGTTATTGACATCAAAAACAAAATTTCATATATAGGAAAAGCCAGAATAAAATTGGATTGGTGTGTAATACCATTACTAGACCTCCTAATATAAGTCCTGATCCAAGAAAAACTAAAAGTTCCTCAAAAGTATATACATTCAGAACATATTGAATGCAGTTAATCATGCGTGGAACAAGCTATTATTGCAAAACTATGTTAATACAACCAACTTTCATTAAGAATTTCATCTTTGAACACAAAACAAGCAAGGTGAAGTACCACAAAGAGAAATTGTACCTAGTTGCATTGGTTTTAGGGATAATTAGGCTCAAACTGATGACTTGCACTACATCAAGATGACACCCTACCATAGTTAAGCTATGATGTCCTAAGAACCTATATTGGATGGATAGACTTGTGCAACCGTGGCATATATGCTACTTGAACATAAACTTAATTTCATATCCTTCTAAAGGGAATTGATGATTAATTCCATAAAAGAAGGAATTTTTATAGTACATGTCCAACTAAAAACTGTTATATATAATGATATTTGTGTGATAAATTTTTTCCCTCCTCTCATTTGGAAACTTTTGCATTTTTAACATCTATATATAATATGCTTATATTTATTGGAGTTGGACTTATAGTGTTGGATATGGAAGCTTGGCTCTGATAACACAAATTGGTTTTCATGACGCCACACCACTAGTTGATTTTTTGCTAGATTAAAGAACTAATATTTATTTTCGACTCCAATGGTCTGCCAGATTAAATAATTAACATTTGGTCAGTGAAATGGGGATAAGATAAAATAAAAAGGTGTGAAACTTTGGATTGGACTCGAAAGAGGGGGACCATACAAAGTTTCCCAGAGCCACGTTCATAAAAACCAAAAGCCAAACGGACTCTTCTAAAGGCAAAATTATTGAAACGTGTTTTCATGGGATGTGTCGGCTTCAACTGGATGACTCCAATATAGCCGAAGTCCAATATGATGTATCTGGACCATAAATCAGTCAAAAACAAATGGAACGTCCCAATCATATGGAAAAGCTGCCAAGTGACAGAATCTATCTCTATCTTTATAAAAGTATTGGCAGATTAAGTTTAAAGAATAAATAATTAGGGTTACGATATCACGTCAAAGAAAAAACTAAAATAGATGATTTGGACTTTGAGGAAGGAGGACTCAAAAAACATCACAACGAAATTGTGATATCATGTACATTTTAGTTGTGTTTGCTTAATTGTATAACGAGAAGTTCGATATCAATGGTAGGGAAAATTATACAAAAAATTTTAAACATATGACATTTTTGTATTTAAATTTCACAAATTGAGTTATAAATATTTTCGCGTTTTGCCAATTGAATCAATTTAGCCAATTTTAACATAGACATTGGATGTCAGATAGGATGGCCGATGCTATTGCAAACAAATATTTTTTATTTTTCATTTTTCTCTACCAAGTCTAACGAGGGCTGTAACTCTCGCCTGTGACTGGTGACGGTTACCGGGCTTTGAAGAGAATAAAGGAAAAGGAAGGAACAAAAAGAAAAGGAAAGATTTTTTTTTTAAATTTCAAAAAATTATAAAATTTGTCCACATCAATGTTAGTTGTGTCACATAGAATGATTGGTATCTACATCAATGATTTCCAGCTAAAATTAATTGGATAGACTCGGCTAGCAAAATATGAAAAGATTTAGGATTCAATTAGCAATATCAATAAGGTTAAAGGCTCATTTAACAATAGGTTTCAAACTTTTTGGACAATTTTCCCATTAACATTAAGCTAGTAAAGGAACCTTGTTTTCTTTTTTCTTTTTTTGGTGAAAAAGTAAGGAAACCTTGTTTAATTCTGAATATTTCAGAAAACTGAAGAAAAATATTTATATAATATTAGGAACTAACGACTATTTCCAAACGAAATTAAGAAAAGAACTGAAATAATTGATGTAATTTATGTTATCAGGGTCCAAAAATCACCTTGAGTTCGCCTTAGGTTTATCAAAAGGAGAATAAGTTTACATGATTTAATGTGCTAGAGCCTGTTTTTTTTTTTTTTTCTTGTTCTTCTTTTCTGTAGGAACTCCTATCAAAAACGGGGGAAAAAACCTTTTCTTACGTGATGTTCAATTATCACCTTGTGTTCTTCCCTAGATAAAAAGACAGTTTGTCCATTTGAACAAATCGTCCTTTGCTTAATGAAAATCTCCATGACCCACTCAGGATATGATTCACATCTTTCCACGTCATGTTTAATCAAGATTCCAATGCAACAACTAAAGCACGACATCATGCCACCGTTTTTGGAACTACATTTCAGAACACATTTGCACCGCACAAACTAGAAATCATAATTACGAATTTTTAATGTGCGGACAAATACAAGTTTGGAGAAATTAGGGAAACCGACACCGCTCATGTCGACAATCGCTTGCTGATAAAGTTCCGCGACCTACATTTGGCAGGGGAAATGAAGCAAAGTAGACAAAAACAAGACGAAATTAAAATGAAATATCGCAACCAAATGGAAAAGCTACCAAGTAACAGAATCTATCCCTATCTTTGTAAAAGTATTGGCTGATTAAGTTTAAAGGACAGTTAATTAGGGTTATGATATCTATCTCACAAGAAAAAAAAAAAGGTGATCAGGACTTCGAGGAAGGAGACTAATAACAATTAAGATGTGTTTGCTTAATTGTCTACTAGGAAATTCGGTCAGACGATCAACGAGGAGCTGGTGGAAAATCCTTCCTTAACTTTGAATATTTTGGAACAGTGAAAACAAAACTAAATAATGTTAGGGACCAATGACTATTTCCCAACGAAACTGAGAAAATAAATGAAATAATTTATGTACTTCGTGTTGTCAGGGTCCAAAAAACACGTCGACTTTAAACATAGGCTTATCAAAAGAAGAATAAGTTGTACATGATTTAAGGTGGTGGGGACTTTTTTTCTTCTTTTCTTACATAGGAACTCCTATCGAAATATCTTACCAAAAAAAAAAAAAAATCCTATCGAAATAGGGGGAAACACATCTCTTACCTGATGTTAAAATATCACCTTATGTTCTTCCTTAGATAAAAAGACAGCTTGTCCTTATGAAAAATTCGTCCTTTGCTCGACGAAAATCCCTACGAGCCACTCATGATATAATTCATATCTTTCCACGTCATCTTCAATCAAGATTCCAATGCAAGAACTAAAGCACAACGTCATGCCACCCTTTTTGGACCACATTTCAAAACACATTCGCATTGCACAAGCTAGAAATCATAATTACGAATTTTAATGTGCGCACATGTGTGAGTTTGGACAAAATAGAGAAGCCGACTGCACCCAAACAATTTTTTTTCAAAAATGAGCATGGCCAGATCTTGGGCTGCAGCGTTGAACACCTGAGGAAGATCCCAGTGATGAGCATGGTGAGCCTCCTCTTGAGCTGCCTTGTAATTGCTGTTGATTCTTGGTTCTTGGGTTCTCGGATAGATCATTCAGGAAGAATTTCTTCAAGGAATCAGGGATCAATGTGACTCCCACCAGTGTAAATTAGTGGATGAATTTCGTTAAAAGTAACATTAGCGTATATAACTTTTTCGAATAATGTACTTATAATTATTATGAATAGAAGTGCACAATCCAAACAGCATTAAGTCGGTTTGAAGAAAATTACAACTAAGCTAAACCGAATTGTAGTCAAGAACCCACGAAGCTAAACCATTTTTTGTGGTTTGATTCGGTTCAATCATTTTTTCTTCTTTCACTGTTTTCTCTCCGTCCTTTGTAAAAAGAAAAGAAAGTCAAATTCTACACTCACAACAATGCACAAATTCGCGCGATCAAAACTATTCCAATAGGCTGCTTCATGTATAAGTGGTAAAAAAAATTAACAAAATTAATAATTTATAGCATATGGTTTGGTGGTTTGATTTGGTTTCCATGCCTTCATATTTTTTTTACCTATATTTTATTAGTAGTTTTGGTTCAGGCCTATGAATACTACTGGATATATATACACATTTTTTTCTTGTAATTGAGAGATGAAATAAAGAGGTGTGAAATACTAATTATAGTAAAATTTTCATGTAGCCCTACTTTATGGGTAAATTTGGATAAACCTTGCATCTCAAATTCTCTTTTTCTTTTTTACTCTCTATTTTCTGTGTGATTATGCGGTGAATTCTAACAAATAGTGACCATGCTATATATGGTCTTTGATGATTTTGTTTAAACCCAAAAATATCAGTATCATATCTGGTGGTCTAATTGGCACTTGCCCGTTTATCTTGCTAGATCAAACAACTAATTTTTTTTATGTGTGACTCCATTGTCGTGCTAGATTAAAACAATTAACATTAAGTCAATGAAAATGGATAAGAGGAAATAAAAAGATCTCGAACTTTAGATTGGACTCGAAAGAAGGAACATACACAAAGCTTAATGGGCATTAAAGGGATGTGTCGGCTCTATCTGCATAACTCCAAGATAGTCAATTTCCAATATGATGTTCTCTGGGACCATAAAGCAGAAAAAATCAAAATGAATGTCGCAATCACATAGAAACACTGTCAATTAACATAATATATCTCAATCGTTATCAAAGTTGACGGATTATAATTAAAGAACAATTAATTAGAGTTATGATATCTATATCTGGAAAACAAAAAAAAAAAAAAACAAAAACAAAAACAAAAAAAGATGGTTACGACTTTGAGGAAGGAGGACTAAGAAAACATCATAACAAAATTGGAAATTCCGTTCTCATCTCATGTACATTTAAGCGTGCTTGCTTAATTGCATAATAAGAAATTTGGTTAGACGATTAACAAGAAGCTGGTAAGGACACCTTTCTTAGTTCTGAATATTTTGGAAAACAGAAAAAAAAATTGTATAATGTTAGAAACCAACGACTTCTTTTTTTCAGAAGAAGTTAAGAAAAAAGAAAGAATAATTGATGAATTTCGTGTTAATGTTATCAGGTTCATAAAATCATGTCAAATTTAGCTTAGGCTTATCAAAAGGAGAATAAGTTTACATGATTTAACGTGTTAGAGCCTGTTTTTCTTCTTGTTTTTCTTCTTTTTCTATAGGAGCTCCTAGCAAAATAGGAAAAGAAAAAAAAGAACTTTTTTCTTACCAGATTTTCCAATATCACCTTATGTTATTCCTTAAATAAAAAGACAGCTTGTCATTATGAACAATTCGTCCTTTGCTCGACAAAAATCCCTCCGAGCCACTCACGATGTAATTCATATCTTTCCACGTCATCTTTAATCAAGATTCCAATGCAAGAACTAAAGCGCAACATCACGCCACCCTTTTTGGACCACATTTCAAAACACATTCACATTGCACAAGCTAGAAATCACAATTACGAATTTTAATTTGCGCACATGTATGAGTTTGGACAAAATAGCGAAACCGACATTGCACCCAAACAAAATTCTTTCAAAGATGAGCATGGCCAGATCTTGGGCTGCAGCGTTGAACACATGAGGAAGATCCCAAGGATGAGCATGGTGAGCCGCCTCTTGAGCCGCCTTGTCATGTAGGACATGACTAGCATCTCAGTTAGCCTGGGGACGTACAACAATGACGTGAATAATTGGAGACCCTAATTATCATATTTGCAGTAATTGCTGTTGATTCTTGGTTCTTGGGTTCTTGGATAGACCATCAGGAAGAATTTCCTCAAAGAATCAGGGATCAATGTGATTTCCACCAGTGTAAACAAGTGAATGAATTCCTTTAAAAATAACATTGGCGTATATAACTTTTTCACATAATGTACTTATAATTGTTATGAATAGAAGTGCACAATCCAAACAGCATAAATTCGGTTTGAAGAAAAGCATAGCTAAGCTAAACCTACTTATAGTCAAAAACCCACAAAGCTAAACCCTTTTTTGTAGTTTGATTTAATTCAATCAATTTTTCTTCTTTCACTATTTTCTCTCCATCAAAACTATTCCAATAGGCTGAAGTGGTGAAAATAATTCACAAAATTAATAATTTATACCATATGGTTCAATGGTTTGATTTGGTTTCCATGCTTTCATACTTTTTTTTTATCTATATATTATGAAAAGTTTTGGTTCGGGCCCATGAATATTACTAGATATACATACACACACACACACACACACACACACACACACACACACACACACACACACACACACACACACACATATATATATTCTTTTTATTGTAATTGAAGGACATAATATAGAGGTGCAAATACTAATTATAGTGGAAGTCTCAGCTAGACGTAACCCTAATTTAAGGATGAATCAAATTGAACCTTGCATCTCAAATTCTCTTTCTTCCTTTTACTCTCTATTTATTTTGTGATTATGCGGTGAATCCCAACAATTAGTAGCTATGCTATATATGGTCTTTGATGATTATGCTTAAACCCAAAAATATCGGAATCGTATCTAGTGGTCTTATTGGCACTTGACCATTTATTTTGCTGGATCAAATAACTAATATTGTATTTCTGACTCCATAGTCATGCTAGGTCAAAAAATTAAAAATTAAATCAGTGAAAATGGGATGAAAGATGGAAGAGACACAAAGTTTCATGGGTATTAAAGGGATGTGTTAGCCTTATCTGCATAACTCCAAGATAGTCGATGTCCAATATAATGCTCTGTGGGACCAAAAAGCAAAGAAATCAAAATGAATATCACAATCACATGGAAACACTGCCAATCAACAAACTATATCACAATCATTATTAAAGTTGACAAATTATAATTAAAGAACAATTAATTAAAGTTACAATATCTATATTTACAAAAAATAAAAAGATGATTAGGACTTCGAGGAAGAAGGACCAAGAAAACATCATAACGAAATTGGAAATTCCATCCTCATCTCATGTACATTTAAGTGCGCTTGCTTAATTGCATAATAAGAAATTTGGTCAAACGATTAACAAGAAGCTGGTAAGGACACCTTTCTTAGTTCTAAATATTTTAGAAAAAAAAAAATTGTATAATGTTAGAAATCAACAACTCTTTTTTCTTTTTTCTTTTTTTTCAAAAAAAGTTACGAAAAGAGATAAAATAATTGATGTACTTCATGTTAATGTTATCAGGGTCATAAAATCATGTCAAAATTAAATTAGGCTTATCAAAAGGAGAATAAGTTTACATGATTTAACGTGCTAGAGCCTGTTTTTTTCCTTGTTCTTCTTTTTCTATAGGAACTCCTATCAAAAAAGAAAAAAAAAAGGGTCTGAACTTTGGATTGGACACAAAGTTTCACGGAGCCACGTTCATTCAAACCAATAGCCAAAAGGGCATTTTTAAAGGCAAAATTATTAGAATATGTATCAATTTGATGTGTCGGCTACCACTGGATCATCCGAAGACAGTCGATGTCCAATACAAAAAAAAAAAAAAAAAATGAAATGTCGCAATCACATGGAAAAGCTGCAAAGTAACAGAAGCTATATCTATCTTCATAAAAGTATTGGCTTATTAAGTTAAAAGAACTCACGATATCTATATCTGGAAAATGTCCGGTTTAACTTAGGCTTATCGAAAGGAGAATAACTTTACAAAATTTAATGTGCTAGAGCCATTTTTCTGGTTCTTCTCTTTTTTTGTTTCTTTTTTGAAGGAACTCCTATAGAAAATGGGGAAAAAAAACCTTTTCTTATCTGATGGTGAAATATCACCTTATGTTATTCCTTAGTAGAAGAGATAGTTTGTCGTGATGGATAAATTGTCCTTTGTTGGCCTACAATATATTTCATATCTTTTCACGTCATTATTAGTCAAGATTCCCATGCAACAACTAAAGTACTCCAACTTTATTTCACATGCTTTCAAATCATCACTGCAACTTTATTTCACATGCTTTCAAATCATCACTGATCAAGATTCCAATACAATAGTTAAAAATGTTGTATAATGACAACCATTTTGGCCCACATTTCAAAGCACAATCACAACCACATGATAGTTATCACAATCATGATTTTTTGTGTGCAACACACGTATACATGTGAACCTAATTGGTGAAGCACCACACTCAAACAAAATTTATTCGATGATGAGCTTGACCTGCTCTTGAGCTACGATGTTAAACACCCAAGCATGAAGACGATGCTGGCAATGAGCATGGTGAGCCTCCTCGAAGCTACCTTGTCAGGTACGACACGAAAAGTGTCGTGGTCAGCCTGACAATGTAGAATGATCCCATGAACAATTGGAGACCCTAGTTGTCATACTTGCAGTAATTACTGTTGATTCTTGGTTTTTGGGACCTCCGCTAGACCACCAGGAAGAATTTCTTCAAGAAATGACACCCATGTGACTCCTCTTGTGTAAATAAGTGAATGAATTTCATTACAAATAACACTATATGACTTTTTTCATTTAATTGCTTGTAATTGTTGTGAACAGAAGTCCACATGTACATGTGTAGTTGTCTCGACATTTTTTCACAACACTTACTTCCTTATTTGTAATTATCAGGAGGTGAGCAACGCGATTTATGTGATTTGGACGTTAAATCAAACCAACTGCATAAATATAGTTCGAAGGAAAGTGATACTAAACTAAATCGTTTTATAGTTAGGCCAAATCCTTTTTTTTTCCCGTTTTGATTAGGTATAATTTTCCTTTCTTCTTTCACTTATTTGTCTCCAACTTTTACAATTTCAAGACACTCACAACAGTTCATAAATTCACACAAAATGAAAATCCAACCTAATTCAACAAGCTACTTAATATATGGATGGTAAAACTAATTAACAAAATTAATAATTGATATAGTGCCGTTTTGCAATTCGGCTTAGTTTCAAAAAAAGTGGAAACCAAATCAAACCTCATAAAACAGTTCAATTTGATTTGTGAACCCTTTTTTTCAAAACAGTATTCTCATACTAAACTAAACAGCCAAAAAAGAAAAAACTTAGTTGGATTTGATTTAACAGTTTGAACCACTTTTTACTCACCCCTAATAATGATTTCTTTTGGGGTAAAATATTTTATTATTATTTTATATCCGAACAAAGCCAATATTCATATGTATTATCTATTTTTATAACATATAATACTGAATCAGATTTTTCTTTTTAAAGCAAGCAATCTTGAGGTTATTGACATCGATATATTGATTTGATGTCATTTATGTAATAAAAAAAGTCACTGATCATGTCATCTAAAAAATCATACTTTTTTATAAAAGTCATATACGGTTTGCTTATATCTATTGGAATTGTTCTTATAGTGTTAATAAGGAAGCTTGGCACTAATGCAAGACATTAACTCTCATAACTTTGCTCAGATATCACTCATCAAGTATTTGGGAGTGAATGTAGTGGTAGCAACACCAAAGATCAATGGTAGTGATGAAGGAGGTTGAAATTACATTGAATTCGAGATATTTGTATGTGAGATTGATTGCGTTAATTCATTTCCTAATGAGATGTTCTTGTTTTTGTATATATACTTCAAAGACAAGTAAGAGCTGTGGTGGTAAAATTACAATTGGCTGAAAATCACTGAATTAGCACAACGTAAAAAATTTTATGACTAAATTAGCACCAAAAAAAAAAGCTTTAGGACTAAATTAGCACAAATGCAAAAGTTTTTTGACTTTTTTAACACTTTCCCCAAGATATGACAATGACGTAAACTTTTGGAGACCCTAATTATCATGTTTGCAGTAATTGCTGTTGATTCTTGGTTCTTGGGTTCTCGAATAGACCATCAGGAAGAATTTCTTCAAGGAATCAGGGATCAATGTGACTCCCACCGGTGTAAATAAGTGAATGAATTTCATTAAAAGTAACATTAGCATGTATAACTTTTTCACATAATGTACTTATAATTATTATGAATAGAAGTGCACAATCCAAACGGCATAAATTCGGTTTGAAGAAAAATATAGCTAAGCTAAACCTAATTATAGTCAAGAACCCACAAAGCTAAACCATTTTTTGTAGTTTGATTCAATTCAATCAATTTTTCTTCTTTCACTATTTTCTCTCCATCTTTTGTAATTACATGAAAAAAAAAAAAAAAAGGTCAAATTCTACACTCACAATAACACACAAATTCACACGATCAAAACTATTCCAATAGGCTGCTTCATGTGTAAGTGGTAAAAATAATTAACAAAATTAATAATTTATACCGTATGGTTCGATGGTTTGATTTGGTTTCCATGCTTTCATATATTTTTTATCTATATTTTATTAATAGTTTTGATTCGGGCCCACAAATATTACTAGATATATATTTTCTTTTTAATGTAATCGAGGGACGTAATAGAAAGGTGCGAATGCTAATTATAGTGGAATTCTCAGCTAGATGTAACCTTAATTTAAGGATGAATAAGAAAAAACCTTGCATCTCAAATTCTCTTTCTTCCTTTTGCTCTCTATTTTCTTTGTGACTATGTGGTGAATCCTAACAATTAGTGGCCATGCTATATATGGTCTTTGATGATTATATTTAAACCCAAAAATATCGGTATCATATCTTGTGGTCTAATTGGCACTTGCCCCATTTATTTTGCTAGATCAAATAACTAATATTGAATTTCCAACTCCATAGTCGTGCTAGGTTAAACAATTAAAATTAAGTCAGTGAAAATTGGATACAATGAAATAAAAAGGTCTCGAACTTTAGATTGGACTCGAAAGAGGGAAGAGACACAAAGTTTCATGGGTATTAAAGGGATGTGTCGGCTTTATCCGCATAACTCCAAGATAGTCGATGTCCTTAAGTCAGTGAAAATTGGATACAATGAAATAAAAAGGTCTCAAACTTAAGATTGGACTCGAAAGAGGGAAGAGACACAAAGTTTTGTGGGTATTAAAGGGATGTATCGACTTTATCCGCTTAACAAGATAGTCAATGTCCTTAAGTTAGTGAAAATTGGATACAATGAAATAAAAAGGTCTCGAACTTTAGATTAGACTCAAAAGAGGGAGGAGACACAAAGTTTCACGGGTATTAAAGGGATGTGTTGGCTTTATCTGCATAACTCCAAGATAGTCAATAGTTAGTGAAAATTGGATACAATGAAATAGAAGAAACATAAAGTTTCACGGGTATTAAAGGGATGTGTCGACTTTATCCGCATAACTCCAAGATAGTTGATGTCCTTAAGTCAGTGAAAATTGGATACAATGAAATAAAAAGGTTTCTTTTCAAACTTTAAATTAGACTCGAAAGAGGGAGGAGACACAAAGTTTCGCGGGTATTAAAGGGATGTGTCGACTTTATCCGCATAACTCCTAGATAGTCAATGTCCTTAAGTTAGTGAAAATTGGATACAATGAAATAAAAAAGGTCTCCAACTTTAGATTGGACTCGAAAAAGGGAAGAGACACAAAGTTTCACGAATATTAAAGGGATTTGTCAGCATTATCCGCATAACTCCAAGAAAGTCAATGTCCAACATGATGTTCTCCGGGACCAAATAGCAGAGAAAATCAAAATTGTTGTACTTATTTAAAACATCCATGATGGGGTGCAATAAGAACGCACCGTTTTGTCTTGATATGCTACGATGGAAAGATACCCTTTGAAAGGGTATGAGAGAGTTGTACTTTCAGAAATTCCTCTCCTTTTTTCTTGTCTCTTTCCATCAAAAGAAAAATGAGGCATTTCATTTCTCCTTTACAAGAACAATTGGCATTTACACTATGAAAATCGGATGCTTTCCTTGTAATTGCATTCAAACCAACATGGAGTATTTTTGTTCGCAATTCATCCTCAATTCAACGATCATTCCAGGACAAATTGTTCATTGCACATCTGAAAGAGGTTAGTTGTCATCCAACCTGACCCGACCGTTGACCAGTCAACCAATCGACCGGGCTAGTGGTCAAATCGGTCAAACCGGTCACCGGTTGGATCAGTCAGATCGGCCAGAGCCTTTTAGGCTCGCTAGCACATGCGCCACACGCGCCGCACACTCAGGCGGCGCGTGTGGGCGTGTGTGACGTCAGATGGGAGCGTGGTTGGCAAAATTTGGTTCGTATGGTTGTTCCATACACTGTAGTATATTTATTTTATATTTTTGAGTTTTATAAATGTATAAAAATTTGTAGGGAACCTTAAGTACGTGTATTTTTGGGGTTTAAATATGTTGTTTATTCATTTTTAGCTTGTATTTCTTATGTTCTTGGAAATACAGTAGCTTGCCTACATAAAAATGATATAATATATGTTGTGTAGAGCTTGGTTCGATGGTAGCATGTATATAGTTTAATATACTTGTAATTTTTCAGTTCCAAGAAAATTCGATCCATGATAGGAAATCCTTATTTTTAAATTACATGTTGAATTGCATTTTGATTGTAGTTGTAGCATGATTATTTATTTTTTATTTTTACGTTGGTTCACATCATGCTATGCTTTTGTGTTAATGGAAAAATGTAGAAATTACATGAAGTCATGTAATTATATTTTCTAGTGGGAGTTCATAGGTTAGTAGGATTCGATGGAGTTCTCACCTAGAACTTAAAATTTGCGCAAATCAAACTAATTAATAATAATAGAATAATCATACATAGGAGCTGATTGGGAACATAGTGAACTTTCGTTTCTGTATCTTTTGTTGAATTATCATTAATTTAGTTTGTCTTTACTGCAAATTAAATATGTGTGTTACTCTGAAAAGTGTGCTAGTATTGATTTTGCGTTTATTATGTCAATGTATTATAGCAATTGATTATTAGGGGTGTGCAACGAGAACCGCTCAAACCAGGAACCGGCCAGACTAGACCGAACCGGCCGGTTTTGGGCGGTTCCCACGGTTGGCGGTCCAGTTCCCGGTTCCTAATCTTGGAATCAGTGGCTGATCAGTCCAATTCCCGGTTCCAAGGCGGGAACCGGATGGAACCGGACCAATCGGACCGAACCAAATTTTTTAATATATATTTTATATACATAGAATTAATAAAATATATAAATATGATAACTTATTGCAACCAAAATTGCAATTTGAGGTAGGAACCTCTTATGTGGCCAAGAGACCATTAAAACCATTTTTGTTACTCTTTTATTTATAGAAAAAATTTCCTTGTTAGTAACATGGGCTGTGACTTGAGTTCTCTGTTTTTAGGGTTCCTTGAGTGGTACCAACAAGTTAGTTATAGAGAGAAAGAGGGAAAGTAAGAGACTCATTCTTTTTAAATTGATTTATTGGGGATTTTGTGATGAATGGTTGAATGATCATTGCTTTGTGTTTTGTTCTGCCTGCTTGAGGAAATTAGATGATATACTTTTTAGCGAATAAGATTACAACTTTTTGACTTTTAGTGATTAAAATGTCCCCACGTTACTTGTTTATAGGATTACAATTTAAGCCAAGTCCAACCTTTAGCCAAATTGTTCATAGCTTTTATGGTTAAAGTTAAATGTGAAACACACGAAGTGTGAATCACACAAGTTAAGTTTGAATATTTTGCACGTGGGAACATGTGTGATTAGTTTCATTGAATCGCCGAGAACCGAATTGGATTGATAAGTCCGAAGCACGATCACTCTTTAGTGCAAAAAAGTCAGTCACTTTTTAGTGCAAAAAAATAGAGCCGATTTTGTTGGACCAGTCTAGTCCATGGTTTGCAATTTTGGGAACCGGTGCTCCCGGTCTGGTTCCCAATTCCAAGGTGGAACTGGACTAAACCGGGAACCGATCACCCCTATTGATTATGACTTCAACATCCAAGACCATTGTGACTGACCTCAATAAGGGTGAGAAGTTAAATTGTGATAATTATGATATTTGGCACTAATAGGTTCGGTATATTATTGAGGAGCAAGAGAGTTTAGAAACCCTCAACCACACCATGGATGAACTTGAGCATGGAACTTCAGCTTAACACAGGAGAGATCTAGAAGCTTATCAAGCTTGGAAAAAGAAAAATAGCATTGCTCGCATCACGTTGCTAAGTTGTGTGCAAGATGATCTCATGTATGAGTTTGAAAGTTATGATAAAGCTCAAGAAATGTGGGTTGCCATGAAAGATAAGTTTGTGGTACATCTACTATTAAGTTGAGGAATGTTTGATATATACCGAAAGCGCCCAAATGTAACGATGAGGCAGCATCTTCAGGAGATCTCAAACATGATTCGTGAGCTGAAGTCAGCAAGTTATTCCCTTACTAATGAACAACAAGTTAAAGCTATTATAAGGTCTTTTCTTGACAATTGGGAGCATATGAAGATCAACATAACGCAAAATGAGAATATTGTTACTTTTGATTATACAACACGTCATTTAGAATTAGAGGATGAGCGCCTAAAGGCTGCGAGATCCTCTACCATGCTTATGTTACTGAATCGAGTTCGTGCAAAATTTCAGGCTTTAAGTGCAAAAGGAACATCAATTTAACAATAAAGGAAAAAAAAAAAAAAAAAACTGATCAAGCACCTAAGAAGGCTAAGATCTTCCAACACAAAAAGTATGGTGGAAAGAAGGACAAGGCCAATAAGAAATGCTACAATTGTGGCAAAAAGAGGTATCATATTACTCCATTATTTTAAGTAATGCTTTTGTTTCCAACATTGTAATGCTTGTTGAATCTTATCCAATGTGGACTATAGACTTAAGAGCAACAAACCACGTAATTAGAGATCGATAAGTATTTGTGGAGTATCATTAGATACAGTCAAAAGAAAATGGATATATATTGAGAATAACTCAAGAATTGAAGTGAGGGGTATCGGCACATGTAAATTAATTTTACGTTATGATCGAAATTTATTTCTATATGATGTCCTATATGCTCCAAATATCGATGAAACTTGGTTTTCGTAGTTGTTCTTCTTAGCTTAGGTTATGTATTGAATTTTCATAATCACTGTGTTGACATTTAGTTTTGAAAAATTTATTATGGTTCAGGAGTTTTATGCTATTAGATCTTGGCTATGATCAGTACAATATTAATATCGATGGTTTTTTTTCTTTAATTGCATTTTTTAGTAATGTTGAGATTGATGCAAATACTTGATATGCTAGATTAGGTTACATCGGATTACAAAGAATGTAAAGATTAGTTAGAGAATACATTTTGGGTTGCTTACTAATGTTAATTTACTCATATATGAACATTGTCTAGTGGGAAAAACAACTAGAAAATCATTCGGTAAATGGATTAAAGCCAAATTTCGATTGCAACTCATATAGGATAGCTGAGAGAATGAATAGAACCATATTGAAATAGTTAGGTCTATAATAGCGCAAGCAAATTCACCTATCTCTTATTAGGGAGATGCGTTATGGACTGATAGGAAACCAGACTTAAGTAGGCTATGTCAATGGAAATGTGCAGTTTATGTTCATGATTCTTCCCACAAATATGGGAAATTATGTCATAGAATGAAGAAATGTATCTTTATAAGATATTTTGAATATTTCAAAGGGTACGTGTTCATAGGTGAAAAAACTGATGGAAATATGACCGAAATGGAGTCACGAGATGTCACATTCTTTAAGAACGATTTTCCTAGTAGATATGAAATTAATAAGGACTTCCAATTATATGAAATTGAAGATCCTAATAACACGCCACTAATGTTGTAGAGGGAAATGAAGATTTACCTTAACATACAAGACCTAGTGGGAGTGTTGCATCACCTAGTGAGCCGAATTCCAGTGAAATTCAGTTGTGTAAAAGTAATTGTAAAAAATTTCTCGTTGTTGTTTTAAGATTGAAATGGAAGCATTTGTAATTGCTCGGAAAGATGATGCCAAGCCAAAAACTGTTCAAGAGGCTTTCCCATCCTCTGATAAGAAAGAATGGAGAAAAGTTTTGGAAGATAAGATCGAGTCAATGAGGGCAAATCACGTCTGTAACTTAGTTGATCTACCACCTAATCGCTAGGCCATTGGAAATAAATGAGTCTTTAGATTAAGCGAAGGGCGAATGAATTCATTGAAAATATAAGGCTCGACTATGAGAAAAATTTTTCACCAGTTATAAGGTTTGTCTCAATACACCTTATCCTAGCCATAATTTGATATTTGGACATTGAATTACATCAAATGGATGTATATACAACATTTAGCAATGGAGAATAGTTGAAGAAATCTATATGAAATAGCCAATAAGTTTCATAGCTAAATGTCAAGAGTATAAAGTTTGTAAGTTTTATCGCTCGATATATGGCTTTAAGCAATCATTTAGACAGTGATATCTTCGTTTCAGCGAACTATAACAACTTTTGGTTTCCCGATAATTGAAGAAGATCGCTATGTATATGTCAAGCAGTCCAAGATAAATATATGATTTTATCTCTTTATGTGGATGATATTCTATTGGCTGGAAATGATAAGGTTTTGGTTATTACCATAAATAAAAAAAATAGTCGTTCTCCAATTTTGAAATGAATGACAGGGGAGAAGCTGCTTATATATTAGGAGTTAAAATATAAAGAAATCGATTAAGGAAACTCCTTCTTTTATCACAAGTGTCTTATAAAATGAAGATTCTGAAACGTTTCAATATGCAGCACTATAATCCCATTGATACCTATGTCATGCAAGGTGAAGGCCTAAGTACTAATATGTGTCCTAAGACACTAGAATAAATTCAAGTAATGGAAATTGTTCCTTATGTTAGTGCGGTCGGAAGTTTGATGTATACTATAATGTGTACTCAACCCGACATATGTTATGCCGTGAGATTGGTGAATCAATATCAATTAAATCCCGGTCAAGCATACTAGAAAGTAGTAAAGAGGATCCTGAGATACTTAAAATGCACTATGGATTATCGACTTTGTTACCAATGAAATAATTTATGCCTATTAAGCTACTTAGATGTTGATTTGGGTGGAGACTTTGATAAGCGTAAATTGACTTCTAGAAAGGCGTTCTTACTAAGTGGAGGTGCAATTTCTTGGAGTAACAAGAAACAAACATACATGGTTTTATCTACAATTGAGGCAAAATTTATTACATGCTCCGCTACAGTGCAAGAAACAGTATGGCTAAAACATTTCTTGGAAAATTTAGCCACTATCACTAAGGTTCCAAAACCGGTGATAGTTTATTACAATAATCAAGTAGCCATTGCCTATGTGAAGGATCTCAAGTATCATGGAAAAACGAAACACCTTGACATAAAGAATAACTTCATAATGGATATAATAGTGCAGAAAGAAGTGATCATACAATACATTTTAACCAATAAAATCATTGTTGATCCATTTACGAAGGTTGTTCCTAGAGACATATTCTTGAACAAGATATCACTAGAATTGCGTAGAATGTAATATGTGTTATTGTAGAGGATCATTGGTTTATGTATATGTAGACATATGTATTATACTTATTTATTTATAAGTAACTTGATGTTTTATCAATAAGTACAAATCCATTATGAGACTGGCACATACACACATATATTATTGAAAAGTATGTCAGCAAGCAATGATTGGCTCATTCACATGAGCAATCATCTCAAATGTTATAGTTAGCACATTGAGATGAGATGTTATGTACAAATAAATGCTGAAGATCAAGTTTAATACATAAAATATTATGTCACCTTGATTGGCGTCAAGATGAGATTTGTAATTTGTTTATAATAAGATCGAACGTGAAAGTCTTACAATCATGTATGTTTGAAAGATGCCAGATGTGAGTACTTAATTAGACACTAAAGAAAGCGAGCTGATATAGCCCTCGAGTTAAACATGAGTATGTGAGAAGTGCATGATTATGTTTAGGCTAAGATGTTTTTTGGTAATCTGGGGAACCCCGTAAGTCGATCGCTAGTAAGCAAACCCTGGGGGAGCGATTGCAGGACCCATCATCACAATACTCCAGGTAAGAATCCCTAACATGCCTCTGGGATTCGAACTTCTCCCTTTCGTGAGGGGAAGAGAGCCCGAGCCAGCTGCGTCGCTGAGGGTGGTAGTATGTTTAGGCTAAGATTCGTATAGTAAATATATTTAATAAATGACATACGTTCTTATAGAAAGAGAAATCCACTATAGCATGTCATTCATACTACATGTGCATTATATGACCAACAAAGGAATGTGAGTAAAATTATCATTATTTACTCATTGTGTGAGCTCCTGACGTAATTTATAATTTTCCTCATTTTGTGCCATATGTTACTTCTGACTATGTTCTCGAAGTAAAATATTAATGTTGCTACTTTAGCATGTTACCGGTGGTCATGAATAGATATGGTTTTATGGGACGTGTTTAAGAAAGCAATTGTTCTAAAATGGAGATAAACATGAGTGCAGAGGAAGACTATTTTTGTTTTACATCTATCACATGTATTTACTAATCGACCAATTATAGCGTCTTATGTTGTTGCGGATATAATTGTAAATACACGTTTTTTTTTTTTTAGAATAGCCAAGTATAACCTTTATAGGATAGGTATACTTGGATTGATGTAACAAAATATGTTTGAGGCACTGTGAGATATCAATTGTTTATTTCTTTTTAGGATTGTAGCCATTATGTCATAATTAACATGTACATAATTTGAGCTCCCAAGTGTAGGTGTACTCACTAGTTGCACGGCTTACTTGCTAGTATGAATTGTTTTGTAAAGTTGATGAATATTGAATACCTTATATTCTTGATAGAGTACTATCAAACCCATCATGTCCGAATGGGAGATATTGTACTTATTTAGTACGTCCATGATGGGGTGTGATGAGAACGCATCGTTTCTTCTTGATATTCTACGATGGAAAGACACCCTTTGAAAGGGTATGAGGGAGTTGTATAAAAGTTTTCTGAAAATAACCGTTGGTACGGTTGGTAGAACGTACTTTCAAAAATTTCTCTCCTTTTTCTTGTCCCCTTCCATCAAAAGAAAAAGAAGGTGTTCCATTTCTCATTTACAAGAATAATTGGCATTTACGCTATGAAAATCTGATGCTTTTCTCGTGATTACATTCATATCAACGTGGAGTATTTTTGTTCGTGATTTGTCCGCAATTCAACAATCATTCTAGGACAAATTGTTCATTGTGCATCTGAAAGAGGTTAGTTGTCTTCTGCCGACTTTCTTCCAACAAAAACGAATATTGCAATCACACGGAAACACTACCAATCAACAAAACATATCGCAATCGTCATTAAAGTTGGCAGATTATAATTAAAGAACGATTAATTAAAGTTACGATAACTATATATGAACAAAACATAAAAAGATTATTAGGACTTCGAGGAAGAAGGAACAAGAAAACATCATAATGAAATTGGAAATTGCATTCTCATCTCATGTACATTTAAGTGTGATTGCTTAATTGCATAATAAGAAATTTGGTTAGACGATTAATAAGAAGCTGGTAAGGACACCTTTCTTAGTTATGAATATTTTGGAAAATATGAAAAAGAAAATTGTATAATGTTAGAAACCAACAACTCTTTTCTTTTTTCCCCAAAAGAAGTTGAGAAAAGAGAAAATAATTGATTTATTTCATGTTAATGTTATCAGGGTCATAAAATCATGTCAAATTTAACTTAGGCTTATCAAAAGGAGAAAAAGTTTACATGATTTAACGTGCTAGAGCCTCCTCCTCCTCCTCCTCCTCCTCTTCTTCTATAGGAACTCCTATCCAAAAAAAAAAGAAAACTTTTTTCTTATCTGATGTTCAAATATCAGCTTATGTTCTAACAAATCATCCGTTATCTGACGAAAATCCCTACGATTCACTTTAATTAAGAGTTGTATTTTTTTTTTTTATAGAGTATGCAAATTTGTAGTAATAAAATATAGTAGGAATTCAATCATTCCGAAATGGAGAAAAATCTCTTTCTACGGTGATGGATTGATTATTAGCCATGCTAAGTATGGTCTTTGATGATTATTTTTAACCCCAAAATCATCGGAATCATAGTAGATGGTCTAATCATAACTTGCCACATTTGATTTATGCTAGATTAAATCATTTATTTTCAATCCCATGGCCTACAAAATTAAACAATTATTCGTTAGACGAGAAAGAAGAGATTCTTCATAGGCAGTTGAATTGAATTTTGAAGTTTAAGCAGAGGGAAAATGGAATAAGGTAAATTAAAATAAAAAGGTCTGAACTTTGGATTGGACACAGAGTTTCACAGAGCCACGTTCATTCAAACCAATAGCCGAAAGGGCTTTTTTAAAGGCAAAATTATTAGAATATGTATCAACTAGACGTGTTGGCTTCCACTGGATGATTCGAAGTTAGTCAATGTCCAATAAAAAAAAAAAAAAAAAAAGAATGAAATGTCGCAATCACATGGAAAAGCTGCAAAGTAACATAAGCTATCTCTATCTTCATAAAAGTATCAGTTGATTAAGATAAAGAATTCACGATATCTATATCAGGAAAAAAAATTAAAAGGTGATTAGGATTTCCATGAAGGAGGACATCAAGACGAATTTGGAAAATGGAAGTCCATTGTGATCTCATGTACATTCGTGTATGCTTTATTGTATAAGAAGAAATTTGGTCAGACGATCAATAAGAAGCTGTGGAATGAAAACCTACTTTAATTCGGAATATTTTGGAAAACGGAAAAGCAAATATATATAGGAACTAATGGTTTTATTTTCAAACGAAATTAAGAAAAGAAATGAAATAATTGATGTATTTGTATTTCATGTTATGAGGCCAAAAATCATGTCCAGTTTAACTTAGGCTTATCAAAAGGGGAATAACTTTACAAACTTTAATGTGATAGAGCCGTTTTTCTAGTTCTTCTTCTTTTTTGTTTTTTTAATAAGGAACTCCTATAAAAAAAAAAAATGGGGGAAAAAACGCCCTTTTTCGTATCTGATGGTGAAATATCACTTTTTGTTATTTCTTAGTGAAAAGGATAACTTGTCGTGATGGATAAATTGTCCTTCATGGGCCTACCACCCACTCACAATATATTTCATATCTTTTCATGTCATTATTTGTCGAGATTCTAGTACAATAAATAAAGTGCTCCAACTTTATTTCACATGCTTTCAGATCATCATTGATCAAGATTCCAATACAACAGTTAAAAATGATGTATAACGACAACCATTTTGGCTCACATTTCAAGGCACAATCACAATCACATGATAGACATCACAGTCACGATTTTTGTGTCCACACATGTATACATGTGAACCTAATTGGTGAAGCCAACACCACACTCAAACAAAATTTATTCAATGGCATCACTTGCTCTTGAGCTGCGATGTTAAACACCCGAGGATGAAGACAATCCCGGCGATGAGCACAGTGAGCCTCCTCCAAAGCTACCTCGTCGGATAAGACACAAAAAATGTCGTGGTGAGCCCGGCGAGGTAGAATGATCCCATGAACAATTGGAGACCCAAGTTGTCGTACTTGCAGTAATTACTGTTGATTCTTTGTTTTTGGGTCCTCCGTTAGACCACCGGGAAGAAATGAAATAATTGATGTATTTGTATTTCATGTTATGAGGCCAAAAATCATGTCCAGTTTAACTTAGGCTTATCAAAAGGGGAATAACTTTACAAACTTTAATGTGATAGAGCCGTTTTTCTGGTTCTTCTTCTTTTTGTTTTTTTAATAAGGAACTCCTATAAATCATAAATGGTGAAATGTCACTTTTTGTTATTTCTTAGTGAAAAGGATAACTTGTCGTGATGGATAAATTGTCCTTCGTGGGCCTACCACCCACTCACAATATATTTCATATCTTTTCATGTCATTATTTGTCGAGATTCTAGTACAATAAATAAAGTGCTCCAACTTTATTTCACATGCTTTCAGATCATCATTGATCAAGACTCCAATACAACAGTTAAAAATGATGTATAACGACAACCATTTTGGCTCACATTTCAAGGCACAATCACAATCACATGATAGATATCACAGTCACGATTTTTTTGTGCACACGTGTATACATGTGAACCTAGTTGGTGAAGCCAGCACCACATTCAAACAAAATTTATTCAATGATGAGCATCACCTGCTCTTGAGCTGCAATGTTAAACACCCGAGGATGAAGACAATCCCGGCGATGAGCACGGTGAGCCTCCTCCAAAGCTACCTCGTCGGATAAGACACAAAAAATGTCGTGGTTAGCCCGGCGAGGTAGAACGATTCCATGAACAATTGGAGACCCAAGTTGTCGTACTTGCAGTAATTACTGTTGATTCTTTGTTTTTGGGTCCTCCGTTAGACCACCGGGAAGAAATGAAATAATTGATGTATTTGTATTTCATGTTATGAGGCCAAAAATCATGTCCAGTTTAACTTAGGCTTATCAAAAGGGGAATAAATTTACAAACTTTAATGTGATAGAGCCGTTTTTCTGGTTCTTCTTCTTTTTGTTTTTTTAATAAGGAACTCCCTAAAAAAAAAAGGGGGGGGAAACGCCCTTTTTTCATATCTGATGGTGAAATATCACTTTTTGTTATTTCTTAGTGAAAAAGATAACTTGTCGTGAGGATAAATTGTCCTTCGTGGGCCTACGACCCACTCACAATATATTTCATATCTTTTCATGTCATTATTTGTCGAGATTCTAGTACAATAAATAAAGTGCTCCAACTTTATTTCACATGCTTTCAGATCATCATTGATCAAGACTCCAATACAACAATTAAAAATGATGTATAACGACAACCATTTTGGCTCACATTTCAAGGCACAATCACAATCACATGATAGATATCACAGTCACGATTTTTTTGTGCACACATGTATACATGTGAACCTAGTTGGTGAAGCCAGCACCACATTCAAACAAAATTTATTCAATGATGAGCATCACCTGCTCTTGAGCTGCAACGTTAAACACCCGAGGATGAAGACAATCCCGGCGATGAGCATGGTGAGCCTCCTCCAAAGTAACCTCGTCGGATAAGACACGAAAAATGTCGTGGTCAGCCCGGCGAGATAGAACGATCCCATGAAAAATTGGAGACCCTAGTTGTCGTACTTGCAGTGATTGTTGTTGATTCTTTGTTTTTGGGTCCTCTGTTAGACCACCGGGAAGAATTTCTTCTAGAAATGAGGCTCATGTGACTCCTCTTGTGTAAATAATTGAATGAATTTCATTACAAATAACATTATATGACTTTTTTCATTTAATGTATTTGTAATTGTTGTGAAGGGAAGTCCATATGTACATGTGTAGTTGCCTCGACATTCTTTCACAACACTTACTTCCTTATTTGTAACTATCAGAAAGTGAGTAATGTAATTGATGCGATTTGGACGTTAAATCAAACCAACTGCATAATTACGGTTCGAAGGGAAGTGATACTAAAGTAAATCGTTTTATAGTCAAGAACCCACAAAGCCAAATCTTTTTTTCCCCGTTTGATTAGGTATAATTTTTCTTTCTTCTTTCACTTATTTGTCTCCAACTTCAACAATTTCATGACACTCACAACAGTTCATATATTCACACAAAATGAAAATCAAACCTAATTCAACAAGCTACTTTATATATGGATGGTAAAACTAATTAACAAAATCAATAATTGATATAATGCCGTTTTGCAATTCGGCTTAGTTTCAGAAAAAGTTGAAACCAAATCAAACCTCTTAAAACAGTTCAATTTGATTTGTGAACCATTTTTTTTTTTCAAAACAGTATTCTTATATTAAACTGAACCGCTAAAAAAAAAAAAAACTTGGTTGGATTTCGTTTAATTATTTCTTTTGAGGTAAAATAGTTTTTATTATTTTATTTCCGAACAAAGCAGATGTTCATATGTATTGTCTATTTATATTTGTAAAATATTATACCGAATCAGAATTTTTTTTTTTTAAGCAAGCGATCTTGAGGTTATTGACATCAATATATTGATTTGATGTCATTTATGTAATAAAAAAGTCACTGATCATGTCATATGAAAAAAAACACTTTTTTATAAGAATCATATACGGTTTGCTTATATCTATTGGAATTGTTCTTATAGTGTTAATAAGGAAACTTGTCTCTAATGCAAGACATTGAGGGTGGTGCGTAATAACATTTGTTCCAAAAATAGTTTAGAACATAAATGAATTTTTCATTTCTATTTCGGACGAGTTTAAGGAAAAAAATATGTTCGATAACGACACAAAATTTCTACTCTAAAAATAGAAATTCGTTTGATAACGACACAAAATTTCTTCCTTCCGGACGGCGGCGACGACCAGATCTTTTTTACTATAAAAAATAAAAATAAAAATGATTTAGTAACAAAAAAATAAATCATAAAATAAAATAAAATAAAATAAAAATATCATTTTATTTTAAAATTAAAATATAAAAATAAATTTATTTTATTTATTCTATTTTATTTTATTTTACGAATAAATTTATTTTAAAATGAATAAAAATAAAAAATAAAAATAATTTTATTTGGCAAAACACTCAAGGCAAATAAAAATAATTTATTTTTATTTATCATAAATAAATTATTTTAAATAAATATAATAAATTTATTTTATTTATTCTATTTTATTTTATTTTACAAATAAATTTATTTTAAAATGAATAAAAAAATTATTTGGCAAAACACTCTAGGCAAATAAAAATTTATTATTTTTATCATAAATAAATTATTTTAAATAAATTAAATAAATTTATTTTATTTATTCTATTTTATTTTATTTTACAAATAAATTTATTTTAAAATGAATAAAAATAAAAAATAAAAATAATTTTATTTGGCAAAACACTCAAGGCAAATAAAAAATAATTTTACTTTTAATAAAAATATTTATTTATTTATCATAAATAAATTTAATAAATTTATTTTTAGTAAACTTAAAATAAAATGATAAATAAAAATAATTTATTTATTTTAATAAATTTATTTTTATTTTTAAATGAATATATTTATTTTTATTTTGGGCAAAGAAGAGGCGTACGAGGGAGAAAAGAGTGAAATGAGGGTTGGGAGAAATCGAAATTGATTTGGAGAAATCAGAAATAGAAAATTCTACTTCGATTTTACTTCTATTTCATTTTTATTTACGGAATGAAATCTATTCAGAAATAGAAAATTTGATAAGCGTTATCAAAAAAGTTTTACATTCGAGAAATTGGTCTGGAACAGAAAAATCATTTCTGAAACAGAAATAATTTTATCATGCACCTCCTGACTCTCATGACTTTGCTCAGATATCACCCATCATGTATTTGGGAGTGAATGTAGTGGTAGCATCACCAAAGATCAATGGTAGCAATGAAGTAGGTTGAAATTACATCGACTTCGAGAGATTTGTATGTGAGATTGATTGCGTTAATTCGTTTCCTAATGAGATGTTCCTGTTTTTGTATATATATTTCAAAGACGAGTAAGAACTGTGGTAATAAAATTACAATTCGCATTGGACAAGAAGCCCTAAATAATTGGGCCAGCCTTCAAAGGAAAATCTGTGTTGGCCCATTAATGTGATCAGCGCTGAAAAAGCCTTCAAGGGGAAGAATTTAGTGTATCACCTGTTTGCCTAAGAGGCTGAAGGAGGATTTGGTCTAGGAAAAGATCATTCATGCTATTTATAATTGCAAGCGTCGTAGAGTGGCAAGCTAACAAATTAAGAAGGGAAAAGAACAGAACCAGACAAGAACCACACAAAAACTAAGGTGGTTTTGCGCCTCAGCTCGACATCGGCAGGATATGGGCATTCAACACTCATTCAACACTCTCGCCACATGTTTCGAAGGGAAAAGGAAGCCACGTAAATTCTGTTCCAAGAAATTCCTTCCCCAACCAAGTTGGACATGCTTGACAGAGATATGACACAGTCTATGCATATCGGCTCATCACAAAGTCTGAGCTCAGGTTTCATAAGTTCTTAGCTTATCATTTGAACAGCCCATGTGCTCAATTCTATTCTAATAGAGTCGAAAGGGGACACAGGAATTTACAGTTTCACTGTGCTGGCTAGCATGAAAGCCTTGTACACGATGCACCTGACCAAATCAAGACCACCCAATGCGTCCTGAAGCTCTTTCACCATGCCTTCGGATAACAAATCAACACCTTGTTCCTTAGCTGTAGTAACTGCAGACCATGACCTCGATATCCTCAAAAACCCTCTGAAAGAGAATTCCTTCGGTATATCAAGGGGCAATGGCTCGCCTTCGCATCCCAACCCCACACTCTCAAATGGGAAAGGGAGTTTCTTTTAACAATCAATTAAGAACTTTATGTTGGGTCCCAAAAGGGCAGTGTAGTTTCGTGGAAATTTTTCACGACCGGATCATGTGTAGGGCTCACTTCAAGATCATAGTAGCACCACACTGCAATCACACCTCCCAGCTTCCGGGGCATACGAATCACGAGGGAGTATAAATTGGGGAGGTCAAACCAGTGCACTGCTTGAGCCACCGTAATCAAATTTACTGAATTTTCGCCTCCAATTAAGCTCACGATTTCGTCCTCGGGGTGTGAATCCAGGGGACCCTAAATGATGCATCACACATTTTAGCTAGGCCGCGCTTGCATCAGTGGCGATCACCTCGTCGTGGTGCTTGGCCTTGGGTCTTCCTCTGCTTTTGGGTCGTCTTTGCCTTGGGTCTTAGTTTATGCTTTGATAACTGCACTCCCAATGATTAAACTCTAAACTTTCCCTTGATTTAGGAAAGGAAAAGTAAGGAACATTCAGACTGATAGTGCTATTTTCTGATCACCATTTCATCTATACTATTAATGTACTTTGCAATCATAAGTATATAGTTTATACCCATTTACGGTTTAAGTCTCTTTTGGGAGGAAATGTGGACTTGATTTTACTCCTTTCTAACAAGAAAAAATGTTGACTCTTTGTAAAAAGCTCTTCTCATTGATATACTACTATCTGTCTAGATTGAGTTTCGCCTTTTATTTTTTGTTTAATTTGAATCTTAGAGCTCGTATACTTGACATTCTTTTTTGTTAAATTTGAAACATCTGAGACTTCCACAACACTCAATTTTGGTATGTAGATCGTCAAATACTTTCACATGAAATTTTAAAAAATTCAGATAATATTTTTAATTTTGGTGGAAAACAATAAAAATACTATGTTTCTACTTAAGTGCAATTAAACAAGCCCAATCTGTAGTTTTTCATTGGATTCTACAGTCCCCGTATAGGAAAGTGCAGGATGTAACCACCAAACTTAGCTGGTCCACATCGGCCAATAAACCAAAAAGAATACTCTAAGTAATCTTATAAGGTAATTGGCCATTGGGGTGGCATTGAAACTTGTTAGGAGCTACATTTTGTTCAAGCCCTCTCACCCTCTGATCATTTTCATCCCTATTATGATTGCATACAGGCCTAGTCTAGCCACAAACCATATATGTACTAGAAACGATCCTCCTCTAACAATATGTAATGACCCGGGCCAACCAAATACATGTAAGCCAAGTATAAAAAAAATAGAGTAACTACACAAAGTATTGAGAATGAGTGTTAGCTTATAAATTACTCAATAAGACCTCTCCTGATTGATATAGGGTCTTGAGATATCCCATATAACTCGTTAAACTTCGTCTAAGCCATTGTATTAAGAGTGAATAAGTTTCAACCATTAGATGACCTCCACTAATTGACAAAGGACGTGAGATATCACTCATAATAGGTCAAACTCAATCTAAGCCTTTGGCTTCAGAGAGTGAATAATTTTCGATTGACAAATTATTTTAGAAATATAGAAAAAATTTATGAATATTTAATCAAAATTATTGACTATAAGATTGTCGGCATTACCATTGATGAAGGAAAATTATGACATGTAAAGAGTCCTTAAATTTAGAAACTGTAAATGAAGATCATTGTCATAAGGGAAAATTCCAAATAAGAACCCGAAGTTGACCAAATTTCTCAAAGAATGATCCAAAATGAACTTTGTGTCAAATAAAGACCTAAAGTTGACACATTGTCTCAAATAAGGACCCGGAGTAGTTGAATCAATTCCCAATAAAAACCTGAGCTTGCTGGTTAGCCAAATATTCGCCGGCTATCAAGCATGTGACATTTCCAAAGATTGGAGTTTGGGCAATTTTGTCCAAAAAAAAAAAAGGAAAATTAACAAATCCTAAAACAAAAAGAAAAAAGAAAGCCCTAAGTTTTCTACAGTCTCCTCGTTCCTTATACCCATCCTCTACAAAGTCAAAAGACCGAAGTTCTCCTAATTTCTTGTACCCATTCTCCGCAAAATCGAAAACCCAAATTCTCCGCCAGTCGAGCAAAGCGAGGAGCGACGAGAATCGAGTTGCGACGATGATTGGGCAGTGATTTGGTCGAGGAGCAGTGGGGGAGAAGAAAGAAGAAAACGTAAACATCTAAATGGATAACTTAAATTTAATTATTTTGGAATTTTCCCTTTTTTTTCCAATCACAAATTTCTGACAAAATTACCCATATTTTAATCGCTGAACTAAGGTCTTCAATAGAGATTAACTTGATCACTTTGGGTCCTTATTTGACACAAAATTCACTTCGGATCCTTATTTGAAATAATGGGTCCACTTCGGATCCTTATTCAAAACAACGGCCCACCGGATCCTTATTGTGAAAAGTTCACTTTGGATCCTTATTTGAGAAAATAGATTCACTTCATGTCCTTATTTGAAATTTTCTCTTGTCATAATTTACTTGGAATAGAGAAATAAAAATTACAAGAAGTTCATGTTGTTTGCTATATTTCATGAAAAGTTATAAACATTAGAAAATTCAAACTCACGAGATTTTTAGGTAAAATTACTATATATTAAAGGGTGGTCATTAATATGTCATTTGCGAGGGCTCATAGGAAAGTTATCATTATTAAGGAAAATTATTGAGTATAGGTATCATCACAAACGCCAATTTATGGTATCTTACTATACTCTGGGTTAATTACTAAGTATTAACATTTTCGGGTTATGAACTCTAAAGACAAAGAACAAATCGAAAATATAAATTACCAATTGTAAGTCAAAACAAATTACAGTCACTGACATAAATAACAACCAATGAAATAAAGTTACAACATGTAGGCCAAGCCAAGCTTATTTTGACATTTGAATATTAGTCGACAATTCAAAAATTCTTCTTTTTTTTTTTAAAGGAGAGAAATAACAAAAAGAAGGGCTCCAATTCGGTCCTTGCGAAAAGAACATGACAAAACTTTTTGGAGTTGGTCCATTTCGCCTTACCCATCAGTTGAACTCAATTCATTTCGCAACGCTCAAGCCCCAAAACCCAGTATTGGAGATTTCTAATTTGCTCAAAATCTCTACTGCACAATAGCCCACGCAAATACAACTGTCAGTGCCCATCGCCATGATAGCTTAGCTCTCTCTGGATCCGCCCAGCTCCAAAAAGTTTCTTCACCGTGCACCAATCAACGCCAGAATCCACTGATCACCATCTCCGACTACCAGCTTTCATCGTCGCAGCCCATAACTGAACACCGTGAGATCGGCCATAACAGGATGGGGGAAAACAGAGCATTAGTTTTCAGAGTTACAGAGGGTTCATTGAAAGATCTTTCTCATTGATTGCTCTCATTCGCATGTTTTCTTCGTCGATTCAATCGCCGTAGCTGCCGTCGATCGACGTCCTCCGCCGTCTCCAAGCTTCGCTGGCCGCGCCTCTGTTCTCTCCTGCATTTCTGATCGGAGTGTCCAGCGTGCTTCGCACTCACTCGATACTTCTGCGCGGGCGTTGAACTTCATAGCCGAGCGCATCGAAAACCTTTATCCCTTGGTATGCTCATCGTCAGAAAATCCAGCTTCCCTAAGATACGACGAATCCAGTTTCCGTTCGAACTTCTCCGCTGGTTCTAACTTCGTTCCTGGACGATCGTAGGTCTCTTATTCTTCGTCTCGAGCTATTGTTGCAGTATCCATACCGCCGAATAACCAGGTAAACTCATTCCCCTCTTTCTTGCTCCGTTACGGTGAGTTGTGTAAAAGAGCCACGTTCATGTAGTTCGGGTGTAATTCACTTAAGATCTGAGCTGTAACTGGATGACTTGTGATGGCTTTTGGCTTTTTGATTTTTAACACTGATTTTTGGGATTTTAGATGAAAACATGGCTTTTGTTCCGTTCCATAGCTTGAGTCAATCGTTTTGTTGCACGTATAATGTTTGACAAAACGCCTCAAAGGCATGACCGAGAAATAGATCATGACAGTGTCAGATCTGAAAACGTGTCGATATGAATCGTTTCTCCGAAGTTGATTTACTAAGTGTATAGATCTAGTACCACCCATTGTGTCATTGTTACTTTTTTATGTTGTTTATTGTGTTCTCCGTATTGGATGATCTTCTCATGATGAACAATGGCGAGGAAAATGAGTGAAAGTCACCGGTATGCATATTACCAAATATCCAGTATTGTCTTGAAATTGCTCATATTAGCTTTGGTAGTTTTTGATATTCAGAGAATGTTTGCCAATATGAAAATTTTTGTCACCGAATCGCCGGTGACAATGGCTGAGTGTAATGGCTGATTCTGAAAATTTGGCGTTTCTTGATAGAGGTGGTTGATGGCGGAGCATAAATTGGTTTACAACTTATGATTTTTGATATGTTGATCCATGGATGTTACTTTTTAAGTTCTGGAAATCTTATGTATTAGTTAGGATTGTTTTTTTTATTAGTCTTACTCTAACTCTCAACTCACTCTCAAACTTTTTGTACTGCTCTTTACAACACGTGAGAGTCGAAACCTATATCTGAAACTATTTATCTCCACCACAACCCCAAGAAGGTGGGTAAATGAACCCCTCACCTCCCACTTCTAATGAGGGAGGGATGGTCACTAAGGCAATCCCAGTGGTTTTATTAGTTGGGAGTTTGTTCTCAAATCGCAAAAAGAGCTGCATAGAGCTAAAAGAGCTCTGATTCTTGAAAGGGTACAAAGAGAAAGCGAAAATAAAAAATAAAAAAATGAAAATGCTGATAAAAAGAAATAAATTGAGCTCAATATTAGTTATAATAGAAAATGGTTTGGCTTGCGGTAGTTTCAGCTTAAGAAGGCTTATCATCCCTACCGCCATCATCATCCCTTCTGTCGTCCTCATTGTCCTCGTCATCACCATCATCCCTACCGTCCTGCCTGTCATTGTCGTCATCCTTGTCACCATCATCTTGTTGAGGAGAGGGAGGTTTGAAAATATCAAATCTAAGGGAGATTAAACGTCTTAAAGAAGAAAACAGATTCCCCAAGTATCATGCGACAATAATCCTTCGTTTGAACACCCAAACGCAAGTGCCCAGCCAGGATCAACGTAAGAGGTTTTCCCCACCCTTAATCACCATAAGAATGCTTTCTAAAGCATCAATCGAACATAAATCTATTAGAATCAAGCAGCATTCACAAATTTGCATATCTTCATTCCCTCAAAATTGGAACGGAGCAACCGTTAGGCTTTGATTTACTCCTTTGTGACTTTCCCAAGACTTGAAATAAGTTAAGAAAATAAGGAAATCTGATTGGGAAATTTGGGAGAAGTAGAGGAGGTGTTGTGTATAGAGATGCGAAGAGATATGAAAATTAGAATGTTGAGAATGACTCAGAGGAGTTAACATGAGACAAGTCGGAAGCACCACAACATGTAGCTGGTAAGTTTTGGAAATACCCCTCATGCCACAAGTTTAGGACATCATTTACGATGTCACTGTGCATCGTGATGGAGGTGGAGCAGATATATCGTATTTCAGAAGCTAGTACTGTTGATTGTTAGAGGTATATGCCTTGTGCACGTGTAGTACTAGATTTGATCTTTCGCATGCTGTTGGTAATTTATACGGTCAATTTGTGTACACATGGAATGGGTTCTTCAGTATTCGATTGGATGGTAGGGAAAGCAATTGACCTAGCGTGGTAGTAAGTGGGTAAGTAGACCCGAGTCAAGCAGGGTAGAGAGTGGTCAATCTGTAAGCTGTTATATTGTTACTCTTGTGGGTTGTGACATGAGTGGGAAGGTTTTGTCTCAAGACACAGTGATTTCATCAATGACTGAGGCCAAAAATAGTGATAGCGAAAGAAGCGGAAGAGCTAGTTTGTCTGACACTATATGACATGGCATATGTCATGATGATGACATGGCAATGTCGTGGCATAGGCGATGACATGGCATGTAGGATGAATAGCACAGGCAAAATGATGCCACTTAAGCGGCCTGGGGAAGGTGTTGGGAGAGCGCAGTAATGTAAAGCAATGAATGGTGACTTGGCCTCAAACTTGAGCCAATGTGGAGATTTGTCGAGAATGTCCGCTTGGATTCAAGTGAAGAGATGCAAATAGGCATCTACAAGTGTATGGGCGTTCAGAGGGTTAATCCCCGACAATTGCAGAGGCACCGGTGAGTCAAGCCATATTGGGTCGAGCCTAATTGCCAGGAGCCTGGACCAGCTATCATGACTCAACCAAGCACCCAGTGGAGCTGAAGACATGCATAGGATGCGTTTTAACCCTATTTTCAAAACATCTTGGTATTATTACACATTGTATCTTCTTGAAATTGTTAAGGTTCTCTCTGTGAGTTTTAGTTTGAGAAAAGCAGCATTAGAGGTTGAGTGAAACACTGATGAGGATTGGGTGGATTCGGAGGTTGGAATCAAGAGATTATTTTTTATGTTAGAATCTCATAGTTTGTAGTGGTATCATTATCACTCTTTCCTTGAATTTAGATTGCTTTTTGAACTGAGCTACGCAAATTGAGGTGTGTTGAATCTATTTACGGATCCCGCGACCTCTTTTCTCACGCTCCGCTGCAATAGGGCGGCACGTCGGCAGAAATGGACGTCGTGCGCCGCTGCTCCTCCTCCTTCCTCCTTCCCTCAGCCTCCGCCTCCGCTCATCATGCTCGACCAGGTGCTCCCCCAATCCACTCCTCTGCTCGGTGCGCACGGTGACGTATGCGTGCTGATGGGGGTGCGATTTGCGCGCACGGCGAAATGCCTGACTTGAAACAGGGAGAAACAGCCATAGATGGAGCTCCATTGAGCTAAATATTGTCATTACAAGCTCTACCTTACGGGGTTATGGCAATGACACTGAAGCCGATTTTTCTTGGATTCTCCGATTTTCTATGTTCGATTTTTGATTCAATAACCGCACTGATTTCTCGTTTCTTTTGTGTTTCCAGCAGTTTTATCCTCACTTCTGAAGCTCCTTTTCGTTAACGACGATCGACATGGTTATAGAACGGCACCTCGGAAGCTCCCTCTCGGATAAATTCGCATCCTCCTCTTTAACACGTGAAAAACCTCTCTTGGATTCCACCGATCCATTCACATTCTCCGATATTCTCAGGCTACGGACAACCGCCGTTTCTGTCGCAGATTTCTGATTTCAGTGCTGCTCCCCAGAGACTCCATTCGCCCCTGCTCGCAATCGCCACAACCGAAGAGCTTGTAAAGTGATCATTTCTAACTGTTTCATTGATTCCCGTCCTTGAAGCCGTATCTGTGACTGTCTTATTCATATCCGATCAGTAATCATCACAGGTCATAATCCTTTGCTTGATTGAACTAAATTTGCTCTGTTTTAGATGATTGCGAATGAAAACATAGCCAAGAAGTTTGGTTACGGTTTAAGTAAACAACCATCTGTGATAAAGGTTCTATTAATGATTTAGATATGTTGATGATTTCGTGATAGTCTAGATGTGAATCATGGCTTCATTACTTTACCTGGACTTCATGGCAGGGCATGGTATGCACCCTATAAAGACGAGTGAAAACGGTGGCAGCGCTAAAAAATCCTTCAAGGAGGAAAATGAAATCCATATTTTTTATAACTGGAAGTGTCGTGGAATGGTAAACCAATGAGTCTTGAACGATATCAGCAAAGACAGATTCGTGAAGCATGTTTCCACAAATGAACTCTCGTTGACGTATAGGGATGCATACACCGAATTGCAACAGAATAAACTAAGATCCAAACAAATTCGTCGGATAAACAGGACACTTGCATACCATTGTCTAGTTGTGGATGGAAAAGATAAGCGAATTAACATTTGATCTATTGAAAATGGAAAGAATAAAACCTGATAAGAACCAAAACAGACGAAAAGACTGAGGTACTTTCGCTCCTCGGACCGTGAGACTGGAAGGATGTGGGCATTGGACACTCTTTCAACTAATAGTCATAGTCATTTTGCGACCTCTATTGAAGGAGAAAAGAAGCCAAGATTGACATGCTTGACAGAGATATAGTATCTGCATATCAGCTGAGCACAATGTCTGAGCTTGTATAAATTGGCAACTAAAAAGATCATTTGAACTGCCCTTTATGTTCAATTCTATTCTAATGGAGTCAAAAGAGGACACGGAAATTTACAGCTTACACTGTGCCGGCAAGCATTAAAGCCTTGTACACAATGCACCTGACCAAATCAGGACCACCCCATACATCCTCAAGCTCTCTCACTATGCCTTCAGATAACGGACCAACACCTCGTTCCTTAGCCGTAGTAACTGCGACCATGACCTTAACACCCTCGGAAACACATCCTAACCCCACACTCATGAACGGGAAAGGAAGTTTCTCGTAACCATTGGATATGTGCTTTATGTTGGGGTCCCAAAAGGGTAGCGTAGTTTCATGGAAGTGTTTCATGACCGGATCAAATATAGAGCTCACTCCAATGCCATTGTAGCACTATACTGCGACCACACCTCCCGGCTTCCAGAGTAGACGGGTCTAGAGGGAGTAGAAATTGGGTAGGTCGAACCAGTGCACCGCTTGAGCCACTGAAATTAAATCCACTGAATTTTCACCTCCAATTAAGGTCATGATTTCGTCGTTCGAGATGGGTATTGGGGTGTGGACATTATGGACCTTTGGCTGCTACATCGCACACTTTAGCTGGGCTATGCTCGCACCAATGGCGATCGTGGTGCTGGGCTACCTATTGTACAAGCAAGTGCAGGGCATATGAACGGAGTTGTAAGTGACAAACAATCTGGAAGTAATGAAATTCGTTTGAATAAATCAAAGAGGAAAGAGAAGCCCATTTTTAAAAGACAAAAAAGGGAGAAGAAGCCTGGAAGACACTGGGACGGGTTGAACTTCAGTTTTAAAGTTCACATTCAAAACAACACCAAGGATTTGAGATCAATTACGTGGAACTAGAGGATGACCACCTTCAGTTAGTAATTAGGAAGCAGTACGCAGCCTATCCAAGCCCCAAGCAAAATCAAATCGAATAAATCAACTTCTTATCAATGAGCAGAGTTAAAAGTAGTATATGAGGATTCGGGTAAAATTCACCTAGGATGAGCTAATCTTCACCCATTCTCTACACCCTATGTTTAGTCAATTACTTCCAAGAGAAAAACAAAGGAATTACATGGTGATTACTCGAATGAATGATTCTCCTCAAAATTCCTCTTCAGCGAGACATGCATTTGATATGTATTAAATCATAAAAAGTGTCGAATTTCGCATGATCTGCAATTATATCTGGTCTAGCCCATTTTTCTTTTGCAAAATCCAGAAAATCTGCTCACATTGTCACGGCTCCCCATCAATGTTGGGTTCCATCGTATCAAGAAAAACAGTAAACTTGCTACTAATCTTGCACATAGAAAAGAGAGAGAGAGAGAGAGGACTCACACAGAGGGCGGCTTGGCCACTGCCGGCGCCGACGTCCCGAGCGAGGGAGTGACGAGGAGTGCGAGAAGCGAGCATGGAGTACTAGTGTGCCGAGTATGTCGGACGAGCGTCCACGTACATCTACGCTTTCTTGTCGAACAGACCCCCCATCTCCTCTCTCCCCTCCCGATCTGCCCCTGCTCGCATTGCCCTTGCCTTGGGTCTTGGTTTCTGCTCTGTTCATTTCACTCCCTAATATTCAACTCTGGACTTGCCCGATATTTGAAAAAGAAAAGTTGGGAAATATCAACAAATGATGCGATTTTCTAATCATCATTTCCTCTATATTTTAATTGCACTTTTTAATCAAAGGAATATAGTGTATATCCATTTATTACGCTTTTAGTTTATTGGGGAATATTACCAAAATAAAATCCTAAAAATATTATATGAACACCAATTCAGTCTTAAACTATAAATCTTTTGACAATTTACCAATATAATCCTTCCAATCAATTTTGACCAAAAATTAACGACAGATACCAAGTCTTGTACTAACGTGAATAATTTTACAATTATTTTTAATTTTTCATACTTTTTTTCCATTGTGGTAGGTGAGGACAAGGCTTGAAGCCTTCACCAGACCTTAGCAATTGCCTTCCCTGCAATTGGCAAGGGCTGCGACCCTCACCGGTAGCTAATCACACCAAGTAGAACGATGTCTGTTTTACTAGTTTTCGGCTAAAATTAGCCAAAAAGTCTATATTGAAAAATTCTTGAAATATTTATAATTAAATTGGTCAAATCGAATGGTTCAAAACTAGATTGGCATTTATATAATATATTTATGATTTATATTTGTATTTCCAAAAAAAAAAAATAACTAAATTGAAACTTCGATCTCAAACTTTTATGAAAGAATTCCCTAAAAACTCGTGCCTACATTTCTGCTGTTAATATAGCAAATCCACCGGCTAACTATTGATAACTTCCCAATTTGAGTTCAATATAATTAGCGAGCATTCTATATAGAGCACTAATCTTTCCATTATAATAGCAATTTATGTTTGTATTCTCAAAACGATCATATCTTTACACATGATTTTTCTTCCATATCGCAGGTTTGTCCATCAAGCCAAGGACTGTACATTTTGACAATAAATGAACACAATAAAAGACATAAAGTTAACGTAAAGATCTGTGATATATATTGGCCGCAAATTGAATACTGCCGCCTATAAGATGACAACAAATCATTATGTGGATCTCATCTTCGTTTATTATGAAAGTTATTGATATAGGAAATGAAAACTCTAGACGGATTAAGCGATAGCTTACACGTCGACCCAGCAACTCATTTGATCTCATTGTTTTTCTTCGGCTTTTGGATGTACAGGACGAACGCGACAGGATCAAACGCCACAGAAGACAGAATTACACGGTAGGAGGTGCGACTCTGGGCTAGACAAATGCAAACAGACGAAGTGCAAGACTTGTTGGGACATCTTCCTCATTCGAGATCAATCTTGACAATAATTCCGAGATTTGTTTGGCTCATTGGACTTGAGGAGTCCTAGCTAGCCAAAGTGCATCTGGTTTAATCTAGTGCATCGTTATCAATTTTAATAGTCAATTTAATATAGAGGTTACTCTTAACTTTGAACGATTTTGACAACAAACTAATGCAGATTTTGGTGCGCGTGTAAGATATTTGGTCAGATTCATTCTGCATGGTCTTTGCTCTCGGTGTTATTCTATTCTTGTTCAATTGAGTAAATCCATTTCCATATGATAATGCGTGTACGTGCAAAATGTGTTGACGTTAATCTCAAGGAATGTCATTCCACGAGGTTTTAGTTTCATCACTAAAATTTTTATGGGGCCATTTTGTTGGCTAATCTAGCAAACTCCATGGCAATCTAGTGCAAAACTTTTTTTGAAGAGACAATCAGAAGGATTTTTTTTTTTCCAAGGTCTGAAAACGTAAATGCCATTCCCTTAGAAGTATTTAGTGAATACAAGTTTAAAACTTCAGAGCAAATCAAGTTCCAAGGGGCTTGAGGTGGATAAATAGTCCAATTACTAGGACTTTTCTTTCATTAGGCTTTGGCGACCTAGTCGGCTATTTTGTTGGACTCCCTGCTGCAATAGGCTAACTTAAGGCCTGAAAAACTCAACATCATATAATATTCTCTCCCAATTAGTGCATCCATTGTACTTCCTAGTTCAGTTGATTTGTGCTTGATAAGGCTCTTATTAGATCTGCATTGTCTGACTCAAGACTTAAACGAAGCTTCAGTTCATGCGGAAAGGGAGAGGAAGATTAGGATTTCCACCATAACTATGCACTCCACCAGCGCGGCCGAGCTAGCATGTGCTAATCTCGCCAATCCGTCTACCAATCAACCCATGGAGTCTCGACAAATGCAGGCGATGGCTCCTTCCAACGATTCGGCAACAAAGGAACCGTCATGTTGATCTTCAGAGTGCGTGGATCGGAGATACTTGAGAATGTGGGAAATTAAAGCACAAAGAAAATAGCAGACGTTTCATGACATTTCTATGGGAAAAAGAAGGGCCCAATGAAATCCAAACCCACAAGAGAGAATTATCTGGTTCAGGTTTTGCCTCTGCGATGCTTGTTGTTCGCTGCTATGTGCGCACACGACATCACTGGACGCGTTGGCGATAGTTCGAGCCCATCGAAAAATTCAAGTGGCCTTGTATGCACTGCTCGTGAATCAAAAACCCTCATAAGATTTAATCATAACCTTGGATGTGTGTCATGCACGTGAACGTGGCACAATATGCCGGCCATCTTGGGATTTGATTGATTGCCGTCGCAATTGGGGTCCTGTTCTTGATTTGCAACTGCGAGAGATTGGTCGTGCAAACATCAAGATCCTCGCATTAAAATTCATGAACTGATGGAAGTCCTAAAATTGGATTTTGAGTTGTCATAAACAGCACATTGGAGTTGATAGCGGCTGATCTCGTACCTACCCGCTCATCACAGCTTCTTTTGTGTAATTCAAGCACTATCGAGCATGGGAAGTGTAACTACCCCACTCCATCTCACACGAGACAAATCTTCAAGGAGTATTCGGTTTATGAAATTCGTGGCTCGTATGGATCACTTCAGAAACGCTCATGAGTCATGCTTGCACCGCAAATTCCACATACGTATTCGAGCGTATACAATAAAATATTGTTTCGATCACAATAAATTATTGAGCCAACCAGAAAATTATTAGTCTTGTAATTTGTTTCGATCACAATAAATATTAGGTACGCAATAAAACAACTAAGAAAGTCAAATATTAAAGAGCACTCACAGAATATATATCACTTGGGACAACTATAAAATCATTAGTCATTTTCGATTACTTTCTTCATAACTTGTTTCGATCACAATAAAATATTGAGTACATAATAAAAGGACTAAGAAAGTCAAATATTGAAGGGCACATGCGAAATGCACATTCTTATTCCAACGTTAAAGAGCATGCGCCCAAAAACATATCACTTGGGACAATTATAAACTTATAAGTCCTTTTCAATCACTTCCTTAATAACTTGTTTAGATCACAATAAAATATTACACAATAAAAGGACTAAGAAAGTCAAATATTGAAGAGCACACGCAAAGTGCACATTCATCCAACGTTGAAGAGCGCGTGCGAAATACATATCACTAGGGACAACAACACCATTTTTTGTTACAATTTTGAACGAAATCTGTTCTTTCTAATCTCATATAGAATGAAAGAAAGCTTTACCGACCAAAAAAAAAAAAAAGGAATCATATGCAGCCTTGTTCTCGGAACCCTTTCTTTTGTGTTACTTTAGACCGCCACTTAAGGTTGTATCAGAGGGAGGACGCAAAAGAGAAGTGCACAGTAAACAATGTTTCTAACTTTCTGTCACCATGGGCCCTTTGATCTACTTTCTCCTTTTGCGTACGCTTTTGCTTATTTCATTGATTATTGATGAATTCTCTTTTTGCCTAAAAACCGTCCTGCATGGATTTGCGTTCATTCTTTTAGTAAGGCAAGCGTTTTTCAATTGCTGTCTTCAATTGGTCCTTCAAAAGACCATCACATCGACTTGGACAAATTGTACATGAGATTGAATACGTTAAATCCTTTCCTAATGAGGATAACGACAAAAATAATTCCTAAAATTTAGCTCAATAGATAATGTGGTCCTTGAAATAATATCAGAAATATTCAATACTGTCATTTCATTATTTTAAGTCCAGAAATAATATTGAACATTTTCATATAGTTCAGAGACTAATTTGAACATGTATAAAAAGTTTAAAGATCATATCGAACAAATTAAAAATTCAAGGAAGACATTATGAATTGTACTAAAGTTTATGGACCACTGTTGACGCCTAAAAAATTAATAAGACAATAAATAAATAAAAAGCAAAGCAAAGCAAAAGAAAAACAAAAAAAAGAGCAGCCCTTGTATGGGCCCTCGGCCCATTCCACCTCAGCCCGGCCCCTCCACGTCTTCTTCTTCCTCGCGCCTCTGTAGCGCATGCGCAGGGGGTGCGACGAAGGGGAAGGGGGTGGACGGACGGCGATCGCACATGGGGGAGCTAGCGACGCACTGAAGGACGGGTAGGTGGCGGATGGGACGCCGGTTCAGCCGGCGGAAGTCGTTCGACGCACAGGGACCGGCGGTCGAAGCTCCGTTGACCGGTCGCTCCCTTGCCTATAAATAGGGCTCCCCCGACGACGGCAAAAGGGAGGCCGAGAACGATCGAAGGTTGCAAAGCTTCGAGCTTCCTGCTGAGAGACTTCAGAAGGGGAGCCGAGGCCGAGCAAACCAGTAAAGGGTAAAGTTGTATCGCTTCCAATTATTCGACTCTCGAAAGAGTTCATGACTAACGCACTCCTTCTTGTCTATTGCAGGATCACCTGACTGCCAAAATACAGGTAACAAATCAATGAGAGGCATGACAAGCTCTCCCAAACAAAATGGCGTCTCAAGTATCACCAAAGCAAATGACGGAAAATCTTTGAGCCTCAACTCGCATTTGATTTTGGCCAGACTAATTGATCTGCTTGTACATCTTCTCTTCTGCAGGGGCCAAAAAAAGGGCCCATCAAATCAATGATTAGATTCCCAATCCTTGGCTGATCATTCATGTGTCATATCCCTAACCAATAGGGACAACCATCAGCACCCTTTTTGTAAATAACTCTTTTAATGTTCAAGTTTCAACACATTTGTGAATACCGTTCCACCTAGGTAAACACCCCTAAAGCCGTTAATAAGTTCTTCTTGAGTAAAAAGCCATTCATTTATTTTGAGAGTACAAACTCCATCACATCATACACTGCATGCATTTTTCTAGGTGAATTCTGCATGATGATTTTGTCTGTCTAAATCGCTGATTCCATTAAGAATTATTAGAATAGACAGCTGATTGAAGAATACAAGATTGATTGAGCATGTTGGATGAGGCACGTCAGAATGATGACAGGCAAGCCATATCCTACACACAATCCCCCATCTATACACTTGTGAGATGAGTGTAGAAAATTCCATGACTACAGGGTAAAGAGTTCTCTCACGAATAGTACGATGATCAAAGCAGTGAGAGGCATTCCATCGCTCACTTTGAGCCCCATACACTGACAAATTTCTGCTATACTCCCGACAAAGAACCACCCCACACTGGGACAAGTCGAAAGCAAATCAACATCACAAGGTGAGAAAGGGGATAGAAATTTTCTTGCACTTACATCAATCTTCGAGTGTCTTTATTGCATATGAACACTCGCGTTAATTTAAGTGCTCTAGAGTCGTGAAGAGCAACTCTTTATTTACGCACTTGTATCCATTGTATAACTCAATTGAGTTTGTGAATTCACCCTCACATGGAGGCAAAGCAGAAGCCACTGTCGTTTGAGCAGCATAATCAGAAGTGTCAACAAAAGATGAAGACTCCATAGTCTAACAAAGGCATTTGCTTTAACTTGTCAAGATCAGTTCCTCAAGCAACAAGAACAAAAACTAGGGCATAAAAAAAGCAATGTACCTGGTAAGAGCAAGGTCAATGCCCATAAAAGAAGAACTGGAATAAAAATAAGGGCATGAAAAAAACAGTGTACCTGGTAAAAGCAAGGCCAATGCCCCCTAGTAAAAAATACAGCCAAGAAAAGTTGTTGTTGTGGTCCATAGAACCTCCATCTGACAAGAAGACTAGTGACAAATGCCAAGATAGTCACCAACCCTCACCCTCTTACATGTGAGCCAAGTCTACGTTACATTGTAAAAGTCTCCTCAGACTAGGGCACTTCGATTAACGTAGGATTTCACATGTCTATAAACATCGCTCGAAGAAGTACAAGCAAGATTATTCTATCTCTTTTCGCAGGATTCTTGACTTGCAAACCCGAAGACGATCGTGCGGCACTCCATTCATAAGCCTTGACCTTGATGGTCCCCTTCGATGAGCCGCTAACCAAGACTTCATCACAGTTTCAACAAAGACCTCTTACATTGGTAAAGTCGTACTGTTTGCGAGAATACTCGGACCCTTGCTGACATGATGATAGTGAGATAGTGTGGTCCTTATAAATCCTGCATCAATGGTCAGAATAGCCTTTTCCATGAGAGTGAGCGAAAAGTCCTTTTAGACTGAAAGTCCCTCATCTGGCATGCTCAAGACATCTACATTTTAAATGAAGGTTGTTTTCCAAAATCTTCCCCAGTGGAAATCAAAAGATGCAAAACTGACAAAATTATCATGCATGAATTTCATTTGAACTCATGAATTTACAGCATATACAATCACGTGTGCATATTGTGCAAATAGCATACTTTCAGAGATCGGAGATATTGCCAGGTAAGCATATCCTTATCCCCGTTTGCCTTAAAGTACCTACCACTGTCTAGGTACTCTTTTATTGACACTCAACCTATTTGAGTCGTCCCTTGAGTTTGGGTGCTTATTGCTGTCTAGGTATCCCCATTGTTTTTTAGTATCGGCCACCGTTCAGATACTCCCTTTTTCCTGACACTCGACCTGTTCAAGTTGTCTCCAGAGTATTGATACTTGTGGCTGACCAAATATCCCTTTACCGTGAATACCTACTGCTGTTTAGGTATCCCCATATCATCAAGTACCCACCGTTGTCCAGGTACTTCCTTTTCATGACACTCGGCCCGTCCAAGTTGTCCCCAAATAATATAGCAGCTGTTCAAGCATTCCATTGCTTTGCTTGGCACCACCATCCAGGTGTTCCAGCTCTTTTGAGTGCTTGCGGCCATCCAGATAATCCTTGTGCTTCATTCAAATTCTCATTACCAGGAGGTGAGAGACCTTCATGAATATGCGAGGCACATCCTCGATATTCCCAACTACCAGGAGGTGAGAGACCTTCACGAATATGCGGGGCACGCCCTCGATATTCCCAATTACCAGGAGGTGAGAGACCTTCACGAATATCCAAGGCACGTCCTTGATATTCTCAATTACCAGGAGATGAGAGACCTTCACGAATATCTAAGGTACGTCCTCGATATTCCCATCTACCAGGAGGTGAGAAACATTCACGAATATCTCAGGTACGCCCTCGATATTCCCAATTGCCAGGAGGTGAGAGACCTTCACGAATATCTCAAGTACGTCCTCGATATTCCCAATTACCAAGAGGTGAGAGACCTTCGCGAATATGTGGGGCACGCCCTCGATATTCCCATTTACCAGGAGGTGAGAGACCTTCACGAATATGCGAGGCACGTCCTCAATATTCCCAATTACCAGTTGGTGAAAAACCTTCATGAATATCCAAGGTACGTGCTAGATATTCCAACTACCAGGAGGTGAGAGACCTTCACCAATATCCCAGGTATGCCCTCGATATTTCCTAATTGCCAGGAGGTGGGATACCTTCACAAATATCCAATGTATGTTCTCAATATTTCCAATTATCAAGTACCCCTTTGATACTTGTGATCATCCAAGTACCCCTTCAATGCCTATGGTCAGCCAAATACCCATTTTGACGCCTGCAAATGCTCAGATACCCTTCAGGTTAGTACTTGTGAATATCCAGGTACTCTTTGATATGCTTGTGAATGTCTAGGTATCTTCCAGAATTGATGCCCTGAGAAAGGTCGGCACATCCTCCCGAGAAAGGTCGGGTTCCAACTGGTGTCTTCGACAGAAGTCAGACGCCCCACAAATCAATGCCCTGAGAAAGGTCGGTGCATCCTCCCGAGAAAGGTTGAGTTCCATCCAGTGTCTTTGACAAAAATCAGACACTCCAACAAATACGATGCCCTGAGAAAGGTCGGCGCATCTCCCGAGGAAAATCAGGTACCATCTGTTGTCTTTGACAGAGGTCAGACACCTCCCACAAAACAGATGCCCTGAGAAAGGTCGGCATATCTCCCGAGAAAGGTCGGGTACCAACTGGTGTCCTCGATACAAATCAGGCACCCACAAATGAGATGCCCTGAGAAAGGTCGGTGCATCTCCCGTCAAGGCAACCGAAGAAAGGTTCGAGTCCTAGACAAAACACTAATTACTCCAACAGGCGACCGAAGAATGGTTCGGGTCCTGGAGGAGCAATCTCCCGTCAAGGCGACCGAAGAAAGGTTCGGGTCCTAGACAAATCACTAATTGTTTTAACAGGCGACCGAAGAATGGTTCGGGTCCGAGACAAACCACTGATTACTCCAACAGGCGATCGAAAAAGGTCCGGGTCCTAGACAAATCACTAATTGTTTTAACAGGCGACCGAAGAATGGTTCGGGTCCGAGACAAACCACTGATTACTCCAACAGGCGATCGAAGAATGGTTCGGGTCCTGGAGGAGCAATCTCCCGTCAAGGCGACCGAAGAAAGGTTCAGGTCCTAGACAAATCACTAATTGTTTTAACAGGTGATCGAAGAATGGTTCGGGTCCTAGAGAAGCAATTTCCCGTCACGGCGACTGAAGAATGGTTCGGGTCCTGGAGAAGCAATCTCCCGTCAAGGCAACCGAAGAAAGGTTCGGGTCCTAGACAAATCACTAATTGTTTTAACAGGCGACCGAAGAATGGTTCGGGTCCGAGACAAACCACTGATTACTCCAACATGCGACTGAAGAATGGTTCGGGTCCTGGAGAAGCAATCTCCTGTCAAGGCAACCGAAGAAAGGTTCGGGTCCTAGACAAATCACTAATTGTTTTAACAGGCGACCGAAGAGTGGTTCGGGTCCTGGAGAAGCAATTTCCCGTTACGGCGACCGAAGAATGGTTCAGGTCCGAGACAAACCACTAATTGCTCCAAACAGGCGACCGGAGAATGGTTCGGGTCCGAGACAAACCACTGATTGCTCCAAAACAAGCGACCGAAGAATGGTTCGGGTCCTGGGTGAGCAATTTCCCGTCGAGGCGACCGAAGAAAGGTTCGGGTCCTAGACAAATCATTGATTGTTTTAACAGGCGACCGAAGAATGGTTCGAGCCCTGGAAAAGCAACCTCTTCATATCACCAGGTAAGATGATGCATTGATACTTGCCAAACTCGGGGTTCACATCCTACCTCACTCACTCCCGGTAAGTAACTACAGGTATCTTCTTATCTGTCTTAGTATATGTAAAGTTATATTGCTCTTTTTCTGCATAGAATAATAGGTCCCAAATTAAATATAATCTACTACGCATGCATGGATAAAATTTAGGCATCAGTTTGTCTTTGAATGCAACCTCTGCGAGCTCACCTTCAAAGAGGGGCAGCTGTTGACACCTAAAAAATTAATAAGACAAAAAAAAAAAAAAGCAAAGCAAAGCAAAAGAAAAACAAAAAAAAGAGCAGCCCTTGTATGGGCCCTCGGCCTATTCCACCTTAGCCCGGCCCCTCCACGTCTTCTTCTTCCTCACGCCTCTGTAGTGCACGCGCAGGGGGCGCGACGAAGGGGAAGGGGGTGGACGGACGGCGATCGCACATGGGGGAGCTAGCGACGCACTGAAGGACGGGTAGGTGGCGGATGGGATGCCGGTTCGACCGGCGGAAGTCGTTCGACGCACAGGGACCGGCGGTCGAAGCTCCGTCGACCGGTCGCTCCCTCGCCTATAAATAGGGCTCCCCCGACGACGGCAAAAAGGACGCCGAGAACGATCGAAGGTTGCAAAGCTTCGAGCTTCCTGCTGAGAGACTTCATAAGGGGAGCCGAGGCCGAGCAAACCCAGATCCGAAGGCTTGCGGCCGGAGAGGGAGAGGTTCCGCCGGAGAGACACACGGACAGAGAGATCAAAAGCTTGCGAGCATCGGAAGCTTCCCTCGAGAGACTTCGAGGGAGGCCCGAACGCCTGCAAGTCCAGATCTGAGGGAGCCAAGAGAGGATCTGAAACGGCCTGCTCCGATCACTTCCACCGAGAGACATCGGAGGAGGTCCAAGAGCCGGCCAGCCGGAGATCTAGATCTGGTCGAGTGGGGTTGGCCTGGGTCTGAGGGAACCCTAAATTCGCGAAAAGGGTTGCTGAAGAGAAGAGAAACTAGAGAAAGCCGCCGACGCCATGCCGCGACCGACCCACCAACGCCACCCCGAGCTTTGCCCTAAAGCCGTCCAGATCTGAGTAAGTAGGCCGGAGAGAAGAGGAGATCGGAGGAGGTCCCTTGCCCCAACGTCGTGGCTGCCCCAGATCTTGCCGTGCCGCTGCCTCACGCCTCGCCGCTGTCGCCGTCCCCGACGTCACAGCACCAGATCTCTGCCGAAGATGTCCACCGCCGTGCTGCCCCTTACCAACGAGCCTCAATTGAAATTCCCAAAGCCGGTGAGCATCTTTGACCTCCCCTCATCCGCCACCTCACTTATGGGTTGGCCGTCTCTGCTGTAGCCACATCGAAGTCGCTCCGCCACCGCTCGGATGCTCTTCCCCCCACCCCCCCCCCCCGGTCGCTCGTCACGGCCGCTAGATCGTGAAGGCAGCAGCGGCCACGAAAATCGGGTCAGCCGGGTCGGGCGCGTGACCTGGCACCCTAGGGTTTCCATCAAGCAGGTCGGATCATCAGGCCGGGTTGTGCGCGTGGGCCGGGTAGCTTTTGGGCCGAAATTCTTTTAACAAAAGTGGGCTAAATTTGGCTTAGGCTGTTTTAAAAAAGAAAAAAATCCGAGTCGGGCCCGCAGTGGCTCGCGGCCCGGGTTGGTCCCAACCCGGGAACCCGACCCGGTCGTTTTAAAAAAAAAAAAAAAAATATATATATATATATATATATATATTAATATTTTAATAAAAAATAATAAAAAATCAAAGATATTTTATTTTCAAAAATGAAAAATCAAAAAATGAAAAAATCTGAGTCGGGCCCGCACCCAAGGATCCGACCCGGTTCGTTTTTTTTTTTTTTTTTTTTAACATTATAATATAATATAATATTTTAAAAATAATGAAAAATAATTTATTTTCCAAAAATATTAAAAAATATTTTATTTTCCGAAAAATCAAAAAAATCAAAAAAATTTCATATTTTCCAAAAAATGCCAAAAATCCAAAAAAGCCAAAAATTCATGAAAAAGCCAAAAAAATCGGAAAAAGCCAAAAAGACTTGTATTTTCCCAAAAATACCAAAAAATCCCAAAAAAAATCCTTTTTGTGTCAAAAAAAATTAGAAAAAGACCTAGAAAAATTTTTCCTCCCAAAAATGCATAGAAAATCCCTCGAACATCCAAAAAACCTCAGGGTTTAAACAAGATTAGGTACTGAAAGGGCATTAGTGATTAACTAGTGTAATCAAGTCCTCGATCCTAATTTCTCTGGTTGCGCAGGAGTGAGTATTTCTCCCGATACTTCACTTGGGTTTCTAATCAACCCACCCCAAATCGATTAGTGGCGACTCCATTTTAAAAATTGATTTACAGGTTAAAAATTTGAACCATTAAGTCGTGAATTGGCGGACTCGGGAGAGTCTGGGCTTAATAAATTCAGCCGAGCCATTAGCCTCCTTAGGCGCTCGTACCCGATCGTGGGCGCCAAAAGAAAAAAGAGGTTGCGACAACCACTTTGAACAAATTAAAAATTCATAAATCACATTACATATTGATCAAATTTTATAAACCATTTGTGTTATTTTCCCTTCTTAATCCCAATGAAATGGACCTGTTTTTGTTTATATACTATAAAGACAAGTAAGAATTTCGGCAATGAAATTATCTTATAGGATGGAGAAGAAGCCTTGACCAATTGGGCCTGCCTTCACAGACAAAGTGGAGTCAGTCATAATGTGATCAACAATGAAAAAGCAAGAAGAAGGATTGTGGGAATTTCCTGTTTGCCCAAAAGGCAAAGGACGAAGGATTTGGTCTAGAAAAGGAACATTACCGTTTTTATGGTTTTTGAGTGTCATAGAGTGTTTAACTGATGAATCTCAAACAATATTAGCAAAGACATATTCATGAAGCATGTATCTACAGGGGGGAATTTCGACATAATTAGATGCATACATGAAGAATTATAATTGATTAACAAGTAAGTTCCAAACTAGTATGTGATATCAATAGGGGCACTTACACACCATAGTTGTTTTATGGAGGGAAAAGAAAGGAGGGAATTATCATCTGAACTATCGAAAAGGAAAATAATAGAAACTGAGGTCGCTTCGCCAATCAGCTCTTGAGACCGGAAGGATTGGGCATCAACAATCTTTCAGCTGCTAGCCATCACTCACCTCCTCTTCGGCCTCTTCATCAATGCCCTCTTTCTTGTCCTCCTTGTTGCCATTGCATTCGCCTTTGCCTTTGCCTTTCGCCTTCCTCCTTATTGTCATTGTCCACAAAATGAACCCACGAAGGCCCACGAGATAACCACAGAACCTCTTGCGCATTGTCGTCCTAGTAGCCGTCATCATCCTCGCCGTTGTAGTCACCCTTGTCACCAGCTTTATCGTTATTGTCTTTCGTGTCGTCATCGTATTCATTGTTGTTGTAGTCATCACCATCATCTTGCTAAGATTTGAAATTATCATGTTCAAGGTGGATTAAACATCTTAAGAGGAAAAGGTCAAAATCCCCATATATCATATTACTTTACATTAATCCCTAGTTTGAACACCCAAACTCAAGCAACTAACAAGAATCAACATAATCTCTTAATTCTATTCAAATTGATTTATAGAAAATATTGACGCGACTTTTTCCTGGCAATTAGTTGGTACTCGGATTTGGAGAAAGTAGGGCAAAGCAAAGGATAGAGATGTGCAGAAAGCCCTTCTTTTGATTTAAACCCGACGGTTAATAGATGCAGCAAGCTTGCAATTAACTATCCCTAGATTTAATTTCAGCTTTCCAAAAAATTCACATGAGTTTTGAACAGAGAACAATCAGTTGAGTTTTAGGTTGTTGTCGTCTCTTACCTCTTGTTCGCCTTCTTCATCATCCCTCTCCTCATCCTCATCCTTGCCCTCATCGTCATTGCCGTCGCCATAGCTGTAGCTGTAGCTGTCACCTTCGCCTTCCTCATTGAAATTGTCATTCTCGACATTATCATCAACGGAACCAACCGGTGAAGGCCCTCGAGATGATTGAGAAAGCTCACGCATAATGTTGTCCTCGTCATTCTCACCGTCATTGTCCTCCTCCTCATCATCCTTGCTATGGCTGTTGCCGTCACTTTCGTATTGACCTTCCTCATCGACATCATCATTCTCATCGTTATCATCCACGGAACCAACTAGCGAAGGCCCGCTAGACAAATGCGAAAGCTGATGCACATTGTTGTCCTCGTCATCCTCACCATCATCGTCCTCATCCTCGTCATCCTTGCTATGGCTACTGATGTTGCCTTCCCATTGACCTTCCTCAACAACATTGTCGTTCTCATCATTACCGTCCACAAAACCAACTAGAGAAGGCCCGTCAGACGAACGCAAAAGCTCATGTACATTGTTGTCCTCGTCATCCTCACCGTTATCATTCTCGTCCTCGTTGTCCTTACTATCACTATTTCCATCACCTTCACATTGACCTTCCTTGTCGACACCCTCGTTCTTATCATTATTGCCCATGGAACAAACCGGCGAAGGCCTACCCGATGAATGCACATTCTCATCATCTTCACTGTCGTCATCCTCATTGTCCACATGCACATGGTTGTCGTCATCATCATCCTCCTTGCCATCATCATCATCATCTATATGCACATGGTTGTCATCGTCGTCATCCTCCTTGCCATCATCATCATCATCTATATTCACATGGTTGTCATCGTCGTCATCCTCCTTGCCACTGTCCTCGCTATTGTCATCCTCCCTACCGTCGACCTTGTCACCATCCTCATGCTTGTCACTATCATCTTGCTGAGAGAGGGAGGTTCAAAAGTATCATATCTAATGTGGATTAAACATCTTAAAGAAGATGATAGATTTCCCAAATATCATATGACTATAATCCTAAGTTTGAACACCCAAACGCAAGCACCAAACAAGAATCAACATAAAGGGATTCCCTACAATTAATCTCCCTAAAAATGCTTTATAAAGCATCTATTGAACATATGTCTATTAGAATCAAGCAACATTCACATATTCACATATCTTCATTCCCTCAAAATGAAGAAAAGAAGGAAAATCTGATTCTGGAGACAAATGAAGAAAATAAGGAAATCTGATTCTAGAGACAAAAGTGAATATTTGCAAGGATCAAATACCGGTATGATAGTTGTCGAAAATGGGTCAGGTTGGGGTCATAGCTTGTTGTGTTAACCCTCAACAAAGATGGTGGCCGAGGATGTTGCTCGCTTGATTAATGGCTGGTAGGTTGTTTGTGGCAATATACAAGGGTTGGCAAGCCCTCGTTTGCAAGTGACGAGGGCCGACAGCCCTCACTGATATGCAACGAGGGTCGTAGGCCCTTGCCGATGCAGCCCGACAGTCTTACCTTCTTTTTCAAAAAAATATATATGTATTTTAGCTTTGTAATTCTTTTAATTCTTAGCCTCTTTTCTTTTACCTTCTTTTTTCCCCTAATTTTTATCTTCTTTTTAAATAAAAAAAATTATAGCCGATTTGCACTGAGGAAAGCTTAGTGAGACACCACACTACTGTGAACACACCACACTTAAGCAAACTCAGAGGATGGATGAACATAACTTCACTAGAGAGAGCTCATTCTTTACTCTATAATTTAGGCCATGAATACAGTATAGCCATCAATATCAATTGATTGTAGTAATATGAGGAAATGCGGTTAAGCAAGTTGCTTATCACACTAGAGTGAGAAGTTGTAATTGCCCTATTTATGCTCATGTGAAAGATGGCACTCAAGCAAGGAGATACATATTCCTAAACTATGCATTGGCACCAGAGACACAAGATATGGCACAGGTATGAGTTTTTAGCTAGAGTTATGATAAGCGAAGATGATACCTTTGACGAGTTTACTCTATCTTATAATAGGAGAGAACAACCAATTGTAAATAAAGATCTAAGTGGTGTACACATAAATAAGTGGAGTTGCAAAAAGAGTAAAAACGTTAGCAGATTGTCGATGAAGTGATAGATTTTGTAGATTTTTTTAATATACTAAAAAAACATGTAAAACGTTAATCATGACAATTAGATTCTAAATAGGAATAGAAAAAATAGAATAAGAAAGAATGGAGCCGTCACTTTGTAATTGAATGATGGAGGGAAAATCCTTATAAGGTAAATAGGGTGGATTTAGTTATATTCGGGGTAAAAATAGCACCAACCTTGTTTTAGGTTCTCTGTTAGTTTTAGTTTAAGAAAAACAGTACCGGAGAATGCAATATTGAGTAAGGATTGGGTGGAATCGAAGGTTGGAATCAAGAGATTATTTTTATGTTAGAATCTCCTAGTTTGCAATGGATCTATCATTGTTATACTTCCCGTGGATCTAGATCACTCTTTGAACTAAGCTACACAAATTGTGGTGTGTTAATCTATTTCTTATTTAATTTTCTGGTATCTTGTGATTTTGGTAAATTGCATGATCCTATTGCAAATATTGATTTTAACAAGTGGTAAAGGAAGACATGAAGTTTCATCCTCCATTTTTTAAGGTAAAAATAGGCTCAACGTCATTGAGTAATTGTGATAGCACAAAATGAACCAAAAGCACAAATAGGAAGAAGGAGAGTATGAATTCTCAAATGGTGAGTGATGTAAGATACGTGGCCTCATTTCCGAAGTTGACAGACATATAGCAGATGAAAATTTCTAGTAAGATGGGGATTTTTTATGTGATTATCCCTAGTTGCACATTTTAGAATTATTTTGTGTCCCACTTCACTATAATAGAACAGAATTAGAAAGCGAATAAAGCAAAAGAAACAGTGATGATCCATAAATAGAAAGGAGGCGCACCTGTTCCAATAGAAGATCCCCTATTACTGTTTTTGTTTCACAGTTGTAAAGAGTTGTTTCAAATGTTGAGCCCAACGCTCGTGCTGGGGCATTCAGAATCTTCTCTTTGTAAGACTCCCAAGTGATGCTTGAATCATTTGGATCAATGTCCAATAACTCCCCACAATCCCTCATTTGAATCTGGCACTCCTTTGGTATTTTTGAGCTTGATACATCAATCATCCTTTCCATTGATCTGCACCTATAAACTTTCAACTGCTCCAAATGCTCTAATTCGTCCACGCCCTCTACAACTTGTAGGCTCTCACACTCTACAATACCTAACCGCGTCAAGTTCTTCAAGTTTGACAAACCGCCTATCCTTTTTAATGAAGTGCACCCTTCAACAGAAAATACTCCCAATGATTTGAACATACAAGCAAATTGAATCTCCTCTAGCTTTGGGCACCTCAACAGCTGGAATACTTGAAGCATCTTTAGAAAGCTTGAGACAATGGACACTTTCCTCCCACCATTAGTCAACTTGGTAGCTTGTAGCTCATTACACCCTGGCTCCTCCAATGGATTAACAAACCTCTCTAAAGATCTGCAGTCCTCAATACATAATTCCTCCAATGATATTAAGGCACCAAGAAATTGAACTTCGACTAGCTCAGTGCAAGAAGACACCTCAGCTTCTCTCAGTTTTCTTAAACCTGATGGAAAGGATAATTTTTTTACGAGTTCACACATTCTGATAGTCAACATTTCCAACTGAGGAAGCCCGTCTAGTTGTACTTGTTTCACTTGAATACGATCGAGCTCTAGAACTATCAAGTTTGACGGAAGTTGTTCAAGGGATTCAAAGTCTAATCCATACATAGTAAGTTTTTTTAGGAGAGAAAGGGAGCCCAACTCTGTAGGCTGCGCGCGGACATTTAAAAGGCACAAGTGCTGCTTCCTCAATTTGGATAACCTCCCTATCCATTGTAGGTCACAAGCTTTAATTATATTTGATGTGGCCTTAGATTCAGAACCATCAGATAGAAGTAGTTCAACTAGATTAGTAAGATTTGAGAGGTTAGGCACAATCTGCAATGAACTAGATCTCAACCGTAGAGTGGTCAAACTTTTAGGGAGCTCCGGCAACTCTTGGAGCTTATGACAATGCTCTAAGTCCAGTGTTTGGAGGCGACGAAGCTCGCTCATTGTACTGGGCACTTTCACAATCGGTGTGGATGATACATTGAGAGATGACAAGCTTGATAGTCTTCCAATGGAATCCTGTAATACTGTAATAGGTGTGTGAGATACATCCAACTTCATCAATGACTCTAGTTTCGAAATTGATTTGGGGAGTTCACTCAAACTATCGCAATTCCTAAGAGAGAGGTGCTGAAGATTTGGTAGCTCTCCAATTTGTTCGGGTAATTTTTCAAGATTCTGACATGACTCAATACTCAAATCAGTCAACAACCACAGTTTTCTGATAGAGCAGTCAATTTCCATCAAAGATGAACATTTAGAAATACTCAACTTCTCTAAAACTGAGTATTCAAAAAAGGTTGGTGTCCTGTAAATCGACATATTATTCTCAAGAGTGAGAACCTTCAATTTCCTCCCATCCTACAAAAGCAAATGAAACATCAGCATGGACAATTGGATGTCTAAACAGGAAATACATGGGAATTTAGGCTCTCAACTTGGATCATTTGTCCTTTGATCCTCTCACTAAATGAGAAAATTAGACTACAAATCCAATGAATTTTGTCCTTGAATAAGAAAATTAGACTGATAGGGAAATTGACATACCTTGATCAGGCCCCTGACATGATCATCTGTGAACCCATGGCCAACGAAATTCCCCACAACCACGTTTTCTAGATGCAAATTGGTTGCCTCAAAACGTGGATGACGTTCAGAACTTCTATCAGGGTAAAACAAACTGATCCATTTCAATTCGGAAAGACAGCCCGCAAAGTCGCCTTGGCAGGTTATGTTATGCAACCACAACAGCCGAAGATGTGGGAAACGTTTAATTTCCTCCGCAATGATAGTTAAGTTATCATCAGTCCTTGACCAATTTGTCAAATCCAGTGCTTGAACGCTACTCTTGATCTGCCAATGAAATTGAGGAGCAAGAGTAGGAGCAGAAATTTGTCAATATTATACGTTTTTATTCCATTGAAGAGAAGAAAAAAGGGAACATAAGAGTAGCTCTCATTTTAGAAAGACGAATCCTTAATTATGAACACAGTATTAAATTTGGTCACCACATTACCTCTATTGATCTTAATTCGTGAATGATGTCGTCTGGAGCCCATAACCTGGAACGCTCTTGCTTAGCAATTGTCCTTCCAAGATCTCTAAATTGATCATGCATCCAAAACTTATTTTCGTCTAAAACCTTTATAGTGCATTTGTTAATAAGGACATCAATAGCATACTCTGGGCTAAACCCACAGTCTTTCCACACAAAGAATGGATTAGTCTTATCTTTATCAATGAAAAAGCATGCAATATCAAGGAATATTTGTTGCTGATCCATTTCTAAGGCATCATAAGTAATCCTTAGCTTTCCCAAGACATCGCTAGTAGGTGTTTTTCTTAGCTTCTCTAGCATCTCTTGCCATATTTTTTCCTCTTTCTGAAGAAAAAGCAATGAACCTATTGCTCGAAGAGCTGAAGGTAGTCCATTCGTAGTAGAGACGATGTCTTTTGAAGTGTCATATAGTTTGTCTGGAGGAAAGTCAGCATCAAATGCATGCCTACTAAAAAGTTGAAGTGCATCTTTGTCGCTTAACACCTCCATTTCATAAGGCACAATTTCATACTTCAATCCCCTAATTTTTATAACACTTTTGTCCCTAGTGGTAACAAGTATCCTAGTACCATTGTATAGAGAATCAATTCCAATAAGGCATTCAATTTGGTTTCCCTCATCAACATCATCCAATACAACTAGTACCTTCTTGTTGCAAATTGTTTCTCTAATCGTATTGATTCCATAATCAATGTTATCAATGTTGCGAGCCACTCTAGAATTAGAGATATTAGATAGCAATTGTTCTTGCAACTTGACTAAGCCCTTGGTTTTTGCTGTTTCCCTTACACCATCAAGAAAGCTACAGTTTTTCCCAAAGCGAGGACATAGTTGGTTATAGATGATCTTGGCAAGTGTTGATTTACCAATACCACTCATCCCATAAATTCCAATAACCCGCACACCACCAGATTGGATGTCCAATAAACCATTTATGGCTGCTATTCGATCCTCCATTCCAACTAAATCTCTAGTCACTTTTCTTTGTCTTGTCTTGAGCCTAACCACAACCTCCACAACAACAGCCTCGATAAGATCCCCATCGCTGCAACAAAGTTGAACAGTTTCAATTGTGAAGAGGCAACAAATTCGTTTAATTGCATGTTGACCAACCATCTACTAAGTTAGGTTGGGAAAATGAGGTTAAAACTATTCTGGAGGGAAAACTCTCGTTAAAAAGAACCAAAAAGGAGTATATAAATAGTGGTTCTTATTCAAATATCAAACAATTATTTGTTGAATCCCTTTCATAGATCAATTTCATAAACTAATCAGTTAAGTGATGAAGCCAGGAATCTCATGTTGACACTTTCTTATTGCATGTGAGAAATAACACAACGTAAGAGACCAATATAAAAGTAGTGCAAGCAAAAGGTACTTTTGCGTTTTACCGACATAATAATACTAAACTAAACAGCACTAAGTTTTGTAAGTTCATTTTATTTGAATGTTCATCGTGTTCGAAGACACTAAACTTTAACTCTACCTTATTATTTCACTTGTACACACGCACGCATGCATGCACGTGGCACGCTCTTGTGTGAGGTTTACCCGGCAGTTTACTTTTCATGATCACTCTACCCAGTAGCCATACGCGTTACCACATGTCTATGCACACACACACACACACACACACACACATTTGTCGTCGTCATCATGAGACAACTAGTTTTGGGGTGTTGAGAGGCAACTAGAATTATCCAACGAAAAATGGCACGAAACAAACGGGACTGGACCGAGACCAATTACGTTACCCTAAAAACTTCAAGAACATGATGAATTTACAAACCTTAATATCCGTTACCAGTTTAAGTTGAAGAAACAGAGAAAGAGAAATGTTTGATTATTAAAGGAATTAATGTACCCGAAGCCTTAATATTTGTCACGAAAATATAATTGAGTGTTAAAACTTTCAAAATATGCAATCAATTATTAAAATTTGTCAAATTGATACAATTAAATTGTTCCTTTAGCTCTATCCACGTTAATGGATGGAAAATATTGACCTGTCATTAGAAAATAGGCTGAGAAACTAACAAATAAAAGAATAAATGAAGGGGCACGAAGAACGGTGGAAAGAAATCTCGCTTGCTCCTATCCCCAGTAACTTTTTTCTCCAATCTGATCATTTGTTCATTCTTCTTTAAAACTTTCCATGGTTTCTTTAAATTGAGTTCTTGAGACAGGAGTTTGAAATACTACATGGAAACTCTACTGGCCATGGCTGTCAGCTCGAAGGAGCTCCAACCACCATGGCCGAACGACCAAACTCAATGAAGCTCGAGCGACCGTAGCCCCGAGCTTGACGAAATTCCAGCCATCACGGCCAAACTTGATGAAGCTCAAGCGGCCAATGGAGTTCTCAATGGTGGCTAAGGTCGAACAACCTCAAATTGGAGGTCGCATGACCTCAGATATGAGGTTTCACGCTGGGTTTGTGCCCCAAACTCAAGCCCGGGTCTTTCCGTGCGTGGTGATGTGCTGCACGATTTTAATGGTGGCGGTGGCAACCTGATCTGGTGACGGTGGTGGACGAGTTTGGCAAAGTTGGTCGAGTTCTTGAGGTGCTAGGCAGTGGTGGGGGATGAGTTTGGTGGTGGTGAAGTGTGAAGTTGGTTGTGGAGGCTGAATTTGATTGTGGTGGAGGTGGTGTCTGATTCCATGGTGGTTGTCTTCAAGGGCGAGGGTAGCCGGCAAGGCAGTAGGTGGTGGTGAGTCTAGCGGCAGGTGTTTGAGGCAACGGCTGCCGGCGACCATGGACAGCTTCAGTGACCAGCTGCACTACTGTTTGATCAACAAGCGTTGATACCGGCGGTCTGACTGATGAACATGGTGTAAGCCAGCTTAATAAGGTGAGCTTTTCCTTTTCATAAACAATTGCTGCTGTCAGAACAAACCTTATTTCAGAATCTAAGGCTTAGGCTTTGTGCGAACAATCCAAGTTTTTCTCAACGATCATCTTCTTGAACGAATGGAGTCTTACTATTATAAGATTCCGAGAGAGAAATTCCGATGGCTCGCATTTTCTTTGGCTTTAAAAAAAAAATAGCTTTTCTATCTTTTTATCCTTATCCTTCCTCATTTCTACTATTAAAATATTAAAACCGTTTTTGATTTTTAATTTTCAAGTTTTTTCCAATATGATGCTTGGTAAGCGCCACATCGGTGCCACATGTAATAAGAAAATAATTGAAAAATTGTAATACGTTCATGGACCAAATTGGTATGGAAAAGATGGAGCAAAGCCAATTTCTTATGCAATGGAAATTAGGTCAAAAGCAAAATTGTAATAATCCAATTAGGTCTGTATAAATTTGATATCTCGTGATTTATAAAAGAAGAAGAAGAAGAAAACAAGAATTTGAGAATTTCCTTTTAAATTTGAAAAAATTGGAGTTGGAATATAATTAATGAATCTTTATAAGATCTATTGCTCAATTGTAAAAGATAATTTTGACATTCACGGTTAGATAGTTACCCCGAATATTTCTTCAGCTCCCACCCCTTGGTGTCATCAACTTCATTGAGAGCCTGGCGCCACGACTCTACATCCTCGGAGCTAAACTTCTTCTTTTGATCCTCCATCCTTTGCTCCAAATTCAATATGGCATCACGGTACAACGGGGATTTCAATTTCACATCAGCGGGTTTCACATCATAAAAGATGGGCAATATCATCTTCTCATTCCCCTCTTCTTTAGATTTAGAGGTGTTCTCCACCATCTTTGCAAGCTCGCGGAGGCACCAATGACTCGAAGCATAGTTTTGGGAGAAGATGGGTATGTAAAGCTTAGAGTCATCGATTGCTAGTAGAAGGTTGCCACTAATTCTTTCTCCTGGTCGAAGCTCTTCATCATCCATGAAAACGCGAATTCCAGCATCTACCAAGGCATGGTACAGGCTATTGGTGATTCCCCGACGAGTATCAAGCCCTCTAAAACTCAGAAACACCTGATACTCACCTCCTAATAGGTTGTTGGTACTCATTCTTGTCTCTGAGTTTGCCATACGAGCTCACTTCACACTTAGCGGGTTAGGTCACCCCTCTCTCTCTCTCTCTCTCTCTCTCTCTCTCTCAAATAGGCAGGATTGTCTCTCTCTCTCACACAAATAGGCAGGATTGAGATACTTTTTCATCTAGCCCGTTGTACTAGGTATAAGTAATTTCACACGAACCAAGGAAACTGTTGACATACTTTTATGCACTTTTTTGCTTGACTTTGAAAAGTAACAACATTTATTACACGTAGAAGATTGGCAATTAGTTTAATAATCTACCAATTCCTATTCCCGTGACTATTAACTCCTTTAAAGTTACTAACTATTATTCGATATTACCTAACTTAGTTTGACTGATATACCAGCATTTGTCACAATAAATACCAATTAATTTTAGTCACTAAGCAACCTTTTATCTTGTTTGGTTTTGAAAATATCAACATTTATTAATACTTTCAAGATTTCGAACTACTTCAATAATAAACCATCGTTTAATCTTCCGGCTTATTAGAAAATATTTATTTGCTCATGGACAGGACATGCCATGGCGATGCAATCGTACCAGCTGTAGGCAATTTCGCACAAAGCCGAAGATGTTGTGCAGAACTCGATGCAAGTCGTGATTTTAATATTGAAGTCACAACGAAGACCTTCTAAGACTTATTAGAGGACCCTTTAATATAAAATTAATTTTTAAAAAACTCAAGATATGAGCCAACTACCAATCGATTTGGAAAAAAATTAAATTGATTTAGAACGCATTTGGTAGCCATTATATTGCCAGAAACAATTTTTGCTCAGAAATAATTTTTTTTTTATTCTGTTCTTGGGAATAATTTTTGAGTTTTTGAAAAAGTTTGGTAACTATTCAAAATTTATATTCCCGGGATAGAAATGCATTTGGTTGGATTCTAAATTTTTTAATTATTTTTTTAATACTTTTATCATATTTTTCTTTTTCTTTTCTTTTTTCTTTTTCATTTTCTCTTCTTCTTCCTTCTTTTTTGTGGCTAGTCGTTGGCCAGAGCCATGGCAAGCGACCTGTTAGGCAAGGTCCTACGAGCTCGCCAAAGGCTTGCCTAGCCACCACGAGGCTTGGCCTCACTAGATTGGGTGAGGCCAAGCCTTGCCCAACCCAACGAGCCTCATCGAGCCACCACCTGGTAACGCCAACCTAGAGGTGGCCTAGCAAGGTCAAGTCTCGCCCAACCACGACGAGACATGGTGTCGCGGGGGCCCGGCGACACTCCAGCAAGGTTGCGAACCATGACCAAGGCCCACAATCGGCCAAAAAGGAAGAAAAAGAAAAGGAAAGAGAAGAAAAGAGAAGAGAAAAAAAAATTAGACTTTATTCTAAGAATTGTTCTCGGGAACAAGAAGTAACTTTTTTCTACTTCTTGATTATGTTCCAAATATATTCCCATGAACAAAAAATGAAACAAAAAATTATATAAATTTTTGTTCTCTAGAACAAAATAACAAAAAATTTACCAAATGAATTTCTATTATTTTTTTGTATATATATATATATATATATATATATATATATATATATATATATATATATAATCAGTTGTTTCTGGGAGTGTTACCGGACATGCCCTTAGTTGACCAAAAAGATTCTAAGAGTTTTGGTGTATTTGGATCTAATCTAGAGTCCATAAGATCAGTTCAAACATTAACAACAGTCGGTAATACATAATTTCCAACCTAGAAGGAGTGGCCTTATTAAAAAGAAATTTGAAAAAATGCTTCCAAATAATGAACAGGAAATGTTTTGGCCACGCCAAGGATCATTAGTAGACAAATCTTTTTAATAAGCGTTCTATGGACACTTGTTGACTATATCTAATGAAATAAAATTTACGTTCTCAATGTGCTGATTGCGTATAAAATGAGGAAGGCAAAGCTTTCGAAATAACAAAATTTTCTTTATGTGAAAATTTTTAATTTAATCGGTACCCTGGAGCACTAATTAAACATAATGCTTATTAAAAAAATACTACACTTCACATATTTGAATTTGAATCCATTTGCCATAAAAGACGCGTGTGCACAACTTCGCAGTAAGTGCAGCGTCCAATTTACAATCACGTTCAATTTATAATCAATAAATTTGATGGACTTAAAATGATAACGTGGAGGACATTATCATTACAAGATCAGATGGAATTTCTTCTTTTTTCGTGCTTCTCATGTAGCTATGTCTCCATGGAAAATTCAGAGTCAATAAAGCCGATGGATTGAAGAATAATAAAGAGGACATTATCACTCGAGGTCACACGGAGTTTCTTCTTCTTCATGCTTTCACGTGGCTCTGGCTATGTAGATAGCATCCGTTCAGAATCCACTTTTGAACTTCTGAATAAATAAAAAAATCCAATAACAAAATATTAGTAAAGAATCACCTCTCGTGATTCCACGCGGGACTATAGATAATTAGAAAAATCTCCTTCACTTTACAAAAATTGGATTTGCTTCATTCTCTGCAGAAAATGCTCCACCTAAGCGCTCCCTTAGCATATATTTATTATTCACCATGGATAATTTGTTTTGATCTCTTCGCCTTAATGACTTGCCTTATATTATCATTAATTATATTTAACTACTCACATTTTCTCATAAAATATGCCTTCGTATTAAAAAAAGCAAAAAATTGCGCAAAACTTTTACGACCATTATTTCCTTATTGATAACTATTTAAGTCATGCCGAAAAAAATTTAAGATTTATTAGAGGAACATTGAAATTCTATTAATTTTGCAAATACTCATGGTATGAGCCAACTACCAATTGATTCGGAAATTAAAACCGACTGAGCTGACCAATAGATTCAAAAAGTTTTGGAATATTCAAATATAATCTGGAGACTACAAGATCGGTTCAAACATCAACAACAATGGTAATTATAATCATCCCACTTTGAGAGAAGTGGAATTATGAGAAAAATTGTGAAAGATTTGCATCCATATCATGAACAGGACATGCTATGGCAGCAATTAAAAAGTATTTTGTTAATAAGTGCCCTCACAACACTAGTTAGCCACTCATAATAAAATAATATTTTTCATTTTCAATACACTGATGGTGCAAAATATGAGAAAAATAGTATTTTAAAAATGAAAAAATTTATTTGCGTGTGGATGTTTAATTTAATTAATGCCTCTAGAACACTGGTTACCAAAATTCTAATAAAAAGGCATTACATTATGTATGACTTCGACTCTATTTGCTGTCTAAAAAGCATACAGGCAACTTCCCAGCAGGTGGCGCTTCCATTAGTCAACAAAGTTGGCGGATTTTATAATGATAAGGTGGACAAAGAAGGCCTAACCAAAAACGCGTATAGGCAATTTCTCAGCAAGTGCAGCTAGTCAATAAAGGCGATGGGCCACCCTTCCAATATGAAAAGGCGATGACAATAAGTGGAGATCAAAAAAGACGGAGAGATATAGAGGTGTACCTTTGTTTTCTATTTTTTCTTTTTCTGACCATAAGAGGTGTACCTCTTCGCACGCCAAGTTTCTTTGGAGGCTCTTCTTCGTGCTTGTCAAATGACTCTGGCTATGTAACAACCTCTGTTCTGAATTTACATTTGATTTTTTGGATTAAAAAAAAATGATTCTCAAATAATTATATCATTTTCAATATTCTGTTGCTATACCTAAGTTTGGACATATTTAACATCCAAGTTTGATATTGTAAAATTATAAATATCTGTATGAGTACATAATAGTAAAATATGATTGAAGAATAGCGTCCCACATGACAAATGGGACTCTAAGCTAGAAAATTTCCTTCATATTGCATTTATAGAATTTGCAGCATTCAAAAAATGCATCAGCTAAGTGCTGCCTCAGCATATATTTATCAATTCACCATCGAGTATTTGTTTTGATCCCTTCAACTTAATAACTTGCCTTTTATTAGAATTGATTACATTTAACTACTCAATTTTTCTTATAAAATGTGTCTTTATATTTAAAAAAAATGATTATGCAAATCTTTTACCACACTTATTTCTTTATTATAACTATTAGGAGGTGAGCACGGTGTGGTTGGTACAATTTCGATGTCAAACCAAACCAAACTGCATAAATACGATCGAAGAAAAGTGAAACCAAACTAAATTACCAATCAAACCAAATATTTTTTCAGGATTAATTCAGTTTAATCATTCTTTCTTCTTTCATTTTTTTCCTCTTCATCTTGTGCACTAGACCGATTTTTCTATCGTTTTGGTATCCGGTGCCCGTAATTGATACCTCGAGATTTTCACGACAATCGAGAGTCGCCAATGTGTTGAAGATGTACAATGTGACTCGAGATAAATCGATCACGGATCAATTACACCAAAAATTCCTAAAAATTATCCGGTAGACTAGGTCACACTAAAAGCATGCCGGATTGAATCTAACTACGAATTTGAACCTGATTTCAGAAATTTAAAGTTATGCGGTGTCACGACCTATTTTAGGAACATCGACTCATCCTCCGAAGAATTTTCAAAGATTCAGAGATTTTTCGGAAAATCGGTTTGGACATTGCGGAAAATTAGCGGAAATTTAGATGGGCCGAATTAAGGGAAATTTGGACTGCCAAGCCAAGCCTTTGAGTGTCAGAGATTTACGGAAAATTGTTCATGATTTTTCTTCAGCAAAATCGGACCTCGATTTGGATAATTGGAGAGGAAATTGAAGTGTTTATAGTGAAATTCGTATGCCATTTTGGAGGCTGCAATTTTGGCCTTAATTTGAATTATTGATGGATTAAAAGAGTATAAAGAAATAGGGGACACCATTGGATAAGCTTGGAGACTTCTTAGACCAAGTCATGATAAATTAGATATTTGTTTGGTTGATTTTATCCTCCCCCTTTGGCAGCTTCTCGTGCACGACTCCCCTCCTCCATCTCCTTTGCATGGACGCCACACCACAAAGCCAACTGCTCTCCACGGACGCCTCTTCCATTTCATTTCATTTGGTGCAGCTTCGTCCATGTCGTTCCTCTTTCCTCCTTCTTCACAGTGCTGCTTCGCTTTCATTTATCTCTCTCAGCTGCTGCCTTTCTTTTCTTCTATTTTGTTTCTGCCGAAGACCCCACGTCTTCTTTCCTTGATTTGCGACGTCCCCAGCAAAGCCCACGTCTCTGCCCTCATCATCATCATCATTCACCATCATCCAACACCCCTCCACCTTCTGTTTTCCAAATCCACCGAAGCTTCAGTCAACGTCCTTGCAAGTAGAGCTCCTTTGTTGACCATTCCCCCACGCGTCCAGCAGCAAGTGAGCCCACCATCACTTGCTTTGTTCCACCGAGTGTCCAGCATCTTCATCCGTTCTTCTGCCAGCATGCCTGCCCCACCTGGCGTCTTCTTCAGTCGAACAACCAGCAACGAAAACCCTCCACCGAAGCAGATCCGTGGCCGCGTCTTTTTCCCCAGCTCGAAGACCAGCGAAGCCACTTGATTTCAGTCCCACAAGCCCACGTAATTTTCTTGTTCGGCCCGAGGAAGTCAATCCAACAGCTCCTTCTCTACTTGAGCCCAGAAGCCTGCACAATCGGCCCAACTCTCTGCAGCCCGCAATTTGAGCCTTTGGTCCAGCTCGATTCAAGCTCGTATCTTCAGTTCATCAAGCCCAACGAATTTCAGTTTAGTTGGGCCCAAAAGTCCAGCAGTCCAATCCAACTTTGAAGCCCAGCAAGTTGTCTTTTTCAGCAGTCCAAGCCCGCGAGGTCAACTTGCAATTTTGAGACCCGCAAAGCAGCCGAAGCCTAGATCAAGCCCAGTCCAAGTCATTAACAAATCTCAAATTGGGCTAAGATTTGTTGGGCTAGTTTTAGGCCTGGTCCAAGTCCGTTGATGCCACCGAAAGTTCGTTTTTTGACCGTCATCACATCGCCGTCGCGGTGAACCGGTTTCCACAATTAACCAGTGAGTTTATACTCTAAACTCTGCTTAGTAGATTAATGACGTTTAAGGGGTGTTTAGATTTATTTAATTAGGGATTAGGTGGTTAGTTAGATTAAATTAAAAATTTAATTATTTAATTAAGCATGTTAGGTGGTTAGCATGGTTTAGCTAAGGCCTAAATAAATTGTACTATTTATCTAGTAGGATTCGGGAATTTTCTGGGTCCGTATTGGTATTTAATTTAATAATTTTGGCCAAGGTTAGCATTTTTAGAAATTAAATTGAATTAATTAATTAATTTTCGAAATTATTTATTTATTAATTATTTTTCCGGAATTTAGGTTGAGATAGCCGGCGACCGGAATTTCGTGTTGATTGCAATGGTGTGATTAATTTCTGCAATTGAATGTTAGTTGTGCAAATTAAGTGCTAATTGGAATTTTGAGTATTTAATTCCAAAATTTGTGGATTTTGATATTTATTTAGAAAATCTCGGGTGTCGGGTTTTAACACTGAAAATGGATTTTAAGTACTATATCAAATAGTGGGGTTTGAAAAATATAGGTATCGGTCTTCTGGTTTGAATTAACCGTATACCCACACACGACTATTTTCAGGATGTTTTTAATACGAAAAAAAAAATAGGCTAGGATCACTATTTTAATGGAGGCATTTGAGTGCAATGCACAGTGTCCTGAGCCGAGATTGAGTAGTCGTGTGTTGGTTAAGAGAAACCGACCTGGGCTGTTAAGCCAGATGTTAACCATTCATTAGGACTCAGGTCGCAGTAGATTCTGGACCTACGCCCCTTCAGGGAAGTCGTCTAATTGAGAGACGTCGCCGTGCTCAAAGGAGGTAAGACGACGCCTGGCAATGCCATAAGACCACCAATAGAGTTGGCCGTACCCTTAAGGGGTGTAATTAACAATTGGAACGCATGATGATTTAGTTTCATGTGCCGGATTATGGGACAAAATTGTGTGACATGGTATGGGACGTGTCATAACGATTTGGCCATATAATATGGACCCCTGTAATTTATTGAGTTGAGTGATGCGATTCAATTGTTAGATGTATCGATTCTATACATAATGTATATGAACTATGCTGACTTGCAGGGTGGAACTGAGGTGAGGTAAGTCCTCTATGCTAATTGTATGATTGCGAGGTTAGGACGCTTCTAGGCGTATTTCCCTCATAATTGGGATTTAGAGCTTAGACTCGCTGAGATTTTATCTCACCCCATTGTGGGACAACATTTTCAAGGTCGTAGAGTGGAGGACCTAGAGCTCAGATGAAGTGATGTGAAGCGTTGGTAAGTTAGGACTGCTTCTTTTGGAAGGCTAGTTTTTTGTAGTCTTTTAGCCATAGACTTTTGTACATGACTCAGTGTATATATAAAAGTATGTTTGTTTTGTGAATTCGTATCCTGCTTTTCTATCCCGATATAATTATTGTCAGGGGATTTATTTTCGCTTCTGCATGTGCTTAAAAATTAATGAGTCGGGTCCTGGGAAGTCGCAAAATATTGTTGACTAGAGAGGGATGGGCACGCACTCGGGGTTCAGGGCGTGACATCTTGTATTGGTCGAACACGTACCTAATGTTAGGATTCCTGTACGGAAGTGTCGCGTCCAAGAACTTTTTAAGTATTGGATCAAAGGTAGGGCTAACTTGGATGGCTTGACAGCCCCAATGTGCAATCACACCCTCTGGCTTGCAGAGGACACGATTCACAAGAGAGTAGAATTTGGAGAGTTCAAACCAATGTATGGCTTGAGCCACGGTGATTAGGTTGATAGAGTTCTCACCACTAACCATGGCTAATAATTCATCATCAGAGATGGATGGTGAAGTGTGCATGTTCTGAATGCGGGGATGAGGAATGGCATAATTTAGCTGTGACTCGCTCACGTCCATGGCAGTCACTTGTTGATAATGCTCCACAACCTACATTTGGGGAGGGAAATGAAGCAAAGGAAACAAATGGCTAAGGAACAAGACTAATAAATATGTTATCTTAGAACAGAATAGTATAATCATCTGCATACAGTAATTGATTGTTTACTATTGGCCGTGTAGCTAGCGGTTCATAAAAACAAAGGTGGAAATGAAAAGATTTCACCCAACTTAACAATAAATTAAAAAGTTTTAGTTTAAATTAAGAAGAGAACAGTCATGTACAGAAGTGCAAGCATATTCGAATTCGCGTGAGAAGAAAGGGAGACAGAGAAAACCCCAAGAGCAGCTTGACCATTGCCCGTGCCAACGTCTCAAGCCAAGGCTTGGCGGGGGTAAGAGAGGCCAGTTTCTGGTACCACTCCCTTGGATACGCCGGCCTCGCATCTGTGTAGATCTCTGCTTGCTTATCAAACAGCCTCGCCATCACCCACTCTCTCTCTCTCTCTCTCTCTCTCTCTCTCTCTCTCCTTCAATCGGAATTCATACATATCATGCGAAACTTCTCGAATAGTGTTGGGAATTACTGATTCCCTAAAACAGATTTGACACTAAATCGAACCCCTAAAATGAATGCAGAAGATGAACCTAAGAACAAACATGTATCACCGATCAAAGACACACCACGGAATCGAGCGTACCTTATTATCCACAAATTAAACACCAATATTGAAGTTTGAAGAAGAATCCTGATCTCGTTCTACCATGGAGCGTACCGTTGTTGTATGGAGGAAAAAACGTCGTTTTTTTTTTTTTTTTTGGAGTGTAGTGTCTTGCGCTTCTTGGAGGGAGAGAGAGACTAAAACAACGTACGTACCCCAAAGGGTATGTTCCCTTTTTCTTTTTATCACTTACGTCTTCTTCAAAAGATGTATCTCTTCAACGTAAAACATTCCTTCAAAAGACATAACCCCTCGTATCTAAACAACGTAGCCTTTCACATCACAACCGTTCCTCCATGGGCCCTTATCTTGCGGGCCAGGCTTTTAGCCCCAACATGGGCGGACGGGCCCACTTAGGCCCATCAACATATAAATAAAACCATCATCTCACACTCGTACATGGTGGGCCGAACATGATCCTCTTTATCTCTATGCAACATTCATACCGGTGAATAATCCGTGCGACCAGCATACTTTGAGAGCTCGTTGCCATACATCTATTAGGAATATATAGCAGCTCATAATGGGCATCATACTTTGAGTAGATTTAAATGCAATACTCTAGATCGATCGATCACATTTATATCTCCCTCTTGATCTCTTTTTAATCATTGATATATTGTATTCATAATTATGATTATCCCAAAAACAGTCATAATTAGTTAACTAGTGAACACAAAACTAATATGTGATTCTCCAAATTCGATCTTCTTCTTTTCTTCAAACTCTCAATTTCAGTTTAGCTTGCTTTTCTAGAAATGTCCCATTAGATCGAATTAATTCATGATCATTGGCAATATCCTAAGATAACAAACACTAAATAGAAATCTTGAGAATAAGTAAGAGTCATGAGGGCACTAAATTGAGGAATTCTTTTCCTTAAGAGTCTCACACGGCACAAAAGTTGAGATTAAACTTTTGCCACTCTTATTGGTCGTCTCATACATACGTAGTATGAAATACATATTACGGTATTTAACTCATTTCCCATGGAGCATATATCTACACTTTTAATATCGTACAGATGATAGTTTAGACATACATAATGTCTAACTCGAGTTCACATATCTACTCATTCACAGAATTCATCAGAACTCACATCTGGTATTATAGACAAATAAAGTAAAATATGTAGGTTATTTTACTTTTGGATATAGTAAATATTATGTCATCATCTTAACACCCAATTAAGGTGACATATATATTTTAAGCTTGAGCTCTCGATTATCACCTAGATAATAAGCTTAAAAATCGTCTCATCTCTATTTATCACACAGTAAATAGAGGCGATTACTCGTGTGAGTAGGCTAATATTTTATCTGTCCGACATATTTTCTCAACTTAATATAATGCACTGAGAATTAAGATGCATAAACGTCAAACAAAGATTCATAGGCATTAATGATGAAAACACAAATTCATTAAATGTAAACACCTCAGAGAAATTATAATATTCAGTACATCAACCTCTACGCAGTCCTTGAGATTTTACATGACCACAAAACACATTTCTAGGTATTTGGCTTTGTCATAGGATCCACTACCATTCTATGCGTAGATACTGTAAGTTCACATGAGAAATATCTGTTTTTGATCTGTTTCTAAGGCATCATAGCTTATCTTTAATTGTTCCAAGACATCCTTATTGAGTGTTTTCTTTAGCTTCTGCAGCATCTCTACCCATATTTTTTTCTTTTTCTGACCAAAAAGCAATGCACCTATTGCTTGAATAGCTAAAGGTAGGCCACCTGCCGTATGGACAATGTCTTTTGAAAGAGTGTCATAACCTTCCGGAGGAGAGTCGTCATCAAATGCATGCTTCCTAAAAAGTTGAAGTGCGTGTTCATCACTCAACCCCTCCAATTCATAAGGCTTGAATTTATACTTAAGTCCCCTAATATTCAGAACCCCACTATCCCTAGTGGTAACAAGTATCCTAGTACCAGGACACAAAGAAATCCTTCCAATTAGTTTTTGAATTTGGTTGCCGTGATCAACGTCATCCAAAACAACCAGTACCTTCATGTTGCAAATTGTTCCTTCAATCGCTTCGATCCCATCATCATCATAACGAATGTTGGGAGCCACTGTAGAATTAGAGATATCGGACAGTAATTGTTCTTGCAGCTTGACTAAGCCCTTGGTTTTTGCTGTTTCCCTTATGTCACGAAGAAAGCTACAGCTTTTCCCAAAGTGAGGACACAGTTGGTTGTAGATTATTGGGCAAGTGTGGTTTTACCCATGCCGCCCATCCCGTAAATTCCAATAAGCCGCACACCACCAGCGTCGATGTCTAATAAATTGTTTATTGCCGATATTCGATTCTCCATTCCAACTAAATCTTCGGTCACTTTACTTTGTCTTGTCCGGAGCCTATTCACAACCTCATCAACAACCTTCTTGCTTAGATGCCCGTCCCTGCCACAAAGTTGAACAGCTTCAATTGTGAAAAGGTAACAAATTCGTTTCCTTGCATGTTGACCAACCATATACTAAGTCAACTAATTCCAATCTAATTATCTTAAACATTGTTCTCATGGAAACGTTAAAAATATGGACGAATAACATAATCATAATATATTATTGTTATGTTACGAGATAAAAAATTCTTGCGCAAAATCAATTCAGAAGACAGAAAAGGAGTATATAAATAAGTGTTTCCTATTCAAACTTACAACAAGCCTTTTTCACTTCTCTTTTGTAGATCAATTTCATAAACTAATCAAAAACGCAGATATTACTCAGTTAAGTGATGGAGCCAGGAATCTAATGTTGATACTTTATCATTGTATCAAAGAAAGAACCACCCCCTAGAAACCAATATAAGAAAAAATTGTAAGAAAAAAGTGTTTTTATTTTTTACCGAAATAATAATACTAAACCGCATTTAATTTTGCGAGATCATTTTCTTTTAATGTTCATCGGTTTCAAGGACATTAAGAATTTATCACCACATTATTATTTCACTTAAAACAATAAAAATTAATTTCCATCAAAATGTCATGGAATACGTGTGCGCGTTCCCCATGATCGCTTAAGAATTTTACTTTGATTTACTTTTGATGGTCGCTCTACCTAGTAATCATATGGGTTATCACATGTCTATATATAGATATTAAAATTTATCTTTATGATTATGAGGCAATTTTTTTTTTTTTTTTTTTTTTTTTTTTTGAGATGGGTCAGCTGCAACAACAATTTATCCAATGAAAAAGGGCACAAATCTAATCGGGACTAGAAGAAGATGGACTAAAGACTCGATAAAAATTCAACGTTAACCCCAAAACTTCAGGAATGGTGATGAATCACTAACATGAATTTCCATTACAAGTTTAAGTTGAAGGAATCGAGGAAGAAATGTTTGATCTTTAAATCAAGTAGAAGAATCAAAATATAAATGCGTGATGAGTTACAGCAATATGAGATTGAAAACGAACTTTACAAATACAATTGCGTTCAGCTCAATGATAAAGTTCTCTGGCATACATTAGAAATCTTAATACATGTACGGATCAAGTTGGCATAGAAAAGATGAAACAAAGCCAATCTTTTGGGAGAATTGTCCAAAAAGTCCTAAACCTTTTGCACTTTTGCCAATTCAGTCTTAAACATTTTTTTCTTGTCAATTGAGTCCTAAACCTTTTACAATTGTGCCAATTCAGTCCATTTGGCCGGCCGGAGCTGACGTGGACGCCGGCCGGAGACAACTGGCCGGCGAACAATTTTTTAATATTTTTTAATAGTTTTTTCGAATTTTTTTAATTTTTTTCGAATTTTTTTTCTTTTTTTCCCACTTTCTTCTTCCTCGGCGGCGCGCGCGCGGCCGGCCGGGCAGGCGAGGGCCGGCGAGGTCGCCTCGCCGGCCACTGGCGAGGCTCGCCCCCGCCGGCCACTGGAGAAGGCGAGGCCGCCGTCGCCAGCCAGGGCGAGGCCAGCCGAGGCGAGGCTCGGCCTCGCCCAGCCGTGGCGAGGTCGAGCCTCGCCAGATCTGGCGACGGCGGCCTCGCCCAGCGACGGCGAGGCCGCCGTCGCCTAGCCGAGGCGAGGCGAGGCCTCGCCCAGCCGTGGCGAGGTCGAGCCTCGCCAGATCTGGCGACGGCGGCCTCGCCGTCGCTGGGCGAGGCTCGCCTTCGCCAGGCCGGCGGGGACGAGCCTCGCCCGGCCGACGGCAAGGCCGCCGTCGCCCGGCTCGAGGCGAGGCTCGGCCTCGCCCGGCCGTGGCGAGGTCGAGCCTCGCCCGGATCGGGGCGAGGCCGCCGTCGCCCGGCCCGAGCCTCGCCTCCGCCGGTGGCCGGCCGGGCGCCGGCGCCGCCAGAAGGAAGAAGAAAGTAGAAAAAAAAAAAAAAAAATTCGAAAAAAATTCGAAAAAAATTAAAAAATTCGAAAAAATATTTAAAAATTATTCGCTGGCCAGCTGTCTCCGGCCGGCGTCCACGTCAGCTCCGGCCGGCCAAATGGACTGAATTGGCACAATTGTAAAAGGTTTAGGACTCAATTGGCAAAAAAAAAAGGTTTAGGACTAAATTAGCAAAAGTGCAATAGGTTTAGGACTTTTTGGACAATTTCCCCCCAATCTTTTATACAATGAAAATTAGGTCAAAAACAAAGTCATAATAATTCTGTTAGGTCAGAAAAAATTTGGATATCTCATGATATTAAAAAAAAAAAAAAGAATTTTTATTTCAATTTTGGGAAACTGGAGTTGGAATATGATTAATGAATTCTTATTAGATCTACCTTCCAATCGTAAAAAATGATTTTCCCATTCATAAATAAGTGGTTACCCTGTATAATTCTTCAAGTCCAACCCGCTGATGCCACCAACTGTTTTGAGCGCTCGCCGCCATTTATTCGCATCCTCGGAGCAGAAATTTTTTTTCTTATCCTTCATCATTTGCTCCAAATTCTGAATGTCATTTTCGTACGATGGGGTTCGCAACTTCACGTCATCTGGTTTCACATTATAAAAGATGGGCAATATCACCTTCTTAGTCTCGTCTTCCCCAGAATTAGAGATGTTCTCCACCATCTTCGCGCAGAGGCACCAATAACTCGAAGCGTAGTTTGGAGAGAAGATGGGTATGTAGAGCCTGGAGTCATTGATCGCCCGCAAAAGTTCGCCATCAATTCTTTCACCCGGTCGAATCTCTTCGTGATCGATGAAAACATGAATCCCGGCTTCTAACAAGTCGTGGTAGAGGACGTCGGCGAATCCACGACGAATGTTGGGTCCTCTAAAACTTAGGAATACCTGGTATTCCCCTCCTAATGGATTGCTGGTGCTGGTTCCCGTCTCCGATGTCGCCATAGGAGCTCACTTCGCGCCCAGCGGAGCCACCCCTCACTCTCTCTCTCTCTCTCTCTCTTTCTCTCTAAAAGGCGCTCTTGAGATACTTTTTCATCTAGCACATCGTACCGGCTGTAGGCAATTTCGCAAAAAGCCGAAGATGTTTTGCAGATCTCGATGCAAGTCCGTGACTTTAATATTTGAAGTCACGGCAAAGACTTTATAAGCCTCATTAGAGGACCGTTGAATATAAAATTAATTTTACGAAGACTCGCGATTTGAGCTAATTACCAATCGATTCGGAAAATTAAAATTAACTTAGTTGACCAAAAGATTCTAAGAGTTTTGGTGTACTCGGATCTAATCTAAAGTCCATAGGATCGGTTCAGACATTAACAACGATTGATAATGCATAATTTCCAACCTAAAGAGAAGTGGCTTTATTAAAAAAATTGAAAAATATGCTTCCAAATAATGAACGGTAAATGTTATGGCCACGCCGAAGATCATTAGTAGACAAATCTTTTTAATAAGCATTTTATTGATACTTGTTAGTTATATTTAATGAAACAAATATTTACATTCTCAAATACACTGATTGTGTATAAAATAAGGAAGGTAGCGCTTTCAAAATAACAAAATTTTCTTTATGCGTAAATATTTAATTTAATCGGTACCCACAGAGCACTAGTTAAACATAATGCTTATTTTTTTATTTTTTTAAAAGAAAACATAATGCTTATTTAAAAACACTGCATTTCGCATATTTAAATTAGACCCATTTCATTTGCCATAAAAGACGCTTATGGGCTACTTCCCAGCAGGTGCAGCGTCCACTTCACAGTCACAATCAATTTCCAGTCAATAAAGTTGATGGACGTTATTATTACAAGATCACATGGAGATCCTTCTTTTTCGTGCTTTTCACATGGCTCTGTCTACGTAGAAAATTCATAATCAATAAAGTTATAGATTTAAAAATAGAATTAGGGTGCGCATGGAAACACACATTTCTTTTTTGTTTCTACGAACGTAAAACATAAAAAAGTGTTTCATTCCGAGGAACAATTTTTAACAAAAGAACGCGTTTGGTAACGTTTGGTAAATTTATTCTTTTTTGTTTCTTTTTAATTTTTTAAACATTTTTATTTTATTTTTTTATTTTTCCTTTCTTTTTATTTTTTTTTTTTCGGCCGGTCACCGGCCTCCGGCGACCGGCCGACGGGGCGCAGCCTCGCCCAGCCACGGCGAGGCTCGCCAGCCCTCGGCGAGGCCGAGCCTCGCCGTGGTTGGGCGAGGCTCGGCCTCGCCCGCGCTAGCGACGTAGAGCCTCGCCGGATCTGGGCGAGGCCGAGCCTCGACGGCCGGTCGCCGGCCATGGCCGAGGCCGGCGACCGGCGAAAGAAAAAAAAAAAAAAAAAAAAGAAAAAAGAAGAAAGAAGAAGAGAGAGAAGAGAAATGTTTTTCAAGAACTTGTCTCTGGAGCAAAGAAATAACAAATTGTTGTTTTTTTTTTTTTTTCTTATTTCGCCGAAACAAAAAAAAAAAAGAACAATGTAAACGCAACCAAACGCGTTTTGTTTTTTTTGTTCGGGAACACTTTCCGTACAGAAGTGTTCCGGAAACGTTTCTTAGAAACGTTTCCATGCACGCCCTTAATATCCTAAAAATATTAAATTAATATACATATAATAAATATATCTTAAATTAATATTTTTAATCACAAAAATTTCAAATTGATACACATTTGATAAATTTAAAACCCGATACACTTAAATTTATTAGTTTCTATTAATTTTTTTTTGTAACACAATACTCCAGATAAGAATCCCTAATGACACTTCTAGAATTCGAATTTCTCCCATTCGTGAGAGGGAGAAAGCCCGAGTTAGTTGCGCCGCGGAAGACGATGGTGTTTCCATTAAATTTTACTATAATATTACCAAGTTAAATTACACATGATAGTTAACTAGTGTATCGATTTGAGATTTTATTCTCTGTTTATCACGGTTGTACCATTTTTATGATTTTTTTTGTATTAATCTAATTTAATTTAAGATACTATCGTTTGGAGTTTTTGGTGATTTAAGAAATTAGTTTGAAATAAATTTATTATAATTATATCTATTTAGGATTTTTTTTTACAATCATTTGAAGTAAATTTGTTATAAGTATACCGATTTAAAATTTTTCATGATGAAAAATTTAATTTGAAATAAATTTATTGTAAATGTATCAATTTGAATTTTTCAGAATATTAAACCTGAAATATAAATTGGAGGGACATTATCATTACAAGATCACATGGAGTTTCTTCTTCTTCGTGCTTTTCACATGGCCAGGCGATGTACACTAGGAGGTACTATGGCGACAAATCAAGGATTATTATTAGAAAATTATTGTTAACGAGTGCTCTCTAGGTATTTTTTGTCGTTCCACACCAAATAAGAAGTGACTTTATTGATTATGTATAATATGAGAAAAACAGCATTTTAAAAATGACAAATTTTATGTGGGCATTCGTGGGTAAAAACGTTATTAGAAAAATATTATACTTCTTTTTTTCAATTGAAAAATATTATACTTTAAATATTTGAATTTGACCCCATTTGCAATGAAAAGAAAAAACGCGTATGGGCGACTTCGAAGCATGCGCAACTTCAATTTATAGTCATCAACGTTGATGCCTTTAGAAATAACAAGGTGGGGGACCATTTAGAAAAATGGACACACACAATTACACATACAGCTGTACCTTTCTTTTTCTTTTTCTCTTTTTGCTCAAAACAGTCGTACCTTTTCTCTTCTTCTTTTTTTCCTTTGTTTCTTTTCTTGAACAATTGTACCTTTTCCTGCTTGTCACATGGGTCTGGTAATGTGGACAGCGTCAGCTCTTAATCCACTTTTGTCCTTTTGGATTCTCAAACATTTAATCTTTATGATTGTTCTCTAGCAATACCTACAGTTGGACATAATTAAAATCCCAGTCCAACATTGTAAATTCACAATATCTATATGTATACATAATGATAAGAAAATGTTCCTAACAAATCACCTCTCAAGATAACACTTGGATCTCTAGATTACTAGAAAAATCTCCTTCGCATTGCAAGGATTGGATTTGCTGCATTGTCGACAAAGATGCTCTAACTAAGCATTGTTTAAGCATATATTTATTGCTCACTAAGGAGTATTTTTCATGACCTTTTGACTAACTCCAAAAGAAGGGGCAGGTATTAAATATATAGCTCACTAGTAGAGCGTTGGCTTTATTCCAGCACTCCAAAGAAATGAGTACGCAACTTATAAAATGATAAGAGGAGTAACTAAAATTAATAAACAATGTGAAATGGCCTTAATATTCGAATCAATTTGCAAACATGCCCTTCCCAATCTTACAAAGAAAGAAGGTCACTTCTTCACTTTCCCTGCAAGCACAAAGGCTTTACAAGCCACATTCCTCTCCAGCTTCGTACCACCTAAGCCATCCGAAACTCCCTACCAATCTCTTCACTCAACGACTCCACTTTCAACTAGTAAAACAAAAAACAACTCCCCTTGCCAATCTTTCAACCTCGTCACCGCGGACCGTGGCCTCAAAGATCACTTGGATCCCTCAAAAGAAACCTCCTTTTGTTCATATTAATAAAATCGATCGATGTGTTAACGATGCCTTATGAAAATAAAAGGAAATCAACAGGCGTGATCTATAATAGACTGCTTGAACTCAAAAATGACGGCTTCTTTGTGAAGACTTTATTAATCGCTAACAGGCGTGTGAAAAAGAAAGAAGACAAAAGGAAAGATTAGGGGTGCCTAGAAAAATTTCTTCTCCATTGAGCGCTATGTTTGTCTTAGAACAAATAGTCATAGGGTACAACACTTTTTCAATACTAAAAATTTAGCTATAAATAGAGCACTTGTGAATCATTGTAGGCAAGCCAAAAAAGAAAGAAGCAAAGTTAGCTTCAGAAATAGAGAGTTGCAGTACGAGCATTTGCATTTCAATAAGAAAGCCCTCCCTCTAATCTTTGTCCATGCCCTTGTTCCAAATTTCCAGGGTTTTTCTTCTTTTGGTTCCATTATTTGGTATCAAAGTTAGAAATGACATCTGTCAATTATGTTCGATTACAACTTACAAGGTAAACGAAATAAATTTCAACAACTGGTCCGTTTAAATGAATGTTCTTTTCGAATTCCAAGATTTATGGAATCTAGTGGAAAATGGTTATATCGAAGTGACCAATGCCGAAGCATTCAATGCTTTAAACAAGAAGGAGAATGATTTATAGGTGGAGTTAGGAAGGAAAGATTAGTAGGCATTATATGCAATCTTTCAAGCCATAGAGGAAATGATATTTGAAAAGACATGGAGTGTGGGATATTTTGCGAAACTCCTACGAAGGCAATAATTGTGTCCAACAAGTGCAACTTTAAACACTTTAAGGTAATTTCAAATCATTACGCATGAATGGCTCTAAATCAATCTTGGTATATTTTGATTGCATGCAAACCATCATTAAACAATTAGGGGTTAATTATAAACCCCTCCTAGATGTATGAGTCTTAGCAAAAATCTTTTGAGGCCTTTGATCGAAAGATTTGGCGACATGATTGTAGGGTTAGAGGGAGGGCAAAATTTGTCAACCCTAATGTGGGAGCGGGTTCATTGTATTCGAATGAGCAAAAAATTAATCAAAAGCCTGTTGATTCAAATCCCAAGCAAGTATTGCAAAGTCGGATTGCTTCATCAACTTGAGGAGGCTATCAAGGTGATTGAGGTTATGAAGGAGGTTGAGATAGAGGTGAAAATTCAAATTCCACTAGAAAATATAAAACACGAGACAAATCAATAATCAAATGTTTTAGGCAATTTAGTTCTAAATTGTTTTGTATTGAAATCAATTAAGTCTATATGATTAATTTGATCATAAATTGTTAATATGTACTTCAACCATTCTACGGTGCCACCACCTGGATGTTTTTAAAAAGTATTTTGATAATTTTTTTGAATTCTTGTTTAATTTTTTTGGTTTTTGGTTTTTGGTTTTTTCTTTTCTGTTATTTATTTTATTTTTGCTGAGGGCCTGCAAGGGCCGCTGGCCGACCCTCACTGCCACTGGGCAAGGGCATCACAGCCCTCGCCAGCTCTTGCAAGGGCTACAACTCTCTCGTCGTGGCGACGAGAGGGTGGCGGCCCTCGCCCAATGCTCTTGTCGTGGCCAGAGAGAGAGATGGAAGACAAGCAACAAAGAGTTGCCGGCCAGCGAAGGAACTGAGGAGCCGCCTCGACGACGCGTCTGGAGGGGTTGCGGTGCCTCAAGGCCCTCCGCACCGGTGGTCCAAGAGCCGAGTCCGCCGTGCAGATCAAGATCGAGGATCTGATCTACGACCTGGTCGAAGAGGACGAGTACGACAAGCTCGTGGCCAAGCGACGCGAAGAAGACCGGGGCTTCATCGTCGATCTATGACGACGGCCCCCTTCGCTACGTTGACGATGGCGAGGAAGGGGACTGGACCAAAGACGGACCTAATTGCTCCTCTGTTGAAGAATCAGAAGGTCAGAACTCCAAATGCTTATGGGTCCACTTCTATTTTATTTTTACAGCAGTCCTGCGGATTTTGTTGAATCCGTTGGTTCGAAACGGTCTTGCTGGAGAGAACGTTAAGAACAAGAAGACAAAAGAAGGATTCGCTGGTGAAGAAACCTGTACCATCTTCGCTATCTGCTGCAGCAGCATTGCTGGGACAGCAGAGGTGGCCTTCAACAACATAAAAAGAACTCAAAAGAAATAAAAACCAAAATACAAAATCCAAAAATATTGTTAAATATATCTACTTTAAATCCAATTATGTCATTTAGGATTGTTAGTGTCAATGTTAACGATTTTTTTTGTCAAAATTGGTAAGATGAATTCAATTGGTACCGATGTATAAAGATTTAAAACTAAATTGGTTACATTAAAATGTTTAAAACATAAAAATGAGTTTTAATAGCTTTGGGAAAACAACATATAATTGTGGCAACTAGACATGTGACAACACAAGACATCTCATCTGCTTATTAAAAGTTGTTGGGTGATCCTAATTCATGTAAGCCATCAACTTTACTAAATCAATGTATAATGTCATCCCAGAATTATTAATTTGTTCAATGTGATTTCTAATTTTGATCCAATATTCAATATGATTCTTCAACTTTTTAACATTTTCATATAATCAAGGGACCACATTCAACATTTATTAATAATTCATGAACTGCATCAAACAACTAGATGTAGTCCTTGAACTTTTAAATGTTTTCGTATAATCTAGGGATCACATCGAACATCTACCGATACTTTAGGGATTACATCAAATAAATTAAAAGTTTAGGGAGATTATTGCACATTAAGTCAAAGTTGAAGGATATCATTTGCACAAATTCGAAGTTCAAAGACTACATTGTACGGTGGACCAAAACTTAGGAGCTATTTGTGTTATTATTCCGAAAAAAAAAATGAGAAGTTTCAGGGTTCCGCTTGGTCCAACTCGGTCTAGGTCAAAGTTCAACCCTTACATCCAAGCCTATCGTCGGGCCCAAAATGATTAGGCTGGGTTTATGTTCTAAGTAAATCTTGTCCCGCCCGAACCGTTCACATTCTTAGTCGTTGGCCTGTGTCCTCTTGGCACATGGTAACCCATGATTGGCTCGTGTCCCCTAGGCCCTGTTGATGATTACTCGTGGTTTATGTAGATTTATCTTATGCGACATAGGTCTGAGTAACTTTCACTTTACATTTGGTTTGCAAATATGATATTTAAAAAAAAAAGAAAAAAAACTCGGTTTTCGAAGATAATCAAAGTCCTTTGCACTGACAGCATATATTACATATAACCCGGCCCATGCCAAGGATCATAATTTAAACTCACCCTGAGTGTCTCTTGTCCTACAGACCTTGTTCTAAGAGGTTCAAACAATTCAGCCCAAAGATTTATCCCATGGAAAGTAAAAAACAAGCCCATGTTTACTGAGAAAAGCCCAAACCTTTACAAGCTCGGCCCGCTTCAAGAATAAGCAAGCCTAGCCTTGATAACTTTCTTTCCTTTTTCCGCCTTCCATCCTGCAACGGAGAAAACAATGGCACATTACGGATTCCGCGATCTCACGCTCCGCCACGAGAGGGCGGCGCGTTGGCAGAAATGGACGTCGTGCATCACTGCTGCTGCTCCTTCCTCCTTCCCTCAGCCTCCGCATCCACTGACAACGACGCCCGGCCTCCTTCGGCACATGCGCTCGTCATGCTCAACCAGCGGCTCCCCCCGATATACTCCTGTGCTCAGCACGCACTGTTACGTATTTGTGCTGATGGGGATGCGATTTGCGTGTACAACGAAATCCCTGACCTGAAACAGGGAGAAAAAAGCCATTGATGGAGCTCCACTGAGCTCAAATTTTGCCATTTCAAGCTCTACCTGACTGGATTATGGCAACGAAACTGAAGCCGAGTCTTCTCGGATTCTCCGATATTCTATTTTCGATTTTTGATACATTCACCACACTGCTTTCTCGTTTCTTATGTATTTCCAGCAGTTTCGTCCTCGCTTCTGAAGCTCCTTTTCGTTAACGACGATCAACATGATCATAGAGCAGCACCTAGCAAGCTCCCTCTCGGATAAATTCATGTCTTCCTCTTTAACGCGCGAAAGACCTTGTAAGAGTTTTCCTAATGTGGATCACATTAATTGATATTGTAATTTACTGTTTTTACGGCTACCGTAAAACAGGACTGGTCTAAAGTGAGATAGAAGGTTTTTTAATTAGTCTAATATGGGGATGGCTAGTGTGGGCCGAGTTGAGCCTGGCCCGTAATGAGGGGGCATGGCTGGAAACTCTATAAATAGTGCTCAAGTCTCTCATATAACCCTAATTCTCACATATATCCTCACCTAAGGGGCGTTTACCTAACGCTACACGTGAGGGGGCCGCCTCATTGAGCCAGTGATACGGAGGGAAATAGAGGAGAAGGACTTGAGCGTGGAACATTGTGTTTCCGCTTCCGCTTCAAGAACAATGGATCCCAAAACAGGTGCGTCAATTCTTTCTACTCAATCATGCATGTTCTTGTTCTAGTTATGGAGATCTTGGGGTTTCCGCAATTTGCGTTTAACATGTGGTATCAGAGCCTCCATAACCCTAGAACACGAACACAATTGATTTTGCCATAATTTGTATGGATTAGCCCTAATTAGTACGGATCTTGCCCTAATTTGTGATTTTTGAGACTTTTAGTTCAATAAAAATAAAATTAAATCATAAATTCGGACTGGGCTCGATGAGACGAGCAAAACCGTGGGCGGCGCGTCGTCGGGGGAGGCCCCATGCGCCCCCACGGGCGACCACGCGCCCTCACACGCTTCCACGCGCAGGGCGCTGCTTGCGCATGCGGCGCACGCGGGCGCTGACGTCACGATGACATTAGCGACCCGGATTCAGAATCAGATTCGAATCGACCCAACCCGACCCGACCCGAATGGCGACCGACCCAACCTAACCCGACCCGTTGACCCGACCTAACCCGGTCACCTGTTGACCGGATTGGTCAACCGGTCGGACCGGGCAACTGGACCGGGAACCGGTCGGACCGCCATCGGTCGGACCGGTTTTCACCGGCCTTTGATGCCCGCGCATGGGCTCCACGCGCCGCGCACTCAGGAGGCGCGTGCGGGCGCGTGGGAGCTCCGATTTGTGCGTGGCCGGCGATGATGGACTCGTATGATTATTTCCTACATTATGGTATATTTATTTTACATTTTTGATGATCTTATGGATGTGAAAATACATACGGAATCCTAAATACGTGCTTTTTAGTGTATTTTCTGCATATTTTTCTTGTATTTTTCCTGTGATTTAAAAAATACAGGTGCCGAGATACAGGTATGTTATCACATAAACATTATAAAAGTGTGATTCATTAATAAAAATTAAACTTTATTATATTTTATTAATGAATAAGGCAATGTAATTACCATGGCATGTGATTTGAGTGCTATGATGCCCCTATCACTAAAGTTAAATCACATGTATATGATGTATGTGAGATGAAAATTTTATATCCCTGGTATGAGAGAGTTTCAAGGATTCAATTAAGTTGTGACCGCCAAAGTGGCACACTTGATTGAATTTGAGAAATTTCGATCTCGTATATTTGATTGGGATGTCTCCTGGTCTAATGCATAGTTATACTCCCAAAGGAGGTGATTGTGTATTAGTTCATGGAGGAATACATGATAGTGTGGTGGAGGAGTGACCGATCCTAATGGTTCATATGCCCAAAGGTGATGAATTCATGAAGATTGGAATATATTCTCATTACCATTATCATGTGAGGAGTGTACAATTGCTTGTCATGTATTCTGTCCAAAGGTGATTATGTGATTTTGCATGTAACTCTCTGGATGTGTACTTGTGTGTCAAGTTACACAATGCTCACATGATGCTAATTATATATATACTGCTTGTCTTTCAGTCACATTTTCTGTAAACGGTAACTCCGTCACCATTGAGGTTCTTGCTGGTTCGAATTTTAAGAGATGGAGAGATGATTTTCTGTTTGCTATGGAGATGTCAGATGTTCATATGGCTCTTACTACTGATCAGCCGGTAGGTTTGACTGCCGAGAGTACAGAGGCTCAAAAAGCAAATTTTACTACATGGGAAAAGAGCAATAGAATTTGTTTGCTGTCCATGAAGCGTTCCATTCAGGAACACTTGAAAAGTGGTTTGCCTACAGACTGCAATGTTAGGCAAATGATGGAAGCTTTGATGGCTAGAAACCGTGTGTCGCCTAATGCTGAGATAGAGACACATGTGCAAACACTTTTTACTATGAAGTATGATGGTTTTGGTGGAGTTAGAGATTATGTTCTGAGGATGGTTGATTTGCAAACAAAGTTTCAGGCTCTCAATGTTGAAATTCCTACTGCTTGCATTGTCCATCAATCTGTAAATACTCTTCCTCCTGATTTTTGGATTATTAAGACCAATTATAGTTCCCAAGATGAAACCTGGTCTGTTAATGACCTGATTGCAAGATTAGTGGCAGAGGAAGAGAAATTGAAGAAAGATAAATGACATATTGCTCTTTATGCTTCTAGTTCTGCTAGTGACAAGGGTAAGAAGGTGAAAACTTATACCCATAAAGGCAATTCAGAAGTTGCTGGTCCTTCCAACAACAAAGGAAATTCTAAAGGAGCAGGTCCTTCTAACACTTTGGGTCCTAAGAAGGCAATCACCAAGAAGGATGGTGTTCTTTGTTACTTTTGTTGGGAGAGAGGACACGTGAAGAGACGTTGCAGCAAGTTTAAGGCTTGGTTGTCTAAGAGAAATAATAGTGAGCCTAAAGGTAATGATTCTTTGGCATTTGTTTATGAATCCAATATATCTGAAGTTCCAACCAATTCTTGATGGCTAGATAGTGGTGCAACTAATCATGTTGCATTTACCATTTAGGGGTTCATAAACCGAAGGACGCCAAATCAGGATGAATCAAAGTTCATTGTTGGAAACAGCGTTGGAGTTGACGTAGAGTTCGTGGGAGATGTTATTTTAATTTTAGACTCTGGTTTTTGGATGGTGTTAAAAAACACTTTTTACATACCTTCTTTTGGGCGGAATTTAGTTTCTGTGTCTTGTTTGGACATGTGTGGATACTCTTTTGAAATAAAGAGTAATACTATTTCCATGTTTTATGATTCAAATAAGATTGGGTGTTGTAATTTATCCGATGGATTATATCGATTGAGTTTATCTCCCAACGACATATACGTTGCTTATTCCGTTGAAAATGTTGTTTCCAAAAGGCCTCTACCTAAGGAACAGTTTTATGCATTGTGGCATAAACGTCTTGGTCACATCTCTAAAGAAAGAGTATAAAGACTTATAAAGGCTGATATCTTGCCTACTCTTAAAGGTGATCAAGAGACTTGCGTAGACTGCTGCAGAAGTAAGATGACTAAGATAAAGAAGAAATTCGATGTACGAAGTTCAGACTTGTTGGAGGTTATTCACACTGATATTAGTGGACCTTACACGCCTACCTTGTGCAGAATTTTTTATTTCATCACATTTATTAACGACTTTTCTCGATATGGATACTTGTACCTGATTAAAGAAAAGTCCGAGTCTCTTGACAAATTCAAGATTTTTCGGACTAAAGTGGAGAAACAATTGGGAAAAGTTATTAAGATTGTCAGATCTGATTGTGGTGGTGAGTATTTTGGTAGGCACGGTGATGCTGGACAACTTAAAGGGCCGTTTGCTAAATATTTAGAGGATTTTGGGATTATAAGTCAGTTTACTATGCCCGGTAGTCCTTAACAAAATGGTGTAGCTGAAAGGCGGAATCGTACTCTTATGGACATGATGAGAAGTATGATTAGTAGGACAAATTTACCTAATTTTCTGTGGGGAGAAGCTTTGAAAACAGCTTTTTATATTCTAAATCGTGTTCCTATTAAAGCAGTTCCATTGACTCCTTTTGAGTTGTGGACTGGACGTAAACCTAGCTTGAATCATCTTAGAGTTTGGAGATGTCCAGCAGCAGTTAAGTTATATAATCCAACATTAAGTAAGCTGGATTCCAAAACTACTTAGTGTTACTTCGTGTCTTACCCAGATCATTCAAAGGGGTATCGGTTTTATAACCCTAATGGAGGTACAAGAATTGTGGAATCTCAGACTGCAAAATTTCTGGAATTTGATGTAGCTGAAAAGGGTAGCTGCTCACAAGCTATCGAAGATGATAGTATGGTGGGGATTACTGGATCCCTATCTCATCTTGTGTAGACAATTATGGAGCCTCTTGCGCCACAAACTGAGCCTGTTGTGGCCCATGATCCTATTGTTGAGACATTCCTGAAGAAATTTCACAAGTTCCTCAAATTCAAAATGAGGATGAAGTAGCTCCACTCAGAAGATCAACTAGAGAAAGACGTTCAGCTATACCACCAGACTATCTAGTCTACCTGGGAGAGCATGATTATGACATAGGCTGTGTTGTTGATCCTGTGACTTATACTGAAGCCATCTCATGTCCTCAATCAGATTTGTGGTTAGATGCAATGAAAGATGAGATGCAATCTATGAAACACAATGGTGTTTGGGAGCTCATTGAATTGCCTGAAGGTTGTAAACCTATTGGTTGCAAATGGGTATTCAAGACTAAAAGGGATTCCAAAGGAAAGATTGAAAAATTTAAAATCAGACTGGTAGCTAAGGGTTTCACTCAAAAAGAAGGAATAGATTATGAAGCAACATTTTCTCCAGTTTCTTCTAAAGATTCCTTTAGAGTGATCTTAGCATTGGTAGCTTATTATGATATGGAGTTACACCAGATGGATGTTAAGACTGCTTTTCTAAGTGGAGACCTTGATGAGGAGGTTTATATGGTGCAACCTGAAGGTTTTGTAGCAGATGACTTAGGTCAGCTTGTTTGTAGATTGAAAAAGTCTATTTATGGCCTTAAGCAAGCTTCTAGACAGTGGTATTTCAAGTTTCATAGTGTTGTTACTTCATTTGGATTTATTGAGAACAAAGTAGATCAGTGCATATACACCAATGTCAGTGGGAGGAAATATATTTTTCTTATACTTTATGTAGATAATATATTGCTTGCTAGTAGTGACATTGGTTTACTACATGAGACAAAGCGGATGTTATCGAAAAATTTTGACATGAAAGACCTTGGTGAGGTGTCTTTTGTTCTTGGCATTGAGATCCATAGGAATCGCTCACGTCGTTCATTGGGTTTATCTCAAAGAGCGTATATTGATCGCATTTTAGAAAGATTCAATATGCAGGATTGCAAACCAAGAATTGCTCCTATTGTTAAGGGTGATAAATTGAGTCTTTCACAATACCCTAATTCAGATTTTGAGAAAACTCAAATGAAGGATGTACCTTATGCTAGTGTGCTTGGAAGCATTATGTATGCTCAAATTTGCACTAGGCCAGATATTGCTTTTGCAACAGAACTTCTAGGCAGATATTAGTCTAATCCCGGACGCGATCACTGGGTTGCTGCCAAGAAGGTTTTAAGGTACTTAAAGAGAACAAAAGATTATATGCTGATTTACAGATATGTTCCAGACTTGCAACTAGTCGAGTATTCAGATGCAGATTTTGCTGGTTGTCAAGATGATAAGAAATCAACGACTGGATACATATTTATATTGGCAGGAGGTGCAGTATCATGGAAGAGCGAGAAACAGAAATCCATATCTTCTTCAACCATGCAAGCGGAGTTTGTAGCATGTTTTTCAGCTGCTACTCAAGCTATTTGGCTCCGGAACCTCATTAGAGAGTTATCAGTTTATGATTTTGTGGATAGACCCATACAGTTATATTGTAACAATAACTCTGCAGTGTTGTTTATTAATAACAACAGAAGTTTAAAGGGGTCTAAACACATGGAGGTCAATTTTTTTACTATAAAAGAATCAGTACATAATGGTGACGTTGTAGTAGATTATATTCATACAGACGATATGGTTGCAGACCTACTAACTAAAGGCCTACGCCCGTGTGTTTTTGATCGACATGTCATTAGTATGGGCCTAGGAGAGTCTTGGGATGCTGTTATTTAGTGAGAGCTGTGTTTTATTCTTCTTTGAATAAAGTTTACATCTATTTTGTTACAATTTAGTAATAGTTTGATACATATATGTCAACTTTTGCATTCAATAAAATGTTTTGAATGGATTATTATTATGTTGATATATATATTGTTAAAAGTCTCAGTGTATTGTTTAAACCTTAAGTGAAGGCTAGGGGCATTCAAGCATCCGGTTATTAGCCTTGTGCATATGTCTTGTGATACATAAAAAAAGGTTAACCATAAGAACAAGACATATGTGGATTCATTAGAACCATAAAGCATTCTCTAGTGGCACAAGTTTTTTGTGTCGCCTAAGGTAAGAGAATGATGACTGACAAATGGGATCTCTCTATGAGAGATGTTATCAATTTGCCACACTACCATATTGAATCCATATCAATAAAGTTGAGAGCACTCGTGACCATGGAAGGCTCTGTGTATATACATGCAGTTACCGCCATGATTTGGTGTTTGAGACTTTATGGGATATGATTGACTATTAAGAATTATCTCTGGACCAATGTGCACGCATAAGGTACGATTTCAATTAATATAATCCAAGTGGGAGAATGTAAGAGTTTTCCTAATGTGGACTACATTAATTGATATTGTAATTTACTGTTTTTACGGCTACCGTAAAACAGGGCTGGTCTAAGGTGAGATGGAAGGTTTCTTAATTAGTCTAATATGGGGCTGGCTAGTGTGGGCCGAGTTGAGCCTGGCCCGTAATGAGGGGGCCTGGCTGGAAACTTTATAAATAGTGCTCAAGTCTCCTCTAACCCTAATTCTCACATATATCCTCACCTAAGGGGCGTTTACCTAATGCTACATGTGAGGGGGCCGCCTCATTGAGCCAGTGATACGGAGGGCAATAGAGGAGAAGGACTTGCACGTGGAACATTGTGTTTCCGCTTCCGCTTCAAGAACAATTGATCCCAAAACAGGTGCGTCAATTCTTTCTACTCAATCATGCATGTTTTTGTTCTAGTTATGGAGATCTTGGGGTTTGCGCAATTTGCGTTTAACAGACCTCTCTTGGATTCCACTTATCAATTCACTTTTTCCGATATTCTCAGGCTACGGACAACCGCAGTTTCCGTTGCAGGTTCCTGATTTCACTGCTACTCCCTGGACACTCTGTTCGCCCCTGCTCGTAGTCGCCGCAACTGAAGACCTCGTAAAGTGATCATTTCTACTTGTTTCGTTGATTCCTGTCCTAGAAGCCATACCTGTTTTTGCCTTATTCATATCTGATCAGTAATCATCCCAGGTCATAATCCTTTGCTAGATCGAACTAAATTTGCTCTGTTTTAAATGATTGCAAATGAAAACATAGCCGAGAAGTTTGGTTACGGTTTAAGTGAAAAATCATCCGTGATAAAGGTTCTATTAATGATTTAAATATGTTGATGATTTTGTGATAGTCTAGATGTGAATCGTAGCTTCATTACTGCATATGGACTTCATGGCAGGGAATTGTATGCACCCTCTAAAGACGAGTGAAAACGATGGTAGCGCTAAAAAAATCCTTCAAGGGGGAAAATGAAATCCATATTTTTTTATAACTGGAAGTGTCGTGAAATGGTAAACCAATGAGTTTTGAATAATATCAGCAAAGACAGATTCGTGAAGCATGTTTCCACAAATGAACTCTCGTTGACGTATGCATACACCGAATTGGAACAGAATAAACTAAGATCCAAACAAATTCGTCAAATAAACAGGGCACTTGCATACCATTGTCTGGTTGTGGATGGAAAAGATGAGCGAATTAACATTAGATCTATTGAAAATGGAAAGAATAAAATCTGGTAAGAACCAAAACAGACGAAAAAACTGAGGTACTTTCGCTCCTCGGACTTTGAGACCCGAAGGATGTGGCCATTCGACACTCTTCCAACTAATAGTCATAGTCATTTCGCCACCTCTGTTGAAGGAGAAAAGAAGCCAAGTCTGACATGCTTGACAGAGATAGAATATCTGCATATCAGCTGAGAACAATGTCTGAACTTGTATAACTTGGCAACTAACAAGATCATTTGAACTGCCCTTTATGTTCAATTCTATTCTAATGGAGTCAAAAGAGGACACGGAAATTTACAGCTTACACTGTGCCGGCAAGCATTAAAGCCTTCTACACAATGCACCTGACCAAATCAGGACCACCCCATGCGTCCTCAAGCTCTCTCACTATGCCTTCGGATAATGGATCAACACCTCGTTCCTCAGCCGTAGTAACTGCGGAGCATGACCTTAACACCCTCAGAAACCCTTCGAAAGAGAGATCCTTTGGTATATCCAATGGCAGTGGCTCACCTTCACATCCCAACTCCACACTCTCGAACGGGAAAGGAAGTTTCTGGTAACCATCGGATATGTGCTTTATGTTGGGGTCCCAAAAGGGCAGCGTAGTTTCATGGAAGCGTTTCATGATCGGATCAAATGTAGAACTCACTTCAATGCCATTGTAGCACCATACTACGACCATACCTCTGGGCTTCCAGAGCAGATGGGTCAAGAGGGAGTAGAAATTGGGTAGGTCGAACCAGTGAACCGCTTGAGCCACCATAATTAAATCCACTGAATTTTCACCTCCAATTAAGGTCATGATTTCGTCGTTCGAGATGGGCATTGGGTTGTGGACGTAATGGACCTTTGGATGTTTCATTGCATATTTTAGCTGGGCTGCGCTCGCATTAGTGGCGATCACCCGATTGTAGTGCTGGGCTACCTATTTTACAAGCAAGTGCAAGGCATATGAACGGAGTTGTAAGTGACAAGAACAATATGAAAGTAATGAAATTCGATTGAACAATATCGAACGTTTGTGAGACGGTGCGTTATGGTCATTGAAAGAATTCCATGTCTACTTAATCACCCAACTTATTTGACTTAGTCAACACATGTGACTAAAACTTGTAACAAAAACATATACAACTAGCGTAACACATTGTAGGGTATATCGAACGATGCTTATTTTTTAGTAACTTTTTTAGCAATTAACCTTTGACTTTTTATATTTAACAACAAAATTTATAAATGCATCCATGTGGACAAATAGGTCATTTGGAATCATCTGATGTTTTTTAAAATTAAATTTAAAATAGTTTTGTTTGTGCTTCATTGTCATTATATAACTTGTACTTTCAATAAAAGGTTAATTGCTACCAAGTATTTTCATCTATGAACCAATTCAACTTTGAATTCCTATAGTAATAATTATGACATCTTCGAGCTAGCTATTAGATGAACCAATTGAACAATTCTAGAGAAACTTGGAAGAATCACCCATCAATTGTTTTAAAAGTTTCCGCTAGCTAGCTGTTAGATGAATAAGTCCGGATTCGCTTTACCTTTGAAATGCACATTCACTCACTTCACTCAATTCAAGAGCTGTCAAGTTTTAAGTTCTTTGCTCAACCATGATTAATTAGTAATGGCTACATGCCCCAAATCAAATGTACCTCTTTTATTCCAACACCTAAAGCAATCGAACCTTATATAGCTTACTGGTAGAGCGTTAGCCTTGATCAAACGCTTCAAAGAAATGAGTGAACCACATAGAAAATGATAAAAATGATTAGCTAGGATTAATAAACAAGTGGCCTTATTACTCAAAGTAATTCACAAACATGCCCCCACTAATCATACGAGGAAGGTCACTTCTTCACTTTCTCTGCAAGCATAAAGGCTTTATAGACCACATTCCTTACGAGCTTCGTGCTGCCCCAAGCCCTCTCAAACTCCCTAACAACCCCCTCACTCAACAACTCCACTCCCTGTTCTTTTGTCGTCGCCACCGTGGACCACAACCTCAAGATCCCCAGGATTCCCTCCAAGGAAACCTCCATTGGTATGTCGAGTGCCGCTGGGTTTCCCTCGGATCCCAAATCGACACTTCAAAAGGGAACGGCAATGTCTTGTATTGGTCGAACACGTACCCGATGTTAGGATTCCAGTATGGAAGCGTCGCGTCGAAGAACTTTTTAAGTATCGGATCAAAGGTAGGGCTGACTTGGATGGCTTGATAGCCCCAAATTGCAATCACACCTTTTGGCTTGCGGAGGACACGATTCACGAGATAGTAGAATTTGGGGAGGTCAAACCAATGTATGGCTTGAGCCACGGTGATTAGGTCGACAGAGTTCTCACCACCAACCATGGCTAACAATTCTTCGTCAGAGATGGATGGCGGAGTGTGCATGTACCGAACGCGGGGATGTGGGATGGCATAATTTAGCTGCGACTCGCTCACATCCATGGCAATCACTTGCTGATAGTGTTCCGCAACCTACATTTGGCGAGGGGAATGAAGCAAAGGAAACAAATGCTTAAGGAACAACACGAATAAATATGTTTTCTTAGAACAAAACGGTATAATCGTCTGCATACAGTATTTGATTGTTTACTATTGGCTGTATAGCTAGCGGTTCATAAAAACAAAGGTGGAAATGAAAAGATTTCCTCTAGCTTAATAAATAAAAAAATTTAGTTTAAATTAAGAAGAGAACAGTCATGTACAGAAGTGTAAGCATATTAGAATTCGCGTGAGAAGAAAGGGAGACAGAGAAAACCCTAGGAGCAGCTTGACTATTGCCGGTGCCAACGTCCCAAGCCAAGGCTTGGCGGGGGGTGAGAGCGGCCAATTTCTGGTGCCATTCCCTCGAATACGTCGGCCTCGCATCTGCGTATATCTCCGCTTGCTTATCAAACGGCCCTGCCATCACCCTCACACAGGCTCTCTCTCTCTCTCTCTCTCTCTCTCTCTCTCTCTCTCTCCTCTTCAACCGGAATTCATACATATCATGCGAAACTTCTCGAATAGGAATCAAGTCAGCATACGAAGGCCATGACAATTACTTGGGAAATTTAGCGGGGCCGTAGTTGACTGGGCTTAGAGTTTCAGGGTTTGTACAGTGGGGCAAGTAAAATCGAACTTGACATTAGGGGTGAGCATGGTCCGAGTTGGTCCGGGCCACTCTCTAACCCTAGGATCAACCCGTACAGTGTTGGTCCTCAATTTTTAGGACCGAGGACCGACCCTATTGAGCCTGGGACCAAGGACCGGACCGACCCAATGGGTTCGGTCTAGTTCCAGGGTCAATCCAAGACCGATCGATAATTTTTTTTATCTTATTTTTTATACTCCCTAAAAAAGCAAACCTACAAATTCAAATTACACATTTATCGACAATGCGGCATTGTGCAACTAAACTATAAATACCAATACATATTTAGCAAATTTAAGATGATACAATAATAGAAATTTCGTACCTGCTAACTGCTTATCGAGATATAGGACAAGATGGAAAGTTCTTGTAACCATCTATCTTTAATATTCATAACACCATATGCAAAAGCGTTTTTCCGCATTTGATCATGTAGAGTCCACTCAACCAAAAAATGAGCTTTACACTACTTGACTAGCGAATCACCGTAACAACTGTAGTACTACTCTACTCTTCAAAAACTTCTACCATTTGACACAAATTGAAAAGCAAAGTGTAGCTAAAATTCATTAGTAAAATACAATTAAACCATCAAAAGTTCAAAATACTTAATATAAACCATGAATATATAACTTCATATCTTGTTAATTCACTTGAACTTCTAAACACCTAAAAACAAAACAAACGACACTTAATTAATACTCAAATTTTTTTTTAAATTGAGATTACTATTAGTGCTATTGATAGAACATCTCAATATAATATAATATAACAGACATTTTACTTATGTTTGAATATGTAAAAGAATTATAAATAATATAATATAATATAATATAATATAATGTAATATACAGGGTTGGTCTAGGGTTGGATCGACCAAAAACTCTTAGGACCAAGGACCAACCCGCACAGTGTTGGTCCTGAAATTTCAAGACCAAGGACCGACCCGGTTACCTTGGAAACCGGACCAGGACCGGTAGGGTTGGGCCGGTCCAGGGTTGGTCCAGGGTCGACCCTAGACGGCTGCTCACCACTACTTGACATGTGAAATTCGAGGAGAAGTGGTACACATGACTCTGCAAATTGTAGGGATTTCAATATTTCCGCTTATTAAGGGTCTGTGATTGAAGAATATATAAAATTTGGTCCACTTATGAAATATATTTCTTTTTTCCTACTTTTTACAGACTTTGATCGAAATGGTACCTCCCCTTAGTAAAGCTTGCCGGCTATAAGGTACGAGTTCTTTCGTTTTCTTATCTTCTTGGCCAATAAGCTATATGGGACTTGTTCAAATAATAATAGTTGACTGCATGAAAACTAATTATTTGGGGAGGATACAAATTCTCTTATTCAATAATTAATTTCAAATTCCTCATCAATCGATATTAGTGGGTGAAAATGGATCGTGACATGTTTTGACGTTAAAAGATGGTACATTTGGGCAATTTATCTTGTTTAAATAGAGAGGATTGGATTTTTAAAATGAAAATGAGAATGAAGAGTATCGTAATATATTTACCAGAAAATCCCCTGTTTTATTTGTAGCTCTGCACAATCCAATGGGATAGGCCAACCACTTTAAAGCAATTCCCCGCAAATCTCAAAAGTCATTCCCACCCTTTTGATGGGATTGGAGGGCTAAATTTAGTCAGATGTACAAAAATTAATTTACAATATCATATGACCACAGTTCTCAAAAATTGAAAGATGTGTTGTTCATCTTGTTTTCAAGCTTTCTTATGATTTCACTTATATTGACAAATATCTATCGATACACATGAGTTTTAATAGCTTTTGGAAAAAAAACACATATAGTTATGGTAGCTAGACATGTGCCAACACGAGACATGTGTTCTATTTATATATGTTGATCTGTTACATATTGAAGTTATTGGGCACACCTGAGTCTTAGGACCGAGGACCAACCCGCACAGTGTTGGTCTTGAAATTTCAAGACCAAGGACCGACCCAGTTCCCTTGGGAACCGGACCAGGACCGGTAGGGTTGGGCCGGTCTAGGGTTGGTCCAGGGTCGACCCTAGACTGCTGCTCACTCCTACTTGACATGTGAAATCCGAGGAGAAGTGGTACACATGACTCTGCAAATTGTAGGGATTTCAATATTTCCGCTTATTAAGGGTCTGTGATTGAAGAATATATAAAATTTGGTCCACTTATGAAATATATTTCTTTTTTCCTACTTTTTACAGACTTTGATCGAAATGGTACCTCCCCTTAGTAAAGCTTGCCGGCTATAAGGTACGAGTTCTTTCGTTTTCTTATCTTCTTGGCCAATAAGCTATATGGGACTTGTTCAAATAATAATAGTTGACTGCATGCAAACTAAATATTTGGGGAGGATACAAATTCTCTTATTCAATAATTAATTTCAAATTCCTCATCAATCGATATTAGTGGGTGAAAATGGATCGTGACATGTTTTGACGTTAAAAGATGGTACATTTGGGCAATTTATCTTGTTTAAATAGAGAGGATTGGATTTTTAAAATGAAAATAAGAATGAAGAGTATCGTAATATATTTACCAGAAAATCCCCTGTTTTATTTGTAGCTCTGCACAATCCAATGGGGTAGGCCAACCACTTTAAAGCAATTCCCCGCAAATCTCAAAAGTCATTCCCACCCTTTTGATGGGATTGGAGGGCTAAATTTAGTCAGATGTACAAAAATTAATTTACAATATCATATGACCACAGTTCTCAAAAATTGAAAGATGTGTTGTTCATCTTGTTTTCAAGCTTTCTTATGATTTCACTTATATTGACAAATATCTATCGATACACATGAGTTTTAATAGCTTTTGGAAAAAAAAAAAAAAAACACATATAGTTATGGTAGCTAGACATGTGCCAACACGAGACATGTGTTCTATTTATATATGTTGATCTGTTACATATTGAAGTTATTGGGCACACCTGAGTCATGTGAGCCATTGACTTTAGTAGCCTTACAAGGGACCCAAATTATAAAATAGGTCACGTAAATGAGGTGAATGTAAAAGTTCCTCCATTACATATGAACTATCAACAAAACATTTTTAAAAAAAAAAATCCAATGATAAGTTGGATCTCGAAGTTTTCAATGAGAGAATTCCCTATAAACCCGTGCCTACATCTCTACTATTAATAACAAATTCAACGGTTATTAAACCTCATCAAAGTAATCCATCAAAAACGTTGCCTAAATTTTGATAGACTATGATAATCCATAAAATATCCAACGGAGTCTCTAGCTTGGATTGAGCCCGACGCTAATAGTCAAAGCCTAGTTGAAATTAAAACCGTCAAGTATTGATCGACACACGGCGAGGCCATTTTCCACCAGTCCTGCCCCGTGCCGCGAGCTACCTTACTGTCTGAATACTTGAGGATCTCCGTTCCTGCTAGGCACACCACTGCCGGCTGTGCCGGCTGTGATCCTCGGCTACATCATCTCTGAAAACCTCTTCTATCGAGCTGACCGTCGATCGCTGCCGCCATCAATCGGCTCCAGAGGCCTGCAAGACGTGCTTTGCTTTACTCTGCTGTGCGGCTGGGAGTTTCGCAGCGATGGATTTGCGCTTGGAATCCATTCGTTCACTTTGATTCCGACAGGCAGTGATAACCGAAGTCTCTAAACTTGAGTTGGTGACGGATTATAGCTTCGTTGTCGTCCATTGACATGGTAATTTCATTCTCTTCTTAGTTTGGATAGCCTCCCAATCGATGGCAAATCGCAAGGTTGAATTATATTTGAAATACCACCAAAATGAGAGAAATCCGATAGGAGCAGTTCAACTAGATTAGTAAGGTTTGAGATGTTGGGGACAACCTACAACGAAGAACATATAAGCCTCAGAGTGGTCAATGAACTAGGTCCAGTGCATGGAGTTGACTAAGCTTGCTCATTGTCCTTGGTAATCTTGTAATGCCCGATCTCGATACATTCAGCTTCGTCAATCACTCTAATTTCGAAATTGAGTCGGGGAGTTCCCTCAGGCTCTTGCACTGCTCGAGAGAGAGGTGTTGAAGATTCTTTAGTTCGCCTATTTGTTCAGGCAATTTTTCAAGTGCCCAACAACCCTCGATCTTTAAGTAAGTTAGCTGCCTCAGTTTCCCAATAGAGCAACTAATTTTCTTCAAACAACAGTGGCGCATGATGAGAACCTCCAACTTCTTTGCCTCCTACAGAAGACAATGAAACATCAGGACAGAGAATTAGATGTTTGTACAAGAAATAAATATGGATTTAAGATTCCAACTTGTATCGTTTGTCATTTGAACCTCTCACTAAACGAGAAAATTAGACTGTAAATTCATTAAATTTTGTCCTTTATTGAATGAGAAAATTACACTAAGGAGGATTCTAACATACCTCAATTAGGCTCTTGACGACATCCTCTGACCACTCATAGCCCCAAGTACACAACACAACCACGTTTTCTAGATGCAAGTTGGATGGCATAGACCGTTGATTATAGACAATGGCTCCAATGCCTCTCCTCAAACAAAGATATTTCAACTTGGAAAGACAGCCAACGAAGTCGCCTTGCAAGTTTACGTCATCCAACCAAAGAAACCATAGATGTGGGAACCGTTCAATTTCCTTCACAGTGACAGTTATAAAAGGGACATTCCATGTCAGTCGAAAACAAAGTGCTTGCACGCTTTTCTTCATCTGCCAATGACATTAAGGAGCAAGATCAGGAATTTGTCAATATCCACAATTTTATTTCATCAAGAGAAGAAAAAATGAAATAGAAGAGTCGCTCCCAATTCAGAATTTGAATCCTCAGTTAAGAACGGGGGAAGCAATTTTCTATTCAAATATGGTCATAATTTACCTCTATCGAATATAATTCGTGAATGATGTCGGCTGTATCCCACAACCTAGTACCCTCTTCCTTAGCAATTGCTCTTCCAAGATCTCTAAATTGATCATGCATCCAAAATCTATTGTCGTCTAAAATCTTTATCATGCACCTCTTGATAAGTACATCAATGGCTTCCTCTAGGCTAAACTCACAATCTTCCCACCCATAGATTAGAGTAGTCGTATTCTCACCGATGAAAAAGCATGCAACATCGAGAAATATATGTTGTTGATTTGGCTCTAAGGCATTATAGCTAATCCTTAGCATTTCCAAGACATCCTTATAAGGTATTGTCCGTAGCTTCCCTAGCCTCTCTTGCCATATTTTTTTTATTGTCCTGTTTAAGAAGTGATGAACCAATTGCTTTAAGAGCTAAAGGTAAGCCGCCTGTAGTAGACACAATGTATTGTGAAAGACCGTAGTAATCCCGTGGAGGAGAGTCTTTATTAAAGGCATGTCTACTAAAAAGTTCGAGTGCATCTTCTTTGCTCAACCCCACCATTTCATAATACTTGAAATTAAGTTCCCTGATATTCAGAACACTTTTGTCCCTAGTGGTAACGAGTATCCTAGTACCAGGATAAAAAGAATTCACTCCGATTAGTTCCTGGATTTGGCTGCCCTTATCTACATCATCCAATACAATGAGAACCTTCTTGCTGCGAATTATTTCTCCAATCCTATTGATCCCGGGTTCTCTATAAGCAACATCACAAAACCCTCCAGAATTAGAGATATCGGACAAGAGTTGTTGTCGCAGCTTGACCAAGCCATGGTTTTTTGCGGTTTCACTTATGTTAGCAAGAAAGCTGCAATTTTTCCCAAAATGAGGACATAGTTCGACATAAACTTCACCCTCAAAACTTGAGGAGCTTGATGAATAGTATACTTGAACATCCACTTCAAATTTAAGTTGAAGGAATAGAGGAACAAAATGTCTGATCTTTAAATCAAGTAGAAGAACCAAAATTTCTACAAAAAGAAAAAAAAAATAGAAGAATCAAAATGTAAATGCGTGATGAATTATGGCAATATTAGATTTACTTATTTCTTTTGACATGGAAAGAACTTCATAAATGCAACTGAATACAGTTCCATGATTAAAATCTCTAGCATACAGTATAAATCTTAGCACATATATGGATCAAGTTAATATAAAAAAGATGAACCCAAGCCAAATTTTTATTCACTTGAAATGAGGTCAAAAACAAAATTTTAATTATCCTATTAGGTCAGAAATTTTTTGGATATCCCGCAATTTAAAAAAGTTCAAAGAAGAATTTGAGACTTCCTATTTAAACCTAGAGAAATTGAAGTTGGCAAATAATTAATGAACTTTTATTAGATCTATTGCTTGGTTTGTAAAAAAATTCTTTCACGTTTATGGTTAAATGATTACCCTTCATATTTCTCCAGCTCCCATCCCCGGATGGTATCGACTTCCTTGAGAGCTTGTCTCCACGTCTCTACTTCCTCTGTTATGAACTTCTTCTTCTGGTCCTCCATCTTTTGCTCCAACTCTAATATGGCCTTACTGTACAAATCCGTTTTCAATTTCACGTCATCAGGTTTCACATTATAAAAGATGGGCAATATCACCTTCTTATTCCCATCTTCTTCAGGTTTAGAGATATTATCCACCATCTTCGCAAGCTCACGGAGGCACCAGTGATGTGAAGAGTAGTTTGGGGAGATGGTTATGTAGAGTTTGGAGACGTCGATTGCTTGCAGAAGATTGCTACTAAATGTTTCGCCTCGTGGAAGCTCTTTGTCATCGATGAAAACCCGAATCCCAGCATCTTTCAAGGCGTGGTAGAGGCTGTTGGTGAATCCACGACGAGTATCGGGCCCACAAAAATTGAGGAACACCTCATACTCACCTCCCGAGTTCGCCATAGGAGTTCACTGCCCACTTGGCAGGGTGATCTCTCTCTTCTAGAACTTTTCTTTATCAGAAAGAGGAATTGCAAGGAGGATCAAAGAGACATGGTGAGATTAGATCACAACAACCTCACCAACATGAACTTGAAATTCAACAGAGTCAACACCATCAATGCCGGCAGATTCGCCAACACTAGCAACAGAAATCAAGCAATAACGAGAGAAGGGCCGTTACACTGAGATGAGGGCGAGAGAGGGCGGCTAGGCCACGAGGGAGGGCCGGATGCGAGGCCGCGACTGCGAGGGAGGTCCGGAGGCGAGGCTGCTACTGTGATGCTGCGATGCTGCGATGGATTGTCGGAGGCGAGAGCTCAGATGAGAGGGGGAGAGAGTCGAGAGGTAGGCTGGTGTTTATTTCTCTTGTCTCTCCCCCTCCTCTCGGGTGAATTACCCTTCTTGGAGGAGTAGAAAAATTACAAATAAAAATAAAAGCAATAGGGTTACCGGTCCGGTTCTGGTAAATTGGAACTTTCAAATATTGGGAACCAGAAATTGGAACTTTTATTGGGAGTTGTCCAAAATCGACAAATTCGATTATTCCCAATTTCATATGAAAAAATTTCTTTATTTGTGATGTTTAATTTAATTAATGCCTCTAGAACACTGGTTAACAAAATTCTAATAAAACCACATCACATTTCACGTCCACGACCTTGACTCTATTTGCCATTTAAAACGTGCATAGGTAACTTCCCAGCGGGTGCCCCTTCCATTAGTCAATAAAGTCGACGGATTTTATAATAATAAGGTTGACAAAAAAGACCAAGAGTTATACCTTCTTACACGCCCAATCAAAAACGCGAATAGGCAACTTTCCAGCAAGTCCAACTACCATCAGTCAATTAAGTCGAAGACAATAAGTGGAGACCAAAGAAGACGGCGAGATTAGAGGTGTAACCTTGTCTTTTTTTTTTTTTTTTTTACCATAAGAGGTGTACCATTTCGCACGCCCAATTTCATTGGAGTTTCTCCTTCGTGCTCGTCACATGACTCTGACTATGTAACAACCTCTGTTCTCAATTCACATTTGAACTTTTGGATTAAAAAAAATGATTTAATCATTTTCGATATTCCACAGCTATATCTATGTTTGGACATATTTAACATCCCAATTTGTTATTGTAAAATTATAATATATCATAATATGATAATAGCCTCCCAGATGACACATGGGACTCTAAGCTTGAAAATTTCCTTTATATTGCATTTATAGAATTTGCAGCATTCAAAAAATGCATGACCTAAGTATTGCCTCAGCATATATTTATCAATTCACCATCGAGTATTTGTTTTGATCCTTTCACCTTAATAACTTGCCTTTTATTAGAATTGATTACATTTAACTACTCAAATTTTCTTATAAAATGGGTCTTTGTATTAAAAACAAAATGATTATGTAAATATTTTACCACACTTATTTCTTTATTATAACTATTAGAAGGTGAACACAGTGTTGTTGGTACAATTTGGACGTCAAACCAAACCAAGCTGCATAAATATGATTGAAGAAAAGTGAAACCAAACTAAATAATATTATAGTCGAGAATCAATCAAACAAATTATCTTTTGTGGACTAATTCGGTTTAAGCATTTTTTTTTCCTTTCATTTTTTTCCTCTTCATCTTTTGCCAATTCATAGAAAAAAAATACAAAATCTGCAGTTACTACCATTCATGAATTCCCGCACCACGAAAATCAATAGGCTGCTCCATATATAGATGGCAAAAATAATTAACAAAATTAATAATTTATACAAAATGATTTTGCTGTTTAATTTGGTTTCGAAAAGTTAAAACTAAAATAAAACACAAAAAAACATTATGGTAACCGTTTTTTTTCCCAAAAAGTACTTTTAAATTGAACCGAACCGCAAAAAAAAAAAAAAACCGTTCAATTTGATTTGCTTTAACTCGAACCATTTTTTGCTCACCCCATGCTTTTCATTTCACGCAACATGTTGGTTCATGTGCAATATCTATTTATAGTTGCGACATATATACTTTACTCCTATAATAGATAATTTTTAATGCAATTTGTGCAATAAAAAAAGTCGCCAATCGTGTCATTTTAAAAATCCTAAATTCATAAGTTCCATATGTAGTATGTTTAGAGCTAATGAAGCTGGTCTTATAGTGTTGGATAAGGAAGCTTAGCTCCGACCCTAAACATTGACTTTCATGAAGCTACTCGTATATCACTTGTTGCCTATTTTGGCGTGAATGTAGTGGCAGCTCCCCCAAGAGAATCGTAATATGCAAAGCTTATGAAGACACTATTACATTAAATCGTAATATGCAAAGCTTATGAAGACACTATTACATTATATTAACTCTCTCGCCTTTTAAAGTACCTCTATTATTCTCATGATACAAAAACTAATTCGAACAAAATGCTCTTATAATGCACTCTATTGACCTTTATATCTCTCCCATGAAGCTAAGACTTTGGGAACCCGCGAGCCACACTTACCCAAATTGACTTTTCGATCGGACAACAAATGTACAACTCAACTGAAGTCTTAGCGTTTATGCATGGTCTCGCATAAGATGAGACTGTCTTAACCTCCCTTTTTAGTGTGCCTTGAACCTCTATACACTTTACTCTGTTCCTCAAGCGTGCGAGGCAGCCCCAGTAATTATTTAGGACTTATTCTAAGTTTATCACTCATAAAAATAAATAAAAATAAAAATTTAACGTTGTAGGACGGTGCGTTGTGTTCATTGAAAGAATTCCATTTCTACTTATCCGACTTAGTCAACACATGCGACTAAAACTTATACCAAAAAACGTATACAGCTACATAACACATTGTAGGGATTATTTGAATGATGCTTTTTATTTATTTATTTATAACTTTTTAGCAATTAACCTATTTAATAACAAATTTATAAATCCATCAATGTGGATAGACGGGGCATTCAAAATTATATGATTTTTAAAAAAATTAAATCAAAATAATTTTGTTTGTGCTTCGATATCATTATATAAATTTTACTTTTAATAAAAGGTTAATTGCCACGGATTATTTTCATCTATCAACCATTTCAACTTTGAATTCCTATAGTAATAATTACAACATCTTCTAGCTAGCTATTAGATGAATCAATTGAACATTTCTAGAGAAACTTTATAGAATCACCCATCAATTGTTTTAAAAGTTTCCGCTAGCTAGCCGTTAGTTGAATAAGGTTGGATTCGCTTTACCTTTGAAATGCACATTCACTCGCTTGACTCAATTCAAAGCTGTCAAGTTCTAAGTTCTTTGCTTAACCATAATTAATTAGAGACGGCAACATGCCCCAAATCAAATGTACCTCTTATATTCCATCACCTAAAGTAAATCGAACCTTATATAGTTCACTGGTAGAGCATCAGCCTTGATCAACCGCTTCAAAGAAATGAGTGAACCACATAGAAAATGATAGAAGGATTAGATAGGATTAATAAACGATGTGAAGTGGCCTTATTATTCAAAGTAATTTACAAACATGCCCTCGCTAATCATACGAGGAAGGTCACTTCTTCACTTTCCTTGCAAGCATAAAGGCTTTGTAGACCACATTCCTCACGAGCTTCGTACCGCCCCAAGCCCTCTCAAACTCCCTAACAACCCCCTCACTCAACAACTCCACTCCCTGTTCTTTTGCAGTCGCCATCGCGGACCACGACCTCAAGATCCCCAGGATTCCCTCGAAAGAGACCTCCCTTGGTATGTCGAGTGCCACTGGGTTCCCCTCAGATCCCAAACCGACACTTTTGAAAGGGAACGGCAATGTCTTGTATTGGTCGAATACGTACCTGACGTTAGGATTCCAGTACGGAAGTGTCGCGTCGAAGAACTTTTTAAGTACCAGATCAAAGGTAGGGCTAACTTGGATGGCTAGATAGCCCCAAACTGCAATCACACCCTCTAGCTTGCGGAGGACATGATTCACGAGAGAGTAGAATTTGGGGAGTTCAAACCAATATGGCTTGAGCCACGGTGATTAGGTCGACAGAGTTCTCACCACCAACCATGGCTAACAATTCATCATCAGAGATGGATGGCGGAGTGTGCATGTACCGAACGCGGGGATGTGTGATGGCATAATTTAGTTGCGACTCGCTTACATCTGTGGCAATCACTTGCTAATAGTGTTCCGCAACCTACATTTGGCGAGGGAAATGAAGCAAAGGAAACAAATGTCTAAGGAACAAGACGAATAACTATGTTATCTTAGAACAGAGCGGTATAATCGTCCGTACACAGTAATTGATTGTTTACTATTGGCCGTGTAGCTAGCAGTTCATAAAAACAAAGGCGGAAATGAAAAGATTTCATCTAGCTTAACAATAAATAAGAAAGTTTTAGTTTAAATTAAGAAGAGAACAGTCTGTACAAAAGCGTAAGCATATTCGAATTCGCGTGAGAAGAAAGGGAAACGGAGAAAACCCCAAGAGCAGGTTGACCATTGCCGGTGCCAACGTCCCAAGCCAAGGCTTGGCGGGGGGTGAGAGTGGCCAGTTTCTGGTACCACTCCCTCGGATACGTCGGCCTCGTATCTGCGTATATCTTTGCTTGCTTATCGAACAACCCCGCCATCATCCTCACACAGGCTCTCTCTCTCTCTCCTCTTCAACCGGAATTCATACATGTCTCTCTCTCTCTCTCTCCTCTTCAACCGGAATTCATACATGTCATCAAATCATTAAGATAGAACAGGGAATGAATGAGATTTCAGCAGCATCAAATCACTTCTAGTTTTAACGGAGCAAGGCTATTAATCCTGAACATGTTAAGCACAGGTCATGATGGAAACTTTGGTCTTTTGATTGGTGTCATTCTTTTGGTTGTGTGGGCTTGGAAGATGTCCTTAGTCAGGGATCTCATGCCGCTACGAGATAATCTTGAATATTTTTCCACATTAAGTACTTAAGGTGGCTTGGCTTATATTGTCATAATATCCTGAAGAGTATCCAAATCAATGTAGCTGCTTTGAATATAATATTGACATAACCATTTTGAAAATATGATGTAGACTACACTTGCCTTTATTGTGAGTGAATTGTATCTGCTTCTCCTCTGCATCATATATTTGAAAACCTTAATTGGTGTTAATTATTTAGTATTTTAGCTATATCTTCCTATGCTGAAGCAATTTTATCATATGGTTTGGTGAATTTCTTCTACTCTATACTAATATTTGTTCTGCCTTCCTTTTTCTAGTTTTAAGTAGGTACTGATGTACATTACTTTAAAACTTTGCTCATAATTTCAGTGCCACATGCTCAATGTACTCACTTTTGTCATTTATTACCAACATGAGGGGCCCCGCCTCTAAGCCGTTGAGCAATCTGAAAATCCTTCTTCACTGTGATGAAAAGAGCAAAATAATATTATGGTGAAGCAAATCATAGTCCAACACACATAGCATAATTTGAAATTAAATAGGACTTACTAAGGTAACGCGCTTTGCATGGATAGCGCAAAGCATTGCGTCTTCAAATAATTCCACCAGAAAATGCTCTGCTGCTTTGAAGGCTGACCCGTGAGGCCTTAGGATTTTACCCCTAAGCAGCCTTTCTCAGGATCTTAGAGAGAGAAAAGTCTAGAGAGAAAAGCTCTATATTGTATTTCACTTGTGAATGAAATGATACAATGAAGGGGAGGAGACCCCTATTTATACAAAGACAAGGCAAACCGTATCCGTAGATCTCTCCTTGATCTAACGGTGGAGATTACATCTCCCCAACTACCTACTAACCGCATTTATTACATACGAATACATTTACAGTATCGCCCGTCCCTAGGAGTATTCTAGAATACTTAAGAAAACCCTAGCAGTCGGGGATATAAGCTGAGGGTTGCTTGCATTCTCAATCATGCCTTTAACTGGAGGTAGATTGCATTCTACCACACATAAATGTTAAAAGATCAACCTCTTATTTGACAAACAAAAATAACTAGCAGTCATCATCACAAAAAACAATTGTATAACATACTTGATCAATGTTGTGAAGATCACGGACCCAAAGCCTTCGACACTTTATCCCGAACATAATAACGCACTCTACAGTGCGTGCTTGAAAAATGTCGCGTTCTTGTTGTCCAACGATCCAAGACTCCTCATGCTGATCGGACCGCTGTGATGCAAATTATTGCATGTGTAATTTCCGCAGCAATATGTGGGAGGTGCGTGGAAGGAGCCTCCGCAAGTGCCTTTTTGACTTGACTTGATTTTCCATTAATAAAGAAAATAGAAATGAGAAACAACAAGCATGCACCTAATTGGTAATCATATTCTCCACTAACTAAATTAATAAAAATGGCAGAAAGTCACAAAAAATCTCAAAATTTGCCAATTGTGTGACATTAAAAATTTTAAACTTATATCCATGTGACATATTTACTCCAAAATTTTTAAATATATCACACGAATACAAATTTAAGGTAAATATGTCACATAGATACAAGTTTAGAGTTTTTTGTGCCACAAAAAAAGGTTTTGGATGAATGTGTTGCAATTGCCAAAGTTAAAGATTTGTTGTGACTAAATCAGATTCTCTTTATATAGATCGCAATCCCATCTATAATAATGATGATTAGTTGTGAAGAATAAACTTATTTTATTAGAATGTAGAGTCATCTCGTTACGCTATTTAAGGTTGACTACAAATTAAATCCACTTGTTTAAGTAGATAATACCTCTCAAGTGAGTTAATTCAGGAGTGTGACACATGTTTTCTATAAAAGTTCAACCATGTTTTGAGTAATTTAGGAGCATGACACATGTTTTCTATAAAAGTTCGACCATATTTTGAGTGAGAGAGCATATCTAAGTACTAATTCAATTTTTACTTGCATCTTTGACCAAGTTTCATCAGCCAAACACTGATGCTCGTGTAGATTGTAATAATCATGATAAATACATTTGTATATCTGATATCAATATTTTTTAGATGTGTTTGGTTTAACATTTTGAAAGTCCCAAGGAAATTTTAGGGTTTTGATATCTCCGAAGGACTTTGGGGTGAAAGCTACTAGAAAAACCGAAGTCTAAGATTAGTAGGACCGGTACTTGAAAACTCGTTGATCTTATTTAGTCGTCATGGATCCTCTTTTCAGCGACTTTTCTTGGACCCAATCTGCAAGCGAGCACAAGAATTACGTAACGCGCGCGCGGGCGTGAGTCCGTGGCGCGTGAGTGCTGAGTGAAAAGAGAGAGACGTCCAGGTCATGAGCACAAGAAAAGATGGGCAGTGGGTGGTAGGGTAAGGATGAAAGAAAAGATAAAAAAAAAAAGTGGCTCCATAAGAATTAATTAGATAAAAATAATTTGGTTTTACAATGGGACTCCCTTTACATCAATAAAGATAAATAATTAAATCGAAAACAATGTACTAGGTCTATAAAGTGATTCCTGTTCAAATAAAGTTGGAAAACCAGAAAGAAAATTCAAATTTTCTCTTAAGACTTCCTTTATTTCGTAAAGATAAATAATATTATAAATATATTTCTGAAAATAATATTTTTTTTATCACTTATAAAATGGATGAGCTAAAAATATCTTCATCATTTACGATAATAATTCCATATAAATTGTTATTGATAATGAAAAATTTATCATTGATTGCTCAAAGTACAAAAGTTCTCTCACTAAAAGTTAATCAATAACCTTTTTAATTATTTGGGTAGATATTATTGTTTCAATATCAGATCCTATCAAATTCTCATAGACCATATTTTACCAATCACATTTTTTGTTATATAGCCAAGTGAACATCATAAATTGTGCAATATTTTACTAGGTAGTATTTCTTATCTCTAATGCTCTGAGTTCTGTTTTCCCAACACACATGGTGTGCATAAATCAGACTTTTGGTATGTCAATTTGGGTAGTTCACGAACAAGTTTCTTTGCTGAGATTTTGGCTATTTGCTTCATGTTGATGTGCCCAAGTTTTCTGTACCATAAGTTTGCTTCATCTTGAATTGAGATTAGACATTGGATTTCATCTTATTTGATATCCAAGAGGTAGATATTCCCATGTCTTCGCCCTGTGAAAGACTGAGAGGAATCTTTATTGGTTCCTGAACATATTCCTTCTTGAAAGTTGATTTTGAAACCAGTGTCACACAACTGACTGATGCTCAGCAAGTTGTAGTTGAGTCATTCTACTAAAGAAACATTACTGATCGTGAGGCTTCCAATCTTTACAGTTCCGGCCACAATTCTTCCTTTGTTATTTCCTCCAAAAGAAACTTTTCCACCAATAACTTGTACAAGTTTTATGAAGCAATTCGAGTCTCTTGTCATATGTCTTGAGCATCCACTATCCAAGTACCATTTAACCTTCTTCTTTTTTTTATAGTGACCTGCATTTAGAAAAGAGACTCAAGCTTTCTTTGGTACCCATATTTTTGTTGGGTCCATTGGTGTTAGTGTAATATACGGTCTTTGCCCATATCTTCTTAACAGGTTTCCAAACCATAAGACATTCTTTCTCAAAATGATCCGAGCTATTACACTTAGAACATTTAAGAGTATTGCGATCTACTGGTTTTACAAAAACTTTTTGAAAATGATTTTTGTAAGAATCTCTTGTAGGTCTTTGCTTAATTCTTTCCTTTACTTTAGAAAAATCAATTAATGGAATGGTTTCAGTAGTCATTCCTAAACCTGATTTGTTGAAGTAAGGTCTTTGTGCTGATAGAATTTTTTCAAGTTTCTCAGATCCTATAGAGAATCTTTTAGAAATACTTGAGATATCATTTTTCAAGAATGCATTTTCTTTTGAAAGATTGTCTGCATTTTCTTTCAAAGTAGTAATACTTTTGTCTAAACTTTTGACATTTTCTTTCTAAACATTTTCCTGTTGTTTCAGTGCAGAATTTTCCCTTTTAAGTTCGGAAATCCTTTTGAGAGAGGTTTTGAGACTAAGACACAATTTATCAATGTATCTAGAGACTTTAGTAGGGATTTTCAAATTACTTACCTCGATTTTACTATCTGAGTCTGAATCTGTCTCAGAGTCTGAATCTGAGTCTGATTGTGCCATGAGACAAATATTTGCATAACCATCATCACTTTCCTCACATTCTGTATCACTCCAAGTTTCTGCTTTAAGTGTCTTTCGATATTTCTCAGTTTTCCTTTCTTTTTCTTCATAAAGGGACAGTTGGGTCTGATGTGTCCCTTTTTCTTGCATTCAAAGAAGACTACATCTTTATTGGATTCATCATCCTCAACTGACTTAGTCTGTTGCTTTTGAAAACTTTGTTTCTTTGGATTGAATCTTCTTCCATTTCAATTTAGTTTTCTGAATCTTCTTATCATGAGAACGAGCTCTTCATCATCCATATCGTCTTCAAAATCTGTGACATCAGAATCATCATTAGATTTTAATGCAATGGATTTCTTACCTTTAGGATCTTCATTTTCATTGATTTGCTCCACTTCATAAGACTGAAGAGTCCCTACTAATTCGTCAACAGAGAGTGGCATGATTTTTTGTCTCCCTTATTGAGATCTTTATGTGATTCAAATCCTTGGACAGTCCATGCAGTAGCTTGTTTACCTGCATGGGTCCAGAAATTGGTTGACCTTGATATTCAAGACCATTCACGATTTCTATAAAACGACTAAGGGCCCGTTTGGTTCTACTTTGGGGAAATGCCATTGGGAGAATGCAAATACCTTTGAGGTAAAGGGGTTTTCCGAAATGCTAGACCGTTTAGTAAACTATAACTAAAAAGTACTTTAGGGAAATGCAAGACTGTTTGGTAAACATATATTTGAAAAGCCCTTTAGTGTAACTAAATTAAGTTTTTTAGTTTTAGTATTTTTAAAATTGTAAAAAAGAAACAATGACTATATAACATTTTACATTTTCATATTGAGAGTAATGTAAAAGATATATATTAGTAAATTTATTTTAAAATTATATTAAAAGAATTTGATTATAGATTAGATGCAAAGCTCAACTTTTGGCCTAGGGTTCTTTTAAGTTTGTTTTCAACTTTGAATGATTTTTTTTAATTATTGTAGTATTAATTTTTTTAATTATTGTAGTATTAATCATCTTCGTTAATTAATGATCATTTTAGTGTATTGATAAAAAGTTGGGCTATTGATTGTCAAAAGATAAAAATGACAAAAAGAAAAGGTAAACCCAACATTTGCAAAGAGTTTCTATTATTTTTTTAAAATATAAAAATAAAATCCGAAGAAACTCCGTTGCCGATCAATGGCGGTTGAGGTGTGGGGAAGATGATCGGTTTAAAAAAAGAAAAGAAAAAGAAGTCAACGGATGAATAGTAGAGGTGGACTTGCATTTTGGAAATACTGAAAGCCCAAAGCATGTCCCCACCTGCTTTGGGCTTTCAGCATTTCAAATGCTAGCATTTGGCTAACGACACCTTCAAATGCTGAACCAAACACCTAAATTTTTTCCCAATGGGCTTTCAAGGCTGAAAGCCCATTGGGAATGCCGAACCAAACAGGGCCTAAACATATCGATGATAAATTCTCCTGATTTCATTTTGAATGCTTCATATTGACCGAGCAGAATGTTGATTCTGGTTTCTTTCACTCGATCAGTTCCTTCATAGGTAATATGTAATTTATCTCAGACTTCTTTAGCTGTTTCACAAGAAATATTATGTTATATTCAGTAGGAGATAATGCACAATATAAAGAATAAATTACTTTTGCATCAAGAGCTTATCTCTTGGTTATCTCTTCTTGAGTCATTTCACTAGACTCAACAGCTTCTTTTCCTCTTTCTGAGACTGGTGCAGCTTTAGGAATGATTCCTTTGTCTACCACATCTCATTCCAGAGGATCCTTTGATCTTAAGAATGCGTTCATCTTGTTTTTCCATATGTTGTATTCATTTCCATCAAAATAAGGTGGTCTGGCATTTCTTTGCCCTTCAACCAGACCTGAAGCCAACATACTAGCCATGGATCTTTAACTCTGAAGTAAAACACTTCAACTTAAGTGAGTACACAAACTCTGATACCAATTGTGAAAGCTAGTACGAGCACCTAGAAATGAGTGAATAGGTGCAAAAATAAATTTCCCGAGAGAAGTGTGTAACACTAATCAACAATAGATTATGAAAAGGAAATTAGATTCTTGTAAGCAAATTGAGTTACGATCAAAGTAAAAGAGCGTAGGGAAGAGAATAAGAACACAGAGTTTATAATGGTTCGGCTTAATCCAAGCCTACATCCACTCTTCTGTACTGACAACCCACTGACTGGATTTCACTATGAATCAAAAGAGTTATTACAATAAAGCTTTTCCTTGATTCCATAGTATAGAGACTCTGCTACACTTCCTCGAGGTCTCACAAATATATAAACTCTCTTTTGAGTACAAGATTTCGCTCAACAATTGAATTGACTAAAAACAATAAGCTTCAGACTTTGGAATTCTTCTATCATGCACACACTTGAACAACTTATAGCGTCTTCCTTATATACTCCTTTATGCCATCACACCCGTTGGCACTTACCAAATGAGTTCTGCCAATCTACCCGTTGGACAAAATCAATTAGGAAGATTTCGAGTTATTTAAGGAATATGACGATAGCCCACCAATCCTGCTCGCCCATACAATCAGGATCTAGGTTTCCATAAGTAGAACCTTCCAAGTATACTTTGCCAATTAACGGATCCAAAATCCCTAAATCAATCTCAATTTGAATAATGGATTCTGACATGCTGTATCCAGCCAAGAGATCTTCTTCAGTCGATAGAATCAAATCCTTAACGAAACACTCAGTTATGGGTAAGCCTTCTTCGACGATCTAGAAACTGTCAATGAGGATAGACTTTGAGTCTTGAGTTTGGCAGTCCGGAGGTCTTCAGACTTTGATGAAAGAGTATGCAAATCTTCAGACTAGACTGATAGAAATGTTTTGTCAACTTCAAAACACTCAAGGAAGTTTTCTCCAACACCCATCGGATCCCAAACCGACACTTTCGAAAGGGAACGGCAATGTCTTGTATTGGTCGAACACGTACCTAACGTTAGGATTTCAATACGGAAGCGTCGCGTCAAAAAAAATTTTAAGTACCAAATCGAAGGTAGGGCTAACTTGGATGGCTGGATAGCCCCAAACTGCAATCACACCCTCTGGCTTGCGGAGGACACGATTCACGAGAGAGTAGAATTTGGGGAGTTCAAACCAATGTATGGCTTGAGCCACGGTGATTAGGTCGATAGAGTTCTCACCACCAACCATGGCTAACAATTCATCATCAGAGATGGATGGTGGGGTGTGCATCTACCGAACGCGGGGACGTGGGATAGCATAATTTAGCTGTGACTCACTCGCGTCCGCGGTAATCACTTGCTGATAATGCTCCGCAACCTACATTTGGTGAGGGAAATGAAGCAAAGGAAACAAATGGCTAAGGAACAACACGAATAAATATGTTTTCTTAGAACAGGATGGTATAATCGTCTACATATAGTAATTGATTGTTAACTATTGGTTGTGTAGCTAGCGGTTCATAAAAACAAAGGTGGAAATGAAAAGATTTCATCTAGCTTAACAATAAATTTAAATTAAGAAGAGAACAGTCATGTACAGAAGCGCAAGCATATTCGAATTCGCGTGAGAAGAAAGTGAGACAGAGAAAACCCCAAGAGCAGCTTGACCATTGCCAACGTCCCAAGCCAAGGCTTGGCGGGGGGTGAGAGCGGCCAGTTTCTGGTACCACTCTCTCGAATACATCGGCCTCGCATCTGCGTATATCTCCGCTTGCTTATCGAACAGCCCCGCCATCACCCTCACACACTCTCTCTCTCTCTCTCTCTCTCTCTCTCTCTCTCTCTCTCTCTCTCTCTCTCTCTCTCTCTTCAAACGGATTTCATACATGTCATGCGAAACTTCTTGAATAGGAATCAAGTCAGCATACGAAGGCCATGACAATTACTTGGGAAATTTAGAGGGGCTGTAGTCGACTGGGCTTGGAGTTTCAGGGTTTGTATAGTGGAGCAAGCAAAATTGAACTTGACATGTGAAATCCGAGGAGAAATGGAACACATGATTCTGCAAATTGTAGGATTTTAATATTTCCGCTTGGTAAGGGTCTGTGATTGAAGAATATATAAAATTTGGTTCACTTATGAAATAGACTTCTTTTTTCCTACTTTTTACAGACTTTGTTCGAATGGTACCTCCCCTTGGTAAAGCTTGCCTGCTATAAGGTACGAGTTCTTTCGTTTTCTTATCTTCTTGGCCAGTAAGCTATACGGTACTTGTTCAAATAATAATAGTTGGTTGCATGAAAACTAATTATTTGGGGAAAATACAAATTCTCTTATTCAATAATTAATTTCAAATTTCCTCATCAATTGAGATTAGTGGGTGAAAATGGATCGTGACAGGTTTTGACGTTAAAGATGGCACATTTGGGCAATTTATCTTGTTTAAATAGAGAGGATTGATTTTTTAAAATAAAAATAAGAATGAAGATTATCGTAATATATTTACCAGAAAACCCCCTGTTTTATTTCTAGCTCACAATCCGATGGGGTAGGCCAACCACTTTAAAGCAATTCCTCGCAAATCTCAAAAGTCATTCCCACCCTTTTGATGGGATTGAAAGGCTAAATTTAGTCAGATGTACAAAAATTAATTTACAATATCATATGACCACAGTTCTCAAAAATTAAAAGATGGGTCGTTCATCTTGTTTTCAAGCTTTCTTATGATTTCACTTATATTGACAAATATCTATCTCTACACATGAGTTTTAATAGCTTTTGGAAAAAAACACATATAGCTACGATAGCTAGACATGTGCCAACACGAGACATGTGTTCTATTTATATATGTTGATCTGTTACATATTGAAGTTATTAGGCACAACTAAGTCATGAAAGCCATTGACTTTAGTAGCCTTACAAGGGACCCAAATTATAAAATAGGTCACATAAATGAGGTGAATGTAAAAGTTGCTCCATTACATATCAACTATCAACAAAACATTTTAAAAAAAAAAATCCAATGATAAGTTGGATCTCGAAGTTTTCAATGAGAGAATTCCCTATAAACCCGTGCCTACATCTCTACTATTAATACAACAAATCCAACGGTTATTAAACCTCATCAAAGTAATCCATCAAAAACCTTGCCTAAATTTAGATAGACTATGATAATCCATGAAATATCCAACGGAGTCTCTAGCTTGGATGGAGCCCGACGCTAATAGTCAAAGCCTACTTGAAATTAAAACTGTCAAGTATTGATTGACACACGGCGACGCTGTTTTCCACCAGTCCTGTCCTGTCCCGTGCCGCAAACTACCCTGCTATCCGAATACTTGAGGATCTCCGTTCCTGCTCGGCACACCACCGCCAGCTGTGCCGGCTGTGATCCTTGGCTACATCATCTCTGAAAACCTCTTCTATCAAGCTGACCGTCAACCGCTGCCACCGTCAATCGGCTCCAAAGGCGTGCAAGACGTGCTCTGCTTTACTCTGCTGTGCAGCCGGGAGTTTCGCAGCGACGGATTCGCACTTGGAATCCATTCGTTCACTTTAATCCCGACAGGCAGTGATAACCTAAGTCTAAACTCGAGTTGATGACGGATTATAGCTTCGTCGTTGTCCATTGACCTGGTAATTTCATTCTCTTCTTTTCTGCTTTTGTTTTGGAGAGTTGTTGCACCGAGCCATGTTCATGATACTCATGGGAAAATCATCGAAAAAACTGAGCTTTAACTTGATGATTTGCGATTTCATTGTTGTTCTAATGCTGATTTTAGAGCGAGAAACAAATTCAATTTCATAACTGGACTCGATCCTTGCAGCGCCTACAATCTGTTTAATGAAATGCATTAAAACATTCTTGTGATTTCTTTCAATATGATCATGGTTATGGAACATGAATCGCAGTTCCTTCGGTTCCGTGTTTTTCTGCGTTATGTGATGCACTGCGGTGGTTGTTGATGGTTCTCACCGATGAGAAATGTCTGGAGGTGGATGATGCGAGTTCAGATGTCTGGCGATGCTTATCATCAAGTTCCTAGCAGCATTAGTATCCCTTTATCCATCCAGAGTTAATGTTCATTTTTGAGGTGCTTCTATTTAGTCTGCAATAAGAATAACAAAGGAAAGAAAAGGAAAAAAAAAATGAGGAAATGGGCTTTACAATGGGAGATATACTGAGTGTAAAAGCTTAGGGCTTAATTCATCCATAGGCTGTAAAGTAAGGTTGTTGCTGTTAGAAGGGAAATTGGGCTTACTGCAATCAGAACAAAATGGGCTTTGATGGGTTTTCTATTCGAAGTGGGTTTGTTTTAAATAAGCCCACTTGTGTCCGTGGCCCAGGCCTTGTGAGTCCAGGTCTAGTCCATGTTCGGATTGGGCCCAAGGGCCCAGCCTGAGTCCCTTTTTTCAAAATATAAAAAAAATTTGAAAGTAGTAATATACTAAATAAAATATAAAATAAAATTAGAGGATATTCGAAAAAATTGAAAATGGTTCGAAACAAAGACCTTGATTAGTCTTTACCAAAAAAAAAAAAGACCTTGATTAGGTTGCTTAAGTTTTAGCACAAGACTTAGCTCAGTTTCATTTAATTAGTGTGCATAGGGATTTTAGAAAGGAATTAGACTCATTTTGAATTTACCTCATGGGATTGCTCTCTAGGGACGTAATAACAAGGGCATGTGTATTTTTTGCTTAACACTTTATCGGGCTTACCTCCTTAACTTCGATCTTATTGATTATGATTGTTTACTTACCCTTGATTGCGTGCTTTTACATGGACATCATTGAATGGCATGGGGTAATGAAATGATTATAAATCACATGGATATATTAGGTAAACAAATCGATCAAGTTATTGTACCTTTAGGGTACTGGTTAGGCAATTAGCATAATCATGTCCCTTATCCAACTTGACTCTTAATCGGCCCTAGCAAGCTAGTGGTGGCTCATTCTTATAGAAATCTTTTAGTATTAATCGAATTTAAAATGTAAACTCCAACGTCACGCGAAATAAGGGCTTGTAAGAACCCTAGTCATTTGGGAATGCTAACTCAACATGACCTCTAAATTTGCTCCCCAACACCACATTGGGAGGGTCGCAATAGGTAAAAATTGTCATCTTTAATTGGCCTTTTGAGAGGCCATCACATCAACTTGGAGAGTTTTGTACATGAGGATGAATACGTGAATTCCTTTCCTAATGAGATGTTCCTGCTTTTGTTTAATTACTTTTAAGATGAGTAAGAATGGTGGAAGCGAAAATGCATTTCGTGATGGACGAGAAGCCCTGATTAATTGGGCCTGCCTTCACGATCAAATCGGAGTCGGTCCATACTATGATCAACGATGAAAAAGGCCTTCAAGGGGGACGAATTCTGGGAATCACCTGTCTGCCCGAAAGGCCAAGGACGAAGGATTTGGTCATGGGGAAAGGCCAGTGAGTCTTGAACGATATCGGCAAAGAGAGATTCATAAATCATGTTTCTACAGGGCACCTCTCGACAAAATGAGATGCATACACTGAATCGGAACTGATTAACAAATAAAATCCAAACAAATTCGTGGGACATAAATAGAGCACTTGCATACCATTGTCATTTTACGGAGGGAAAAGAGAGGAGAGGAGTGTGAATAACATCTGAACAATCGAAAAGGAAAAGAACAAAAGCTGATAAGAATTGAAAGACACAAGAAACTGACGTGGTTTCGCCGATCAACTCTCGAGACCGGAAGGAGTCATAGTCATCTCTCCACGTGTTTCGAAAGAAAAAAATAAGCCAAGTGTATCATTCTGTTTCATCTCTTACCTCTTCTTTGGCTTCTTCATCATCGATCTCGTCCTCTTTCTTGTTGTTGCCATCGATTTGCCTTCTCCTCTCGCCTTCCTCCTTCTCTTCATCGTTGTCCACGGAATGAACTTGTGGATGCCCGCGAGATGAATACAGAACCTCCTACGCATTGTCTTCCTAGTCGCCGTCATCGTCCTCACCGTTGTAGCCGCCCCCATCATCGTATTCATCATCGTTGTAGCCATCACTGTCACCTTGCTGAGGAGAGGGGTGTTCGGAAATATCAAGTTTAAAGTGGATTAAACATCTTGAGTAGAAAAGGTCAAAATCCCCAAATATCAAATGACATTAATCCCTAGTTTGAACACCCAAATGCAATCAACTAGCAAGAATCAACATAATCCCTTAATTGCGTCCAAATTGACCAATAATTTTTTTTTACGCGACTTTTTTTATTACCTTTTCTTTTTCTCTCTGTTAATAGTTACTCAGATTTAAAGAAAGGCAAAGAAAGGGACAATGATGTATAGAAAGCCCTTCTTTAAATTGTAAACCAACAATTTCAATATCAATTTCTTCAATCACAGTTTTTAGTCGCAGCAAGCTCTCCATCTAGAGCAATAACTGTTGGAATTATCTCAGCTGCTGTTTTCAATCATATTTCCTCTGTTTTTTTTTAATAAAAAAACAGCCAAGTAAATTAAGTTATGCAGTTAGTGTTTTTGCTATTTTCTAGGAAGTTAATAGCACGTTTGTATGCAGTTATGTGTTGCACGTATGTGAGCAGTTTCTACTTTGTATTTAGTTGTTGTACTCGACAGTTTTTTCCTTTGAACAAGACGTATGAAGTGCTATGCTCTGTTTTTTTCTTTATCTTTTCTCTCTCTCAAACAACAGAAATTTTTCTGTTTTGATTGTTGCTTTATGAGCTTTAACATTGGTATCAAAGTATTTGTGGGATCTTAAGGGACTGTGAAGTGAGGGTAAGTGAGTGAAGATTGCTTCCAATCTACAAAGAAAAAGCTGATGGAGGCAAGATCAAATGGATTCTCTGCAATGGCTACTCTAGTCTTTACTGGGGAGTATTATCAGGCTTGGGCTGTCAAGATGATGGCATTCTTGGAGGGTCATGATTTATGGGAGGCTGTGGAGAATGATTATGAGGTTGCTCCACTTCCAGACAATCCGACCTTAGATTAGATAAAGTACCATAAAGAGAGAATCACAAGGAAGGCTAAGGCAAAGTCTTGCATGTATGCTGCTATTTCACCCACTATCTTCACAAGGATCATGAGATGTGATTCTGCAAAGGCAATATGGGATTTCTTGAAGGATGAATACGAGGAAGATGAGAAGATAAGAGGCATGAAGGTGCTGAATCTCTTAAGGGAGTTTGAGAGACAGCAGATGAAGGATTCAGAGTCAATGAAGGAGTACTCTGATAGGTCGGTTGGGATAGCTGAAAAAATTAGAGTTTTAGGGACTAACTTGAAAGATGAAAGGCTTGTTCAGAAGATCCTGGTGTCTCTTCTAGAGAAGTTCAAAGCCACCATAGCTTCTCTGGAAGATACAAGAGACTTAGCTGATATAAAGCTTGAAGAATTGTTAAATGCTCTGCAGGCACAGGAGCACAGAAGACTGATGAGTAGAGAAGAGTTTGTAGAGGGTGTGCTGCAAGCTAAAGTGAAGTCAAATGATGGAGGCAAAGGGAAGAAATGGATTCAATCTAGAGAAAATGCTGGTGACTCCAAGTTTGTAGTAAAAGAAGGAAATTCTGGTGGGTTTAGCAAATGGAAGATGGACAAAAAGCCTTGTCAATACTGTGGTGGAATTAATCATCAGTTTTTTAGATGTTGGAGAAAGCCTGATGCTAGATGCAGAAGATGTCACAAGTTGGGTCACATGGAAGCCATGTGCAAAGAAAAAAATTACCAGCAAGCAGGAAAAGCATAGGTAGCAGTGAATGAAACTGAGGAAGAGCACTTGTTTGTAGCTTCTTTTTCTGAATCTTCTATTGGGAATGATGCATGGCTAGTGGGTAGTGGCTGTACCAATCATATGACTGGCAATTAGAAGCTGTTTAGGAGTCTAGACAGGTCAGTCAAGTCCAGAGTCAAAATTGGCAACGAACAGTATATCGAAGTGCAAGGGAAGGGTACAGTGGCTATTGAAGGAAATCAGGAGGTGAAGCTGATCAGTGATGTTCTTTTTGTGCCAAACATTGACCAGAATCTGTTAAGTGTTGGTCAATTAGTTGAGAATGGCTATAAAGTGAAGTTCGAAGGGAAGGAATGTCTTATTAATAATGCAAATAGCAAAGAAGTGCTAAGAATCCCAATAAGGGACAAGAGTTTCATGTTCAAGCCACAAGAGATGCAACAAATGGCTTTAAAGTGCAAAGAAGAAAATGCAAAGCTATGGCATAAAAGACTTGGGCGTGTTCACAGGAAAAGCATGTCGTTTATGCAGAAAAATAGCTTGGCAGATGACTTGCCAAGTTTGGAGGAGGAATTTCCACAGTGCAGAACTTGTCTTCTTGGCAAGCAAGCCATATTTCTTTTCAAAGGAGGAGGCTGGAGAGCATGTGAGAAGCTGCAATTAGTCCACACAGATCTATGTGGACCTATGTCTGAGTCTTCTCTCAATGGTAGCAGGTATTTCATTACCTTCACTGATGATATGACTAGGATGAGTTGGATTTATTTTCTGCGAGCCAAGTCTGAAGTTGTTGATGTGTTTGTGAAGTTTAAAGCCTTAGTTGAGAATTACAGTGTGAAGAAAATTAAAATGCTCAGGTCTGATAATGGTTCTGAGTATACTGCTCACAAGTTTAAGTTAAATTGTGAGCAAGCAGGAATTGTGTAGCAGTTCATTGCTCCCTATTCACCTCAACAAAATGGGGTCAGTAGAGGAAAAACATAAGCATTATGGAGATGGCTAGATGTATGATGCAGGAGAAGAAGTTACCTAAGAAATTCTGGACTGAAACAGCTAATACTGCAGTGTTCTTGTTGAACAGATTGCCCACAAAAGCCTTAGAGAGGTCAACATCTTTTGAAGTCTGATATGGTGTTAAACCTTCTGTGAAAAATTTGAAGGTTTTTGGGTGTTTGTGTTACACTCATGTTCCTGAGGTCAAGAGGGACAAGCTGGATAAGAAAGCAGAGCTTGGAATCTTCATTGGGTACAATCTCCAATCAAAGGCTTACAGAATTTTTCACCCTATGACAGGGAAGGTGATTGTAAGCAGAGATGTTGTTTTTTCTAGAGGAAGATGAGTGGAATTGGATGGAAGGAAAGAGTGCAGAACAGCAGCAATTCGAAAAACAACCTGCAACAGATGTAGAGATTGATGAAATTATAGATGGATTGGAAGACAGTATGGATGATTTATCAGTGAGAGGCACAAGGTCACTTGCTGAAATCTATGAAAGAAGCAATGTGGCAATGCTCGAACCATCTAACTTTGTGGAAGCTAAGGAGGATCAGAGGTGGATTGCAGCAATGCAGGAGGAGATTGCAATGATCTAGAAAAACCACACATGGGAGCTTGTTAACAGACCATCTGATAAGAATGTGATTGAGGTTAAGTGGGTGTTTAGAACAAAACTTAATCCTGATGATTCTGTCAATAAACACAAAGCTAGACTGGTAGTGAAAGGCTATGCACAAATATGGGGAGTAGACTATTCTGAATCATTTGCTCCCGTTGCATGACTTGATACAATAAGGTTACTGTTAGCTATTGCAGCAGAGAAGGGGTGGCCTATATTTCAGTTAGATGTCAAGTCTGCATTCCTGAATGGAGAGCTTGAGGAGGAGATTTTTGTTGAACAACCTGAAGGTTTCAGTATTAAAGGCCAAGAAGAGAGTGTATACAGGTTGAGGAAAGCTTTATATGGACTGAAGTAGGCTCCAAGAGCTTGGTATGGGAAGATAGATCGATATTTGCAGGATTTTGGCTTTGTAAAAAGTTTAAGTAAGTTCACTCTTTATGTCAAGAAGGTGAATCACAGTGTTGTAATTCTGTCACTTTATGTAGATGATCTATTAGTGACAGGGAATGATATGGAATTGATAGAGAATGTGAAGCAAGATCTATTTGCAGGTTTTGAGATGTCAGACTTGGGAAAGATGGCTTATTTTTTGGGTCTGGAAGTCAAACGGGCTTCACATGAGATCTTCATCTGTAAAAAAAAAAAAACATGAAGGAAATTCTAAAGAAGTTTTAGATGGAAGATTGTTGAAGTGTAAGCACTCCTATGGCTGCTAAAGAGAAGCTGCAGAAGAATGATGGAACAGATGCAGTAGATGCTTCTATGTATAGAAGTTTGATTGGGTGTCTCATATATCTTATAGCAACTAGACCAGATATTCTATTTGCTGTGAGTGTTTTATCTAGGTTTATGAGTAGTCCTAGTCAACTACATTTGGTTGCAGCAAAAAGGGTCTTGCATATCTCAAAGGAACATTGTTCTTTGGTGTGAAGTTTAAGAAAGGTCAAAAGTTTAATTTGCAAGGATTTTCTGATAGTGACTGGGCTGGTTCAGTAAATGACATGAAGAATACGTCTGGATATTGTTTCAGTTTTAGTTCTGCTTGTTTCTCCTAGTGTTCTAAAAAGCAAGAAACTGTAGCTCAGTCTACTGCAGAGACTGAGTTTATAGCAGCTACTGCAGCTGCAAATCAAGCTTTGTGGCTGAAGAAGATAATGAAGGATCTGTGGTTGAATTCTAGTGATTGCATTGAAGTTAATGTGGATAATCAGGTTGCTTTAGCAATATCACAGAATCCAGTTTTCCATGGCAAAACCAAGCATTTCAAAGTCAAATTTTTCTTTCTGCGTGAGGTGCAACAAAGTGGCGAAGTTAAGTTGGTCTATTGCAGATCTGAAGATTAGCTTGCAGATATGTTCACAAAACCACTTCAGGCTGGAAGATTTGAGCTGTTAAAAGAGAAAATAGGAATCTGCAGTAGCAATTGATCCAAGGAGGAGTTTGTTGGAATTATCTCAGCTGTTGTTTTCAATCATATTTCCTCTATTTTCCTCTGTTTTTTTATAATAAAAAATAGCCAAGTAAATTAAGTTATGCAGTTAGTGTTTTTGCTATTTTCTAGGAAGTTAATAGCACGTTTGTGTGCAATTATGTGTTGCACGTATGTGAGCAGTTTCTACTTTGTATTTAGTTGTTGTACTCGACAGTTTTTTCCTTTGAACAAGACGTATGAAGTGCTATGCTCTGTTTTTTTTTTTTTCTCTCTCTCTCAAACATCAGAAATTTTTCTATTTTGATTGTTGCTTTATGAGCTTTAACAATAACTCCTGCCAAATTTATTTTCAGCATTTCAAAAAATTAGCACAAATATTGAATAGAGAACAAATCTCAACTGAGTTTTAGGTTGTAGTGGCCTCTTACCTCCTCTTCGGCTTCTTCATGGTCCCTCTCTTCCTCTTCCTCGTCCTCGTCCTGTCCTCGTCGCTATCACCTTCCTCGTTGACATCATTGTTCTTATCGTCATCGCCCACAGAATAAACTGGTGCAATCCCATGAGATGACTGCAAAACCTCATGCAAATTGTTGTCCTCATTATCCTCGTCGTCATCGTCCTCGTCCTCGTCTTCATCGTCCTTGCTATTGCTGTAACTGCCGGCTTCACCTTCACCTTCCTTGTCGACATCGTTGTTCTCATTGTTATCGTCCTCGGAACAAACCGGCGAAGACCTGCGAGACGAATGCATATTGTCGACCTCATCATCCTCACTGTCATTCTTCTCATGGTCCTCATGCACATCGGCATCGGCATCGTCGTCATCCCTGCCATCCTCACTGTCCCTTCGTCATCGTCATCCTCCCTACCGCTGTGCTCATGGTTGTCATCATCCTCACCACCATCATCTTGCTGAGGAGAGGGAGTTCAAAAATATCATATCTAAGGTGGATTAAACATCTTAAAGAAGAAAACAGATTCCCCAAATATCACATGACAATAATCCTTAGTTGAAAACCCAAACGTAAGAGCCTAGCGAGAATCAACTTAAAGGGTTTTCCTCACACTTAATCACCCTAAGAATGCTTTCTAAATCATCAATTGAACACAAATCTATTAGAATCAAGCAGAATTCACAATAGATTCTAATAGAATCAAGCAGCATTCACAATTCGACCGAAAAAAGAAAAAAACAAAAAAGCAGCATTCACAAATTCACATATCTTCATTCCCTCAAAATTGGAACAGAGCAACCGTTAGGCTGTGATTTACTTCTTCATGACTTTCCCAAGACTTAACATAAGTTAAGAAAATAAGGAAATCTAATAGGGAAATTTGGGAGAAGCAGAGGAGGTTTCGCATATAGAAATACGAAGAGATAGGAAAATCGGAATGTTGAGAATGATTCAGAGGAGTAACATGAGACAAGTTCGAAGCACCACAACATGTAGCTGGTAATTGTAAATACGCCTCTTGCCACATGTTTAAGACATCATTTACGTTGTCACTATACATTGGGATGGAGGTGGAGCATATATATCAAATTTCACAAGCTAGTATAGTTAATTGTTAGAGGTATATGCCATGTCTAGGTGTAGTACTAGAGTTGATCTTTCACATGCTGTTGGTAATTTATATGATGAGCCTGTTATACATAGAATGGGTCCTGCAGTAATCCGTTGGGATGATAGGGAAAGCAGTTCACGTAGCATGGTAGTAATTTAGTAAGTAGACCCAAGTCAAGCAGGCAACCTAGAGCGTGGTGGATTCGTAAGCCGTCATGTTGTTACTCTTGTGGTTTGTGATACGAGTTGGAAGGTTTTGTTACAAGACACGGTAATTTCATCGATGACTGAGGGCAAAAATAATGACGGAGAAAGAAGGGGAAGAGGTAGTGTGGCCGACACTAAATGACATGGCATATGACATGACAATGACATGGTGATGGCATGACATAGGTGATGACATGGCATGTACGATGAATGATATGACATATGACATGACACGATGACGTGACCAGATGACGCAACTTAAGTGGCCCAGGGAAGGCATTGGGAGATCACAACAATGAAAGTCGATGAATCACGACCGTGACTAGGCTGCAAACTTGAGCCAATGTGGTGGTTTGTCGAGGATGTCAACTGGGATTCAAGTGACGGGATGTGAACAGGCATCTACATGTGTATGGGCTTTCAGTAAGTCAATCCCCGAAGCCTGCAGAGGCACCGATGAGTCAAGCCATACTAGGTCGAGCCTAATTGCTAGGAGCTTGGACCAGTTAGCATGCCTCAACCAACCACGCAATGGAGCTAAGGACATGCATAGGATGCATTTTAACCCTATTTTCAAGTCTTTTTGGTATTACTACACACTGTATCTTCTCGAAATTGTTGAGGTCCTCTCTGTGAGTTTTAGTTTGAGAAAAGCAGCGTTAGAGGTTGAGTGAAACACTGGATAAGGATTGAGTGGAATTGGAGCTTGGAAATGAGAGATTATTTTTTATGTTTGAATCTCCTAGTTTGTAGAGGTATCATTGCTACTCTTCCGGTGGATTTAGATAACTTTGAACTGGGCTACGTAAATCAGGGTGTGTTGAATCTATTTCTTATTTAATTTTCTGATATCTCATGATTTTGTTAGATTGCATGATCCTATTGCATCATAGTGATTTTTCAGGTGGAAAAGAAGTCATGAAGTTTCATCATCGATTTTTGGGCTTAAAAATAGGTTCCATGTCATTTGAATAATTGTGATAAGCACGGAATGAACTAAAAGCACAAATAGGAAGGACAGTATTTAATCGGTCAGACGGTGAATGATGTAAGAATCCTGACCTTACTTTCAAAGTTGACATGAGTATAGCAAATAAAATTCCTAGTAAAATGGAAATTTTTAATGAGAAATTTTCCATGGTTGCACATTTTAGAATCATGTTATTATCTCCCTTCCCTAGAACAGAGCAGAAATAAAAAGCGAATAAAGCAGAAGAAACAATGATGATCCATGAATAAAAAGAAGGTATACCTGTTCCAATAGAGGATCCTCCCTTTCGGCAAAAGTTGTTTCGATAGTAGAGTCCACCGCTTGTGTTTGTGCATTCAGAATCATCTCTCTGTAACACTCCCAAGTGATGCTTGAATTATGTGGGCCAATGCGTCTTTTTGTAAATTCATCTAATGGGCCAGTGTTCAGTAATTGCTCACAATCAATTACATCTATCCGGCACTCCTTTGGTATTTTTGAGCTTGATGGCTCGAAAATCCTTTCCACTGATCTGCAACGAACAATGGTCAACTTCTCCAAACGCTCTAACTTGTCAATGCCGTCGAGAACCTGCAGCTTCTCGCACGTCCAAATGCTTAAACTGTTCAAATTCTTTAAGTTTGACAAACCGCCTAACCTTTTCAATAAAATGCAACCGCAAACAGAAAATTTTTCCAATGCTTCCAACGGTGAAACAAATTGAATCTCTTGTGGCTTATGGCAATGACCCAGAGTGAGATCTCGAAGCATCTTTAGGGAGCTTGAGACAGTGTACACTCTCCTCCGACCACCAATCAACTCGGGAGCTTGTAGCTCATTGCATCCTAGCTCCTCCAACAGAAAAACAAACCTCTCTAAAGACAAATTCTGATAAATATTTAACACCTCCATCGATTTTAAGACACCGTGAAATTGAAGTTCGACTAGCTTGGGGCAAAGGATCACACGAACATGACTGAGCTTATTCAAACTTGATGTAACGGATATTCTTGCAACATGGTCGCAAAATTCAATATCCAGCTTTTCCAAATTAGGAAGCCCCTCGAGTTCCACTCGTTTCACTAAAGTGTATGAGAGCCGTAGAACTCTCAAGCTTGATGGAAGTTGTTTCAGCGTCTGCAAGTCTAGTCCATTGAGATGAAGTTCCTCCAGCAGAGAAAGGGAACCCCACTCTATGGATGTTGCGCGGACATTTGAAAGGCTCAATTCCAACTTTCTCAGTTTGAATAGCTTCCCAATACATAGCAAGTCCCAAGGTTGAGTTATATTTGAAGAACAATTTGATAGGACCAGTTCAACTAGATTAGTAAGGTTTGAGATGTCTGGGACACTCTGCAACGATTTAGATGTAAGCCTTAGAGTGGTCAAACTTTTTGGGAGCTCCGGCGACTCTTGAATCTTATTGCAACCATCTAGGTCCAGCTCCGTCAATGACTCTAATTTCAAAACTGAGTCAGGGAGTTCCCTCAAGCTCTCACAATATTCAAGAGAGAGGTGGTGAAGATTCTTTAGTTCGCCAATTTGTTCAGGCAACTCTTGAATCTTATGACAATTATTTAGGTCCAGCTCCATCAATGACTCTAATTTCAAAATTGAGTCAGGGAGTTCCCTCAAGCTCTCACAATATACAAGAGAGAGGTGCTGAAGATTCTTTAGTTCGCCAATTTGTTCAGGCAATTTTTCAAGTGCCTCACAATGCCCAAAATCTAAGTAAGTTAGCTGCTTCAGTTTCCCAATAGAGCAACTAATTTTCTTCAAAGAAGAACAGTAACGAAAACTCAACTTCTCTAAAACTAAGAGTTCAGAAAAGGTTGGTGTCCCATGTATCAAACGACATGACTGAATGAAGAGAACCTTCAACTTCGTTGCCCCCTACGGAAGAAGATGAAAAATTAAGACAGATAATTAGATGTCTATAAAAGAAATAAATATGGATATAGGCTCCTGACTTGTATTCTTTGTCATTTGATCCTCTTGCTAAATGAGAAAATTAGACTGTAAATTCATTAAATTTTGTCCATTATTGAACGAGAAAATTAGACTGAGGGGGATTCTAACATACCTTGATTAGGCTCTTGATCGCATCTTCTGTCCACTCATAGCCAAGAGTACGCAACACAACCACGTTTTCTAGATGCAAATTGATTGGCATAGACGGTTGATAATCATTGGCGCGACCATAATGGACCAAATAAAACCATTTCAACTTGGAAAGACAGCCAGCGAAGTCGCCTTGCATGCTTACGTCATCCATCCAAAGAAACTGTAGATGCGAGAAACGCTCAATTTCCTCCGCAGTGACGGTCAGACAAGGGCTGTCATCCCATCGCCGTGGAAAATGGAGTGCTTGAACGCTTTTCTTTTTCTGCCAATGACATTGAGGAGCAGGAGCAAGAATTTGTCAACATCCCATAATTGTATTTCATCGAGAGAAGAACAAAAATGAAATAGAAGAGTAACTCTCAATTCAGAAACGTGAATCCTCAATTGAGAACAAGGTAAGCAATTTCATATTCAAATATGGTCATACTTTACCTCTGTCCAACGTAATTTGTGAATGATGTCGGTTGTATCCCACAACCTGGTAGGCCCTTCCTCAGCAATTACTCTTCCAAGATCTCTAAACTGATCATGCATCCAAAATTTATTGTTGTCTAAAACCTTTATCATGCACCTCTTAGTAAGTACATCAATAGCAGACTTAGGGAAAAACCCACAATCGTCCCACATGAAGACTGGCTCAGTCTTTTTTTCATTGATGAAAAAGCATGCAATATCGAGAAATATGTTTTGTTGAGCAGGTTTCAAGCCATCATAGGTAATCTTCAGCTTTCCCAAGACGTCATGATGAGGTTTACTGCGTAGCTTCTCTAGCATTTCTTCCCATATTTCTTTGTCTTCCTTGTCAAAAAGCGATGCACCTATTGCTTGAAGAGCTAAAGGTAGTCCACCCGCAGTAGAGACAAGTTCCTTTGAAAGATTGTAGTAACCAGCTTGAGGAAAGTTATCATCGAAGGCATGCCTACTAAAAAGTTGAAGTGCATCTTCGTTGCTCAATCCCTCCATTTCATAACCTTTGAACTGAAATCCCCTGAATTTCAAAACACTTTTGTCCCTAGTGGTGACAAATATTGTAGTTCCAGGATTAAAAGAATTCACTCCAATTAGTTTTTGGATTTGGTTGGGGTCATCTACATCATCCAATACAATTAGTACCTTCTTGTCGTGAATTGTTTGTTGAATCATGTCCGTCCCGGAATCAATGTCACGAATGTTCCAAGCCACTTTGGAATTAGAAATATCACACAATAATTTTTCTTGCAGCTCGACTAAACTTTTGGTTTTCTCAGTTTCCCTTACATCGGCAAGAAAGCTGCAGTTTTTCCCAAAACGAGGACATAGTTGGTTGAAGATAATATTGGCAAGTGTTGTTTTACCAATGCCGCCCATCCCATAAATTCCAATGAGCCGCACACCACCAGAGTTGTCTAATAAATTGTGGATGGCTGCTACTCGATCATCCATTCCAACTAAATCTTTGGTGACTTTTCTATGTCTTATCTGAAGCCTATTCACAACATATTCGACAACCGCCTTACTGAGGTGCCCATCGCTGCCACACAGTTGAACAGATTTGAGTTGAGAAAAGGTAACAAATTCATTTCCTTGCAAGTTGACCGACCATCTACTAAGTACTTGGGTGGGAACACAAGGTCAAAACTTTTTTGGAAGGCATCAACTATCATGGAATCGCCAGCTAATTATGATCGGATTATCTAAAATAATGTCAATCCAAACACTTCCTATATAGGGAACTTTGATCGTATGAATGAATAACATAATCAGAATATATTATTGTTATGTCACAAGATCGAGAAAAAGGAGTACGTAAATAAGTGCTTCTTCCTTAAATATCTAACAGGTGTTCATCGGATCTCTTCCGTAGATCAATTTCATAGACTAATCAAAAGGTACATCCTAATCACTCAAGTGATGGAGCCAAGAATCTAATCTTGATACTATTATTGCACGTAAGAAAGAACGCCAAACAACCAACCAATGAAAAACAGTGTAAAAAGAAGTGTTTTTGTTGTTTACCGAAATAAAAATACTAAACAAAATTAAGTTCTGCAAGTTCATTTGTTTGAATGTTCATCGTGTTCAAAGACGCAAAAAATTTATTCGCTACATTATTATTCCAGTTAAAACAAGAATTTAAGTGTCATATAACTAACGGGACTAGACCAAGGTGGATTAAAGATCTACATAAACGTTACCCTCAAAAATTGAGGAACTTGATGAATTGCAAACTCGAACATCCATTACAAATTTAAGTTGAAGGGATAGAGGAACAAAATGTTTGATCTTTAAATCAAGTTGAAAAACAAAAATTTCTACAAAAAAAAAATAGTAAAAGACTCAAAATAGTGATGAATTACGGCAATATTAGATTTACTTATTTCTTTTGACATGGAAAGAACTTTATAAATGCAATTGCATGCAGTTCTATAATTAAAATCTCTAGCATACAGTATAAATCTTAACACATACATGGATCAAGTCCGTATAAAAAAGATGAAGCCAAGCCAAATTTTTATACACTTGAAATGAGGTCAAAAAGAAAAATTTAATTACCCATTAGGTTAGAAAATATTTGGATATTCCGTAATTTAAAAAGTTCAAAGAAGAACTTGAGACTTCCTACTTAAATATAGAGAAATTGGAGTTGAAAGATAATTAATGAACTTTTATTAGATCTATTGCTTGGCTGTTAAAAAATGTTTTCACGTTTATGGTTAAATGATTACCCTTCATATTTCTCCAGCTCCCATCCCTGGATGGCATCGACTTTCTTGAGAGCCTGTCTCCATGTCTCTACTTCCTCAGTTCTGAACTTCTTCTTCTGATCCTCCATCTTTTGCTCCAACTCTAATATGGCCTTACTGTACAAATCTGTTTTCAGTTTCACATCATCAGGTTTCACGTTATAAAAGATGGGCAATATCACCTTCTTATTCCCATCTTCTTCAGGTTTAGAGATGTTCTCCACCATCTTCGCAAGCTCGCGGAGGCACCAATGATGTGAAGCATATTTTGGGGAAAGGATGGTTATGTAGAGTTTAGAGTCGTGGATCGCTTGCAGAAGATTGCTATCAAATGTTTCACCTTGTGGAAGCTCTTTGTTATCGATGAAAACGCGAATTCCAGCATCTACCAAGGCGTAGTAGAGGCTGTTGGTGAATCCACGGCGAGTATCAGGCCCACAAAAACTGAGGAACACCTGGTACTTATCTCTTGACTTCGCCATAGGAGTTCACTTCGCACTTGGCTAGGTGATCTCTCTCTTCTAGAACTTTTCTTTTAACAAAAAGAGGAATTGCAAGAAGGATCAAAGACAACCTCACCAACATGAACTTGAAATTCAACAGAGTCAACACCATCAATTCCGGCAGATTCACCAACACTAGCAACAGAAATCAAGCAATAACGAGAGAAGGGCCACGAGGGAGGGCCGGATGGGAGGCAGTGACTGCGAGGGAGGTCCGGAGGCGAGGCTACTAGTGTGATGCTGCGATGGATGGTCGGAGGCGAGAGCTCAGCTGAGAGTCGACCAAGAGTGAGATGAGGCGAGAGAGTCGAGAGGACTGTGCAAGGAGGCTAGGATTTATTTCTTTTATCTCTCTCAATGAATTACTCTTTTGAAAGAGTAGAAAAAATACAAATAAAAATAAAATAATAGGGTTACCAGTCCGGTTCCAACTGGGGAACAACTGAACCAATTATTTCCAGTTTGAAATTTTGGGAATGATGTTGAAACTTTCATCAGAAATTACCCAAAACCGGCAGGTTGAATTTGGTCCAATTTCCATGGGACCTACTAGCAGACATTGTTGAAATACTTTTTCATCTAGCAAATTGTACCGAGTATAGGCAATTATGCGCAAAGTCGATGATGCTTTGCAGATCTTGATACAAGTCGATGACCTTGATATTAAAGTCACGAAGAAGACTTTACAAATTTTTAGAGAACCGTTGAAATATTACTAATTTCATGAAGATTCGAGATATAATTTCAGAAAATTAAAAATTGACTTTGCTGACCAAAAGATTTTTAGTTTAGGAGGATTCAGATTTATTGTGGAGACCGTAAGATCAGTCAAGACATCAGCAACGATGGTAATATATAATTTCCAACTAAGAGAGAAATGGCCTTTTTAGAAAAAATTTGAAACACTTGCTTTTGAATTGTGATCAAAATATATTGTGAGTCAGTGACGACCAGTAAAGGATTATTATTAGAAGGTCTTATAATATGAGAAATAGTATTTTGAAAATGACAAAAATATTATGTATGAATATTTAATTTAACCAGTAACTTAGATTATCGTCGATAAAATCCTTTTTAAAAAAATGTTACACTTTAAATATTTGAATTTGGCCCCATTTTCCATAAAAAGGAAAAACACGTATAGGCTAGGGGTGAGCATGGTCCAAGTTGGGCCGGTCCACCCCCTAACCCTAGGACCAACCCACATAGTGTTAGTTCTCAATTTTTGGGACCGAGGACTGACCTTATTGAGCTTGGGACAAGGACCAGACCAACCCAATGGGTTCGGTCCGGTTCAAGGGTCAACCCGAGACCAATCGATAATTTTTTATTTTATTTTTGTACTCCTTAAAAAAATGATTGATGACCGAACTAACTCATTGGGTTCAGTCCGGTTTCAAGGTCAACCTAGAACCAACCAATAATTTTTTATTTCATTTTTTGTACTCTATAAAAAAGTGATTGAGGATCGAATTAACCCAATGAGTTCGGTTCGGTTTCAGAGTCAACCCAGGATCAACCAATAATCTTTTATTTCATTTTTTGTACTCCTTAAAAAGGCAACCAAGGACCATACCAACTCAATGGGTTCGATGATGAGCGAGGTCAACTAAGAAAGGCAAGCAGTGAGTGTCAAATGGGGTGAGCATTAAACAAAATGAGCATCGAATGTCGAGCGGGAAGCAATAAGCCAAGTGATGATGCCATAAGAAGTTGTTTATGCCTTTTTAGGCGCCGTGAGGACTCCTCACAAAAACATTTTCCTCATTGGTAAATTATGATTATTGACACCGTAAAAAACATTAAAAATTTAAGTTATTAAAGAACAATGTAAAATTACTTAAACTCCTCATTAAAGAGCTATTTAATATTATTGACATCGTTTATTTTAAGGTTTTATCTATATAAAAAAATTATAAGTAATATTATATATATAATTAGGGTTGGTTCGGATTAGACCGACCCGGAACTCTCAGGACCAATGACCAACCCGCACAATGTTAGTCCAGGAATTCTAGAACCAAGGATCGACCCAATCTTCCTGAGAACCGGATCAGGACCAGCGGGATTAGGCTGGTCTAGGGTCAGTCCATGGTTGACTCTAGACCGATGCTCACTCCTAGTATAGGCAATTGCAAAGTGGGCGCAGCTTCCAAATTATAGCCATTAAAAGTTAATGCCTCTAAAAATAATAAGGGGGACCAGGTAGAAAAATGGACACAATAACACGTACAGCTGTACCTCTTTTTATGGTCGGATGAAGATGTACCTTTCCTTTTATTTTTATCTTTTTGCTCAAAACAGTCGTACCTTTTCTTTTTTTTTCTTTTCTTCAACAATGGCACCTTTTCGTGCTTGTCACATGGGTCTAGCAAACCACTGGGATTCGCCCCAGTGGCCACCCTTCCAACATGGAAGAGGGAGGTGAGGGGTTCAAATCCCTACCTTCTCAGGGGGGATGGGATGGGGATGCGTAAATTTCAGGAGTGGGTTTCGACTCCCACGCCCTGCAAGAGGCAGGACAAAAGTCTGAGAGTGAGTGTAGAGTAGGACTAGAGTAGGACTGACCAAAAAAAAAAAAAAAACATGGGTCTAGCAATGTAGACAGCATCAGCTCTAAATTCACTTGTGTACTTTTGGATTAAAAATAATATGATTCTCAAACATTTAAATCTTGATGATTGTTCTCCAGAAATATCTACGGTTGGACATAATTAAAATCGCAGTGCAATATTATAAATTCACAATATTTAGATAAATACATAGTGATAACAAAATATTCCTAACGAATTGCCTTTCAAGATAACACATGGAACCCTAGATTGCTGGAAAAAATCCCATTCATAGTGCAAAGATTGGATTTGCTACGTTGTCTGCAAAAATGCTCTAACTAAGTATTGTCAAAGCATATATATACTACTTACTGGACAATATTTTTATTATGTCTTCACCTTGATGACTTGCCTTTTGTTGTAATTAATTGTGTCTAACTAGTCAAATTTTCTCATAAAATGTACCTTTATGTTAAAAAGCAAATGAGTGCTCATTTCCCTATGATAATTATTAGGAGGTGAGCATGGTGCATTTTGGATGTTTGACCAAACCAAACTCCATAAATATGATTGTAAAAAGGTAAAATCAAACTAAACCGTATTGTCGTAAAAAAAAAACTCAATGAAACCATGTTTTTCGATTTGATTCGATTTCATCATTCTTTCTTCTTTCATTTTTTATCTTCACTTTTGTGATTTCATGAAAAAAAAAAAAAAAAAAAAAAAAAAAAACCAAGTTCTACACTCACAACAGTTTTTTAATTCACCCAAAATGAAAAACAAACCTATTTCATTTGGCTACTTCATATATAAGTAGTAAAGATAATTGACAGAATTAATAGTTTATGCAATATGGTTTCACAGTTTGGTTTGGTTTTGAAAAAGACTAAAAGCCGTTTGATTTGTAAACCGTCCTTTTATTCTTTCAAAAAGTACTATTAAGCCAAACCCTAGTGGAAAAAAATGTTTTGTTAGGTTTGGTTTAACGATTTCACCATTTTTTCTCACCTCTAACAACTATGCGTTTGAGGATAAAATAAACTTTTATTATTATTTTTCCCCCTCAAAACGCACAAATTTGTGTGCCGTATCTAGTTAGACTTTACTCCTCTCCTACAATAGAATAATTATTTTAAGCAAGCAATCTCAAGATTGTTGACATTAAAATAGGCGTTTACATGTATATACATGTATATATGTATCTTAATTTGGATATAGGTTATGTAATTAAAAAAATTCATCGATCATATTACTTAGAAAATCCTACATCGGTAACCTTATCTATAACATACTTTTATGGTCTTATAGTATTGGATAAGGAAGCTTGGCTCTAATGCCAGACATAGACTTTCATGACCCTGTTCAAATACCAATTATCGAGTATTTTGGCATGACCACACAAGAAATTCATAATATGCAAAGCACTCTACAGCACTGTTCGATTGATCTAACGTACAAGAAAAATAAGATAGAGAAACTATTACTAATTTGAACAAAATGCTCTTACAATACATTGTCTCAAACTTGACCTCTGTCTCTCTCCGTCTTAATGTGCCTTTTTGGTGAGCCTCGAGCCTGTATATGCACTTTACCTCCGTTCCTACTTGGGGCCTAGTCCCACTGATCTTTTAAGACGTGTTCCTAGTTTATCAATCATAAAAAAACCTGAACGCCCACCTTATTCGACTTGGCCAATACATACAATAAGCTTATTGAAAAAAAAAAAAAAAAAAAAACACACGTAAAGCTACCATAGCACATGCACACTATTTTGTTAAGTATACTTTTTGTTTGATACCCGGACTCCTGAAGTACCGAAACCTGGCATGGGGATATTTAATTACCAAAAATTAGAAAAGTGACATTTAAGTGTCAAAATATAAGTAAAATGGATTAATTAAGTGCCAACGGTGAGAAAATTCGACTAAAATGTTAACTAGCGATTTTTCAGCAAGACATGTGCAAAACAACGTCGTTTTGCACGCTAACATGACTAGATAAGTACAAAAACGATTTCGTTTTGCTAACGTGGCTAGATAATTGATATAAATATTAATTTAATTTAATTTAAAACTAATTAAAAAAAAGATGAAGATTGCAAGCAACAAGAGCATCACCGAGAAGGGCCAGCGACAATGGTTGAAGGGTTGGCCAAGGTTACCAAGCCTTGACCAAAGAACCGACGACCCCGGCTAACCAACGATGAAGGCCTGCAACCCCAACCGACCCTTCCCCCACTATTGTCAGGAAGCCAGCAACAGTGAGGGGGAGGCAGCCCTCGCCTTCTACTTCCTCTTCCTCCCTTTTTTTTTTAATATAAATATTTTAATTAAATTAATATTTATATTAATAAAAAAAAGACAAAACGATGTTGTTTCGGTTCTTCCTTGCTAAGTTAGCTGTCCGATGTGCCACATAAGCGAGTTATATTATTAAAAAATTGTCAAATAAGATTTCCGATTACCTTCATTGGACTCGCACTCAGGTGTCCCATTTTTCAAGAAAAGTGACACTTTCATAACTTTTAGTACTTAAATTTTCCTCGTGCCAAGTTTTGGCACTTTAGGTGTTTTTTTGCCCTTTTTGTTTTCACATTTACTTAATCCCAAATACTTTATGGTGACATGTGCTAAAGTAGGTGCTGATTTTTAATTACATATATGTGATCCATTACATCCGTAAGAGTAGCTTTACCTTAGGTACTAACATAGTAAAATATAGCGAAATCATTGAGTGATATTCGAACCAGATTAGCACTAACTTTATAAAATACTGTTCTTGTATAGATCAATCATTAGACCAAATCTAGCCAAACACAAAATCATCATATAAATATTGTAATGCCAATGCTCATTCACTCGCTTAACGCAATTCAACCTCCATAACCTCCATAAGTTTCATTTTCTCTGCTCAAGCCTGTAAATAGAAGATTCACTGAAAGGAAACGAACACGGTCTATTTAAATATAAATTAAATACGCAAGTACAAAGAGTTTTATTCCGAAATTACCTATGCATTTTTATTTGATTGAGATACTAACATCTGTTACTTAAAAATTCCAACTAATTTTAGTGACTAACCAACTTCTTGTCTTGCTTGGAGTAAAAGGTACCAGCATTTCTTTGTATGTCAAAGATTACTAATTACTATAATAAATTACCAACATCTTTATGTGGCTTACCAATGCCTTTGAAGATTACTATCTGTTATTTGAAATTAACAATATTAATTGGACTGATGTGTCAACATTTTCACATTAAATGCCAAGTTATTATATGTCTTTTACAAACTTATTTTCGTATCTTGTTTGATTTTCAAGAGTACAAACTTTTTTTTTGTATTCTTACAAAATTGCCAACTACTTTGATAATAAACCAACACGTACTTTTGTGGCTCACCAACAATTTTTGAGTTTCTAACTTCTTTTTGAATTTACTAACCTTAACTTTTGATGTGCCAACATTCATAACATTAAGATACTTCAAGATTACCAACCATTTTAATAATCACCAACGTATATACTTGTGGCTTACCAACATTTTTGAAGTTATTATTAGTTTCTAAATCACCAACCTTAATTAGATCAGCGTGCTAAAATTCGTCATGTTAATTACCAACGAATTCTAGTCACCAACCAACTATTTATCTTGTTTGATTTTGAAAAGTACCAACATTTCCTAAAATGTAAAATCACCCATCAATTGTTTTAAAAGTTTTAGTTAGGTAGCTATTAGATATTCAAGGCCTGATTCATTTTACATTTGAAATGCACACTCACTCACTTGACTCAATTTAAGAGCGTCAAGTTTCATGTTCTTTGCTCAACTATAATTAATTAGAGATGGCAACATGCCCCAAATCAATGTATCCCTTACATTCCAACACATAAAGTAAATTGAACCTTATATTGTCACACCCTGAACACCAACAAGAATGAGGAATGACATGGTTATCCTTCTACCCGAGTAACACCCTGATGATAAGGCTAACATTTTTGTTCTATTTTTCGCTAATTGAGTATCCTAAAAAACATTTAAGATGAATGGTTTAAGCAATCATAACTCAGTGAGTAGTACATCTTTTCTAAGCAATAATTAACATCAAAACTAAGTAAAACATTACTTTAAATAACAACTTGATTGAATTACGCTCTAACAAAATAAATCCCACGCATCAACAAATCCCTCACTCAAAACGATTATTTAAAGCTATCTATAACATGGAGCTCATGTGTGAAACTTTAAAACTTTACTCCAACTAAATTGTTATTTTAGATCAACTCCCGTCAATTCCCATGGCTCCACAGCTCCCTAATCCATGATTTTCATGAAATTCCATAGCTTAACAACTCCAAAATTGGACCTCGCAATGCCTTAATCCCAAAAACAACTCTGATTAGAAGAACGAATGGCCTGAGTCCTTACCAGATTTTACGAAACAAAGTAAATCTAGCTTGATAGCACGACGAGGAGAACAGGAAGAGTTTGATTCCCGATCCTTAAGTTTCTTGTTACATGGCTTGGATTATAAGATGAAATGACCGCGATCAGAACACATTGGGTTTCGATTTCCTGTTCCTAGGAATGAATTGGACCGACCAAACAAACCGATAGAACAGGCCCGAAGTATTTTATTATTATTGTTATTTTATTCAGCAAGGGCAAAAAGCACATGTTATTTATGGGAGTAATCCCTTCTTTTACTAGTAACTTTCCTATGATTAGTAGCTAAATTAAAATTGACTTAGTTGACCAAAAGATTCCAAGAGTTTTGGTGTACTCGGAGCTAATCTAGAGTCCATAAGATCGGTTCAGACATTAACAATAATTGATAATACGTAATTTCCAACCTAGAGAAAAGTGGCCTCATTAAAAACAAAATTGAAAAATATGCTTCCAAATAATGAACAGGAAATATTCTCAATGTGTTGTTTGTGTATAAAATGAGAAAGGCAGTGCTTTCAAAATGACAAAATTTTCTTTGTGTAAATGTTTAATTTAATGGGTACCTTGGGAGCACTAGTTAAACATAATGCTTATTAAAAAAATACTGCATTTCACATATTTGAATTTGAATCCATTTGCTATAAAGGACGCGTGTGGGCAACTTCGCAGCAAGCGCAGCGTCCACTTTACGGTCAATAAAGTTTATGGACGTAAAAATAATAAGGTGGAGGACATTATCATGACATGACTAGATCACAGGGAGTTCCTTCTTTTTCGTGCTTTTCACATGGCTCTGTCTACGTATACAATTTACAATCGATAAAGTTATGGATTTAAAAATAAAGTGGAGGACATTATCATTACAAGATCACATGAAGTTTCTTCTCCTTCGTGCTTTTAGGAGTGGGAAGGCATTTGGACACCTAAAGCCTCTTAGGCCAAATATTGAATATTTGAGAAAAAAAATTGAAATCCCGATTAAGCCAAAGTTGACATTTGTCTAAAGGTGCCTTGGACTTTCAGCTTTCTTGACATACAAGTAGGGGCTCTTCCAAAACTATCCTCGGTCACTTTTTATTTTTCCAGTTTTGCCCTCATCATTTGATTGTTCGTCTTCTTCTCCATTGAGGTTGGCCAAAATGTTGCATAGGGCTGTGAGTGGCCGGTGACAACTAGGTAAAAGGCCAGCGTAGTCGCAACAACCCAGGTGACCATCGCTTCGGGGTCATATGACCGCCATGAGGGGCCATGAATCTAGGGTCGAGCAACCCAGGCACAGGTCTCGCGACCTCGCCGCGACCCAGATCTTGGTTGACGAGGTTGCGTGACCTCAGATGTCAACCGCCAGCAACAAATTTCGATCGCCGGCTGCCACTGCTCTCATTAGCCAACTTTTTTATTTTTCTTTTAATGAATTTTTCTATTTTTTTAATTACCAAAGTCCTTTGTAAATATAATCTATCCAAACACTATTTTGCTCAAAGGTACTTCACAATGAACTTTCAAATTACAATTTCGGAAAACCCTTTTAATTTAAAGTCATTTGCATTTTTTGAAAGGCTTTCCCAAAAAATCCAACCAAACGCATGCAACGTCTGTTCTAAATCCACTTTTGAACTTCTGGACAAATAAAAAAAAGTCCTCTTGACATTTGCTTCCAAGTCGTGAACAAGGTACTATGAAGACCAATCAAGGATTATTATTAGAAAGTTACTGTTAACAAGTGCTCTCTAGGCATTTAGGGCATTTATTAATAGTGTGTTAAATAGTATCTGATTCTATTCTTAAAAAAAAAGAATAGAAATTCATTTTTGTAAATTTTTTTATTCCTGAGAATAAATTTGAAATAGAATCAAAAAGTGGAAAAATGTTGTTTCTTTACTCCTCGAAATAACTCCATAATTAAGCCAAATCAAATTTTTCTCTAATCTTTTGTTCATTTCCTTTTCTTTCCTTTTATGTTCTTCTTTCTCTAGTCAGTCGACCTTACCAGGGCAAGGCTTGACCTTGCCCACGACTGGGCATGGCCCGACCCCGCCCACGGCTAGGCGAGGCCAAGCCTCACGGCGGTTGTGTGGCATCCTAGAATTTCTTGTCAATCCTTAGAGGTGCTCTAATTCATGTTTTGCATTGAGATTTTGGCCAAGCTTCTGGCAGGTAATTATTTGATAGGAAAATTCTATTTTTGGCCATGTGATTTATGGGTTGGAATTTGTTAAATTAGGTCACAAAGTTTTGTGAATTATAAATTTCAATTAGGTATTTATAAAATTAAGGCCTAAGGTGGATTATTAGGATGAGGGTGGGCTAGACATTTAAAGGCCAAACCAGCCCATAGCCTCACCCCTTTCTCGACCAACCCACGAAGCCCAAGGAGGAGATGTTGCCCGGCCCAAGGCTGGCCCAAGCCCATGAGGGGCTATTGTCGCACGAAAGAGGGGGGGAGTCCGGTTGCATGCCTCCCCCATTTGCCCCATGGTGATGGCCAAGTGTCCTCCATGCATGATCTAATGATGGCTAATGATGGAGGGGAAGAAAATTAGGGAAGATGATGGCCGGTTTAAGCGACAGAGAGGGAGAAAGAGAGGAGAGTTCGTCCGAGAAAGAGAGAGAGGAGAGAAAGAGAAGGAAGAAAGGGAGAAAGGGAGAAAGGAAGAGAGAAAGGAGGAGGACTGTCCGTCGATCGTCCGCCGTGCGCCACCGTTCGTCGCCGCCGTTGTCTCGCCGTTGTGCTCGTTGTTTGCTCGGTCTAGAGGCAAGTGGGATCCTTGATCTACTCTTGCATGTTGTGCCTAGTGTGTGTGATTGAAAGGTTACAAATTTCGGATGTCTAGGATGTGAAAAACTGTAGTTTTAAGAGTGGCGTTCTAGGCTAGTAAACTGATCTTGAGAAAACAGCTCGACCTTGGATGTTCTAGTGACTTACATGTGATGTTCGAGTTGGCATTTGGCTTTGACTTCTCAATGAAAGTTGTTAAGGACTTCTTGGAGTATAACATACTCAAATTTGGGATAAAAAAAACAAGTATAAGGGGGTGAAATTGTTATTCTTTGGAAAGACTGAATCTGGAGATTTTGGTACCCATCTTTGATGAATGCATGGACTGTAAGGCTATCTTTTTGTTGAAATTTCACTTCAATTTCTTAACAAAAGATGTAAAGGACATCCTGAGGTTTAACATATCAAAACTTTAGAGAAAACTAACAAGAATAGGTAGGTGAAATCGTGGTCTTTCGGAGGTAGTTAGATCTGGAAATTTCGGTACTAGGAACAGAAGTTTTAACCGCCTATATTTAATTACCTAGGACGAATCTGACTTTTATGTCTTCATGAAATATCTAAATTAGGGTCTTGAATATCACATAGTCGAATTTCATAATTTTTGGAGGTCGATTGGGTATTTAATCGGAAATGTTTCTAAAACCGTGCAATCTGATGTGTTCAGACTTGGTAAGTTGCAATGCGTGGACTATATCGTTTTGTATGAGGTTCTTTCAGCAATATGTTCTTCATGAAATATCTCTCTTTATGTCTTCCTTACAACATATTCAAATTTGGAAATTTTTGAAGTTCATTTTCCTATTTAACTAAAAATGTTTCAAAAACTGTGCAAGTTGAATTGTTAGAATAGTAGTGCTGTGATGCATGGTCTATACCGAATTTTATGAGGGTCTTTTGGTGTAGTGTTATTCATGAAATATCTTCCTTTATGTCTTGACTATTACATGTTCGAATTTCATAATTTTTTAAGGTCATTTGGGTATTTAATTAAAAAAATTTCTAAAACTGTGCAAGTTGGATTGTGCGAATTTCAAAAGCTGTAATGCATGGACTATTCTGTTTTGTATGAGCCCCATGAATTATATTGTTTTAAGTGATTGAATCTTGCTGCACATGTGATGATATTTGACATTACATATAAAATCAAAAGCTGAAATTGACCTTGTTGCCATCACATCATGTGCCATGTTGATATTGAGACACAAATTGTGAATATGAATTATGATAAATGTGGATATCGTCGGAGGTGTGAACCGACAATGCCCGGAAAGGGGAGTGCCGGATGTCCGGAATGTGGGGGTGCTGGATGTCCTCGGGAGTTTCGAGATGCTTGGGATGTGGGGGTTCCGGAAGCCTCAGAGGTGTGTGCCGAGGGGATACCTCGTGATGCTAGTTGGGATACGAGATGCCCGGAATGTGGGGGTGCCGGATGCCCGGAGGTGTGTGCCGGAGGTTCCTCGCGATGCCAGGTTGGGTGCGAGCGATAAATGTGGGATGCAATTACTGGTCCCGGGAAAGAAAAATGTGGTGATCTAATTGAAAGATAAAAAGTTGAAATTGAATCATGCATGGTAAGGTGACATGTATGCATGGCTATACGATATGATATGTATGAGTGCATGGTTGTAGATGCACCTATGGCATGATGGTATATGCATGAATGCTTGATGACGAGTGCATGATGGTGTATGCACATATGGTATGATGACATATGCATGGTTGCAAGGTAAGTTTTGTTTAGATGCATGAATGACATGTGCTTTGTTAATGATGCCTTGATTGTTCTGTTTGATGCATTGAGTAGTTTAATGGATCTTTTACCTGCTGAGTGGTTGTACTCACCTCTTTGGGGACTAACATTTCAGATTAGAAAGATGCCTCTCCCTCCGGTCACGCGGGGTACCTTTTACAGCTTTCCATCTGACATGGAGGTCGATTGTATGGAGCTTGATTGTGTCACCATCTCTGGTTTGACGTTTATACAGGTTCATGTGCTGGTGATGTATAATGTGGGCTTGGCTGGGGGCCCGGTCATCCAGGAGTTCTTGTTGGTCCACGTCCGCCGTGACGGAGTGATGCGGGGGATGTTGCCGCCGCCACCGCCCGACGCACCGGGGTGGGTGTGATGGCCCGCGTGAGGAGTGGGAGCTAACACTTTTTGGGATAGCCGACACTTAGAGATGGAGGATTACACCTGATCGATATAGGGGGTCGAGATATCTCTTTTGAGCTGTGGCCAAGTTTAACTAAAAGTCTTGGCTTTTCTTTTTGGTTGTACCGACCCGAGAAATCCATCATGAAAATATAAATAAAAGTGGTTCGGGTATATCTTTTCTTATAGTGCGTAGTTGGTGTGCATTGCATTATGGTTATTGGAGGGAGAAATGGTGAGACTTGTTTATGCTTCCGCTAATAAGCTACGCTGGGACCGTTTTCAAAAAAAAAAATGCCCATGAACTACGGTTCTTCTTTAATCCTGAAACAAAGAGATGTAATTGGTATTCGGTAGGTGGAGCGATAGGTATCTGTGGCGACCTTAGTTGTTTGGGGGTGCCGCAGGTTGGGCAAGGCTTGGCCGGCGAGGCTTCCCCGAGGCCGATGATCAGCTAAAGGAAAAAAAAAAAAAAAAAAGAAAAATAAAATAAAATCATTAAAAAATTAAACACAATTCTAAGTCACAAAAAAAAAATCAAGGGTCGTATCAAACACATTTATATTCGGGAATGGAAATTTTATGTTGTGATCAAATGCTTTTAAATACTTAGAAATTCATCTAAAATACATAATAAAAAATCATTTTTGAGTGGAAATTTTATTTGAAAACAAAATAGTAACCAAACGCATTGTTATTAGCTATTTCACGCCAAATAAGATGTGGTTTTATTGATTACATATAATATGAGAAAAATAGCATTTTGAAAATGAAAAATTTTATAGTGAGCATTTGTTGGTAAAATCCTTATTAGAAAAATATCATACTTAAAATATTTGAATTTGACCCCATACGCAGTAAAAAGAAAAAACGTGTATGGGCAACTTCGAAGCAAGTGCAACTTCCAGTCTATAGTCATTTAAGGCATGCATGGTTGTGTTCTTTTTTCTTTTTTCTTTTTTGTTTATGAATAAAAATTATGTTTTTTTGTTCCCAGGAACAAAAAAAGAACAGAAACGCGTTTGTTTGCGTTTTTGTTCCAAATCTTTTTTTTTGTTCCGGGAACAAAATTAGAACAGAAATAAAAATAAAATAAAAAACTTATTTCTTGTTTCTAGAACAATTTTTAAGAATAAATTTTCTCTCTCCTATTATT